>OX465275.1:97866402-99202464 GCA_949987645.1 Tachina grossa | reverse complement strand
GTATGTGCCTTGGAATTGTTCATGTATGTATTAACAGCGATACTGCTTTGAACTCGCAGGAGATTTACCTTAAATATATTGACTGGAAGATCTGATTAATGATCATGGTTTGGAATAAAGATTTTAGTGTTAAATCCCAAAAGTTTTCCAATTGTATTTTCTTTATTAAAATCTATTAAATCTGTAGAACTATTAATTTTAACTTGCATTCTATTGTTATTAGCTTCTATTCGAATTTTATTTGTTGGACTGCAGTCTTTCTTTCGTTTATCTAAGTAATCGACTATATCATTTAATTCATAAGATCCAATTGGTATTTTAATTACATGTTCTCCTATGTAAAACATATTGTTATAGACGTCTACATTCGGTATGCTATTATATGAATGAAAAGCAGTTAAAGCGCACTCATACGCTCCATTTAACTCGATAGGAGGGAAGTAATTTGCAGATAACTCTGATGAGTTAGAGCTCAAAGTAAGTGTTATTGACATTATGACAATCTGATTGCAAATTAATAAAACTTACTGCAATATTGTTTATAAAAACGATTTATTTCTTATTAATATATATATATATATATATTATTACATTATGTACTAAGTGTAAGTAATGTTGTTGTTGATGTTGTTTTACTCCAACTACAATATATCATCTTTACGTATCCAAGAATTGTTTTGACTAGAAAATCCCAACCATTTAACATATGCCTCCTCTCCTTTAGTTTTAAGAACCTTTTCAACTAGATATGTATTTGGATATCTAGTTTTTGAAATTTCTTCTTCATAGAATCCACCTTTAATAGAATTTCCAAGATAATCTTCTAATATGTATGTGTAGGATATGTATTTTGAACTTTTTTGATTGTGAAAATTTCTGTTGTCCAATTTGGTGTGTAGCCCTTTTCAAAGGTATGCTTATATTTGCTTATGCGTACATGATCTCCAACATTAAATTTTGACATTTTATACATCTTCAAATGATTGTATACTGTGTTTAGCAACTTTTTCTTATTTGTTGCGTTGACTTTAATAGGAGACATTTTAATTGTGCGATGAAATTTTTTATTGTATGCATGAAGTAAATTTTTATATATATCAATCCACTTATATGAACCATTAAAGCTAAATTCTTTCCACATCATCACTTTTAATGTTCTATTAAATCGTTCTACTATTTATGCTTTCATGCTGCTATATATTGAGTAGTGATTAATATTGTATTTCTGCATTAATTTTCGAAAGTGTGTATTGAAAAATTCTTTACCATCATCCGTTTGCAAGTTTTTTGGAACTCGTCCTAATTGAAAAATATTTTCCATTGCTTTGCTTGTTTCGAGTGCAGTTTTTGTTTTCAGCGGTACTGCCCATGCAAATTTTGAGAATGTGTCAATTACAGTCAACAAAAATCTATAATTTCTATTTTGTGATGAATAAATACCCATTTCAACTAAATCAGCTTGCCAAATATCATCTAATCCTTTCATCACAACTCTACGGCGTAAAAAAATTTTTTGGGCTTGCTTATGGAGTTCGTCAACTAAGTTTCTTTTTGGAGACATTGAGTAGTTTTACGGATTTGTGGGTGAGTGTTGTGATCTACTTGATGCACTTTCAGCTATTGATACGAACATGTAATTTTCTAATCTATAAATTTTCTCATTCAACAGTTCAATTTGTTCTTCAAAAGATGATTTAATTTTTAAACATTTTTTTTCAATTTTATAATTGTCTTCTATCTGTAATTTTATTTCCCTTTGTAATTCCTCGATTTGTACTTGAATATTTTCTTGAATTAGGTTATTGTCTTCCTTGAAGCTATTTAATAATTTTACTTCTAGTTTTTCGATTTGAGTTTGCAGAAACAATTTATTGACAGCATCGTTTTCCTCCACAGCTTTTGCAACATTTTTGATCCTTTTGTTTTGGACATCAATGTTGTTGTTCGTATCCATAAAGAACCCCAGCAGTTTAGGTGCATTTTTAATAGAAATTATATCACTAGTATCGTTTAGATAATGTCCAAACTTATCAACATACATACTTCATACATATGTAAGCACTTTATTAGAGTTAATGTATTATATTCGCTTCACGTAATTCTTCAATAATTGGCACAATCTTGTTGTTGTGATTAGTATGACCTGCAGCTCGTGATGCAATCAGTAGTCGAAGACGATCTACTACTCGCAACATATATAGTTTTGTTTTCGAGGGTTAATGTGCATCATTCCATCACCTTTATAATTAGGAATTGCTGCATTTGCTACTGCACTACTCTTTTGAGTATTTTCTTTAAATATTTTTTTAATTATATGCTTATATTTATAACCTCTCGTCCCCTTGATATGACCATCAGGATTATAGTCTCTCCTGCATGCATTAGTTGTAATTAAAAATTTTTTTTGTAGATTTCAAGTTCAAATTTGTCATAGTTTCTTGGTTTTTTATGAAACATTAAAGAAAACAAACCAGGTGTTAGAGCCCATCTTTGACCACCAACTTGAATTTTATCTTCATTTAGCTCAATGTTACTACTACCAAATTTCCATTCGTTATTTTAATCTCTATGTGGACCATAGTAAGTATCTAATTCATTTCTCGCTTCCAACAGTGATAAGTTTGTATAATTCTCTTCAGAATTGGAAGTCTGTGAGTAAAACTCATCTTCATCCTTATCACTGACGTCATTCGCATCATTAAATAAGATCGTGTTATCAAAAATTTTTCCTTCTACAAGTTTCTTTGGTGTACTTGTCTCTACCTTGACTGATGCTTTTAAGGAATTTAAACTTTTGTTATTCTGAAGTTTTGTTTGGAATTTACTTTCTTCTTTCTTGGGGATTTTTCCAATATTTTTAGAACTATTTATAAATTCTTTGAGAGGTTCTGTTATAGGTTTAAATGTATCTCTTAATTGTTCAAGTGTATCTATTTCACCAGTTTTTATACTACAGAGCTTTTTTTTCAAGACATTTCTTGTCGTAACCAGCTCTTTTAACACTTTTTCATCCATGTTTAGTAGCGTCAAATATTAGATCAGCTTATCAGGTAACAGATCAGTTTATCAGCTATCAGAATAGGTTACTATGTATTTTATTATGTTATCAGATCAGGTTTTGAGGTATCAGAAGTGGTTATCAGATCAGTTAACAGGTATCAGATCAGTTAACAGGTATCAGATCAGTTATCAGATATCAGTACTGGCTATCAGATCAGTTAACAGCTACAGATCAGTTATCAGGTTAAGTTATCAGACCAGTTATCATGTATGAGATCAGTTTATCAGATCAGGTTATCAGCTATCAGATAATGTTATCAGATTATCAGATCAGGTTTTAGGTATCTGATCAATTATAAAAAATAGATGTATGAAGTTTAAAACCAGATTAAGAACTAAAGACTACCTTTTGTGTGATTTAATTTATATTGTTATGAAATAGTCAAACTGTTTTCTGTAACGACCATTGTTTAATTCATTATCTTTGCTTATCATCAAAAATCCATATTTATCCTTCCAACACTCTCGACAAATTTCTTGAAACCTTACAAAAATCATATCGCTTGCCACATGATCACTATAAACATGCTTCATATTTTTCTCATCTTGTTTAAACATTATAATTACATTGGCATTGTCTCTTATCAAATGTTTTGGAATTCTGGTATACGTTTGACATAAGTAAAATGAATCAACATTCTTATGTCGTCCAATACAAAAATATGCACGTATATTATTTTGCTTTTCGCATGCAACATCGTAAAATATCATGATTGAATTGCTTTAAGCTTCATTAGGGAAAATAACGGATTCATTATCTGTAAATGTGTAATATCCCATTCCTTTTATTGGTAAAATTAGGTTTCTCAGGTATGCATATTTCGGCTGATATAACGATTTTGAGTATAAATAGATGTTTTTAAACTTGAGACCATTAGGACTTTCTATCAAGCTAATCATAATATTAGTCTTTCCACAATTTGATGGACCAACTATTAGAGCACGAATGAAATTTGGTAAGAGGGCACTATGCTTTATTTTTGAGCTGATGTTTGATGAAGCATCAATATTACGGATTAAAATATTTTTATCTTGTTTTACTAACTGCATTTTTGTAACTAAATGCAATTCATAAATACTACCTTTTATTATAGAAAATAATATGGTTATACGATATCGGAAATCGTTTAGTCATAAGAAAACTGTCATTGGAGAAGGTTTAGTTAACAATATAGTAAACTCTCTACCTGTTGAACTTCATCTTCCTGAATATCAGTACTGTGGACCTTGAACAAAACTACAAAAACGTTTAGTTAGAGGTGATAAAGGAATTAGTTTATTGGATTCTGCTTGAAAAGAGCACGACATTGCTTATTCTAAAAATAAGGATTTGAGTACTAGACATAAAGCTGATAGAATACTTGAAAACAAAGCTTGGAACCGAGTTTTTTCAAAAGATAGCACTCTCACAGAAAAATCATTTGCATATATGGTTACTAACGCAATGAAAGTCAAAACAAAGTTTGGTATTGGTGTGGAGAAAAAGAAAAATGATAAAAAAGATATTTTAAATGCAAAAAAGCTGTTCAGTACATCAATTAGAGATGCATCAAAAATGTTGAAGAAGAAAAAACCGCTGGATATTAACTCAGCTATTAAAATTACACGAAAAATTATTAACAGTTCTTTGAAGGGGAAAAAATCACAAATTAAGGCACCACGTCTAATACGTGTTCCAAAAATTGGTGGTTTTCTACCATTAATTCCAATTTTAACTGCTTTGGATGCAATTGCCAGTCTAGCGACTGGATAGCGAAGACTGTAACTGCAACAAAAATGCAAAAAGACAACTTGAGGAAGCAGCTAGACATAATAGAGCGATAGAATTTATAGCAGTAGGTGAAGGACTTTTTCTCAAACCTTATAAGAAAGGTTATGGTTTGATTTGTAAAGAAAACCCAAAAAACTAATACAAATGCTGCCCACTAGACCATTGACCGATGTTGATCTACAAATTTTTTCCTCAAAAATTCCATATTTTAGAGGAGTTTATATGTTGAACACTCTACCAAAACGTGCGAGGAAAAGAGAATGTGGAATAATAAATTTAGATATTTCAACAGGAATCGGCACACATTGGGTAGCATATTTTAAAAACAATAAAGAAATAGAATATTTCGATAGCTTTGGAAACTTACAACCTCCTGCAGAAGTAATCAAATATCTGGGTAAAAATATAAGATACAACCTATAATCAATATCAGAAGTTTAATACATTTAGTTGTGGTCATTTATGCCTTCAATTTCTTTATGAAATAAATAAAAAGACTAGAATTTAATATTAAATAATTTATATAAAATTTTGTTTTATTAGTTGCAAAGTATATATGTATATAACAATAAATTTACACTATTGCCAAATAGGATATTGGCCATTTGTGATCAAAAACTCCTCCACCTCCTCCTTATCCAGAATTAAATTTCGCTCCCCTTGTCTTTGCACACGGAATGTGCTATCTGAGAGGTGGTTGAGCTCCTCATCCGATAGGGAGTTGTATCTGTTAGGTAGGAACATGAAGTAATCCTCCATTTCCACCTTCACAGTTGCCCCGTATTTTGTCGTTGTCCTCTGGGCGGTAACAATGCGATATTTTTTTGAAATATCTAAGTCCTTGATATGAATCAAGGACTTGTTGTTCAATGAACACAACTTTTTAATAAGGTTTTGCGAAGAGTCTATTTGAAGTTCTTTTCGCTTTGAGTATTTTACTGAAATTGATATTAAATGCAGATTCGATGAGTCTAAGAAGCCTACTTGAAAATATTTATTGCGAAATAGTGAATATCTCCATATGAGGAAAAGTTGTTGAGAGAAAACGAGAAAGAAAGAGAGAAAGGGATAGAGTATGCTAAAAGGGGGGAGTAACAATTGATTTGATTCTATGTACATGTACACTGTTTTAAACATCAGATCTTTCAAAAATTTGTAAAAACAATTGGTAACAAAGCAACCCTCAAAGAACTGTCATCTTCATAAATTAAATAAAAGTATGATTGGGATAAGGTGCAAACTCGATCAGTTTTTGAAAGATTTCAAATGGTTCCAGCTATATGACCACTTGGAGCTTATACAATTTTTCATCAATTTGCCACAGGCCAATGGCTATTAATTTTAGTTAGTTAATAAACGGCTGGCTGTTCCGTTCAACTATGTGTTGTTTGGTGTTATTTGTTCATTAATAATTATCACATGTAATTTGGCTTAAAAAGCGATACGAACTTTAGCCTGTTAAAATCATAAATATAGAAACAAATGGAGTTCAAATAATAATTAAAATTAACTAAAATTAATAGCCATGGGCCTGTGGCAAAAATTAAATAAAAATATACTTAATAGTAACAAACCAAACAAGTTTGTCTTAAGTAGAACAAAAAATAAGCAAATTAACTAACATGTGTATAATTAGTAAAAGAACAAAACGACAATGGTAAGACTGTTGTAAATATAGAGATGGTAAAATGGAGCTTACAATACAAAAAAGCTTTCAGCAAATTGAAATACGATGAATCAAACAATTCACATATACCATTTGCAATAGTGCTAAGTATATAAAGCAGAATCTACATCAACTGACACCACACACAGTGGACCAAACACAAAAGAACGCTGATGATGAAGGTTTGGTGGCCTTCGAAAACGGCTGGCTGTTCCGTTCAACTATGTGTTGTCAGAATATTTACAACTAACTTTGGTGTTATTTGTTCATTAATAATTATCACATGTAATTTGGCTTAAAAAGCGATACGAACTTTAGCCTGTTAAAATCATAAATATAGAAACAAATGGAGTTCGAATAATAATTAAAATTAACTGAAATTATTTTATATTAATATTACACTTTGCACAGCAAACAGAAAACCCTAACCTTCCCCAATAAAAAGATTCCAACAATCGCGAAACCTATGAAAGAACAAATAAGAACTAGCAGATATATACATACATATGTTACATATTTGTGTATGTATATATGTATGTATATAGCTTCACTTTGCACAGAAAACTGAAAACCATAACCTTCCCCAACAAAAGTGACAAAGAATCGCAAAAGCTATGACGACACTTCTTCAAATCAAAATTATTGAACAAGCCAAACACACTCACACATACATGATCGCACATAAATTGGGCCTGGGAGTACATGTCTTCTATCATAATAAAATATGCTGTGATCCGATATTTCTTATTTTCATTTTTTACTTTATGCTTTATTCTATATAAATATGTACATAGAAAAAAATCGCTGAATTTGCTACAAAACATCAAATTCTAACAAGATCCAGCCAAATTAAATTTGCATAGCAAAATATACACACGCATGTACATGCGTATTAGAAAAAAAGTATCCGATAAACATACTAGGAACGATAAAAATAGAGCATAAAACCACATGACGACTAAAAAGTTCCCTTGAATATTATAAAATGGGAAAAAAGCAATTTCAGCACATTTGAATAAGTATGTACATAAATATGTATGTTTGTAATGCATAAAATCAAAAATTGTGAAGTACGCATATGAATGTATATACATATGAATGTATGTACATATGTATGTACTCGTAAACCAAGCGCTTCCGTTCAGAGTAATAGAAGAAGAAAAAGAAATAAATAACAAGAGTAGAAGCAATCAGCATCAGCAAACAAATTTGAGCTAGGAGAACAGCTATTCCAGCACGTTAAACCATTCCTATGATCCCCAAAAATTATTGAACTACACACACGCATTTACATTTACTTACATACATACACGTATACAATTACCACACAAGCAATTCAACTAGATCAAGCGCTAAAAAGTGACCACACACGCACAATATATAAAAAGTAAAGAACAAACAATAGAAGTCCCAGTTCACACCATACATGTATATACTTTCAATATGTTTAGCATACTAAGTCAAGAACTCAAGCATACGCAAAACTATGCACAAAAAATATGAGCTCATAAATAAGACTTGTTTTGTGAGGACGCTGATGAAAGTTCAAATAAGAAAAAGTGATAAGTTTAGCAATAAGGCTTGCGTAGTGTGAACGGGGACTAAGTATGTAGTTCAAGGAATATAGCAGCATATAAATTTTTTACTGGGGGAGCATCTATTCTAGCACGAGAAAAAATTAATCCAAACATAGAATATTAAAAATAACAAATACATACATATGAACACATACAACTAAGCGCTATCAATGAATAAGTTCCCGCAAAATCCATCCCTTTCTAACACTATATCTATACCTCTTTGATACGGGCATACATACATAGATCCAACTCTAAAAATGTACACACCCACTACATAATTTTTTGAACTGAAGAACCAACCCCTCTGATAACAGCACACACATACATACATATATCTAAAAATAAATTTTTAGTAAGTGAGTATGTATATCTATAGAAAACAAATTTCTATGATTACAATATTATTAATAGGCATCCAATGGCGAACCTCTAAATCCCTAATGAATTCAAATATATTGAACTGGAGAACCAAATTTCTATGATCACTATATTATTAATACCAAATAACGAACCTAAAAATCCCCTATTGATGGGATATCAGATATTATAAGGCAACACCTACATCTCTCTCTCTCTAATACAACAAAATATTAAAGTCAACGCCCACTCTCTCTCAATTACAAACACACATACTAATTTATGACGTCACAACCATGACCTTACACAACAGTCCAAGACAGACAGAAATAGTTATATTGTTAGAAAGAGACGGATTTTTCCATCCTTCATTACCTATCTACTTGGGTAGCACGTACAGATCTTGATTTTGTATTGAAATTATAATTTCATCATTATTGTTGTAAGATTGTAATGCACATAAATCAAACAAAACAACAAAGACACTCTTCACAAATCTCAAATCAAAAATAAACAAAAAGGATCAAAGCAACGTAGTATATGAAATTTTATGTAATGGGGGGACAAATGAAAGCTGTAAACAAGTGCACATCGGGACAACAAAAAGAAATTTGGCAGTAAGAATTGCTGAACACGACACAGATATCAAAAAGAGCCGACATTCTACTGCATTATCTCAACACTGCATTGACAACTTACATACACCTGACCTAGAAAACTTCAAAATACTTAACAGAGAAAGAAGCCACAATAAACGTTATACTTTGGAAAGCTTAAGTATACAACCAAAAATGGACATAGCAATGAATAGTAAAACAGATAAAGAAAACACCAATGCCAGCTATAGCATTGTATTAGTTTAGACTTTAGTGTAATTCCAACTGTGATATTAGAAGTTAAGAAAAGGCTGTGATATTTTATTTTTATTTTATTTATATTTGCAATTATTTTTTACGTTATGTGTTTTATGTTGTACATTTTATGTCTCTTCAAAATACATCGCAAAAACTTAAAAGTAAATTGGAATAAAAGATAAAATATGTAAGTCAATGCTTATGCTCTATTATCATTAATTGTAATTACATACATATGCATGTACATACATATAATAAAGTCGCTCTTTTTATATATTACCAATGTTACCAGATTTCAGTAAAAATAATTATCCCTGAAGATGTTGGAAAATCCCAACGAAACGTCGGATACATTAAAAATGAAATAAAAATACGTCTTTTATTACATTTTAAAGAAATTGAATGACCTTGAAAGCCTGTATAGATACAATATCTATAAAACCACACAAATTAAATTTCGTACACAGTATGGTTTATAAGCATGATTTACATATTTTATTTAAAATTTTTTCTTATTTTAAAATTAACATTAGTTTCTTAATATTAATGCTATTATTGTTTTTGCTATGACGTTGTTGTTGCTGATTTAGTTTTTTTTCAACTATAATATTTCATCTTTACTTATCCAAGAATTGTGTTGATTAGAAAATCCCAGCCATTTAACATATACCTCCTTCCCTTTAATTTTAAGAACCTTTTCAACTAGATATGTATTTGGAAATCTAGTTTTTGAAAGTTCCTCAGTATAGAAGCCACCTTTAATAGGATTACAAATATAATCTTCTAGTATGTATGTTGCAGGATTTGTATTTTGAACTCTTATAATTGTGAAAATTTCTGTAGTCCAATTTGGAGTATAACCTTTTTCAAATGTGTGCTTATATTTGCTTATGCGAACATGAGCTCCCACATTAAATTTCGACATTTTATACATTTTCAAATGACTGTATACTGTATTTAGCAGCTTTTCCTCATTTGCTGAGTTGACTTTAATAGGAGACATTTTAATGGTACGATGAACTTTTCTATTGTATGCATTGAGTAAATCTTTGTATATATCAATCCACTTATATGAACCATTATAACTAAATTCTTTCCACATCATTCCTTTCAATGTTCTATTACATCGTTCTGCTATTGATGCTTTCATAATGCTATATGTTGAGTAGTGATTAATGTTGTATTTATGCATTAATTTTCCAAAGTGTTTGTTGAAAAATTCTTTGCCATCATCTGTTTGTAAGTTTTTTGGTACTCGTCCCAATTCAAAAATATCTTCCATTGCCTTGGTTGTTTCGAGTGCTGTTTTTGTTTTTAGCGGTACTGCACATGCAAATTTTGAGAATATGTCAATTACAGTCAACAAAAATCGATAATTTCTATTTTCTTTAGAATAGTTCCCCATTTCAACTAAATCAGCTTTCCAAAGATCATATATTCCTTTCATTTTAACTCTACGACTCACTCTACGACTTGCTTGCTTATGGAGTTCGTTTACCAAATTTCGTTTTGAAGACATTAAGTTGTTTTTAGAGATTTTTCGCAGCGTGTTGTGATCTACTTGATGCACTTTCAGCTATTGATACAAACATGTCATTTTCTAATCTATAAATTTTTTCATTTAGCTGTTCAATTGGTTCTTCAAAAGATGTTTTAATTTGTAGAATATCTTTTTCAATTTTATAATTTTCTTCTATCTCTAAATTATTTCTCGTTGTAGTTCCTCAATTTGCATTTGAATATCTTCTCGTATTACAGTATTGTCTCCTTTATAGTATGTTAATAATTTCTCTTCTATTTTTTTTGGTTTGAGTTTGAAAAAATAATTTATTGATAACATCGTTTTCCTCCAGAGCTTTTGCAACATTTTTGATCTTTTGTTTTGGACATCAATAATGTTGTTCGTATCCACAAAGAAGTCCAACAGTTTAGGTGCATTTTTCAAAGAAATTGTGCTGCTAGTATCGGTTAAATAGTGTCCAAATTTATCAACAGACATATTCTATATACTTTATTAAAGTTAGTGTATTATATTCGCTTCAGGTAGGTCTTCAATAATTGATACAATCTCGTTATTGTGATTAGTATGACCTGCACCTTGTGGTGCGAGCAGTAGTCGAAGTCGATCTACTAACTCATTTGGATTGTCCAAGTGTATATAGTTTGGCTTATTGATGTTAAATTGTATCATTCCATCACGTAAATACCTACCTTTCTTCTGATTTTTCTCATCAATAAATTTCTGAATATTATGTTTATATTTATATCCTCTGGTACCTTTAATTTGACCATCAGGTTTAAAGTCTCTTCTATATGCATTAGTAGTAATTAAAATCTTTTTATAGACTTCAAGTTAAAATTTATCATAATTTTTTGGTATTTTATGAAACATTAGAGAAAATAGTCCTGGTGTTAGAGCCCATATTTGACCATCAACATGTATTTTATCTTCATTCAATTTTAGTTACTATCTGGGCCATAGTTTGTATCTAATTCATTTCTTCCTTCCAAAACTGGTAAATCAGTATAAGTATCTTCTGTATTGGAAGTCTGTGAGTAAAAATTATTTTCATCATCATCATCATCATTTTCAGTATTAACATCATTAAATAATATGGTATTATCAAATATTGTCCCTTCTACTAGTTTTTTTGGTGTACTTGTCTCTATCTTGACTGATGGGTTTTCAGGCTGTAAACTTGTATTATTTTCAACTTCTGTCTTGATGTTACTTTCTTCTTTCATGCGAATTCTTTTAATATTTTTGGAACTATTTATGAAATCTTTATGAGGTTCTGTTATAGGTTTCAGTGTATCTCTTAGTTGTTCACGTGTATCTATTTCACCACGAAGATTTTTCTTCAACGCATTTCTTGTCAACACCAACTGTTTTAAAATTTTCTTATCCATGCTTGCTAAGAGCAAATAACAGGTATCAGCTATCAGATCAGGTTATTAGGTACCTGGTCTGGTTTTCAGATCAGCTTATCAGGACCTGGTCTGGTTTTCAGATCAGCTTATCAGGACCTGGTCTGGTTTTTGGATCAGCTTATCAGGACCTGGTCTGGTTTTCAGATCAGCTTATTAGGACCTGGTCTGGATTTCAGATCAGCTTATCAGGACCTGGTCTTATTTTCAGATCAGCTTATCAGGACCTTGTCTGGTTTTCAGATCAGCTATTAGGAGCTGGTCTGGTTTTCAGATCAGCTTATCAGGACCTTGTCTTATTTTCAGACCAGCTTATCAGGACCTAGTCTGGTTTTCAGATCAGCTTATCAGGGCCTGGTCTGGTTTTCATATCAGCTTCTCAGGAGCTGGTCTGGTTTTCAGATCAGCTTATCAGGACCTGGTCTGGTTTCAGATCAGCTTATCAGGACCTGGTCTGGTTTTCAGATCAGCTTATCAGGAGCTGGTCTGGTATTCAGATCAGCTTATCAGGACCTGGTTTGGTTTTCAGATCAGCTTATCAGGAGCTGGTCTGGTTTTCAGGTAGCTGCTCTGGTTTGGAGATCAGGTATGAGATGAGGTTATAGCAAAGAGATGTATCAAGTTTAAAGTTAGATTAATAACTAAAGTCAATCTTTTTTGAGCAATAGTTTATATAGTTATGAAATAGTTAAAATGCTTTCTGTAGGGAAATCATTTAATTAATTATCTTTTCTTATCACTAAAAATCCATACTTATACTTCCAACACTCCCGACAAATTTCTTGGAACTTTTCATAACTCATATCGCTGCCAACATGATCCCTATAAACATGCTTCATATTTGTCTCATCTTGCTTAAACATTATAATAACATTTGCATTGTCTCTTATTAAATGATTGGGAATTCTAGTATAAGTTTGACACAAGTAGAATGAATCAACATCCCTATGCCGTCCCATACAAAAATATCAACGTATATTATTCTGCTTCTCACATGCAACATCATCAAATATCATAATTGAATTAGTTTTGGCTGCGTCAGGTGGAATAACTGATTCATTATCGGTGAATGTATAATATCCCATTCCTTTAATTGGTGAAATTAGTTTCTTCAAGTACTCATATTTGGGTCGATAAAGAGATTTTGAGTATAAATAGATGTTTTCAAACTTGAGTCCATTAGGACTTTCTAGTAAGCCGATCATAACATTAGTCTTTCCACAATTTGATGGCCTCACTATTAGAGCACGAATAGAATTTGGTAAGAGGGCACTATGCTTTATTTATGAAGTGATATTCGATGATTTATCAATATTATGAAATAAAAAAATTTTTATATTGTTTCAGTAACTGCATTTTTGTAACTAAGTACATTTCATAAATTTTACCTTTATTATAGAAAAAGAATCAGTTATTATGGTTACACGATATCAGAAAACGTTTAGTAATAAAAACACCTTCGTTGGAGGAGGTATAGTAGATAAAATAATAAACTCTCTACCTGGTGAACTTCATCTTCCTTGATATTAGTACTGTGGACCTCGAACGAAACTTCAAAACCGTTTAAATCGAGGTCAAAAAGGAATTAATTTATTGGACTCTGCTTGTAAAGATCACAATATAGCTTATTAAAAAAATAAGGATTTAAGCACTAGACATAAAGCTGATAAAATACTTGAAAATTCAGCTTGGGATCGAGTTTTATCAAAAGATAGTAGTATTGCTGAAAAATGATTTGCCTATATGGTTACTACCGCAATGAAAGCCAAAACAAAATTTGGTATGGGTGTGGAGAAAAATAAAAATGTTAAAAAGAACAAACTAAATGATAAAAAAAACTGTTTAGAACACCAACTAGAGCTGCAACAAAAATACTAAAGAAGGAAAAACCATTAGATATTAACTCAGCTATCAAAATTGCCCGAAAATATCAACAAATCATTAAAAGGAAGAAAATCTCAAATTATAGTACCACGTGTAATACTTGTCCCAAAAATTGGTGGGTTTTTGCCTCTAATACCGATTTAAACTGCTCTGGGTGCAATTGGTAGTCTAACAACTGGAGGTGCTGCTATAGCTAAAGCTGTTAATGCAACAAAGAATGCAAAAAATCAACTTGATGAAGCAACTAGACATAATAGAGCCATGGAATCTATAGCAGTTGGAAAGGGACTTTACTTAAAACCACATAAAAAGTGTTATGGTTTAGTTTACAAAGAGGAATCAAAAAACTCTTAGAGATGCTACCCAACAGACCAATATCTGATGTGGACATAAACCGTTTCTCTATAAATATTCTATATTTTAGAGGAGTTTTCATGTTGAATACTTTACCAAAACGAACAAAAAAAAAATAATAGAATGTAGAATAATCAATTTAGACGTATCAACAGGACCTGGTACACATTGGGTAACATATTATAAAAACAACAATGAAAAAGAATATTTCGACAGCTTTGGAAACTTACAACCTCCTTCGGAAGTAGTCAAATATCTTGGTAGAAATATAAAATACAACTATAATCAACATCAGAAATTCAATACATTTACCTGTGGTCATTTATGTCTTCAATTTCTTTATGAAATAACTGAAAATATTAAATAAAAAAGCACAAACATATATATATTTTACAAAACTCTTTCATGTCTTTTTATTTATAATTTAAAATACATAATTAATATATTTCATTGCCAAATAGGAAATTGGGAATTTTGATTTAGTAATTCACTCAGCTCGCTTTCAACAATTAAGCTTTGTTCACCTTCTATGCTTAAGCAATATGATCCGCTCGAGAGTTCTTTAAGTTCATCATCGGTTAAAGTATTATATCGCTTTGGCAGGAACATTATGTGGTTTTCCATTTCACCTTTTAGTGTTGGCCCATATTTTGTTGTTACTCTTGTCACTTTTCGAATGGTGTATTTAATTGATGTCTCAAGCTCCTTTATGTGGATTAAGGTTTTATTTTTTAGTGAATTAAATTTTGATGTTAGATTTGTTGTAGACTCCATTGTTTATTTACTTCTGCTCACTTTGAATGTGTAACTAAAAATTATCTTTAAAGTAGCGATGATGACTTCAAGAAGGCTAATCGAAAATATTTATAGTGAAATAGTGAATAAGTGGGGGATAGTGATAGAGAGAAAGAGATGGTTGCAGAGAGAAAAGGGATAGAGAGAGAGATAGAGTGCTTAAAAAGAAGTAGGAATAAATATGATGGTATAGATATTTTTAAGATCAAGATATACTACTTTAAAAATTTAAATAGCAAATTAGTCTTAAATGAACCTTTAAACAATCACCATTCATTAATTTATCAGCAAATAAAATGAGACAAATTAGACGTACACTAAACCAATTTATAAGAGATTTTGAAAGCTTCAGGCTTTTTGATCATTGGAAGATGATAAAATTTTTCGAAAATATGCTAGATGAAAACGAAGACTATGGTATCATGGAAGATGAAGACAAAGACACTTCAAAAGCTGTCCTTGGTATGATCCTGATTGTGAGGAAGGACCTGATACTTGTAGATGTACAATATATTTTTTGCGCAAAAGTATATTAGAACATTTAATAATTGGATACTATGAAATGTTTCCATCATTATAATTAATTAATAATTAATTAAATTGTTTTGTATTATTTTTGTTTTTTAAATGAAATTTGGGATTCATTTATTCGAATAGAAAATAACAGAAACTTGTATGTATTGAAAAATGTAAGGACTTATCCGATTATCTAAATTGTTTATTTTTATGAAAATATCTAATGAAATTTAATGGAATTTCATAATATTGTAAAATTCAATTTGTTTTGTGCAGAACCTCTCAAGGAAAACAAGAATGTGCATGTTTAAGCGATATGAAAACAAGAATTTGCAAATAAGCAAAAACGAAAATTTTTTGATCCAACGAAGTAAAGCCAATAAAGAAATGAACACCATTCACATATTTCATTCTCTTTTCATTTTTTTATTTCAAATTTTTTCTTAAGAATTCATATACATACATATGTTCAATAGTTTTTCTTAATATATAGAATTTTATTTACAATCATTTTTCTGAATAACGAAGATTTTATTTACAATAATTTTTCTTAATAAATAGGATTTTATTTACAATAATTTTTTTTAATAAATAGGATTTTATTTAAAATAATTTTTCTTAATAACTAAGATTTTATATACAATTTAAAAATTAACCACTTAACTAATTTTAACTATTTTTTGCGTTCTAGCAATCTCATCTAGCAACATATCACGTTCGTATTCAGGGTTAGTTTCCTTAATACGAAAATGATACCAAGCATATGTGTTAATGTTATTTCATCTAATTTTTCTCTTATCGTCTCCATAACTTAAGACTACCTTATTTAATTCACTAGTATATTAGCATATTATCGTATACATTAGTCTTATTGATAAACAGTTTTTATAAGTATATATATATATACATATATTTATATTTATCTAATATGGATCTTTTTACCCCCTTCGATTTTTTAACGTCATTTTGATTTTGTACACCGAATGAGTACATTTTTGATCGCAGCCCAAAAAATTCTGTCATTATCTTACTGCAGTTTTCATCCTTCATCATGCTTAAAACTTTTTTATTTATTAATGGGAAATTGTAAGTATGGTCCGTGGGATAGTCCGATGTATCAAAATGTTCTTATATGTCATTTTTTATGTCAGCATAAAAGTCATCCGTCTTTATTGAATATATAAAAGAGTCCGTGTCCATATAGTTCAATGGGAGTTTTGTCTTAAACTTAGGTTGCATGTACCCGTAATGGAAACTATACATTTTCCATTTGGACAACTCGAGTACACAAAATCCTAAGTAAATTGGTTTATTGTAGCAGGTTTTGACTCTAGTGATTTCGATTGCTACCAGATCTTCGGAAAATATAGATAAACTATGAAAATTTGGTTTTGATATCCAATCTTGAGCCCCCAAATGGTTCCGATTCGTTCTCTCCCAATTATTGACAATTTTAACATCTATCCTCTTATCCACATTTTCGATGGTTTTACCACACACTGCATTATTGAGTAGTTTGAAATTTTTTTTCAAAAGCATTTTTAGCAGTGGAGATTGTTTAAATGCTAGAATACGATGTGTTTTCTTTAAAACTAACCCATTTTCTAAGCATTGTTTCAGAACTCTAAAGTTTATCACGTATGATTGCTTTTTAGAGAAATCGGTTATCAACTTGCTATACTTCGCTTGCAGTGGTTTTTTATTTTCAGCGCAAAAAGGTAGGTCATTATACAAGTCATGTAAGTGAGAAGGATAATCTAAAGTGACCTCATATACATAACCGTCTGTTCCATTGTCAGCTATGCTATTTGGATCCAGGTTCAGCTCGTCTTGCGATAACCATCTGAAGCCAACATGAGGAAGATATTCCGACATTGCACAACCGTAAAGGTTATTTGCTTCTAAATAGACAAGAAACTCCGAGGGCTTCTCTTTATCGAAATCTTCCAAATATTTGTTATTCGCTTTCGAATATCTTTGGCTACACTGTACAATTCCCCCACGTATACCTTTTTTCATAAAATTATACATGTCTATGTCCGTCAATAATTGTAGTTCAACTTTTGTGTATTTTAACATTGCATCCCAGGAAAGTACAGGAGCGGTATAGTATTGACATGGATCCAGCTCAGAAATACCTTTAGAAAATTTTCTAAAGTTCTAGAAAATATCTGTCAGTAAGAGGACAATGCCGTCGGCATTGGGAAAAATTATCATGCATTGCCGTAGGCATTAGGAAAAATCATATTCAAAATTTCCTCATTGGTATAAGGAAAAATCATTTTCATGATTTTCCCGTCGGCATATATACTCATAAAAAACCTAAAAAAAATCACCCGTTATCACAATTAATGTAACCCAAAAAAATCACCCGTTCCCACAAGGGTTAATGTAAATAAAAAACTCCTTATGTAAACATAAAATAAGACGGACTTATTGAACCACCCTCGTAGGTATCAAATTTCACAAATTTCCAAGAATTTTAAAATTTTCAAATTTTAATTACCCAAATTTAACAATTTCAGCAACAATTTAACTATTTCAGCCCACAATTTAACAATTTTAATTGTCCTAGAATCTGCAATTCACTACTACTCATTTCAAATGTTGTTTGAGCAAAATTCGCTAAAATTGTATTCATAATAGAATATTAGCTTAAAAACGTTTTTTAACTTCCGTAAATCACCAAATCTGAAAAACTAAATGCACCAATATTTAAAATAATTTTGAGTTGACGTCGTTGTAGTTTTGCTTCATGTTTATTTGTATTTTCAACTTTCCCTGTATGTATGTATGTATTAGGAATTATGATATAAGTTAGTCTCCTGCACAAGATATCTTATAAGAACTTTTAAGACATGAGGGATTTTTCAAATGCCTTGCGACAACGAAATCTTATCAAACAAACGTTAACACTTTTTTTTAATGCATGTATTTATTTATTGTATCTTCAAATATGAACTAACAATAAGTATTCAAATCGTAAATCTAGAATATAATTATTAGGACCGACCACTGTCGGACATAAACTTACTGATAGTTATAAGTAATACATAAGTAGTGATAATCAAAAAGGAAAAAAAAGTATTTTCAAGTAGTCCCATCTAGAGTGTTGAGTATAAGAGCCCTTGTGTCCCTCATTTTTAGGCGGATGTTTCCAGTAAAGTTCAAATTATTACGAGCAAGCGGATTAGGATGTGATTCGAGTTTTGTTAAATATTTGCCTGCGTATTTTGCATATTTCTTCAATCACTAGTGGCACGATGTATATTTGAATTTTTGATGTACCATGGAGCCGAAGTTATCATACGTATAATTGTGTTTTGCCTTCGTTGGATTCTCTCGAGATTGGAAGCTGAAGCATGGCCCCATAGTTGAATTCCGTAGCACCATATAGGTTTCAAAAGTTTGCAATCTAGACTGAGAGTTGAATTTCTACCAATCAGCCAATGTACCTGAGCTAATTTTAGTTTCATTTGTGTTAGCCTAGAATCAATGTGTTGTTTCCATGTAAGCCGTCGATCAAGGTGTATACCAAGGTATTTTACATGTGAATGTTGAGGAACAATTTGATTATTGATTCTAATGGGGGAACAATTATCTTTTCGTAGAGTATAGCTTTAGAAAATTTATTGGTAGATATGTCCTCAATTTTAATATTAGGCCTTCATGCCATACTTTATCAAATGCCTGAGAAACATCAATAAAGAGAGTAGAACAATACTTCTTTTGTTCAAATGTTCTTCTTATAACTTGAACCAATCTATGGATTTGTTCAATGGTACTATGCTGACTTCTAAACCAAATTGATGGTCCGGTATGCACCCACTATCAGTTAGAATTAGGGATAACTTTGTCATGAGCAGCTTTTCGAAAAGCTTTGATATTGTTGATAGTAAACTTATTGGCCTGTAAGACTCAGCTTTAGTAAGATCTTTGCCCGGCTTTGGAATCATTTTGACCTTGGCAAGCTTCCAGCTGTGTGGATAATACTCTAGTCGTAATATGGCATTAAAAATAAATAGTAAGATTCTAGTTCCAGTGGGAGGCAGATTCATCAGCATCTTGTTACTAATACCATCAATACCTGGAACTTTCTTCGGGTTCTTCGGTCAGCAATTAGTTTATGTGCATCACGCATCTTAAACTTTAAGAGTCGAGGGGGAAGAGCAACTACACTCGGCAAATCAGCAACACCAGTACATGTATTTGGGGTAAATACGGATTTTAAATGCTCACCAAATATTTTACCTTTTTCAGTATCGATTCTTGCCCAATCACCGGTCGAAGTGTGCAGAGGTGGTTTAAACTCAACGGGCCTTTTAAGCTTTTTAGCAGCGCGCCACGAAGAGAAATTAGATGCTGGTGTGATATCGAGACTTTCAAGATAATTTCTAAGAGATGCATTTTTCTCAGATGCAAGCAACTCTTGGAGTCGTTTCGTGCACTCTTTAAATCTAATTTATTTTGGGGTGATCTGTGCTGTTGCCATTCCCTTCTAGCTCTTTTTTTTACGTACGAGACGTTCAATGTCTGAAGAATAAATTTTATTAAACCCACTCTGCGGATGGGAGGTAGTGGCATGTTCAGCAGCCTGTTTAATATTCTCGTTGAGATTGGCAATGTTAGATTCAATATCATTTGGTGTTCTTAGCTTAATATTTTCCGTACAATGACTACTAAGGTATTTTTTGAACCCCAGCCAATTAACACGATTTATCATCTTCATAATATATATATATATATATATATAAGTCACTTCTTAGTTGGCTACATATTGCAACGATCGTGGGAGAGTGATCGGACGAGAGATCTAGGGAAGCTTCAACGTGAATTAATTCCCTAGAAATACTTTTTATGATGCCAAAGTCTATAACATCCGGAATTTTTTGTATGTCAGTAGGCCAATAAGTGGGCTCCCCACTCGAAATGACATCCAAGCCCATTTTTGAAATAGTGTTGAACAATGCTCGACCTCTGGGGGTAATAAGACGCGAACCCCAGAACGTATGCTTAGCATTGTAGTCGCCAGCTGCTACGAAACAAGGTCCAGAGATTTATAGAATTTCTCGTATTGATCCTCACTGATTGAAAATCTAGGAGGGGAGTAAATAGAAGATATCACGAAATTTTAGCAAAAATTCTCAATGCAGATGTTTGTTGCTTGTAGATGTTCTTCACAAATGTTGTCAAGAATATAGTGCTTGAGTCTTGACTTTATTAGAATTGCTGATCCACCGCATGCTCTGCCTCTAGGGTCCTTTGTGTCATATAATGTGTAGCCATTCATTTTAAAGAGGCTTCTAGAAGTCAACAACTCTGTTTGCAAGAAATTTATTTGAGTATTGTAGGTATAAGAGTAAAGAAGAAAACACTTCGTGACGGAAGAATTTGTGATACTAGCTTCTTTCTACGCATAAGCGCGAGTACAAACGACATGCATGTATGTGTGTATGATGTTTTATTTTTCTGCGCACATTCAAAGGCACATGCATGCATGAACATTAGTTGTATGCGGTTAATCACATAATAGCTTACCATCTACATATTACACACACACTCAAACGTACAATATGAAAAATAACAAGCATACACTAATCAACAGTACTTCTTTTGAGTGTTTGTTACAGACAAGCTGTCTTGACGTCATCGCTTGTTAACACTGGTATACACATACACCAATACATCCATCGTGCTTCGCTTATAGTACGACAGCATTTATTATTGGTTTAGTATAATACATGCGACGTGAATACATTTAAAAATCATGACGTTTTTACATTTCAAGACTGTTTACGCAGGTCTCTAATATAAGTTAGCACAAGTAGAATGAGTCATCATTCTTCTGTCGCCTCATACACATATATCTACGCCGGAATGCCCAGTTCACAAATACTATCTCAAGTTTAAAAACATACATTTATATTAAAATATGAATATATACTACTACAAATATGAATACTTAAAGAAATTACATAATTTCATAATTAAAAGAATGGGTTATTATACATTTATTTTTTTTTCTCGTAATGAAGCTTAAAACATTTTAATTATAATATTTGCTGATGTTGCATGTGGAAAGCAGAATAATATACATACATTTGTATGTGTATATTTTTGTATGGGGCGACAGAAGAATGATGACTCATTCTACTTGTGCCAAACTTATATCATAATCCTTAATAAATACATACATCCATACAGGCAAAGTTAAAAATACAAATAAACATGAAGCAAAACTACAACGACGTCAACTCAAAATTATTTCAAATATGGGTGCATTTAATTTTTAAGATTTGGTGATTTACGCAAGTTAAAAAACGTTTTTAAGGTAATATTCTATTATGAATACAATTAAGAGAATTTTGCTCAAACAATATTTGAAATGCTGTTTAAAATTTTTTTGAATACGGCTGTAAGCATTTAACAAGAGACAATGCAAATGTTATTATAATGTTTAAGTAAGATGAGAAAAATATGAAGTATCTTTATAAGGTGCATGTTGGCAGTAATATGAATCCTCACAAAAACATAAATGTGAAATACGGCCAAGTTCTTATCCAAAATTTCGGCCATTAAAAGTTGTGAGATATAAATTTTGACCAAGTTCTTCTTTGCCACAATACCTAACACAGAAATATATTATGTGTGATAAAAATTTCTAATCGTAAGGTTGTCAAAAAATTTCTAGTGTATAAAATGACAGCTGTCTAGCGCGAATTATATCTTTAGATTTTTATCAGCATTATCTCTCCCACTATTTCTAACTCAAAATTTTGTTGTGAGCAGCGCTTATAATTCATGCTAATTTTCTTCTAAAATATGCTACACCGATGTAGATTAAACACAAGGCTAACATTTTATGGGAGTGATCACGCAAAATTATTAAGGTGATAGTTTACAGTATTGTGTAAGTGCAACGCGTATGCAAGATTTCACTAAATTGGCTAGAATTAAAAGCTTTGTATTAAGTTTTTAATTCAAATAATACTAGCGTGGCCCCGCCCATTCTGGTAAAATTTTTTGGGTTCTCAGATTTTTCTAGTTGGTTCCTCACTTAGACCTAGTTGTATATCAAATTTCAGCTCCTTAGCGCTACTTTTAATTTTTAGTTATTATGGGCGTAACCCTGCCCACTTTTCCAAAGTAAAATTTTTTTTGGTGCTAATTATTCGTGTCTAGTTTCGTTACAAACGGATAATAATAGCTAGATACATAATATATTTAAATATGCTGAGCCGCAGGGCATTAAAATGAGCTTTAAATTGTATGGGCGTGTAACGCCCACTTTTTTATTAAAAAATTTATAGCCTTGCATTATCGCAGTATATATGCCGAATTACAATAAAAAAAAGCTTCCATTAAGCGCCTTATATTAGCTTTTTAATTCTTACTTTTATGGGCGTAGCCCCACCTTCCTGGTCGAAATTTCCGAGTTTTCAGATTTTTGTATTTTATTCTTCACATAAACCTAGCTCTCTATCGAATTTCAGCTCAATAGCACAAACTTTAATTTTTATGGGCGTAGCCCCGCCCTCCTGGTTAAAATTTTTGGGTTTTTAGATTTTCCTGGTTCATTCCTCACCTAGATCTACTCGTGTACTAAATTTTAGCTCTATAGCGATAGCGGAAATGCTTCATCAATTTGATGAGTGTGTCAGTGGTCAGTGAGTATGTCTTAAAATATGCACTTTTTGCACATCTATGTATATCTCCGGAACCTTTCATTCTAAAACTTTCAAACTTCGCATATGAGGTTATATGAATTTATTCTAATTATGGTTTATAATTTTACGATTGCGGTGAACAAAGTTATTAGGGGGGGGGGGTGGGGGGGGGGGGGGTAAAAACAGCTCTTAATGGCTTCGTGTATATACACACTGCATGCATTGGCCAGAACTTGGCCTGGCGCATTACTGTGCGCCTAGACTTTGAAAAGTTTTAAGAAATTTGTAGAGTGTTGGAAGGATAAATATAGATTTTGTTTATAAGCAAAGATATTGAATTAAACGATTTCCGTTATAGAAAAAAATTACTGCTCATAAAGGACTGACTTTAGTTATTTCATCTGACCTGAAACTTTATTCCTATAAATTATATAAATGGCCAGCTACTTGTATACTGATAACCTGATCTGAAAACCAGACCAGCTACGTGAAAACCAGACCAGGTCCTGATAAGCTGATCTGAAAACCATACCAGCTCCTGATAAACTGATCTGATAAGCTGATCTAATAGGTGATACCTGTTCTGCTATTTCCTGTTAGTGGATGAAATGGTGTTATAGCAGTTGGTTTCAATAAGAAAATATATAATGAAATATAAGGGAATTTTATAATATTGTGAAAGTCAATTCCTCTTGTGTAAAACCTTTCAAAGATAACAAGACTGTGCATGTTTCAGCGATATGAAAAGAAAAAACAAGAACTTGCAAATAAGCAAAAAGAAAAATTTTTTGATCTAGCGAAGTAAAACCAATAGAGAAATAAAATATAAAAATGTGGACATTTGTAGTTAAATTTTCTATTTAGTAAATTTAAGTTGAAATAAAAACCATTTATATATATTATTATTTTTTCAATATTTTATTTAATATTTTTTCTTAAAAATCTTAGTACCAATACAAATTTAATTCTATGTATAAATAAAAATATTCGGATATAAAAAGGAAAAAGATCATTAATCTAATATTTAATTTTTATTTACAGATAATTTAGGTATAGGTAAAAAGAACATAGCTGTAAAGCATTCAATTTTTATACATTTTTGTGTGAATAAAATACTAAAATTAATAGATAAATTCATAAACAAATATATAAGCAATAAATAAGTTAATAAATAAATAAAGAAATAAATTAGTAAATAAATAAAGGAATAAATTAATTAATACATTAATAAACAAATAAATACATAAATTAGTTAATAAAAAATAATAAATAAATTAATAAATAAATGCATTAATAAAAAATAAAACTAGTACAAAATTAAATTTTCGTTGTCATCTTACATGCAATTTAATAGGAAACATTCTATTCTACATCCATTGCTTCATTATTTCGGTTTATGTGATGTTCCCAAGTGAGCGTTTTTATTTTATCTTTCATTATAGTTATTTCTTTTATCATCAGTAAAGCTAAGTGCTATTTTATGTAGTTTTTGGGTACATACTTGATGTATTTTAGATCTAAACAAAAACATTTCATCCGAGATAATTTTGGATTCGAATAAGCAACTGTTTTAATCAATAATGGACAACTTCTTAATTACAGACTTTTTAACCCCTTTTGATTTTTTAACAGCTTTCGAGCGAAGAGTCGACAGAGAATACATTTTTGCTCTTAAACCAACAAATTCTGTCATTATATCCCCATTGTTCTCATCTTTCATCATTCCCAAAACCTTCTTATTTAGTAGCGGCAAACGAAATTGATTATCTATAGGATATTCTGACGTATCAAAATTTAAACTAATGTCATTACGGATGTCATCGTTTTAATTGAATAAATAAATGAGTCAGTATCCATATAGTTGAGAAAAATGTTGTCTCCAAATTTAGGCTTCATGAAGCCATAAGGGAAGTCATACGTTCTCCACTTGGATAACTCCAGTACTTTGAAACCAACATATATGGGCTTATCATATATTTGTTCTATTTTTTCTAGCTCTAACGCATACATACATATCATCAGAAAATTTTGTCAACTGCTTAAAATTTGGTTTCGCAATTAGTGCTCTGAGACTTAAATGATTCCTGTTTGTTGTTTCCCAAGATGAAGTAATTCTAATGTCCCTACGTTTTTCAATGTTTTCCATTGTCTTCCCGTAAACAGCATTGTTTAAAAGTTTGAAGAAATCTTTTTCAAAATTATTTTTAGCATTTGTTCTATGAAATGTGTTTAAGTCAATACATTTTTAAAGCCAAGGGGATTGCTTAAATCTGAGTATTCTATGGATTTGTTTTAAGATGAGGCCATTTGAAATGGCTTGTTTTAAAACTCTATAGTGCATGGTGTAATTTGTTTTTGAGCGTAAGTCTGCAACAAATTTTTTGATTTTGGTTCCCGTCACGGTCTTATTTTGGGGACAAAATGCCAAATCATTATGAAGATCATTCACTGAATCGGGATAATCTATATCCACTTCCAAAATGTGCCCATACTCTGCAGTATCAGAAATTTTTTTAACATCAGGATCAGTATCACATAACCACTCAAATTCACCGCAAGGAAGATATTGCGACATCGTCCAACCATACAAATGGTTAGAGTCTAAATATACAAGAAATTCTGATGGTTTTGATGCAGCAAAATCTTCTAAATATTTATTATTCGCCTTCGAATATCTTTGCGAGCATTGAACTAGTCCACCTCTGATTCCGTTTTGCATAAACATATACATTTCAGAATCATTGAACTGTTCCAGTGAAACTTCTGTGGTTTTCAACATTGCATCCCAAGATAATCCTGATGCTGTATAATAGTGGCAGGGGTCCAAATCGTATATATCTCTACAAATTTTTCTAAAATTTTCAAACACATCGGCTAGAATAAAAACATCTGTCTTTAATTAAAGCTCAGTATAGTCAAGGAGGGTTTTACAATTAAACACCCTCCATATTTTTTGAGCATGTTCATACTCGACAACATCACATTCTTCATCCGTTAGAATATTGAAGAACTCGTCTCTACTAGGGAGCTTAGTTTCCTTAAACTTAGTCATGGAATCCATGTAAGAGTACGGAAATACACCCTTTCTTCTAATCAAGTTGAAATGAGCTTCATCAACGAAACATGATCGAATAGCATTGAAATCATTGCTATCAAGATTTTTCGCTAACGTATCTAAGCTCGAAGCCATAAATCTAAGCGAGTCTATAAATCTTATTTCGAATCCATATTTTTCATCTGATCTGATGAAAATTTAAAGAGAAATATGACGCTCTGTGTTCTAGGGAATCACTTTTATTGTGGAATATTTTATAGTAGATAGTTCTTTGAAAAATAGGTGTATATCATATACAAAAGAATTATGCAAGATAACCGGTATAAACTGAGGTGTTTTATAATTCAAATTACATTCGCTATTAGCTGCCCCACGATAATTGCCTGTAAGATGACAATGATCTCTAACTTTATCGTTATTTAATATTTTCTTACATATATGACAATTTTTTCCATTATTATATTGAGCTATTTCTATTGGGGTTATGAACATTTTCTTAACTTTAAGTAAATAATTTAGATAAATATCTCTACAATCTTCAACTATTTTTTTGATAAATACATTTGCCGAATCTTCACCAAAATAATTCCTATATAAATTATTTTCTCTCTTAAAACTACAATTAATAAAATACCCGAATGCACACACATGGTGTTTCTGTACATTTGTAGTGCTTTTACTCATAGAGTCATCGACTTTTTCCAAAATAGACTCAAAGTCTGCGTAGATTACAAATGGTACATCGAACTATTTGTAGTACTTCGTAAACTTGATAATAGATCCATCTTCTAGCATTCTGATGACTTTTTTGCAGCAAACGTTTTTGTGATGATTATACACATAATCATCATGTGTTGCATATCAGAATCTTACTTCTGTGTGACGTCATGTTGGAACGAAGAATTCTGAAGAAAATATAGAAAATAAAATAGTATGTAAATTACTACAACAATAATAAGTAACTTTTTAAATAGATATGAAAACACATTTCGCTTAAATGCACAAATGAAACTTACTTTGATATATCCTTGATGAGTACATATAGGAAATTTTCATTGGACTGGAGCAATGAGAGAATAATATGAACATGTTTTTCCCCTTTTGTTATGTAGTATGGTCCTATAAGCGATGTTCCATTGTGACCAAATACATTGATGCTCACATAATTGTGACTTTCAAATTTTTTTTATCTGCTTCAATGGGAGTGGATACTCTAGGTCGTTAAAATTTAATACAATTTCCCCTATATTAGTATTCTCATCAGAAATGTTTGCAATATTGAAATTTCTACAGTTTTTCCGTTGTTTAGGACTCAGACCACTGTTTACATTCAAAGCCGCAATGAGACACCATTTAAAGCAATAAGCATCAGAATTCGTGATATTTATTCATGCATATTTTGCTGCAATATTTTTTGGGAAAGCGATAAAGTTCGATCCTCTTATTATGGACGCCTTGTTTATATTAGCTTCAAGGGAATTTGTTGAAATCAAGGAACATCCGCTATCCCTCTCTTGAAATTCTTCCATTTTGGCTCTTAGCTCCTCGACTTATTTCTTGTAGATATCCCCTATATCATCAGACAAAGTCACCAACATCATTTTCGAAATATGTGCAAGTTGGGAAACATTCATCTCATCATTCACCATCTTCATATAATCACATGTGAGCTCCATATTAAATTTAAATGTAGTATGTATCCTACTACGTTCATTTAGTTGTTGTACTATGGAGCTCTTGGCAGATTTCAGAAACTCCTCTGGATACAAGACACCCACATTTTTGTTTAGGAGGATATATGTCTCGATCCTCCCATTGAAGTTGCTTGCTCTTTTAGTGAGAAAATCTCCAATCCGTTCTTAGTGACAACTGTTTTTGTGTTTTGTGGTTCTGACATGAGTCATGTAACCATTTGATGGGATCATCTCATCACAATCGATTGGTTAGCATATAAGTGCATTTCAATATGCTAATTTAGTTTTGGTTGAGTCAGAAAGACTTTATTGCAGATGGTACAACTTGATATTCATCTTATTTAATTATTTATTTGTTTATTAATTAATTTAATTATTTTATTTATTTAATTATTCTTTATACACTATAAAATTGTTTAACAAATAGTTTTTGGATTTCAAACACTTTAAAAATTTTGGTTGGGAAAATAGGTTGTCACTTGTTGAGATATCAGAGCAGACTGATGACAATCTACATTATTTCTTCTACTTATATACTTTATATGTGAATCGCGTAGTAGTCATCAAATCTAATTTATCTGATGGTATTACGACATATGATGGAATTCATATACACACACACTCACACACACACACACACTACGTACATACAGACACACACACACAACATACATACATGCATACACACACACATACACATTCCCACAATTCATATGAGAATCGTGTAGTAGTCGTCAAATCTAATTTCTCTGTTGGTATTACGATATATGATAAAATTCATATACAAGCAACACCCAGAACAAAATCGCTAGCATCAGTTTGCAATATAAAGGTATGAGTCGGGACACGCGAAAGTAGGTGCTTCTACAAGTTTTTGCCGCATTTCTCTAAAAGCTATTTCCTATAATTGTTACATTAAAGTTAAATATACTGAAATAAAAATATCACTACCCCTATCAAAAACCATGCTTATCAACCAGATTGGATTCAAAACATTTAACATCTGAAATTTACTTGTACACATATAAAACCTCTGCCGACGCAATATTTTCTATCTCCATAAGAATATCAACGTCAATACCCTAGAAAACGTATACACATTCATTGGTAAATATGTATGAAATAGTCTTGATGTAACTCACACAAGCAATGATATTTTTCCAAGCAAAAATATAAATGATCACATACATTAATACAACAACATATATGTACATACATTACCAAATACATTCTCTATTCACTTCCATTCACAATAGGATTGCCACTCTCTCTAGCTATTAGATTATTTCCCCAGAGATTCAAACATAAATACAATAATCCCTACACAAGCATACCAACGATAACTCAAAACAGCAACCCAAAGTCTATCAAATAACAATCACTACATGCACACAAATACACAGATCTCTTGTAACTACCCTGCAGTCAGAATGGGAGCAAGTGTCTTTGTGTTAGCACTAAAATTCTAGTCAAAATTTTGGTATAATAAGTTTTCTTCTACCAGTTAGGATAAAGGAAGGAGAGGAAACAGATATGGTGCATTTGTGGTGGAATTATCAATAACTTGTCAATATACATACATTTGTATGTACGTCGCACAAGAGACAAGTCAAAAGCGACTAAGTACATTTTCATCATCGACATTTCCTACTGGGTATAATGATTGTCTGCCACTACAACAAAAGTATCGGACACCATCAAACATATAAGTAAATACAAAAACACACAGTCATGCACACAAAAACACACACACTCCCATACAAACACCCACATATACATGCATAGACATAACCAAAGAATCAGACTCTAACACACACATAGTAAAGAAACTCTCAGCATGAAAATCCCCAAAATCCCCCATTTGCAACAGGGTTGCCATCGTTTTTATTATTTCCTGGTTTTGAATTCCCAAAACAGGACTCAGGTCCCCATTACTAATTTACTGCCATACATGAAGAAAAATATAAAACTTTTTAAACTTTTAAAGAACTTTATGGTTTATTTAATCCACCAGCCAAGAAGTGGTGTAACCCACATCTAGTTTTTTAAACAATTGCTTCTTTTGATTATTTAATTGTTTAATAATTTGCAAAATTATGATCTGTACAAAAACTATTTTCCAACTCCATTTTTTTAAGAATATCAAAATTCGGTTTACTCTAACTTCGTTTGATAGTTGGTAACGTAAATTATGTATTTATCACCAGAGTAGCAACCAAAAATCAAATGTGCGCTGCGCTGATAGCCTCATATACACTCAACGTATATCATAGGTAAAATAAATGAAAAAATGTGGTTCATCTTACAAATATATTCGTCCTTTTCACGTTACAAAATCCTTCGTAGATAGGAGAAATGTCATTTGTTTATTTGTAAGTAACAACATTTTGTATTTTTACAAATATTTTGTTGCTAGATTTACGAAAAATTATATTTATATTACAAAAGAATTTCATGAATCCTGAAAAACAATTCGTGTTATATACGAAATTTTGTATAAAAAGGTTAAAATTAGGGATGTAACGATACGCCGTTTTGCCGATCCGATACCGATACCGATACTCAAAAAGAAATATCGCCGATACCGATTCCGATACTAATATTGAAATTTAACTCAATTTAAAATTAACAAAAGTAGAGTAATTCTTTTATTATATAAAATAACAGTGTAAGAGTTTATTAATATTTAAAATTGATATTTGAATTCATTTTGAAATTAACAAAAAACAAATTATTTTTTAAACAAAATAAAAGTGTAAGCGATTATTAATGAGCCCATTAAAACTGAATGTCATACTGTTTATTTTATAAAATCATCCAAAATTTCAATACATTTCAATTTCTAAACTTCAAATTTTCAAACAACAAAATGTCTGCAATATTTATGATTTTACAAAATAAATGATGACGTTCACTTTAGATTGGTTCTTTATTTAAAAGGGATTAATAGGACTTAAAAAAAACAGGGAATTGAATTTGAATTCATGGTAATACGAGTAATAACAAAAAACATTTTTTACACAAAATAACAGTGTCAAGTATTATTAATGAAACAATTCAAACTGAATGTCTGTTAATTTTCTACAATCATAAAAATTTTCAATACATTTCAATATCTACTCTTCAAAATTTCAAACAAGAAAAAGTATAGGAATATTTTATGATTTTACAAAATAAAGAATATGACACTCAGCTTAAATTGGCTTAATATCTAAAATTGATTTAATAAGAATTTAAAAACAACGAATTGAGTTTTTGAGATCATGGTAAAATTAACAAAAAATAATTATTTAAAAAAAATTGTAAGAGATCAATATTTAAAATTGATATTAATAAGATTTTTGTTTAAAAAACAAAGTGTTCGCAAATTTTGTGGAGATAGACGATTTCGCAAATCCGTTTGAAGCAGACCTGCAGTAGAAAATAGTCTCTCAGATGCGACAGAACTCATTTGAAAACTTAAGTATTTCTGCGCCAGTTTCTTTAAGTTTGGGTAGGATATATCATTGCGCCAGTAATCAAGAGGATCTGCGCCTCTAGGAATATTAGGAGATCTAAGGTATCTCTCTACTTCTTCGTTAGCAGAACCACATCCTAGGATGGACAGAGGCTCATCCTCCTCGGATTCTCTTATAATTTTTTCACAAACGCTCCAAAGGCGAGTAGTTCTCTTAGACTTATCAAAAGTTTTACGAGGTGTAGCGAGGACTCTGTCTTCAACTTTTTCGGAATGGAGAGTCATGTTAAGTAGCTCAATGAGACGTTTTTTCGATAGGATTGAAGTCGATTGCCTTTGAAATATTCGAGCTTTGTATCGAGGGTCAAGAATTGTAGATAAATAATACGTTTCATTAACCTCTAAACCCTCAAATCTTTCATTCAGAGCTGATGCTAAGTTAGTCGCAAATTGTTGGGACTCCGGGACAGTCTCTATCTCCTTTGATTCATGTATTATATTTTCTAATAATGTTCGAAGACTGTTAACTAGCGGAATAGCGTCAGACAATGTAGCAGTGGCTTTGCTTATAGATTTTGTAGCCTCTTCAAAGTAAGCCAAAATTTTCACCACCCTTTCCATCATTATCCATTCGTCTGTTGTAAGCTCTACCTTGCATTTTATACGAGGTAAACAAGCTTGTACCGCAACCCTTTGCTGTAGCAAACGCCTCAAAGCGTGAAGTGTTGAATCCCAACGTGTAGATATGTCCTGTATAAGGACATGATTCGGAATATTATGAGCATTTTGCATTTCTTTTAGAATTTTAGTGCTGCTTGTGGAATGGCTAAAATGTCCTATAATGGACCTTGATTTAGTAATCATTCCATTTACTTTATCGTCTTTAAAAAGGCTGGATTTGATTGTCAATTGCAAAGAATGCGCTAAACACTTCACTGGGATTACATCGTATGAGAGCTGAATCTCTCTAATAGCGACACCCATGTTGGCAGCATTGTCAGTGACTATTGCTCGTACACTACCTTGTATTTCCCAATCTTCTAAAGATTTCTTTAGATTAGATGCTATATTAGTACCGGAGTGCTGAGCTCCATCAAATGGCATGACCTCAAGGCAGTAATTTTTGTACACAAAGTTTGTATCGATGCCATGAGCTGTCAAACTAAAAAAATCATTGGATTGTGAAGAGCAGTCACTTGTCCATATATCGGTGGTTATCACAATGTGTGGCAGATCTTTTAGTAACTCCAGTACCCTGGATTTTACTCGCTGATATATATCCGGTATGACTTTTTCACTCAAATGAGCACGGGAAACCATTTTGTAATTCGGATTTAGTTTTTTTACTAACCGTTGGAAGCCTACTTGATTCACTAAATCAAACGGTTGCATATCAACACAAATTTCCTCAGCGATAATGCGAGTTATTTCTTTTGCCCGAATATCATCATTGCTATAAACTGATTTCTTCTCAATTATTTCCGCAAGAGTTGCTTGTTTCTTAGGCTGTGTATCGTTGGCATTGCAACTTTTTGAATCCTGAATAGGCCTTTTCGTCCCTGAAACGGTATTCAATTCATTTGAATGGTGTCTTTTCATATGAACCCACAAGTTTGATGTATTGTAATTTTTTGAATTGATGCCACGGGAAACTTTTTCGCCACAATACAAACATGTTGCTTTAGAACCATCCACATTCGAAAATTCAAAATGTTCCCATATAGCACTTTTGTGCTGTGAACTTGACATTATTGGAATGTTTATTTTATATTCAACAACTATTTAGTTTAAAATACACAAAATCTATGTTGTAGTTTATTTTTTAATAAGAACACTAAAGAAGAACCGTTTTTAATAACCACGCAACCAAAGGTCTAATTCGAGTGGCTGTCAGCCGGCTTTCAGCCGCCGACTTTTTTTGATATGCAGCCGCCGCCGATTAGTTGTTATGATAAATTTTTATCAGGTATAGACGCTATGTTATTAATGCGCTTTGAAAGAAATCTTAAAACGCACAAACACATACATGATTTAGCATTGCGAGAACATTTCACTACTATGGTGCAAAACAAAACAAAAGAAACAATTTCATTACTCTATTTTGATTTTACGTTCTGCTTTTAATATGTTATTCCTCTTAGTTATTATGCAAAAAAAAAAACAATGAGAATTGAATTATGTATTTGTTAAAAACAGCTCTAAAAAATTTTAGAAGTATCGGCGTATCGACATTTAAATATCGCCGATATCGATATATCGGCAAATTAGCAGTATCGCCGATATATCGGTATCGGTATCGGTATTCGTTACATCCCTAGTTAAAATATTAAAATCTGCAAGAAAATTATTTTGTCTTGCATTTAAAAAATAAGTTTGTAGAATAATCACTAATTCTTGGAATTGAAGTTTGTAATAATTATAAAAAATATAATTTTAGTGGAATTGTTACAGCCTCTGTATTTCCCATACATTACATTACATATTTTGCACTGAAACTCACGAATCAAACTGGCTATTAAAAGTTGCACAATGACATGAAAAGAAATGGAGGAAAAATTAAATAAATGTAACAAAACAGCAACTTTTATTTTTATGTTTCAATATTTTTTCCTAAAATTTTAAAATTTAAATGGCAAAAAAGTTGGTTTATTTTTGGAAATTTCCAAGTTTATAAAAATGTTTTATTTTCTTCTAAATTAAATAAAATAAACGTAAAATATGGTACATGAACATCTCAATAGGGTGTATTATCAATTACGACTTTTGAACAAGAACTTAAAATGCTAAAAAAAAAATAAAATTAGTCTTAAATTTATCATTTTAAATTTCTTTCTGCATGCTGAAAATTTTTAAAAGAAATTATGTCATTTTTAATAAAATACTGCATAACCTTGCAATACGGGTATGCTCTTTGCTCCTTATTTTTCGGAAAATAATAGAATTAAAAAAAAATCTTGGTGTTATTTTGCTTGCAACTGCCCACTGCACACTTCCGGTCTAATTCATAAAAATACCTTATTTCAGCTTTAATCTGTACATTACTTATGAAACAGATTTTGCTTTATTTAGCTCTAATAAAAATTTGTATTCATAACTGATTAATATCAGTGAATTAACTATTAAACGATTTTGCTTCTTTTGTAATTTTATGTTGGCAGCATCATGCTACTTTCGCTATCATTTTATGTTTAGTGATGCATACAACGAAGAATCGATTAACTACGTAGTCTGTTTGAGTCAAAAAAAAGGTAAATCATTACGCATAATGTTATTAAAAAATAACTTAAAAAGTAGGCGCTTCACTTTTTATTAATAAATAAACCAAAAAAAAATTATATGTTAAAAAAAATTGTATTTAAATACATTTATATTCGGCTGAGTACAGAGGTAGGCAAATACCCATTTTATAGCGGTCGATTATGCATCACTATTTTGTTTTAATTTTAAAATGTTATTGTACATACATACATACATATGTAAGCATGCAGTACCATACAAACATACGTATGCTTGTATTTACATATGCCCTTTTTTCTATTTTTCTTTTTGCCAATGAATTGTATTTCTTTAATTTTCAACATTATTTAATGTAATTTACAATGGGTAAGATATGACATCTATCTACTTTTTGTGTATATTTACATATACACTACACAATAAGAATCACAATGATTTTTCAACTCAAGTAATATACCTTAAAAGCACTCTGCTTGACGGCCTATAGCATTGAAATTAAAATTTTTGTGTAAAACTATGTGTAAATACACTATATCATGATACAATCATGATACAGGTACATGCACAAGCCCAGCCTGTTAATGTAGACAATACCTACAGTTGTCAAACTTTGTTTACAAGCTGCAAAAATGTTAGTGTATGTGTGTGCATAAAATGATTACGGTGTTGCCAATGAAATTACACATGGCTGTGTTTCCAATTATATGTTGAAGAAAATTACACTACACATCTTTTGTGTAGGTTAAAATTAAAACAAAAATAAATAAAAATACAAGCCAAAGTAGAATTACACACAGATTATACATGAACGTAATTACATGGCCTACAAATGAGAGCAATTGCACACTCTGTGTAATTACAGACCTATTGGCAACACTGAATGACTATAATCATTCATGAATGCCGCGTCTGCAATTGTACTTTAGTTACCCTGTAATTGTTATTTTTAAAAACAAAAGGCATTTGTTTCTGACAATCATTCGTTTCTTTATACCAACAAAATGAATGTGTTTTTTGGTGTTGTAATTTTGTTGTAGTCGTGCATGTACCTAGTATAATTGTACCATGCACTATATTTTAGTGTTCTTTGTCAGTGTTAGTGCTTCATAACAAAGTAAATCAGTAACCCGCAAGCCATAGCACAATTGTGCGGATGAAAATCACATACATGCTTATGCTCTTTCATTTAGTCGTCACTGAGCAAGCGACGAATTAAGTTGTGTGCGCATGTATTAATTTTTTCCTGGTTTTTTGTTTAATTTTTTTGAGCACACGGAACGAAATTAAAGTTCAAATTTAATAAATTTGTACAGCAACAAAAAATTTAAATAATTATGGAAGCTAAGAAATATTTCGTGATAAAACATGCCATTTGCAATATGCAATGCATTTTATGTTATGAAACAGTCAAAAATAACACATTTTAATAGTATCCACAAAGCTTTTAATAAATTTAATTTGGAATTTATATACTCATTGTTGAATGGATTATTAAATTTTTAGTTTTTAGTTAAGCTTTTGATTAAATTGCTTATTTACAAAAAAAAAAATTCAAACAATTAATAACCACATCATGTTTTTTAAATTAGAAAACTTTTCTTCAAGTGCAAGTTTATTTTACTCTCATTTTTCTCACCAATACAAACATATTTAATTTTGCGGGACACTGCTGTAAATATATGTACATGCATGAATGTAAAGATGTGCAATTTAAAAAAAAAATTGTTTTCGTTGGGTGTGAAGTAACTAGGTGAGAAAATTATTGAGAGTATAAAGCAGCACACATTAAAACATCAGTGTTGCCGACTTCTGCGATGTTATCTAATTATAAATGGAACAAACCAATTTTTCCTCAACTATATTTGAATTATATATAAATATCTTATGTAATTTTAATATAATTTCGCTCCAACATTATTGTATGCTCGAATTATTCAGTGGAAAGAATTTTCCAGTTTACACTTTTGATAATCAAGTTGCATACATATTTTGTTCACATTTCGTGTTAAATTGAAATATTATATACAAGGTATTTTGTTTGTCATTTATATTAAATACATGTAAATCAAAAATTAATGTTTCGCTGAGCTAGTAAAGTCAAACACTTAAGTATGGAACTAAACGTGTGGCAAACCTTTAACTGATGGCATAAAATCTTCCACAGGCTCATCAAAATTTCATAAATTACACTTCCACATAAGTAGAATTGTTAAGTTTTCAAATTTTTTATTTTTATACAATTTTGCATTTTTTTTAATATTTTGAAATATTGTTTAATAAATTTATATTAACCTTTTACAGGGATTTCTTAAACTAATTTCTATAAAAACTTATATGTTACTTTACGCCACTTTTATTTAAAAACTAATGAAACATTAAGAAGAAGGCTACATATGTAGTTATGTGTACCTGGCAAAATGTTTTCTTCGTATCAAAAACAAACTTAAAATGTAGACGCTACTTTGACAATCTCGCCAAAAAGTCACCAAAGTAATCGACAAAATAAGCGATTTTGGGTCACTTAACCCGACGCTTCTTTCTTGGTTATGAATCGAAAAGTACACATGTTGAATATTCATTATGAATATTTCTTATATATTTATGTATAAATCTATATGTATGTGTGAGAACATACACAATTAATTAATTTAATAATAATTAAAAGTGTATACATGTGCATGTACATTAGGGTCATAACTTTTCTCATTTTCTTTTGATTCTTTAAATAATATTGATCGTAAGATAGATCATTAAAAGAACCACGTCCAAATAAAGTTATTATATGTACATGTTTATTATGTATTTGAATAATTGTTTATCTTATACATATCGGTACGTAGAATTGAATTTCAAAACTCGCTACATGCAACGTTAAAAAACGTTTAATAAAGTGAGTGTGCCATATACAGTTTATGTCATCTGCAAATGTCGATTCAACAAGTTCAGGATTTGGGTCAAAGGTAACACAACTAAGTGATGACAAGAGTTTCTTTTTTGCTAGGAAATCCAAGCCACAAATCCCAATATTCTCAAAGGAAATGGAAATTGGGAAATGATGACTTCCGCCAAAAAAAAGGAATATGATGCCAAACAACACTCGATCTCATTTTGGTAAAGGTCAAATCAAGTACAGAGCCTCTTGAGCCAATATCGCGCTTATATTTAGGAGAGCCATCATTAACACAGCAGAAGTCAGACGCATCAATAATTTCGACCAATTTTTTCCCTCTCGGTGATTCAAAGGAGTCTCCCCACAGTAAACATCTAGCAATAAAGTCTCCACACAAAAGAACATCCCCTAAGGGTTCGAGAAAGGCAGTGAGCCTACGTAACTCAGCAGTAAATTCAGGAACATTAATCGACGGTTCAAAATATGTAGAACAAATGACAATAACAATGTCAAAATCAGTAGTATATTCTATGCGTTTAAAACGAATGGAATTACGTAGAGCAATGGCAACCCCACCATAACCAACCGATCTAGTTTTTTAATAATTTTAAAATTCAAAATTTTAGGCCATTGGCCTCTTCCAGTGTGAGAAAAAATTTCACTCAGAACTGCAATATCAAAATTCCTGTTATTCAAAAAGTACTCAATATTATAATGGTTAGCCTTAAGTGATTGACAGTTATACTGAAGTATTTTCATTATATGGATTATCCATTGTAGAATCCGTTATAATTTGATGATCTAATTCTTTATAAATTTTGTCCAGTCTATCTCCAAAGTGGGAGACTGCATTTAAGCCATGCATATTGTTTTCTTTGCCAAAATAATCTTTCATGAACTTGATGAATTCAGCCATAACTTTTTCTAGCTGTGCAACTTTATGAATATTGGGTTTATCAAGAACGCTGCCAGCCATAGGCCCCTCCCAAGAGAAGTCCTGTGGTATATTGTTTAGAGTATAAATTTCCCTTTGTTACTGCTCTTCTAGCCATGCTGCTAAAAGACTTGGGTGTCAAAATTTGATTTACCACCTTATCCTTATTTATTGAGTTTCTAGTAGAATTTCCACTTTTGTTTGGAAGGGATGGGAAACCACCTTCATAATCTTCCAGACTCGAAAAACTGTTCTGATTACCAGGATTATATGACTCCAATACTTCCTTGCGGGAAAGTTTTTTAATTGTCATTATCTTTCTGACATTAACCTCCTTTTCCCAAACAGCACATAAATTTTTTTGTCTGACATTGTGTCCAATACTACTACACAGAATACACTTCATTGTGCCACACCTGGGATCACACCCACCAGGCCTGCCACAGTCCAAACATCTTTTATTTGCACGACATCCTCTTTCGGTATGACCAATACGACCACAGTTCCTGCACAGACGCACAAAGGGATAGTAATGATCAACCTTAATCGTGGTGTAATTAATAACTATGTCATTGGGCAATTCATTGCCAACAAATCCAATCTTTACCGAATAGGTGGGTATAAACATTTCACTATCACTATCAGATGATTTTTTAAATCGGCTTATGGAGGAGACTTTAATGTCCGACACTATATTTTTTTTTAATTCCTCCTCCGATAGAGACAAAGGAATATTCCTTATCACACCAAAGGTTTCCAAAAAGGTCTTCGGGACAAAAGCCTGCATATTTCTGGCCTTTAATTCAGTATTATTGAGGCACCGATTTGCATCAGCAGGAGATTCAAAGTGGATTTTATATACTGTAACACCAATGGCTGTAATTGTTTTAATTCCCGGAATGTTAATGTCCCTGATTTTCTCCCAGAGATATAATCCATTTTTAATGTTTTTATTTAAAATAATCTCAGAACAAGAAGTATCTATCAAAACAAAAACATCACCACTATGGTCAGGTGGGTAAAAAAAATATTTATTTCTTTATCTCTAGTACTCATTGTTCTCGAAACAGAAAAATCTACATTAGTGTTAGTAGACGAAGAATTTATATTAGTAGCTGCAACATTTTTATTAGTACATGCAACACTTGCGTTGCCAATACGCGAAGTCTGTTGTTTAGAACCCTGATTATCGTACGAACGCACAGCATCACCAATACATTCAAACGCATCAGACTCCATATTTAAAATTTCACAATTTGAATTGAGGTTATGATCTCCTCTTAAACTGGTCGCACAATGACTAGATTCACTTGTGCCCCATATAGAATCCATATCAATGTTATTAATTTCATTATTACTCACTTTGTTTCCAGATGTCAACATGGAGGGATTTACCTTTCCATTGGCTTTTGCAAAACACACACCAGACGAGTCTATATCTCCCAGAGGCTTGCCAGCAGCTTCCCTGTTCGATCTCTGTAGTTCAATTAATTCCTTCTTGAATTCCTTACGGTCTTTCACAATCGCTTTTCTGTCCTTTTTCCTTACTCCTCCACCACCAGCCAGATCTTTCAGGCCATCACCCTTCCCAGAATGAGAAGCGGCAAAACCTTCAAACTCCCACTGAGTCGTTGTACACCATTGCGATGCCATGGCATCACCATTCCTCAAAAAAACTGCACCTTTCAAGATCCATGGTATTGTAACACCCAGTTAAAGTACCCACAAAAAAGACAAACTATTGTTTGCCCAAAAAATCCACAGCAAAATGGCGTCACTGCAGAAAAAACAAAAATGCCAAAAATGCGCTACACAACCTTTCGATCCGAAGATAAAACACGAAGTGAAAACTTAATTTCAATTACCTTTTTTTTGAACTTAATTGCAGAAACAAAATTTCCCCCTTTAGACGTTCTTATTCAGCTCTATTCTTACTACTTTTTATCGACAACAAAGTGTAAGCACATCATAATCAAATACATATGTATGTATAAACTAGAGTTTTTCTTTTCCCGGACTTTTTCATTTCACGCGAAAGCGGCTTCCCGGGAAATCCCCCCCGCCTTGTGCAAAACAATACAAAATATTTTTAATTTAATTATTTCAACAAAAAAAAATATAATTCATGAGATCGATTAAATAAAATGTTTTATAAGCACATTAGTAAAAAAAAAATACCATTTGAGTTCTTTAAATAATAGTGGTGCATATATACCAATATTATATGTAAATGCAAAAAAAAAATATTTATTTATGTATTGATACATATTATACAAAGTAAATTTGCATAATATGGTGTTGAACAAACATGGGTGGAGTAAGTAGACCATATGCCCAGGATGTTATTAACAGTATTTTAAAAAAGTTTTGTGACTGACTGTACACGACGTATGCCTTGACATAGGAAGTAGCAACGTGGTTGTTAAAGAAATTCCATAAAAAACGCAAGATTATACGGACGAAAAACTCTGGAAGGCCAAACAATACACACAAGCCTGGCCGCACTTTAAAAAAAATATATTATCAAATAAATATCACAAAATAGGACTTTAGCACAGAACAGTGATGTAACGAATGTCAATTTTTGATATTCGCGAATACGAATATTTGAAACGATATTCGCGAATACGAATACGAGTATTTAATGTGAAATTTATAGACATTAAATTAGGGTTCTATTTACGCCTGCAATATGAAATATTAAAAAATTGTTATGAAAAAGAACTTCATACTCCTCTTGGCGCACTTCAAAGTTAATAAAAACTATCCAAAAATTTTAATGATCGTCAGTAAATAATATTTCAAAATGAGCAAAAATTTCTATAAAAAACTTAATTAAATTCGTATAAACTAATATTTTTATCCATTTATTTAAATTTGGTTTAGGATTTATGCATTTATTTATATAATTTTTTGGAAAAATATTCGCATTCGCCTGAGTTTGCGTTCTGCTTATGGCAAATAAAGGCCTCTTAGTCTCAAAGCACATGCGTGCCAGATGTAAACTCGGCCTTAATTGTTGTAAAGTTTTAGCTATTGTGCTAGTGACATGACCTTATGATTGCGCCATCGCATTCATAAAATAAATAACGACACTCATCAAGTTGCCATAATATCAAAAAAATCCCTGGAATTCTCGTACATTTTCCGGGAAATACCGTTTGAAAAACACTAGTATAACCGTTTATAGCCAGGCTGTCAAGAGATGCGTCAGAGTGCCGAAAACCAATCGGCTTTTTATAGAAATGAATACACATGTACCTATACCTTTCTTTCGGTTTTGTCTCTGTGGGCAGCTCTGATCTAAACATACTTATGCATGTATGTATGTTTATACAAACATACAAGTTTACACTACACTAAACTTAGTTTTTTACTGTTTACTAAAGACTTTATGTAAAATTACTTACTTTTAACTTAATAAAAAGAGGTTTTTTGCTATATACACTGTATGAATCAATAAACTTCACAGTAATAGCGGTACACCGGTATTTTAAACCCGATAACGGTATGTACGGTAATACCGATACCGAAATCAAAAAAAATACCGTTACCGTTACCGATACCGAAATTTTTAAAATAATTGTACCGGTATCAATACCGATACCGTTATTTGTTTCGGTTTCCAACCTTGGTTTGAAGTTTTATCCCTGTAAAACAGAATTGGGATTCCGGCAACAGTAGAAACTGAAACTCGTTAAGAATCCACTGGCCATAATTTTCAAATCCATAGAATTTAATTACATAATTACCGATAAAATCATAGAAAGTCTGAATACAAAAGAGTATGAAAGCAGGATTAATTTTTGTCTTCCCATTTTACCGAACTTAGCAAGGAAAGTATGGGAAAACATTACTTGCGTAAAAGTTGGCAGTCCTGCAGTTAAAAAATACATACTTAAATATGAAGTGTGCAGTATGCAGTTGCAAGCAAAATTACACCAAAAATTTTTTTTACTTCTATTGTTTTCCGAAAAATAAGGAGCAAAGAGCATACTCGTATTGCAATCAAAGTAATGCAGTATTTTATTAAAAATTACATAATTTGTTTTAAAATTTTTCAGCATGCATAAAGAAATTTCAAATTATAAATTTAAAACTAATTTTATTTTTATTTTTTTGGCATTTTAAGTTCTAGTTCAAAAGTCATAATTGATAATACACCCTATTGAGATGTTCATAATATGTATAGCCGGCACATATGTATGTATAAGCAAACACAATTTTTAATATCTTTGTGGTTATCTTGGTAATATACGCTAGATACAAAATATTTCATGCTTGAAAATATGAAAAAAAAGTTTAGTTTTTTGATATTTGTGCAATAAACGAAAATTTTGTAAATTTTACGAAAAGTTTAGCTGGTCCAAGGAAACATTTTTCGTAATTATACGAGTTTCGTTGTGTTACAAAAATTATATATAGTACCATATTTTTCGTTTATTTTATTGAATTTAGAAGAAAATAAAACATTTTTATAAACTTGGAAATTTCCAAAAATAAACAAAATATTGAAATATAAAAATAAAAATTGCTGTTTTGTTAAATTTTTTAATTTTTCCTCCATTTCTTTTCATGTCATTGTGCAACTTTTAATAGTCAGTTTGATTCGTGAGTTTCAGTGCAAAATATGTAATGTAATGTATGGGAAATACACAGGCTGTAACAATTCCACTAAAATTATATTTTTTTATGATTATTACAAACTTCAGTTCCAAGAATTACAGATTATTCTACAAACTTATTTTTCAAATGTAAGACAAAATAATTTTCTTGCAGGTTTTTATATTTTAACCTTTTTATACAAAATTTCGTATATAACACGAAATTGTTTTTCATGAGTCATGAATTTCTTTTGTAATATAAACATAATTTTTCGTAAATCTAATAATAAAATATTTGTAAAAATACAAAATGTTCTTACTTACAAATAAACAAATACCATTTCTCCTATCTACGACGGATTTTGTAATGTAAAAATGACGAATATATTCGTAAAATGAACCACATTTTTTCATTTATTTTACCTATGATATATATTAAGTGTATATGTATGAGGATATCAGCGCACCGCACATTAGATTTTTGGTTGCTGATAAATACATAATATATGTTACCAATCAAACGAAGTTAGAGTAAACCGCATTTTGGTATTCTTAAAAAAATGGAGCTGGAAAATAGTTTTTGTACAGATCATAATTTTGCAAAGTATTAAGCAATTAAATAATCAAAAAGAGCAATTGTTTAAAAAACTAGATGTGGGTTACACCACTTCTTGGCTGGTGGATTAAGTAAACCATAAATTTCTTTAAAGTTAAAAGTTTTATATTTTTCTTCATGTATAGCGAGTGCAAGAGACATCAATATTCAGCTTCAATATGTGTGGTTGTGTGCGTTTGTTTTCCAAAAATAGTCACACATATACTATTGGTGTGAATATTTTTTTTATAAAAAAACGCACACAACCACATATTGAAGCTGAATATTGATGTGTCTAGCACCCGCTTATGGCTTAAAGTTTTATCAATGATCTCATTAGCATATATAAATTTTGACAAAAATTAAAATGGTTCGCTTCTAAAATTTAGAGAAAAATTACAATATGTTCCACTGTAATGTTTACAAATTTTTTTTTGATGTGTAAACATCTATACGCTAGGGGGTAAAAATCTTTTGACGTTGATTTCTTTGCTGAGACACAAAACATACAGAAGTGTCACGAGACGGAAGATACGGGTATTTTTCTGTTTGTCTCGTTTTCCCTCAAATTTTGTCGTCGTTTTTGTTTTGCTACGTCTTTCTAGTGCAATAAATTTTTATTAGCTGTGTTAATTGGTAAGTAGTAATACACTACAGTATCAAATACACTATGCTTTTCTCTTTTTTCCACGAATTTTAACAAAAACCTGATTGCAGCTTTTTTTTACCTGTCACTTTCTACACTTCTGTGTATTCTGTGGCTAGGATTTCTTTAATTTTTGCTTTTGCTTTGCATTGTCAAATCGGTGTGAGCTATGTATGAGTGAATTAGTGTTTGAAAGAAGCAATACCAAGCAGAGAAACAAGTCGACCGGCTCGAAGCCGACGGTGCGCCGCCGCCGGTTATTTTTTTGTGTATTTGGCCACTACAACAACAAATACATGAGAGTTAAAAACTAAAGGGTGTTCCAAAACGAGCAACGAAAAATGTTAAAATCCCATGTAATATACATACAATTGTATGTACATACATATATACACTTGAAATCTTAAAAGCTAGTGTATTTTTATACAGACTACAACAATTAACAGTAAATTTAAAAAATTCAAATCAATGGGTGTTCCATCAGTTAATGCAATTTTGACTTTGCAATTTTGACAACTTGCTGCACCTTGGAAACCGTAATGCTATAAACACAATCAAGTCCACCGACCATCGACTACAAGAGAATAATTCTTTTAGCCGTTACACGACTACCGACTACACGGCTACTTTTGTAGCCCGTAGCCAACTTAGGCTAATTTCTATTTTTCTTGGCTACAAAAAACAGATTAGTGCTGCCAATACAACAAATGCATGAAATGGTGGTTTTAAAAACGCAATACATTAAATATCGCTATTAAAAACTCGAAAAACTATTATAGTGGCACCATTAAAAAATAAAAATCAGGCAATAGTAGCAATAGTACTCATAAAGTTAATTAAATTTTCTTGAGACATTTGAAATTTTTTTCACACAAATTCACTTAAAAAAATCAAGTTTGTTTTGTTTTCATTTTCCCTCAAATTTTGTCGTCGTTTTTGTTTTGCTACGTCTTTCTAGTGCAATAAATTTTTATTAGCTGTGTTAATTGGTAAGTAGTAATACACTACAGTATCAAATACACTATGCTTTTCTCTTTTTTCCACGAATTTTAACAAAAACCTGATTGCAGCTTTTTTTTACCTGTCACTTTCTACACTTCTGTGTATTCTGTGGCTGAGATTTCTTTGCTTTTTGCTTTTGCTTTGCATTGTCAAATCGGTGTGAGCTATGTATGAGTGAATTAGTGTTTGAAAGAAGCAATACCAAGCAGAGAAACAAGTCGACCGGCTCGAAGCCGACGGTGCGCCGCCGCCGATTATTTTTCTGTGTATTTGGCCACTACAACAACAAATACATGAGAGTTAAAAACTAAAAGGTGTTCCAAAACGAGCAACGAAAAATGTTAAAATCCCATGTAATATACATACAATTGTATGTACATACATATATACACTTGAAATTTTAAAAGCTAGTGTATTTTTATACAGACTACAACAATTAACAGTAAATTTAAAAAATTTAAATCAATGGGTGTTCCATCAGTTAATGAAATTTTGACTTTGCAATTTTGACAACTTGCTGCACCTTGGAAACCGTAATGCTATAAACACAATCAAGTCCACCGACCATCGACTACAAGATGTCAAAAATAGAATACATGCGTGCTTATGAGAATAATTCTTTTAGCCGCTACACGACTACCGACTACACGGCTACTTTTGTAGCCCGTAGCCAACTTAGGCTAATTTCTATTTTTCTTGGCTACAAAAAACAGATTAGTGCTGCCAATACAACAAATGCATGAAATGGTGGTTTTAAAAACGCAATACATTAAATATCGCTATTAAAAACTCGAAAAACTATTATAGTGGCACCATTGAAAAATAAAAATCAGGCAATAGTAGCAATAGTACTCATAAAGTTAATTAAATTTTCTTGAGACATTTGAAATTTTTTTTTCACACAAATTCACTTAAAAAAATTAAGTTTGTTTTGTTTTGGTTAACTTTATTAAATATGTCAAAACAGATGTTTATTTTTTGTAGTTAGTGGTCGGTAGTCGTTAAAGGAATTAAGTAGCTGGCGACTTGGCTATTTTTGTAGCCAGCTACTTTTGTAGTTGGTAGTCGATGGTCGGTAGCCTTTGATTGTGTTTATAGCATAAGAGCAAAACTCTTGAAATTTTCAAAAACGGTAAAATTAAAAAATCAAAAAAATATAAAATCGCTAAATATAAAAAAATCGCCAAAAACAAAAAAATCGCCAAAAAGAAAAAAAGCACCAAATTAAAAAAAATCTATAGGCCTAAAATAAATCGCAAAAAACCGGAAAACTCGGCAAAAAGGAAAAAAATCCTTAAACAAAAAAATCGCCAATATGAAAAAATCGCCGAAATAAAAAATCCCAAAAACAGAAAAAATTCGCCAAAATGAAAAAACCCCAAAAAACAGAAAAAATCACCAAAATGAAAAAATCGCCAAAATGAAAAAAATTGCGAAAATTAAAAAAACCCAAAAAGAGAACAAAAAAAAACGCAAAAACGAGAAAAAAGCGATAAAAATGAAAAAAATCGTTTAAACTGAAAAAACTTAAAAATGAAAGAAAGCTAAATCAAAAAAATTCAGTAAAGTGCGACTCTGACTCGCGTACGAAGGGTTCCGTACGAACACTAGTAATTTAATACAAACTTCATCCTATATAATATATAGTTTTGGCATTTTTTTCGATTTTTTTATTTTTGGCGATTTTTTTCATTTTTGCATTTTTTTTTAATTTAAAAATTTTGTTTAGTTTTGGCGACATTTTCGCATTTTGGCGATTTTTTTCGATTTTTGGCGTTTTTTTCATTTTGGCGTTTTTTTTCATTTTGGCGATTTTTTCGAATTCGGCGATTTATTTTAGTGTTAGAATTTTTTTTTTAATTTTGGCAATTTTTTTCGTTTTGGCGATTTTTTTTAATTTTTGGCGATTTTTTTTGGTTTGGCGATTGTATAATTTTCGGTTTTTTTTAGTTTTACCGTTTTTGAAAATTTCAAGTGTTTGCCTCTTACGGTTTCCAAGATATAGGAAATTGTCAAAATTACATAGTAAAAATTGCATTAACTGATGGACCACCACCCTTTAATTTAATTTTTTTTAAATTTTAGTGTTAATTGTTGTAGTCTGTATAAAAATACACTAATTTTACAAATTTCAAGTTTCAATATACATATGTACATACAATTGTATGTATATTACATGGGATTTTAACATATTTCATTGCTCGTTTTAGAACACCCTTTAATTTTTAATTCTCATGTATTTGTTGTTGTAGCGGCCAAGGTTCTACATACTATGTCCAAATATCAGGTCCGTAGCTCTTACGGTTCCTGAGAAAATACCGTGTGACGGACAGACGGACAGCGTAGCGAAAACAATAGGGTTCCTTTTCACCTTTGGTGTACGGAACCCTAAAAATTATCAAAACCGAATGTACGCGAGTCAAAGTCGCACTTTACTGCATTTATTTTAATTGCAATGCGTACACAACAACAAGGGCAGCAACAACTAAACGATGAACAGGAATTAAAAATTAAAAAGTAACAGTAAAAGCATTTACTATAGATGAGCACTGCAGTACCACTAAAGTTTCAGTAAAAACAATAAAAAAATGTTTAACAAGTAAATTTTTACTGATTACTAAAATTTTTTGCTACAATTTTTATAAATTGCCTAAATGATTTGTTATATGATGAGGTGCATTGAATTTTCAGTAATCAGTAATGCTTGTATTCATAATGAAATTCTACCAAGTGGCTAAATGTTTTTCATACAAAAGTTTCAAAATTTGAATGAAAAAACTTTGCCATTTGCTACAATTTTATTATGATTACGGCCCTACGATTTTACTGGTAATGCAAATTAAATTTCATTAGCAGTAAAAATTTACTGAATTTTTTAGTAATCAGTAAATTTACTGCTTACTGCAATTTTGAATGCAGTACATATACATATACTGCAGTGTGCCCATTTACTAACCAAATAAGTTTAAAAAACAAACAAAAACCAACAAATTCATATGTATTTACAATGTGGAAAGTTTTGATACTTTTAATTAATTAATTTAAAAAAAAGATACTAAAAGCATAAGTACATACTTCCAACTTGAAAAAAATTTTCATTACTAGATGTTTACAAACCTCCTCTGTGATCGAACTCACATTGCTTTTTTTTGCTTTTTTGTGACTTAAAATTATCAGCCAATAGCAAAACATTACGTCACGCGGTAGTGCATACATAAATACATACATATAAAATAAGTTTTTACATTAACAAAAGTTAATTTATAAGACATACATTAGCTTACCATAACATAAAAATACTGTCGTATAAAACATAATAAAAATTACTTATACCAAAAGATGAATCTTAATTAGAAAAATTAAACTTGAACATCGGGATCAAAATAAATATTGAAGTCTCGTGATAACATACAACTAACATTTACTTAAGAATAAATTTAAGTACAAATTGTTGTACTAGTCATTATATTCAGCTATTTACATCCTCACTAGTAAACATACGGTATAGAAAATAACTCTCTTTTGCATTAATTATTTTATGTTGTAGAAAAATTTCCACGCAAAATTTGCTATATTTTAAACACTAACCCATATTATTGAATATGCATATATGGATATAGCTAAAAATATCGCCAAGGAATTAAAATATTGCGAAGCAAATTGCCAAAAAATACTTCAAAATTTTCATCGTTAAAAACGAAGTCTTTAGTAACAAATATCTACATCTGGCAGCACTGGCGGTTGCCACACTCCATTTTCTATAATGGGGGACAATGGTGTCAACATTTAAATTTCAAAAAGCAATGCAACCAGGAAAAACACTTGAGTTAAATAAAAAGGTACTAAATATAATATGCCGTATTCATAAAAAATATTTAAGGTTTATTTGACAAATTTCCCATAGGAATATGTCAAATAAATCTTTAACAAACTTTAAATGTGTTTTATGAATACGGCAGAATATGTTTTACTTTTATTAAAACTAATCTTATATATAAAAAAAGAAAATCATATACTAAGGAACATATTATTAAAGCACATATGTATATTAAAAAACAAACTTTAAAAAGAACGAACATATCAAATTTTCATTTCATAAAAATATCGCAGTTCCTATACGAAAACAAAATTCATTTAACACACAAATTAATAAAGAGTAACAGCCTTATTTATAAAAATTATTAAGGCTTAATGAAAAGAATTTTGTATGAAAATTTGTTTTAAAAATCCATAATAAAACCTAAACAATAAGTAAGTTTTTATTGAAACAAGGACTTGATTTTTTTAAAACCAGCAGATGTCAGACGCTCTATATAAAAATTGATGTTTGCACTGAAAAATATCACATGCTAGTATTTAAAGGTTTTCAGACTACATGTACCATGTAAAAGTGATATTCCACAAGATAAAAACATATATGTAATTTGAACACAATTTAACTGCCTGTTTATAGAAGCCATGTAAAAATTCTCGTCTGTGTATTTATATTGAAAACAAAAACAAATTTGAGTGCTTTGTTTTTGTTTTCAATATAAATAGGCAAACGAGAATTTTCACATGGCTTCTATAAACTGGCAGTAAGTAGTCTTACACCTATTATTTAGTATTTTTCTATGTATAATATTTTTAAAAATATTTTTTCAACTATTCATGTATCATTTAAACCACCCCCAGGGGAGTCGATTTTTGACTACGGGTGTGGCAATCCCGGGGCCCCAGCTAGGGTAATGTAGCTTTTCCGCTGACGGACCTTTGGCTCATTACCCGTAAAACTTATGTGTTACTACTAGGGTTGCCAGTTTTGAAATCGTGGAAATCAGTACATGAGAGAAAAAAAATCAGTACAATTGAAAAAAAATCAGTACATTAATTTTTTCAATATAAAAGGCTTTAACTAGGGATGTAACTAATACCAGTTTAGCGCATGCGAATGCGAATACTACATTTTAATTTTTGCGAAGGCGAATGCAAATATTACAATATGTTAAAAAATCACATGAAAATAAATTTATATAAGAACATGAAGTTGTATTACATACATGGATGTACTACATATAGCATTTTATTTAAACTGAGTCTTGCATTGAGCAAATATGTATTAATTTGTTAAAAACATGAATTCATAAAACAGAAAGATACATACATATGTCTGTATATGAAACTAATGAGTGTAACTTGTTTCGCGTGGAATTTACTACAAAAATGACTAGTTAATATTGTTTGCGATTCAAATTTGTTTGTACGAAGTAATGAATGCTGCTCAAAACATTTTTAAAAGTTTTAACAGACTAGTCTTAAGTAGAAAATACTACTTCTTTTTCAAAAAATGAAATAGGTATATTTCCAAACACCGCTAGACTTTAGTTTAATTTTGATGCTCATGAGAACTTTTTTTATAGAAAAGCTTTCTGATAAAGCTTTGAAGAATGCCTTAGTCCCTATTTACACTATGCAAGTCTTATTGCTAAGCTGATTAGTTTATTAGGAGAGAGAGACGGGAGTAGTAGGGAACTGGGCATTCTGGACCAATTAAAATTGTTAAATTGTGGGCTGAAATTGTTAAATTGTTGCTGAAATTGTTAAATTTGGGTAATTAAAATTTTAAAATTGTTAAATTCTTGGAAATTTGTGTTTTTTGTTTACATTAGGAGTTTTTGTTTACATTAGGAGTTTTTGTTTACATTAAGTGTATGTCTGTCTGTCTGTCTGTCTGCCTGACCGTGGATGTTTGTGTGTGGAATATTTTGTGTGAATGTATTAAGGCGGTTCATAGTTTGGCGGTTTTTATGTGTGTATATACAGACGAGGAAAATCATGAAAATGATTTTTCCTAATACCAATGGTGAAATAGTGATTATTAATTTTTCTTAATGCCTACGGCAATGCATGATAATTTTTCCTAATGCCGGACAATATTTGAATATTGTTTTTTCAAATGCCGACGGGAAAATGATTTTTCCTAATGACGACGGGAAAACGTGAAAGTTATTTTTTCTAGTGCTAATGTAGGTGTTGCTAGACTGTGGGAATTTAAGGCTGACCGTGATTTGAGTGGGTGGCGTTGTTGCCGTAATATGTAACCATAGGAATTTGCGGATGTGTCTGTCTGTCTGTGAGAATTTAGCTGAGGGTTTGATTGGAAGGGGCGGGGTGTAGTTGAGGTAGATCGATTGCGTGTGTGTGTGTGTGTGTGTATGTTTGTAGGAATTTCAATGTGTGTATTTCTGTAGGAGCTTAAGGCTGATTGTGATTTATGAGGGGTGAGGTGTTCTAGTAATATGCAACCGGGGGAATCTCTGTGTTTGTATGTCTGTAGGAGTTTAAGGCTGACCATGATTTGGGTGGGCAGGGTTGTTGACGTAATATGTATCCATGGGGATTTGTGGATGTGTCTGTCTATAGTAGTTTAAGGCTGATCGTGATTTGAGGTAGGTGAGGATGTTGTTGAGTTAAATTGGTTATGTGTATGTATGTATTTTTGTAAGAATTTAAGATGATTGTGATTTATTAGGGGCGAGGTGTTCTTGTAATATGTAGCCGTGAGAATCTATGTGTATAGACGTCTGTAGAAGTTTAAGACTATTTCAGGTAGGTGAGAGTGTTGTGTTGTTGAGATTAATCTTATATATTGTATATGTATGTATGTATGTATGATCATGGGAATTTGTGTATGTATATCTGAGGGAGAATTTAAGGCTCGTCATGATTTGCAAAAGGTGGGGTGTTGTTGAAATTTTCTTGGATATTTCTTATATGAATTCTGCTATGTGTGTGTATTTGAGCTGGTATTTATATGTAGGTAGAAATAAATTGTTTTCAATATTGACATTTGGTACTATAAAATACTATCATATATCTGGACTTCCCTATTCCTAGTATGTTTTTATACTTACGATTGCTTTATATTTTCTCATGCTTAAATTTGTCTCGCGTTAAAGTCTGTCTGTGTGAAATTTGTTTATATTACAGATTTTGTTTATTTAACTGCATCCGTCTTCTTTGACTGAAAGAGTTTTCTGCACACAGAGAAAAATCAACTTGAAATCAGTAAAAACCATGCTGAATTAATAAGAACCATTAACAAAGGTTTAGTCATATTGAAATTTCTTATTTCAATATGGACAAAATATTAATTTACAGTATTCATTTATTAAACTCATTAGTTTGTAGATATCTCAATATACATTTTCTATTATATTAAAAATTATTGAATTAATGTGACGAATTCTTATTTTTAAGCTGCAGATTTTCCCTGAGTGTATGGATTGTTTATATTTGCATTGTGCTTTAACTAAACGACGCTTCATATATTTTCATGATGTAGATCTAATAAATACTTAAGCATTGATAAGAAATTTGATATGTATACATACATATCTACAAATTAATTTTATGTATGTATGTATGTATGTATGTACATATATATGTACATACAAATAAGTGTTTAACTCAATCATTGAATACATTTTTTATTTTATTTTTTGTCATGTGATGTCTGTTGTTGTTGAAATTAAAAACATTTTAATTTTTATCTGCATTTACTTAAAAGTTTGTGAGGATTTTTTGTTTTAAGTAAAACTGAATTCGTGAAGATATGTACATACTATATAGTAATAGTAACTATAATAGAAATATTTCTTATACTTAATTTAAATTTTTTGAAAGTTGATGCAGCGTTAGTTAGTCAACGTTTGACATTTTTGGGGTATAAAATATTTTCTAGCTATAACCTTCTACATTTATCTTGGAAAGCTTGCTTTGCTTTTTAAAAATGTATAAACATTTTTAAATGAAACTGGTCCGGCACTCCAGCTAAGATGCTGATAGTTTTTTTGTTGTTAGTTAACTTACTTATTTCTTATTTTTTATTGATAAACATTGGAAATCAAAAGGGAGTTTTATATTGTAATTATTATTTTCATAATTGTTGAAAACAATTGCTGCTTTTTGTTTGTTTTTTGCGATGAAATCATTTAAATTACTTTTGAAACCTTACGCGTTTATAAAAATTATGTTATTTTCTATATTTCTTAATTTATAAGACTTTTAGACTTTGTCCTTTAGTGGTTATATATTCTATTATACGATTATGAATAAGAATGCAGTAAGCTGATGTATTTGCTTACTGCTTCAAATTAAAATTTTATTCAATTGAATAAAAGGAGCTTTTTTCTTAAACTCTGATGCAGTTAGAAGCGCTGGAGATTCTTTCATATATAGAATTGGATAACATTTACTTTTAATTTTTATGTTAAGAAGTACAGATATGAGACTAAATTTAAATGTACTTTTAAATTAGTCAAATCATAATGAACAAACATCTTTTACTCTAGGATACAAGATGACTTTGTGTGACGAAATTTCTGTTGCTTTATACTGATAATATGTTTACATTAATAAGGTACATATATGTTTGTTTTATGAAGGGTGAGCACCTATCACTTTTATTTGTTGTCCTATATGATTTTTTTTTAAATTTTATTAAAGTTCAGCGTATTGTGTATATATTTCTGAAATGTTTAGGTGTGCTTTGTGTTCCCATCGGACAGAGTGTACGTATTAGTTGGTCAGTCAGTCTATATTTTTATTTATTTTTTTCTTCTAATGTGGCACTCCTTTTTTCAGATTTTACTACTTGCAATAGAGTATTTTTGTCTAATTTTTTGCTGGGTATATACATTAGGTATGTAGAAATTAGTTTACTTACAAAGAAATGTATGTTTAATAAACAACTATTGTAGCAAATCGATCTCAAACAACTCAGTTACGTCTACCAGCAATTCACCGTCGGTGTTTTCATAATGTGTTAGAAACAATGAAATCTCTATGTTTGGGAGAATTTTTTTGCTGATTGACTCCTACCGCATTCATATGTAATGATTATCCACTTAAAAAAGGTTATCATCACCACCAATCACTCCCGTATACAATACATTCATGAGTTGGGTTGATCCAGATACAATTGCTGTCTCATCACCTTCTAACAGCTTTATATATTTTGCTAGTATGCATGCTTTAGCATGCTTCTATCGATAGTGACGTAAGAGTCCGAGACATGCATTTCTTTGTATCTAAACTAATTTCTACATACCTAATGTATACACCCAGCAAAAAATTAGACAAAAATATTCTATTCCAAGTAGTAAAATCTGAAAAAAGGAGTGGCACATTAGAACAAAAAATAAATAAATAAAAATATAGACTGACTGACCAACTAATACGTACACTCTGTCCGATGGGAACACAAAACACACTTAAACATTTCAAAAATATATACACAATACGCTGAACTTTAATAAAATGAAAAAAAAAAATTATATAGAACATCAAATAAAAGCCATAGGTGCTCACCTTTCATAAAATAAACATACATATGTATATAAACAAATGCAACAGAAATTTCGTCATACAAAGTCATTTTGTATCCTAGAGGAGCCGTCGATAGGGTATACCTAAATTATATGAAAACGAGTTCGTTTTCTGTTGATCGCTATTCAAGAAGAAAATATGTTTGTTCATTAATTTAAAAGTACATTTAAATTTAGTCTCATATATGTACTTCTTAACATAAAAATTAAAAATAAGTGTTATCCAATTCTATATATGAAAGAATCTCCAGCGCTTCTAACTGCATCAGAGTTTAAGAAAAAAGCTCCTTTTATTCAATTGAATAAAATTTTAATTTGAAGCAGTAAGCAAATACATCAGCTTACTGCATTCTTATTCATAATCGTATAATAGAACATATAACCACTAAAGGACAAAGTCTAAAAGTCTTATAAATTAAGAAATATAGAAAATAACATAATTTTTATAAACGCGTAAGGTTTCAAAAGTAATTTAAATGATTTCATCGCAAAAAACAAACAAAAAGCAGCAATTGTTTTCAACAATTATGAAAATAATAATTACAATATAAAACTCGCTTTTGATTTCCAATGTTTATCAATAAAAAATAAGTAAGTTAACTAACAACAAAAAAACTATCAATACCTAAGCTGGAGTGCCGGATCAGTTTCATTTAAAAATGTTTATACATTTTTAAAAAGCAAAGCAAGCTTTCCAAAATAAATGTAGAAGGTTATAGTTAGAAAATATTTTATACCCCAAAAATGTCAAACGTTGACTAACTAACGCTGCATCAACTTTCAAAAAATTTAAATTAAGTATAAGAAATATTTCTATTATAGTTACTATTACTATATAGTATGTACATATCTTCACGAATTCAGTTTTACTTAAAACAGAAAATCCTCACAAACTTTTAAGTAAACGCAGATAAAAATTAAAATGTTTTTAATTTCAACAACAACAGACATCACATGACAAAAAATAAAATAAAAAATGTATTCAAAGATTGAGTTAAGCACTTATTTGTATGTACATATATATGTACATACATACATACATACATAAAATCAATTTGTAGATATGTATGTATACATATCAAATTTCTTATCAATGCTTAAGTATTTATTAGATCTACATCATGATAATATATGAAGCGTCGTTTAGTTAAAGCATAATGCAAATATAAACAATCCATACACTCAGGGAAAATCTGCAGCTTAAAAAAAGAATTCGTTACATTATTTCAATAATTTTTAATTTAATAGAAAATGTATATTGAGATATCTACAAACTAATGAGTTTAATAAATAAATACTGTAAATTAATATTTTCTCCATATTGAAATAAGAAATTTTAATATGAGTAAACCTTCCTTAATGTTTCTTATTAATTCAGCATGGCTTTTACTGATTTCAAGTTGGTTTTTCTCTGTGTGCAGAAAACTCTTTCAGTCAAAGAAGACGGATGTAGTTAAATAAACAAAATCTGTAATATAAACAAATTTCACACAGACAGACTTTAACGCGAGACAAATTTAAGCATGAGAAAATATAAAGCAATCGTAAGTATAAAAACATACTAGGAATAGGGAAGTCCAGATATATGATAGTATTTTATAGTACCAAATGTCAATATTGAAAACAATTTATTTCTACCTACATATAAATACCAGCTCAAATACACACACATAGCAGAATTCATATAAGAAATATCCAAGAAAATTTCAACAACACCCCACCTTTTGCAAATCATGACGAGCCTTAAATTCTCCCTCAGATATACATACACAAATTCCCATGATCATACATACATACATACATATACAATATATAAGATTAATCTCAACAACACAACACTCTCACCTACCTGAAATAGTCTTAAACTTCTACAGACGTCTATACACATAGATTCTCACGGCTACATATTACAAGAACACCTCGCCCCTAATAAATCACAATCATCTTAAATTCTTACAAAAATACATACATACACATAACCAATTTACCTCAACAACATCCTCACCTACCTCAAATCACGATCAGCCTTAAACTACTATAGACAGACACATCCACAAATCCCCATCGATACATATTACGTCAACAACCCTGCCCACCCAAATCATGGTCAGCCTTAAACTCCTACAGACATACAAACACAGAGATTCCCCCGGTTGCATATTACTAGAACACCTCACCCCTCATAAATCACAATCAGCCTTAAGCTCCTACAGAAATACACACATTGAAATTCCTACAAACATACACACACACACACATACACACGCAATCGATCTACCTCAACTACACCCCGCCCCTTCCAATCAAACCCTCACCTAAATTCTCACAGACAGACAGACACATCCGCAAATTCCTATGGTTACATATTACGGCAACAACGCCACCCGCTCAAATCACGGTCAGCCTTAAATTCCCACAGTCTAGCAACACCTACATTAGCACTAGAAAAAATAACTTTCACGTTTTCCCGTCGTCATTAGGAAAAATCATTTTCCCGTCGGCATTTGAAAAAACAATATTCATGTATTTTCCGGCATTAGGAAAAATTATCATGCATTGCCGTAGGCATTAAGAAAAATTAATAATCACTATTTCAGCATTGGTATTAGGAAAAATCATTTTCATGATTTTCCTCGTCTGTATATACATACATAAAAACCGCCAAACTATGAACCGCCTTAATACATTCACACAAAATATTCCACACACAAACATCCACGGTCAGGCAGACAGACAGACAGACAGACATACACTTAATGTAAACAAAAACTCCTAATGTAAACAAAAAACAGAAATTTCCAAGAATTTAACAATTTTCAAATTTTAATTACCCAAATTTAACAATTTCAGCAACAATTTAACAATTTCAGCCCACAATTTAACAATTTCAGCCACAATTTAACAATTTTAATTGGTCCAGAATGCCCAGTTCCCTACTACTGACGGGGGAAAAAGAAACGTTGCTGTTCCCATCGTCTCTCTCTCCATGAAACTAATCAGTTTAGCAATAAGACTTGCACAGTGTGATTTGGGACTTACTTATAAGTCAGCTACGTCCAAGCCATGTGCACAATGTGCAAACTTTTATAAGCAGTTTTTTGTGCTTTCACATCGACGAGATGACAACTTTCTTAAATAAAATTACTTTCCTTGTTAAAAATTGTTTGCATTTCGTCCAAAAATGCCAACTATGCACAGATATTGAGCAGTTGCAAAGCATGTGCAACAGTTGATCACGCATACGCAGAAAAAATTCGCAGAACTTCTCTATAAATTTGCTGAATTTACGAACGTACCCTATATGTATCTTTTTCATGCTGGCTTAAAATAATTTTCGTGTTTTTGACGTTTGTTAATGGCAAACTTTTTTTGTAAAAGAAGTACAAAATTTGTTTGTCTTAAATATTCGCATACATTTTAGCAAATGAAAATAGCAAAAATAAGCGAAAAATTTGCAAATGCGAACATTCGTTACATTCCTAGCTTTAACCATTCTTAAAACAGAACATGAATTCAATGTACCAAGGCATATGTAATTAATAAAAATAATATTATCAAAAATTTTTTCGAAAAACAAACTTTAAATTCATTATTTGCATGTATCAGAAATCACTTATAGCAAATCTTTCTTGCAAATTTATATTAAAAAAATCTCAATAAAATCAACATTAACATTAATTTAAACTAAAATTTATATGATCTCTGACAGTTTTGGCAGAATTTGCTTGAGCATTATATGGATACCACTTTGAAAATAAATTCGCCTTAAAGCGAACGTAAAGTAAAGATCACTGGTGATTCAAAGAAAATAAATAAACACTCAGGTATGTTCTCACACGCGCAAGGTTTTCAAATCGCATGTGAGTTGCAAATCGCTAAACTTGTTTCTACATGTTCTGTAACTCATGCGTTTTGCTTGCGACTTGTCATATTGATTTATGCTCAAATCGCCAGAGTATAAGGAAACAATGGAGAGGAAAAATGAGCAAAACAAAAATGCTTTTTTTAAATTTTATATATTTTATTAAAATTGTCAGCAAAATCGTCTAGTTTTGATACAAATAAAAAGAAAACATATTTCATTTAATATATTTATCATTTTATTGTTTGTTTAAAGTTCAGTTTATTGTAGATTCATCAGTTCACTTCAGTATACCCTTGCGAGTTTAACTCGCCAAAATTCTGCCGTTTGCGATTTACAGAACACTAGTCTTGCGAGTTCAAGTCATAATCGCAAGTATTATACGAGTTGCGAGTGTGAGAACATGCCTGACTATGACAGGCTTTCTTATACATTGATCATAATTAATATATAAAAACAGTACATACATGAAAAAATCAGTACATTTGCGTACTGATTTGCTAGTTATGCATAAATAAGTACTTTAAACAAAAATCAGTACATGTACTAGCAAAATCAGTACGACTGGCAAACCTTGTTACTACCCAATCTCTGAACATAAACAGAGTAACGGATGTGCACATATTTATAAAAGGAAAACAAATATTGTACGCCCGTTGTTGTCAGCTAGGTGCGGCGTCACCTAGGACTGCCCCTGAGTTCAAAAGACGATAGAGGTGAAGCCCTTGTGGTGGAACTTCGAGGTCTAACCAGAGGCTACTTCTGGTACCACGGGTGACGGTTGCCCGACAGCTGGGCTGCTTAGAGATAAATGCATTGCGGTTGCCGGAAATTTCTGGTCCAAAATGGCTTTCGTCCTGGATACGACCCCAGGACTTTTTCACTTTTTAGTGTCTTGTCGTAGTAGGCACATAAACTTAGGTGGCGTGCTTGCATTCTTCTCGCGTAAGTGGTCCTCGCTGCTCTGAAGTTCTGAGTGCATGTAGCGGTCGTCAGTTTCCTTTGCTAAAATGCCGAGTTCGTCCTACCCCAATGGGGTATACCCCACGGGGTTAAATGGATGATTTTGGTAGGTGTGGAGTAGGCACTGGTTATTTGGCGACACAGGCATGCGTTCTTTATGGATGAGTGGTTAGCTGTACCGGCAATGGTTGAGGAATTTTCTTGGGGATCTCGCTTAGGTGTATACACAACACCTAAGCGTGGAAGCCGGAGAATTATCGTGGTGGTTGTGGTTGCTACCGAAATCGCTGGGAGAATTGTCTTGGCTTCCCAGTGTTAAATCAATGCTAGTGGTTGGTCTGACGCGGTCAGCCAGACACTGTTCTAGGTGCTGTTGCCATTCAACAGAGCTGCTATGGGCACAGACATAGCAGCAGAGCTTAGATAGCTCAAAGTACCTCAGCAAGGTACTTGAATATAGAACAGGGATAACTATATTCAAAGATTGCAACCTATGTGCCTTATGGAGTGGGCCATAGGTTCATTCTAAAAGGGTGCATGGGGGCGTTAGTTTGGCGTCTAACGCACACCCGGTGCTTTGGCACACATGAGATAAGGCCATAACGGCAGGTACTCACGTAAAGCAATTGCACATCTGTATCATTCAAACCCATACAAAATGTAAGAGAAGATAAAAAACAATTGTATATACATATGTATGTATGAAAAGTTATTTACACGTCATTGCTATTTATATGAAAATCACCATCCTTTGGTATTTCATTGCTTTCACACAACAAATTTTATTGCTTCAGCGTTAAACGTGTGTAAGAATATTTTGGCATATGTTTTAAGCTTAAAGAAATACATAAAAGCCAAATCTCTTTCCATTTCTGCCTTTAAATATGGATGTGACAGAACTTTGTGCTGGTTTGTAAAACAGGCTTATATCAAGTCAATCTATATAAGATTTTAATTCTTCCTAAAACTCTAAAATGGACTGAAATGTTTCTCAATTGCATTGAGTGAATCATTTTCCATATATTTTCTATAATACAAATTTCGCTATTCGATTCTATTTGGAATGCTGATGACATAATGATTCCCTCTTGTTAGACAAAACAATTTTTTACATTAATTAAATTAAATATTAAAGTTAGAGTTTGATAGAGCGCGTATTCCTTGAATCAGTCTTATAATAATACAAACAAATATCTTGAAATGTCCAATTTAAGGTTTTAAATGACAGGATTGCTCGAAATAAAACAGATTTGAAATTTTTAGTTTAGTGCACTTCCACGAAAAAAAAAAATTAATTTAAAAAGCACTATCTTCATATTTTTCGGCGTTTAAAATTTCAAGAGGTGACAGCATTGCAAGGTGAGTATAATCTGTTACTTTTTAACATCAACACACGTACGCTGTGTATGATACTCACGAATCACATACACCACTAAAGAATAAGATAGTATATGTGTGGACAAAACAGTTCTTGATACATGTTACACTCAAAATATGCTGTTAGTAAATTCAAATGAAACATCATTTCAAACAATATGGTACATGACATGTAGAAAGACACATAATGACGTTAGGAGAATTTCCAGGATGTGGCTTGCATTTTTTTAAGTAAGCAGTAGCGGCTACAAATGTAACACATATTTTTATAAGCAGCACTTAAAATGTATATATACATGGGCCCTTAAAATTGAACTACCCTTGTGAGTTCAATACAAATTTACCTACGTTTTGTTGTAGATGTGAACATTTTGATTTACTTTGCACTTACAAATTAACAGCCTTATGTAAATTGGTTAAATTTTAAGGGCTGAAATCGGCCCTACTACGTGGTATGTACCATACGCAGCTTCATAGTGACGTCAATATTACGCCCAAGCCACATGCGCACAGGCCTTATTTTTCATGTGAAGCGAATGATTTTTTAGTTATTTTTGAATATTAGTTATTTTATTTTCAACACCAACACACACATATTTAAAACTACTGATTTTAAATCGTTTGTTTCAAAATATTTTTCTTCTAATTTGGAACACATGCTATTAATTTATGTATTCAAAATTTCAACTTAAGCAGGTGTGGCATATCTTTTAACAGCAGAATTCACATCAAGACAACACGTGAAACGACTCAGAAGCTATCACATACCGTATATAAAACTATAAAAATTGTGTTACACTTATTTTAACGGACAACAAATTACCTACCTGACCAATTTAAACACAAGTTAGTACAATTACAATTGCTTGATTCGAATTTGAGAAAACGACTTCAAATAAAATAGAAATAACTTGTTTTCATTTAGAAGTATTTTAATTAAACTTTCTTTTCAAATACAACACAACAAGGCTTGTAAATTAAATAAATATAATTTTAAAGAATGTTTTTTATAAATCATTTTTATTGTTTAATATTATGCAAATTTACTTTGTATAATATGTATCAATAAGTAAATAAATAAATAAATAATTTTTTTTTTGCATTTACATATAATATTGGTATATATGCATCGCTATTATTTAAAGAACTCAAATGGTATTATTTTTTACTAATGTGCTTATAAAACGTTTTATTTAATCGATCTCATGAATTATAATATTTTTTGTTGAAATAATTAAATTAAAAATATTTTGTATTGTTTTGCACAAGGGGGGGGGGATTTCCCGGGAAGCCGCTTTCGCGTGAAATGAAAAAGTCCGGGAAAAGAAAAACTCTAGTTTATATATACATACATATGTATTTGATTATGATGTGCTTACACTTTGTTGTCGATAAAAAGTAGTAAGAATAGAACTGAATAAGAACGTCTAAAGGGGGAAATTTTGTTTCTGCAATTAAGTTCAAAAAAAAGTTAATTGAAATTAAGTTTTCACTTCGTGTTTTATCTTCGGATCGAAAGGTTGTGTAGCGCATTTTTGGCATTTTCGTTTTTTCTGCAGTGACGCCATTTTGCTGTGGATTTTTTGGGCAAACAATAGTTTGTCTTTTTTGTGGGTACTTTAACTGGGTGTTACAATACCATGGATCTTGAAAGGTGCAGTTTTTTTGAGGAATGGTGATGCCATGGCATCGCAATGGTGTACAACGACTCAGTGGGAGTTTGAAGGTTTTGCCGCTTCTCATTCTGGGAAGGGTGATGGCCTGAAAGATCTGGCTGGTGGTGGAGGAGTAAGGAAAAAGGACAGAAAAGCGATTGTGAAAGACCGTAAGGAATTCAAGAAGGAATTAATTGAACTACAGAGATCGAACAGGGAAGCTGCTGGCAAGCCTCTGGGAGATATAGACTCGTCTGGTGTGTGTTTTGCAAAAGCCAATGGAAAGGTAAATCCCTCCATGTTGACATCTGGAAACAAAGTGAGTAATAATGAAATTAATAACATTGATATGGATTCTATATGGGGCACAAGTGAATCTAGTCATTGTGCGACCAGTTTAAGAGGAGATCATAACCTCAATTCAAATTGTGAAATTTTAAATATGGAGTCTGATGCGTTTGAATGTATTGGTGATGCTGTGCGTTCGTACGATAATCAGGGTTCTAAACAACAGACTTCGCGTATTGGCAACGCAAGTGTTGCATGTACTAATAAAAATGTTGCAGCTACTAATATAAATTCTTCGTCTACTAACACTAATGTAGATTTTTCTGTTTCGAGAACAATGAGTACTAGAGATAAAGAAATAAATTTTTTTTTGTACCCACCTGACCATAGTGGTGATGTTTTTGTTTTGATAGATACTTCTTGTTCTGAGATTATTTTAAATAAAAATATTAAAAATGGATTATATCTCTGGGAGAAAATCAGAGACATTAACATTCCGGGAATTAAAACAATTACAGCCATTGGTGTTACATTATATAAAATCCACTTTGAATCTCCTGCTGATGCAAATCGGTGCCTCAATAATACTGAATTAAAGGCCAGAAATATGCAGACTTTTGTCCCGAAGACCTTTTTGGAAACCTTTGGTGTGATAAGGAATATTCCTTTGTCTCTATCGGAGGAGGAATTAAAAAAAAATATAGTGTCGGACATTAAAGTCTCCTCCATAAGCCGATTTAAAAATCATCTGATAGTGATAGTGAAATGTTTATACCCACCTATTCGGTAAAGATTGGATTTGTTGGCAATGAATTGCCCAATGACATAGTTATTAATTACACCACGATTAAGGTTGATCATTACTATCCCTTTGTGCGTCTGTGCAGGAACTGTGGTCGTATTGGTCATACCGAAAGAGGATGTCGTGCAAATAAAAGATGTTTGGACTGTGGCAGGCCTGGTGGGTGTGATCCCAGGTGTGGCACAATGAAGTGTATTCTGTGTAGTAGTATTGGACACAATGTCAGACAAAAAAATTTATGTGCTGTTTGGGAAAAGGAGGTTAATGTCAGAAAGATAATGACAATTAAAAAACTTTCCCGCAAGGAAGTATTGGAGTCATATAATCCTGGTAATCAGAACAGTTTTTCGAGTCTGGAAGATTATGAAGGTGGTTTCCCATCCCTTCCAAACAAAAGTGGAAATTCTACTAGAAACTCAATAAATAAGGATAAGGTGGTAAATCAAATTTTGACACCCAAGTCTTTTAGCAGCATGGCTAGAAGAGCAGTAACAAAGGGAAATTTATACTCTAAACAATATACCACAGGACTTCTCTTGGGAGGGGCCTATGGCTGGCAGCGTTCTTGATAAACCCAATATTCATAAAGTTGCACAGCTAGAAAAAGTTATGGCTGAATTCATCAAGTTCATGAAAGATTATTTTGGCAAAGAAAACAATATGCATGGCTTAAATGCAGTCTCCCACTTTGGAGATAGACTGGACAAAATTTATAAAGAATTAGATCATCAAATTATAACGGATTCTACAATGGATAATCCATATAATGAAAATACTTCAGTATAACTGTCAATCACTTGAGGCTAACCATTATAATATTGAGTACTTTTTGAATAACAGGAATTTTGATATTGCAGTTCTGAGTGAAATTTTTTCTCACACTGGAAGAGGCCAATGGCCTAAAATTTTGAATTTTAAAATTATTAAAAAACTAGATCGGATGGTTATGGTGGAGTTGCCATTGCTCTACGTAATTCCATTCGTTTTAAACGCATAGAATATACTACTGATTTTGACATTGTTATTGTCATTTGTTCTACATATTTTGAACCGTCGATTAATGTTCCTGAATTTACTGCTGAGTTACGTAGGCTCACTGCCTTTCTCGAACCCTTAGGGGATGTTCTTTTGTGTGGAGACTTTATTCCTAGATGTTTACTGTGGGGAGACTCCTTTGAATCACCGAGAGGGAAAAAATTGGTCGAAATTATTGATGCGTCTGACTTCTGCTGTGTTAATGATGGTTCTCCTACATATAAGCGCGATATTGGCTCAAGAGGCTCTGTACTTGATTTGACCTTTACCAAAATGAGATCGAGTGTTGTTTGGCATCATATTCCTTTTTTTTTTGGCGTAAGTCATCATTTCCCAATTTCCATTTCCTTTGAGAATATTGGGATTTGTGGCTTGGATTTTCTAGCAAAAAAGAAACTCTTGTCATCACTTAGTTGTGTTACCTTTGACCCAAATCCTGAACTTGTTGAATCGACATTTGCAGATGAGATAAAAGCTGCCACGTACAAGGTAAAAGCAGGAAGATCTCCCAAAGCCTGGTGGCATGCGGGACTTCAAAGTATTTTTAGAAGACTAACTGCTGAAATGAAAAAATGCAACAAATATCCTAGCCCTGCTAACTGTGCAAGTGTTTTAGCAGCTAAATATGATTGGAAGGAGGCAGTGAAAACCGCAAAGAAAAATAGCTTTAATCAACAGATATCCCTGTTAAATTCAAATCCAAATACTAAAGATGCCTGGCGTTTTGTTAAAAACATCGGTGGGAGGTCAAGATACTCTGATTCTTCCATGTGGAATGAGCAGAATAACTCTAGATATCTCTGCCATCTTAAAAACCAAGTTCTTGATGTTTCAGTTGAAAATTCTCCTAACTGTGATGAGCTATCTTCCGATGGCTATGCTGGTGAGTTCATTTTTGCTGTTGAGGAGTTTGAGTTAGTGTTAAACAACAGAAAAAGAGCTTCTGCTGGGGGCCATGACAGGATCACGTATGAAATGGTAAGGGCTTTGTCCCCGCTGGCACAATCTGCACTTCTTACTACCTTGAATGATGTATTTATTGATGGAAATTTAAGAGAATCTTGGCGAGTCATAAAAATTGTCCTAATTCCTAAAAGGAATAAGGATCTAACTGATTTTGTGAACTTTAGACCAATATCATTGGTCTTGATTTTCCTCAAAATTATCAATATGATGATCAAGAAAAGGCTATCCCTGTTTTGCATGTCTCATCAGATTTTGCCAAGGAATTCTTTTGCATATAGAAAACACAAATCATCTTCTACCTGCTTAAATGAGTTATTGCACTATACAGCGTGTCTAAAAAAGTCTGGGTTCAAAGTCATTGTGGTGTCACTTGACATAAACAATGCCTACAACTGTGTGAGAAATAACCGTCTTGCGAGAATACTACTTGATAGGAAATTTCCGACCCCGTATGTCAAATGGATTCACAATTTCTTGGGCAGACGAGTTCTTAAGCTTAGGAACGATGAGGTTACGGTATGTGATGGTCTTCCTCAAGGGAGCTGCCTGTCTCCGATTTTGTTTAATCTTTATACGTGTTCCTTACATACTGTGGCTGACGATTACACAAGGATTTTTCAGTTTGCGGATGATTTTATTGTACTTACTTTTGACAAAGTTTTTGAGGATGCTGTTCTCAGAATGAATGGTAAAATTTCGTATTTTCGGGCTCTATGTGCGGATCTAAATTTGTCTTTTAATCTTGACAAGACTAAGTCAATGTATATTGCCAAGGGTAGCAGAAAACCGATCATAATTTCTCTTGATAATGGATATATTGAGCAGGCCAGAAAAATTGTTTTTCTAGGCAGAACTATAAACATGTCATCCACGGTGGGTGATCATTATGATAGGGCTATGGATGCGGCGAGGAGCAGTACTAATCTCATAAAATGCTTAACCACGGTTAAGGGAAGTTTACTTCCAAATGTATCCATAAACCTCTTCAAAAGTTTCACTAGATCAAAAATAGAATATGCCAGAACTACTACTGCTCACTCTCCCGTGTTTGTAAATCAAAAAATTGTCACGTTTCAAAATTCGTCGCTTCGTAGATGTTTGGGTCTGACAAGATCCACTCCGATTCATGTATTAAATGGGCTTTCTGGTGAATTTCCAGTTAAACAGAGAGGAAAGTTTCTAGCAGAAAAGGAAATAATTTCACAGAAATTTCACAATGCCTCCTTTTATGAATTTCTAAGAACATCGCCATGGGTTAAATCAAGCTTAAGTGTTATACTCAATGAATTTAGGGATGTTTTTGATCGAATTAATGTAAATTGCAGCTTTCGTAGATGCTCTAAAATGGTCATTTTGACAAATACAATTCCTGACAAAAAGGACAACATGGCTAAAGAACAGATTTCTGCCCTTTTTAACAGTAAATTGCACAGCTATAAATTTAACAACTTCAGGATATTTGCCACTGACTCGTCATTATCTCATGATAAAACTGGATGCGCTGTTATTGATGTTTGTATGGACACTGAGCATCTTTTTAAACTGTCTGGTCGAGTATCGAGTATGTTCGGTGAACTATGGGCCATTAAGAAGGCGATTGATATTGCTGATGGCATTATCAAGGTTGTTATCTTTACTGATAGTCTGTCGTCATGTAGGGCTCTAAACAGATCAAATACGCTCAACTACTGTGTAGCGTATATTCACAACTTGATTTCAAACTCGAAATTGGTAGTCTGTCACTTGGTATGGATTCCTGGTCATGTTGGAATTGGGTTAAATGAACGTGCCGATAATGCGGCTAAAAAAGCTGCGAGTGATGGGATGTGTATGGACTTTGATTTTACGCCGGATCAGGCTGTGAGTATTGTTCGTGATAGGTTGTATGAAGAATGGAATCAAGAATACAGAGAATTGTCCAGAACAAAAGGCTGCTTCTTTGCTAGTCTGTTTCCAAATGTCCCGAAAAAACCATGGTTTTATTATATGCATGGTCTGGAACCAGGGTGTGTCAAAGTAATTAATCGTCTCATGACAGGCCATATCTTTGGCAAGGTCTTCCTAAACAAAATAGGTCCTTCTAAGTCTTGAGTGTGTGACAGCTGCAACGTCTACGAATCTTCGGATCACATTATCTTTATTTGCCCAAGATTTGACAACTATCGTTCCAAATATAGTTTATTTGGCCGTTTCAATGATATTTTTTCCCTTCTGAAATCTGGAGATGTCGCTATATTCAAGTCACTGTATGAATTTCTTAAGGATGCCAAAATCGATATATAACAATTCTTACCTGATCTTCTGATGTTTCAGTAACATCTCTGTTTGTAACCTGGCTTTTGTGAGCTTACCTGCTCCGCCAACATTTTGCAAAATTAAAAAAAAAAAAAAAATTAAGTTTTGCAATTTGTTTTACGGAAATCGGTATACCGGTACGTACCGGTATAGAGATAAACGGTATTGTCGATACCGGTATTTTCTAACCGAAATGAGTTTCGGTATTGGTATTGATACCGGTACCTAATTTTAATGGTATTTGAATCGGTATCGGTATTTTTACGATACCGTTTGCCAACCTTGATTAGTTGTTATTAAAATATTTTTGAATTTTACAATGAAAGAAAATAATATAAAGCAAATAGTATACGGCATGAGAATTTCACATTCGCTCATGGTTCCGATATAGTTTTGACGTCACCATGAAGCTAAATTGGTTACATGCCGTGTACTAGTAACACATTGTAATGTAGAAATTCACGTCTTTACACACGTACTGCTTTTGAAAATGTGCCCGACTAGTCTAAATGTTTTACATTTAGATTTTGGAACAAAAATACTATAAAAATTTAATGTCATGTAGCCACTACTACTTATTTAAAAAAAATTAAACCAACAATCTGAAAATTGTCGTCATGGCACAGCCACAATCGTATATGTCTCTTTACATGTAGTGTACTAATCGCTTAAGTAAAAATTGTACGAAAAATAATTTCAGATGAAATTGTTTCAGTTTATTAAACAATAAACACAAAGACTTCACATACAAATACCTTGGTAAAACTATACCTAACTATAAAATTTACTTTAATTTTAGTTAAGAAAACGAAACGAAGTGTTGATCATCATCATTTTGAGTAGGTGAACATAATTATTCTTGTTGTGCACAAGTTAACTAAAATTATAAGTACTTATAATTTTAATGTATTCGGTATGTCTACATTATTAGCGCTTGTGTATGTGAGGTTGTACCTTACAGAACATTAAAGTACATTAAATAATGTTTATATTCGAACACTTTTTTCAACCATGTTTATATGTATGTAATTTTCTTTTTGTACAATTATGCATACATACATACATACATGTACCGACTTACATAAATTAATACATTTGTCCAAGAACATTATTCAGGAGACATGCATAAGAATAAACAAGAAACATAAAAGTGAGAAACCACAGAAAATCTCACATAAGGGATAAAAAATCAAGAAAATATTATTTATAATTGTTTATCAAACGCTTAAAGTAGCATGGAGGCTACATTAAAAATCTCTGAGTTATGAAACGTTTATTAAACGTTTAATAGGCTATTAATCATTTATGAATACACATTTAGCGATTTTTGACTATTAATGTGTTATTGAACTGTTAATAGTCATTTATGAATTAGACCGTTCATATTTAAGTATGTATTTTTTTTTAACTACAGGACTGCCAACTTTTACGCAAGTAATGTTTTCCCATACTTTTCTTGCTAAGTTCGGTAAAATGGGAAGACAAAGATTAATCCTGCTTTCATACTCTTTTGTATTCAGACTTTCTATGATTTTATCGGTAATTAGGAAATTAAATTCTATGGATTTGAAAATGATTGCCAGTGGATTCTTAACGAGTTTCAGTTTCTACTACATATTAAAGTGCAAAGTATTCGTAATCAATTTTGGCCTTGGAAAATGTCAAATTCCACTCATACAAATACGTATTTTGAGCAATTTGAAGTTACAAAGCAAACAATATTATGAATTTTCAAGTATTTTTTATTAAAAATTTGGAAGTCTTATAAGTTATTAAAGCACAATGTGATGAAGATTTTTGTCCTCAATTTATTGCCAAACTTAATAGAAGAAGAACAGTTTCACATTACATGTGTAAAAGTTGGCAATCCTGTCTTAAAATTATCAAAAGATAAGTATAAAGAGTGCATGGCGTTGTCCTTCTGCAATGTTCTTGGGTTGGTTAAATCTCATATTCTATTCAGTGTTGCCGGAATCCCAATTCAGTTTTAGGGGATAAAACTTTAAACTAATCCAAATTTTAAATATTACGCCAAAAAAAATTTTTGTAATTATATTTACGGTGCTCTATTCCTATATACTTACATATGTACATAAGTATGTATATTACTTGTATGTTTATAAATAAATCACGATAGCAGTGACTTCAGACAAATAACACCGTGCAGCTTTAGTATCTGAAGTAAAAAATAAACAAATCGCTCAATGATTACTGAAAATTACATTAAAAATTGGAGGGAGTTCCAAAATTCTTTCTTTGCGTTGTCTAGTGAGAAAAATAAACTTCTTGCTTGCATGGAACAGAACAAAACTCGTCCCTTGCAGCCATAACCAGTCTAATGTGTACCTTCTTTTGCTTTGTGTAGTTGTCGTACTTTCCGTTGCCCATAAATTTAAAAAATTCCAAAAAAAATTTTTGAGTGGAGCACTATTGGTTAAGAGTAGCTCGCAAAAGCATTAGAAAAACACTATAAATTATCAAAAACCAAAAAAATATAGCGTTAATTTTGTTGTAGATTTGCGAGTAATAGAAAGTTTAAAATTTTAATCTGATGTTTTAGAAAGCATCATAGTAAATAATAAAAATAATATTGATCCATTCTACTCTTTAACGCTCTTAGACCGAGAAGTAGAACAAACTAAAACAATTTGCGAGAAACACAACTTGCTACTTGAAGAAAATTTAATTCCAAAACACTGCAATAAGTGCGTAGCTTAAAAACTCGCTTCTACTATACATGTTTCAAGCTGCTATACGTATACATACAAATGTTTTGAGTAAAATATTTTTTCTTTTGCAAAAATTTACTATGTGCCTATCCAACAAAATAACGAAAGGACATAAACTGTACATGGCACACTTACTTTATTAAACGTTTTTTAACGTTGCATGTTGCGAGTTTTGGAATTCAATTCTACGTACATATGTATATGTATAAGATAAACAATTATTTAAATACACAATGTACATGTACATAAAATAACTTCATTAGGACGTCATTCTCCCAATGATCTTTCTTGCGTAGACTTGCCACCTTTTAAAATTTCCAAAACGGGGCACTACCAACAAAAAATAGAAAAATTTTGGAATTCAAACAAATTCGTTTTAATTTTTATTTGCCAAAACCAAACAAACAGAAAAGTAAGTATAAAAATAGTTAATCATTCCCGGAGAGTTTTTTCTCTTCCCTATCATTTATTCCAGGAGAATAATCCTCCTATTCTAAATAGTCGGGGAATAAGCAAATATGGGAGAAAGTAAAATCTTGATCAGCTGTTTAATGTTTACATATTTTTCTGCATTAACGCAAGAGTTCAGCCATAGAAATTGAATAAAAATCTTAGGTTTTCATTGCCAATAAGATTGTGTGTTAATATAAATATATTTTATGCTTGAATAAAAAATAATATAAATAAAAATAATATAATAATATAATAAAAAATAAACAGCGTAATCATATATAAGCATGCGGAATAACTTTATTCCGAAAAAGTGGAGCTAAAACTGCAGAGGTGCAGATGCCATTGGATTAAATTTTCAATGCATACAGTGATTTCCAATGCATACAGTCAAAGGAAATTGTAAATTTTATAGTTTTTCTTATTGGTCTTGATATTAGGAGGCGCCCATTTTTTAGTGTTTTCGTAAAGGCAGAAGTAGTTCATGTTTTTGAAGTTTATGTGCTCAGGGCTTGAATAAAAATGCCTAAAATAACAGGGAAATTCTGGTGCTTATTTAAACTTTTTACAACATTTCTTAATTTTTCTTTTTTTGCTTATCACTACTTATGTATTAGTAATAACTATCACTTAGCTTATGTCCGACATTGGTTGGGCCTCATAATTATATTTTAGATTTAAGATTTGAATACTTATTGTTAGTTTATATTTGAAGATACAATAAATAAAAAACATGCATTAAAAAAAATTGTTAATTTGATTTTTAAATTTTTGCATTAGTTCCCTTCAAAATGTTTGGGGAGAAAACTTTAAAAAAATTCTCGCACTCGGTGAACACGGTGAACTTTTGATTCATAGTAGGAGGAATGGGGAAAAGGAAAAAACTCCCGGGGAATAGCTATTGATAATTGAGCTGTATATGTTTTTTTTTAATTTGCTCGTTTTTTTATCATTGAAGCTCCTTAAAATTTTATTAAGAAAATTATTGCAAGCCAATACTGTTCATTGTCCTATGCAAAGTTTCATAATTTTAATATTTTTGGTAATATGTTGGAAATAATACTTACTAAAATAATAAATATGTAAATACCTCTGTAAGTAATCACGTTCTGTTAAAACTGTAATTGATTTAAAAGTTGACAAATGAAATAAAAAATTAAAAAAGGAATCAAAATAATCGAGTGTAGCACATTGTAGTGTATCACACTAGTTAGTAATGCCTGCACAGTAAATGCAACAAAGAACTAATAAAGTATCAATAACATTACTTTCTTTGTATGCATGCAGAACTGCTTACAAATTATTGTTTGAGTGACACATTTCTGTTTGAGTGCAATTATAAATACAAAGCACTATGATTGGTCAAACAGAAATGTGAATACAAACCTTCATAGTATTGAAAGAGAAAACAATAATATTTGTATGTTTAGAATAAGTTAGAAAGGTTAAGATTTATTTTGAAAATTAGTATATAATCCGAAGTAAAACCAAAATAAAATTAGACTTTAATTTGATTAACATAAATCGGCTCTTTAGCCTTGTTTTCCTTTTAAAGTTTCACACTTTCTTTTGGCAGTTCTTTTGAACGCCTAAGTTTTAGCTGGGACCCCCCCAGCTGTTTTAAAATAAAAAGGGGTTATAGGGACTCTTTTTTAAGACAACACTTTTATATATAATTTGTATGCCAATCCTGGCTCATTACATGGCGATCCTGACCACTTCGATCCTGCAACCATGATCCTGAGGACAAGATCCTGCGGACCAAAAATAACATTGCGACAAAAGTAAAAAGCTTTGAAGAACAATCAAATTTTATCCTGGTCTTAAAACATACTTTAATTAAAAAGAATTTACTGTAACCTGTGGCTATAGACGAATGTAAAAAAAAAAAAAAAGATTTAAGATATGTCTTCAACAAATACAAAATACAAACAAAAATTTCTATAAATACATACATACAAATGGTAGGTCCCATTTGGGGCAATAAAATAAAAAACAAAATGGGAAAACCACAGAGCAAGGTGGAAATCCAAGAAAATATTGTAAACAACGGTGAAGGAAAAAATACTACCAATATTATACCAGAATATGTCATAACTTTAATCATAATAGCATTAATATTATATATGAGTTATAAAATTAACACCTATTTCAAAAATTATGTTCGAAAACACAAAAACAGAGTTAACACAGATAATGCTATTACAGAAGTTTAAAAATAAATAAAACAAAAATATATAAATAAATTCAGTTTGTAATTGTAAATTATAATAAATTATTTAAATGGAGAAAAATATTTTTGATTTGAACGAAATACTAAAGATTCTAAAGAAAAATCCAAGCAGAACATATACAGAAAAAACAGTTAAAAGCAAATTGGAAGCGATAGAAAAAATAAAAGAAGATTTTCAATCGAATACCCTTGAAGAAGAAAACGAAGAAAAATTATCTTCTTTAAAATTAGAATTTAATAGCACTTATGCAAGAATTAAAGAATTATTATTAGAAAATCCAAAAGAATTAGAACAACAAAACACCACAATGGCATCATTTAGTTTAGAAACCGTTTCAAAGGCTTTACCATTGTTTGCTGGTAATTTCATAGAACTTGAAAGTTTCTTAATAACAGCGGAGTTGATAAACAAATCACTATCAGCAACAGCAAAAGTAGATTTTCTTCAATACGTTTATTATGCTAAACTAACATCTAACGTTAGAACAGCAATAGGAAGTTACATCAAACCAGAAAACTTTGAGGAATTAAAAGAATTATTAGAAAAAAGATACAAAACCACTAAAACAATACCAGAATTACAAAACAAGCTTAGTACATTATTCCAAGGAAAAATGTCAGTTAATTCATTTAAAGACAAAATATTACACATAATAGACAGCTTAAACAAGCTAGGGATAGAAGAACTAGGAAATACTGCGACAGTAGCAGAAAAGAACATAATAGTTAGATTAAATAATAAATTAGCCCTAGACACTTTCAAAAAAGGACTAAATGAAGACTTCAAATCGACCATATACGCGTCTCGACCAACCACATTGCAAGAAGCATCAGAACTTGCAAGTGAACTTGAAAATGAAAAGAAGGTAACTGATAATGCCATTCTACATATCAGAAAAGAGAAACCACGGTATCAATCACAAAATCACAACAGAAATAACAACACATTTACTAACCACAACAATAACAGTTCTTATAACAACCAAAACTTAAACCGAAATAGTTACACAAGAAATACCAATTATGGTAATAGTAACAATAACTCGCCAAGAAACAACAACTTCTCTAGAAACAATAATTTCAACAATAATAGAAATAATTTCAATAATAGAAATAACTTCAGTAACAATAGGAATAACAACAATTACAGAAGAAACTTTAACAATAACCAAGATTACACCAACAGAAACAACAATAGGTATGTACACACCATACAAAGTTCGGGAAACGAAGTAGGCTCGGAATACCTAAGTATTCCGGAGAGCCAGAATTAAGAATACATAGGATATGTGCGAACAGAACAAATTTTATAAACACAAAATATAAGAATAGAATATTGACATTCTTTATCGACACAGGCGCTGACATATCACTTTGTCGTATGTGTAAAGACTTTGAAGGTGAACAATTTAACCCAGAACAAAAATGTAAACTGACTGGAATCACAAAGGAAGAAATATACTCTTTAGGCACAATAGAACTTGAACTCTCCTTATCAAATGAAAAATGTAATCATTCTTTCCAACTAGTAAATTCAGATTTCCCCATAGAAACAGATGGCGTAATTGGTAGAGATTTTCTTCAAAAATATCTTTGTAAAATTGATTACGAGACATTTACAATTTCTCTATTTATAAATGAGTCTACCACAATTCTACCCATGCAATCAAAACCAATGTCTTTATTACAAATAACAATACCGCCCAGAACAGAAATTATTCAAGCCATAAAACTAGAACTAAAAGAAGATTGCGTCATATTTAATAAACAATTACAAGAGGGAATATTTTTAAGTAATTCAATAGCACCCAAAAGCGGCATGACACACATAAAAATTTTAAATACAACAAATGACTTCGTAACAATAAAAGGCATTCAACTCCAGACTGACCCACTTAAAAATTATGAGATATTAAGTTACAATAATATGAACAATAACGAACGTTTTGAAAGAATAGTGAATGAACTTAAATTAGACCATAATGACAAATTTGCAAAAGCACAATTAATAGAAATATTTAAACAATACCAAAATGTTTTTCATTTAGAAGACGATAAATTAACCGTCAACAATTTTTACAAACAAACAATCACGACCTCGGACAACACACCAGTTTATATAAAAAACTATAGATTACCACACTCACACACTGAAGTAATAAATGAACAAGTACAGAAAATGCTTGATGACGAAATAATAGAACCATCAATTAGCCCATATAATGCTCCACTCCTTTTGGTACCAAAGAAAAATATAGAAGATAAAAAGAAATGGAGACTTGTTGTAGATTTTAGAAAACTTAATGATAAAATTGTCAATGACAAATTTCCTTTAACTAGATTAGAAGACATTTTGGACAAATTAGGTAGAGCAAAATGGTTTTCTACACTCGATATGACCAGTTCCTTTCACCAAATTGAGTTAAATAAAGAATCCAGACAACTAACTGCTTTTTCTAAACCACAAGGCCGTTTTCAATTTAAAAGACTTCCATTCGGATTAAAAATTTCTTCAAATAGTTTTCAAAGAATGCTTACAATAGCACTATCTGGACTAGAATCTGAAGCATTTCTTTACGTTGATGACATAATTGTGTACGGATGTAGTTTAAATCATCACAATCAAAATTTAATAAAAGTACTAGACCGATTACAAAAATACAATCTAAAACTAAATCCAAAGAAATGTTGTTTTTTAAGACCAGAAGTAGTTTACTTAGGACATTTAATAACAAAAGACGGAGTAAAAACAGACCCATCCAAACACGAAGTAATCAAAAACTATCCAATACCGAAAAACGCGGACGAAGTAAGACGATTCTTTGCATTCTGCAACTACTACAGAAAATTCATACCAAACTTTGCCGACATTGCAAAACATTTGAACTCACTATTAAAGAAATCAACTAAATTTATTTGGACGGAACAATGCCAACATGCTTTTGAAGAATTAAAAGAAAAATTAATGAACCCACCAGTATTGCAATATCCGGATTTTGATAAACCATTTATTTTAACAACTGACGCATCAAACTATGCGTTAGGAGCAGTATTATCTCAAGGCGAAATAGGTCAAGATTTACCAATCTCATACGCTAGTAAATCATTACAAAAACATGATATTAACAAACCAGTAATTGAAAAAGAACTTCTAGCAATTCATTGGAGCATAAATTTCTTTAAACCTTACTTATATGGCAGAAAATTTATTGTAGTTACAGACCACAGACCATTAATTTCACTATTTTCACACAAGAATCCCTCATCAAAAATGACAAGAATAAGACTGGATTTAAGTGACTATGACTTCACAATCGTTTATAAAAAAGGAAAAATGAATACAAATGCTGATGCACTTTCTAGGATAGAACTAGATTCAGACATATTAAAAGAAATGATACCACAAGAAAATGACGAAAAAGCAAAAAAAGTATTAATAACGACAAGGGGTATGCAAAATAAGTTAAACAATGCAAATAAAAATAAAACTAATGAGGCAAACATAAAAGAAAACAATGAGGCAACTAACAATAATAAAAATAAAAATGAAAATAATGAGCTCACAGCAGAAATAAATATGGAAAAATATGATTCTCAGAAGTCTGATCAACTTCAAATATGGGAATGCATATCCATTAATGACGTCAAAAATATGAAGAAATTACAATTTAATAAATTTGAAAATATAAAAGAGGCCGACATAAATATTGAAAATAACATTGTGCACATTGGACGTAATGATAATTCATCGAAACCAGATTCGAATATGAAGAAATTGCGTACCAAAAATATGAATATAGAATGTAATGATAATTCATCGAAACCAGATTCGACTATGAAGAAGTTACATACCAAAAATATGAATAATGAAATTAATAATGAAAATAGTAAGCTAGCAAGATTCAGCGATAACTCAGCGAAACTAGATTCGATTCTGAGGAAACTGATATCTAAAATGAATAAAGAAAATACAAAAGAATTAGCGCTTTCAAATGAAGATAAAATATTTAAAATATATACCAAAGAAGAATTAAAAGAAGCTTATGCAAAAATAAGAATAAATAACAAAAGTCCTCAACTGAAAATATTAATATATAACGCCCCAAAAAGAATAACAGATGACATTTTGAAATATAAACTAATTGACCAATTCCACAATACCACCCACGCAGGACACTTAGGAATAAGAAAAACAATCATTAAATTAAAACAACGATACATCTGGAAGAACTTGAACAAAATGGTAAAACAATTCGTATCTTATTGTGACAGTTGTAACAAAAATAAACAAACAAAACACATAAAAGAACCACTAACACTAACAAACACACCAAACAATAGTTTTGAAGTGATTTCAATTGACACCGTTGGTCCTCTTCGTATATCAAATGACTACCGCTACATCTTAACAATGCAATGCGAGCTAACAAAATTTGTCGTTGCACATCCAATGCCGACAAAAGATGCACTTGTCACAGCAAAAACATTAGTTGAACATTTTATTTTAAAATATGGTCAATTTAAAGTACTTAAATCCGACAGAGGAACAGAATTTACAAATGAACTTATGAAAAACATATGCTCATTATTACAAATCAAACAAGTATTTTCAACACCATACCACCATGAAACATTAGGTTCAATAGAAAGAAACCATAGAGTTCTTAATGAATTTTTATTAACAACCGCAAATGATTATGAATGGGATAAGTGGATTCCATATTTTACTTTTGCCTATAACACGGCACCACACATTGACACAGGCTACTCGCCATATGAATTAGTATACGGAAAATTACCATCCCTTCCATCTAACATTGCAGACAACAATACAAAATTTTATAACTATGATGACTACGCACAAGAACTACGACTCAAATTACAATTTACACTAAAAAGAGCTAGAGACTTGTCATTAAAAGCAAAAGAAAATAGAGTAAAAAACAATAAATATGAAAACAGACTTAATTTAAAGATAGGAGATTTAGTACTAGTTAAAGTAGAAAATAGAAAGAAAAATCAGAGCCCATATAAGGGACCTTATAAAATATTAAGTAGAAACGGTGTAAACACCACAATAGAATATGAAGGAAAAACAAAAGAAATACACAACAATAATTTAAAACCCTACAAAACTTTATAAATATAATTTCTAGAATAATCATATAAACATAAAATATAAAATTTATAAGAACATTATTTTTAATACAAATAAACTGTAAGAAAAATTAAATACTTATTAAATACTTTATCTATATTTTATATGTAAGCAAATAGCACAAAGAAAGCTATTACAAAACAAACAAAAATTATGACTTAGATTCAAAAATAATTAAACATATTTTATAACATTTTAAAATTTTATTACACTTCAAGAAAACATTATAATAAAAAAAAAAAATAAAAAAAAAAAATAATAAGTTTATTTACACTATTATTTTAAGAATATCATTAAAAACATTTTTATTTTACTTATTAATATTGTAACAATACTATGAGGTTAATTAGAAAAATTCCTCCCTAATTTTTCTCTTAAGGGTGAGGGTGTAGTGTATCACACTAGTTAGTAATGCCTGCACAGTAAATGCAACAAAGAACTAATAAAGTATCAATAACATTACTTTCTTTGTATGCATGCAGAACTGCTTACAAATTATTGTTTGAGTGACACATTTCTGTTTGAGTGCAATTATAAATACAAAGCACTATGATTGGTCAAACAGAAATGTGAATACAAACCTTCATAGTATTGAAAGAGAAAACAATAATATTTGTATGTTTAGAATAAGTTAGAAAGGTTAAGATTTATTTTGAAAATTAGTATATAAGCCGAAGTAAAACCAAAATAAAATTAGACTTTAATTTGATTAACATAAATCGGCTCTTTAGCCTTGTTTTCCTTTTAAAGTTTCACACTTTCTTTTGGCAGTTCTTTTGAACGCCTAAGTTTTAGCTGGGACCCCCCCAGCTGTTTTAAAATAAAAAGGGGTTATAGGGACTTCTTTTTAAGACAACACTTTTATATATAATTTGTATGCCAATCCTGGCTCATTACAACATCAATTAAAATAATTTCAGTATTGTTAATAAAAAATAAGTTAGTAGTACGAAAATAGTTGCTAAAGATCTTGTTTTTTTGTGACAATTAGTGAAAAAGTTAGTTCAATTACAATACTTTTCTATAATATAACGAAGAAAAATTTAGTTCTTTTCCTTAAAACGGGACAAATGGCGTCCCGTTCAGAGTATGACCGGGACACGGGACATTCCACTTCAAAACTGGTCTGTCCCGACGAAAACTGGACGGTTGGCAAGTCTAATCTTGCGGTCAATATTATTTTAAGAATAAAAAGAAAATACAAAAAGTTATGACCGTAATGTGCATGCACATGTACATATATACGTTTAATTATTATTATATTAATTAATTGCGTATGTCCACATAAATACATATAGATTTATACATACCCTCTAGTCAGCCTAGAACCATATGTCTCTATGTCAATACTCTTTCTACAGCGTCAATTGCACTAGTTAAAATGTCGACAAATTTCCTTTTTTGCGCGAGTAGAGATACGTTAGAGACAACCGTTCTAGTGTATATGTGGTGATATTGCCAATGAACGCGTCAATAGTTTGTTTTTCTTTTTTATTATGCTATGCAATAATAATAAATAAATATATGTAGACGAGGATCACTAAAATCTACCAGTGAATGTTTGGTTCAAATATCTCCATATGGTCGTAAAAAAACTACCTTCTCAATAGCGCTAAAGTCTACTGGTGGATTTTCAATGACAACCCTATGTTATATGTCAATAATATATTACATTGGCTGGGGTACACCTAGTCAGATGTGCGATTGCTTTACGTGAGTATCTGCCATTACGGCCTAATCTCACGTGTGCCAAAGCACTGGGTGTGGGTTAGACCCCGGACCAACGCTCTCATGCACCCTTTTAGAATGAACCTATGGCCCACTCCATAAGGCACATAGGTTGCAATCTTTGAATAAAGTTATCCTTGTACTATATTCAATTACCTTGCTGAAGTAATTTGAGCTATCTAAACTCTGCTGCTATGTCCGTGCCCATAGCAGCTTCTGTTGAATGGCAACAGCACCTAGAATAGTGTCTGGCTGACCGCGTCAGACCAATCACTAGCATTGTTTTCACACTGGGAAGCCAAGACTATTCTCCCAGCGATTTTGGTAGCAACCACAGCCACCACGATAATTCTCCGGCTTCCATGCTAAGGTGTTGTGTATACACCCATAGCGCGGTCCCCAAGAGAATTCCTCAACCATTGCCGGCACAGCTCAACCACTAATCCGAGACGAACCTAAGCCTGTGTCCAAATAACCAGTGACTACTCCACACATACCAAAATCATCCCTTTAACCCCAAGGGGTAGGACGAACTCGGCATTTTAGCAAAGGAAACTGACGACCGCTACATGCATTCAAAACTTCAAGGCAGCCCGACTGTCGGGAACCGGCACCCGTGGCACCAGAAGTAGCCTCTGGTCAGACCTCGAAGTTCCACCACAAGGGCTTCACCTCTATCGTCTTTTGAATTCAGGGGCAGTTCTAGGTGAGGCTGCACCTAACTGACATCAACAGGACCTGTCTTCCTTTTATAAATATTTGCACATCCTTTGCTCTGTTGCCAGAGATCGGGTGGTAACACATAAGTTCTATGGGTAATGTACCAAAGGTACGTCAATGGAAAAAGTCACATCACCCCAGCTGGGGCCCCGGGGTTGCCACACCCGTAGTCAAAAATAGACTCCCCTGAGGGGGTACACCTAGTCAGTAGCACTATTGACAATTTCACTAGAAAATCACTATAATTTTACTATTGACAACGAGCGTGGAAATATTGATATTGTAGACCATAGCCCCTAAAATTTACTAGTGAATCTTTGGTGTCAATGTCCCCATGTTGTCCCAAAAGAACTACTTAGTCAGTAGTGCTACAGTCTAGTGGTGGATTTTTAAGGATAAGCTAATGTTAAATGTCAATAGATGATTACATTGGCTGGGGTACACCTGGTCAGTAATACTACTGACAATGTCACAAGTAAATCACTACAATTTCACTATTCGCACTTTCTGCAGGGTACATATTTTATGTATATAAATATATAATAAATATTCATAAAGGCCGTGATACACTATCATACACAGTCGTACGATTCATTCAATGGAAAATCGAATTGAATTCTGTCACACTCCAAAAAAATAGCAACAAAATCTCTTATAGGTGCCACACTATTCCACAAAAAAGATGCAAAAACATTAAAATAATTTTTATGTTTAATGATTTTGCATTTCTAAAGAAATAATAACGCAAAATGTAATATTAAAAATGTAACTCTCTACCTTTAAATAAATGATGCAGAATTTGCTGTTTTCTTATTAACTGCCTTACAAAATGCATCTCTGATCTAATAAAAATGATCATTTTATAAAAATTTTCATAAACTTTTGGAAATCGGACAGACTTATCAAAAAATCTGTTACACATGTCAAATTTTAATCCACACTATCATACTTTTTGAGCACATACGATTTTTCTGACAGATCGAACGACTGTGTATGATAGTGTATCACAGCCTTAATGGATTTTCAACATGTGTACTTTTCGATTCTTAACCAAGAAGGAAGCGTCAAGTTAAGTGTCCCAGAACAGCTTCTTTTGTCTATTATTTGGTGACTTTTTAGCGAGATTGTCAAAGTATCATCTACATTTTAAGTTTGTTTTTGATACGAAAAAATTTTTTTTATCAGATACACATAACTATGTAGCCTTCTTCTTAATGTTTTATTAGTTTGTAGGGTTCCGTGCACCAAAGGTGAAAAGGAACCGTATTGTTTTCGCTACGCTGCTTTCTGTCCGTCACACGGTATTTTCTCAGGAACCGTAGGAGCTGCGGACCTGAAATTTGGACACATTATGTAGAACCTTGGCCGCTACAGCAACAAATACATGAGAATTGAAAATTAAAGGGTGCTCCAAAACGAGCAACGAAAAATGTTAAAATCCCATGTAATATACATACAATTGTATGAACATATGTATATTGAAACTTGAAATTTGTAAAATTGGTGTATTTTTATACAGACTTCAACAATTAACACTAAAATTAAAAAAAATTAAATTAAAGGGTGAAAAAATAAAATACAAAAATCTGAAAACTCGGAAATTTCGACCAGGAAGGTGGGGCTACTCCCATAAATGTAAGAATTAAAAAGCTAATATAAGGCGCTTAATGGAAGCTTTTTTTTATTATATATAATGCGATAATGCAAGGCTATAAATTTTTTATTAAAAAAATTGGCTTTGACACGCCCATACAATTTAAACCTCATTTTAATGCCCTGCGGCTCAGCATATTTAGAAATACTATTTATCTAGCTATTATTATCCGTTTGTAACGATACTAGACACGAATAATTAGCACTGACCCAAAAAAATTTGACTTTGGAAAAGTGGGCGTAACCCCGCATAAATATTAAAAGTTAAAAAAAAAAGTTGCGCTAAGGAGCTGAAATTTGATATACAAGTAGAATTATGTGAGAAATCAACTAGAAAAATCAAAAAACCCGGAAATTTTAGTTACAGGGGCGGGGCTGCTCCCATAAAAATTAAAAATTATAAGTTGCGCTTATGAGCTGAAACTTGATATACAAGTAGGTCTAAGTGAGGAACCAACTAGAAAAATCTGAAAACCCAAACAATTTTACCAGAATGGGCGGGGCCACGCTAGTATTATTTGAATTAAAAGCTTAATACACAGCTTTTAATTCAAGGCAATTTAGTGAAATCTTGCATACGCCTTGCACATACACAATACTGTAAACTATCACCTTAATAATTTGGCGTGATCACTCCCATAAAATGTTAGCCTTGTGTTTAATTTACATCGGTCTAGCATATTTTAGAAGAAAATTAGCATCAATTATAAGCGCTGCTCACAACAAAATTTTGAGTCAGGAATAGTGGGAGAGATAATGCTGATAAAATCTAAAGATATAAATCGCGCTAGAGAGCTGACATTTTATACACTAGTAAGTGTAGCTGCGTAGGCCAATGGGAAAATCTTAAAACCAAAAAGTTTTACCCGGTATCCGAGGCCACGACGTTGAAACTCCAATTCGAGCTAGCGAGCTTAAATTTGATACACAAATAAATTTAGATAAGAGATCACTAAAAAAATCTGATAGCCCAAAAGTTGCTAACAGAGGGCGGAAACAAGCACTTCAAATTCAAAATTAACATACATTTTATTAAAACTTTTCATACACATTGCACTTCTCCAAAATAAATATTCCCTACTTTGAAAAATAGCCGTGACTTCACCCATAAATCTTAGCTTTTTCGTTCAGGTACTTCGGCTTAGGAGTTTTTAATTTATTACTCATATATTTTTCATTAACTTTTTAATACCAAACTTTGCATGAACCATAAGCACTAGCAGATATAAAAGTCGGGGGCCATGCCCATAAAAATTTTAGGTAATATTATACTATAGAGAGCTGACATTTTGTACACAAATAGTAATTGAATCGGAAATTCCAAAAACTAAAAGCACCAGCTACCCTATTGAAACTCTGCATACACATTGAGCATATCATTTTGATTTACGTACTTCGGCTAAGCAGACTTTAATATGTAAATATATTGAGAAAATAGGCGAGATCATGCCCAGTAAAACTTACGCTGTATTTTACATGTTTCTTCCAGTCGGCTCTTACCAAATTGAATACACACTGCCGACACGTTCTAATGGCACAATAGTGCATTTTTAAGGTCAACAATTCAATACCCATCACACTCTTACCCATTATTGTATGTACCTCTGTCATTTTCAACTATCCCCAGGGGAGTCTATTTTTGACAACGGGTGTGGCAATCCCGGCGCCCCAGCTAAGGTAATGTGGCTTTTTCCACTGACGGACCTTTGGTACATTACCCGTAGAACTTATGTGTTACTACCCGATCTCTGGCAAACAGAGCAAAGGATGTGCACATATTTATAAAAGGAAAACAAATATTGTACGCCCGTTGTTGTCAGTTAGGTGCAGCGTCACCTAGAACTGCCCCTGAGTTCAAAAGACGATAGAGGTGAAGCCCTTCTGGTGGAACTTCGAGGTCTCACCAGAGGCTACTTCTGGTGCCACGGGTGCCGGTTGCCCTACAGCTGACCTGCTTAGAGATAAATGCATTACGGTTGTCAGGATCCTGTGCTGAAATGGTTGTTCGTCCCAAGGGACGTTGCACATATATGTCAGATCATATGTGTCATATCTTAGTAGGCACAGGATTTTGGCGGCGAGCTTGCGTTATTATCGCGTGGGTGGTTCTCGCTGCCCTGAAGTTTTCAGTACATGTAGCGGTCGTCAGTTTCCTTTGCTAAAATGCCGAGTTCGTCCTACCCCATGGGGTTAAAGGGATGATTTTTGTATGTGTGGAGTAGGCATTGGTTATTTGGCGACACAGGCATGCGTTCATTTCGGATGAGTGGTTAGCTGTGCCGGCAATGGTTGAGGAATTCTCTTGGGGACCTCGCTGTTGGTGTATACACAACACCATAGCTTGGAAGCCGGAGAATTATCGTGGTGGCTGTGGTTGCTACCAAAATCGCTGGGAGAATAGTCTTGGCTTCCCAGTGTGAAATCAATGCTAGTGGTTGGTCTGACGCGGTCAGCCGGACACTATTCTAGGTGCTGTTGCCATTCAACAGAGCTGCTATGGGCAGCAGAGTTTAGGTAGCTCAAAGTAACTCAGCAAGGTACTTGAATATAGAACAGGGATAAATATATTCAAAGATTGCAACCTATGTGCCTTATGGAGTGGGCCATAGGTTCATTCTAAAAGGGTGCATGGGGGCGTTGGTCTGGCGTCTAACCCACACCCGGTGCTTTGGCACACGTGAGATTAGGCTGTAATGGCAGGTACTTACGCAAAGCTATTGCACATCTGTCATTTTCAGCTGGCACAGTGATCATGAATAGAAATAAAATACACTAGAAATTTTAAGTTAAAAAAGTGTTATTATCGAAATCTTTTCAAAAAGTAATCAGATCCTCACAAAAACATAAATGTGAAAAACGGCCAAGCTCTTATCCAAAATTTTGGCCATTAAAAGTTGTGAGATATAAATTTTGACCAAGTTCCTCTTTGCCACAATACCTAACACAGATATACATATATTATATGTGATAAAAATTTGTAATCGTAAGGGTTTCATATAATTTCTAGATAATCTGTTAACTTGGCAATATTTTTAACCTTCCAAAAAAAGGGAGAGAATAATGTATAAATGTTTATTTCTTTATATTGATAAAAATATTGTCAAGTTGGCATATTATCTAGAAATTATATGAAACCCTTACGATTACAAATTTTTATCACACATAAGTAGATTACTAATGGGGACGGATGACATGTTTTGGGAATTCAAAACCGAGAAAAAACAAAAAGGTTGGCAACCCTGTTACAAATTGGGGGATTTGGGGATTTTCATGCTGATATTGTGTGTGTGTGTATGTGTGATTGATTCTTTGTTCATGTGTATGTATGTATACTTGTGTGCACAGCTTTTGTTGGTATTGTAGAGAAACGTTGTGCTTACAGTGCATGGATATGTGTGTGTGTGTGTGTGAGTCTGATTCTTTGGTTATGTGTATGCATGTATATGTGGCTGTTTGTATGTGTGTATGGGGGTGTGTGTGTGTATGAGTATGTGTTTTTGTATTTACCTTAATGTTTGATGGTGTATGATACTTTTGTTGTAGCTACAGACAATCATTATAACCAGTAGGAAATGCCGATGGTGAAAATGTACTGAGTCGCTTTTGACTTGTCACTTGTGCGACGTACATACAAATGTATGTATATTGACGAGTTATTGACAATTCCACCACAAATACACCATAACTGTTTTCTCTTCCCCTTTTATACTGACGATAGAAGAAAACTTATACCAAAATTGTTGACACAAAGACACTTGCTCCCAGTTTGACTGCAGGGTAGTTACAAGGGATCTCTGTATTTGTGTGCATGTAGTGATTGTTATTTGATAGACTTTGGGTTGCTGTTTTGAGTTATCGTTGGTATGCTTATGTAGGGTTATTGTATGTATGCATTTATGTTTCCGATCTCTGGGGAAATAATCTAATAGCTGCAGAGAGTGGCAACCCTATTGTGAATGCAATTGAATATGGAATGTATTTGGTAATGTATGTATATGTTGTTGTAGTAATGTCTATGATCGTATCTATTTTGCTTCGAAGAATATCATTGCTTGTGTGAATTACGTCTATTCTTCTTCATACATATTTACAAATAAATGTGTATATGTTTTCTAGGCTATTGGCGTTTCTATTCTTATAGAGATAGAAAAATATCGTTTGGCATTGGTTTTATGTGTACAAGTGCATTTCAGATGTTAAATGTTTTGAATCCAATCAGGCTGATAAGCAGAGTTTTTGATAGGGGCAATGGTATTTTTATTTTAATATATTTTATTTTGGTGAAACAATTGCAGAAAATAGCCTTTGGAGAAATACAACTAAAACTTATAGAAGCACCTACTTTCACGTGTCCCCGATTTTTTTTCGTACCTTTGTATTGCAAAGTGTTGCTAGACTGCGGGAATTTCATCATATCTCGTAATTCCAACAGAGCAATATGTATGTATATGTGTGTGTGTGTGTGTGTGTTTCTTTGTGTGTGTGTATGAATTTCATCACATGTCGTTATACCATCAAATAAACTAGATTTGATGACTACTACGCGATTCTCATATAAAGTATATAAGTAGAAGACATAATGTAGATTGTCATCAGTCTGTTCTGGTATCTCAACAAGTCACAACCTATTTTCCCAACCAAAATTTCTAAATTGTTTGAAATCCAAAAACTATAAAAGTGCTAGAACTAATTACTCTTTGTTAAAAAACTTTATAGTGCATAAAAATAATTAAATAAATTGTTTATAACTAAAATAAATTGTTTATAAATAAAATAATTAATTAAATTGCTTATAACTAAAATAAATTGTTTAAAAATAAAAAAATTAAATAAATTGTTTATAAATAAAATATTAAATTAATTAATAAACAAATAAATAATTAAATAAAATGAATACCACAAGTTGTACCATCTGCAATAAAGTCTTTATGACTCAAACAAAACTAAATCAGCTTATTGAAACGCACTCCTATGCTAACCAATCAAAGGCTATGCTTGGAACTAGTACGCTAAATCCTCAAAACAAATATTGTGAGGATTGTGATGAGATGATCCCATCAAATGGTTATATGGGTCATGTCAGAACCACAAAACATAAAAACAGTTGTCAACAAGAACGGATTGGAGATTTTCTCACAAAAATAGCAGGCAACTTAAATGGGAGGATCGAGACATACATCCTCCTCAACAAAAATGTGAGTGTCTTGTATCCGGAGGCGTTACTGAAATCTGACAAGAGCTCCATAGTACAACAACTGAATGAACGTAGTAAGATACATACTACATTTAAATTTAATATGGAGCTCACATGTGATTATATGAAGATGGTGAATGATGAGATGAATGTTTCCCAACTTGTACATATTTCGAAAATGATGTTGGTGGAAGAATTTCAAGAAAAGGATATCGGATGGACCTTGATTTCAATAAATTCCCTTGAAGTTAATATAAACAAGGCGTTCATAATAAGAGGATAAAGCTTTATCCCTCTCCCTCTCATCGAAAACAATGATATTTATTGCTTTAAATGGTGTCTCATTGCGGCTTTGTACACAAATAGTACTTTAGATCGACGACAACGGAAAAACCATAGAAACTATAATATAACAAACATTTCTGATGAGAATATTAATTTAGGAGCACTTGTATTAAATTTTGAAGACCTAGTGTTTCCACTCCCATTGAAGCAGATAAAAAAATTTGAAAGTCAAAATTATGTGAGCATCAATGTATTTGGTCATAATGGAACATCGCTTATAGGACCATACTATATAACAAAAGGTGAAAAACATGTTCATATTAATCTCTTATTGTTTCAGTTCAATGAAAACTTCCATTATGTACTCGTTAAGGATATATCAAAGTAAGTCTCATTTGTGCATTTATGCAAAATGTGTTTTCATCTTTGTTTAAACAGTTAGTTCTTATTGTTACATTTATTTAAATACTATTTTCTTTTCTATATTTTCTTCAGACTTCTTCGTTCCAACATGATGTCACACAGACGTAAGATTCTGATATGCAACACCTGCCCATATCATACACATGATGATTATGTGTATAATCATAATAAAAACATATGCGGGAAAAAAGTCATCAGAATGCCCAAAGATGATTGTCTTATCAAGTTTACGCAGTACTACAAACAGTTAGATGTACCATTTGTAATCTACGCAGACTTTGAGTCTATTTTGGAAAAAGTCGATGATGCTGTAAGTAAAATCACTACAAATGTACAGAAACACCAAAAAACAAATGTACAAACACACCATAACCATTCGGTTATTTTATTAATTATAGTTTTAAGAGAGAAAATAATTTATATAGGAATTATTTTGGTGAAGATTTGGCAAATGTATTTATCAAAAAAATAGTTGAAGGTTGTACAGATATTTATCTAAATTATTTACGTAAAGTCAAGAAAATGTTCATAAACCCAATAGAAATAGCTCAATATAATAATGCAAAAAATTGTCATATATGTAAGAAAATATTAAATAACGATGAAGTTAGAGATCATTGTCATCTTACGGGCAATTATCGTGGGGCAGCTCATAGCGAATGTAATTTGAATTATAAAACACCTCACTTTATACCGGTTATCTTGCGTAATCTTTCTGCATATGATATACATCTATTTTTCAAAGAACTTTCTACTATAAAATACTCCACAATAAAAGTGATTCCCCAGAACACAGAACACATTTAACACACGTTATATTTCTCTTTCAATTTTCATAAGATTAGCTGAAAAGTATGGATTCGAAATAAGATTTATAGACTCGTTTAGATTTATGGCTTCGAGCTTAGATACGTTAGCGAAACATCTTGGTAGAAATGATTTCAATACTATTTCTGATTAGAAGAAAGGATGTATTTCCGTACTCTTACATGGATTCCCTGACTAAGTTTAAGGAAACTAAGCTCCCTAGTAGAGACGAGTTCTTCAATATTCTAACGGATAAAGAATGTGATGTAGTCGAGTATGAACATGCTGAAAAAATATGGAAGGTGTTTAATTGTAAAACCCTCCTTGACTATACTGAGCTCTAATTAAATACAGATGATCTTCTTCTAGCCGATGTGTTTGAAAATTTTAGAAAAATTTGTAGAGATATATACGATTTGGACCTCTGCCACTATTATACAGCACCAGGATTATCTTGGGATGCAATGTTGAAAACCACAGAAATTTCACTGGAACAGTTCACTGATTCTGAAATATATATGTTTATGCAAAACGGAATCAGAGGTGGGCTAGTTCAATGCTCGCAAGGATAATCGAAAGCGAATAACAAATATTTAGAAGATTTTGATGCATCAAAACCATCAGAATTTCTTGTATGTTTAGACGCTAACAATTTGTATGGTTGGGCGATGTCGGAATATCTTCCTTGCGGTGAATTTGAGTGGGTATGCGATACTGATTTTGATGTTAACAAAATTTCTGATACTGCAGAGTATGGGTACATTTTGGAAGTGGATATAGATTATCCCGATTCAGTGAATGATCTTCATAATGATTTTTCATTTTGTCCCCAAAATAAGACCGTGGGGGGAACCAAAATCAAAAAATTTGTTGCAGGCTTACACTCAAAAACAAATTACACCATGCACTATAGAGTTTTAAAACAAGCCATTTCAAATGGCTTCATCTTAAAACAAATCGATAGAATACTCAGATTTAAGCAATCTCCTTGGCTTAAAAAATAATATTGACTTAAACACATTTCATAGAACAAATGCTAAGATTAATTTTGAAAAAGATTTCTTCAAACTTTTAAACAATGCTGTTTACGGGAAGACAATGGAAAACATTGAAAAACGTAGGGACATTAGAATTACTTCATCTTGGGAAACAACAAACAGGAATCATTTATGTCTCAGAGCATTAATTGCGAAACCAAATTTTAAGCAGTTGACAAAATTTTCTGATGATATGTATGCGGTAGAGTTAGAAAAAATGGAACCACTATATGATAAACCCATATATATTGGTTTCACAGTACTGGAGTTATCCAATAGTAAGCATAATATATGGAACATTGCCGTAGAAAAAGAAGGAAGACGAATGATCTGTCAAGTAGACACTGGGGCTCAAATTAACCTCATGTCGATAAGTACTTTTGAAACTTTAGGTATTAATAACGTAGATTATAATATTTCAAGTAGCGTAGTCACATTTAGTGGTGAGAAATTACCAGTAGTTGGAAAAATCCTTATAAAATTACTTTATGAAAATGTATTTTATTCTACAATTTTTTACATTATTAACATGACATGTAATAACATTATGGGTTTGGAATTAGCATCAGAAATGAATTTAATCAAATCGGTAAACAAAGTAAATTGTGATAAAATTTTGGATAAATATCAGGATATGTTTCATGGGTTAGGTGAATTAAAAGAGGAATGTCATTTACAAGTTAGGGAAGATTGTCAGACTGTAATCGATCCACCTCGTCGCGTACCATTCAGTCTTCATGAAGTTTTACAACAAGAACTTGAGAGGGTGGTAAAGCTTAACGTTATAGTTGAAGTGAAGGAGCCCACGGATTGGGTGAGTTCAATTGTACTTGTGACAAAAGCTAATGGTAATTTAAGATTGTGTTTGGATCCGCGAAATTTAAATAAAGCGATCTTAAGACCAAGATATGACTTTCCTACAATTGACGAATGTAAATCTCGCATGAGTTGTGCTAGCTTTTTTAGTTTGCTAGATGCAAATTCAGGATTTTGGATGGTTAGGCTTGACGATGAGTCGTCGAAATTGTGTACGTTTAATACTCCTTTTGGGAGATATCGTTTTTTGTGTTTGCCTTTCGGCATCAGTTCAGCACCTGAAAATTTTCACGCTGAGATGATAAAACTTTATGGTGATATATCTGGTCTGGTTATATATATGAATGATTTTTTAATTCATGCACCAACCGTTGAAAAACATAATGAAATTTTACAGGAAGTCCTTGAAAGAGGCAAACAAGTGGGCATTAAATTTAATCGCTCAAAGTCGGTAATCCTTAAATCTGAAATAAAATTTATTGGACACATCTTTAGTGAAAGGGGTGTAAAACCGGATGGAAAAAGAATTGAATCTATTTTAGCAATGCCTGTAGCAACTAATAAACAGGAATTGCAGCGTGTTTTAGGCATGATCACATATTTAGGGTCGTTTATTCACAATTTGTCAAACAAAAATAAACATTTAAGGAATCTACTAAAAAATGATTCTGTTTGGAGTTGGAATCGTGAACAACAGATGGAATTTGAAAATTTAAAAAAAGAAATTACTAAAGCACCCGTTTTAACTTATTATGATACGAAAAAGCCTTTAGTTTTGTCAGTTGATGCGTCGAAATTCGCGGTAGGAGCAGTCATAATGCATGGTGAAAACCCCATTGCATATGCATCTGCAACCTTAACAGAAAGTCAAATTAATTACGCTCAAATTGAGAAGGAATTATTCGCGTGTACGCGTTTTCACCAATATATATATGTACGCGTTTTCACCAATATATATATGGTAGAAAAGTTACTGTGGAAACAGACCATAAACCACTCGTTCCGTTATTCAAGAAACCTTTATATAGTATACCTACTCGTCTTCAAAGATTTATGCTCAGATTACTATCGTACAATTTAGAAGTTGTTTTTAAACCAGGCAAGGATTTGTATATAGCTGATATCTTGTCCAGGGCACCGCTCAAAGAAAAAATTTTTTCGGATTTAGATAAGGTTATAGGTTTGCAGTGTAATGCAGTAATAAATAATATAGAGTTACCATCCGGAGAAATAGAAACCATTAAAGATGAAGTTCAAAAGGATCAAGTTTTACAAAAACTTTTCAATTATATAAAACAAGGTTGACCAGAGAGTACAAAACAAATGGACCCAGATGTACAACAATTTTATTCCATAAAGGATGAAATAAACCAAATAAATGGACTCTTGTTTAAAAATAAACGCATTATAAGTCTAAAATCTTTAAGATCAAAAATGTTAAGGCATGTCCATGATGGTCACATGGGTATACAGGGTTGTCAGAATATGGCTAGAGGTTCAATTTATTGGCCGAATATAAATATTGATATCTATAATATGGTATCAAGTTGTGAAACGTGTTTGAAGTATAGGAATGCTAATCCCAAAGAGGATCTTAAGAATCATGAAATTATTGATATACCTTGGTACAAGGTTGGTTGTAACTTGTTTGAATTTGACAAAAATATGAACTTAATAATTGTGGATTATTATTCAAAATATTTTGAAGTAGAACTTTTGAGTTCCGGTTACTCTTCAGCACAAGTTATAACAAGATTTAAGTCAGTTTTTGCTAGGCATGGTATTCCAAGAGTTTTAATCTCTGACAACGGTCCACCTTTTAATTCAATAAACTTTAAACAGTTCTGTATTGATTGGGGTATTGATCATACCACTTCAAGTCTTTATTTAGCCCGATCTAATGATCTGCAGAAAGGTCTATTCAAACTATTAAGAACATTTTATACAAATGCAAAGATGATGGTTCAGATCCATATATTGCATTTTTGCAACATCGTACTACACCTAAAAATTATTTACCGAGTCCTGCGGAATTATTAATGAGCAGAAGACTACGTACAAAACTACCTTCTGTTGCAAATGATTTTAAACCAAGAAAGATTAATTCAAGGAAACTCAAAAAACAGTTTGAGCAAATAAAATTAAATTCGTCAGAAAATTACAACAAGAATTCGATTAACCTAAAGCCTGTTGTTGTAGGTGAAAATATATTTTTTAAGAAAAACCCTACATCATTATGGTATAAAGGTGAAATTGTTGAAAAGTGTAAACAACCCAAATAATTTTTGGTAAAGGATGAGAATTGTGTAGTATACAGAAGAAATAGGCAGCATATAATTAAACATATCGCTCCAAAATTTAATAATTGTATAAATGAACAAATGAAGAAACGAAATTTGAATTTTAACGATAATGAAATCTTTTATAGTGACTTTGAAGTTAATGATGAAAATGTTAATCATAATAATGAAAATGTTAATATGAATCATAATAACGAAAATGTTAATAATAATAATGAAAATGTTAATACATGTGGTAATAAAAACGTTGGTAATGAAATTATTAAAAATGATGGTATTCGGTATTCAAACAGGTTTAATTTTTAAATATATATATATATATATATACACACACAAATATAAGCATTATTTATTACAGCATTAATAATTAATACTTTTGAAGTTTTAATAATAACAATTATTATTATTTTTAAAATAGAAGGAATTGTTATTTTCATTTTAAAAAGTATATACATACTCGTATATATGTGTCTTGTTAAAAAGGGGGATGTTATAGTATTGCAAATATAATGTTTGCTGTGATGTCAGTCCTACTAACCTTTAAGTAATTAATATTAATTATAAGTAACCTTTGTAAATATAGTTATTGTATATAAAATTTTATTATATATACTTTTCTTTTTATTGATTAATAAATTTAATCATAATCAAATAACAAAAATCCAAATTTGGAGACAACATTTCTCTCAACTATATGGATACTAACTCATTCATTTATTCAATTAAAACTGAAGATTTTTACGATGACATCCGTAATGACATTAGTTTGAACTTTGATACGTCAGAATATCCTATAGATAATCAATTTCGTTTGCCGCTACTCAATAAAAAGGTTTTTGGAATGATGAAAGATGAAAACAATGGGGATATAATGCCAGAATTTGTTGGTTTAAGAGCAAAAATGTATTCTCTGTCGACTCTTCGCTCGGTAGCTGTTAAAAAATCAAAAGGGGTCAAAAAGTCTGTAATTAAAAAGTTGTCCATTAATGATTACAAAAGTTGCTTATTCGAATCCAAAATTATCTCGGATGAAATGTTTTTGTTTAGATCTAAAGCACATCAAGTATATACTCAAAAACTACATAAAATAGCATTTAGCTTTTCTGATGATAAAAGAAATATAATGAAAGCTAAAATAAAAACGCGCGAGTTACGTACCCACTCTATATCTAATAGTAATTGCTGGTAAAGTGTAGTGAACCTAATAGCTTCAATCAAATTCCGTTCCCACACTTTGCCAGACAGTAACATCAGCATTTATATAAATATGTTTATGTTGCTTACCTTTAATTAAATATAAGTTTAAAGTTACATTTTTGGAATCCCACATTTGGTGGAATGATTTTATATTATTATATTTTTATATTTTAATAGTCAGTCTTAAGATTCATTCAATAAAGGACAGTTGTTCAAAAGAACATCCGTCACTAGAAATCAAATGTTTGCTTTAGTTTTATTTCAAAATAAATACAAAAGGCAAATATAATTGGCGCAGTCGGTAAACGGCCAAAGTTAAAAAATCAAAAATAAAAGAATAGTAGACTTCTTTGAACTAAAGTTCATTTAAAAAGTGATTTTCAATACAGACTTGATTGTATGTAAACAAAAACTGTTAATTGCTAAAAATAAAATAAAAAGAATTGTGAGAATCGTATATTAAATTGTACAAATATTCAAAATAAATCTGAAATATAGACACAATGAATAAATTCGACGTCAACAGAGACTTAAAAGAACAAAGAATAAGTGAGTTGGAGGTTGTTCTGCGGCAGCAAGAAGAGAAAATTATGCAGCAGACCGAACAACTTAAAGTACAACAACAACAACTGCATTTAGAGCAGCAACAACGAGAACAGCTACAACAACAACAGCAGCAAATACATCAGGTACAACAACAACTGCATTTAGAGCAGCAACAACAACAACAGCAGGAATTACATCAGGTACAGCAACAGCAGATTCATCAGCAGAATTACATCCCAATGGAACCGAAAGACATAATTCAACAGTTTAGACAAATTCGACCGCTAAATAACAACCATAGCATCAATGGATTCATAAAATCCATCGAGATGTTAATCGATCTTTGTGGAGGCAACACCGCATTAATTAAGTTTGGGATCCAGATAATAATAAACGAAAAAATCACTGCAGACTTCGCAACATATATAAGGCAACTTGGAGACATCTCATGGGATCAATTAAAGGCAAAGTTGAGGGCCCAAGCCAGGCCAAAGACATCGTATGCCGAAATTTTTAACAGGTGTCGATACATTAAAGTAAGTAATTTAAGAGAAGTTTTTGAGTGTTTCGAATTAGCTAAAAATGAAATAAGTGAAATTTACGAACTGGATGACAATAAATCTATGTTATATAGGTCAGAAAATGTAGACAGGGACTTAGTAAATATATTAATTGAAAAAATAGATGGACCACTCAGAGTTCATCTAGACGAAAGTTTGACACTGAACGACATACTAAACTTAGATTGCTAGACGATAGTAGGGCTATTGACAGTAGGCATAAGGCAAATAAAAATATCAGCAATAATTACTATAGGAACAAGGTGAACGGATATCAAAATTTTAATCAAAACTACAACCGGCAAAAGTCCGAGTTAAAACCTAATAACAATTGGAAAAACTCTGTGACAAACAGCTCTCAATATGGGCCAAGTTATAGTTCTAAAAGAAATTATTTTCAGGAAAAAAGCAGTGGAAACTTTGGAAGAAATCAACAGGATAGATACCGTCGGAATAATAATGTAGGGAACTGGCAAAATAAGACTAATAGGTATAATGAGGGAAATAACTTTCAAAACCACCAAATAAACGAAAGGTGTTCGAATAGGACAAGGAACTCTCATATGAGTGTAGATCAGCAAACTTATGGACATAGGAAATGGAGAGGAAAAAGAGGTAAATTTTTTAATACAGCCTCCCCAATCCAATTACCGATAGTGATACTTACTATTGGGAAACAAAAAATACGATTTTTAATTGATACTGGCTCTTCAACTAGTATTATTAAACCTCACGTTTTAAAAGAACATTTTCAAATAGAAGAATTAATGAAATCCGTTCAATACAGAACAATTAACGGCACAAACATAATTAAATTTAAAGTTGTAACTCCCTTTCCAAAAGAATTTTCTGCTCAGGGAACTTTGAGTTGGAAAATTATTAATTTCTGTAATAATAAATATGATGGAATAATTGGACAAAATTTTTTGATACCCCTTAAGGCAAAAATAAATAATGAACATGGTTATATAGAAATTTTTGGCAACAAATTATTTTTCGAGGAAATGTTTTGTTCTTTCTTTTATGAGAATATAAGCGTATTAGAACCAGTTGCAAAAACAAATGTCGTAGACAAACTTGATTTTTGTCACTTAAATGAAGAGGAAAGAAGAAAAATCAAAAATCTTCTTACTGAGTTTAAAGAATTTGACTTAGAAAGCGACCATCAACCACTGAAGTGGCTCATAAGTAAATATGCGGGCAAAGATATAAGCCCTAGGCTACAGAGATACCTCATTGATTTAGGCGAATATAATTTTAAGATAGAATATATAAAAGGGAAGTGCAACTACATCGCGGATTTCCTAAGTAGAATCAATGTCGAGGAAAACGAGATAAATACATCAGAGGAATTGATGGACGGCAGTGAAACAAGCAATATTGAAGGTTCTTTAGATGTTGAGACTGCACACTCTCAAGAGGAGGATCTCCACGATGGCATTCCAAAAAATCGTTTTAAAACTCAAATCATTGTAGTGGATATTAAAGAAAAAGACATTGAAACGGTTTTTGGCAATAAAAGAGTTTATATAGACAGACATGACATTACAAATAATAACATATCCAATATTTTAAGAAGGGAGGTTGCTAAAGGAAAAATAGGAATTTTCTCTAAATTAAACGATCACGAATATTACGAGGTTCAACTAAAGTTGATAGAGGAATTCCCAGATAGAAACAACTTTAAATTAATAAAGTGTTCTTTTTTTGCTAGAGATATTGAGGATGATATTGAACTCAATAAACAGATATCATTGTTTCATAAATACGAAAGTGGACACTCAGGTATTGTAGCTACCTATGAGAGCATCAAGCATAAGATATATAATCCACATTTGAAATTATCAATACATAAAATAATAAATAACTGTCACATTTGTTCGTCAGCTAAGTATGACAGAAACCCAATAAAAAATAAGTTCAAAATAACTGAAACCCCTTCTACTACAAACGAAATAATCCACGTCGATACTTACGTAAACAGTAAACACTCATTCATAATTTTTATCGACAAATTTTCAAAACACGTACTTTCATTCCATTTGATCGACAGAAATAGTCAAACCCTAGTTAGAAAAATTAGAGCATTTTTAGCCATTAGAGGCAATGTTACCAAATTTGTGTTAGACAATGAATTCAATAATGTCAATGTAAGGAGCTACCTTGATCAAGAAGGAATTCAATATCATTTTACGAAACCGAATAGCCATACCGGTAACTCTGACATTGAAAGATTTAACAATACGGTAACAGAAAAAGTTAGAGCCCTTAATTTGGAAGAAAAACTTCCAATAAATACTCAAATCCTTAAGGCAATAAAATTCTATAATAGCACTTATCATAGCGCAATTAAATGTAGTCCTATAGATGTACAAAATAAATTGATTGACCATACCATTATAAAACAAAGACTAAAAGATGCAAAAATTAAAAAATCCAAAAAATAAATAAATCCCGTGAAAACTACATAGAAAACAGAGAAGAAGGCTTTATAAAAAACTATAAAAGCCTAAGGCATAAAGAACAACCAAAGTTTATTAAAAAGGTTTTGGAAAATGTACATGAATCCAACATTAAGAGACCTTGCAAATATGCAGTTGACCGTATAGACAAAACGAATCCTAATAGTGATGAAGACGATATTGACTTTGAGCATTTGTTGGAACGTTTTAAAAACCTTAAAAGACGTTTTGGAAAGACTAGTGCCCAGAAAAAAACCTTTAGAAAACGCTCTTATCGTTAGTATTAAAATCCTTTTAAATTTGCAGATCCTGATAGTAATGGTAATGATGATCCTAGCAACTGAGACACAGGGAACACTGCGGATTAATCCAATCACTGAGGAGTCAGGTTATGCACAAATTAGGGTAGGAAAAGTTGAGGTGATAAACCAAACGTTTAAAGTATTGCACTTGGTTACCAAGGAATTATATCAGATTTTGAATCAGGTCGAGAGTAATATAAAAAATTTATACCTTGATAATATGAAAATGATTGAAACAGAAATAAAAATTATAAAATCTAAAATAAAATCAATCACTCCGTCAGAAATAAGGAGAAAAAGGGGAATGTTTAATTTTGTTGGACATGCTTATAAGTGGCTAGCTGGAGTTATGGATGATGATGATCGCCAAGAAATTTTTGAGCATCTTGGTGTAATCGATGAAAATAATCATAATACAATAGCCGCAGTTAATAAACAAATTTATATAAATACACAGTTTAATGATTCGATACAAACCTTAAAATCAGCAGTAGAAGAGGACAGAACAAATATTAGAAATGCATTCATGAGTTTTAAGAATAGACAGAGCGAAATTATTCAAAGACTTTTGTATGCAGACCAAATGTTCAAACTTAATTACCTTAAAGGGAAAATTGAACATATTCAAGATAACATTGCTTCCGATAAAAATCACATTTTTCACCCAAGCATCTTAACATCAGAAGAAATTGATAAATTTCAAATTGATTTATTTAAATTGAAATCCATGAAAGCTGACGTTTTAAACTACAAAGACGGAATTCTGATTATTGCAATAAAAATTCCAATTGATTACATTCAAACTGACCTAAAAATGATTACAGCCTTACCAAATAAACATTATATGGAAATTAACGAGCCAAATAGCTATATTATTGAAATTGAACACAATGTTTTCACTTATGAGGAGAATGTATATCTCAAAAATTTAAAACATAGTAAACACTGCACTCTGTTAAATAACTGTAATTTTAAGTATAATAATGCGACTGTCATAGAAACGTTTGAAGACGATATGATTTTAATAAAAAAATGCCAACGGCTTAGAAATTATACAGGACTGTGACGATCGAAAGCTAAAAATTAATAAAAGTTATTTACTTTTCTTTTATGATTGCGAACTAAAAATTAACAGCCAGATCTTCAAGAATAATAGAATAGCTTTTCAGGACAGATACTTTTACCCGAATAACACTTTTTCAATTTCTAATATAACACCAATTAATTTTAAGCAAATAGAACTAAGAAACTTTGAGAATGTAAAAGAAATAGAGGAACTGAAAGTCCACAAAAATATTTCCTACGGAATAAACATGTGCTTGCAATTATAATTATATTAATTGTCATAATAAAAAGTAGAAATAGTAATATAGTTAATAAAACAAAAATTATAAATAAACCAGAAATAAAAGACATTGAATTAGAAGATATCTTAAAAAAATACAGACCTAAGTAATAAGTAAACCTTTAAATTTTTATTAATACAAAAAAAACAAACAAAAAAAAAAAACATGAAAAAATTTAAAAACCACTAAAGAAATTAAACCAAGCAGAAACAACTTAACTTTAATTGTACTTGCAATTGTAAATAGATCTATTAAATTACAAAAAAAAAACACAAACAACTTGAAATCTTTTTAATTTAAGAAAAATATTGTATTTCACTTGGTTTTCTATTTAAATAAAAATAAATTTGCCTAAGAAGCAAAATTAAAAAAAAAAAAAAAAAAAAAATCTGAGGAAAATATAATAATAGTAGTAGGGAACTCCCACTCCGGCCCCAATTAAAATTGTTAAATTGTTGCTGAAATTGTTAAATTTGGGTAATTAAAATTTGAAAATTGTTAAATTCTTGGAAATTTGTGTTTTTTTGTTTACATAAGGAGTTTTTTGTTTATATAAGGAGTTTTTTTGTTTACATTAGGAGTTTTTTGTTTACATTAGGAGTTTTTGTTTACATTAAGTGTATGTCTGTCTGTCGGTCTGTCTGTCTGCCTGCCTGACCGTGGGAAGTTTGTGTGTGGAATATTTTGTGTGAACGTATTAAGGCGGTTCATAGTTTGGCGGTTTTTATGTGTGTATGTGACGACGGGGAAAATCATGAAAATGGTTTTTCCTAATGCTGACGGAAAATCATCTAATGATTTTTCGTAATACCGAAGGCAAAACATTATAATTTTTCCTAATGCCTACTGCAATACATGATAATTTTTCCTAATGCCTACTGCAATACATGATAATTTTTCCTAATGCCTACTGCAATACATGATTATTATTTTTTTCAAATGCCGACGGCAAAAAATGAATATAATTTTTTCAAATGCCGACGGGAAAATGATTTTTCCTAATGACGACGGGAAAACGTGAAAGTTATTTTTTCTAATGCTAATGTAGGTGTTGCTAGACTGTGGGAATTTAAGGCTGACCGTGATTTGAGTGGGCGGCGTTGTTGCCGTAATATGTAACCATAGGAATTTGTGGATGTGTCTGTCTGTCTGTGAGAATTTAGGTGAAGGTTTGATTGGCAGGGGGCGGGGTGTAGTAGAGCTAGATCGATTGCGTGTGTAGTTGTGTGTGAATGTATGTGTATGTGTGTGTGTGTGTGTGTGTGTGTGTATGTGTATGTTTGTAGGAATTTCAATGTGTGTATTTCTGTAGGAGCTTAAGGCTGATTGTGATTTATGAGGGGTGAGGTGTTCTAGTAATATGCAACCGGGGGAATCTGTGTGTTTGTATGTCTGTAGGAGTTTAAGGCTGACCATGATTTGGGTGGGCAGGGTTGTTGACGTAATATGTATCCATGGGGATTTGTGGATGTGTCTGTCTATAGTAGTTTAAGGCTGATCGTGATTTGAGGTGGGTGAGGATGTTGTTGAGGTAAATTGGTTATGTGTATGTATGTATATATGTATTTTTGTAAGAATTTAAGATGATTGTGATTTATTAGGGCCGAGGTGTTCTTGTAATATGTAGCCGTGAGAATCTATGTGTATAGACGTCTGTAGAAGTTTAAGACTATCTGTAATTTCAGGTAGGTGAGAGTGTTGTGTTGTTGAGATTAATCTTTTATATTGTATATGTATGTATGATCATGGGAATTTGTGTATGTATATCTGAGGGAGAATTTAAGGCTCGTCATGATTTGCAAAAGGTGGGGTGTTGTTGAAATTTTCTTGGATATTTCTTATATGAATTCTGCTATGTGTGTGTATTTGAGCTGGTATTTATGTGTAGGTAGAAATAAATTGTTTTCAATATCGACATATGGTACTATAAAATACTATCATATATCTGGACTTCCCTAATCCTAGTATGCTTTTATACTTACGATTGCTTTATATTTTCTCATGCTTAAATTTGTCTCGCGTTGAAGTCGGTCTGTGTGAAATTTGTTTATATTACAGATTTTGTTTATTTCACTACATTCGTCTTATTTGACTGAAAGAGTTTTCTCCACACAGAGAAAAACCAACTTGAAATCAGTAAAAACCATGCTGAATTAATAAGAACCATTAACAAAGGTTTAGTCATATTGAAATTTCTTATTTCAATATGGACAAAATATTAATTTACAGTATTCACTTATTAAACTCATTAGTTTGTAGATATCTCAATAGACATTTTCTATTATATTAAAAATTATTGAATTAATGTAACGAATTCTTATTTTTAAGCTGCAGATTTTCCCTGAGTGTATGGATTGTTTATATTTGCATTGTGCTTTAACTAAACGACGCTTCATATATTTTCATGATGTAGATCTAATAAATACTCAAGCATTGATAAGAAATTTGATATGTATACATACATATCTACAAATTGATTTTATGTATGTATGTATGTATGTATGTATGTACATATATTTATATGTACATACAAATAAGTGTTTAACTCAATCTTTGAATACATTTTTATTTTATTTTTTGTCATGTGATGTCTGTTGTTGTTGAAATTAAAAACATTTTAATTTTTATCTGCGTTTTCTTAAAAGTTTGTGAGGATTTTCTGTTTTAAGTAAAACTGAATTCGTGAAGATATGTACATACTCTCTAGTAATAGTAACTATAATAGAAATATTCCTTATACTCAATTTACATTTTTTTAAAGTTGATGCAATGTTAGTTAGTCAACGCTTGACATTTTTAGGGTATAAAATTTTTTCTAGCTATAGCCTTCTACATTTATTTTGGAAAGCTTGCTTTGCTTTTTAAAAATGTATACACATTTTTAAATGAAACTGATCCGGCACTCCAGCTTAGGTACTGACAGTTTTTTTGTTGTTTGTTAACTTACTTATTTTTTATTTTTTATTGATAAACATTGGAAATCAAAAGGGAGTTTTATATTGTAATTATTATTTTCATAATTGTTGAAAACAATCGTTTTTTTGCGATAAAATCATTTCAATTACTTTTGAAACTTTACGCGTTTATAAAAATTATGTTATTTTGTATATTTCTTAATTTATAAGACTTTTAGACTTTGTCCTTTAGTGGTTATATATTCTATTATGTGATCATGAATACGAATGCAGTAAGCTGATGTATTTGCTTACTGCTTCAAATTAAAATTTTATTCAATTGAATAAAAGAGTTTTTTTCTTAAACTCTGATGCAGTTAGAAGCGCTGGAGATTCTTTCATATAACAGCTTTTTAGGAATTTTTGATACATAGTATAATATAGAATTGGATAACATTTATTTTTAATTTTTATGTTAAGAAGTACTGATATGAGATTGAATTTAAATGTACTTTTAAATTAGTTAAATCATAATGAACAAACATATTTTCTTCTTTAATAGCGATCAACAGAAAACGAACTCGTTTTCATATAATTTAGGTATACCCTATCGACGGCTCCTCTAGGATACAAGATGACTTTGTATGACGAAAATTCTGTTGCTTTATACTGATAATATGTTTACATTAATAAGGTACATATACATATGTTTATTTTATGAAGGGTGAGCACCTATGGCTTTTATTTAATGTTCTATATGATTTTTTTTTCATTTTATTATTTTGTGTGCCCATCGGGCAGAGTGTACGTATTAGTTGGCCAGTCAGTCTCTATTTTTATATTTTTTTCTTCTAATGTGCCACTCCTTTTTTCAGATTTTACTACTTGGAATAGAGAATTTATGTCTAATTTTTTGCTGGGTATATACATTAGGCATGTAGAAATTAGTTTAGATACAAAGAAATGCATGTTTAATAAACAACTATTGTATCAAATCGATCTCAAATAACTCAGTTACCTCTACCAGCAATTCACCGTTGGTGTTTTCATAAAGTGTTAGAAACAATGAAATATCTATGTTTTGAGAGAATTTTTCCCCTCAAGTATTTCTACATGAGGTTTGAGGGGTCAACCACTGTCGCATTCATATATAATGATTATTCACTTAAAAAAGGTCATCATCACCATCAATCATCTCCGTATACAATACATTCATGAGTTGGGTTGATCCAGATACAATTGCTGTCTCATCACCTTCAAACAGCTTTATATATTTTGCTAGTATGCATGCCTTAGCATGCTTCTATCGATAGTGACGTAAGAGTCCGAGATGTAGAGTTTTACAATTAAAAATCTTTACTATTAGAATTTACCAGTTCGCTCTTTTGAATTTTTACAAGGTAGATACATATATATGTATTTCATTGACCACAAAATCATAAAATTTCTTTGCTTACAAAATTGTATGACGTGAGGATTTTTTTTTAAATTATACATGTTTCGGCATGCTTTCATTTTTTTCCTATAAATTTATTTAATACTCATACAGATACAGATATAAAGTAAGATCTGTTTACTGTACATTTTAAAATTTATGCATGCTTCAGCAAGATTCTAGTTGAAGCGTATATTCATTCACTAAGTTTGTTTGATACTTATTCACACACATGTACATTCTTAAAGATTGGATATCAAAGTCCAATTTCCATAGTTTATCTATATTTTCTAAAGATCGGATAGCTAAAGAAATAAATAGAGTAAAGATCTTCTATAATAATCCCATTTTCATATTGTAAAATTTTGCGTGCTAGCGCTTTCGATGGGAAAATGTACATACAACTTTATAAAAAGTGATAATATGATGTGCTGCTGAATATTACACTATGTTATAATTCATTTTAAACACTGAAGCTTTACCAATATTTCATTCAGACCATCAAGTTTAGAGAATTCCACTACATTTAGTTAATTACCTTTCTTAAGACCCATCATTCCCAATCAATCCTGCAAAAAACAAGACAAACTAGATTTTTCGTTTTAATTTTATTTTTATTTTTATTAAATTCAACATTCATTCTTCAAATTACTTTTTACTGTATTAAGCAGCTTTTTCTCATTTGTTGAGTTAACTTTAATCGTAAACATTTTAATGGTGAGATAAATTTTTCTATTTTATGCACTAAGTAAATCTTTATATATACTAATCCACTTATATGAACCATTAAAGCTAATTCTTTTCACATCATTCCTTTTAATACTCAATTAAATCATTCTACTATTGATGCTTTCATATTAAGTGATGTTTAATCTTCTATTTATGTATGAGTTTTCCAAAGTATTTATTAAAAAATTCCTTAGAATCATCTGTTTGTAAGTTTTTTTTGGTACCCGTACCACTTCAAAAATATTTTCCATTCCTTGGTTTTTAGAGTGCAGCTTTTATTTTCAGCCGTACTAAACTTTGAGAATGTGTCAATTACAGTCTTCAAAAATCAACAATTTCTATTTTCTGTAGAATAGTTCTCCATTTCACCTAACTTAGCTTCATAAAACTTCATATATTCCTTTCATTGCATCTCTACAAGCACAAACAATTGTTGAGATTTAATATGGAGTTCGTTTACTAAATTTCTTTTTAAAGACATTGAGTTGTTTCACAGATTTTTTCAAAAATGTTGTGATCTACATGTTGCACTTTCAGCTATTTATACTAATATACTAACATGTAGTTAATTTTCTAATCTGTGTGTTTAATCGTAAACTCGTCAATTTGTTTTTAATTATTTAATTTTTAGAATTGCTTTTGCAATTTTATAACTGTCTTCTTTCTCTAAATTTATTTCACGTTGTAGTTCCTCAATTGGCATTCAAATATATTCTTAAATATTAATGCTTTAAGCTATATTATTAATTTGTCTTGTATTTTATCTTCATTCAGTTTGAGGTAACTATCAACAATAGTTTTTATCTAATTCATTTCTGCCTTCCAATACTGATAAGTCAGTATAAATGTTTTCAGAATTGGAAGTCTATGAGTAAAAATCATCGTCATCATCATTTTCAGTATTAGCATCATTAAATAAGATGGTATTATCAAATATTGTTTCTTCTGCTAGTTTCTTTGGGGTACTTGTCTATATCTTGAGTGAAGGTTTCTCAGGCTTTAAACTTGTATATTTTCAACTTCTGTCTTGATTTTACTTTCCTCTTTCATAAGAATTCTTTTAATATTTTTAGAACTATTTTTGAATTCTTCTGTTATAGGTTTAAATATATCTTTTAGTTGTTCACTTGTATCTATTTCACCAGTTTTTATACTACGAAGCTTTTTCTTCATCACATTTCTTGTCAACACCAAATGCTTTAAATCTTTCTCATCCATGTTCGCTAACAGCAAATAACAGGTATCAGCTACTAGATCAAGTTATCAGGAGCTGGTCTGGTTATCAGATCAGCTTATCAGGAGCTGGTCTGGTTATAAGACCAGCTTATCAGGACCTGATCTGGTTTTCAGATCAGCTTTTCAGGACCTGGTCTGGTTTTCAGATCAGCTTATCAGGAGCTGGTCTGGTTTTCAGATCAGCTTATCAGGAGCTGGTCTGGTTTTCAGATCAGCTTATCAGGAGCTGGTCTGGTTATCAGATCAGCTTATCAGGAGCTGGTCTGGTTTTCAGATCAGCTTATCAGGAGCTGATCTGATTTTTAGATTAGCTTATCAGGTAACAGATCAGGCTATCAGGAGCTGTTCAGATTTTCATTTCAAGATATCTGAGTCAGATTTAGTTATCAGTGTACAAGTAGCTAGCCATTTATAACATTTATATACATGAAGTTTAAAGTCAGATGAAATACGAAAAAGTAAAATTTTATCTAGTAAAATTATTTTCTATAACGATCATCGTTTAATTCACTATCTTTGCTTATAATCAAAAATCCATATTTATCCTTTCAACATGCTTTTTATTTTTCTCAGCTAACTTAAACATTAAATATACATTATGATGATCTCTTATTAAATGTTTGGTGATTCTGGTGTAAGTTTTACATAAGTAGAATGAATCAACATTCTTATCTCTCCCCATACAAAAATATGCTTCCCATACGCATCATCGTTAAATATCATATTGGAATTACTTTGGACTGAAATAACAGATTCACTATCGGTAAATTTTGTAATATATTATTATTTTAATTGATGTAATTAATTTCTTCAGATATTTATATCTGGGGTGATATAAAGATTTTGAGTATAAATAAATGTTCTCAAATATTAAGTCCATTAGGACTTTCTAGCAAGCCAATCATAGCGTTTTTTTTGTAATTTGACAGGTCAACTATTGTTGCACGAATAGAATTTGATATAAGGGAACTATGATTTATTTTTGAACTATCGTTCGATGAATCATCAATATTTCGTACCAAGAATTATTTATGTTGTTTTGACTAAGGGTATGAGTCAATATTTATAAAATCCATTTCATAAATATCAGCTCATGCTCATAGTCAAAATAAAGTATGCTTTAAGTGCTTAAAACCGGTATTACCATAAAAATGGTGGTTTTAAACACTTAAAATATACTTTGTTTTACTAACCGCATTTTATAACTAAATGCATTTCATAAATATTGACGCATACTCATAATCAAAACAGCATATAAATATCCTTTGTTTTGACTATGAGTATGAGTCATTATCTCTTATTATAGAAAAATAAAATAGTATGATTATATGATATCAGAAATCATGTTTTCTAATATCATATAACCATACTATTTGATTCTTTCTATAATAATAGATAATATTTATGAAATGCATTTATTTACAAAATGCGATTAGTAAAACAACATAAATATAGGATGGTATGAAATTTTGATGATTCATCAATATTTCGTACCAAGGTATTTTTAGGTTGTTTTTACTATGAGTATGCGCCAATATTTATGAAATGTATTTCATAAATATTATCTCTTATTATAGAAAAATTAAAAATGTAGCTATACGATATCAGAAAATATTTTCTGAAATCGTATAGCTATATTATTTTATTTGTCCTATAATAAGAGATAATGGCCCCTACTCATAGTCAAAACAAAGAATATTTTAAGAGTTTCAAATCAGTATTATCATAAAAAATACTGATTTTAAACTCTTACAGCCTTATTTATAATACTTATTAAGGCTTTGGAAAGGCTTTTTAAAACAAATTTTTAATTTTTTTAACAAAATTTTTTCTTAAAAAGTCTTTATAAAGCCCTAATAAGTGTTATAAATAAGGCTGTTAAAATATACTTTGTTTTACTAACCACATTTTTGTAACTAAACGCATTTCATAAATATTGATGCATACTCATAGTCAAAAAAAGGATATTTTTATGCTGTTTTGATTATGAGTGTGGATCATTATCTCTTATTATAGAAAAAATAAACTAATGCAGCTATACGATTTCAGAAAATATTTTCTGATATGGTATAGCTGTATTAGTTTATTTTTTTATAATAAGAGATAATATTTATAAAATGTATTTAGCTACATAAATGCGGTTAGTAAAACAACCTAAAATACCTTGGTACGAAATATTGATGATTCATCGAACGATAGTTCAAAAATAAATCATAGTTCCTTTATATCAAATTCTATTCGTGCAACAATAGTTGACCTGTCAAATTACGAAAAAAAAACGCTATGATTGGCTTGCTAGAAAGTCCTAATGGACTTAAATTTTGAGAACATTTATTTATACTCAAAATCTTTATATCACCCCAGATATAAATATCTGAAGAAATTAATTACATCAATTAAAATAATAATATATTACAAAATTTACCGATAGTGAATCTGTTATTTCAGTCCAAAGTAATTCCAATATGATATTTAACGATGATGCGTGTGGGAAGCATATTTTTGTATGGGGAGAGATAAGAATGTTGATTCATTCTACTTATGTAAAACTTACACCAGAATCACCAAACATTTAATAAGAGATCATCATAATGTATATTTAATGTTTAAGTTAGGTGAGAAAAATAAAAAGCATGTTGAAAGGATAAATATGGATTTTTGATTATAAGCAAAGATAGTGAATTAAACGATGATCGTTATAGAAAATAATTTTACTAGATAAAACTTTACTTTTTCGTATTTCATCTGACTTTAAACTTCATGTATATAAATGTTATAAATGGCTAGCTACTTGTACACTGATAACTAAATCTGACTCAGATATCTTGAAATGAAAATCTGAACAGCTCCTGATAGCCTGATCTGTTACCTGATAAGCTGATCTAAAAATCAGATCAGATCCTGATAAGCTGATCTGAAAACCAGACCAGCTCCTGATAAGCTGATCTGATAACCAGACCAGCTCCTGATAAGCTGATCTGAAAACCAGACCAGGTCCTGATAAGCTGATCTGAAAACCAGACCAGGTCCTGAAAAGCTGATCTGAAAACCAGACCAGGTCCTGAAAAGCTGATCTGAAAACCAGACCAGGTCCTGATAAGCTGATCTGAAAACCAGACCAGGTCCTGAAAAGCTGATCTGAAAACCAGACCAGGTCCTGAAAAGCTGATCTGAAAACCAGACCAGCTCCTGAAAAGCTGATATGATTGCTGATACCTGTTATTTGCCCTGGATGAGAAAATTTTAAAACAGTTGGTGTTGACAAGAAATGTGTTGAAGAAAAAGCTTCGTAGTATAAAAACTGGTGAAATAGATACAAGTGAACAACTAAAAGATACATTTAAACCTATAGCAGAAGAATTCATAAATAGTTCTAAAAATATTAAAAGAATTCTTATGAAAGAAGAAAGTAAAATCAAGACAGATGTTGAAAATATATAAGTTTAAAGCCTGAGAAACCTTCACTCAAGATATAGACAAGTACCCCAAAAGAAACTAGTAGAAGGAACAATACTTGATAATACCATCATATTTAATGATGCTAATACTGAGAATGATGATGACGATGATTTTACTCATAGACTTCCAATTCTGAAGACATTTATACTGACTTATCAGTATTGGAAGGCATAAATGAATTAGATACAGACTATTGTTGATAGTTACATTAAACTGAATGAAGATAAAATACAAGACAAATTAATAATATAGCTTAAAGCATTAATATTCAAGAATATATTTAAATGCAAATTGAGGAACTACAACGTGAAATAAAATTAGAGAAAGAAGACAGTTATAAAATTGAAAAAGCAATTCTAAAAAGTAAATAATTAAAAACAAATTGAAGAGTTTACGGTTAAATATATAGATTAGAAAATTAACTACATGTTAGTATAAATAGCTGAAAGTGCAAGATGTAGATCACAACACTTTCGAAAAAATCTGTGAAACAATTCAATGTCTTTAAAAAGGAATTTAGTTAACGAAGTCCATATTAAATTTCAACAACTGTTTGTGCTTGTAGAGATGTAATGACAGGAATATATGATGTTTTATGGAGCTAAGTTGGGTGAAATGTAGAACTATTCTACAGAAAATAGAAATTGTTGATTTTTGAAGACTGTAATTGACACATTCTCAAAGTACAGCTGAAAATAAAAGCTGCACTCTAAAAACCAAGGCAATGGAAAATATTTTTGAAGTGGTACGGGTACTAAAAAACTTACAAACAGATGATTCTAAAGAATTTTTTAATAAATACTTGGGAAAACTCATACATAAATAGAAGATTAAAGATTACTTAATATGAAAGCATCAATATTAGAATGATTTAATAGATCATTGAAAGGTATGATGTGAAAAGAATTAGCTTTAATGGTTCATATAAGTGGATTGGTATGTATAAAGATTTACTCAATGCATGCAATAGAAAAGTTCATCGTACCATTAAAATGTCTCCTATTAAAGTCAACTCAACAAATGAGGAAAAGCTACTTAATATAGTATAAAGTAATTTGAAGAATGAATGTTGAATTTAAAAAAAATAAAATTAAAACGAAAAATCTAGTTTGTGTTGTTTTTGCAGGATTGATTAGGAATGATGAGTCTTAAGAAAGATAATTAACTAAATGTAGTGGAATTCTGGTCGGAATGAAATATTGCTAAAACTTCAGTGTTTAAAATGAACTATAACATAGTGCAATATTCAGCAGCACATCATATTATCACTTTTTATAAAGTTGTATGTATATTTTCCCATCGAAAGCGCTAGCACGCAAAATTTTACAATATGAAAATGGGATTATTATAGAAGATCTTCACTCTATTTATTTCTTTAGCTATCAGATCCTTAGAAAATATAGATAAACTACGGAAATTGGACTTTGATATCCAATCTTTAAGAATGTACATGTGTATGAATAAGTATCAAACAAACTTAGTGAATGAATATACGCTTCAACTAGAATCATGCTGAAGCATGCATAAATTTTAAAATGTACAGTAAACAGATCTTACTTTATATCTGTATCTGTATGAGTATTACATAAATTTATAGAAAAAAAAATGAAAGCATGCCGAAGCATGTATAATTTAAGAAAAAAAAAAAATCCTCACGTCATACAATTTTGTAAGCAAAGAAATTTTATGATTTTGTGGTCAATGAAATACATACATATGTATCTACTTTGTAAAAATTCAAAAGAGCGAACTGGTATATTCTAATAGTAAAGATTTTTAATTGTAACACTCTACATCTCGGACTCTTACGTCACTATCGATAGAAGCATGCTAAGGCATGCATACTAGCAAAATATATAAAGCTGTTTGAAGGTGATGAGACAGCAATTGTATCTGGATCAACCCAACTCATGAATGTATTGTATACGGAGATGATTGATGGTGATGATGACGTTTTTTAAGTGAATAATCATTACATATGAATGCGACAGTGATTGACCCCTCAAACCTCATGTAGAAATACTTGAGGGGAAAAATTCTCTCAAAACATAGATATTTCATTGTTTCTAACACTTTATGAATACACCAACGGTGAATTGCTGGTAGAGGTAACTGAGTTATTTGAGATCGATTTGTTACAATAGTTGTTTATTAAGCATCCATTTCTTTGTATCTAAACTAATTTCTACATACCTAATGTATATACCCACCAAAAAATTAGACAAAAATTCTCTATTCCAAGTAGTAAAATCTAAAAAAAGGAGTGGCACATTAGAAGAAAAAAAAAATAAATAAAAATAGAGACTGACTGACCAACTAATACGTACACTCTGCCCGATGGGCACGTATCGTAGAAGAAGACCATAACAAAATATCTTCTTATAAAGAAGCATTGGAAGAAGTTAGACGTTTAGTTAAGTTTGCAGAAGAAGACTACACAGCATTTGAGCCCTTGAAATATTTAGAATGCTATTATGGGGAGAAAATTATTAAAGAAAATGAAAAAAAAAGTCATATAGAACATTAAATAAAAGCCATAGGTGCTCACCGTTCATAAAATAAACATATGTATATGTATCTTATTAATGTAAACATATTATCAGTATAAAGCAACAGAAATTTCGTCATACAAAGTCATCTTGTATCCTAGAGGAGCCGTCGATAGGGTATACCTAAATTATATGAAAACGAGTTCGTTTTCTGTTGATCGCTATTAAAGAAGAAAATATGTTTGTTCATTATGACTTAACTAATTTAAAAGTACATTTAAATTCAGTCTCATACCCGTACTTCTTAACATAAAAATTAAAAATAAATGTTATCCAATTCTATATTATACTATGTATCAAAAATTTCAAAAAAGCTGTTATATGAAAGAATCTCCAGCGCTTCTAACTGCATAAGAGTTTAAGAAAAAAAAACTCCTTTTATTCAATTTAATAAAATTTTAATTTGAAGCAGTAAGCAAATACATCAGCTTACTGCATTCTTATTCATAATCGTATAATAGAATATATAACCCCTAAAGGACAAAGTCTAAAAGTCTTATAAATTAAGAAATATAGAAAATAACATAATTTTTATAAACGCGTAAAGTTGCAAAAGTAATTTAAATGATTTCATCGCAAAAAACAAACAAAAAGCAGCGATTGTTTTCAACAATTATGAAAATAATAATTACAATATAAAACTCCCTTTTGATTTCCAATGTTTATCAATAAAAAATAAAAAATAAGTAAGTTAACTAACAAAAAAAAAAAACTATCAGTACCTAAGCTGGAGTGCCGGATCAGTTTCATTTAAAAATGTTTATACATTTTCAAAAAGCAAAGCAAGCTTTCCAAAATAAATGTAGCAGGCTATAGCTAGAAAAAATTTTATACCCTATACTTTAAAAAACTGTAAATTAAGTATAAGAAATATTTCTATTATAGTTACTATTACTATAGAGTATGTAAGCACATATCTTCAAGAATTCAGTTTTACTTACAACAGAAAATCCTCACAAACTTTTAAGTAAACGCAGATAAAAATTAAAATGTTTTTAATTTCACCAACAACAGACATCACATGACAAAAAATAAAATAAAAAATGTATTCAAAGATTGAATTGAACACTTATTTGTATGTACATATATATGTACATACATACATACATACATACATACATAAAATCAATTTGTAGATATGTATGTATACATATCAAATTTCTTATCAATGCTTAAGTATTTATTAGACCTACATCATGAAAATATATGAAGCGTCGTTTAGTTAAAGCACAATGCAAATATAAACAATCAATACACTCAGGGAAAATCTGCAGCTTAAAAATAAGAATTCATCACATTAATTCAATAATTTTTAATATAATAGAAAATGTATATTGAGATATCTACAAACTAATGAGTTTAATAAATGAATACTGTAAATTAATATTTTGTCCATATTGAAATAAGAAATTTCAATATGACTAAACCTTCGCTAATGGTTCTTATTAATTCAGCATGGTTCTTACTGATTTCAAGTTGGTTTTTCTCTGTGTGTAGATAACTCTTTCAGTCAAAGAAGACGAATGTAGTTAAATAAACAAAATCTTTTATATAAACAAATTTCACACAGACTGACTTCAACGCGACACAAATTTAAGCATGAGAAAATATAAAGCAATCGTAAGTATAAAAGCATACTAGGATTAGGGAAGTCCAGATATATGATAGTATTTTATAGTACCATATGTCGATATTGAAAACAATTTATTTCTACCTACACATAAATACCAGCTCAAATACACACACATAGCAGAATTCATATAAGAAATATCCAAGAAAATTTCAACAACACCCCACCTTTTGCAAATCATGACGAGCCTTAAATTCTCCCTCAGATATACATACACAAATTCCCATGATCATACATACATATACAATATATAAGATTAATCTCAACAACACAACACTCTCACCTACCTGAAATTACAGATAGTCTTAAACTTCTACAGACGTCTATACACATAGATTCTCACGGCTACATATTACAAGAACACCTCGGCCCTAATAAATCACAATCATCTTAAATTCTTACAAAAATACATATATACATACATACACATAACCAATTTACCTCAACAACATCCTCACCCACCTCAAATCACGATCAGCCTTAAACTACTATAGACAGACACATCCACAAATCCCCATGGATACATATTACGTCAACAACCCTGCCCACCCAAATCATGGTCAGCCTTAAACTCCTACAGACATACAAACACACAGATTCCCCCGGTTGCATATTACTAGAACACCTCACCCCTCATAAATCACAATCAGCCTTAAGCTCCTACAGAAATACACACATTTAAATTCCTACAAACATACACATACACACACACACACACACATACACATACATTCACACACAACTACACACGCAATCGATCTAGCTCTACTACACCCCGCCCCCTGCCAATCAAACCTTCACCTAAATTCTCACAGACAGACAGACACATCCACAAATTCCTATGGTTACATATTACGGCAACAACGCCGCCCACTCAAATCACGGTCAGCCTTAAATTCCCACAGTCTAGCAACACCTACATTAGCATTAGAAAAAATAACTTTCACGTTTTCCCGTCGTCATTAGGAAAAATCATTTTCCCGTCGGCATTTGAAAAAATTATATTCATTTTTTGCCGTCGGCATTTGAAAAAAATAATAATCATGTATTGCAGTAGGCATTAGGAAAAATTATCATGTATTGCAGTAGGCATTAGGAAAAATTATCATGTATTGCAGTAGGCATTAGGAAAAATTATAATGTTTTGCCTTCGGTATTACGAAAAATCATTAGATGATTTTCCGTCAGCATTAGGAAAAACCATTTTCATGATTTTCCCCGTCGTCACATACACACATAAAAACCGCCAAACTATGAACCGCCTTAATACATTCACACAAAATATTCCACACACAAACTTCCCACGGTCAGGCAGGCAGACAGACAGACCGACAGACAGACATACACTTAATGTAAACAAAAACTCCTAATGTAAACAAAAAACTCCTAATGTAAACAAAAAAACTCCTTATATAAACAAAAAACTCCTTATGTAAACAAAAAAACACAAATTTCCAAGAATTTAACAATTTTCAAATTTTAATTACACAAATTTAACAATTTCAGCAACAATTTAACAATTTTAATTGGGGCCGGAGTGGGAGTTCCCTACTACTAATAATAATAAAAAAAAACTAAAAATATGATATATAAAACCCAGGAGTGTTTTAAACAAGGGGTGGAGGAGTTACGTACCCACTCTATATCTAATAGTAATTGCTGGTAAAGTGTAGTGAACCTAATAGCTTCAATCAAATTCCGTTCCCACACTTTGCCAGACAGTAACATCAGCATTTATATAAATATGTTTATGTTGCTTACCTTTAATTAAATATAAGTTTAAAGTTACATTTTTGGAATCCCACATTTGGTGGAATGATTTTATATTATTATATTTTTATATTTTAATAGTCAGTCTTAAGATTCATTCAATAAAGGACAGTTGTTCAAAGGAACATCCGTCACTAGAAATCAAATGTTTGCTTTAGTTTTATTTCAAAATAAATACAAAAGGCAAATATAATTCGCGCTTGTGGAGATTACATAGACCGAAATAATGAAACAATGGATTTCGAATAGAATGATTCCTACTAATTTGCATGTAAGATGACAACGAAAATTAAATTTTGTACTAATTGTATTTTATTAATGTATTTCTTTAATTATTTATTAATTTTTTTATTATTTATTTATTGTTTATTAACTAATTTATGTATTTATTATTTAATGTTTATTAATGTATTAATTAATTTATTCCTTTATTTATTTACTAATTTATTTCTTTATTTATTTATTAATTTATTTATTGCTTATATATTTGTTCATGAATTTATCTATTAATTTTAGTATTTTATTCACACAAAAGTATATAAAAATTGAATGCTTTAAAGCTATGTTCTTTTTACCTATACCTAAATTATCTGTAAATAAAAATTAAATATTAGATTAATGATCTTTTTTCTTTTTATATCCGAATATTTTTATTTATACATAGAATTAAATTTGTATTGGTACTAAGATTTTTAAGAAAAAATATTAAATAAAATATTGAAAAAATAATAATATATATAAATGGTTTTTCTTTCAACTTAAATTTACTAAATAGAAATTTTAACTACAGATGTCCACATTTTTATATTTTGTTTCTCTATTAGTTTTACTTCGCTAGATCAAAAAAAAAAATTTTTTTTTGCTTATTTGCAAATTCTTGGTTTTCTTTTCATATTACTTAAATATGCACAGTCTTGTTATCTTTGAAAGGTTCTACACAAGAGGAATTGAGTTTCACAATATTATGAAATTCCATTATATTTTTTTTTGTATTTATTTATTTTATCTTCATATATGAACTAACAATAAGTATTCAAATCTTAAATCTATAAAAAAAAATTATTAGGCCCGACCAGTGTCGGACATAAACCTAGTGATAGTTATAAATAATACATTAGTAGTGATAATCAAAAAAGGTGGGAAAAAGTATTTTCAAGTAGTCCCATCTGGAGTGTTAGGTATAAGAACCCGCGTGTCCCTCGTTTTTAGGCGTATGTGTCCAGTAAAGTTCAAAATATTACGAGCAAGTGGATTAGGATGTGATTCGAGTTTTGTTAAATATTTGCCTGCGTATTTTGAAATTTCTTGAGTCACTAGTGGCATATTTATATCACGATGTCTAATAGAATTTTGGATGTACCATGGAGCCGATGTTATTAACCGCAAAATTTTGTTTTGGCTTCGTTGGATTCTCTCGACATTGGAAGCTGAAGCAGTGCCCCATAACTGAATTCCGTAGCACCATATTGGCTTCAAAAGCGACTTGTATAGTAAAAGTTTGCAGTCTAGGCTGAGTGTTGAGTTTCTGCCAATCAACCAATATATTTGAGTTAACTTAAGTTTCATCTGAGTTAACTTATAGTCAATATGATGTTTCCATGTAAGTCTTCGATCAAGCTGTATATCAAGGTATTTCACTTGCGAATGTTGAGGAATATTTTGATTGTTGATTCGAATAGGGGAGCAAGTATATCTTCTTAGGGTGAACGTTATATGGACACACTTTGGTTCATTGACTTTAATTCTCCATAAGTTCAACAATATTTCCAGCTAGGTAATATGTTCCTGGAGATTTCGGGATGACTCATAAGGGTTTTCGTGCACACTCATACAGGCTGTATCATCGGCAAAAGTAGAAATATGGATATTATTGCTCACAGACATATCACAAGTATATATTACATACAAGACAGGACCTTTAATACTACCTTGTGGCACACCAGAAGATATAGATTCGGGCACACTCGTGAACTCTCCTTCAACAACAGTGAACTTCCTATCAATAATATAACTTTCCAAAAGCTTTTGAATGTTTATTGGCAGATATGTCTTCAATTTTAAAACTAGGCCTTCGTGCCATACTTTATCAAACGCCTGAGAAACATCAATAAAGAGAGCAGAACAATACTTCTTTTCTTCAAATGTTCTTCTTACAACTTGGACCAGTATATGCGTTTGTTCAATCGTGCTGTGCTGACTTCTAAAGCCAAATTGATGGTCCGGGATGCAACCATTATCAGTTAAAATTGTTGACAATTTAGTCATGAGCAGCTTTTCAAAAAGCTTTGAGATTGTAGATAGTAAGCTTATAGGCCTGTATGACTCAGTCTTGGTAAGATCTTTGCCCGCCTTTGGAATCATTTTGATCTTGGCAAGTTTCCAGTTATGTGGAAAATACTGCATTCTTAAAATAGCATTAAAAATAAATAGCAGGATTCTTATTGCAATATGAGGCAAGTTCATGAGCATTTTGTTACTAATGCCATCAATACCTGAAGCTTTCTTCGGGTTGAGTTCAGCAATTACTTTTTGTACTTCACGCATCTTAAACCTTAAGGGACGAGGGGGTAGAGAAACTACACTCGGTAAATCAGCAGCATCCGTACATGAATTGGGAGTAAATACAGATTTTAAATGCTCAGAAAATAAGTTACCTTTATCACTATCGCTTCTTGCCCAGCCTCCGGTCGCAGTACGCAGTGGTGATTTAAGATCAACGGGTCGTTTAAGATTTCTAGTAGTGCGCCATAAAGAGTAATTAGATGTGGACGTTAGGTTAGCAGGCTGCTGGTAGGAAATAAGAAAAATAGATTCCAGCTCACTTGGGTCCAATATGATGACCCCTTTGTGCTGCCTGTAAATTACAAGAAGAGAGAAAGAAAGGGAGAGAAATGATAGGGGAATGGGAGTGGTATAGTTAGAAAGATGAGGAGTGGGTCAAGAAATTTGGCTAGGAGGGGGGGGGGGGAGTGGTCAGTGATTATACCAACCACTGTTCCTAATATAGAGGCTCAGATTCTTGAGCCCGATTTCCGATAACTCGGATAAGCTTTTGAAGGATGTTCTGCCAAGAAGGTGCAGACGGAGAGTCTCCAGAGCAGGACAAAGACATAGGAAATGCAGGATACTTTGTTCCTCTTCCTCGTCATTGCAACTGTAGCAGTAGTCGTTATACGGAAGACCCATACGTTTAGCATGGGTTCCGAAGGTACAGTGGCCGGTCAATGTGGCCACGATGTTCCTCAGGTGCTTCCTGTTGAAATTAATGAGATGTTTCTTTTTGTGGAAGTCTAGGCGAGGCCAGAGGGTTCTCCCTATTGCACAGATGGACTCATTTAGCCATCTGTTTTAAGCTAATTCCAAGAAGGTTATATCGAAGCGACTCCAACAGGATGATAGTGGTAGTGCACAAAGATTGTCGATATCGACTTCTCTTAATGTGGTTCCTTTTTTTTTTTGCTAGTTCATCCGCTCTTATGTTTCCTGAAATTATCCCGTGTCCATGCACCCAGTTTATCGAGATATTTGAGTGCTGCGCAATACCATCCTTACGACATTCCCAAACAAGAAGGGATGTGGTATACACCCCTGTGAGAGACTTAATAGCGGGTTTGCTGTCAGTCATGATATGGATGTCTCTATTTGAAATCCGATAGACCCTTAGCCATTGCATAGCTCTTTTTATAGCAGATAATTCCGCCTGTAGTACACTACATTCGTTCGGGACTCTGAAAGACATTTCAATTCCATACTCGGGAATGAAAACGCCACCAAGAACCCCTCCCCCCTTTTTTGAGTCGTCCATGAAGACATGTATGGCTCCATTCGGTGGGGAATACCCTTCTGTCAAAGAAATTTGGAAGTTCCTATTGAAGTAGGGTTTCGGAATGCAGTAATCTATGAGATCCGGTATGTTGTTCACAGTACCTAAAATACTTGCATGCCCCCATAGTCGGTGGTTCCATGCGCCTATTGTGTTTAGTCTGACGGCGGTACGTAAAGCTAGCTTTCTAGCAGTTAAGTCCACCGGAAGCCAACCCAACATAGTGAAGAGCGCTTTTGTTGGCGTTGATTTTAGAGCACCTGTTATCATAAGTGCCATTTTACGGAGAGTTCTCTCTATACGGGACTGATTACTTTCTGAGTCGAGTGCTTTCCACCAGACCGAAATTCCATAAAATAATGTAGGTTTTATAACCGTATCTAGTATCCAACCGACTCCCTTAGGACTTATACCCCATGTAGGGCCGATTGCCGCTTCCTACAGACATACATTGCCGTTGTGGCTTTCGCTATTCTTGCCTGAAGATTATCCCTCCAGGAAAGCTTACTATCGAGGACAACACCCAGATATTTGGCTTTATCCGACCGAGTTCGAGTAATGCCATTTAGCCTAGGGTGATTGAAGTTGGGAATTTTGTATCTCCTGGAGAAGAGTACTAGTTCCGTTTTATCCGGGTTGACACTAAGGCCACTCCGTGAGCACCAAGCACTAACATCGTCTAGTGCATTTTCCAATCTTTGTGATATAGTATCCAGGTGGAACCCTGATATTGCAATCGCTACATCATCCGCATATGCAACCGTTTTGATATTCATGGATTCCAATTTTTTGAGCAGATTGTTAACTGTCACATTCCACAGCAGGAGCGACAGCACACCACTCTGAGGTGTACCTCTGTGGGCCTGCCTTGTGATGGTAGCTGCTCCCATAGTGGAAGTGATGATTCTGCGCAGTAGAAATTTTTCAATGAGCTGATAAATCCCTCGGTTGAGCCCCAGTTCTTTGAGAAACTGAATGATTGCCGACGGATCAATATGATTAAAGGCACCTTTAATATCCATGAAGGCCACCATGGTATAGTTTTTATGCCCGAGTGACTTCTCTATGCATCCTACAAGCGAGTGTAAGGCAGTCTCAACCGATTTGCCCTTGGTATATGCATGTTGAGAGGGCGAAAGTTGAGAGTTATCAATGAGTGTTCTAATATGCACATCCATTATTCTCTCAAGGGTTTTCAGAAAAAAGGAAGTTAAACTAATGTGTCTAAAATCCTCCGCCTTGGTATGTGACGCTTTCCCTCCTTTGGGTATAAATATCACATTACAATTAGTCCATGCATTTGGAATATATGACCAAGTAGTACAGGCCTTTTATATTACAATTAGCCATGGGATTACTAGATCGGCATTATGTTGCAGATCTGCTGGAATGATACCATTTGGACCCGGAGATTTGAATGGATGGAAACTTTTCAGAACCCATTTCACTTTTTTCACAGTAATGTCTATGGGTATTTGAGCCTGGGCATGGGAGGGGTATGATCGTCGAATATCCCCACAGGTGTGAAAGCCCGGAAAATGGGTGTCCATTAGGACCTCTAGAGATTCCATACTGTTCGTTGTCCAGTTACCATCGTTATCCTGGATGTAACTGGGTATCATCGGTTTTTTCGCTAGGATTTTACGCATTCTACAGGTCTCGGAGTGGGATTCTACTTTATTGCAGAAATCCCTCCAAGTTTTGCGCTTAGCGTTCCTGACTTCGTTTTTGAATTTATTCAATGAGGCTTTATACAGTGACCAATTACCTGTCCTTTTTGCCGCATTGAATAATTGTCTGAAGTTCTTGCGAGTTTCTACAATACTATCAGACCACCAGGGTAGTCTTTTATTTTTGCGTTGTACAGATGCCTTACAGGATAAACCAGTAGCTTCTTTAAATGCATTTGTTAGCGTATCTACGGCTAAGTCGATATCCGCGGCCTCCTCTATATTAGGAGGTTGCGCGATCAAGTTGGTGAGGATTCGGCTTTGTATCTCCCAATTTGTTTTGCGTCTGTTAACGTATAATTTTGTTCTCCTATCTGAAATGCTAATCATGAATGTTATATAGCGATGTTCAGAGAATGAGCACTCTGAGAAGACGCTCCATTCCCAAATCAAATGAGCGTGACTCGAATTGACTTGAGTTATGTCTAGTACCTCTTGCCTATTGGAGACTACGAAAGTTGATACCGAACCTTGATTTAGCACTACCAGATTGTTATGAATAATAAAATAAAAAATGCACTCACCTCTTTCATTTGTATCTGAGCTGCCCCAGATCTGATGATGCGTTTGCGTCAGCGCCTATTATAATAGGGATACTGTTAGTTTTTGCTTCCTTCAATGCCTTATGGACCAATGTGCTTGGTGGGGGGTCCACATGGTCATGTGCCATGTAGCATGAGATTAGCCACCATACCGTGGATTCTCCTGTCTCCCATGCTACTGCTATGGTGTCTTCATCACTAAAATTAGATAAAATGAAGATATTTAAGCTGGTTTTCACCATTCTACAGGATCTAATGTTTTTATCATTGTTACCTGATTTATGTACATACAGTAGTCTGTAGCCCTTTGCACTGAGTCCAAGAATTTTGCCATTGGAAGTCCATGGTTCTTGGATAAGTGCAATATCCACACCTCCTTCTAAAATTCAGCTGGTTAATGCCGCTGAGGCTGCTTTTGAGTGGTGAAGGTTAATCTGAATTAACTTCGCCATCCTCAGATATCAGGGTCAAAGTTAACGACGATATCTGCGTCTGCTGGATTTGGGTCCAGAAGAGCGTTTTCATCGTCCGCAAAATCAATTCTATCCAGGAGGTCCTTAATCAGACAAGAGTCTGCTTGAGAGCATCCCGAAGCGACTGAATCTGCAGGTTTAACTACGGCCTCCGTGTTGGTCTTGGCTACTTTATCAGTGCCTGCCCCTTGCGACCCCTCTGTTGCTACAGGGTTTTCGGGATCGGGTTTGTCATCACCCCGGTAAATGCGAAGTCTGATGCCCATAAGCCCGTAGTACACCAGACCTTGCCTTTCCCGGAGTAATGACAACGATTCCTTATTAAGGACCACGATCGCCTTCCTACGAGCACCAACCGGTTCGAAGACCTTTACTACCTTCCAGTCATTGGTTGGTAGGTCCGGGTTTCCTTTCCGGAAGATATCCAGGATCTTCGCATGGTCATGTGGTTCCGCTGGAATGACAGCAATTGCTCTTGGCCTGCGTGGTATTTCGCAGACCGGGACCAATTCCAGTCTCGCACCGGGCCACACTTCCCCTAGGGATAGGATGATATCCTTTAATTTGGACGCTGATAGTCCATGCAGGAGACTAGTTTCACATGACCCTTAAACCAGCCTGCGTCCATGAACTGTGGCGAGTGCCCTTGGGTCATGTCATTATCCTGCAGGTAGATGTCCAGTAACTTTTGAGAGATCAATCCCCACTTGTCGTGATTGATTGCTCCATCGCAGTTACTATGGTCTAGAACAGCCCTTACCAGTGGGTTTCTTGCAACTTCACTGTAAGGTTTGTTTATGACCTTGGAGTCTGCCTGCTTTTGACGCTTACTGGATGGCTGCGCCCTTAGCTGCACCGGTGGTTCCTCCCCTGAGCGTTGCATTTCAGGCGCGGTGGCTGCAAGTGTTATTGCAGCTGCTTCAGGGTTAGAGCCATCGTGTGCGGCGAAGTGAGCCCTTGCCCATTCCATCGAGGATTTTTCCTTGCTTGTGAGCTCCCTAGACGGCTTGTTGCTCAACTGCTCGATATAGCGTCGAGCAGACCGTAATTCAACGGTGGCTTTGCGCGTCAGGAAGCTTCGCTCACGCGTGTTTTGTGCATTCGATCCAGATGCAGTTGGCACTGTTGGCTTGACGCTGACTGGCACATCCTTCTCGAGCACTTCCGTAGTCCAAGGTGCAGTTGGCTCGGCTGGTTTTACTCCGGCTGGCACACCTTCCATTTTCTTTTTGGGTGCAGTTGGCACTACCGAGGGTTTCCCGGTTGGCACACCCAAAGTTGTTTTGGCTGATTTCCCAGCTTTTGATTTGGCTGCAGCAGATGTGCTTGGACTAATGTCCAAGGACATACTGCGGGTTAACCTTGCCTTTCCTAATGGAATGGCAAGGCTTGGTTTTTGTTTTTTTAATGGTTTATTTTCAATTTTGTTCCCACGAGTATGCGCGTAAGGGGTTGGACCACCCATGCAGGGACGGCGTACATGGGCTAGGCAATCACGTTTTAACCGACCCGTGCCCTGGCTTCGGCGTGGAGCTGTTAGCGACTAGTCTTCTTTAACCACTGACTAGCCATTCAGGTTCTCGGCACTGCTACCTCCACATTAACCTTACAAGTGGTTTAGTTTTGGTCCGCGGGCTCCATGCATAGAGAAAGCTACACTATAAGAAAGGAGCCACAACATGTCTCCCCATCACGATCACAAACATGGGTGGAATGATTCTCGTGATCGGGAGTCTCCACTTGTGGGTTCCTTTCCCATGGTTCTCCCAACCCTGACGCCTCTTTCTCAGGGTACGCCATTGTTGGTGAGACACCAGTTGTGCATACATTTCACCAGCACGCAGCCTGGCCATGACAACGATCTTGCGAGTTTCTAAAAAGGAAATCCCGCAAGTTCGTGCCAGACCCGAGACATGTCAGCAACATAAATGACCACTTTGTGCAGTGTATCAGGAATGTTGCTGATAATGTCCCTCCCCTATCCGCCGCCTGGGGACGCGCCCGATAGGAGACTACTACTCCTACAGCATAGCTAGGTGCTAAACTAGCGCTGTTGTTCGGGTAGATGCGGACCTTACATCAAGACCTTCTAAATACTTTTCCAGTAGTGCAGTTTTTTCCGACCATAGCAGCTCCTTGAGTTGTTTAGTACATTCTTTAAGTCTGATTTTATTTAGAGGTGATCTGCGTTGTTGCCATTCTCTTCTAGCTCTCCTTGTTTCACATACAAGACATTCAATTTGCGTAGAATAAATTCTGTTAAAGCCGGTCTGCGGATAGGAGGTAGTGTTCAGCAGCCTGTTTAATATTTTCGTTAAGATTGGCAATGTTAAATTCAATATCATCGCATGATCTAAGCTGAATGTTTTCTACGCAGTGACTATTAAGATATCTTTTGAATGCCAGCCAGTTGATTCCATTAATCATCTTCACATATGAGTTAGTTAAATCACTCCTTAGTGGGTTGAAAATTATAGCTATTATTGGAGAGTGATCAAAGGACTGATCTAGAGAGGCTTCTACGTGAATTAAGTCCCAATAAATATTTTTCGTGACGGCAACATCTATAACATTTGGAATTTTTCTTACGTCAGTAGGCCAGTTAGTAGGCTCCCCACTCGAAATGACATCTAAGCCCATTTTTGAAATTGTATTGAACAAGGCTCGACCACTAGGTGTAACAGTACGTATGTTTTGCATTGTAGTCACCAGCTGCCACGAAACAAGATCCAAGCGATTTGTAGAACTTCTCATACTGATCTTCGGTAACTGAAAATCTAGGAGGTGTGTAAATTGATGATACCACGAAATTCGCACAAAAATTTTCTTCGAAAATATTCGTTGCTTGCAAATATTCTTCACTAAGGTTGTCAAGGACATAGTGCTTGAGTCTTGACTTAATCAAAATTGCTGATCCACAGCATGCTCTCCCTCTCGGGTCCTTTGTATCATATAAAGTGTAACTATTTATTTTAAATAAGCTTCTTGAGGTCAAATGAGTCTCAGAAACCTACATTATATCAATATTTTTTTCCATGAGGAAGTGCTCAAGTTCATTTTTATGTTGGCGAATGCCGTTTGCGTTCCAGAAACATATTTTTAACGTGTTCATGGTTTATTAACTAATCCTTGAAGCAGTGTATTCTACATTCCCAGCATTTCTTGCATCATACTTGTCACATTTATAGTAAAGTTGTTTATAGTTAGCACCAGATTCTTAATAGTAGCTTCAAGGCGACTAAAGTTAAAGCTTGAGTTTGAATTCGTTGAATTCTTTAGCGGTGGAACATTTTTCGTGGGAATTGAACTAGTCTTAGCAGCATCAGCATATGATGCACGTAAAGTAACTGGTTGGCTCATTTGAGCAAAAGTGGCGTAGTTCGCGTTTACTGGTTGAGCTGGAGTTAATGTAATGGGTGTTTTTTATTGAGGTATAGAACTTTAAGTTGGCATCACTTTTTTAACAGGCGGCCATTTTGTCAGCTGTCAAGTGATTAATATTTAGTTTGGTTTGGCATTTCATCATGAACAGGTTGACAAAAGAACAACGCTTGCAAATCGTGCAAATTTATTTCAAAAATAATGGTTCAGTTCGCGAAGTTTACCGCAAGCTCCGTCCATTTTATGGTCGACATAATCGTCCATCAGAGCAATTAATTCGGTTAACTATGGATCGTTTACGCACTACGTTTACTCTATCTGATAATACGCATCCGCAGAGACGTCGAACAGTGCGCGCCGAAGAAACAATTGCCGCTGTAGAGCAAAGTGTTGAAGAGGACCCGAATGAATCGATTCGCCACCGTGCACAGCAATTGGAGCTTTGTCCATCAACTTTATGGAAGATTTTGCGCAAAGATCTTGGCTTGCGACCTTACAAGATCCAGCTTGTGCAAGAATTAAAGCCGCGAGACCATGCAATTCGTCGTGATTTTGGTGTATGGGCCGAAAATGAGATTGATCTCGATGCTGATTTTCATCGCAAAATTTTGTTTAGTGATGAGGCTCATTTTTGGTTGAATGGCTACGTCAACAAGCAAAATTGCCGCATTTGGAGTGAAGAGAATCCACATGAGACCCTTGAGACGCCATTACATCCACAAAAACTGACTGTTTGGTGTGCTCTATGGGCTGGTGGAGTCATTGGGCCATACTTCTTCCGAAATAATGCTGGAGAATCAGTTACCGTTAATGGAGACCGGTATAGAGCCATGATAACAGACTATTTTGTTCCCGAATTGGATGGCATGAATGTGGATGAGTTGTGGTTCCAACAAGACGGCGCTACATGCCACACAGCGCACGTCACAATCGATTTATTGAAGGAAACATTCGATGAGCGCATAATTTCGCGGAATGGACCTGTCAATTGGCCACCAAGATCGTGTGATTTGACACCATTGGATTATTTTCTTTGGGGATATGTGAAGTCGCTCGTCTAAGCCAACAAACCAGAAACGTTAGGGGACTTGGAAGCCAACATTCGTGGCGTTATTGCCAACATACGGCCCCATATGCTCGAAAAAGTGGTTGAAAATTGGACCTGTAGAATTGGCTTTATTCGAGCCAGCCGCGGCGGCCACATGCCCGAAATCATACTTAAACATTAATGGCATAAAATTATCCTTCCAATAAAGCCAAATTGATGGACATTAAAACGATTTTCTTGTGTTTTATTTCAATTCGAAGCTCTATACCTCTAAAAAAACATACAGAAACATTTTAAAACTAGCCCCTTTTCGCGATTATTCGAAAATTTTACTTTATTTTGCGCTAAATGTATATACATATTTTCAATTTAACACTTTTTAACCCTTTTTCAAAAAGTGTTTACTTGTTTTGAGTATCAAAAGTCTGCACCACTGTTTTGATGTATATGCATACATGTACATATATATGTGCATTATATGTACATTAATATGTACATTAATAGTTCGCACGAATTTTATATGCTGTGTTATTTACTTTTTTACAGTAGATAAATAAATTACGCAAAAATAATGAGTAAAATGTTTTGTAATTATTTTAAATCATACAACCATCCATTTTTGGTTTGTTTTTTGTTAACATATGTGTATGTGTACACATTCATATACTCATTATGTTTTGATAGCTAGTTCAGATAAATTAGCGATAATGTGTTATAAAAACTAGCTATGATAGAAATTTCTTCATTGTTCGCAATAAGGTTCAAAATGAACCAAGATGGTTCGCTCTCAAAAATTTGTATGGCAAACTATGTGATTCAATCAAGAGCGAACCTCGATAATTGCTGTCCGTGTGAACATGCTATTAATTGGCGTATTTTCCTTTCAAAGTAAAGCCTAAGTACGCAATAAAACAACCGTCATACCTACTACAAAACTGCTGCACCGACATCTAACTTTAACAATATAACCAGTCAAGAAGATAAAACAGTTCTGTATACATGTTTGCTTAAGTTTACACGGAAGAGAAGAAAAAAACTTTTCTGAAAAAAACTTTTTTTTAGCAGAGTTGCAAAAAAAGGAGTATTTTTGTTTTTGTTACATTAAAAGGACGTGCTTGAGCACGTGCTTGTGAAAAATCTCATGAAATTTGGTTTTTACCAAATAAAAACATTATTTCTGTCAAAATTACAACATGTGCAATGACAATATCAATTTAAAGATATAAAATAAATTTATATATAAACGCTCATATAGTATTCTGCTAAGACAAATTCAATTCCCACACAAAATGTTTCCCCGCCAAATAATTCAAAAAATACTGACGCAAGCTTTAATTTTAATCGCCTTGAAGCTACTATTGAAAATCTGGTGCAAACTATAAACAATTTTACAACAAATATGACTAGCATGATGCAAGAAATGCTGCGAATGCAGAATACTCTGCTTCAAGCATTAATTAATAAGCCATGAACACGTTAACAATATGTTTCTGGAACGCAAACGGCATTCGCCAACATAAAAATGAACTTGAGCACTTCCTCACGGAAAAAAATATTGATGTAATGTTAGTATCTGAGACTCATTTGACTTCGAGAAGTCTTTTTAAAATTTATGGCTACACTATATACGATACAAAGGACCCTAGAGGAAGGGCTTGCGGTGGATCAGCAAGTCTAATAAAGTCAAGACTCAAGCACTATGTTCTTGATAACATTTGTGAAGAACACCTACAAGCAACAAATATTGGCATTGAAAGTTTTTGTACAAATTTTGTTATATCATCAATTTACTCCCCTCCCAGATTTTCAATCACTGAGAATCAATATGAGGATTTCTACAAATCTATTGGACCTTGTTTTGTAGCAGCTGGCGACTACAATGCTAAGCATACGTTCTGGGGTTCGCGTCTTATTACCCCCAGAGGTCGAGCATTGTTCAACACTATTTCAAAAATGGGCTTGGATGTCATTTCGAGTGGGGAGCCCACTTATTGGCCTACTGACATACAAAAAATTCTGGATGTTATAGATTTTGGCGTCATAAAAAATATCTCTAGGGATTTAATTCAAGTTCAAGCTTCTCTTGATCTTTCGTCCGATCACTCTCCGACGATCATTACAATTTGTAGTCCCTTAAGAAGTAACTTACCTGACCCATATGTGAAGATGATCAATCGTGTTAATTGACTGGGGTTCAAAAAATATCTCAGTAGTCATTATACGGAAAACATTACGCTTAGAACATCCGATGATATTGAATCTAACATTGCCAATCTCAGCGAGAATATTAAACAGGCTGCTGAACATGCCATTATCTCCCATCCACAGACTGGGTTTAATAAAATTTATTCTACAGACATTGAACGTCTCGTACGTGAAAAAAGAAGAGCTAGAAGGGAATGGCAACAGCACAGATCACCACAAAATAAAATCAGATTTAAAAAGTGCACTAAACGACTCCAAGAGTTGCTTGCATCTGAAAAAACTGCATCTCTTAAAAATTATCAGCGTCTAATTACTCTTTGTGGCGCGCTGCTAGAAAGCTTAAAACACCCATTGAGTATAAGCCACCTCTACGCACATCTACCGGAAGTTGGGCAAGAAGCGATACTGAAAAAGGTAAAATATTTGCTGAGCACTTAAAATCCGTTTTTACGCCAAACATATATACTGGTGTTGCTGATTTGCCGAATGTAGTCGCTCTACCCCCTCAACACATAAAGTTTAAGACGCGTGATTTACAAAAATTAATTGCCAAACTCAACCCGAAGAAAGCTCCGGGTATTGATGGAACTAGTAACCAGATGCTTATGAACTTGCCTCGTATTGCAATGAGAATCCTATTTTACGACTGGAGTATTATCCACACAGCTGGAAGCTTCCCAAGGTTAAAATGATTCCAAAGCCGGGCAAAGATCTAACCAAGGCTGAGTCATATAGGCCAATAAGTCTACTATCAACTATGTCAAAGCTATTCGAAAAACTGATCAAAACAAAATTGTCCTCAATTCTAATTAGTAGTGGGTGCATACCAGACCATCAATTTGGTTTTAGAAGTCAGCATAGCACCATTGAACAAACTCACGGACTGGTTCAATTTATAAGAAGAACTTTTGAGGAAAAAAAGTATTGTTCTGCGCTCTTTATTGACGTTTCCCAGGCATTTGATAAAGTGTGGCATGAAGGCCTAATTTTAAAATTGAAGACTTACTTACCAATAAACATTTTAAATATTTTGGAAAGTTACATTATTTCCCGTAAGTTCACTGTTGTGGAAGGAAACTCTACGAGTAGGCCTGAAACTATTTCATCCGATGTGCCACAGGGGAGCATACTGGGACCAGTTTTATATTTGATTTATACTTGTGATATGCCTGTGAGCAGTAGTATCCATACTTCCACATTTGCCGACGATACAGCCTGCCTTAGTATGTACGAAAACCCTGATGAGGCATCCCGCAAACTCCAGGAACACATTAGCCAGATGGAGCTTTGGTTAAACTTATGGAGAATTAAAGTCAATGAACGAAAGTGTGTCCATATAACGTTTACCCTAAGAAGAGATACTTGCTCCCCCATTCGGATTAACAATCAAGTTGTTCCTCAACATTCACATGTGAAATATCTTGGTTTACACCTTGATCGACGACTTACATGGAAACATCACATTGACTCTAAGTTAACTCAAATGAAACTTAAATTAACTCAGGTACATTGGCTGATTGGTAGAAATTCAACACTTAGCCTAGACTGCAAACATTTAATATACAAGTCGCTTTTAAAGCCAATATGGTGTTACGGAATTCAACTATGGGGCACTGCTTCAGCTTCAAATGTAGAGAAAATTCAACGAAGGCCAAATAAAATTTTACGCATGATAACATCGGCTCCATGGTACATCAAAAATTCAAATATACATCGCGATTTGAATATGCCACTGGTGACTGAAGAAATTGTAAAATACGCAGGCAAATATCTAACAAAACTCGAGTCACATCCTAATCCGCTTGCTCGTAATATTTTGAACCTTACTGGACACATCCGCTTAAAAAAGAGAGATACACGGGCTCTAATATTCAACACTCTAGATGATGAAGCTGCTTGAAAACAGTTTTTTCTTTTTGTTGCTTATCACTACTTATGTATTATTAATAACAATCACTAAGCTTATGTCCGACATTGGTAGGGCCTAATAATTTTTTTTATAGATTTAAGATTTGAATACTTATTGTTAGTTCATATTTGAAGATACAATAAATAAAAAAAACATGCATTAAAAAAAAACCTTGGCCATGATAGTTAAAGGAAGAGAGTTCAATAAATTGCATTAGCTTAGTTATAATGATTTTTTTTTTTTGGTTTTTACCTTTCTTCTTTAATGTAATGTATTATTAACACGTTGAGTGCCGTCATACAAAATCAAAAAATATTTGCTAAGTGCCAAGTTATAAGAATTATAAGAAAAATTAATATTATTTGTGATGAAAAATTAATTTGCAAAATCCATTTTCGTATAATTGTGCTATTTTTACTGTTAAATGTGTAACAGCAGGAGTTACACGTGCTATGTGTACCGCCGGGAGTCGCACTGTTATTATTTGATTATAAAGTGCTGCAGAAAATATATTAAATTGAATTCAGGAGTAGCTATGCACACCGCTGGCGGTACACATGGCACTCTAATCAAATTTAAGTGTGTATCGCCGATTGTGTACACGGTACTCAACGTGTTAATTAATTATGGTTACATATACATATGTATATTTATGCGTGCATATATATATATATATATATATATATATAGACATACGTACATTTACATACATATATATTATGTGACTGTTTTTAGTGCATTTAATTTTAATAAATTATTTACCTAGAATACGTCGGATGGTGTTGTTCACTTGTTATAATTAGTTAACATTATATTGTGAGTTCTTTAAGTGTTTTAAGAAAAATTTTGTTTTTACTATAAACCAACAATAAACAAATACACATATAATTACAATACACAACATATTTAGTGGCGCTAGCTTTCATTTCATTGTTATACTGTAAGTATGCATGCACATAAGTATAAATACATACATATGTATAAACACTCAAAATATTCCATAATTAAAAATATGAAATATTTTTTCGTAATTTAATTTTTGTACAATGAACGAAAATTTTGTAGATTTTATGAAAATATTTGAAGCTTGTGCAGGGAAACAGATTTCGTAATTTTTTGAATTTCATTAAGTTAAAAAAATTATTTCGTGCAAATATTTTCGTATGTAGTACCATAATTTTCGGTTATATTACTGAATTTAGGAAAAAATAAAACTTTTTTATAACATTGGAAGTTTTGTGAAATAGAAAAATTTTGGTTTGTTATCATTTTGTTTAGAGTACAAAATTATTCTTATATCTACAAAAGTTTCGTGAATTTTACAAAAAAAAATTTTGAAATATAAAAATGAAAACTGTTGTTTTGTTTTATTTGTTCTCATATATTTTCCTGTTATTTTATATGTACAAACATATCGTCACCTTAAATGCATATGGACGTAACTTCACTTTGATATTTTTTGTAGGAGAAAAAAAAACCTTTCAAAATCAATAATTTTAAAGTGTTCTTGAAAATTGTCTTTGAAATTTACTTGCAGTATGGATACTTATATGTTTTTAACCATTTATTTCATTTTTATATGTATATATTTAAGATTTTATGTTAGTTACGTTCCTTGCAATTAAAAATATATGTATTCGTAGATACGTCCCTTTGAATTTCTTTAATAAAGTCGTCATTTTTGATCGCAGAGGTCTAAATATTTGCGTGACCGTTTGATAAAATGGACCATAATCAATCAAAAACTCGATTTCGAATTTTTGTGTAGTTACGTCCGTTTGTATTTAAGGTGACGATATATTATATAAAAAATTAAATTCGAAGGCGATGTTATACATACATATATCTAAATATATAAGCGGAGTTCACTGTTCGTATTAAATTTAAAATCCTTTTAAATATAATACGATTTTAAGCGTCCAAGCGTGAGCGATTTTTTCTTCTGTATTGTAAAAAACGTTTATTGTTTAATTCAAAGAGACTCTCTGAGAGAATTTGTATGTAGCTCGTTCTTCTTTTGTACAAACTCTGGTAAATAAATTCAGCTACAACATTTACTACCGTTTTTTAGTATATTTAGTATAGTAGATGGTGTAGGCATAGTTAATTAAAAATGTATGCATTTTGTTGTTGCCGTGTTTTAAATTAACCACGATTTATCAAAGCTACAATATGTAAAAGATCTATAATAGCCAACCGTGAATACCGTCATTAATTTCTATATCAACAAATGTGTTTTATTTCTGTGATTAAAGTTCACAACGAAAACTTTGTTGTTCGTCTCAGTTGTGTTCACAGATTGAATCCTGAGTTTCAGTGCAAAATATATATCTGTGGCAATATATAATAATGGCTTAAGTTGACATAAGTGCTTTTTCATTTTATTACATATTCTTATTCTCTTCTTCAAGAACTATCACTTAACTAAATTTAAATTAAAAAATGTCATTATTGAGAAAACTATACGCATTTATATTTTAACTTAAGTCTTCTCGGAAAATAATACGTAAGCCATAACATCTTATAGCGTTTTCACACTGAAAGTTAAAACCTGGTTTTAACGTTAAAACCATAAACAGCTGATTTTGCTTTCACACTTCAAGTTTGTTAAATTCAGGTTTTAACTCACAGGCTATCTAATAACTTTGCTCAAAATAAAATAAATCTCCTGCCGAAATGCGTGTATTTGTTGTTGCATTTTTTCTGCTTTTTGATAACACTTGTTGGACATACTGTTCAACTGTTTTTGTTTGTATGAAAATCTGTGATATTTCACAAAAAATGGAAATTATTTTATATATCGTTAATAAGTTTTTTTTTTAATTATGAATCTTCTTATACTGAATGAAGAAGAGCTCGGAAATATTGTTAATAATATAAAAATGCACAAATACATTGTAAGATAAACCTTTTTTATAGGCGGATGAATGTCAGTCATATTGTCTATTTTCACTTTTCACAGTTGAATTTAAAATATTTTCGTTGTTTTCCTTCCAAAAAAACTCTTTTTTCCATAATTTTTTGATTATTGTTTCTGCTGCATCCATTTTTAAGTTGGAAATTTTTCAAGCGCCATCATAAAAATTATTGGCTGCTGATTTTAACTTGGCAGCACTAAATTAAGCACAGCGAAAACAAGATTGCATTTCATAAAACCAACTTAAAACCAATTCAGAAATGGTTTTAATTTGGTTTTAACTAAAACAATTTGTATGGTAAAACCAGGTTTTAACAGTTGGTAGTAGTAGGGAACTGGGGTTCCTGTGGCAATTAAAATTGTTAAATTGTTGGTGAAATTGTTAAATTGTGGGCTGAAATTGTTAAATTGTGGCTGAAATTGTTAAATTGTTGCTGAAATTTTAAAATTCTTGGAAATTTGTGTTTTCGGCGGCGCTTTGATGTTTTTTGTTTATATTAGGAGTTTTTTTGTTTACATTAGGAGTTTTTTGTTTACATTAACTTTGTGTGAACGGGTGATTTTTTTGGGTTACATTAATTGTGATAACGGGTGATTTTTTTTGTTGAGGTTTCATATGAGTGTATATGCCGACGGCAATACATGTTTATTAACTTTTCCTAATGCCGACGGCAAAACATGAATACAAATTTTTCAAATTCCGACGGCAAAACATGAATATAATTTTTTCAAATGCCGACGGGAAAATGATTTTTCCTAATGACGACGGGAAAACCTAAAAGTTATTTTTTCTAATGCTAATGTTCGTGTTGATAGACTGTGAGAATTGACGTGATTTGAGTAGGTGGCGTTGTTGCCGTATTATGTAACCATAGGAATTTGTGGATGTGTCTGTCTGTCTGTGAGAATTTAGGTGAGGGTTTAATTGGCAGGGGCGGGGTGTAGTTGAGGTAGATCGATTGTGTGTATGTGTGTGTGTGTATGTGTGTGTATGTGTGTGTGTGTGTGTATGTTTGTAGGAATTTCAATGTGTGTATTTCTGTAGGAGCTTAGGGCTGATTGTGATTTATGAGGGGTGAGGTGTTCTAGTAATATGTAACCGGGGGAATCTGTGTGTTTGTATGTCTGTAGGAGTTTAAGGCTGACCATGATTTGGGTGGGCAGGGTTGTTGACGTAATATCTATCCATGGGGATTTGTGGATGTGTCTGTCTTTAGTAGTTTAAGGCTGATCGTGATTTGAGGTAGGTGAGGATGTTGTTGAGGTAATTTGGTTATTTGTATGTATGTATTTTTGTAAGAATTTAAGATGATTGTGATTTATTAGGGGCGAGGTGTTCTAGTAATATGTAACCGGGGGAATCTGTGTGTTTGTATGTCTGTAGGAGTTTAAGGCTGACCATGATTTGGGTGGGCAGGGTTGTTGACGTAATATGTATCCATGGGGATTTGTGGATGTGTCTGTCTATAGTAGTTTAAGGCTGATCGTGATTTGAGGTAGGTGAGGATGTTGTTGAGGTAATTTGGTTATTTGTATGTATGTATATATGTATTTTTGTAAGAATTTAAGATGATTGTGATTTATTAGGGGCGAGGTGTTCTTGTAATATGTAGCCGTGAGAATCTATGTGTATAGACGTCTGTAGAAGTTTAAGACTATCTGTAATTTCAGGTAGGTGAGAGTGTTGTGTTGTTGAGATTAATCTTATATATTGTATATGTATGTATGTATGATCATGGGAATTTGTGTATGTATATCTGAGGGAGAATTTAAGGCTCGTCATGATTTGCAAAAGGTGGGGTGTTGTTGAAATTTTCTTGGATATTTCTTATATGAATTCTGCTATGAGTGTGTGTGTATTTGCGCTAATATTTATATGTAGATAGAAATAAATTGTTTTCAGTATCGACATTTGGTACTATAAAATACTATCATATGTCTGGACTTCCCTAATCTTATGTTTTTATACTTACGCTTGTTTTATATTTTCTCATACTTAAATTTGTCTTGCGTTAAAGTCTGCCTATATGAAATTTGTTTATATTAGAGATTTTGTTTATTTCAATCTTTGAATACATTTTTTTTGTCATTGATGTCTTTTGTTCTTCTTGTTGTTGGTGTTGTTGTTGTAAATATTCGTCTGTGTATAGATGCGATATATTCAGTTTTTTTTTATTTGAAAATAAAAACGTTTTAATTTTTATCTGCGTTTACTTAAAAGTTTGTGAGGATTTTCTGTTTTTAAGTAAAACTGAATTCCTGAAGATACATACTCTATAGTAATAGCAACTATAATAGAAATATTCCTTATACTCAATTTATATTTTTTAAAGTTGATGCAACGTTAGTAAGTTAACGTTAGAAATTTTTGTGGTACATAATTTTTTCTAACTACAGACTTTTTTCTTCACTTTCTACATTTGTTTTCAAAATCTTGCTTTGCTTTATGAAAATGTATAAACATTTTTAAATGAAACTGATCCGGCACTCCAGCTTATATACTGATAGTTTTTTTTTTCTTTGGTAGTCAACTTACTTCTTTTTTTATTTTTATTGATAAACATTTAAAATCAAAAGAGAGCTTTATATTGAAATTATTGTTTTCATAATTGTTGAAAACAATCACTAGTTTTTTTTTTTTTTTTTTTTTTTTTTTTTGTGATGAAATCATTTGAAGTTGAAGCTGATACCTTTGCTTACTGTTTTAAATTAAAATTTTATTCAATAGAATAAAAGGAGCTTTTTTCTTAAATTCGGATGCTTTTAAGATCGGATATGAGACTGAATTTAAATGTACTTTTAAATTAGTCACAATGAACAAACTTATTTTCTTGTTGAAAAGCGATCATCGGAAAACGAAGTGGTTTTCAGACACTTTAGGTATACCCTTTCGACGGTTCCTCTAGGATACAAGATGACTTTGTTTGACGAAATATGTTATATGTTTATTTTATGAAGGGCTATTACCTATGGCTTTCATTTGACGTTCTATATGATTTTTTTTCTCATTTTATTAAAGTTCAGCGTGTTGTGTATATATTTCTGAAATGTTTAAGTGTGCTTTGTGTGTCCATCGGACAGAGTGTACGTTTTAGTTGGTCAGTCAGTCTATATATTTATTTTTTTTTTCTTCTAATGTACCACACCTTTTTTTCACATTTTACTACTTGAAATAGAGAATTTTTGTCTAATTTTTTTCTGGGTATCTACATACATTAGTTAAATATGTGTATGAATTTTTAAGAAAAAATTTTAAATAAAATATTGGAAAAAGAATTAATTATGTGAATGGTTTTTATTTCTTTATTAGCTTTACTTCGCTAGATCAAAAAAATTTTTGTTTTTGCTTATTTGCAAATTCTTGTTTTCATGTCGCTTAAACATGTACAGTCTTGTTTTCATATCGCTTAGACATGCACAGTCTTGTTTTCATGATGCTTAGACATGCACAGTCTTGTTTTCATGAGGCTTAAACATGTACAGTCTTGTTTTCTTTGAGAGGTTATGCACAAGACAAATTGAATTTCACAATATTATGAAATTAAATTAAAAGAGAAACAATTTAGACAATCGGATAAGTCCTTATATTTTTCACTACATACAAGTTTCTGTTATCTTATATTCGAATAGATGAATCCTAAATTTCCTTTAAAAAATAACACACAACAAGGAATAATTTAATTTAATTTTATTTATATTAATAATACATTTTAATTTAATTTTATTTATTTTTATTATAATGATGGAAACATTTCATAATATCCAATTATTAAATTTTCTAATATACTTTTACGCAAAAAATATATTGTACATCTGCAAGTATCTGGTCCTTCCTCACACTCAGGATTATACCAAGGACAGCTTTTGAAGTGTCCTTCTGTGTTGTCTTCATCTTCCATGATACCATATTCTTCGTTCTCATCCAGCATATTTTGAATAAATTTGATCATCTCCCAATGATCAAAAAGCCTGAAGCTTTCAAAATCTCTTATAAATTGGTTTAGAGTACGTCTAATTTGGCTCATTATATTTGCCGATAAATTAATGAATGATGATTGTTTGAAGGTTTCTTTAAGACTAATTTGCTCTTTAAATTTTTAAAGTACTATCTTTTGATATTTAAAATATCTATACCATCATCTATATTCCATACTTCTTTTTTAGCACTCTATCTCTCTCTATCCCTTTTCTCTCTATAACTATCTCTTTCTGTCTATCACTACCCCTCCACTTATTCACTATTTCACCATATTTTCGATTAGCCTTCTTGAAGTCGTCATCGCTACTTTTAAGATCATTTTCAGTTAAACATTCAAAGTGCGGAGAAGTTAATAAAAAAAAAAAAAAAAAAACAAAAATGGAGTGTACAACAAATCTAACATCAAAATTTAATTCACTAAAAATAAAACCTTAATCCACATAAAGGAGCTTGAGACATCAACTAAATACACCATTCGAAAAGTGACAAGAGTAACAACAAAATATGGGCCAACACTAAAAGTTGAAATGAAAACCACATAATGTTCCTGCCAAAGCGATATAATACTTTAACCGATGCTGAAATTAAAGAACTATCGAGCGAATCATATTGCTTAAGTAGAGAAGGTGAACAAAGCTTAATTGTTGAAAGCGAGCTGAGTGAATTTCTAATTCAAAATTCCCAATTTCCAATTTGGCAATAATATATAATAATTTTGTATTTTAAATTATAAATAAAAATACACGAAAGAGTTTTGTAAAATATAAATGTTTGTGCTTTTTTATTTAATATTTTCAGTTATTTCATAAAGAAATTTAAGACATAAATGACCACAGGTAAATGTATTGAAATTCTGATGTTGATTATAGTTGTATTTTATATTTCTACCAAGATATTTGACTACTTCCGAAGGAGGTTGTAAGTTTCTAAAGCTGCCGAAATATTCTTTTTCATTGCTGTTTTTATAATATGCTACCCAATGTGTACCAGGTCCTGTTGATACGTCTAAATTGATTATTCCACATTCTATTTTCTTTGTTCGTTTTGGTAGAGTATTCAACATGAAAACTCCTCTAAAATATGGAATATTTATAGAGAAACGGTTTATGTCCACATCAGATAGTGGTCTGTTCGTAGCATCTATAAGAGTTTTTTGATTCCTCTTTGTAAACTAAACCATAACCCTTTTTATATGGGTTTAAGTAAAGTCCCTTTCCAACTGCTATAGATTCCATCGCTCTATTATGTCTAATTGCTTCATCAAGTTGATTTTTTGCATTCTTTGTTGCATTAACAGCTTTAGCTATAGCAGCACCTCCAGTTGTTAGACTACCAATTGCACCCAGAGCAGTTAAAATCGGTATTAGGGGCAAAAACCCACCAATTTTTGTACACGTATTACATGTGGTACTACAATTTGAGATTTTCTTCCTTTTAATGATTCGTTGATAGTTTTTCGGGCAATTTTAATTGCTGAGTTAATATCTAATGGTTTTTACATCTTTAGTATTTTTGTTGCAGCTCTAATTGATGTTCTAAACAATTTTTTATCATTTATCTTGTTCTTTTTAACATTTTTCTTTTTCTCCACACCCATACCAAATTTCGTTTTGGCTTTCATTGCGTTAGTAACCATATAGGCAAATGATTTTTCAGCAATACTACTATCTTTTGATAAAACTCGATCCCAAGCTGAATTTTCAAGTATTTTATCAGCTTTATGTCTAATGCTTAAATCCTTATTTTTTGAATAAGCTATATCGTGATCTTTACAAGCAGAGTCCAATAAATTAATTCCTTTGTCACCTCAATTTAAACGTTTTTGTAGTTTTGTTTCAGGTCCACAATACTAATATCGAGGAAGATAAAGTTCACCAGTTAGAGAGTTTATTTTTTTATCTACTATACCTCCTCCAACGAAGGTGTTTTTATGACTAAACTTTTTCTGATATTGTATAACTATATCATCTAATTTTGTCGATAATAACAGGTAACATTTATAAAATCTATTTAGTTCGTAATATTGTTCCTTCTACTAATTTTTTTTTTTTTTTTTTTTTTTTGTTTACTTGCCTCTATCTTGACTGATGGTTTCTCAGTCTTTAAACTTGTATATTCTCAACTTCTGTCTTGTTGTTACTTTCTTCTTTCATGCGAATTCTTATTTTTTCTTTTCATATCGCTTAAACATGCACAGTCTTGTTTTCTTTGAAAGGTTCTGCACAAAACAAATCGAATTTCACAATATTATGAAATTCCATTATATTTCATTAGGTATTTTCTTACCGACACCAACTGCTTTAACACCATCTCATTTACGTTTGCTAACAGCAAATAGTACAAGGGGTGTCAGCTATTAGATCAGCTTATTAGCACCTGGTCTGTTTTTCAGATCAGCTTTTCAGGAGCTGGTCTGGTTTTCAGATTAGCTTATCAGGACCTGGTCTGGTTATCAGATCAGCTTATCTGGACCTGGTCTGGTTTTCAGATCAGCTTATCAGGACCTGGTCTGGTTATCAGATCAGCTTATCAGAACCTGGTCTGGTTTTCAGATCAGCTTATCAGGACCTAGTCTGGTTATCAGATCAGCTTATCAGAACCTGGTCTGGTTTTCAGATCAGGCTATCAGGACCTGGTCTGGTTTTCAGATCAGGCTATCAGGAGCTGGTCTGATTTTCAGGTCAGCTTATTAGGAGCTGGTCTGATTTTCAGGTCAGCTTATTAGGAGCTGGTCTGGTTTTCAGGTCAGCTTATTAGGAGCTGGTCTGGTTTTCAGGTCAGATGAAATAACTAAAGTCTATCCTTTATTAACAGTATTTTTTTTTCTATAACGAAAATCGTTTAATTCAATATATTTGCTTAAAATCAAAAATCCATATTTATCCTTCCAACACTCTACAAATTTCTTAAAACTTGTCAAAATTCATATTACTGCCAACATGAACCTTGTAAACATGCTTCATATTTTTCTCATCTTACTTAAACATTATAATTACATTTGCATTGTCTCTTATTAAATGCTTATAGCCATATTCATAAAAATTTTAAACAGCATTTCAAATGTTGTTTGAGCAAAATTCGCTAAAATTGTATTCATAATAGAATATTAGCGTAAAAACGTTTTTTAACTTGCGTAAATCACCAAATCTTATAAATTAAATGCACCCATACTTAAAATAATTTTGAGCTGACGTCGTTCTAGTTATGCTTCTTGTTTATTTATATTTTTAACTTTGTCTGTATGTATGTATGTATGCATGTATTAAGAATTATGCTTATGTTTGGCACAAGTAGAATGAGTCATCATTCTTCTGTCGCCCCGTAAAAAAAATATACACGTACACGTACATATGTATGTATATTATTCTGCTTTCCACATGCAACATCAGCAAATATCATAATTGAAATGTATTAAGCTTCATTACCAGAAAAAAATAAATGTATAATATCCCATTCTTTTAATTATGAAATTATGTAATTTCTTTAACTATTCATATATAGATAATTTTAGTATAAATATATGTTTTTAAACCTCAGATAGTAGAAGGGAACTGTTCATACGGCCCCAATTAAAATTGTGAAATTGTTGCTGAAATTGTTAAATTTGGGTAATTAAAATTTGAAAATTTTAAAATTCTTGAAATTTGATACCTACGAGGGTGGTTCAATAAGTCCTTTAAATATTTTTCGAGGGTGGTTCAATAAGCCACTCTTATTTTTTTAACATAAGGAGTTTTTGTTTACATTAAGTGTATGTCTGTCTGTCTGTCTGTCTGCATGACCGTGGAAATTTGAGTCTTTCAGTGATTTGGGTTGTGTAATAATTTCTGGGTGTCCTTTGTCGGGGTTATGGGTAATTAAACTTAAAAATTTTAATCTACGCCGGATGCCCAGTTCCCTACTACTATCTGAGGTTTAAAAACATATATTTATACTAAAATTATCTATATATGAATAGTTAAAGAAATTACATAATTTCATAATTAAAAGAATGGGATATTATACATTTATTTTTTTCTGGTAATGAAGCTTAATACATTTCAATTATGATATTTGCTGATGTTGCATGTGGAAAGCAGAATAATATACATACATATGTACGTGTACGTGTATATTTTTTTTACGGGGCGACAGAATAATGATGACTCATTCTACTTGTGCCAAACATAAGCATAATTCTTAATACATGCATACATACATACATACAGACAAAGTTAAAAATATAAATAAGCAAGAAGCAAAACTACAACGACGTCAATTCAAAATTATTTTAAATATGGGTGCATTTAATTTTTAAGATTTGGTGATTTACGCAAGTTAAAAAACGTTTTTACGCTAATATTATATTATGAATACAATTTTAGCGAATTTTGCTCAAACAACATTTGAAATGCTGTTTAAAATTTTTATGAATATGGCTATAAGCATTTAATAAGAGACAATGCAAATGTAATTATAATGTTTAAGTAAGATGAAAAAAATATGAAGCATGTTTACAAGGTTCATGTTGGCAGTAATATGAATTTTGACAAGTTTTAAAAAATTTGTAGAGTGTGGGAAGGATAAATATGGATTTTTGATTATAAGCAAATATATTGAATTAAACGATTTTCGTTATAGAAAAAAAAATACTGTTAATAAAGGATAGACTTTAGTTATTTCATCTGACCTGAAAACCAGACCAGCTCCTAATAAGCTGACCTGAAAACCAGACCAGCTCCTAATAAGCTGACCTGAAAATCAGACCAGCTCCTGATGAGCTGATCTGAAAACCAGCCCAGGTCCTGATAAGCTGATCTGAAAACCAGACCAGGTCCTGAAAAGCTGATCTGAAAACCAGACCAGGTCCTGAAAAGCTGATCTGAAAACCAGACCAGGTCCTGATAAGCTGATCTGAAAACCAGACCAGGTCCTGAAAATCTGAGCTGAAAACCAGACCAGGTCCTGAAAAGCTGATCTGAAAACCAGACCAGGTCCTGATAAGCTGATCTGAAAACCAGACCAGGTTCTGATAAGCTGATCTGATAACCAGACCAGGTCCTGATAAGCTGATCTGAAAACCAGACCAGGTCCTGATAAGCTGACCTGATAACCAGACCAGGTCCTGATAAGCTGATCTGAAAACCAGACCAGCTCCTGAAAAGCTGATCTGAAAAACAGACCAGGTGCTAATAAGCTGATCTAATAGCTGATAAGCTGATCTACTAGCTGACACCTATTGTACTATTTGCTGTTAGCAAACGTAAATGAGATGGTGTTAAGGCAGTTGGTGTCGATAAGAAAATACCTAATGAAATATAATGGAATTTCATAATATTGTGAAATTCGATTTGTTTTGTGCAGAACCTTTCAAAGATAACAAGACTGTGCATGTTTAAGCGATATGAAAAGAAAAAACAAGAATTCGCATGAAAGAAGAAAGTAACATCAAGACAGAAGTTGAGAATATACAAGTTTAAAGACTGAGAAACCATCAGTCAAGATAGAGGCAAGTAAACAAAAAAAAATAGTAGAAGGAACAATATTACGAACTAAATAGATTTTACAAATGTTACCTGTTATTATCGACAAAATTAGATGATATAGTTACACAGTATCAGAAAACGTTTAGTCATAAAAACACCTTCGTTGGAGGAGGTATAGTAGATAAAAAAATAAACTCTCTAACTGGTGAACTTTATCTTCCTGGATATTAGTATTGTGGACCTGAAACAAAACTACAAAAACGTTTAAATTGAGGTGACAAAGGAATTAATTTATTGGACTCTGCTTGTAAAGATCACGATATAGCTTATTCAAAAAATAAGGATTTAAGCATTAGACATAAAGCTGATAAAATACTTGAAAATTCAGCTTGGGATCGAGTTTTATCAAAAGATAGTAGTATTGCTGAAAAATCATTTGCCTATATGGTTACTAACGCAATGAAAGCCAAAACAAAATTTGGTATGGGTGTGGAGAAAAAGAAAAATGTTAAAAAGAACAAGATAAATGATAAAAAACTGTTTAGAACATCAATTAGAGCTGCAACAAAAATACTAAAGAAGGAAAAACCATTAGATATTAACTCAGCAATTAAAATTGCCCGAAAAACTATCAACAAATCATTAAAAGGAAGAAAATCTCAAATTATAGTACCACATGTAATACGTGTACCAAAAATTGGTGGGTTTTTGCCTCTAATACCGATTTTAACTGCTCTGGGTGCAATTGGTAGTCTAACAACTGGAGGTGCTGCTATAGCTAAAGCTGTTAATGCAACAAAGAATGCAAAAAATCAACTTGATGAAGCAATTAGACATAATAGAGCGATGGAATCTATAGCAGTTGGAAAGGGACTTTACTTAAACCCATATAAAAAGGGTTATGGTTTAGTTTACAAAGAGGAATCAAAAAACTCTTAGAGATGCTAGGAACAGACCACTATCTCATGTGGACATAAACCGTTTCTCTATAAATATTCCATATTTTAGAGGAGTTTTCATGTTGAATACTCTACCAAAACGAACAAAGAAAATAGAATGTGGAATAATCAATTTAGACGTATCAACAGGACCTGGTACACATTGGGTAGCATATTATAAAAACAGCAATGAAAAAGAATATTTCGGCAGCTTTAGAAACTTACAACCTCCTTCGGAAGTAGTCAAATATCTTGGTAGAAATATAAAATACAACTATAATCAACATCAGAATTTCAATACATTTACCTGTGGTCATTTATGTCTTAAATTTCTTTATGAAATAACTGAAAATATTAAATAAAAAAGCACAAACATTTATATTTTACAAAACTCTTTCGTGTATTTTTATTTATAATTTAAAATACAAAATTATTATATATTATTGCCAAATTGGAAATTGGGAATTTTGAATTAGAAATTCAATCAGCTCGCTTTCAACAATTAAGCTTTGTTCACCTTCTCTACTTAAGCAATATGATTCGCTCGATAATTCTTTAATTTCAGCATCGGTTAAAGTATTATATCGCTTTGGCAGGAACATTATGTGGTTTTCATTTCAACTTTTAGTGTTGGCCCATATTTTGTTGTTACTCTTGTCACTTTTCGAATGGTGTATTTAGTTGATGTCTCAAGCTCCTTTATGTGGATTAAGGTTTTATTTTTAGTGAATTAAATTTTGATGTTAGATTTGTTGTAGACTCCATTTTTGTTTTTTTTTTTTTATTAACTTCTCCGCACTTTGAATGTTTAACTGAAAATGATCTTAAAAGTAGCGATGACGACTTCAAGAAGGCTAATCGAAAATATGGTGAAATAGTGAATAAGTGGAGGGGTAGTGATAGACAGAAAGAGATAGTTATAGAGAGAAAAGGGATAGAGAGAGATAGAGTGCTAAAAAAGAAGTATGGAATATAGATGATGGTATAGATATTTTAAATATCAAAAGATAGTACTTTAAAAATTTAAAGAGCAAATTAGTCTTAAAGAAACCTTCAAACAATCATCATTCATTAATTTATCGGCAAATATAATGAGCCAAATTAGACGTACTCTAAACCAATTTATAAGAGATTTTGAAAGCTTCAGGCTTTTTGATCATTGGGAGATGATCAAATTTATTCAAAATATGCTGGATGAGAACGAAGAATATGGTATCATGGAAGATGAAGACAACACAGAAGGACACTTCAAAAGCTGTCCTTGGTATAATCCTGAGTGTGAGGAAGGACCAGATACTTGCAGATGTACAATATATTTTTTGCGTAAAAGTATATTAGAAAATTTAATAATTGGATATTATGAAATGTTTCCATCATTATAATAAAAATAAATAAAATTAAATTAAAATGTATTATTAATATAAATAAAATTAAATTAAATTATTCCTTGTTGTGTGTTATTTTTTAAAGGAAATTTAGGATTCATCTATTCGAATATAAGATAACAGAAACTTGTATGTAGTGAAAAATATAAGGACTTATCCGATTGTCTAAATTGTTTCTCTTTTAATTTAATTTCATAATATTGTGAAATTCAATTTGTCTTGTGCATAACCTCTCAAAGAAAACAAGACTGTACATGTTTAAGCCTCATGAAAACAAGACTGTGCATGTCTAAGCATCATGAAAACAAGACTGTGCATGTCTAAGCGATATGAAAACAAGACTGTACATGTTTAAGCGACATGAAAACAAGAATTTGCAAATAAGCAAAAACAAAAATTTTTTTGATCTAGCGAAGTAAAGCTAATAAAGAAATAAAAACCATTCACATAATTAATTCTTTTTCCAATATTTTATTTAAAATTTTTTCTTAAAAATTCATACACATATTTAACTAATGTATGTAGATACCCAGAAAAAAATTAGACAAAAATTCTCTATTTCAAGTAGTAAAATGTGAAAAAAAGGTGTGGTACATTAGAAGAAAAAAAAATAAATATATAGACTGACTGACCAACTAAAACGTACACTCTGTCCGATGGACACACAAAGCACACTTAAACATTTCAGAAATATATACACAACACGCTGAACTTTAATAAAATGAGAAAAAAAATCATATAGAACGTCAAATGAAAGCCATAGGTAATAGCCCTTCATAAAATAAACATATACATATGTAATTACCTTATTAATGTAAACATATTATCAGTATAAAGCAACAGAAATTTCGTCAAACAAAGTCATCTTGTATCCTAGAGGAACCGTCGAAAGGGTATACCTAAAGTCTCTGAAAACCACTTCGTTTTCTGATGATCGCTTTTCAACAAGAAAATAAGTTTGTTCATTGTGACTAATTTAAAAGTACATTTAAATTCAGTCTCATATCCGATCTTAAAAGCATCAGAATTTAAGAAAAAAGCTCCTTTTATTCTATTGAATAAAATTTTAATTTAAAACAGTAAGCAAAGATATCAGCTTCAACTTCAAATGATTTCATCACAAAAAAAAAAAAAAAAAAACTAGTGATTGTTTTCAACAATTATGAAAATAATAATTTCAATATATGTAAAGCTCCCTTTTGATTTTAAATGTTTATCAATAAAAATAAAAAAAGAAGTAAGTTGACTACCAAAGAAAAAAAAACTATCAGTATATAAGCTGGAGTGCCGGATCAGTTTCATTTAAAAATGTTTATACATTTTCATAAAGCAAAGCAAGATTTTGAAAACAAATGTAGAAAGTGAAGAAAAAAGTCTGTAGTTAGAAAAAATTATGTACCACAAAAATTTCTAACGTTAACTTACTAACGTTGCATCAACTTTAAAAAATATAAATTGAGTATAAGGAATATTTCTATTATAGTTGCTATTACTATAGAGTATGTATCTTCAGGAATTCAGTTTTACTTAAAAACAGAAAATCCTCACAAACTTTTAAGTAAACGCAGATAAAAATTAAAACGTTTTTATTTTCAAATAAAAAAAAACTGAATATATCGCATCTATACACAGACGAATATTTACAACAACAACACCAACAACAAGAAGAACAAAAGACATCAATGACAAAAAAAAATGTATTCAGAGATTGAAATAAACAAAATCTGTAATATAAACAAATTTCATATAGGCAGACTTTAACGCGAGACAAATTTAAGTATGAGAAAATATAAAACAAGCGTAAGTATAAAAACATAATAAGATTAGGAAAGTCCAGACATATGATAGTATTTTATAGTACCAAATGTCGATACTGAAAACAATTTATTTCTATCTACATATAAATACAGTTCTCGTTGAACCTTCATAGTGAAGAGACATTAAAGCGGATTTTTTTTTACATACATACAAACGAAACAAATATAAAAAACAACAAAATCAAAAATCATACAAAAAATATTCGTAATACATATTCACCTTGATAACTAAGCTTATTGGCTTTACTAATATTTTTTACATATGTAGCAAGAAATAGCAAAAACAAAAAAAACCGTAAACACAAACAAAGTTCCCTTGAGGAATAATACTCTGTATGAGTACCTCAAAGGAAAAAAATTTTGAAGTGAGTTCTAACGGCAGAAATGCTTATTTTACTGTGAGTTCTGAAACTCGTAATGAAAAAAATATAAATAATAAATCTGGTGAAAATCTTTTTTTAACGGCAAAGCCAATTTTTCGTCAGCGATCAACTTCGCTTTGTCCAATGCCAACTAGTGAATCGTTAACATTACCATTGCCTAGTACTTCTTCATTTAAGTCTGCGATATCATCCGCATCGGGCTCGCCTTCATCACTAAACCAAGTTATCACTACAGATAACAGTAGCTCAAAACCCAAGGTACAAGTGGGAATGGACAGATATATAACAGTGGTAAAGCGTGGGCGAAGCCCAAATTCTTCAAAAGTTTCATCTGCCCCAAAGATGTCTAGGGATAACAGCGCATCATCTACCAATCGTCAAAATCGTTTTTCATTATTGCAAGACACCGACGACAAGCCCTCTACATCATCGCAAAAGTCTTTTAAGCCACCACCTATTTATCTGAGAGAAAAAAATTCTAACGCGCTTATAAAAAAACTACTGTCGACCATTGGTGAAAATACTTTTCACATCATTCCAATTAAACGAGGTAATATTGATGAAACTAAAATCCAAATATATAATGAAAAAGATTTCCGAAAAATTGTTAGTGAATTCGAAAAAAATAAAACAAATTTTTACACATACCAACTTAAGAGTGCTAAAGGCCTACAGATAGTATTAAAGGGCATAGATTCATATGTTGAACCCGAAGAAGTAAAATGTGCACTTGTCGACCAAGGATTCAAGGTAAAAAATGTTACCAACATATTTAATAGAGAAAAGGTCCCCCAACCCCTATTTCGGGTTGAACTGGAGCCGAATGACATACAATTGAAAAAAAATGAAGCCCATCCAGTTTATAACGTAAAGTATCTCTTACATCGAAAAATCACAGTTGAAGAGCCACGTAAGCGTTCAGGTCCCGTACAGTGCCATAATTGCCAAGAATATGGCCATACGAAAACTTACTGCAAGTTACCTACAGTGTGTGTTATCTGCGGTGAATTGCATGGTACTGCTAGCTGCACTAAGCCAAAAGATCCAGCAGAAAAAAAATGTAGTAATTGTGGAGGTAATCACACAGCTAACTATAGAGGGTGCCCTGTATATTCTTTCGTTAAACAGGCTATGGGTCAAAAACCCAAGTTAACTCCAGCTCTACAAGTAAACGCGAGCTCCGACACTTTTACTCAAATCAGCCAACCAGTTACTTCACGTGTATCATATGCTGATGCTGCTAAGACTAGTTCAATTCCCACGCAAAATGTTCCACCGCCAAATAATTCAACGAATTCAAACTCAAGCTTTAGCTTCAGTCGCCTTGAAGCTACTATTGAGAATCTGGTGCTAACTATAAACAACTTTACTACAAATATGACAAGTATGATGCAAGAAATGCTGCGAATGCAGAATACACTGCTTCAAGCATTAGTTAATAAACCATGAACACGTTAAAAATATGTTTCTGGAACGCAAACGGCATTCGCCAACATAAAAATGAACTTGAGCACTTCCTTATGGAAAAAAATATTGATATAATGTTGGTTTCTGAGACTCATTTAACCTCAAGAAGCTTATTTAAAATAAAGGCTTACACTTTATATGATACAAAGGACCCGAGAGAGAGAGCATGTGGTGGATCAGCAATTCTGATTAAGTCAAGACTCAAGCACTATGTCCTTGACAACGTTAGTGAAGAATATTTGCAAGCAACGAATATTTTCGTAGAAAATTTTTGTGCGAACTTCGTGATATCATCAATTTACTCACCTCCCAGATTTTCAGTTACCGAAGATCAGTATGAGAAGTTCTACAAATCGCTTGGATCTTGTTTCGTGGCAGCTGGTGACTACAATGCAAAACATACGTACTGGGGATTGCGTCTTGTTACACCTAGAGGTCGAGCCTTGTTCAATACAATTTCAAAAATGGGCTTAGATGTCATTTCGAGTGGGGAGCCTACTTACTGGCCTACTGACGTAAGAAAAATTCCAGATGTTATAGATTTTGCCGCCACGAAAAATATTCATAGGGACTTAATTCATGTAGAGGCCTCTCTAGATCTGTCCTCCGATCACTCTCCAACAATAGTTACAATTTTCAACCCACTAAGGAGTGATTTAACTAACTCATATGTGAAGATGATTAATGGAATCAACTGGCTGGTATTCAAAAAATATCTTAGTAGTCACCGCGTAGAAAACATTCAGCTTAGATCATGCGATGATATTGAATTTAACATTGCCAATCTTAACGAAAATATTAAACAGGCTGCTGAACACGCCACTACCTCCTATCCGCAGACCGGCTTTAACAGAATTTATTCTACGGAAATTGAACGTCTTGTATGTGAAAAAAGGAGAGCTAGAAGAGAATGGCAACAACACAGATCACCCCTAAATAAAATCAGACTTAAAGAATGTACTAAACGACTCAAAGAGCTGCTATCGTCGGAAAAAATTGCACTACTGGAAAAGTATTTAGAAGGTCTTGATGTAACGTCCGCATCTAATTACTCTTTATGGCGCGCTATTAGAAATCTTAAACGACCCGTTGATCTTAAATCACCATTGCGTACTACGACCGGAGGCTGGGCAAGAAGTGATAGTGAGAAACATAACTTATTTTCTGAGCATTTAAAATCTGTATTCACTCCCAATTCATGTACGGATGCTGCTGATTTACCGAGTGTAGTTTCTCTACCCCCTCGTCCCTTAAGGTTTAAGATGCGTGAAGTACAAAAAGTAATTGCTGAACTCAACCCGAAGAAAGCTCCAGGTATTGATGGCATTAGTAACAAAATGCTCATGAACTTGCCTCATATTGCAATAAGAATCCTGCTATTTATTTTTAATGCTATTTTAAGAATGCAGTATTTTCCACATAACTGGAAGCTGGCCAAGATCAAAATGATTCCAAAGGCGGGCAAAGATCTTACCAAGACTGAGTCATATAGGCCTATAAGCTTACTATCTACAATCTCAAAGCTTTTTGAAAAGCTGCTCATGACTAAATTGTCAACAATTTTAACTGATAATGGTTGCATCCCGGACCATCAATTTGGCTTTAGAAGTCAGCACAGCACGATTGAACAAACGCATAGACTGGTCCAAGTTGTAAGAAGAACATTTGAAGAAAAGAAGTATTGTTCTGCTCTCTTTATTGATGTTTCTCAGGCGTTTGATAAAGTATGGCACGAAGGCCTAGTTTTAAAATTGAAGACATATCTGCCAATAAACATTCAAAAGCTTTTGAAAAGTTATATTATTGATAGGAAGTTCACTGTTGTGGAAGGAGAGTTCACGAGTGTGCCCGAATCTATATTTTCTGGTGTGCCCCAGGGTAGTATTCTGGGTCCTGTCTTGTATTTAATATATACTTGTGATCTGCCTGTGAGCAATAATATCCATATTAGTAGTAGGGAACTGCCAATCCTGCCGCAATTAAAATTGCTAAATTGTTGCTGAAATTGTTAAATTTGGGTAATTAAAATTTGAAAATTGTTAAATTCTTGGAAATTTGTGTTTTTTTGTTTACATAAGGAGTTTTTTGTTTACATTAGGAGTTTTTTGTTTACATTAGGAGTTTTTGTTTACATTAAGTGTATGTCTGTCTGTCGGTCTGTCTGTCTGCCTGCCTGACCGTGGAAATTTGTGTGTGGAATATTGTGTGTGCATGTATTAAGGCGGTTCATAGTTTGGCGGTTTTTATGTGTGTATATGACGACGGGGAAAATCATGAAAATGGTTTATCCTAATGCTGACGGAAAATCATCTAATGATTTTTCCTAATGCCGAAGGCAAAACATGACAATTTTTCCTAATGCCTATGGCAATGTATGATAATTTTTCCTAATGCCTACGGCAAAACATGATTATTCTTTTTTTCAAATGCCGACGGCAAAACATGATTATTATTTTTTCCTAATGCCGAAGGCAAAACATGATAATTTTTCCTAATGCCGAAGGCAAAACATGATAATTATTTTTTTCAAATGCCGACGGCAAAACATGATTATTATTTTTTTCCTAATGCCGACGGCAAAACATGAAAGTTAAATTTTCTAATGTTAATGTAGATGTTGCTAGTCTGTGGAAATTTAAGGCTGACCGTGATTTGAGTGGGTGGCGTTGTTGCCGTAATATGTATCCATGGGGATTTGTGAATTTGTCTGTCTGTCTGTGAGAATTTAGTTGAAGCTTCGATTGAAAGGGGCGGGGTGTAGTAGAGCTAGATCGATTGCGTATATATATATATGTGTGTGTGTGTATGTGTGTGTGTGTGTGTACGTTTGTAGGAATTTCTATAGGAGCTTAAGGCTGATTGCGATTTATGAGGGGCGAGGTGTACTAGTAATATGTAACCGGGGGAGTCTGTCTGTTTGTATTTCTGTAGGAGTTTAAGGCTGACCATGATTTGGGTGGGCATGGTTGTTGACGTAATATGTAGCCATGGAGATTTGTGGGTGTGTCTGTCTGTAGGAGTTTAAGGCTGATCGTGATTTGAGGTGGGTGAGGATGTTATTGAGGTAAATTGGTTATGTGTATGTATGTATGTATGGCCAGGTGAATTTGTGTATGCATATCTTGGGGAGAATTTAAGGCTAGTCGTGATTTGTGAAAGGTAGGGTGTTGTTGAAATTTTCTTGGATATTTTTTATATGAATTCTGCTATGTGTGTGTATTTGCGCTGGTATTTATATGTAGGTGGAAATAAATTGTTTTCAGTATCGACGTTTGGTACTATAAAATAATATCATATGTCTGGACTTCCCTAATCCTAGTATGCTTTTATACTTACGATTGCTTTATATTTTCTCATGCTTAAATTTGTCTCGCGTTGAAGTCGGTCTGTGTGAAATTTGTTTATATTACAGATTTTGTTTATTTAACTACATTCGTCTTCTTTGACTGAAAGAGTTTTCTACACACAGAGAAAAACCAACTTGAAATCAGTAAAAACCATGCTGAATTAATAAGAACCATTAACAAAGGTTTAGTCATATTGAAATTTCTTATTTCAATATGGACAAAATATTAATTTACAGTATTCATTTATTAAACTCATTAGTTTGTAGATATCTCAATAGACATTTTCTATTATACTAAAAATTATTGAACTAATGTGACGAATTCTTATTTTTAAGCTGCAGATTTTCCCTGAGTGTATGGATTGTTTATATTTGCATTGTGCTTTAACTAAACGACGCTTCATATATTTTCATAATGTAGATCTAATAAATACTTAAGCATTGATAAGAAATTTGATATGTATACATACATATCTACAAATTGATTTTATGTATGTATGTATGTATGTACATATATTTATATGTACATAAAATTTTTTCTAGCTATAGCCTTCTACATTTATTTTGGAAAGCTTGCTTTGCTTTTTAAAAATGTATACACATTTTTAAATGAAACTGATCCGGCACTCCAGCTTAGGTACTGATAGTTTTTTTGTTGTTTGTTAACTTACTTATTTTTTATTTTTTATTGATAAACATTGGAAATCAAAAGGGAGTTTTATATTGTAATTATTATTTTCATAATTGTTGAAAACAATCGTTTTTTTGCGATGAAATCATTTCAATTACTTTTGAAACTTTACGCGTTTATAAAAATTATGTTATTTTGTATATTTCTTAATTTATAAGACTTTTAGACTTTGTCCTTTAGTGGTTATATATTCTATTATGTGATCATGAATACGAATGCAGTAAGCTGATGTATTTGCTTACTGCTTCAAATTAAAATTTTATTCAATTGAATAAAAGAGTTTTTTTCTTAAACTCTGATGCAGTTAGAAGCGCTGGAGATTCTTTCATATAACAGCTTTTTAGGAATTTTTGATACATAGTATAATATAGAATTGGATAACATTTATTTTTAATTTTTATGTTAAGAAGTACTGATATGAGATTGAATTTAAATGTACTTTTAAATTAGTTAAATCATAATGAACAAACATATTTTCTTCTTTAATAGCGATCAACAGAAAACGAACTCGTTTTCATATAATTTAGGTATACCCTATCGACGGCTCCTCTAGGATACAAGATGACTTTGTATGACGAAATTTCTGTTGCTTTATACTGATAATATGTTTACATTAATAAGGTACATATACATATGTTTATTTTATGAAGGGTGAGCACCTATGGCTTTTATTTAATGTTCTATATGATTTTTTTTCATTTTATTAAAGTTCAGCGTATTGTATATATATTTCTGAAATGTTTAAGTGTGTTTTGTGTGCCCATCGGGCAGAGCGTACGTATAAGTTGGCCAGTCAGTCTCTATTTTTATATTTTTTTCTTCTAATGTGCCACTCCTTTTTTCAGATTTTACTACTTGGAATAGAGAATTTATGTCTAATTTTTTGCTGGGTATATACATTAGGCATGTAGAAATTAGTTTAGATACAAAGAAATGCATGTTTAATAAACAACTATTGTATCAAATCGATCTCAAATAACTCAGTTACCTCTACCAGCAATTCACCGTTGGTGTTTTCATAAAGTGTTAGAAACAATGAAATATCTATGTTTTGAGAGAATTTTTCCCCTCAAGTATTTCTACATGAGGTTTGAGGGGTCAACCACTGTCGCATTCATATATAATGATTATTCACTTAAAAAAGGTCATCATCACCATCAATCATCTCCGTATACAATACATTCATGAGTTGGGTTGATCCAGATACAATTGCTGTCTCATCACCTTCTAACAGCTTTATATATTTTGCTAGTATGCATGCCTTAGCATGCTTCTATCGATAGTGACGTAAGAGTCCGAGATGTAGAGTTTTACAATTAAAAATCTTTACTATTAGAATTTACCAGTTCGCTCTTTTGAATTTTTACAAGGTAGATACATATATATGTATTTCATTGACCACAAAATCATAAAATTTCTTTGCTTACAAAATTGTATGACGTGAGGATTTTTTTTTAAATTATACATGCTTCGGCATGCTTTCATTTTTTTCCTATAAATTTATTTAATACTCATACAGATACAGATATAAAGTAAGATCTGTTTACTGTACATTTTAAAATTTATGCATGCTTCAGCAAGATTCTAGTTGAAGCGTATATTCATTCACTAAGTTTGTTTGATACTTATTCACACACATGTACATTCTTAAAGATTGGATATCAAAGTCCAATTTCCATAGTTTATCTATATTTTCTAAAGATCTGATAGCTAAAGAAATAAATAGAGTAAAGATCTTCTATAATAATCCCATTTTCATATTGTAAAATTTTGCGTGCTAGCGCTTTCGATGGGAAAATGTACATACAACTTTATAAAAAGTGATAATATGATGTGCTGCTGAATATTACACTATGTTATAATTCATTTTAAACACTGAAGCTTTACCAATATTTCATTCAGACCATCAAGTTTAGAGAATTCCACTACATTTAGTTAATTACCTTTCTTAAGACCCATCATTCCCAATCAATCCTGCAAAAAACAAGACAAACTAGATTTTTCGTTTTAATTTTATTTTTATTTTTATTAAATTCAACATTCATTCTTCAAATTACTTTATACTGTATTAAGCAGCTTTTTCTCATTTGTTGAGTTAACTTTAATCGTAAACATTTTAATGGTGAGATAAATTTTTCTATTTTATGCACTAAGTAAATCTTTATATATACTAATCCACTTATATGAACCATTAAAGCTAATTCTTTTCACATCATTCCTTTTAATACTCAATTAAATCATTCTACTATTGATGCTTTCATATTAAGTGATGTTTAATCTTCTATTTATGTATGAGTTTTCCAAAGTATTTATTAAAAAATTCCTTAGAATCATCTGTTTGTAAGTTTTTTTTGGTACCCGTACCACTTCAAAAATATTTTCCATTCCTTGGTTTTTAGAGTGCAGCTTTTATTTTCAGCCGTACTAAACTTTGAGAATGTGTCAATTACAGTCTTCAAAAATCAACAATTTCTATTTTCTGTAGAATAGTTCTCCATTTCACCTAACTTAGCTTCATAAAACTTCATATATTCCTTTCATTGCATCTCTACAAGCACAAACAATTGTTGAGATTTAATATGGAGTTCGTTTACTAAATTTCTTTTTAAAGACATTGAGTTGTTTCACAGATTTTTTCAAAAATGTTGTGATCTACATGTTGCACTTTCAGCTATTTATACTAATATACTAACATGTAGTTAATTTTCTAATCTGTATGTTTAATCGTAAACTCGTCAATTTGTTTTTAATTATTTAATTTTTAGAATTGCTTTTGCAATTTTATAACTGTCTTCTTTCTCTAAATTTATTTCACGTTGTAGTTCCTCAATTGGCATTCAAATATATTCTTAAATATTAATGCTTTAAGCTATATTATTAATTTGTCTTGTATTTTATCTTCATTCAGTTTGAGGTAACTATCAACAATAGTTTTTATCTAATTCATTTCTGCCTTCCAATACTGATAAGTCAGTATAAATGTCTTCAGAATTGGAAGTCTATGAGTAAAAATCATCGTCATCATCATTTTCAGTATTAGCATCATTAAATAAGATGGTATTATCAAATATTGTTTCTTCTGCTAGTTTCTTTGGGGTACTTGTCTATATCTTGAGTGAAGGTTTCTCAGGCTTTAAACTTGTATATTTTCAACTTCTGTCTTGATTTTACTTTCCTCTTTCATAAGAATTCTTTTAATATTTTTAGAACTATTTTTGAATTCTTCTGTTATAGGTTTAAATATATCTTTTAGTTGTTCACTTGTATCTATTTCACCAGTTTTTATACTACGAAGCTTTTTCTTCATCACATTTCTTGTCAACACCAAATGCTTTAAATCTTTCTCATCCATGTTCGCTAACAGCAAATAACAGGTATCAGCTACTAGATCAAGTTATCAGGAGCTGGTCTGGTTTTCAGATCAGCTTATCAGGAGCTGGTCTGGTTTTCAGATCAGCTTATCAGGAGCTGGTCTGGATTTCAGATCAGCTTATCAGGAGCTGGTCTGGTTATCAGTTCAGCTTATCAGGAGCTGGTCTGGTTATCAGATCAGCTTATCAGGAGCTGGTCTGGTTATAAGACCAGCTTATCAGGACCTGATCTGGTTTTCAGATCAGCTTTTCAGGACCTGGTCTGGTTTTCAGATCAGCTTATCAGGAGCTGGTCTGGTTTTCAGATCAGCTTATCAGGAGCTGGTCTGGTTATCAGACCAGCTTATCAGGACCTGATCTGGTTTTCAGATCAGCTTTTCAGGACCTGGTCTGGTTTTCAGATCAGCTTATCAGGACCTGGTCTGGTTTTCAGATCAGCTTTTCAGGACCTGGTCTGGTTATCAGATCAGCTTATCAGGAGCTGGTCTGGTTATCAGACCAGCTTATCAGGACCTGATCTGGTTTTCAGATCAGCTTTTCAGGACCTGGTCTGGTTTTCAGATCAGCTTATCAGGACCTGGTCTGGTTTTCAGATCAGCTTTTCAGGACCTGGTCTGGTTTTCAGATCAGCTTTTCAGGACCTGGTCTGGTTTTCAGATCAGCTTATCAGGACCTGGTCTGGTTTTCAGATCAGCTTATCAGGAGCTGGTCTGGTTTTCAGATCAGCTTATCAGGAGCTGGTCTGGTTATCAGATCAGCTTATCAGGACCTGATCTGATTTTCAGATCAGCTTATCAGGAGCTGGTCTGGTTTTTAGATCAGCTTATCAGGAGCTGATCTGATTTTTAGATCAGCTTATCAGGTAACAGATCAGGCAATCAGGAGCTGTCCAGATTTTCATTTTAAGATATCTGAGTCCGATTTAGTTATCAGTGTACAAGTAGATAGCCATTTATAACATTTATATACATGAAGTTTAAAGTCAGATGAAATACGAAAAAGTAAAGTGTTATGTAGTAAAATTATTTTCTATATCGATCATAGTTTAATTCACTATCTTTGCTTATAATCAAAAATCCATATTTATCCTTTCAACATGCTTTTTATTTTTCTCACCTTACTTAAACATTAAATATACATTATCATGATCTCGTATTAAATGTTTGGTGATTCTGGTGTAAGTTTTACAGAAGTAGAATGAATAAACATTCTTATCTCTCCCCATACAAAAATATGTTCCGCATACGCATCATCGTTAAATATCATATTGGAATTACTTTGGACTGAAATAACAGATTCACTATCTGTAAATTTTGTAATATCTTATTGTTTTAATTGATGAAATTAATTTATTCAGGTATTCATATTTGGATGGATAAAAAGATTTTGAGTATAAATAAATGTTCTCAAATTTAAGTCCATTAGGACTTTCTAGCAAGCCAATCATAGCTTTTTTCGCAATTTGACAGGTCAACTATTGTTGCACGAATAGAATTTCGTATAAGGGAACTATGATTTATTTTTGAACTATCGTTCAATCATTCATCAAAATTTCGTACCAAGGTGTTTTAGGTTGTTGTACTAACCGCATTTATGTAGCTAAATACATTTTATAAATATTATCTCTTATGATAAAAAAAATAAACTAATACAGCTATACCATATCAGAAAATATTTTCTGAAATCGTATAGCTGCATTTGTTTATTTTTTCTATAATAAGAGATAATGATCCATACTCATAATCAAAACAGCATAAAAATATCCTTTTTTGACTATGAGTATGCATCAATATTTATGAAATGCGTTTAGTTACAAAAATGTGGTTAGTAAAACAAAGTATATTTTAACAGCCTTATTTATAACACTTATTAGGGCTTTATAAAGACTTTTTAAGAAAAAATTTTTATAAAAAATTTGTTTTAAAAAACCTTTCCAAAGCCTTAATAAGTTTTATAAATAAGGCTGTAAGAGTTTAAAATCAGTATTTTGTATGATAGTACTGATTTGAAACTCTTAAAATATTCTTTGTTTTGACTATGAGTAGGGGCCATTATCTCTTATTATAGGACAAATAAAATAATATAGCTATACGATTTCAGAAAATATTTTCTGAAATCGTATAGCTACATTATTTAATTTTTCTATAATAAGAGATAATATTTATGAAATACATTTCATAAATATTGGCGCATACCCATAGTAAAAACAACCTAAAAATACCTTGGTACGAAATATTGATGAATCATCAAAATTTCATTTCATGCTATATTTATGTTGTTTTACTAATCGCATTTTGTAAATAAATGCATTTCATTAATATTATCTATTATTATTGAAAGAATAAAATAGTATGGTTATATGATATTAGAAAACATGATTTCTGATATCATATAATCATACTATTTTATTCTTTCTATAATAAGAGATAATGACTCATACTCATAGTCAAAACAAAGGATATTTATATGCTGTTTGAGTATGCGTCAATATTTATGAAATGCATTTAGTTATAAAATGCGGTTATTAAAACAAAGTATATTTTTAGTGTTTAAAACCACCATTTTTATGGTAATACCGGTTTTAAGCACTTAAAGCATACTTTATTTTGACTATGAGCATGAGCTGATATTTATGAAATGGATTTTATAAATATTGACTCATACCCTTAGTCAAAACAACATAAATAATTCTTGGTACGAAATATTGATGATTCATCGAACGATAGTTCAAAAATAAATCATAGTTCCCTTATATCAAATTCTATTCGTGCAACAATAGTTGACCTGTCAAATTACGAAAAAAACGCTATGATTGGCTTGCTAGAAAGTCCTAATGGACTTAATATTTGAGAACATTTATTTATACTCAAAATCTTTATATCACCCCAGATATAAATATCTGAAGAAATTAATTACATCAATTAAAATAATAATATATTACAAAATTTACCGATAGTGAATCTGTTATTTCAGTCCAAAGTAATTCCAATATGATATTTAACGATGATGCGTATGGGAAGCATATTTTTGTATGGGGAGAGATAAGAATGTTGATTCATTCTACTTATGTAAAACTTACACCAGAATCACCAAACATTTAATAAGAGATCATCATAATGTATATTTAATGTTTAAGTTAGCTGAGAAAAATAAAAAGCATGTTGAAAGGATAATAATGGATTTTTGATTATAAGCAAAGATAGTGAATTAAACGATGATCGTTATAGAAAATATTTTACTAGATAAAATTTTACTTTTTCGTATTTCATCTGACTTTAAACTTCATGTATATAAATGTTATAAATGGCTAGCTACTTGTACACTGATAACTAAATCTGACTCAGATATCTTGAAATGAAAATCTGAACAGCTCCTGATAGCCTGATCTGTTACCTGATAAGCTGATCTAAAAATCAGATCAGCTCCTGATAAGCTGATCTGAAAACCAGACCAGCTCCTGATAAGCTGATCTGATAACCAGACCAGCTCCTGATAAGCTGATCTGAAAACCAGACCAGCTCCTGATAAGCTGATCTGAAAACCAGACCAGCTCCTGATAAGCTGATCTGAAAACCAGACCAGGTCCTGAAAAGCTGATCTGAAAACCAGATCAGGTCCTGATAAGCTGGTCTTATAACCAGACCAGCTCCTGATAAGCTGATCTGATAACCAGACCAGCTCCTGATAAGCTGAACTGATAACCAGACCAGCTCCTGATAAGCTGATCTGAAATCCAGACCAGCTCCTGATAAGCTGATCTGAAAACCAGACCAGCTCCTGATAAGCTGATCTGAAAACCAGACCAGCTCCTGATAACTTGATCTAGTAGCTGATACCTGTTATTTGCTGTTAGCGAACATGGATGAGAAAGATTTAAAGCATTTGGTGTTGACAAGAAATGTGATGAAGAAAAAGCTTCGTAGTATAAAAACTGGTGAAATAGATACAAGTGAACAACTAAAAGATATATTTAAACCTATAACAGAAGAATTCAAAAATAGTTCTAAAAATATTAAAAGAATTCTTATGAAAGAGGAAAGTAAAATCAAGACAGAAGTTGAAAATATACAAGTTTAAAGCCTGAGAAACCTTCACTCAAGATATAGACAAGTACCCCAAAGAAACTAGCAGAAGAAACAATATTTGATAATACCATCTTATTTAATGATGCTAATACTGAAAATGATGATGACGATGATTTTTACTCATAGACTTCCAATTCTGAAGACATTTATACTGACTTATCAGTATTGGATTTGAAATGAATTAGATAAAAACTATTGTTGATAGTTACCTCAAACTGAATGAAGATAAAATACAAGACAAATTAATAATATAGCTTAAAGCATTAATATTTAAGAATATATTTGAATGCCAATTGAGGAACTACAACGTGAAATAAATTTAGAGAAAGAAGACAGTTATAAAATTGCAAAAGCAATTCTAAAAATTAAATAATTAAAAACAAATTGACGAGTTTACGATTAAACATACAGATTAGAAAATTAACTACATGTTAGTATATTAGTATAAATAGCTGAAAGTGCAACATGTAGATCACAACATTTTTGAAAAAATCTGTGAAACAACTCAATGTCTTTAAAAAGAAATTTAGTAAACGAACTCCATATTAAATCTCAACAATTGTTTGTGCTTGTAGAGATGCAATGAAAGGAATATATGAAGTTTTATGAAGCTAAGTTAGGTGAAATGGAGAACTATTCTACAGAAAATAGAAATTGTTGATTTTTGAAGACTGTATTTGACACATTCTCAAAGTTTAGTACGGCTGAAAATAAAAGCTGCACTCTAAAAACCAAGGAATGGAAAATATTTTTGAAGTGGTACGGGTACCAAAAAAAACTTACAAACAGATGATTCTAAGGAATTTTTTAATAAATACTTTGGAAAACTCATACATAAATAGAAGATTAAACATCACTTAATATGAAAGCATCAATAGTAGAATGATTTAATTGAGTATTAAAAGGAATGATGTGAAAAGAATTAGCTTTAATGGTTCATATAAGTGGATTAGTATATATAAAGATTTACTTAGTGCATAAAATAGAAAAATTTATCTCACCATTAAAATGTTTACGATTAAAGTTAACTCAACAAATGAGAAAAAGCTGCTTAATACAGTAAAAAGTAATTTGAAGAATGAATGTTGAATTTAATAAAAATAAAAATAAAATTAAAACGAAAAATCTAGTTTGTCTTGTTTTTTGCAGGATTGATTGGGAATGATGGGTCTTAAGAAAGGTAATTAACTAAATGTAGTGGAATTCTCTAAACTTGATGGTCTGAATGAAATATTGGTAAAGCTTCAGTGTTTAAAATGAATTATAACATAGTGTAATATTCAGCAGCACATCATATTATCACTTTTTATAAAGTTGTATGTACATTTTCCCATCGAAAGCGCTAGCACGCAAAATTTTACAATCTGAAAATGGGATTATTATAGAAGATCTTTACTCTATTTATTTCTTTAGCTATCAGATCTTTAGAAAATATAGATAAACTATGGAAATTGGACTTTGATATCCAATCTTTAAGAATGTACATGTGTGTGAATAAGTATCAAACAAACTTAGTGAATGAATATACGCTTCAACTAGAATCTTGCTGAAGCATGCATAAATTTTAAAATGTACAGTAAACAGATCTTACTTTATATCTGTATCTGTATGAGTATTAAATAAATTTATAGGAAAAAAATGAAAGCATGCCGAAGCATGTATAATTTAAAAGAAAATCCTCACGTCATACAATTTTGTAAGCAAAGAAATTTTATGATATTGTGGTCAATGAAATACATATATATGTATCTACCTTGTAAAAATTCAAAAGAGCGAACTGGTAAATTCTAATAGTAAAGATTTTTAATTGTAAAACTCTACATTTCGGACTCTTACGTCACTAACGATAGAAGCATGCTAAGGCATGCATACTAGCAAAATATATAAAGCTGTTAGAAGGTGATGAGACAGCAATTGTATCTGGATCAACCCAACTCATGAATGTATTGTATACGGAGATGATTGATGGTGATGATGACCTTTTTTAAGTGAATAATCATTATATATGAATGCGACAGTGGTTGACCCCTCAAACCTCATGTAGAAATACTTGAGGGGAAAAATTCTCTCAAAACATAGATATTTCATTGTTTCTAACACTTTATGAAAACACCAACGGTGAATTGCTGGTAGAGGTAACTGAGTTATTTGAGATCGATTTGATACAATAGTTGTTTATTAAACATGCATTTCTTTGTATCTAAACTAATTTCTACATGCCTAATGTATATACCCAGCAAAAAATTAGACATAAATTCTCTATTCCAAGTAGTAAAATCTGAAAAAAGGAGTGGCACATTAGAAGAAAAAAATATAAAAATAGAGACTGACTGGCCAACTTATACGTACACTCTGCCCGATGGGCACACAAAACACACTTAAACATTTCAGAAATATATATACAATACGCTGAACTTTAATAAAATGAAAAAAATCATATAGAACATTAAATAAAAGCCATAGGTGCTCACCCTTCATAAAATAAACATATGTATATGTACCTTATTAATGTAAACATATTATCAGTATAAAGCAACAGAAATTTCGTCATACAAAGTCATCTTGTATCCTAGAGGAGCCGTCGATAGGGTATACCTAAATTATATGAAAACGAGTTCGTTTTCTGTTGATCGCTATTAAAGAAGAAAATATGTTTGTTCATTATGATTTAACTAATTTAAAAGTACATTTAAATTCAATCTCATATCAGTACTTCTTAACATAAAAATTAAAAATAAATGTTATCCAATTCTATATTATACTATGTATCAAAAATTCCTAAAAAGCTGTTATATGAAAGAATCTCCAGCGCTTCTAACTGCATCAGAGTTTAAGAAAAAAACTCTTTTATTCAATTGAATAAAATTTTAATTTGAAGCAGTAAGCAAATACATCAGCTTACTGCATTCGTATTCATGATCACATAATAGAATATATAACCACTAAAGGACAAAGTCTAAAAGTCTTATAAATTAAGAAATATACAAAATAACATAATTTTTATAAACGCGTAAAGTTTCAAAAGTAATTGAAATGATTTCATCGCAAAAAAACGATTGTTTTCAACAATTATGAAAATAATAATTACAATATAAAACTCCCTTTTGATTTCCAATGTTTATCAATAAAAAATAAAAAATAAGTAAGTTAACAAACAACAAAAAAACTATCAGTACCTAAGCTGGAGTGCCGGATCAGTTTCATTTAAAAATGTGTATACATTTTTAAAAAGCAAAGCAAGCTTTCCAAAATAAATGTAGAAGGCTATAGCTAGAAAAAATTTTATGTACATATAAATATATGTACATACATACATACATACATAAAATCAATTTGTAGATATGTATGTATACATATCAAATTTCTTATCAATGCTTAAGTATTTATTAGATCTACATTATGAAAATATATGAAGCGTCGTTTAGTTAAAGCACAATGCAAATATAAACAATCCATACACTCAGGGAAAATCTGCAGCTTAAAAATAAGAATTCGTCACATTAGTTCAATCATTTTTAGTATAATAGAAAATGTCTATTGAGATATCTACAAACTAATGAGTTTAATAAATGAATACTGTAAATTAATATTTTGTCCATATTGAAATAAGAAATTTCAATATGACTAAACCTTTGTTAATGGTTCTTATTAATTCAGCATGGTTTTTACTGATTTCAAGTTGGTTTTTCTCTGTGTGTAGAAAACTCTTTCAGTCAAAAAAGACGAATGTAGTTAAATAAACAAAATCTGTAATATAAACAAATTTCACACAGACCGACTTCAACGCGAGACAAATTTAAGCATGAGAAAATATAAAGCAATCGTAAGTATAAAAGCATACTAGGATTAGGGAAGTCCAGACATATGATATTATTTTATAGTACCAAACGTCGATACTGAAAACAATTTATTTCCACCTACATATAAATACCAGCGCAAATACACACACATAGCAGAATTCATATAAAAAATATCCAAGAAAATTTCAACATCACCCTACCTTTCACAAATCACGACTAGCCTTAAATTCTCCCCCAAGATATGCATACACAAATTCACCTGGCCATACATACATACATACACATAACCAATTTACCTCAATAACATCCTCACCCACCTCAAATCACGATCAGCCTTAAACTCCTACAGACAGACACACCCACAAATCTCCATGGCTACATATTACGTCAACAACCATGCCCACCCAAATCATGGTCAGCCTTAAACTCCTACAGAAATACAAACAGACAGACTCCCTCGGTTACATATTACTAGTACACCTCGCCCCTCATAAATCGCAATCAGCCTTAAGCTCCTATAGAAATTCCTACAAACGTACACACACACACACATACACATATATATATATACACGTAATCGATCTAGCTCTACTACACCCCGCCCCCCCCTTCCACTCGAAGCTTCAACTAAATTCTCACAGACAGACAGACACATCCACAAATCCCCATGGATACATATTACGGCAACAACGCCACCCACTCAAATCACGGTCAGCCTTAAATTTCCACAGACTAGCAACATCTACATTAACATTAGAAAATTTAACTTTCATGTTTTGCCGTCGGCATTAGGAAAAAAATAATAATCATGTTTTGCCGTCGGCATTTGAAAAAAATAATTATCATGTTTTGCCTTCGGCATTAGGAAAGATTATCATGTTTTGCCTTCGGCATTAGGAAAAAATAATAATCATGTTTTGCCGTAGGCATTAGGAAAAATTGTCATACATTGCCATAGGCAATAGGAAAAATTATCATGTTTTGCCTTCGGCATTAGGAAAAATCATTAGATGATTTTCCGTCAGCATTAGGAAAACCCATTTTCATGATTTTCCCCGTCGTCATATACACACATAAAAACCGCCAAACTATAAACCGCCTTAATACATGCACACACAATATTCCACACACAAATTTCCACGGTCAGGCAGGCAGACAGACAGACAGACAGACAGACATACACTTAATGTAAAGAAAAACTCCTAATGTAAACAAAAAACTCCTAATGTAAACAAAAAACTCCTAATGTAAACAAAAAAACACAAATTTCCAAGAATTTAACAATTTTCAAATTTTAATTACCCAAATTTAACAATTTCAGCAACAATTTAACAATTTTAATTGCGGCAGGATTGGCAGTTCCCTACTACTCATATTTCTACTTTTGCCGATGATACAGCCTGTATGAGTGTGCACGAAAAGCCTTATGAGGCATCTCGCAATCTCCAGGAACATATCACTCAGCTGGAAATATGGTTGAACTTATGGAGAATTAAAGTCAATGAACAAAAGTGTGTCCATATAACGTTCACCCTAAGAAGAGATACTTGCTCCCCCATTCGAATCAACAATCAAAATATTCCTCAACATTCCCAAGTGAAATACCTTGGTATACACCTTGATCGAAGACTTACATGGAAACATCATATTGACTCTAAGTTAACTCAGATGAAACTTAAGTTAACTCAAATATATTTGTTGATTGGCAGAAACTTAACACTCAGCCTAGACTGCAAACTTTTATTATACAAGTCGCTTTTGAAGCCAATATGGCGCTACGGAATTCAGTTATGGGGCACTGCTTCAGCTTCCAATGTCGAGAGAATCCAACGAAGGCAAACCAAAAATTTTGCGGTTAATAACATCGGCTCCATGGTACATCCAAAATTCTATTATACATCGTGATTTAAATATGCCACTAGTGACTGAAGAAATTGCAAAATACGCAGGCAAATATTTAACAAAACTCGAATCACATCCTAATCCGCTTGCTCGTAATATTTTGAACTTTACTGGACACATCTGCTTAAAAAAGAGGGACACACAGGCTCTTATACCTAACACTCCAGATGGGACTACTTGAAAATACTCCCCCCCCCTTTTTTTATTATCACTACTAATGTATTATTTATAACTACCACTAAGTTTATGTCCGACACTGGTCGGGCCTAATAATTTTTTTTTATAGATTTAAGATTTGAATACTTATTGTTAGTTCATATATGAAGATACAATAAATAAATACATGCATTACAAAAAAAAAATAAATATATAAATATTAGCGCAAATACACACACACTCATAGCAGAATTCATATAAGAAATATCCAAGAAAATTTCAACAACACCCCACCTTTTGCAAATCATGACGAGCCTTAAATTCTCCCTCAGATATACATACACAAATTCCCATGATCATACATACATACATATACAATATATAAGATTAATCTCAACAACACAACACTCTCACCTACCTGAAATTACAGATAGTCTTAAACTTCTACAGACGTCTATACACATAGATTCTCACGGCTACATAGTACAAGAACACCTCGCCCCTAATAAATCACAATCATCTTAAATTCTTACAAAAATACATACATACATACATACAAATAACCAAATTACCTCAACAACATCCTCACCTACCTCAAATCACGATCAGCCTTAAACTACTATAGACAGACACATCCACAAATCCCCATGGATACATATTACGTCAACAACCCTGCCCACCCAAATCATGGTCAGCCTTAAACTCCTACAGACATACAAACCCACAGATTCCCCCGGTTACATATTACTAGAACACCTCGCCCCTAATAAATCACAATCATCTTAAATTCTTACAAAAATACATACATACATACATACAAATAACCAAATTACCTCAACAACATCCTCACCTACCTCAAATCACGATCAGCCTTAAACTACTATAGACAGACACATCCACAAATCCCCATGGATACATATTACGTCAACAACCCTGCCCACCCAAATCATGGTCAGCCTTAAACTCCTACAGACATACAAACACACAGATTACCCCGGTTACATATTACTAGAACACCTCACCCCTCATAAATCACAATCAGCCCTAAGCTCCTACAGAAATACACACATTGAAATTCCTACAAACATACACACACACACACACACATACACACACACACATACACATACACACACACACATACACACAATCGATATACCTCAACTACACCCCGCCCCCTGCCAATTAAACCTTCACCTAAATTCTCACAGACAGACAGACACATCCACAAATTCCTATGGTTACATAATACGGCAACAACGCCACCTACTCAAATCACGTCCAAATTCTCACAGTCTATCAACACGAACATTAGCATTAGAAACAATAACTTTCAGGTTTTCCCGTCGTCATTAGGAAAAATCATTTTCCCGTCGGCATTTGAAAAAATTATATTCATGTTTTGCCGTCGGCATTAGGAAAAATTAATAAACATGTTTTGCCGTCGGCATTTGAAAAAAATAATAATCATGTATTGCCGTCGGCATATACACTCATATGAAACCTCAAAAAAAATCACCCGTTATCACAATTAATGTAACCCAAAAAATCACCCGTTCACACAAAGTTAATGTAAACAAAAAACTCCTAATGTAAACAAAAAAACTCCTAATATAAACAAAAAACATCAAAGCGCCGCCGAAAACACAAATTTCCAAGAATTTTAAAATTTCAGCAACAATTTAACAATTTCAGCCACAATTTAACAATTTCAGCCCACAATTTAACAATTTCACCAACAATTTAACAATTTTAATTGCCACAGGAACCCCAGTTCCCTACTACTGTTGGTTTTAACGTTAAAACCAACTTTTATTAAAACCATGTCAGTGTGAAAACAATATTACCTCAACTTAATATTTTTTTCTGTAGCTACATCAATATTAAAATATTTGAGCATAAAAACTTGTATACACTTAAGTTCAATAACTAACATCCCATCCAAATTATTCTTCATTAAAAAAAAACTTATATTTAACTAAGCTTTTAAAAAATTTTCTTATCTCAGGTTTTCCGCATTTTTCAATTTAACCTGAATATTTATCTCTATTTACCATCAATAAAAATTATTTTGCCTTTCAATATAATAGCTTAAGTGCACCTTAATTTTTACTATTCTAATAATGGATTTTTTCATAACATCTTAACTAAAAAACAGCGAATATTAACTATTAAAACGTTTTCTTTCTTTATGAAATTAACAGTTTTATTCTAAATAAATGTGCATCTTTTTCGGAGGCTAAAAATTTTATATAGAAACCAAACATAATTATACAAAACCCTCAATATCTCAAAACATAAAAAACTTTGTAAAGCTATGTGAGAAGTACAGAGTTGCCACAGGGTTGTGTCGGATGCATGTACCTGTATTAAATGTGCCTTGGCTCATCATAAAATATACGGCAGTAACTTCATATGCTCTCTAATTTTTGTTTTATTTTCTTTTGTGATTATTTTTCTTTGTAGTTTTGTTCACAAAATGTATAAAACTTCTTGAAAGTATGGTAACATTTTAGAGAGAATAAGTATTTAAATGTGAGAGCATAAGAAAAAACGTTGTCAAAATCAATAGCTTAAAATCAATAAAAACCATATTGAACTAATAAGAAACATTTACGAAGGTGTAGTCATATTGAAATTTTTTATTGAATTAATGTAACGCGCTCTAATTTTTAAGTTGCAATTTTTCCCTGAGCGTATGTACGAAGTATTTCGTACCGAATAAACAACTAATATTTTCGTAAAATGCACCAAATTTTTCGTTTGTTTTACCTATGATATATTTTGAGTGTACCTGTACATATTTACTCAATTGTTTTATAAATTAAATTAATAATAAACTTTTCTCAGACAACCGCAAACATGGATATCGGAAATATTGATTTTGATTTCCAATACCTTCTAGGCAAAAATAATTATGTGGAGGACGATTGTGTAAATGAATTTCATTACATTCTAACTCATTATACATCTTCCGCTCCCTGTCCAATGGATTTTTTAAGGTCAATTGCCAACATTAATCCAATTGAACCTAATCAGATCCATATCCAGTTGCTTTATTATGGAGAAGATTACAGTTTAGTTGGACACTGGGTATGTCTATTTTACAATGGTGATTCATTGATGGCCTTAATCGCAAATCACTACCGCCTTTACAACAGGATTTTGTATATGCTCTATTTCCACACAAACCGCCCATATTATTCCCTGATGTGCAACAACAATCCGATAGTTACGACTGTGGTGTCTTTGCAATTGCATATGCCACGTCTGTTGCGTTAATAAAAATCCCTCTTTGTACAACTTCATAGTTTCAGAAATGCGTCCCCACTTGCTACGTATTTTAATTAGTGGTGACATAACACACTTTCCATCCACTCCTAGAAAACCACGAGGAAAACCCAAACGAAATATATTTGCAGTCATTCGCTCAGTACAGGATAATAATCGAATGCTACTATTGCCACATAAAACTGTCACCGCACAAGTGAGAAAACGGTTTCAGAACGAAAAAGGGCTTCTAGACTTAACACAGAAATAAAATTAAAATAAAACGAAAGCGATAAATTAAGGAAAGAGACAGAGAGATCTGTATACAAAAAACGTTCGGCACGGTCACAGCTGAAAGATTCTCAAGCGCACCATAATGTTCGTCTCGATCCTGAGTACCGCAAGGAAGAACAATCTCGTAACACACAAGCACATCGTATTGCTCGTCTCGATTACGAATACCGTGACGCAGAACAGTTGCGTGATTGTGAAATCCGTCGTTCTTCTCGTCTCGATCCTGAGTACCGCAAGGAAGAACAATCTCGTAACACACAAGCACATCGTATTGGTCGTTTTGATCACGAATACCGTGAGGCAGAACAGTTACGTGATTGTGAAACCCATCGTTCTTCTCGTCTTGATCTTGATTACCGCAAGGAAGAACAATCTCGTAACACAGAAGCACATCGTATTGCTCGTCTTGATCATGAATAACGTGAGGCAGAAAAGTTACGTTATTGTGAAACCCATCGTTCTTCTCGTCTCGATCCTGAGTACCGCAAGGAAGAACAATCTCGTAACACACAAGCACATCGTAATGCTCGTCTTGATCACGAATACCGTGAGGCAGAACAGTTACGTGATTGTGAAACCCATCGTTCTTCTCGTCTCGATCCTGAGTACCGCAAGGAAGAACAATCTCGTAACACACAAGCACATCGTATTGCCAGTCTTGATCACGAATACCGTGAGGCAGAACAGTTACGCGATACTGAAACGCATCGTGTGGCATGTCTAGATTGTTCTTATCGTGAAGCAGAACAAGTTCGTAACACTTATGCGCATCGGGTTTCTCGTCAAGACGAAAGCTATCGTTCGCGCGGGCAATATTTAGACAAATATCATAAGAATTTTTTAATGTCGGATTGGGAAGTAGTTTGTCAAATATATACAGCTGCTATACAAGAAGGATATTCTAACTCATGTTACTGTTGTGGACGTCTGTGGCATAAAAAATCAATTAAATATATTTCAAAAACTGCGTTGCAGCTAAAAAGTAAGAAATATACAGATGAATATTTGTCATTAACATTCCACCTCAATCCAGATGCAGATATAGGTACTTTCTGTAATACGTGCTCATCAGGTATACGGTTGTTTAAAATTTCTCGATTAGCTAGAGCAAATGGCTTGATATTTCCTCCAATACCTGATGTTTTTAAAGATCTTACTCCTCTCGAAGAACGATTAGTGAGTGCTCGACATATTTTTATTAAAATTGTTAAAAGAGGCACTGGACTAGGATATCAGCATGGGCTTGCAGGAAATGTAATAAATATCCCAGTAGAAGTAAACACTATGGTCACTTCACTACCTCGGTCAATATCAGATACTAACGTTATAACGGTAGAACTAAAGCGCAAAATGTGCTACAAGCACGGACGCAAGGAGCGCATTAGACCCAAAATGGTATATCAAGCTGCCCAGTACTTAGTGAAATGTGATACTTATAAACTGCTTAACATTCAAGTTGATGAAAATTGGTCATGTGATGATGAGCGCAGTGAAGGTACTACTACATGTACATGCCATGATATGAATAACGAATGTGAGGAAATCAGTGAATATGAAAACTTAAATCCTGGTGGTAATGAAACTTTGCTGGATCAAGACATGTATTTGATACTTGCACCAGGTGAGGAAAAGCAACCATTATCGCTCATTTTCGATAATCACATGGAAGAATTGGCGTTTGTGAAAATTCATTGCGGTCAAAAAAGGGTGTTTAAAATAAAACTAAGCCATATGGATATAACAAAATCAGAAATATCCCGAGAGGATCGTCATGCTGTTCGTTCTGATTATCTTTTTACTGCCTTAAAAAAATAGCAAACTATCAGAGTGCAGAATAGTATCGCAATGTGCCTAAGAAAAAAAAAATCGAAATGGGGAACCAATTTTAGTACAAAATATGCTAGACTCCACCTACATTAATAATTTGGTTCAAGTGGATGACGGCTATAGAATTTTAAGAGGAATTAAGAACTTGCCTGCACATTGGGAAGCAGAAAAAAAGAAGTTATTAGCTATGATTAGACAATTTGGTGTCCCCACACTTTTTGTAACTCTGTCAGCGGCAGAAACAAAGTGGCTGGAATTAATAGTGCTGTTAAAAAAGGTAGTAGATGGAGACCAAATATCGAAGGACCAAGCAGATCTGTTGTCCTATGCAGAGAAAGCTCGTCTTATTCAGAGTGATCCTTACATTTGTGCCACATATTTTGATTTGCGTCTTCAATCTCTAAGAAAAACTTGGAGTTGTCCATCGGGCCCTTTCGGTAAATTTACCATAGCACACTTCTACTACCAAATAGAATTTCAACACCGTGGATCTCCTCATGCCCATATTATGCTATGGATAAAAGAAGCACCGATCTTTAATCCGAGTGATGCAGCATCAATACCAGCTGTTATCAAATTTGTTGATGATATTATAGCTTGTAGTAGTGAGGGTATTGATACTTCATTGATTGAGTTGCAGCGTCATAAACACTCACATACCTGTCATCCTAATCCTGGAAGATCGTGTAGATTCGGTATTCCATTTTATCCATATGATAAAACAATGATTTTGACAGAACTAGATAAAAATGAAGCAACCTTTAAGAAAAGCACACGGATAGCAAAAGAACTAAGGAAAAAATGAATAGCATTCCAGAGACTGTAATAAATTTTGAGAATTTTTTAGAATATGTTGGTCTCAATAGAGAGCAATACATTCTTGCAGTGAGAGCTTCTATTTCTAGGCCCACAATTGTTTTAAAGCGAAGCCCCAATGATGTATACATAAACCCTTACTCCAAAAAAAATATCCAGCTCCATCGCGCAAATATGGATATTCAATTCATATTGGATCCATTTGCCTGCTCGTTATATATTGTTAATTATATAAACAAAACTGATCGAGGAATGTCAAGTTGAAGAGACAAGAAAAGATAATAAACCGCTAAAAGAATCGTTAAGGGCTATATCAAATGCGTTTCTAAATTCTTCTGAAATATCAGCACAGGAGGAAATTTATTACTTGTTAAGTCTCCCTTTGTCTCGTTGCAGTGAGAGTGAGATATTCATAAATACCAGTGTTCCTGAAAAACGTGTACAAATGTTAAAATGCTCACGAGATCTCCAAAAAATGGATCCGAAGTCCTGTGACATATTCATGCCCAATTTGATTGAGCACTACATCAATCGTCCACATGAAAAAGAATTTGAACACATGACCCTGGCTTATTTTGCTGCTTTTTACGTTTTCTAAGAAGGGCAATAAACGTAGTTTAATATCAATAAGAGAAGAAATCCCTGAAGATAAAAATGTGGAAAGTGAAAGCGAAAAAGGTGAAGATAAAGGTAATTGGATAAGATTGTTAAACAATGATGGTAATGTAAGTCGCCGACGGAGGCTACGAATTATTAGATTTTGCCGTTTCAGTACAACTACAGATCCTGAACAGTTTTACAGAGAACAACTTATGCTTTATCTACCATGGAGGAATGAAGTAGAAGAGCTGTCATTAGAATCTATCAATGTAGTAACAAAATTTCAGTCTGCTGCTGACACAATAAAATCCAACAGCTTACCTTTTAATCAGCTCGGAGGTGCTGAAGAGTTTCAAGCACTTCTAGATGCAATACGGCACGCCGAGGTAGAAAGTGAAGAAAGAGAGAATGTGTACAGTGATCAAAGAAATAAGAGACCGTTAGATGGTTATGAGTGTGAAGACCAAATTGGAGATGTTGCAAATGATATTTTGCCGGGCGGAAACGCAGGTCCAAACCAAGGTGATCCTGCTGTATTTGTTGCACCTGTAGTTATACCAGAGGCAATTTATTTAGAGTTAACCCGCAAACTAAACGCTGATCAACGTGACTTTTTGAATCATGTTGTACATTATTTTAGTAATTGTAAAGAACTTCACTGGCAGCCATTGTATGTATTTTTAAGTGGAGGAGCAGGAGTAGGAAAAAGTTTACTAATCACTACCTTATATCAATGTCTATCAAGAATTTTTAACCACTTACCTGGATCAAACCCCGATGACATCAAAGTTATTCTGACTGCTCCAACAGGAAAAGCAGCATTTGGTATTGGCGGTCAAACGTTACATAGTGCCTTTCTTTTACCAATAACGCAAGTTGGTCACACTATGCCGGAATTGTCAGCATCGACATCAAATTCACTTTCCTCCAAATTAGCCAATTTAAAATTAATTGTAATTGATGAGATTTCAATGGTAGGATCTAAAATATTAAACCAAATTAATCGCCGATTACAACAAATATTTAGAAACAAGGCTTTATTTGGAGGAATATCAATTATTGTTGTTGGTGACATGCGTCAATTACCTCCAGTTGGAGATAATTGGATATTTCAGAAATTAAGTGGAAAAACCATCGCAACATTAGCAGGTGCAGCTTTGTGGTATTTATTCCAACTTTTTGAATTAAAAATAATAATGCGGCAACGAAATGATGCTGCAGGTACCATGACTTCTGAGGACTTCGAACTAATGAACGAAAGATGTTTCAACATCAATGAGATCCCACAGGACTTCAAAGATGCTGTGCATTTATATAGTAGTAATGCTCTTGTAGAAGCTCATAATGAAAGGGTTCTAAATTCAATGACAACTGAAGGGGCAATTGTTGATGCTTTGGATGAAGTTTTTGGCGAGCCAAATATACCGTCCAAAAATCGCGCATTAAAAGCTATTTCATCTTTACCTACTGCACAAACGTATGGGCTACCTAGAAAATTAAATTTAAAAATATCAGCTAGATATATGATAACAATTAATTTAGATACTGAGGATGGACTTGTAAATGGAACAACGGGACGATTGAAGGCCATTGAATATGGTGTTAACAAAGTAACCCGCGAAAGAAGACCGCTAAGATTATGGCTACATCCAGATGACTTAAACGCTGGCAAAAATAGGAGAAGATATTTTAGTAACCAATACGCAGAACGTCTTAAAAATAATTGGACACCTCTTGAATGTGCTGCGTTTAATATTAAAAAGTGGAAAGCTTCTAATTTACATATTCGTCGAACACAATTTCCATTAGTTCCTGCTGAAGCCATTACAGTACACAAAAGCCAAGGCGCAACAATGGACAAAGTAGTGGTCCATATTAGTCTCCAATTTAAAAGGTCAATGCTATATGTAGCATGTTCTAGAGCTAGAACTTCAGCAGGATTGTTTATAATACCTTCAAATGGACAAGTATTTCCGAATCCGGCCCCGCCGTCGACAGATAGTCCGGTGGCTAGGGAAATGTGCCGCTTGCGTAAAAACCCTTTAGTGCCGGTTTTCAAAAATCTTCGTGTTGAAAAACAATCCGGTTGCATTCAACTAGTGTATCACAATGTACAGTCTTTAAGAAAACACATAAATGATATAATCGTAGATCAAATCATCATTAATTCTGATATCGTTATTTTTTCGGAAACATGGGGAAGTTCATCTGATACTTTTGAAATTAGTTCTTTTGATACTATCACAAAGACACACGGCCCAAATTCAAATAAAGCAAACAGGGGAATGGGCATGATTGCATATAAAAACAAATGTATCGGCCAAATTAAGTGAATAACTTTTCAAACATCGTGTGGAAAAGGTCATAGTAAAGGGATTGCTATCGATTTACAAGGAGTTCGAATAATTTGTGTATATAGATCCCCTCGCTGTAACATTAAAATGTTTTTAGATTCTCTGAGCAATGCCATATTCGAAGGAAACAGAACTTTGCCTTTGCCTCCGACTATAGTTTGCGGGGATTTCAACATAGATTTACTTAAACCTAATTACAATATGTTATTCAAACAATATTTTGAAAATATAGGTTTAAAGTCAAGTATACATCAAGTTGCAACAACAACGAGCTATACCCAAATAGACCACGTATACAGCAATATTGATATAAATGCTGGTACTTATTGTACACTATTTAGTTACCATAAGCCATTATGGGTGCAGTTTAATATATAATCGAATTTAACTGAACAACAATTTGTAAATTTGACAATAACTTATTATTTAATTAATTTTTAAGCATACGGACATGTTCTGTGTTCAAAAAGAAATTTGAATAATGTGGTTTATCAAGACCCGATAAACGGAAAGTACATATAACGAATCAGATATAAATGCATTTGAAACAGCGAATCTAATACCGTATAAATATTACTCCTCTTTGTCACTACAATATATAATATTATAGGTATAAAAGTCTACTTTTGCTCAAAAAGAAAGTAAACCAAAATCTTTAATGTTTATTTTTAAATTTTTTTTCTTTACCTTACCTTAAAATTACAATTAAGAAATGTGGATTTAAAAATTTTTATTCCCGTATTGCATTTTTGTTAAAGAAAAAATTTTTCAATAAATAAGCATTATTTAAAAAAAATAAAACGGTTTACTGGGTATTTAAAATGAAAATAAAATGTCTACATCAGGTAAGATTAATCGAATATAGCCATATAGTACGGAACCCTTCGTGCGCGACTCAGAGTCGCACTTTACTGGATTTATTTTGATTTAGCTTTCTTCCTTTTTTAAGTTTTTTCAGTTTAAACGATTTTTTTCGGTTTTAACGCTTTTTTCTCGTTTTGGCTTTTTTTTGTTCTCTTTTTGGGTTTTTTTAATTTTTGCAATTTTTTTCATTTTGGCGATTTTTTTCATTTTGGCGATTTTTTCATATTGGCGATTTTTTTGTTTCAGGATTTTTTTCATTTTGGCGATTTTTCCGGTTTTTTGCAATTTATTTTAGGCCTAGAGATCTTTTTTAATTTGGTGCTTTTTTTCTTTTTGGCGATTTTTTTGTTTTTGGCGATTTTTTATATTTGGCGATTTTATATTTTTTTGATTTTTTAATTTTACCGTTTTTGAAAATTTCAAGAGTTTTGCTCTTATGCTATAAGCACAATCAAAGGCTACCGACCATCGACTACCGACTACAAAAGTAACTGGCTACAAAAATAGCCAAGTCGCCAGCTACGTAATTCTTTTAACGACTACCGACCACTAACTACAAAAAATAAACATCTGTTTTGACATATTTAATAAAGTTAACCAAAACAAAACAAACTTGATTTTTTTAAGTGAATTTGTGTGAAAAAAATTTCAAATGTCTCAAGAAAATTTAATTAACTTTATAAGTACTATTGCTACTATTGCTTGATTATTATTTTTCAATGGTGCCACTATAATAGTTTTTCGCGTTTTTAATAGCGATATTTAATGTATTGCGTTTTTAAAACCACCATTTCATGCATTTATTGTATTGGCAGCACTAATCTGTTTTTTGTAGCCAAGAAAAATAGAAATTAGCCTAAGTTGGCTACGGGCTACAAAAGTAGCCGTGTAGTCGGTAGTCGTGTAGCGGCTAAAAGAATTATTCTCATAAGCACGCATGTATTCTATTTTTGACATCTCGTAGTCGATGGTCGGTGGACTTGATTGTGTTTATAGCATTACGGTTTCCAAGGTGCAGCAAGTTGTCAAAATTGCAAAGTCAAAATTTCATTAACTGATGGAACACCCATTGATTTAAATTTTTTAAATTTACTGTTAATTGTTGTAGTCTGTATAAAAATACACTAGCTTTTAAAATTTCAAGTGTATATATGTATGTACATACAATTGTATGTATATTACATGGGATTTTAACATTTTTCGTTGCTCGTTTTGGAACACCCTTTAGTTTTTAACTCTCATGTATTTGTTGTTGTAGTGGCCAAATACACAGAAAAATAACCGGCGGCGGCGCACCGTCGGCTTCGAGCCGGTCGACTTGTTTCTCTGCTTGGTATTGCCTCTTTCAAACACTAATTCACTCATACATAGCTCACACCGATTTGACAATGCAAAGCAAAAGCAAAAAGCAAAGAAATCTCAGCCGCACAATACACAGAAGTGTAGAAAGTGACAGGTAAAAAAAGCTGCAATCAGGTTTTTGTTAAAATTCGTGGAAAAAAGAGAAAAGCATAGTGTATTTGATACTGTAGTGTATTACTACTTACCAATTAACACAGCTAATAAAAATTTATTGCACTAGAAAGACGTAGCAAAACAAAAACGACGACAAAATTTTTAGGGAAAACGAGACAAACAGAAAAATACCCGTATCTTCCGTCTCGTGACACTTCTGTGTGTTTTGTGTCTCAGCAAAGAAATCAAAGTCAAAAGATTTTTACCCCCTAGCGTATAGATGTTTACACATCAAAAAAAATTTGTAAACATTACAGTGGAACATATTATAATTTTTCTCTAAATTTTAGAAGCGAACCATTTTAATTTTTGTCTAAATTTATATATGCTAATGAGATCATTGATAAAACTCTAAGCCATAAGCGGGTGCTAGACACATCAATATTCAGCTTCAATATGTGGTTGTGTGCGTTTTGTTTTATAAAAAAAATATTCACACCAATAGTATATGTGTGACTATTTTTGGAAAACAAACGCACACAACCACACATATTGAAGCTGAATATTGATGTCTCTGGCACTCGCTATACATGAAGAAAAATATAAACCTTTTAACTTTAAAGCAGGGTTTGAATTTGCTTAGCTATTTTCAAGCAATTAGTTTTTGCTGAACTAAAACTAACGCAAATGAGTCAGCAGCAGCAATAAGCATCAGCACTCAATGTAAAAAAAACTATTTGCTAAATGCTGTGCTGTGAAATGTTTGAAGCACAAGCAGTCAGCAAAATGAAATTACTGAAAGAAATTGTTGATGCTTACAGAAGCAATAGTATTATTTTTTGAAAAAGTGCTGATGCTGACCATCAGCAAATTTGTTTTTTCGTTTTTTTGCTGATGCTTCGGTGCTTTGCTGTGAAGGTTTGTCAGCATCAGTAACAGCAAATTTTAAAAACTACTGTTTTTGCTGACTTCAGCATTGCTTCAAGATGCTTAAGCATTACTAAAAAATTTATATTGTGTACAATATTCAAAAGGAGAGGAAGTGAATATGTATGGGTGGGAATATACACATACTACTTACATACATACATGTATGTATGTATACTTATATTTTTGTTGTTTGTTTGAAAATTAATTTTTTATGAAATGAGTTAATAGCGGTACAAATCAAATCGTTTTTTATGAGGTGATGTGTACCTGTGTATATGTACATAGATGTATATGTATGCGCTAAATACATACATACATATGTACATACATATTTATGTACATATGTAGAAATGAATGCATTGCATAGTACAAATGAATGTATTTTGGTTGAAAAGTAATATGTTTTTGTTTCGTATTTTGTTATTGTAGAAATAGATATCAAAGTAAACACGCATATATACATACATAAATACATATGTATGTAGGGACGCATGATGACTTTATTAATGACTTAGACCACTTGCATAATTAAAGTTATACTGCCTTATTCATAAAAAATATTTCAGGTTTATTAAGCGCTTATTTGACATATCTCTATAGGAAATTTGTCAAATAAACATGTAGACCGATAAAGATTAACTGTTGGAAAGTTCATTGTGTGCGAAAATGTCACATTCATTCTGTTTTCCTTACACAAGTATGCATTTTTTACATAATTTTGCTTCATGGAATGTATTTATAACAATTTTTTTACCAAAAAATGTATGTATGTATGTATGTACATAATATGTATGTATTTAAGAGGTGGTTTTATTACACACAATGTGTGCATATTTTACAACAACAAACAAACCCCGCTGAAAAGGATAATTTGAATTCTATGAAATCGTTAAATTTTTTCTTTGATTTTTGGTTTTACCTGCTTTTATTGAAATCAAGTCATTTGGAAGTTTTCCTGAATCACAAATAAATAACACAAGAATGCCGTATGTTAATTGTTGATTTCATATTTAGCAATATATGCATATCATTTTTTTGTTTGATTTTTGGTTTTAAGTCTTCTTTGAATCAAGTCCTTTGGAATTTTTGTTGATTAATTAAAAATATTTGAAAGGCTAAATTTCATTCTTGCATCCATTTTAGAAGAAGAAAAAGTTCAAAACATACATAACTAGTTCTTTGTATTTATGTATGTACATGCATATGTATGATTTTAATATTATTGTTCTTAGCAATTCGTCGTTTTCCCGAGATTTTCATTTGTTGGGAAGTTTTTTTAAAAACGAAATTTTGGTTTTATAATTTTAAATTGTGAAATACCTAAATAACAAAAAAATTTAGCGTTCGCTAGATGAAAAACAGCAAAATGTTAAACTTAAAAAATTTATATGTAATAATTATAAAAAATAAATATACATATATGTATACACAGGTACACATCGCCTCATAAAAAACGATATGATTTGTACCGCTATTAACTCTTCGTTTCATAAAAAATAGATTTTCAACCAAACAACAAAAATATAAGTATAAAAACATACATGTAGTATGCGTATATTCCCACCCATACATATTCAATTTCTTTCCTTTTTAATATTGTACACAATATAAATTTTTTAGTAATGCCTAATCATCTTAAAGCAATGCTGAAATCAGCAAAAACAGTAGTTTTTAAAATTTACTATTACTGATGCTGACAAACCTTCACAGCAAAGCACCGAAGCATCAGCAAAAAAACGAAAAAACAAAATTGCTGATGGTCAGCATCAGCACTTTTTCAAAAAAAAAAAATACTATTGCTGCTGTAAGCATAAGCAATTTCTTTCAGTAATTTCATTTTGCTGATTGCTTGTGCTTCAAACATTTCACAGCACAGCATTTAGCAAATAGCTTTTTTTACATTGAGTGCTGATGCTGATTGCTGCTGCTTATACAATGTGATTAGCAGAAGCCGAGGCATAGCAAAATTTGTGTGCTGATGCTATTTTGAAGTCAGCAATTCAAACCCTGCTTTAAAGAACTTTATGGTTTACTTAATCCACCAGCCAAGAAGTGGTGTAACCCACATCTAGTTTTTTAAACAATTGCTCTTTTTGATTATTTAACTGCTTAATACTTTGATCTGTACAAAAACTATTTTCCAGCTCCATTTTTTTAAGAATACCAAAATGCGGTTTACTCTAACTTCGTTGGATAGTTGTTAGCATATATTATGTATTTATCAGCAACCAAAAATCTAATGTGCGGTGCGCTGATAGCCTCATACATATACACTTAATATATATCATAGGTAAAATAAATGAAAAAATGTGGTTCATTTTACGAATATATTCGTCTTTTTACATTACAAAATCCTTCGTAGATAGGAGAAATTGTATTTGTTTATTTGTAAGTAAGAACATTTTGTATTTTTACAAATATTTTATTATTAGATTTACGAAAAATTATGTTTATATTACAAAAGAAATTCATGACTCATGAAAAACAATTTCGTGTTATATACGAAATTTTGTATAAAAAGCTTAAAATATTAAAATCTGCAAGGAAATTATTTTGTCTTGCATTTGAAAAATAAGTTTGTAGAATAATCTGTAATTCTTGGAACTGAAGTTTGTAATAATCATAAAAAAATATAATTTTAGTGGAATTGTTACAGCCTCTGTATTTCCCATACATTACATTACATATTTTGCACTGAAACTCACTAATCAAACTGACTATTAAAAGTTGCACAATGACATGAAAAGAAATGGAGGAAAAATTAAGAAATTTAACAAAACAGCAATTTTTATATTTCAATATTTTGTTTATTTTTGGAAATTTCCAAGTTTATAAAAATGTTTTATTTTCTTCTAAATTCAATAAAATAAACGAAAAATATGGTACTATATATAATTTTTGTAACACAACGAAACTCGTATAATTACGAAAAATGTTTCCTTGGACCAGCTAAACTTTTCGTAAAATTTACAAAATTTTGGTTTATTGCACAAATATTAAAAAACTAAACTTTTTTTTATATTTTCAAGCATGAAATATTTTGAGTGTAGCATATATTACCAAAATAACCAGAAAGATATTAAAAATTGTGTTTGCTTATACATATGTGCCGGCTATACATATTATAAACATCTCAATAGGGTGTATTATCAATTATGACTTTTGAACTAGAACTTAAAATGCCAAAAAAATAAAAATAAAATTAGTTTTAAGTTTATAATTTGAAATTTCTTTATGCATGCTGAAAATTTTTAAAACAAATTATGTAATTTTTAATAAAATACTGCATTACTTTGATTGCAATACGAATAAGGAGCTCTTTGCTCCTTATTTTTCGGAAAACAATAAAAGTAAAAAAAATTTTTGGTGTTATTTTGCTTGCAACTGCCCACTGCACACTTCATATTTAAGTATGCATTTTTTTAACTACAGAACTGCCAACTTTTACGCAAGTAATGTTTTCCCTTACTTTTCTTGCTAAGTTCGGTAAAATGGGGATACAAAAATTAATCCTTCTTTCATACTCTTTTGTATTCAGACTTTCTATGATTTTATCGGTAATTATGTAATTAAAGTCTATGGATTTGAAAATTATGGCTAGTGGATTCTTAACGAGTTTCAGTTTGTACTACATATGTATTATGGTTAGAGTGTAAAGTATTATTATCCAATTTTTGCCATGAAAAATGTCAAATTCCACTCAAACAAATGCGTATTTTGAGCAATTTGAAGTTACAAAGCAAACAATATTATGAATTTTCAAGTATTTTTTTATTAAAAATTTGGAAGTCTGATAAGTTTGTAAAGCACAATGTTATTATTTTACTCAAAAGTATTGCAATATTAAACCTAAGATCCAAGGGTAAATTCAAGAAAAACCATATTTTTTTATTACGCACATATGAACTTGCAAAAGTTAAAAAGTGATGTAGATTTTTGTCCTCAATTTATTGCCAAACTTAATACAAGAAGAACGGTTTCACATTACATGTGTAAAAGTTGGCAATCCTGGCTTAAAATTATCAACAGATAAGTATAGAGTACATGGCGTCGTCCGTCTGCAATGTTCTTGGGTTGGTTTACTTGGGGGCCACACGTTCAATTTTTGACTTTCAATTCCATTCAATTTTCAATACACTCACACTTTTTTCACAAACACAATCAAACTTTTTGAATTGAAAACTAGATTGATTTCAAATTCACCTATCCATTTAAATGGCAATTTAGTTTTCAATTTGAACGGCTGGTCACACCACACATTGATTGAAGCTACAATTTTGAGTTGTTTCTTCGTCGGTGCCATTTAAAAAATGAAATTGACTATCAATTTGTGTCACAGCTATCAATTTCAAGGAATTTTGACACACAATATGTGTAATGAAATTGAAAGTCATTTATTGAACGTGTGGCTGCAGCGTTAATCTCATATTCCATTCAGTGTTGCCGGAATCCCAATTCTGTTTTACAGGGATAAAACTTCAAACTAATCCAAATTTTAAATATTACGTTAACAAAATTTTTTGTAATTATATTTACGGTGCTCTATTCCTATATACATATGTACATAAGTATGTACATTTCTTGTATGTATATATATAAATCACGATAGCAGTGACTTTTGACAAATAACACGGTGCAGCTTTAGTATCTGAAGTAAAAAACAAGCAAATCGCTCAATGATTACTGAAAATTACATTAAAAATTGGATTGAGTTCCAAAACTATTTCTTTGCATTGTCTAGTGAGAAAAAAAACTTCTTGCTTGAATGGAACAAAACAAAACTCGTCCTTTGCAGCCATAACCACCCTAATGTGCACCTTTTATTGCTTTGTGTAGTTGTAGTACTTTCCGTTGCCGATAAATTTAAAATATTCTAAAAAATAATTGCTGGGTGGAGCACTATTGCTTAAGAGTAGCTCCCAAAGGTATTAGAAAAATATTATAAATTATTAAAACCCGAAAAAAACATAGTGTTAATTTTGGTGTAGATTTGCGAGTAATAGAAAAGTTAAAATTTTAATCTTATGTTTTAGAAAGCATCATAGTAATAATAAAAATAATATTGATCTATTCTGCTCTTTAACGCCCTTAGACCGAGAAGTAGAACAAACTAAAACAATTTGCGAAGAACACAACTTGCTACTTGAAGAAAATTTAATTCCAAAACACTGAAATAAGTGCGTAGTTTAAAAACTCGCTCCTGCTACACATGTTTTAAGCTGCTGTACATGTGTTTTAAGTAAAATATTTTTTCTTCTGCAAAAATTTACTGTGTTTCTATCCAACAAAATAACGAAAGGACATAAACTGTATATGGCTCACTTACTTTATTAAACGTTTCTTAACGTTGCATGTAGCGAGTTTTGAAATTCAATTCAACGTACCGATATGTATAAGATAAACAATTATTCAAATACATAATAAACATGTACATATAATAACTTTATTTGGACGTCATTCTCCCAATAATCTATCTTACGGTCAATATTATTTAAAGAATCAAAAGAAAATGAAAAAAGTTATCACCCTAATGTACATGCACATGTATACACGTTTAATTATTATTAAATTAATTAATTGTGTATGTTCTCACACATACATATAGATTTATACATGCATATATAAGAAATATTCATAATGAATTTTCAACATGTGTACTTTTCGAATCTTAACCAAGAAAGAAGCGACGGGTTAAGTGTCCCAGAATCGCTTATTTTGTCCATTACTTTGGTGACTTTTTGGCGAACCTTCATCATTAGCGTTCTTCTGTATTTGGTGTATTTTTTGTTCATTAATAATTATCACATGTAATTTGGCTTAAAAAGCGATACGAACTTTAGCCTATTCAAATCATAAATATAGAAACAAATGAAGTTCGAAAAATAATAATTAATTTAACTAAATTAATAGTCATTGGCTTGTGTCAAAAATTAAATAAATATACTTAATAGTAACAAACCAAAAAAGTTTGTCTTCAGTAGAACAAAAATAAGCAAATTAACTAACATGTGTATAATTAGTAAGGAGCAAACGACAATGGTAAGACTGTTGTAAATTTAGATATGGTGAGGTGAGCTTTTATTACAAAACATCTTTCAGTAAATTGAAATACGATGAATCAAACCAATTCACATATTCCATTTGCAAAAAAAGTTTCGTATATAAAGTAGCAATCTACATCAACTCACAGCCACACAGTGGACCAAACACAGAAGAACGCTGATGATGGTTTAGTGGCCTTCGAAAACGGCTAGCTGTTCTGTTCAACTATGTGTTGTCAGAATATTTACAACTAACTTTGTTGTCATTTGTTCATTAATAATTATCACATGTAATTTGGCTTAAAAAGCGATACGAACTTTACCCTGTTCAAATCATAAATATAGAATTGTTAGTTATATTTTTGCTTGAAAAATATAAATAGCTATTTTCACTTGGAAACGAGTACTTTTGTTGTGTTTTGTTTAATTTTTGTCAATATCAATTTTTTTTATATCATATGAATTAAAAAAAAAAACAAGCACGTGACCAAACCGTTAGACACCTACACAACTAATAATCAAGAATATGTATATTAATTTCTCATAAAGCAATTCCTTTTTTTCATTTTTCATCTAAAAGTGTGTGTTTCTTTCCATAGCATTTATTTCAGGGTTGTGTGCAGTTCATTACAAGAATATATAATATATTAAAATAGTTTAAAGATTTATGTATATTATTTAAAAATGCAAATGACAAATTTAAATATGTATTACTAATATGTATGGTATATATGTACATACATATGTACTTAGTTATGTATGTATGTGTAAAAGTTAAAACTTTAATTTGAAAGTGAAACCTATTACACATGTGCGACCCATACAAAAAATTCAACAATGATTTCACTATATTGGCAACATTGCTATTGCGAATTAATAACAAAACTGAGATGAGAGAAAGCAACATGAACAAAAGTCGTTTCAACAGCGATGCCAATTTAGCGCGTTTTGCGCTAGATTTAGCGCGTTTTAACTATGCCAGGCGCGCTTTTTTTCGTCTTAGCGCGTTTAATAAAAAAAGCGCTAAATTAGCGCGTTTTGAATCAAGTCAATAATATCATTTCAGTTCAATATTTTGTAACTTTTTTTAAAATATATTTAACAATTTTCTAATATCCAAAACTCTGATAAAATTTTTTAAATTAGTTAATGATTCAGCTGTCGCAAACAAAATTCGCTTGCCCTTGGTTAGAATTAAAAACGCATTTTAATACTGTAATGACAAATATTTTGAAATTTCACAACTAAAAGTACATTGTACTACATACAATGACCCAAAAAATTTACATAACTTACAAAGCATCTACTATAGCTAAGGTGACCATAATTTTTAAATCAAAATACAGAACAAGGAAATATTTAACAAATAGCAACTAAATTACAAACAACCTTAAAGACATATTAAACATATTGAATTTCAGGGATTTATTAAATTTTTATTTTTTTTTGACAAACACAAAATTAAACACAAACAAAAAAAATTCAAAAAGTAACATAACAATGTAATCACATACGCTAGTCTACATACATATGTATTTATTTATATGTATGTTTGTATATCAGAAGGTCGATTTTGCAATTCGTAACGAAAGAAAATGCTTTCGAATTTACACGTTATAAGCATACAAATTCGAAAGTATGTATTTTCTTTCGTTTCGAATTACACAGTAGACCCCCAGTACAAAAAATTAATAGCTACATATGTACATAGTTTCTGTAGATTATTACCACATAAGTTGTAAGAACTATAAAATTAATATTTACTCGTTGTGTATCAAGAGTATTAAAAAAGTTTTAGATTAGAATTTTAAAATGCAAAACAGCTATTTTGGTACTTTTCTGTGCAATAAAGTTGCTTTACCAAATATTGATTTCCTTTTAAATCTTCTTTAAACTCATAAATCATAATTTAATTTAGTAATTAAAAACGGTTTGATGGTATCCATCTTCATTTAAGCTTTTTCACTGGTCCATATATTATTTAAAACAGAAAATACTCTTTCTGTTAGGGCATTGAAACCCGACAAACATAAACTTAATTCGACAACTTTCAACCCATTGTAGAAATTTATGACTCTTTATTTAAAATGTTTAAACATTTTTACCCACCGCTCTTCTGCAGATTTTTTATTCTCATTCTATTAACTTAATTTTTCTAAAGAGGTATGTATATCTTTTAACAAGAGTTAATTCATCAAATAATTCGGTGTCATTTGTGTTCAACTCATTTCTTTTATCCATAATGAAAAAAACTGGATTTAAAACTTTCTACGTGGGAGTTTCAACTTCTTCGTAGGCAGTGTGATTTAAGTATTCAATACAATCTGTATAAAATGGATAACATTTTTTTGGCTTAGCTCAATTACGATTTTTTTAACAGCAATTGGCAAAAATATTTGTGGGATTTTAAACTTAAGTTAATTAATAATGAGAGAAACCTCAGTCATACATATATTTTGGGAGTCATCTGCGTTATATAATCATGAAATAAAGTAGCTTGTCAATGAACGAATAAAAGCCAGACACCTGAAGCGGGATCGTCAAAAATAAGATTTAAAACATAAGATGTCGCTAACACAGGCAAATTTCATATTTACGCTCTCAAGGAAAAAAATTAAGGAAACAAAACTCATGTTGTTCCTGTACTTTTATTGAACTGTTGCATTTGCAGTTGATACTCGTATATTAAGCCCTTTTTTTAATGTTGATTAAAGCAGTATTGTTGCAGAAACTGCGGTAATTTTTTAAATGCAGTTTGAGTCATGAAGATACAGAACAAATACTGAACAGTAAATAAAATACAGAACATTTCAACGTTATTTTCTAATGAATAATTTATACAGAACAGGACTCTCAAATACAGTACTGTTCTGTATAATACAGAACGGATGGTCACCGTAACTATAGCTGAAGTACATAGAGCATTTGAATCGGAAAACTATTCGACAATTTATATGTTGTTACAAAGTTTTACAAATAAATTAAAAGTAAAAACTAAGCATTTCGATTATTTGGATGGCGATTCTGATTCTGTATTAAATGATTTTAGTTTATTTATTATTATAATGTCGAGGAAGCAATGTTGCAAAATCTGAAAAATTAATTGTGATACGAGTACTAATACATATATCGACTTTTATTGAAATTTAATTTAGCGAATAGAAAATAGCGCGTTTTTGCTATAAATATTTGACAATGCTGTAACTTTGCGCGTTCTAGCGCGTTTTGAGAGGGATAGTAGCGCGTTTGGATTATAAATAGTTGGCATCGCTGCGTTTCAATGAACAATCTCTTTGTGTTAACAGTATAAAACGAAACGTTTTCACTCACAGTCAGCGTGACCGTTTGACCGACTAAAGTGGCAATTTGCCACTTTTTTGACTGCATATATTTTATTATAAATTTTTTCTTTAAAATCAAGCGTGTGCAGTGTTGCCCATAGAAAGAATTCTCTTACAATTACGCCATTGTCACATGCATAAACTTCGCACATCTGACAATATTAAAATGTTTGACAAATATCTGGCAATAATTTTACAACGTGTTCACATGATTGATTTTTTTGTCAGATGCTAGTCTTGCAATGGACTGACAATGCTTTTTCTGGTAACGACGCCTGACAAAAATTGTCAGTTCACACGGTTGTAAGAAATTTTGAGCACAGTTTACTGGCAATATTGTAATATCTGACAACCGTCTGTACATAGCTTAAGTAACATGTGTATAATTAGTAAAAAGAACAAAACGACAATGGTAAGACTGTTGTAAATATAGTGATGGTAAAATTGAGCTTACAATACAAAAAAAAAAAAGCTTTCAGCAAATTGAAATACGATGAATCAAAACAATTCACATATTCCATTTGCAATAAAATGCTAAGTATATAAAGCAGAAATCTACATCAACTGACACCACACACAGTGGACCAAACACAAAAGAACGCTGATGATGAAGATTTAGTGGCCTTCGAAAACGGCTGGCTGTTCCGTTCAACTATGTGTTGTTAGTCAGAATATTTACAACAGACTTTGGTGTTATTTGTTCATTTATAATTATCACATGTAATTTGGCTTAAAAAGCGATACGAACTTTAGCCCGTTCAAATCACAAATATAGAAACAAATGGAGTTCGAATAATAATTAAAATTAAATAAAACTTTTAACTTTAAAGAAATTTATGGTTTACTTAATCCACCAGCCAAGAAGTGGTGTAACCCACATCTAGTTTTTTGAACAATTGCTCTTTTTGATTATTTAATTGCTTAATACCTTCCAAAATTATGATCTGTACAAAAACTATTTTCCAGCTCCATTTTTTTAAGAATACCAAAATGCGGTTTACTCTAACTTCGTTTGATTGGTAACATATATTATGTATTTATCAGCAACCAAAAAGCTAATGTGCGGTGCGCTGATATCCTCATACATATACACTTAATATATATCATAGGTAAAATAAATGAAAAAATGTGGTTCATTTTACGAATATATTCGTCATTTTTACATTACAAAATCCTTCGTAGATAGGAGAAATGTTATTTGTTTATTTGTAAGTAAGAACATTTTGTATTTCTACAAATATTTTATTGGTAGATTTACAAAAAATTATGTTTATATTACAAAAGAAATTCATGACTCATAAAAACAATTTCGTGTTATATACGAAATTTTGTATAAAAAGGTTAAAGTATTAAAATCTGCAAGGAAATTATTTTGTCTTGCATTTGAAAAATAAGTTTGTAGAATAATCTAAAATAATAAAATAATAAAATAATAAAATTTAACAAAACAGCAATTTTTATTTTTATATTTCAATATTTTGTTTATTTTTGGAAATTTCCAAGTTTATAAAAATGTTTTATTTTCTTCTAAATTCAATAAAATAAACGAAAAATATGGTACTATATATAATTTTTGTAACACAACGAAACTCGTATAATTACGAAAAATGTTTCCTTGCACCAGCTAAACTTTTCGTAAAATTTACAAGATTTTCGTTTATTGCACAAATATTAAAAAACTAAACTTTTTTTCATATTTTCAAGCATGAAATATTTTGTATGTAGCATATATTACCAAGATAACCACAAAGATATTAAAAATTGTGTTTGCTTATACATACATATGTGCCGGCTATACATATTATGAACATCTCAATAGGGTGTATTATCAATTATGACTTTTGAATTAGAACTTAAAATGCCAAAAAAAAATAAAATAAAATTAGTTTAAAATTTATAATTTGAAATTTCTTTATGCATGCTGAAAAATTTTTAAAACAAACTATGTAATTTTTAATAAGATACTGCATTACTTTGATTGCAATACGAGTATGCTCTTTGCTCCTTATTTTTCGGAAAACAATAGAAGTAAAAAAAATTTTTGGTGTTATTTTGCTTGCAACTGCCCACTGCACACTTCATATTTAAGTATGTATTTTTTTAACTACAGGACTGCCAACTTTTACGCAAGTAATGTTTTCCCATACTTTTCTTGCTAAGTTCGGTAAAATGGGGATACAAAAATTAATCCTGCTTTCATACTCTTTTGTATTCAGACTTTCTATGATTTTATTGGTAATTATGTAATTAAATTCTATGGATTTGAAAATTACGGCCAGTGGCTTCTTAACGAGTTTCAGTTTCTACTGTTGCCGGAATCCCAATTCTGTTTTACAGGGATAAAACTTCAAACTAATCCAAATTTTAAATATTACGTAAACAAAATTTTTTGTAATTATATTTACGGTGCTCTATTCCTATATACATATGTACATAAGTATGTACATTACTTGTATGTATATATATAAATCACGATAGCAGTGACTTTAGACAAATAACACCGTGCAGCTTTAGTATCTGAAGTAAAAAACAAGCAAAACGCTCAATGATTACTGAAAATTACATTAAAAAAACTATTTCTTTGCATTGTCTAGTGAGAAAAAAAACTTCTTGCTTGAATGGAACAGAACAAAACTCGTCCTTTGCAGCCATAACCACCCTAATGTGCACCTTTTATTGCTTTGTGTAGTTGTAGTACTTTCCGTTGCCGATAAATTTAAAAAATTCTAAAAAAATAATTGCTGGGTGGAGCACTATTGCTTAAGAGTAGCTCCCAAAGGTATTAGAAAAATATTATAAATTATTAAAACCCGAAAAAAACATAGTGTTAATTTTGGTGTAGATTTGCGAGTAATAGAAACGTTAAATTTTTAATCTTATGTTTTAGAAAGCATCATAGTAATAATAAAAATAATATTGATCCATTCTGCTCTTTAACGTACTTAGACCGAGAAGTAGAACAAACTAAAACAATTTGCGAGGAACACAACTTGCTACTTGAAGAAAATTTAATTCCAAAACACTGCAATAAGTGCGTAGTTTAAAAACTTGCTACTGCTACACATGTTTTAAGCTGTTGTACATATGTTTTAAGTAAAATATTTTTTCTTCTGCAAAAATTTATTATGTTTCTATCCAACAAAATAACGAAAGGAGATAAACTGTATATGGCACACTTACTTTATTAAACGTTTTTTAACGTTGCATGTAGCGAGTTTTGAAATTCAATTCTACGTACCGATATGTATAAGATAAACAATTATTCAAATACATAATAAACATGTACATATAATCACCCCTATTCTGCGTTTCGATTACGTTCCCGCATTCAGTTACGCACGGATCGAAAAGAGGTATTCTGCCAAAAAACTGAATCGAAAGAAAAAGAAGAAGATAAGAGTATGTTTAAACCTGCTGCTTTGCTTTGAAACGGGTGAAATAGAAACAGTAAAACTAAGCAATTTTGCAAAATTTTTAGCAAAAAGTTAAATTTAGTGCAAAAAACAGTGATTTAACAATTAAAACAAATAATAATTAAATATTGTGAAAATTTTCATTAAATAAACTCTTGCAAATTTAAGTACAGAGAGTTAAAAAAACGGGATAAGCAAGAGGTATTTGTGGCCAAACTTTTCCAGTCTGAAGAATCCTGTCGGGCCTGAGGTGATATTTTAATTTTTTACACATAATTGTAAAACAAAAATAAGTTTATTTGCTTAAATTTAATTAAATCCGTAGACAAAATCGTTTTTCGTTGCCATTAAATAGGTATGTCAACTGTACTACCTGTAATAAACTAAATAAAAATCGCATTTCAGTACAGAAAAACAAAACAAACTGTTTAGTTCATTAATTAAACCTTCTTTCATTTAATACTTGCATTATTTTTTGCATTAATCACTTTTTAAAGCTAAACAAACAAAAATTGAAAACGCTCCGCCACTAAAATAACAACTTACAAAAACGTAGTTACGATCGAAATGCAGAATACACAGAATCGAAAAAGAAATCGAAGAACGGAACGCAGAATACCAAAGTTGCCAAACGGAGAAACTTTCGATTCGAATCGAAACGCAGAATAGGGGTGAATAACTTTATTTGGACGTCATTCTCCCAATGATCTATCTTACGGTCAACATTATTTAAAGAATCAAAAGAAAATGATAAAAGTTATGACCCTAATGTACATGCACATGTATACACGTTTAATTATTATTAAATTAATTAATTGTGTATGTTCTCACACATACATATAGATTTATCCATACATATATAAGAAATATTCATAATGACTTTTCAACATCTGTACTTTTCGCTTATTTTGTCGATTACTTTGGTGATTTTTTGGCGAGATTGTCAAAGTAGCGTCTACATTTTAAGTTTGTTTTTGATACGAAGAAAACATTTTGCCAGGTACACATAACTACATAAGTAGCCTTCTTCTTAATATTTCATTAGTTTTTAAATAAAAGTGGCGTAAAGTAACATATAAGTTTTTATAGAAATTAGTTTAAGAAATCCCTGTAAAAGGTTAATATAAATTTATTAAACAATATTTCAAAATATTAAAAAAATGCAAAATTGTATAAAAATAAAAAATTTGAAAACTTAACAATTCTACTTATGTGGAAGTGTAATTTATGAAATTTTGATGAGCCTGTGGAAGATTTTATGCCATCAGTTAAAGGTTTGCCACACGTTTAGTTCCATACTTAAGTGTTTGACTTTACTAATTCAGCGAAACATTAGTTTTTGATTTATATGTATTTAATATAAATGACAAACAAAATACCTTTTATATAATATTTCAATTTAACACGAAATGTGAACAAAATATGTATGCAACTTGATTATCAAAAGTGTAAACTGGAAAATTCTTTCCACTGAATAATTCGAGCATACAATAATGTTGGAGCGAAATTATATTAAAATTACATAAGATATTTATATATACAAGATATTTATATATATAAGATATTTATAATGCAATTCATATATAGTTGAGGAAAAATTGGTTTGTTTTATTTATATATAGATAACATCGCAGAAGTCGGCAACACTGCTGTTTTAATGTGTGCAGCAGGGTAGGAAAAAATTCTGCTCGGAAATGCTATTTTATTTTTTTCGTTCGTTTTAAAATTTGTATTCGGAATTTTAAAAATAAAATTCCGAAAAGAATTCTATTTAAAATTTAATGTTTTTTTCGTTCTCCTCGCAAACGAAAAAAATAAACAAAAGTTGATTTAATTCGTTTGCGAGAAAAACGAAAAAAACTAAGAATTCAAAATAGAATTCTTTTCCGAATTTTATTTTCTAATTCTTACGAACGAATGCAAAAGAATTATGCGTATAAATATTTAAGTTGGGCGGCAAATTGAGTTCTTTTTGACATATCATCGCCAAGCCCAAACCACAATAGCTACGGAGCTGATATTCGGTGCGTAGATTCCTGTTCCGATGTATAGAACCACTAAGAAGGAATGTTTGGAAATTCGAATTGGATAGACTAAACATTCTAAAAGCATACGAATGCCTATAAAAAATAAGCCGACACGAGTTTAGTACTTTTTCAATATGTGTACTGTTAGTGATTAAAAGGAGTTAAAAACTAAATTTTGGTAAATTTTTTGCACACGAAATATCTTCTAAATTAGTGAATGTAGGAGAAATCTTTTTGGTGCGTTCTTTTCTCCTGTACAGAATCTCGAATAAGTTTTGACACTTTCTGAACATTAGCGGCTATAAGGGGTAAAATTTTACTTCTTTTCGGTACTTTTATGTAAATTATTATGTACAAACATACATACATGTAAAAATACTTTACTTTTGCTTCAAACCGCTCAGTAGAAGCTGAGGTAAGAATATTAATGTTTTTTCGAAGGGCCCAAAAAAAAAATTCCGGGTAATTCATATTATTGAAACATTTTAAATCTGAGTTCATTATAATATAGTGTGTTGCTAATCATTGCCATTAAAGGCTTAAAAATTCCTTTTTTGAAAAAGGTACATTTGGGGAAAAGTGCTTTTTAGAAAAAAAAGTACTTCTTGGGAAAAGTACTCTTTAGAAAAATGTACTTTTTGAAGAGAATACTTTCTGAAAAAGGTGGTTTTTAGAAAAAAGTACTTTTTGAAGAGAATACTTTCTTAAAAAGGTACTTTTTTGGAAAATCCCTTATTAGCAAAATGGTACTTCTAGGAAAAAGGACTTTTCAGAAAATAGTAATTTTTAAAGAAAATACTATGTGGAGAAAGTACTTTTAATAAAAAGTACTTTTTAGAAAAAGGTACTTTTGAAGAAAGTACTTTCTGGTGAAGGTACTTTTTAGGAAATAGTCCTTTTTGCAGAAAGTACTTTCTGGAGAAGGTACTATTTGCTAAAAAGTACTTTTTGAAGAAAGTACTTTTTAGAAGTACCTTCTCCAGAAGGTATTTTCCTTAAAAATTAGTATTTTCTAAAAAGGACTTTTTCCTAGAAGTACTTTTTTGCTAAAAAGGGATTTTTCAAAGAAGTATCTTTTTCTAAAAAGTACCTTCTTAAAAAAGTATTTTCTTCAAAAAGTACATTTTTCAAAAAAGTACCTTTTTCAAAAAGTACTTTATTCAAAAAGTACATTTTTAAAAAAAGTACTTTTCCCAAAATGTACCTATTTAAAAAAGGATTTTTTGAAGCCTTTAATGCCAATTATTAGCAACACACTATATGATAATGAACTCAGATTTAAAATGTTTCAATTACCTTTTCCCGCATTTACCCTTTTTAGTAGATCTTTTGGGCCCTTCGAAAAAACATTAATATTCTTACCTCAGCTTCTACTGAGCGGTTGGAAGCAAAAGCAAAGTATTTTTACATGTATGTATTTGTGTACATTATAATTAACATATAAGTATCGAAAACGGGTAAAATTTTACCCCTTATAGCCGCAAATGTTCAGAAAGTGTCAAAACTTATTCGAGATTCTGTACAGAAGAAAAGAACGCCCAAAAAGCTTTCTGCTACATTCACTAATTTAGAAGATATTTCTGGTGCAAAAAAGGTACCAAAATTCAGTTTTTATCCCTTTTCAACGCCTTAAAGTACACATATTGAAAAAGTACTACACGTGTCGGCTTATATTTTATAAGCATTCGTATGCTTTTAGAATTTTTAGTCTATCCACCGTAGTTTCTGAGATATGATGATACCGATTTCCCCCTTTTTATCCCTTTTCGCGTTCGAATTTCGAAAAATTCCTTCTTAGTGGATCTGTGCATCGAAAGAGACCTACACACCCAATTTGAGTTTCCTAGCTATAGTCGTTAACAATAAAATCTCCTTAAAAAAATTTAGTCTTTACTTTGGACTATTTGTATTTTTAATTTAATCGCGAATTCTATTTTCTTTTCGTTTGCGAATTTTATTTTTAAATTTGCGAGAGGAATTTTATTTTGCATTCTTTGATTTTTTTCGTTCGGAAATTTTATTTATAAAATAAAAAGAATAATTCTTTACAATATGGAAAATAAAATTCGTTCGAATTAAATTCGTTTGCGAAAGAAATCAATTCGAGCACTCTTCCTACCCTGGTGTGCTGCTTTATATTCTCAATAATTTTCTCCCCTAGTTACTTCCCACCCAACGAAAACAAAATTTTTTTCTTTAAATGCATGCATGCATGAATCGATGTACATATGTATATTTACAGTCTTTGCCCGCTTGTTCGGCAAAACTGCTATTGACGTTTTTTCTGTAATAAATTCGTCACTCACAATTGGCAGTACCTACTTGGTGTACCAATATATTATATGAATTCGTTGATCGTATATAAGCAAGCGACGTTGTTTACGTTGAAAAGAAAAATGTGTACAATAGTTTTCTAGCATAAGCATGATGGTGTTCAAGGGAAGAAGAGCTGTAAAGAACACGAAAATTTTTTTTCAGTACTTTCAGGTAAAAAACACTTAATATTTTGACTGGATGTAAATTGACAATACATTTTTAACCATTTCAGAAGCGGTCTCAATGACCGTTCATTATTTAACTCCGGCTTCAGTGATCTTTTCATCATAGTATTTTTGTGAATGAAAACTATGATGAATATTCGTCACTGTTTTTGGCAACCGAATGTAAGCGAGAGGGTAGCGATTGTATACTTCCAATGTCATCCCTATGTTAAATTCGTCACTTAAACGCACTGCGTAGGCATTGCCGAGCAAGTATAGGTCATTGCTTTGTGCATAATGATATAATGACTTATGTAATGTATCCGCGGACAAGCGGGTGCTTATGAAGCACTAACACCTTGACAAAAACACTAAAATATAGTGTATTTACACATAGTTTTATACAAGAATTTTAATTTCAATGCTATAGGCCGTCAAGCAGAGTGCTTTATAAGGCATATTACTTGAGTTGAAAAATCATTGTGATTCTTATCGTGTAGTGTATATGTAAACATACACAAAGTAGATAGATGTGATATCTTACCCCGTGTAAATTACATTAAATAATGTACAGTTTATTTTCGTACACTGATAAATACTATATTTAGAACAATTTCAATTGTTGTTATTGATGAACTTTTATTAAAACCGAAACTGAATAACATTATTTGGAACTACTTATATTTAAATAATAATTTCCCAAAATATATTATAGTTTAAAATAAATAAGAAGACAATTTAGAAATAAAAACAATTTATTTAAAATAACTACATATACAATATTTTCACGCCATCTTTTAAAACCCAAAGACATGTTCAACTTCTGCTTCCTATTTTTAAATTTTACGTAATGTGATTTGTAAGCGAGTACTTCAATTTGGCAAGCAAAAAAGTGAGTCATTATATGGCAAGTAGTTCAGATGTAATGTATAATTTTTTGCTGGGTACTTCTGTAGAAAATGAAAGCCCGACATGTTGAGTTTTTTGTTGAGATTTTTGAAAGAGAAATAAAATCAGGGAGGCATTTTGGGCAAAAGCATTACCTGTATTAAAGTCTGAAACAGCCTTAATGACTAACTTTTAAGCACTATAACATAAGAAAGTGGAATACTTTCTATAAGTAAATGATTGCAATGATCAAATCGTTTTCTTAAGTAAATAATACGATGTTAAGCAAACTTTTTTTTTTTTTTTTTTTTTTTTTAATGCATGTATTTATTTATTGTATCTTCATATGTGAACTAACAATAAGTATTTCAAATCTTAAATCTATAAAAAAAAATTATTAGGCCCGACCAGTGTCGGACATAAACTTAGTGGTAGTTATAAATAATACATTAGTAGTGATAATCAAAAAAGGGGGGGGGGGTGGGGAAAGTATTTTCAAGTAGTCCCATCTGGAGTGTTAGGTATAAGAGCCCGTGTGTCCCTCTTTTTTAAGCGGATGTGTCCAGTAAAGTTCAAAATATTACGAGCAAGCGGATTAGGATGTGATTCGAGTTTTGTTAAATATTTGCCTGCGTATTTTGCAATTTCTTCAGTCACTAGTGGCATATTTAAATCACGATGTATAATAGAATTTTGGATGTACCATGGAGCCGATGTTATTAACCGTAAAATTTTGTTTTGCCTTCGTTGGATTCTCTCGACATTGGAAGCTGAAGCAGTGCCCCATAACTGAATTCCGTAGCGCCATATTGGCTTCAAAAGCGACTTGTATAATAAAAGTTTGTAGTCTAGGCTGAGTGTTGAGTTTCTGCCAATCAACCAATATATTTGAGTTAACTTAAGTTTCATCTGAGTTAACTTAGAGTCAATATGATGTTTCCATGTAAGTCTTCGATCAAGGTGTATACCAAGGTATTTCACTTGGGAATGTTGAGGAATATTTTGATTGTTGATTCGAATGGGGGAGCAAGTATCTCTTCTTAGGGTGAACGTTATATGGACACACTTTTGTTCATTGACTTTAATTCTCCATAAGTTCAACCATATTTCCAGCTGAGTGATATGTTCCTGGAGATTGCGGGATGCCTCATAAGGGTTTTCGTGCACACTCGTACAGGCTGTATCATCGGCAAAAGTAGAAATATGGATATTATTGCTCACAGGCATATCACAAGTATATATTAAATACAAGACAGGACCCAGAATACTACCCTGGGGCACACCAGAAGATATAGTTTCGGGCACACTCGTGAACTCTCCTTCCACAACAGTGAACTTCCTATCAATAATATAACTTTCCAAAAGCTTTTGAATGTTTATTGGCAGATATGTCTTCAATTTTAAAACTAGGCCTTCGTGCCATACTTTATCAAATGCCTGAGAAACATCAATAAAGAGAGCAGAACAATACTTCTTTTCTTCAAATGTTCTTCTTACAACTTGGACCAGTCTATGCGTTTGTTCAATCGTGCTGTGCTGACTTCTAAAGCCAAATTGATGGTCCGGGATGCACCCATTATCAGTTAAAATTTTGGACAATTTAATCATGAGCAGCTTTTCGAAAAGCTTTGAGATTGTAGATAGTAAGCTTATAGGCCTATATGACTCAGTCTTGGTAAGATCTTTGTCCGCCTTTGGAATCATTTTGATCTTGGCCAGTTTCCAGTTATGTGGAAAATACTGCATTCTTAAAATAGCATTAAAAGTAAATAGCAGGCTTCTTATTGCAATATGAGGCAAGTTCATGAGCATTTTGTTACTAATGCCATCAATACCTGGAGCTTTCTTCGGGTTGAGTTCAGCAATTACTTTTTGTACTTCACGCATCTTAAACCTTAAGGGACGAGGGGGTAGAGAAACTACACTCGGTAAATCAGCAGCACCCGTACATGAATTGGGAGTGAATACAGATTTTAAATGCTCAGAAAATAAGTTACCTTTCTCACTATCACTTCTTGCCCAGCCTCCGGTCGCAGTACGCAATGGTGATTTAAGATCAACGGGTCGTTTAAGATTTCTAGTAGCGCCATAAAGAGTAATTAGATGCGGACGTTACATCAAGACCTTCTAAATACTTTTCCAGTAGTGCAGTTTTTTCCGATGATAGCAGCTCTTTGAGTCGTTTAGTACATTCTTTAAGTCTGATTTTATTTAGGGGTGATCTGTGTTGTTGCCATTCTCTTCTAGCTCTCCTTTTTTCACATACAAGACGTTCAATTTCCGTAGAATAAATTCTGTTAAAGCCGGTCTGCGGATAGGAGGTAGTGGTGTGTTCAGCAGCCTGTTTAATATTTTCGTTAAGATTGGCAATATTAAATTCAATATCATCGCATGATCTAAGCTGAATGTTTTCTACGTAGTGACTACTAAGATATTTTTTGAATACCAGCCAGTTGATTCCATTAATCATCTTCACATATGAGTTAGTTAAATCACTCCTTAGTGGTTGAACTAACTATTGTTGGAGAGTGATCGGAGGACAGATCTAGAGAGGCCTCTACATGAATTAAGTCCCTATGAATATTTTTCGTGACGGCAAAATCGATAACATCTGGAATTTTTCTTACGTCAGTAGGCCAGTAAGTAGGCTCCCCACTCGAAATGACATCTAAGCCCATTTTTGAAATTGTATTGAACAAGGCTCGACCTCTAGGTGTAACAAGACGCGATCCCCAGTACGTATGTTTTGCATTGTAGTCACCAGCTGCCACGAAACAAGATCCAAGCGATTTGTAGAACTTCTCATACTGATCTTCGCTAACTGAAAATCTGGGAGGTGAGTAAATTGATGATATCACGAAATTCGCACAAAAATTTTCTACGAAAATATTCGTTGCTTGCAAATATTCTTCACTAACGTTGTCAAGGACATAGTGCTTGAGTCTTGACTTAATCAGAATTGCTGATCCACCACATGCTCTTTCTCTCGGGTCCTTTGTATCATATAAAGTGTAACCATTTATTTTAAATAAGCTTCTTGAGGTCAAATGAGTCTCAGAAACCAACATTATATCAATATTTTTTTCCATGAGGAAGTGCTCAAGTTCATTTTTATGTTGGCGAATGCCGTTTGCGTTCCAGAAACATATTTTTAACGTGTTCATGGTTTATTAAATAATGCTTGAAGCAGTGTATTCTGCATTCGCAGCATTTCTTGCATCATACTTGTCATATTTGTAGTAAAGTTGTTTATAGTTAGCACCAGATTCTCAATAGTAGCTTCAAGGCGACTAAAGTTAAAGCTTGAGTTTGAATTCGTTGAATTATTTGGCGGTGGAACATTTTGCGTGGGAATTGAACTAGTCTTAGCAGCATCAGCATACGATACACGTGAAGTAACTGGTTGGCTGATTTGAGCAAAAGTGTCGGAGTTCGCGTTTACTTGTAGAGCTGGAGTTAGCTTGGGTTTTTGACCCATAGCCTGTTTAACGAAAGAAAATACAGGGCACCCTCTATAGTTAGCTGTGTGATTACCTCCACAATTACTACATTTTTTTTCTGCTTGATCTTTTGGCTTAGTGCAGCTAGCAGTACCATGCAATTCACCGCAGATAACACACACTGTAGGTAATTTGCAGTAAGTTTTCGTATGGCCATATTCTTGGCAATTATGGCACTGTACGGGACCTGAACGCTTACGTGGCTCTTCAACTGTGATTTTTCGATGTAAGAGATACTTTACGTTATAAACTGGATGGGCTTCATTTTTTTTTAATTGTATGTCATTCGGCTCCAGTTCAACCCGAAATAGGGGTTGGGGGACCTTTTCTCTATTAAATATGTTGGTAACATTTTTTACCTTGAATCCTTGGTCGACAAGTGCACATTTTACTTCTTCGGGTTCAACATATGAATCTATGCCCTTTAATACTATCTGTAGGCCTTTAGCACTCTTAAGTTGGTATGTGTAAAAATTTGTTTTATTTTTTTCGAATTCACTAACAATTTTTCGGAAATCTTTTTCATTATATATTTGGATTTTAGTTTCATCAATATTACCTCGTTTAATTGGAATGATGTGAAAAGTATTTTCACCAATGGTCGACAGTAGTTTTTTTATAAGCGCGTTAGAATTTTTTTCTCTCAGATAAATAGGTGGTGGCTTAAAAGACTTTTGCGATGATGTAGAGGGCTTGTCGTCGGTGTCTTGCAATAATGAAAAACGATTTTGACGATTGGTAGATGATGCGGTGTTATCCCTAGACATCTTTGGAGCAGATGAAATTTTTGAAGAATTTGGGCTTCGCCCACGCTTTACCACTGTTATATATCTGTCCATTCCCACTTGTACCTTGGGTTTGAGCTACTGTTATCTGTAGTGATAACTTGGTTTAGTGATGAAGGCGAGTCCGATGCGGATGATATCGCAGACTTAAATGAAGAAGTACTAGGCAATGGTAATATTAACGATTCACTAGTTGGCATTGGACAAAGCGAAGTTGATCGCTGACGAAAAATTGGCTTTGCCGTTAAAAAAAGATTTTCATCAGATTTATTATTTATATTTTTTTCATTAAGAGTTTCAGAACTCACAGTAAAATAAGCATTTCTGCCGTTAGAACTCACTTCAAAATTTTTTTCCTTTGAGGTACTCATACAGAGTATTATTCCTCAAGGGAACTTTGTTTGTGTTTACGGTTTTTTTTTCGTTTTTGCTATTTCTTGCTATGTAAAAAATATTAGTAAAGCCAATAAGCTTATTTATCAAGGTGAATATGTATTACGAATATTTTTTGTATAATTTTTGATTTTGTTGTTTTTTATATTTGTTTCGTATGTAAGCAAACTTGACGTGATTTTTCGGGAATTGGTGAACAAATGTTGGAAAGTGCAGTGAAAATTCGAAGCTCATAGAAGCTGTACAAACTCTGAGTTGACAATACTTGAATTTATTTTAAGTGGACGCTATTATTAAAACTCTGAAGGAAATATCTTTGGAGAAATAAAGTTATTAGAATTAAAAACATTTCAACAAACTGTGGCTAATGGTATTTAAAACTCGGTGCAGCTCTTTATAGTACTTAGCTATAAGAATCCTCCTGGATATTTTTCAAGAATAATGAGAAACAAGCAAGGAAAATTCTTAATAAAATGTCTAGAAGCCTCATTTTAATTTTTTTTACTAATTGCGACAATACTGTGTAAAAATATTCTATTTGCTTGAATATATTCTATTTGCTTGAATTCACTCGAAATTTTTTACAAATTCATCTTAGAAGTGCTTTTGTATTAACTTTTATTTAAAAAGAACGCTTACACTAATAACAAATTTGATATTTCGCTTACTTTCAGTTAATAAATGTACTTAATTTAGAAAATAAGCTTTTCCCGGGTATCCCAGGAATTTCCGGGAACGTGATTTTTTCATTCCCGTTTCCCGGGAAGTGCAAAAGTCCGGGAAATTCCAAACCCTAATGTACACACACATTATAGTACAGGATGCGTGATTGGAAAGACTGTTAAAGGATTTGTTTTCTTTATTTCCATACAGACATATCGTGCCATAACCTCAAAAATAGCTTAAGCGACATAATTTTCAAACTTCAATATTTCAGTAAAATCGATCATTTGCGATCGTAAATAGTCGATTTTCGTAAAAAAAAAACGAAGTCCAAAAAATTATGTGTCGCTTAAGCTATTTTTGCGGTTATGGCTCGATATAGGAACACTTATAAATTTTGAAATTTGTCTGTATGTTACAAGGAAAACCTAACCACAAATAGCATTTGATAAAAACACAAAACACTTTATGTTGCAAACAGCATAATTCTGGCTCTACTGCCCACACCTTTATTGAGTGCCAATACTGTTTACCGAAAATATGTTCCAGACAGTATGTGGCACTCAATAAATAAATATTTTACCGCACTTAAAATTTCACAAACGCTAACCCTTTGACGTTCTTGGGGAACCGATGGAGCTTTTCCACATCTTGGTACCGCAGAATGCAATTGCGGCTCCTGCAATAAGTAATTTAAATTAATGTTTGATAATTAATATCGATAAAATAAGTACTTACATGTTTCTTTCCTCAAAATTTTGTCTTGGTACAGGATCTGCAAAAAACTTTGAAATTAAAAAAAAGTAAAAGAAAACAAACACAATGACTTACCTCTTTGAGAAACTGCCACACAATGGCTGCTGTCATGAAACTTGCCGTGGAATGCAGAATTGCATTTTTTCCATAAATTTGCGCCTTTTCATAATTTTTGTGGCAAAAACTCAATTGAAAATATAATTATTTCAATTGACATTTAACACGCGAAAATGAAAAAGAAAGTCATATGCAAAACAATATCATTCCGTCCTTTAATGAAAATGAGGTTAAATGATATTGCCATTTAGGATGTCATTCGTCAATTTATCGGAAAAATTACGTGTCCAATCTGCCTAACCTGTGGTCTTGATCTACTGTTAGCACAACATTTCTCTACAATAACAACAAAAGCTGTACACACAAGTGCATATATACATACAATACATACATACATAGAAAGAATCAAACTCACAGACACATATATTACTACAGGGTTGCCACCATTTTTCTTTTTTTCTGGTTTTGAATTCCCAAACTTGGACTCAGGCCACCATTACCCATCTACTCTTACCTAATTTAATAATTAACAATCGTCAATTTTGATATAACAAATTTAATTTTTTATAGTCAATTAAATTACTCAACAAAAATATTTGTTAAATTACATCATAACGGAATGCGCACATGTGTATATTCATTATTTGCATATCTAATAAAGCTGAGCGATAAGTAAGTTAGTTTATTAGTCCTGAGGTTGCCGGTTCAACTCTGCCCAGAGACATTTAGTGTTTTTCCCAGACAAGCGAAAAATCGTTTCCAGGATTGTGATTGTGTATAAAAAATATTGTTAATATGTATAACAGTTATAATAATCAAAATATGTACGGAAATTCAACAATTCGGATTGTTAATATATAACTGAAATAACTTTGAAATCTAACAAAACTATATGTGAGAAAAATAAAAAACATTAAACTATCCATGCAAAAAATTTCAAAAAAGGTAATCGAGTTTGGAATTAAGCATTTTTAATGGAAGCTGTTCCTTACTGGATTACCAACTTAATAATTTTAACAAGGCGTGAGACTGAAATAATCGATTCTTGAGAAGTACTTACATTTTTTATTTGGAAACTTGTTCACGTAATCTATTCAATCTAAAAAATCATTCTCTTCATTTAGCAACTTGTACATAATTTTTTTACATTTTAGGTAATGAGATTTGTAAGCGAGTAATGAAATTTGGCAATCAGAAAAGTAAGTCATTATATGGCAAGTAGTTCTGATGGTAATGTGTAATTTTTTGCTGGGTATTTGTATATAATTGAAGACATATGTATGTATTTAATTGAAAATATTTATATATTTAATTGAAAATATGTTTCAGATTTTCCTTTAAGTTATAATTTCGTTAATTGTATTCACAAAAATCGTTGTGGGTTCAAAATCAATTAACTATTTTATTGATACATAACATAAAAATTAATTGTATTTACATTTTTTTCTTGTGTATAAGTATCAATAATGAAAGTGATCTAATAGTTTCCTAAAATCAATAATTCGAACTTGGAGTACTTTTTCGCCGAATTAGTGTAAAAATTTCGGAAATTTTAAGGTCATAGAAGCTGTAAAAACTTCGAGTTGACAATACATAAATTTATTATAAAGCAACGCTATTGAATTAGTATTTATATTACTTCTTACTGTGCGATAACTACAAACTCTATTTACCTGAATTCGATTGAAAATTCTTAAAATTTTATTTCAGAACTGCTTTTACATTAACTTTTCTTGAAAAAGAATGCTTAAATTAATACAACAATCCAAATTTTGCAAATTTTCATCAATAATCAATTTAGAAAGTTAACTTTTTCCAGGAAATTCGCGTGAATCGATTTTTTCATTTCCGTTTCACGGGAATTATTCTGCCAAAATATTTTCAATGAATTCTATTCGAAAATTTAACTTTAATATGAGGAATATGCAAAAACGATTATATAATCGTTCGAACTGTTGTTTTTTTTTATAAAAAAATATATATGTATAAAAATATCTATTTTCGGAAGAGTTAGAGAGTTAATGTATCAACAAAATGTTGTTTGCAATGATTGAGAACATTGTTATGTTCTAAGGACATATCGCTCATTTACTTCAATAGTGGCATAACTCAAAAAACGAGTTTTTTGAGTTAAAAATGCAGAAAGATGCGGCATTTTGTATTTTATCTTGTGTACAAATTTCATATAAATAGCTTGTACCATCACCTCCTGAGAGCAAAATTTTTTTTCATTTCTCCTTTAAGTTGTATGCAAATTGAAAACTTAAAACGCGTTTTCTGCTAAACTGGTTTTTTTGAGTTGTTCCACTATTGAAGTAAATGAGCGATATAGTATAGCAAGAACCTAAATATGTATAACACGATTCTCTAAATTTTTTTTACTACACAAGGGTGCAACTTTAAATAGGCCGTAAAGTGATGCACGTTGTCCCCTTTACAAGAATCAGTTGGCAGAACGTTGTTATTTTGAAAAAAAAAATAAAATAAATTTTGTTGTACAGTGTTATTAGAATAATAAGTCTTTATTTGAAAATTTGTTGTAATAAATTTATTATTTTCGTTTTTTATTTCAGGCAAATGAAATTTCACGGATACTGGCACGTGTGTATGGAAGCAACAAGCATTGTCAAAACATTGTATGTCCAGCAAAAAATTACATTATACCTTGCGCAGCTTATATTGTTTTTTTTTATTTTTTTAAGTTTTTAATAAGGGTAGCTGTGTATAAAAATATGCGATTTGATGCCAAAATTGATGTAGCAAATTTTCAGGCTGATCGGATTTTGTCAACCCGTGCCAAAATGAGGTCAAAAGTCAAAATTTTGAAAGTCCACCGAAATATTTTTGTTGTTGCATTTTATAATTTTTTTTAATTAGAAATACCACAAATTGTAAAATCATTTATAACTTGTAAATTAGTTATTAGTTGTATTAACGCTGTAGTATACAATGCCACCAGAATTAAATTTATATTAGCCCAATTCACAATCTTGTACAAAAGGTCTTGCATCGTTGCATGTTCAAAATGGTATATTATATTGATACTTACCACTTAAAAATTCTTAGTGGTGAGTATCAATATAATTACTATACCATTTTGTACATGCAACGATGCAATACCATTTGCACAAGATTGTGAATTAGACTATTATAATTTTTAATTGAGCTCTAAGTTGCAAAAATGTGTGGTGTTTCTGCTATTACAGTAAAACAAAAATTTTTATTGAAATTTAAAAAATGTTAAAAATATTTATAACAACAAATATTATTGCAAAAACGGCAAAATTATTTGCTCGGCGATAGCCTCAAAATTCCTTCGCTTTTAGGAGTTGACAACTGCATATTTGTCTAAGAGCACCGTTGTTCTAGCTCTGCTACTAGTGTTTTCAATTTCGGTTAACCAAAAGCTCGGTTTTTGGCGTCGTAAAGCAGCTCTGGGCGAGTCAACATCACGCGTCGTTGGCAATTATTTCTTAAATGCGACCAGGCCACTGTTGTTTATTGGCCTTCGAGAGTTTTGCGTCTCACTCGCACTGGTTGACTGATATGCCACGGATTACCGTTTAATTCTTTTGTGGAATTTCCTTAACAACCACGTTGCTACTTCCTATGCATAGGTCGTGTACAGTCAGTCACAAAAACATTTTTAAGAATACTGTTAACAACATCATGGACATATGGTCTTAGCCACCTGTCCATTTTTGTGCAACCATATTCTGCAAATTTACTTTGCAGAATATGTACTAAATAAATAAAATAAAACTCGGTTTTTGGGCATATTTTCGGTTTTTAGGAACCCGGGTTTTCTTACCCGGTTAAGCGGTTTTTTATATTTGTAAAAATTTTAAATTTTCCTTATTTTACTGTTGTGTGTACCTCACGCTTTTATTATTTTTTCGCAGTTAGCAATTTTAAAATTTGCGTTCAACACAATTGCAAAATCATATAGGTGTTTCGTACAAATTCTACTACTTTGTCTACGTGATTTGATTCCCCAAAGAAGAAATATGACCCTAAATACACTATTTTTATATTTGCCTAGTGGTTGTTTTCCGAAATATGGAGAATATATAAAATATTCGTCAAAGTCTCCCACTAAACACTATAGCTTTAGCAGCGCTACAAGAGACTATTTTTTGTTGTAGAAAATTAAACAATTGAAAGTGAATTACACTCTGAAGATTTTAAAATTTTATCAAATTCCGAAAGTTTAGAGGAACAACTAAACTTAAGTTAAAACCTATTCAATACCTAAGTAATTAATGCAAGCGTGTTAATCTCAATAATCTTAAGATTAACTCCGACAACAAGAGAACGGAAAAACTAAGTATGCTATATGATGCTATTGTTACTATTAATCCGACATCAACTGTCAGTTAAATAATCTTCTCTTCGTTTTAATATATATATATATATATATATATATATATATATATATATATATACTCTCTGGGACGTTTGGATGGTTATGGCATGTATTTGTATGATGTAGTATTGAAAGCAGTTGATCTTGATCAAGCTACTCAGGAGGTACTGATCAGAGTCCTGCGCCGAGACGGCTTAGCCGGCTCAAAGCAAGCCGCCGACGATTTTTGGCAGTTTATTTTGACCCTTTTTTATGCTGAATGTACTTTAAATAAGCTTTTATATGGAAGATAAATCAAAATCAAATGTCGTAAAAATGTTGGCACTACGTTTCGGCTATAACGAACATCGACTAGAATTTACCTTAAATTTTTGTGTAATTTTTTTAGCTGATTTACTTTAACAATTTTTTATATGAAAGCTAAAAGAAAATAAAATGTCTTAGAAAATTATATACAATTAAGTTCGGTTTTAACAAACATCGGTATTATGAATGATCGTCTACAACGAACAATTGAAAAACCGCATGGAAATATATTCGCTTAAATATATGCAGTTAGGTTCGGTTATAAGGAGCAAGTTATAACATTCAAGTTTATTTCCAGTTATTTTTCAAGCACACATCACTCATTTATTCAAATAGCGTCACAACTCAAAAAAAACCAGTTTTGCAGAAAACGGGTTTTAAGTTTTCAATTTGCATACAACTCAATGAAGACATGAAAAAATATTCTTCTCTAATGAGGTGATGGTACAAGCTATTTATATGATATTTTTACACAAGATAAAATACGAAGTGCCGCGTTATTCTGCATTATTAACTCAAAAAACTAAAATAAACTATGACGCTATTGATCTAAATGAGCGATATATAATTGAATTCTAATTTTATTTAGTAAATTATTTTTTAAGTTTTGTCTTTGTGAGGACCTGACTCCTTTTGAAAAATTATTTTTATAAACTTTTTAGACTAAAAATTTCTAGTCTTTTATATTTCTATTTTAGATTTCGTAAAAGTCGTCTGGATAGGCGTGTTTCCATCTACTTTTCTAAATAAATTAATAAATTAAAGTTTGCTTAGCCGAAGTACATAAAACAGAAGGTTGGAATTTTATAGACGTATGCATGATCACTCTAGAAAACGCAGAGTCATTGCTTTGCGTAAGTCCAATGTGCACCCAAATTTGTTAAATTGGTAAATTACCTAAGACTATTTCAGCTCTCTACCGTATAATACTACGTTAAATTTATATGGGTATAATCCCTCAAACTTTTTTATACTTAAGATATCTGTGTCAAATTTCGTTGGAAACTGATAATAATAAATACTTAAATGGTATATTTAAATATTCTGACCCTAGGTGATTACTTAATTAGGTCTAATTGTGTACCAAATTTCAGCTCTTTACCTATAGCAGATCTGCTTCGTTAATTTGCTGAATTAGTCAGTGAGTATCTATATATAAAAGAGGATGTGTGTATGTATGTATGTAACGTATGGACTCCAAAACGGCCGGGCCGATTTTGATGAAATTTTCAAGGAATCTTCATAATATTCAGGCGGGTGACACTGTGAAGTCTGATTTTTTATTTTCGGTCTTGGGGTGGAGGGGCGTGGCAAAAACCATTTTTCGTATGTATATATTATTTTTTTTTGCTTTTTTTTATTTTTTTTGAAAGCTGATATCAAAACGAGATATCAAACTCTTAAATCGGTTATGTAGTTCCAAAGATATTTACAAAAAACCTATGTTAATAATGATCGAATATAGAAATTTTAAAACTTGAAATGTTGCATTAAAAAATTCGAGTTTTCGGTTTATTTACAAAATATTTACATCATTCGATAACACGAAAAATAAAATTTTGAAATAAATAAAAATTGTGGTTTTGGAGTGCTTATTTTACATCTATAGAAGGACATATAATGGAACTGTATATGTTATGAAAGATGCATTGTTTCAAACTATTTTTTTTTATTGTGTTATGCTTTTTATTAATAAAAAAATTTAAAAAAAGATGTGCAACTTTTATGTTCTCAAACGACCTTTTGTGCGACTTTTCAAAAATTCCTAAAGGTAACCCTGCAGAGGCCATAACTTGGCCTGCCCCCCTACCGTGTGCGTAGATAAAAATTTATAACCAAAGATTATATTCACCCTTATTCTAATTTTCGGCATCGACGTCACTTAAACACAATACCAAATAAATTCAGTAAAGTGCGACTCTGATCTTACCTGATGTAGACATTTTATTTTCATTTTAAATACCCAGTAAACCGTTTTGTTTTTCTTAAATAATGCTTATTTATTGAAAAATTTTTTCTTTAACAATACGGGAATAAAAATTTTTAAATCCACATTTCTTAATTGTAATTTTAAGGTAAGGTAAAGAAAAATAAAATTTAAAAATAAACATTAAAGATTTTGGTTTAGTTTCTTTTTGAGCAAAAGTAGACTTTTATACCTATAATATTATATATTGTAGTGAGAAAGAGGAGTAATATTTATACGGTATTAGATTCGCTGTTTCAAATGCATTTATATCTGATTCGTTATATGTACTTTCCGTTTATCGGGTCTTGATTAACCACATTATTCAAATTTATTTTTGAACACAGAACATGTCCGTATGTTTAAAAATTAATTAAATAATAAGTTATTGTCAAATTTACAAATTGTTGTTCAGTTAAATTCGATTATATATTAAACTGCACCCATAATGGCTTATGGTAACTAAAAAGTGTACAATAAGTACCAGCATTTATATCAATATTGCTGTATACGTGATCTATTTGGGTATAGCTCGTTGTTGTTGCAACTTGATGTATACTTGACTTTAAACCTATATTTTCAAAATATTGTTTGAATAACATATTGTTATTAGGTTTAAGTAAATCTATGTTGAAATCCCCGCAAACTATAGTCGGAGGCAAAGGCAAAGTTCTGTTTCCTTCGAATATGACATTGCTCCGAGAATCTAAAAACATTTTAATGTTACAGCGAGGGGATCTATATACACCAATTATTCGAACTCCTTGTTAATCGATAGCAATCCCTTCACTATGACCTTTTCCACACGATGTTTGAAAAGTTATTGATTTAATTTAGCCGATATATTTGTTTTTATATGCAATCATGCCCATTCCTCGGTTTGCTTTATTTGAATTTGGGCCGTGTGTCTTTGTGATGGTATCAAAAGAACTAATTTCAAAAGTATCAGATGAACTTCCCCATGTTTCCGAAAAAATAACGATATCAGAATTAATGATGATTTGATCTACGATTATATCATTTATGTGTTTTCTTAAAGACTGTACATTGTGATACACTAGTTGAATGCAACCGGATTGGCTTTCAACACGAAGATTTTTGAAAACCGGCACTAAAGGGTTTTTACGCAAGCGGCACATTTCCCTAGCCACCGGACTATCTGGCTAGAACATGCTACATATAGCATTGACCTTTTAAATTGGAGACTAATATGGACCACTACTTTGTGCATTGTTGCACCTTGGCTTTTGTGTACTGTAATGGCTTCAGCAGGAACTAATGGAAATTGTGTTCGACGAATATGTAAATTAGAAGCTTTCCACTTTTTAATATTAAACGTAGCACATTCAAGAGGTATCCAATTATTTTTAAGACGTTCTGCGTATTGGTTACTAAAATATTTTCTCCTATTTTTGCCAGCGTTTAAGTCAGCTAGATGTAGCCATAATCTTAGCGGTCTTCTTTTGCCGGTTACTTTGTTAACACCATATTCAATGGCCTTCAATCGTCCCGTTGTTCCATTTATAAGTCCATCCTCAGTATCTAAATTAATTGTTATCATATATCTAGCTGATATTTTGAAATTTAATTTTCTAGGTAGCCCATAAGTTTGTGCAGTAGGTAAAGATGAAATAGCTTTTAATGCGCGATTTTTGGACGGTATATTTGGCTCGCCAAAAACTTCATCCAAAGCATCAACAATTGCCCCTTCAGTTGTCATTGAATTTAGAACCCTTTCATTATGAGCTTCTACAAGAGCATTACTACTATATAAATGCACAGCATCTTTGAAGTCCTGTGGGATCTCATTGATGTTGAAACATCTTTCGTTCATTAGTTCCAAGTCCTCAGAAGTCATGGTACCTGCAGCATCATTTCGTTGCCGCATTATTATTTTTAATTCAAAAAGTTGGAATAAATACCACAAAGCTGCACCTGCTAATGTTGCGATGGTTTTTCCACTTAATTTCTGAAATATCCAATTATCTCCAACTGGAGGTAATTGACGCATGTCACCAACAACAATAATTGATATTCCTCCAAATAAAGCCTTGTTTCTAAATATTTGTTGTAATTGGCGATTAATTTGGTTTAATATTTTAGATCCTACCATTGAAATTTCATCAATTACAATTAATTTTAAATTAGCTAATTTGGAGGAAAGTGAATTTGATGTCGATGCTGACAATTCCGGCATAGTGTGACCAACTTGCGTTATTGGTAAAAGAAAGGCACTATGTAACGTTTGACCGCCAATACCAAATGCTGCTTTTCCTGTTGGAGCAGTCAGAATAATTTTGATGTCATCGGGGTTTGATCCAGGTAAGTGGTTAAAAATTCTTGATAGACATTGATATAAGGTAGTGATTAGTAAACTTTTTCCTACTCCTGCTCCTCCGCTTAAAAATACATACAATGGCTGCCAGTGAGGTTCTTTACAATTACTAAAATAATGTACAACATGATTCAAAAAGTCACGTTGATCAGCGTTTAGTTTGCGGGTTAACTCTAAATAAATTTCCTCTGGTATAACTACAGGTGCAACAAATACAGCAGGATCACCTTGGTTTGGACCTGCGATTCCGCCCGGCAAAATATCATTTGCAACATCTCCAATTTGTTCTTCACACTCATAACCATCTAACGGTCTCTTATTTCTTTGATCACTGTACACATTCTCTCTTTCTTCACTTTCTACCTCGGCGTGCCGTATTGCATCTAGAAGTGCTTGAAACTCTTCAGCACCTCCGAGCTGATTAAAAGGTAAGCTGTTGGATTTTATTGTGTCAGCAGCAGACTGAAATTTTGTTACTACATTGATAGATTCTAATGACAGCTCTTCTACTTCATTCCTCCATGGTAGATAAAGCATAAGTTGTTCTCTGTAAAACTGTTCAGGATCTGTAGTTGTACTGAAACGGTAAAATCTAATAATTCGTAGCCTCCGTCGGCGACTTACATTACCATCATTGTTTAACAATCTTATCCAATTACCTTTATCTTCACCTTTTTCGCTTTCACTTTCCACATTTTCATCTTCAGGGATTTCTTCTCTTATTGATATTAAACTGCGTTTATTGCCCTTCTTAGAAAACGTAAAAAGCAACAAAATAAGCCAGGGTCATGTGTTCAAATTCTTCTTCATGTGGACGATTGATGTAGTGCTCAATCAAATTGGGCATAAATATGTCACAGGACTTCGGATCGATTTTTTGGAGATCTCGTGAGCATTTTAACATTTGTACACGTTTTTCAGGAACACTGGTATTTATGAATATCTCACTCTCACTGCAACGAGACAAAGGGAGACTTAACAAGTAATAAATTTCCTCCTGTGCTGATATTTCAGAAGAATTTAGAAACGCATTTGATATAGCCCTTAACGATTCTTTTAGCGGTTTATTATCTTTTCTTGTCTCTTCAACTGTGTCTCTGAGCAATTTTGACATTCCTCGATCAGCTTTGTTTATATAATTAACAATATATAACGAGCAGGCAAATGGATCCAATATGAATTGAATATCCATATTTGCGCGATGGAGCTGGATATTTTTTTTGGAGTAAGGGTTTATGTATACATCATTGGGGCTTCGCCTTAAAACAATTGTGGGCCTAGAAATAGAAGCTCTCACTGCAAGAATGTATTGCTCTCTATTGAGACCAACATATTCTAAAAAATTCTCAAAATTTATTACAGTCTCTGGAATGCTATTCATTTTTTCCCTTAGTTCTTTTGCTATCCGTGTGCTTTTCTTAAAGGTTGCTGTCAAAATCATTGTTTTATCATATGGATAAAATGGAATACCGAATCTACACGATCTCAGGATTAGGATGACAGGTATGTGAGTGTTTATGACGCTGCAACTCAATCAATGAAGTATCAATACCTTCACTACTACAAGCTATAATATCATCAACAAATTTGATAACAGCTGGTATTGATGCTGCATCACTCGGATTAAAGATCGGTGCTTCTTTTATCCATAGCATAATATGGGCATGAGGAGATCCACGGTGTTGAAATTCTATTTGGTAGTAGAAGTGTGCTATGGTAAATTTACCGAAAGGACCCGATGGACAACTCCAAGTTTTTCTTAGAGATTGAAGACGCAAATCAAAATATGTGGCACAAATGTAAGGATCACTCTGAATAAGACGAGCTTTCTCTGCATAGGACAACAGATCTGCTTGGTCCTGCGATATTTGGTCTCCATCTACTACCTTTTTTAACAGCACTATTAATTGCAGCCACTTTGTTTCTGCCGCTGACAGAGTTACAAAAAGTGTGGGGACACCAAATTGTCTAATCATAGCTAATAACTTCTTTTTTTCTGCTTCCCAATGTGCAGGCAAGTTCTTAATTCCTCTTAAAATTCTATAGCCGTCATCCACTTGAACCAAATTATTAATGTAGGTGGAGTCTAGCATATTTTCTACTAAAATTGGTTCCCGATTTCGATTTTTTTTCTTAGGCATGTACATGTAGTAGTACCTTCACTGCGCTAATCATCTCATGACCAGTTTTCATCAACTTGAATGTTAAGCAGTTTATAAATATCACATTTCACTAAGTACTGAGCAGCTTGATATACCTTTTTGGGTCTAATGCGCTCCTTTCGTCCGTGCTTGTAGCACATTTTGCGCTTTAGTTCTACCGTTATAACGTAAGTATCTGATATTGACCGAGGTAGTGATGTGCCCATAGTGTTTACTTCTACTGGGATATTTATAACATTTCCTGCAAGCTAATGCTGATAGCCTAGTCCAGTGCCTCTTTTAACAATTTTAATAAAAATATGTCGAGAACTCACTAATCGTTTTTCGAGAGGAGTAAGATCTGTCAAAACATCACGTATTGGAGGAAATATCATCTAATCGAGGAATTTTAAACAACCGTATACCTGATAAGCACGTATTACAGAAAGTACCTATCTCTGCATCTGGATTGAGGTGGAATATTAATGACAAATAATCATCTGTATATTACTTACTTTTTAGCTGCAAGGCAGTTTTTGAAATATATTTAATTGATTTTTTATGCCACAGACGTTCACAACAGTAACATGTGTTAGAATATCCTTCTTGTATAGCAGCTGTATATATCTGACAAACTACTTCCCAATCCGACATTAAAAAATTCTTATGATATTTGTCTAAATATTGCCCGCGTGAACGATAGCTTCGTCTTGACGAGAAACCCGATGCGCATAAATATTACGAACTTGTTCTGCTTCACGATAAGAAGAATCTAGACGTGCCACACGATGCGTTTCAGTATCGCGTAACTGTTCTGCCTCACGGTATTCGTGATCAAGACGGGCAATACGATGTGCTTGTGTGTTACGAGATTGTTCTTCCTTGCGCTACTCAGGATCGAGACGAGAAGAACGATGGGTTTCACAATCACGTAACTGTTCTGCCTCACGATATTCATGATCAAGACGAGCAATACGATGTGAATGTGTGTGTCGAGATTGTTCTTCCTTGCGGTACTCAGGATCGAGACGAGAAGAACGATGGGTTTCGCAATCACGTAACTGTTCTGCCTAACGATATTCATGATCAAGACGAGCAATACGATCTGCTTGTGTATTACGAGATTGTTTTTCCTTGCGGTACTCAGGATCGAGACGAGAAGAACGACGGATTTCACAATCTCGTAACTGTTCTGCCTCACGGTATTCGTGATCAAGACGGGCAATACGATGTGCTTGTGTGTTACGAGATTGTTCTTCCTTGCGGGACTCAGGATCGAGACGAGAAGAACGATGGGTTTCACAATCACGTAACTGTTCTGCCTCACGGTATTTGTGATCAAGACGGGCAATACGATGTGCTTGTGTGTTACGAGATTGTTCTTCCTTGCGGTAATCAGGATCGAGACGAGAAGAACGATGGGTTTCACAATCACGTAACTTTTCTGTCTCACGATATTCATGATCAAGACGAGCAATACGATGTGCTTCTGTGTTACGAGATTGTTCTTCCTGGCGGTACTCAGGATCGAGACGAGAAGAACAATGGGTTTCACAATCACGTAACTGTTCTGCCTCACGGTATTCGTGATCAAGACGAGCAATACGATGTACTTGTGTGTTACGAGATTGATCTTCCTTGCGGTACTCAGAATCGAGACGAGAAGAACGACGGATTTCACAATCAAGCAACTGTTCTGCCTCACGGTATTCGTGATCAAGACGAGCAATACGATATGCTTTTTGTTACGAGATTGTTCTTCCTTGCGGTACTCAGGATCGAGACGAACATTATGGTGCGCTTGAGAATCTTTCAGCTGTGACTCTTTGTCTGTTTTCTTAATTTATCGCTTTCGTTTTCTTTTCATTTTATTTCTGCGTTAAGTCTAGAAGCCCTTTTTCGTTCTGAAACCGTTTTCTCACTTGTGCGGTGACAGTTTTATGTGGCAATAGTAGCATTCGATTATTATCCTGTATTGAGCGAATGACTGCAAATATATTTCGTTTGGGCTTTCCTCGTGGCTTTCTAGGAGTGGATGGAAAGTGTGTTATGTCACCACTAATTAAAATACATAGCAAGTGGGGACGCATATCTGAAACTATGAAGTTGTAAAAAGAGAGTTTTTTTTTAAATCAACAGACGTGGCATATGCAATTGCAAAGACACCACAGTCGTAACTATCGGATTGTTGTTGCACATCAGGGAATAATATGGGCGGTTTGTGTGGAAATAGAGCATATACAAAATCCTGTTGTAAAGGCGGTAGTGATTTGCGATTAAGGCCATCGTATATCCTCAATGAATCACCATTGTAAAATAGATATACCCAGTGTCCATCTAAACTGTAATCTTCTCCATAATAAAGCAACTGGATATGGATCTGATTAGGTTCAATTGGATTAATGTTGGCAATTGACCTTAAAAAATCCATTGGACTGGGAGCGGAAGATGTATAATGAGTTAGAATGTAATGAAATGCATTTACACAATCGTCCTCCACTTAATTATTTTTGCCTAGAAGGTATTGGAAATCAAAATCAATATTTCCGAAATCCATGTTTGCGGTTGTCTGAGAAAAGTTTATTATTAATTTAATTTATAAAACAATTGAGTAAATATGTACAGGTACACTCAAAATATATCATAGGTAAAACAAACGAAAAATTTGGTGCATTTTACGAAAATATTAGTTGTTTATTCGGTACGAAATACTTCGTACATACGCTCAGGGAAAAATTGCAACTTAAAAATTAGAGCGCGTTACATTAATTCAATAAAAAATTTCAATATGACTACACCTTCGTAAATGTTTCTTATTAGTTCAATATGGTTTTTATTGATTTTAAGCTGTTGATTTTGACAACGTTTTTTCTTATGCTCTCACATTTAAATACTTATTCTCTCTAAAATGTTACCATACTTTCAAGAAGTTTTATACATTTTGTGAACAAAACTACAAAGAAAAATAATCACAAAAGAAAATAAAACAAAAATTAGAGAGCATATGAAGTTACTGCCGTATATTTTATGATGAGCCAAGGCACATTTAATACAGGTACATGCATCCGACACAACCCTGTGGCAACTCTGTACTTCTCACATAGCTTTACAAAGTAATTGTCAAAAATTTGTATGCATCAAACAAGGCACAAAAGTAATTGTCAAACGAATTCTTCGTTATAAACTTGTAAACAAAAAATCAGCGGATGAGCAATGTGCCTGATACGTGTACCTATTTAATATGCCTTGTTATGAGCTTTGTTAAATTGCCAGCATTTTTTTCTGAAGTTTCGTACTTATTCTGCTTAATCATTTACAGTTATGAAAAGAGAAAGATAGTTTTAGGGGAATTGTTACAGCATCTGTGTTCCTCATATATCACACACATACATATCTGTGCCAAGAAATAATAATGGCTTAAGTCGAAATTTTATGTTTTGAGATGTTGAGGGTTTTGTATAATTTTGTTTGGTTTTTATATAAAATTTTTAGCCTCCGAAAAAGATGCACATTTATTTAGAACAAAACTCTTAATTTTATAAAGAAAGAAAACGTTTTAATAGTTAATATTCGCTGTTTTTTAGTTAAGATGTTATGAAAAAATCCATTGTTAGGAAAGTAAAAGTTAAGGTGCACTTAAGCTATTACATTGAAAGGCAAACTAATTTTTATTGATGATAAATAGAGATAAGTACTTTAGGTTAAATTGAAAAATGAGGAAAACCTGAGATAAGACAATTTTTTAAAAGCTTAGTTAAATATAAGTTTTTTTTTAATGAAGAATAATTTGGATGGGATGTTAGTTATTGAACTTAAGTGTATACAAGTTTTTATGCTCAAATATTTTAATATTGATGTAGCTACAGAAAAAAATATTAAGTTGAGGTAATATTGTTTTCACACTGACATGGTTTTAATAAAAGTTGGTTTTAACGTTAAAACCAACTGTTAAAACCTGGTTTTACCATACAAATTGTTTTAGTTAAAACCGAATTAAAACCATTTCTGAATTGGTTTTAAGTTGGTTTTATGAAATGCAATCTTGTTTTCGCTGTGCTTAATTTAGTGCTGCCAAGTTAAAATCAGCAGCTAATAATTTTTATGCCAGTGAATAACAATTGATGGCGCTTGAAAAATTTCCAACTTAAAAATGGATGCAGCAGAAACAATAATCAAAAACTTATGGAAAAAAGAGTTTTTTGGAAGGAAAACAACGAAAATATTTTAAATTCAACTGTGAGAAGTGAAAATAGACAATATGACTGACATTCATCCGCCTATAAAAAAGGTTTATCTTACAATGTATTTGTGCATTTTTATATTATTCGCGACAGGACTACCACGTCATCAAACGGCAAAGCATGCCCAAGGCATAATCTTTATTTTATCATTCTTGTTAGCTTCCACTTAAAAAAGAAACAAAATATATATGTATGTATGTTTGTGGTAATTTCTTTTGCCTTGTTTGCTAGTTTTGTATTTTTTTCTCATGTACAAACGTTTAGTCGATAGTAATATCGATATTATTGATAGCGAAATCTGAGCTATCGATAGTTCTACTATCGATAGCAGCTTAAAAGTTGCAAAACTGAGAAAAATAAAAACCAAAATTAAGTGAAGCTTTTAGGAAAAGAGCATGTATTAAAATGTACGTTTGTGTGTGTCATAGTTCTACAGCATGAATCTAGAAAACAAGATTGCTCACTCAGCCGTATAAAAAATTTTCTACTGCGCTTCTAGATATGTCATGATAGAATACACACGTGTGTTTATATAATAATATAATACCATGTGCACATGCATTAATATCAACTTTAAACTCTTATAGCTCCCAAAATACTAATGGCATTTTTTCTTTTTTGTGGTTTTTTCATTTTGGCGATTTTTTAAGTTTTGGCGCCTTTTTCGCATTTTGGCGATTTTTTCGGTTTTTTGCATTTTTTTATTTTGGCGTTTTTTTTATTTTTGGCGATTTTTTTCATTTTTGCGATTTTTTTTTTATATAATTTTTTTTTTAAGTTTTGGCGACATTTTCGCGTTTTGCCGATTTTTAATTATTTATGGCATTTTTTTTCATTTTGGCGTTTTTTCCATTTTGGCGATTTTTTCGAATTCGGCGATTTATTTTAGTATTAGAATTTTTTTTTTAATTTTGGCAATTTTTTTCGTTTTGGCGATTTTTTTTTTAAATTTTGGCGATTTTTTTTTTAGTTTGGCGATTTTATAATTTTCGGTTTTTTTAGTTTTACCGTTTTTGAAAATTTCAAGTGTTTGCCTCTTACGGTTTCCAAGATATAGCAAATTGTCAAAATTACATAGTCAAAATTGCATTAACTGATGGACCACCCTTTAATTAAATTTTTTTTAAATTTTAGTGTTAATTGTTGTAGTCTGTATAAAAATACACTAATTTTACAAATTTCAAGTTTCAATATACATATGTACATACAATTGTATGTATATTACATGGGATTTTAATATATTTCATTGCTCGTTTTGGAACACCCTTTAATTTTTAATTCTCATGTATTTGTTGTTGTAGCGGCCAAGGTTCTACATACTATGTCCAAATTTCAGGTCCGTAGCTCTTACGGTTCCTGAGAAAATACCGTGTGACGGACAGACGGACAGCGTAGCGAAAACAATACGGTTCCTTTTCACCTTTGGTGTACGGAACCCTAAAAATTGGGGCTTGTGTATCCGTTGTCGAAAACAACTGAGTCCTGTTGGCGGGTTTATGCTATTTTGTAGACGTTAGGGAACGGAAATAGATTGTCAGTTGCACAAAATTGTTCTTTAGAGCGAGTACACAAGCCCCAATTTTTTGGTACTGTGTTAAAGTGACGTCGATGCCGACAACTGGAATAAGGGTGATTATATAGTCCCCGTTTGCACCATGCAAGTCTTGTTGCAAAGCCGGTTAATTTAACTGAGGGCGATACAAGGGGGAAAGAAACGTGTACTCATGTACTGTCAATACGTTTTGCTTTCTCATTCCTAATGTTAAAAAAGCATTATTTTTATTTGAGGCAGAGTGGAACAATCGCTTAAGTCGAATGAAAAGAAGTTCAGCTTTAATAATATTTTGTACCCTTGTCCCATTCAGTATAAACATATTTCCATATTTTTAAAGACTATACAATGCAAACATTTAGACGTAAATTACACAGAGAAAACTATTTCATTTCGTAACTTCTTTATCCATTTATGTTGTGTATGTACTATATACAAGATGGTGCATACGATTTATCAACATACCTATGTATGTATGTACGTATATTTTTAGTTAAAATAACTAAATAAAGAAAAACTACATGAGCCGGCCTAGCCGTCTTTTTGTACTAGTCGTGCAAAAAACGGCTAGCCGATGTAATTGTCGGCTGGCAGGCGAATTTGAGCCGCCGCCAACGATTTTCGTGCCAGCCGCCGCCGCCGATGAAAACCCTTCGGCGCAGGACTCTGCTACTGATACAATCGATATCACAGAATACACAGAAGTGAAGAAAGTGACAGGTAAAAGAAGCTCCAATCAGGTTTTTGTTAAAATTCGTGGAAAAAATAGAAAAGCATAGTGTATTTGATACTGTAGTGTATTACAACTTACCAATTAACACATTTAATAAAAATTTATTGCACTAGAAAGACGTAGCAAAACAAAAACGACGACAAAATTTGAGGGAAAACGAGACAAACAGAAAAATACCCGTATCTTCCGTCTCGTGACACTTCTGTATGTTTTGTGTCGATATGTTCAGCACATACGTTTGGGGTTCTTATGTGGATGTGATCATTTTATGGGCATTACATGCTTTCCAAGAGCCTTGAAACTAAATCCCAAATATATGGCGGCTTGGACTTTAATCGGTCATAAATATATATGTAGGTAAAAAACACGAATGCTGCCATACAAAGTTATACAAAAGCTTTAGGTAAGGTTTTAAATGTTGATTCAATTCATATTGGATTCTTTTTTTTACATAAAAAATTAATAAATTTTTTATATAAATAGTAGTCTACGACAAGAAGCATTTCGACGAGACATTCTATATTTTGTGGCATAACAGCAAATTTGGGTTTCATCAAGTTGAGGGTACACATCATGAACCAGAAAAAGTATCAAAAATTGTCAATACATTAAAAAAAATGAAAGCTGTAAACTCAAAATAGAAAAAAATGAATAAAATACCAAATTTTGTATGTACAAAAAAGGAAAAAGTTGTATTCATACACATACATACATATGTATGTATTGTATCAACAAAAATCTACATTATTTTAAAATTGATTTATTCCTGCATTGCTTCTGCTTGTTTATCATCTTCACAAGATATTAAACATACATAGGGCCATTTGGGATAGATGCGCTTATGACCCAAACGTCCGCATTTGGTACGTAGTTTTACAGTCTTAAAGTAATCAACATCTTCTTTATTAAAGAAGATGTAGCTCAAATTAGCTGACTTGCGATTAATACGCATTGGTTGCCCACTAAGTACAACACGTTTCAAAATAATACGATCTGGATTACAGGAAAGTAGGCAGCCTCTCGCCACCAAGGCTAAAATCGAATCAGGATTGGTTTTAAAAGCCAGAACGGGACCTGGTGGAAACTGCACACACTATGCTATGAGGTCTAAAATAACGTTCAAACTGCATAAAGAATTTTCATATTAATATTTTACAATCTTTCTACGGTAAAGAAAAGCCAGTATTTATTACCTTGTGTTTATCTCCATTAGTATGCTCGCTGAATATAGGATTCACCACAAGTTCTTTAGTGTCTGATTTCAGATTTGTTACGGCAAAAAAAAACGCACTCTTAACTTGAAAGTTAACTTACCTTTTTTTGTTTGAAATTCCATTTTATTATATTTTTATTAATTGAACTCAAAAACAAGCACCTTTTCAATATTTTGTTTATTTATTTTGAACACGACTAGAATTTTTTAATCGCCCACTTTGACGTTTATTGTGAGTCAAATCGTGTTGCACAAACCCAAATAAATTGACATCTGTTACGTTTTTTAATAAACATCGTGTCAACACTCGTGTTCTAAAACCCCAAAAAATAAATAATGCTAACATTTTAGCGCTTTTTATTGACGAGTCGTGTTCTACAAACAGGCTGTTATATTGGTATATGTGTAAATTGGTATTCTCAAAAAACATAAATGTGAAAAAACCCAAGTTCCTATCAAAAATTTTGGGCATCAAAAGTACTGAGACTAAAACTTGAAAAAAACTTGGCAATATTTTTCATAGTTTTACCACTGATGGGACCAAAGTTATAAAGGAGTTAAAATAAAACGTATGTATACACGTCGAAAAAAACTAATTTTGATTTGTCCGATTTTTCTGACGATTTTTCGAGTACAAAATGACGATTATTTTATAGTTTAACGGGATTTCGACGATTTTTTTTATCATTTTATCTGGCAGCACTGGTCACACATTCAATCAGTAAGGCAAGCCATAGACCTTACGACCGTTGGTACAACATGAGCAGGTTATGTATGAGATTGTAAAGTGTGTGGGGTCGTTGTATGAAGTTGTGTCTCGGTTGTATGAAAGATTAAAAAGATTTGGTTTTTTGGCAAGTTGTATAAAAAGGTTGTATAATTTAGGAGTATGTTGTACAACTTCATTTCATTTTATTTTTGTAGTATCATATAAAAAAACGTCACGCACGAATTCAAATGTGCGTTTAAAATGTTATGCAAATGTAATTTTTGTAGTCTTTTGGCTCACTTTCTTTTAGTGTTTTTAAAAGTTTGTTGTTAGAATATGTTTCTTTTTATATAAATCAAATTTTTTTTACCAAATATTTTTCTGCCCTTTTTTACATTCTTCTTCTTCGTTTTGCACGAAAAAAATCATCGACTATGTGGCATCACTATTCCACATACTGTATTATTCAACTTTTTATTACTTTTATTTACATAAGATATTTGATACTATTTTTAAAATAACGATTGTTTTCTTTATGTTTTTGTTTTACCAAAGAGTACAACTGTGAAATGATATGTACAATTAGTTTTTTAGTTTTGTGAAAGAGATGAATAAAAAATCCAGCGAACAGCATACTCCATAAATGGTGACCCCGACGTGATCAAGAGACAAAAAGTGGTTTCTTAGATCGCAAAATAGTCAAACAGACGATCAAAACTATTTTAAACATCGCAACTCTTGGGAAACATTAAATGTTCATGGCTGGTGACGACGAAATTTTAAATGGTGCCGGAGGAGCAGCCATCAACAATGCCGACAACGAAGCTGCCCAAATCGCAAGAGTGTCCGTACGGATTCCTCCATTCTGGCATGCAAAGCCCGCACTATGGATGGCACAAATAGAATCCCAATTTGCTGCCTCTGGTATAACCAACGATAAGACGAAATACCATACAGTTGTAGCAGCCATCGAAAGCAGCGTATTGTCACAAATCAGCGATATAGTGCTAAATCCACCAGTGGATAACATGTACAACACATTAAAAACACGACTTTTGGAACATTATGCTGTTTCGGAGCAAAAACGCATAAAAAAACTCCTACAAGACTTGGAACTGGGCGACATGCGTCCAACTCAGTTACTTCGAGAAATGCGAGATTTGGCTGGCAATGAGATGAACGACAACATGCTCAAATCTGTTTGGATGAGCCGACTACCACCAAATGTGCGCACCGTCATTTCAATAAGTAGTGAACCACTCGATAAAGTAGCAAAACTTGCTGATAAAATATTTGAGGTTAGCAACGGGCAACATGTTAATGCAGTTTCTGTGCCATGCAATGTATCTCCACCACAGGCAACATTAGAACAACAGATTAGCTTACTGGTGAGAGAAGTAGCCGAGTTAAAGACAAAGTTTTCCCAACGTCCGCGCAGCAGATCCCGTTCCTGTAGTCGCAATTCAACAAATGAAGTATGCTGGTATCACCGCAAATACGGTGACAAGGCCAAAAAGTGTCGTCAACCCTGTCGTAACTAAAAAAACTAAATAGTCTGTCTGAGGTGACGGCCCCCGACAGACAAGTTACAAAAACTTGCCGTCTAATTATATTTGATAAAAATTCGCGACTAAAATATTTAATCGACACTGGAGCCGAAGTTAGTGTCATTCCCCCTTCACCTGAACAACGAAAATATCCACAGAACATATCATATTTGTACGCTGCCAACCATTCGCCAATAAAAATATTTGGTGAAAGAACGGTCACATTAGACCTGGGACTCCATCGTAATTTCAAATGGAGATTCATAATAGCCGACGTCACACAGCCAATTATCGGCGCAGATTTTTTGTCATTTTACAACCTGCTAGTCAACGTACGTCAACGCAAGCCCGTAGACAGTATAACCAACTTAAAAAAACTTGCTCGGTATGCAAAAGTGGTGAGTTTTATAAAAGTCTTTCATTTATTAATCAGGACGATTCTTTCAAAGATATTTTAAATGAGTTTAAAGATATTGCGCACGCCAATTCGACGCCGAAACCAGTTTTACATGATATAAGGCACCATATAGTAACAAAAGGGCAACCCGTTTTTAATAAACCAAGACGTTTATGTTCCGAAAAGTTGAAAGTGGCTAAAGCTATTGGATCTGGGTATATGTCGCCCATCACGAAGTCCTTGGGCCTCACCTCTACACATGGTTAAAAAAAAGAATGGAGAATGGAGACCGTGTGGCGACTTTCGGCGGCTCAATTGTATCACGGAGCCTGACCGTTACCCCACTCCCCACATTCACGACTTTACAAATTTTTTACATGGCTGCAAAATTTTTTCCACCATAGAACTGCGCCGGGCGTATCACCAGATACCTGTAGAGCCCAAGGACATACCAAAAACGGCCATTACGGCCTCTTTTGGATTGTTTGAGTTCACCCATATGTTTTTTGGCCTACGTAATGCCGGGCAAACATTTCAACGGTTTATGGATCACATCCTACGTGAATTCGATTTCGACGACATGCTGGTCGCTTCAAAAGACATAGAAGAGCACCGCGAACACCTACGTAAAGTTTTTAAAAAAATTCTTGAATACGGCGTGACAATAAATCCATCAAAATGTTTTTTCGGGCACGAAGAGGTAAAATTTTTAGGATTCTTGGTAAACAAAGACGGAGTTCGCCCACCACCTGACCGTATAAGCGCTTTGGCTGAATACCAACTACCCGAACGCGTTTGCAATCTACGAAGATTTCTCAGCATGATGAATTTTTTCCGACGATTTTTGCCAAGGGCGGCCGAACACGAATCCCTGCTCTGCAAACTTGTTAAAGGAAACAAAAAATACGATCAGTCTGTAATTGAATGGAGTGATGAAACACGTCTTGCATTCGATAATTGTAAAAAATATCTTTGTGAGGCCACGTTATTAGTTTTCCCGAAACCCAACGCACCATTGTCCCTTTCAGCAGATGCATCGGGCAATGCCATTGGTGCTATTTTACAGCAATTCGACAATAAAACATGTCAGCCCTTAGGTTTTTACTCCGAGCGACTGAATCCAGCACAATAGAAGTATAGTACCTATGATAGGGAACTGCTGGCGGCCTACAAGGCTGTTAGGTATTTTCTACACATGGTAGAAGGTAGAAACATATGCATATACATGGATCATAAGCCTTTACAATACGCGTTCGAACAAAAATTGGAAAAATCAACACCACGACAGGCCCGTTATCTCGATTTTTTGGGCCAGTTCACGACAAATATTCGGTACATACCTGGAAAGGACAATATTATAGCCGATACCCTCTCACGGATCAATGCCTTGCACACGACATCGAACATTGATTATGCTGAACTTTCGAAAGGTCAAGCAAACGACGAAGAGCTTAGGAAATATGCAAAAGACGATTCGAGCTTAAAGCTTAGAAAGATTGAAATTCCCGGCACACAGTTGGAAATATTTTGTGATATTTCAACCGGTAAAGCACGCCCATTTTTAACACCAACATTCCGTAGAATGGCGTTTGATTCAATGCACAATATTAGTCACCCCGGCGCTGCAAAAACAATAAAACTAATTTCAGAACGTTTCATCTGGCCAGAAATTAGAAAAGATTGCAGAAAATGGTCTAGGAAATGTGTTCCTTGTCAACGAAGCAAAATCCACCGACATAACGAAACACCGATTCTTAATTATGCTCTGCCTGGTGCAAGATTTGAACATGTCAATATTGATATTGTCGGACCCCTGCCGCCATCTATGGGGAATCGCTACTGTCTCACATGTGTCGACCGTTTCACCCGTTGGATTGAAGCATATCCCCTGGAAGACAACGTCAGAAACGGTAGCATTTACATTTTACCAACAGTGAATATCACGATTTGGCGTTCCACAAAGAATTACAACGGACCAAGGTTGACAGTTCGAATCAAATCTGTTTCGAGACCTTAACCGACTCTTGGGTATTACGCATCTTAGGACAACTGCATACCATCCAGCTGCAAACGGTTTAATCGAGCGATACCATCGAGTTATTAAGGCCGCAATAAAGTGCTACCAAACTGAAAAATGGGTGGAAATGTTACCACTCATATTACTCGGTTTGCGAATATCCTACAAAGAGGACATTAAGGCTTGTCCAGCAGAACTGGTGCAACAAAAGATACAAAAACTAAGAGAAACATCTCCGCAAGTGACTTTGTTGAAGAATTACGCTCAAAAATGCAAAAGATTGCCCCACAACAAACATCCAACCATGCTAAGAGGACACTTTTGTTGAGAACAACTTGGCCACATCACCAGATGTATTCGTGCGCACAGACGCAGTGCGTCGACCCTTACAAACTCCTTATGAAGGCCCGTTCACCGTGATAAAGCGGTTCGACAAGTTCTATAAAATTAATATGAATGGCAAACATGTTAACGTCAGCATCGACCGCATAAAAGCAGCATTTATTTGTAGAGAGCAGCCATTCCAAGACGCAACCACAACTGATGAAGAACCAGACACAAACGGTGATAAACCGGCAGCCTACACAACAGCCTCTGGAATAAAAGTTCGTTTCCGCGTTCCTTGGGAAGGGGAGTAATGTGACATCACTATTCCACATACTGTATTATTCAACTTTTTATTACTTTTATTTACATAAGATATTTGATACTATTTTTAAAATAACGAATGTTTTCTTTATGTTTTTTTTTTACCAAAGAGTACAACTGTGAAATGATATGTACAATTAGTTTTTTAGTTTTGTGAAAGAGATGAATAAAAAATCCATCGAACAGCATACTCCATAACTACAATATGCGCAGTAGTACCCGATGTCACGTTTACTCAAATTTTTTTGGTGAAATGAAGTTGTGCGCTAATGTTGGACACGTTGTTGTATAGTTTAGTTTGTGTCCAAAACACACAACTTGATAAACCAACTTGTTGTACCAACGGTCGAAAAGTCTGTGGCTTGCATAAGAAACAGAGTTTACATGATACAATTATAACAGGTACTTGCACAAGTCCAGCCTGTTAATGTATACAATGCAAATAGTTGTCAAACTTTATTTACAAGCTGCAAAAATGTTTGTGTATGTCTGTGAATAAAATGATTACAGTGTTGCCAATGAATTTACACATGGCTGTGTCTCCAATTACACATTGAAGAAAATTATAGTACACATCTTTTGTGTAGGTTAAAATTAAAACAAAAATAAAATCCAAAGTAGAATTACAAACAGATTATACAAGAATTTAATTACATGGCCTACACATGTGAAAAGAAATTACACACTGTCTAACTACACACAGATTGGCAACACTGAATAACTATAATCATGCAGGAATGCCGCATCTTCAATTGTACTTTAGTTACCCTGTAATTGTTATTTTTATAAACAAAAGACATTTGTTTCTGATAATTTTCCATTTGCTTATACCAACAAAATACATGAGTTTCTTGGTGTTGTATTTTTGTTGTAGTCGTGCATGTACCTAGTATAATTGTATCATGAGAGTTTATGTGTGCGATGGTATGAGCTAGGGATGCCAAATGGGAAATCCCAAGCCCGGAAATCCCGGGATTTTCGGGATTTGGCAAATCCCGAATCCCGGGATTTGTAAAATTCAATCCCGGGATTTAATTTTCGAGAGTTCTTAGCAATTTTTTTTATATAAAAACTTTATAAATTCAAATTTTCGTTGATTTTAAGGTATTTTTTATAATATTTAAAAGTCCCATACAATTTTATACGTACGGTTTTAACAATTTAATGACTATTCGTGACATATTTCTTATAAATTAACAACAAGAGCAAAATAAATAAACTACTTTCTTACCGTTATTTTCATCAAAGGTGCTACAATATACATATGTACATTTTAGAATTATTTTGAAAACAAAAGAACCATATTACCTTTGGAAGGAAAATAACATTTGAAAAATTCATAAGTGACAAATTTATTCCGTCTTATTCTATATTATGAGGGCAATTATAATTAGTAGTAGGGAACTCCCACTTCTGGCGCCGATTAAAATTGTTAAATTGTTGCTGAAATTGTTAAATTTGGGTAATTAAAATTTGAAAATTTTAAAATTCTTGAAATTTGATACCTACGAGGGTGGTTCGATAAGTCCTTTAAATATTTTTCGAGGGTGGTTCAATAAGTCTGTCTTTTTCCTAATGCCTACGGCATGCATGATAATTTTTCCTAATGCCTACGGCAATGCATGATAATTTTTCCTAATGCCTACGGCAATGCATGATAATTTTTTCAAATGCCGACGGCAATACATGATTATTTTTTTTCCTAATGCCGACGGCAATACATACTTATTTTTCCTAATGCCTACGGCAATACATAATTATTTTCAAATGCCGACGGCAATACATGATTATTTTTTTTTTTTCAAATGCCGACGGCAAAACATGATTATTTTTTTTTTCAAATGCCGACGGCAAAACATGATTATTTTTTTCAAATGCCGACGGCAATACATGATTATTATTTTTCCTAATGCCGACGGCAATACATACTTATTTTTCCTAATGCCTACGGCAATACATAATTATTTTCAAATGCCGACGGCAATACATGATAATTTTTCCTAATGCCTACGTCAATGCATGATAATTTTTCCTAATGCCGACGGCAAAACATGATTATTATTTTTTTCAAATGCCGACGGCAAAACATGATTATTATTTTCTAATGCTCCCAGTGTTGCCATACTGTAGAAATTTGTTATCGTAATACTATATCAGTAATATCAGAGAAAGAAGGTTTGATGACTACTAGGTCATATGGTTTCATATGAATCATGGGAATGTGCTTGTGTGATTTCCTCACGCTAAGAAATTCTTATAAAATAAAATAATTAAATAAATGAATAAAATAATTACATAAATTATTTTATTTATTTATAAAACGTTCTCATGTATGTGAACACCCCTAATGCTTGTGTGTGGGGGGTCCAGCTTGTTTGTCGCTGGTAAGCTTATATTCTGTTTATTTGTTTAAGAAATATATTTGTATGTAGGTATGTATGTGTGTATGATGCATGCATGCATGTATGTATGATGTATGTATGTATGTGTGTATTATGTTTGTATGTATGTATGTATGTATGTGCGATCGAAAGAACTTGTGCGTGGAATATTTTGTGGCTGTGTAGAATACATTTATATTTTGCAACGTAATCATTTTCTTTGGCTGCGATTATTTTAAAGCAGCAAGTTTCAACTAACTACAGTCATAAGCAGAGAAACAAAAAGTAAAAATTTGCAAGTTAGCAAAAATGCTAACTTCTCCTCCTCCTTCCCACTTCCTTCTCTTTCCTTTATGTAGTTTGTTTTTGAAATAAGAAAACACTTGTAGATTTTTTATTTTTCTATACATTTATTGTTTAAAGTTTTTTAAAATTTTATAATAATACATACATTAATATTTTAAAGAGTGTAAAAATTCATTTAAAGCAAGATATTTCTTTTGTTAGTAAAATAGCATTTTTTAATGCGCAAACACCAAGTTTATGATAATTACAATAAAAATATTCTGGATACTTAATCTCCATTTGTTTAAAGTTGATACAGCCTATATCCTCAACGTTAAAAATTTTTCGGCATAAAATTTTTTCCAACCATCGTCTTTTCTCTTCACCTTTTACATAAATTTTAGAACATCTTGCGTTGGCTTTTAAAAAATTGCAAACGCTTTCAAAAGAAACTGATCCAGCAGTCCAGCTGAGGTGATGATAGTTTTTCGTTAGCCACTTTGCTTCTCTTTGCTTTTTTATTGATAAGCATTTAAAATCAAATGGTGGTTTTATAATGAAATTGTTATATTCATAATTGTTGAAAACAATCGCTACTTCTTTTGCGATGAAATCATTTGAATTACTTTTGAAACCTTGTACGTCTATAAAAATTGTGTTATTTTCCATATTACTCAATTTATAAGACTTTTCGAACTTGTCCTTTGATGGGTATATATTCCATTATGCGATCATGAATAAGAATGCAGTAAGCTGATGTCTTTGCTGCAATATTAGTTGCTGTTTCAAATGCTATTTTTATATCAATCGGTCCATTATTGAGTGATTCATTCTGATGACTGACATCTACTACAATAATAGGAGCTTTTGTCTTAAACTCTGATGCAGATAGAAGCGGTTGAGATTCCCTCATATAGTAACTTTGTTGGAATCTTAGATACATATCATATAGAATTGCATATCGTTCATTTTTGAACTTTATGTTAAGATCATCATATGGATATGAGACTGAATTTAAATGTGCTTTTAAATTAGTCAAATCACAATGAACAAACTTATTTTCTTGTTGAAAAGCAATCAATACAAAACGGGGGCGTTCTCTATTTGCAGCCAGTTTAACATTCCAAATATGGCTAGTACCTGTGTTTAATTGTGGATTAACATGACAATCCCAACTGCGAAATGCCATAGGTATAGAAGCACCATTGTTAATAATTTTTATCATATTCAATTTGCTAAAGTCGGATAATTGTACATGTGGGATTCTCCATGAAATGAGTGAAATTGTAAGTTTAGCTTTTTCAGTAGAAACACTCGAGCGTACAAGATCTTCATCATTCTTATTGCGGAAGAGTATCAATTCATGTTTTCCATTTAGTATAACTTTGTTGTAGTCTTCGGCGAATCCTAGAAGCATTTTTAGAGGTACATAAAAATTGAAAAATCCATTTTCAAGAGTGACATCGTCAATTTTTTTCCATCCAGCATTTTGCATCACATTGCTTTCTGTTGGTGACAGAGAAACCAAATTTTTTATAGTGCTTGTGGCTCCTAAATATCTTGTATGGTCAATTTCAATTCCATTGAGCTCATAGCGAATTTCATCAAATAGATATGCCACAAAGTTGTTTTTTAATAAAAAGTTCTCCGAAGAAGAAGAAGAAGAATATTTGGCCTTATTATCATCGACAACAAATCCCTCTACATAAATGTAGCTCTCACTGGGTAGCACATACAAATCTTGATTTTGTATTGAAATTCTAATTTCATCATTATTGTTGTAAGATTGTAAGTATGGTACATATGTATGATAGTCCTTTTTGATTATATTCTCATCAGACAAGGGTTTATCTAAGACATCTATTATTGAACTCATTTTGTCTTCAATTTAAAATTCAAGGACTTTAGAAAATTTTTATTTGATGTTGTTAGAGCTTTTTGTTGAGCTGGTCGCTTTAATGTTGTTGTTGTTGTTCTTGGTGCTATATTTTTCAATGTATTTGTGTTGTATATTAGCATTATTTAGTTGGCCTTAAATGTATTCGTATTGTAATTTCCTCTCCTCGGAAATTAATTAAATCACCGTGTTGATCCAGTACGCGCAGCGCTAGTGAACTTATCTCTCTGGTGTTTACAGGTAAATAGATAAGATTTCTTGGAACCTCATCTATTTTATAGCCTGGAGGCACATTAATCGGAAATTCATGAAGTGTATGCGATTTCGAGTTATTCATATATGTGTTCATAGCGATACTACTTTCAATTCGCAAGAGATTCACTTTAAAAATATTAACTGGAAGATCTGAATAATAATATTTGTTTGGTGTTAGGATTTTGTTATTGAATCCTAAAAGTTTTCCAATTGTATTGTCTTTATTAAAATATACAAGATCCTTGGAACTATTAACTTTAACTTGCATTGTATTGTTATTGGCTTCAATAAAAATCTTATTTGCTGGGCAGAGTCGTTTGTATTCCTCTTCTATAAAATCAACTATATTATTTAATTCGTAAGATCCAATTGGTATTTCAATTATATGTTCCCCTATATGAAACATATTGTTGTAGGTGTCTACATTTGGAATACTGTTGTATGAATGAAAATCAGTTAGAGCACACTCATATGCACCATGTAATTCAATAGGAGGAAAGTAACTAGCAGATAGTTCTGATGAGTTAGAGCTCAGAGTAAGTGTTATTGACATTATAACAGTCTGATTACAATTAAATAATGTTTAGTATACAGTATGGTTTATAAGTATGATTTACATATTTTATTTAAAACTTTTTCTCATTTCAAAATTAACATTAGTTTCTTAATATTAATGCTATTGTTGTTGTTGCAATTGATGTTGTTGTTGTTTCTAATTTAGTTTTTCTTCCAACTATAATATTTCATCTTTACTTATCCAAGAATTATGTTGATTAGAAAATCCCAGCCATTTAACATATACCTCCTTCCCTTTAATTTTAAGAACCTTTTCAACTAGATATGTATTTGGAAATCTAGTTTTTGAAAGTTCCTCAGTATAGAAGCCACCTTTAATAGGATTGCCAAGATAGTCTTCTAATATGTATGTTTCAGGATTTGTATTTTGAACTCTTGTAATTGTGAAAATTTCTGTAGTCCAATTTGGAGTATAACTTTTTTCAAATGTGTGCTTATATTTGCTTATGCGAACATGATCTCCCACATTAAATTTTGACATTTTATACATTTTCAAATGACTGTATACTGTATTTAGCAGCTTTTCCTCATTTGTTGAGTTGACTTTAATAGGAGCCATTTTAATGGTACGATGAACTTTTCTATTGTATGCATTGAGTAAATCTTTGTATATATCAATCCATTTATATGAACCATTATAACTAAATTCTTTCCACATCATTCCTTTCAATGTTCTATTAAATCGTTCTACTATTGATGCTTTCATAATGCTATATGTTGAGTAGTGATTAATGTTGTATTTATGCATTAATTTTCCAAAGTGTTTATTTCTTTATTGGCTTTACTTCGTTGAATCAAAAAAACTTTCGTTTTTGCTTATTTGCAAATTCTTGTTTTCATATCGCTTAAACATGCACAGTCTTGTTTTCCCTGAGAGGTTCTGCACAAAACAAATTGAATTTCACAATATTATGAAATTCCATTAAATTTCATATTTTCATAAAGAGAAACAATTTAGATAATCGGATAAGTCCTTATATTTTTCACTACATACAAGTTTCTGTAATTTTCTATTCGAATAAATGATTCCTAAATATCCTTTAAAAAATAATACAAAACAAGGAATAATTTAATTTAATTTTATTTATTTTTATTATAATGATGGAAACATTTCATAGTATCTAATTATTAAATTTTCTAATATACTTTTGCGCAAAAAATATATTGTACATCTGCAAGTATCAGGTCCTTCCTCACACTCAGGATCATACCAAGGACAGCTTTTGAAGTGTCCTTCTGTATTGTCTTCATCTTCCATGATACCATATTCTTCGTTCTCATCTAGCATATTTTCGAAAAATTTGATCATCTCCCAATGATCAAAAAGCCTGAAGCTTTCGAAATCTCTTAAAAATTGGTTTAGAGTACGTCTAATTTGGCTCATTGTATTTGCCGATAAATTAATGAATGATGATTGTTTGAAGGTTTCTTTAAGACTAATTTGCTCTTTAAATTTTAAAAGTACTATCTTTTGATATTTAAAATATCTATACCATCATCCATATTCCATACTTCTTTTTTAGCACTCTATCTCTCTCTATCCCTTTTCTCTCTATAACCATCTCTTTCTGTCTATCACTATCCCCCACTTATTCACTATTTCACCATAAATATTTTCGATTATCCTTCTTGAAGTCATCATCGCTACTTTTAAGATCATTTTCAGTTAAACATTTAAAGTGAGCAGAAGTAAATAAAAAATGGAGTCTACAACAAATCTAACATCAAAATTTAATTCACTAAAAAATAAAACCTTAATCCACATAAAGGTGATTGAGACATCAATTAAATACACCATTCGAAAAGTGACAAGAGTAACAACAAAATATGGGCCAACACTAAAAGTTGAAATGGAAAACCACATAATGTTCCTCCCAAAGCGATATAATGCTTTAACCGATGCTGAAATTAAAGAACTCCCGAGCGGATCATATTGCTTAAGTAGAGAAGGTGAACAAAGCTTAATTGTTGAAAGCGAGCTGAGTGAATTTCTAATTCAAAATTCCCAATTTCTAATTTGGCAATAATATATAATAATTTTGTATTTTAAATTTTAAATAAAAATACATGAAACAGTTTTGTAAAAAATAAATGTTTGTGCTTTTTTATTTAATATTTTCAGTTATTTCATAAAGAAATTTAAGACATAAATGACCACAGGTAAATGTATTGAAATTCTGATATTGATTATAGTTGTGTTTTATATTTGTACCAAGATATTTGACTACTTCCGAAGGAGGTTGTAAGTATCCAAAGCTGTCGAAATATTCTTTTTCATTGTTGTTTTTATAATATGCTACCCAATGTGTACCAGGTCCTGTTGATACGTCTAAATTGATTATTCCACATTCTATTTTCTTTGTTCGTTTTGGTAGAGTATTCAACATGAAAACTCCTCTAAAATATGGAATATTTATAGAGAAACGGTTTAGGTCCTCATCAGATAGTGGTCTGTTGGGTAGCATCTCTAATAGTTTTTTGATTCCTCTTTGAAAACTAAACCATAACCCTTTTTATATGGTTTTAAGTAAAGTCCCTTTCCAACTGCAATAGATTCCATCGCTTTATTATGTCTAGTTGCTTCATCAAGTTGATTTTTTGCATTCTTTGTTGCATTAACAGCTTTAGCTATAGCAGCACCTCCAGTTGTTAGACTACCAATTGCACCCAGAGCAGTTAAAATCGGTATTAGAGGCAAAAACCCACCAATTTTTGGGACACGTATTACACGTGGTACTATAATTTGAGATTTTCTTCCTTTTAATGATTTGTTGATAGTTTTTCGGGCAATTTTAATTGCTGAATTAATATCTAATGGTTTTTCCTTCTTTAGTATTTTTGTTGCAGCTCTAATTGATGTTCTAAACAGTTTTTTATCATTTAGCTTGTTCTTTTTAACATTTTTCTTTTTCTCCACACCCATACCAAATTTTGTTTTGGCTTTCATTGCGTTAGTAACCATATAGGCAAATGATTTTTCAGCAATACTACTATCTTTTGATAAAACTCGATCCCAAGCTGAATTTTCAAGTATTTTATCAGCCTTGTGTCTAGTGCTTAAATCCTTATTTTTCGAATAAGCTATATCGTGATCTTTACAAGCAGAGTCCAATAAATTAATTCCTTTATCACCTCGATTTAAACGTTTTTGTAGTTTTGTTCCAGGTCCACAGTACTGATATCCAGGAAGATGAAGTTCAAGAGGTAGAGTTTATTATTTTATCTACTATACCTCCTTCAACGAAGGTGTTGTTATGACTAAACGTTTTCTTATATCGTATAAACATATTATCTGATTTTTTCTATAAAAAGAGGTAACATTTATGAAATGTATTTAGTTACAAAAATGCAGTTAGTGAAACAACATAAAAATATTTTAGTTCGTAATATTGATGAATCATCGAACATCACTTCAAAAATAAAGCATAGTGCCCTCTTACCAAATTTTATTCGTGCTCTAATAGTGGGGCCATCAAATTGTGGAAAGACTAATGTTATGATCGGCTTACTAGAAAGTCCTAATGTACTCAAGTTTGAAAACATCTATTTATACTCAAAATCTCTTTATCAACCCAAATATGAGTACTTCAAGAAACTAATTTCACCAATTAAAGGAATGGGATATTATACATTCACCGATAATGAATCAGTTATTCCACCTGACGAAGCTAAAACTAATTCAATTATGATATTTGATGATGTTGCATGTGAAAAGCAGAATAATATACGTACATATTTTTGTATGGGGCGACATAGGGATATTGATTCATTCTACTTGTGTCAAACTTATACTAGAATTCCCAAGCATTTAATAAGAGACAATGCAAATGTTATTATAATGTTTAAGCAAGATGATACAAATATGAAGCATGTTTATAGGGATCATGTTGGCAGCGATATGAGTTACGAAAAGTTCCAAGAAATTTGTAGAGAATGTTGGAAGGATAAATATGGCTTTTTAGTGATAAGCAAAGACAATGAATTAAATGATGGTCGCTACAGAAAGCAATTTGACTTTTTCATAACTATATAAACTACTTCTCATAAAAGATTGACTTTAGTTATTAATCTAACTTTAAACTTGATACATCTATTTGCTATAACCTCATCCGATACCTGATAAGCTGATCTCCAAACTATACCAGATACCTGAAAACCAGACCAGCTCCTGATAAGCTGATCTAAAAACCAGACCAGGTCCTGATAAGCTGATCTGAAAACCAGACCAGGTCCTGAAAAGCTGATCTGAAAACCAGACCAGGTCCTGATAAGCTGATCTAAAAACCAGACAAGGTCCTGATAAGCTGATCTGAAAACCAGACCAGGTCCTGAAAAGCTGATCTGAAAACCAGACCAGGTCCTGAAAAGCTGATCTGAAAACCAGACCAGGTCCTGATAAGCTGATCTGAAAACCAGACCAGGTCCTGAAAAGCTGATCTGAAAACCAGACCAGGTTCTGATAAGCTGATCTAAAAACCAGACCAGGTCCTGATAAGCTGATCTGAAAACCAGACCAGGTCCTGAAAAGCTGATCTGAAAACCAGACCAGGTCCTGATAAGCTGATCTGAAAACCAGACCAGGTCCTGAAAAGCTGATCTGAAAACCAGACCAGATCCTGATAAGCTGATCTGAAAACCAGACCAGATCCTGATAAGCTGATCTCATTGCTTATACCTGTTATTTGCCCTTAGCAAACATGGATGAGAAAATTTTAAAACAGTTGGTGTTGACAAGGAATGTGTTGAAGAAAAAGCTTCGTAGTATAAAAACTGGTGAAATAGATACACGTGAACAATTAAGAGATACATTCAAACCTATAACAGAACCTCTTAAAAAATTCATAAATAGTTCTAAAAATTTTAAAAGAATTCGTATAAAAGAAGAAAGTAACATCAAGACAGAAGTTGAAAATAATACAAGTTTAAAGCCTGAAAACCCATCAGTCAAGATAGAGACAAGTACACCAAAAAAACTAGTAGAAGGGACAATTTTTGATAATACCATCTTATTTAATGATGTTAATACTGAAAATGATGATGATGATGATGATGATGAAGATGATTTTTACTCACAGACTTCCAATACAGAATATACTTATACTGATTTATCAGTTTTGGAAGGAAGAAATCAGTTAGATACAAACTATGGCCCACATAAAGATTACAATAATGAATGGAAATTTGGTGATAGTAGCCTAAAACTGAATGAAGATAAAATACAAGTTGGTGGTCAAATATGGGCTCTAACACCAGGACTATTTTCTCTAATGTTTCATAAAATACCAAAAAATTACGATAAATTTGAACTTGAAATCTATAAAAAGATTTTAATTACTACTAATGCATATAGAAGAGACTTTAAACCTGATGGTCAAATTAAGGATACTAGAGGATATAAATATAAATATATTATTAAGAAATTTATTGATGAGAAAAACCAGAAGAATTTACCTGAATCAACAGGGTCTAAGCCCAAAGGTAGCTATTTAGGTGAGGGAATGATGCAAGTTAACATCAATAATCCCAACTATATATACTGGGACGATCCAAATGAGTTAGTAGATAGACTTCGACTACTGCTCGCATCACAAGGTGCAGGTCATACTAATCACAATAACGAAATTGTATCAATTATTGAAGAACTACGTGAAGCGAATATAATACACTAACTTTAATAAACTAAATAGAGTATGTCTGTTGATAAATTTGGACACTATTTAAACGATACTAGCAGCACAATTTCTTTGAAAAATGCACCTAAACTGCTGGGGTTCTTTGTGGATACGAACAACAACATTGATGTCCAAAACAAAAGGATCAAAAATGTTGCAAAAGCTCTGGAGGAAAACGATGTTATCAATAAATTGTTTTTGCAAACTCAAATCGAAAAATTAGAAGAGAAATTATTAACATACTTTAAGGGGGATAATACTATAATACGAGAAGATATTCAAATGCAAATTGAGGAACTACAACGCGAAATAAAATTATATATAGAAGAAAATTATAAAATTGAAAAAGATATTCTACATATTAAAACATCCTTTGAAGAACAAATTGAACAGCTTAATGAAAAAATTTATAGATTAGAAAATTATATGTTTGTATCAATAGCTGAAAGTGCGTCAAGCAGATCACAACACTCTGCAAAAAATCTTTAAAAACAACTTAATGTTTTCAAAAAGAAATTTAGTAAATGAACTCCATAAGCAAGCACGAAAACAATTTGTGCGTCGCAGAGTTGTAATGAAAGGAATAGATGATCTTTGGCAAGCTGATTTAGTTGAAATGGGGAACTATTCTAAAGAAAATAGAAATTATCGATTTTTGTTGACTGTAATTGACACATTCTCAAAATTTGCATGGGCAGTACCGCTAAAAACAAAAACAGCACTCGAAACAACCAAGGCAATGGAAGATATTTTTGAATTGGGACGAGTACCAAAATACTTACAAACAGATGATGGAAAAGAATTTTTCAACAAACACTTTGGAAAATTAATGCATAAATACAACATTAATCACTACTCAACATATAGCATTATGAAAGCATCAATAGTAGAACGATTTAATAGAACATTGAAAGGAATGATGTGGAAAGAATTTAGTTATAATGGTTCATATAAATGGATTGATATATACAAAGATTTACTCAATGCATACAATAGAAAAGTTCATCGTACCATTAAAATGGCTCCTATTAAAGTCAACTCAACAAATGAGGAAAAGCTGCTAAATACAGTATACAGTCATTTGAAAATGTATAAAATGTCAAAATTTAATGTGGGAGATCATGTTCGCATAAGCAAATATAAGCACACATTTGAAAAAAGTTATACTCCAAATTGGACTACAGAAATTTTCACAATTACAAGAGTTCAAAATACAAATCCTGAAACATACATATTAGAAGACTATCTTGGCAATCCTATTAAAGGTGGCTTCTATACTGAGGAACTTTCAAAAACTAGATTTCCAAATACATATCTAGTTGAAAAGGTTCTTAAAATTAAAGGGAAGGAGGTATATGTTAAATGGCTGGGATTTTCTAATCAACATAATTCTTGGATAAGTAAAGATGAAATATTATAGTTGGAAGAAAAACTAAATTAGAAACAACAACAACATCAATTGCAACAACAACAATAGCATTAATATTAAGAAACTAATGTTAATTTTGAAATGAGAAAAAGTTTTAAATAAAATATGTAAATCATACTTATAAACCATACTGTATACTAAACATTATTTAATTGTAATCAGACTGTTATAATGTCAATAACACTTACTCTGAGCTCTAACTCATCAGAACTATCTGCTAGTTACTTTCCTCCTATTGAATTACATGGTGCATATGAGTGTGCTCTAACTGATTTTCATTCATACAACAGTATTCCAAATGTAGACACCTACAACAATATGTTTCATATAGGGGAACATATAATTGAAATACCAATTGGATCTTACGAATTAAATAATATAGTTGATTTTATAGAAGAGGAATACAAACGACTCTGCCCAGCAAATAAGATTTTTATTGAAGCCAATAACAATACAATGCAAGTTAAAGTTAATAGTTCCAAGGATCTTGTATATTTTAATAAAGACAATACAATTGGAAAACTTTTAGGATTCAATAACAAAATCCTAACACCAAACAAATATTATTATTCAGATCTTCCAGTTAAAATTTTTAAAGTGAATCTCTTGCGAATTGAAAGTAGTATCGCTATGAACACATATATGAATAACTCGAAATCGCATACACTTCATGAATTTCCGATTAATGTGCCTCCAGGCTATAAAATAGATGAGGTTCCAAGAAATCTTATCTATTTACCTGTAAACACCAGAGAGATAAGTTCACTAGCGCTGCGCGTACTGGATCAACACGGTGATTTAATTAATTTCCGAGGAGAGGAAATTACAATACGAATACATTTAAGGCCAACTAAATAATGCTAATATACAACACAAATACATTGAAAAATATAGCACCAAGAACAACAACAACAACATTAAAGCGACCAGCTCAACAAAAAGCTCTAACAACATCAAATAAAAATTTTCTAAAGTCCTTGAATTTTAAATTGAAGACAAAATGAGTTCAATAATAGATGTCTTAGATAAACCCTTGTCTGATGAGAATATAATCAAAAAGGACTATCATACATATGTACCATACTTACAATCTTACAACAATAATGATGAAATTAGAATTTCAATACAAAATCAAGATTTGTATGTGCTACCCAGTGAGAGCTACATTTATGTAGAGGGATTTGTTGTCGATGATAATAAGGCCAAATCTTCTTCTTCTTCTTCTTCGGAGAACTTTTTATTAAAAAACAACTTTGTGGCATATCTATTTGATGAAATTCGCTATGAGCTCAATGGAATTGAAATTGACCATACAAGATATTTAGGAGCCACAAGCACTATAAAAAATTTGGTTTCTCTGTCACCAACAGAAAGCAATGTGATGCAAAATGCTGGATGGAACAAAATTGACGATGTCACTCTTGAAAATGGATTTTTCAATTTTTATGTACCTCTAAAAATGCTTCTAGGATTCGCCGAAGACTACAACAAAGTTATACTAAATGGAAAACATGAATTGATACTCTTACGCAATAAGAATGATGAAGATCTTGTACGCTCGAGTGTTTCTACTGAAAAAGCTAAACTTACAATTTCACTCATTTCATGGAGAATCCCACATGTACAATTATCCGACTTTAGCAAATTGAATATGATAAAAATTATTAACAATGGTGCTTCTATACCTATGGCATTTCGCAGTTGGGATTGTCATGTTAATCCACAATTAAACACAGGTACTAGCCATATTTGGAATGTTAAACTGGCTGCAAATAGAGAACGCCCCCGTTTTGTATTGATTGCTTTTCAACAAGAAAATAAGTTTGTTCATTGTGATTTGACTAATTTAAAAGTACATTTAAATTCAGTCTCATATCCATATGATGATCTTAACATAAAGTTCAAAAATGAACGATATGCAATTCTATATGATATGTATCTAAGATTCCAACAAAGTTACTATATGAGGGAATCTCAACCGCTTCTATCTGCATCAGAGTTTAAGACAAAAGCTCCTATTATTGTAGTAGATGTCAGTCATCAGAATGAATCACTCAATAATGGACCGATTGATATAAAAATAGCATTTGAAACAGCAACTAATATTGCAGCAAAGACATCAGCTTACTGCATTCTTATTCATGATCGCATAATGGAATATATACCCATCAAAGGACAAGTTCGAAAAGTCTTATAAATTGAGTAATATGGAAAATAACACAATTTTTATAGACGTACAAGGTTTCAAAAGTAATTCAAATGATTTCATCGCAAAAGAAGTAGCGATTGTTTTCAACAATTATGAATATAACAATTTCATTATAAAACCACCATTTGATTTTAAATGCTTATCAATAAAAAAGCAAAGAGAAGCAAAGTGGCTAACGAAAAACTATCATCACCTCAGCTGGACTGCTGGATCAGTTTCTTTTGAAAGCGTTTGCAATTTTTTAAAAGCCAACGCAAGATGTTCTAAAATTTATGTAAAAGGTGAAGAGAAAAGACGATGGTTGGAAAAAATTTTATGCCGAAAAATTTTTAACGTTGAGGATATAGGCTGTATCAACTTTAAACAAATGGAGATTAAGTATCCAGAATATTTTTATTGTAATTATCATAAACTTGGTGTTTGCGCATTAAAAAATGCTATTTTACTAACAAAAGAAATATCTTGCTTTAAATGAATTTTTACACTCTTTAAAATATTAATGTATGTATTATTATAAAGTTTTAAAAAACTTTAAACAATAAATGTATAGAAAAATAAAAAATCTACAAGTGTTTTCTTATTTCAAAAACAAACTACATAAAGGAAAGAGAAGGAAGTGGGAAGGAGGAGGAGAAGTTAGCATTTTTGCTAACTTGCAAATTTTTACTTTTTGTTTCTCTGCTTATGACTGTAGTTAGTTGAAACTTGCTGCTTTAAAATAATCGCAGCCAAAGAAAATGATTACGTTGCAAAATATAAATGTATTCTACACAGCCACAAAATATTCCACGCACAAGTTCTTTCGATCGCACATACATACATACAAACATAATACACACATACATACATACATACATGCATGCATGCATCATACACACATACATACCTACATACAAATATATTTCTTAAACAAATAAACAGAATATAAGCTTACCAGCGACAAACAAGCTGGACCCCCCACACACAAGCATTAGGGGTGTTCACATACATGAGAACGTTTTATAAATAAATAAAATAATTTATGTAATTATTTTATTCATTTATTTAATTATTTTATTTTATAAGAATTTCTTAGCGTGAGGAAATCACACAAGCACATTCCCATGATTCATATGAAACCATATGACCTAGTAGTCATCAAACCTTCTTTCTCTGATATTACTGATATAGTATTACGATAACAAATTTCTACAGTATGGCAACACTGGGAGCATTAGAAAATAATAATCATGTTTTGCCGTCGGCATTTGAAAAAAATAATAATCATGTTTTGCCGTCGGCATTAGGAAAAATTATCATGCATTGACGTAGGCATTAGGAAAAATTATCATGTATTGCCGTCGGCATTTGAAAATAATTATGTATTACCGTAGGCATTAGGAAAAATAAGTATGTATTGCCGTCGGCATTAGGAAAAATAATAATCATGTATTGCCGTCGGCATTTGAAAAAAATAATCATGTTTTGCCGTCGGCATTTGAAAAAAAAAATAATCATGTTTTGCCGTCGGCATTTGAAAAAAAAAAAAATAATCATGTATTGCCGTCGGCATTTGAAAATAATTATGTATTGCCGTAGGCATTAGGAAAAATAAGTATGTATTGCCGTCGGCATTAGGAAAAAAAATAATCATGTATTGCCGTCGGCATTTGAAAAAATTATCATGCATTGCCGTAGGCATTAGGAAAAATTATCATGCATTGCCGTAGGCATTAGGAAAAATTATCATGCATGCCGTATGCATTAGGAAGAAAATAATAATAATCATGTTTTCCCGTCGTCATTAGGAAAAATCATTTTCCCGTCGGCATTTGAAAAAATTATATTCATGTTTTGCCGTCGGCATTAGGAAAAATTAATAAACATGTTTTGCCGTAGACATTAGGAAAAATTAATAATCACTATTTCACCATTGGTATTAGAAAAAATCATTTTCATGATTTTCCCGTCGGCATTTGAAAATAATTATGTATTGCCGTAGGCATTAGGAAAAATTATCATGCATGCCGTAGGCATTAAGAAAAATTATCATGCATGCCGTATGCATTGTCGGCATTTGAAAAAATTATCATGCATGCCGTAGGCATTAGGAAAAATAAGTATGTATTGCCGTCGGCATTAGGAAAAAGACAAACTTATTGAACCACCATCGAAAAATATTTAAAGGACTTATCGAACCACCCTCGTAGGTATCAAATTTCAAGAATTTTAAAATTTTCAAATTTTAATTACCCAAATTTAACAATTTCAGCAACAATTTAACAATTTTAATTGGGGCAGAATTGGCAGTTCACAACTACTATAATTCAAATTCCACGAGAAATTTTTCCCGGGGAATAATTTCAAACAGTAGCAAATAATAGGAAAACCAAAAAAATCTAATTGAGAAAGGGAGAAATTTCTTGCGGAAATTTATTCATAATTGCAGTGTATAACTATCTGTATGTCGACTCCTCAACGCTAAAAAAATTAGCACTTATCTACTTGTCGGTAACAATTGAGTACTATTGACACCTCCTTACAATTGGAGTAGAATACAATACAAGGCAAGTGAAAACTTTTTGTTGTCGGGTTGACGTAAAAGCGAGAAATATTTACAGAATAATGCGGAGTATTTTGTCTAAAAAACTGCTCGAGTGTGTATGTATGTTTTTTATATTGCAGTTCAAAATTATTTGGTTTTTATTTAGACCTAAACGGTCTAACGGTCGTTTTTGATACAAACCTAAGATCAAACCCATTTAAGTTACATGGATTTGATAAATAGTTTTAGTCAAAAACGACCGACTGAATGAGTTCGACTCAATGCGCTGATTTACACGGGCATATTGTGCTGCCATAACATGCCAGTTTGTAGGTGAGAGAGGCAAAGAGAGTGGTTTTGGTTGGTTGGCATAACTTTTCAACCAGCTTCAACCCCGCATTAGCAGCATAAAACCAATACACACACAACTTAAAAAACAGCAAATGTTAAATGAATACTAAAAACACTAACACACACACAGCTGTGTATACGAATACATTTTGTGCCAGATGAATTAGTCTCGTGTAATTTGGAAAAGAACAAAAATTGTGTGGCTTAAAAATTGTTCTCGTCTAAACTACCTCAATTATAGTTGTATTGGGGTTGCAGGGTAGAAGGCCAGGACACTAATAACCATACTCCTCTTAGCGAACGTATGAATCCAGACTGCCCAGAGAAGCGCCAGATTGCCGAACATCAATCGGCTTTTTATACAAATTAATACACATGCGCTTATACATTTCTCTCGGTTTTCTCTCTGTGGGCAGTACTGGTATGAATACATACATATGTATCTGTTGAACTTGTAGAAAAAAAAATTTTTCAGTAGAGCAAAAATACTGTTCAAGTGCTCAAGCAAACTTTTAATGTATGTGCCTATAAAAATGTGATCTTTAGACGTAATTAATCTAATTTGATTAGAATAGTGTATTTTTTTTTTAATTTTCGACATGTTCAGCCTTATTATCGTTGTCATAGTCATAACGAAATCGATAAAAAATTAGATAATGCTTGGTGTACATACATATGTAACAAGCGTTATACTTGTTGTTGATCAATCGCAATTAAAAAAACGTTAGTAGATATATTTTTAACAAAACAATATTGTTTTAGCAACTTATTTGTATGAAAGTGAATCTAAAAATTTTCGTAAGTCAACTTAAGCGGTAATGCTAAAAGTCCACCGATATATATATTCGTTTTGGATTAAATAATAAAAAACCATTTATATTGAAAACAAAAACAAGTTTTCATATTTAGTTATTGTTTTCAGTATAAATTCTCTAACATCAAATGTGATTAATCAACTTGAAAATAGATGAAAAAAATTCTTTTGATTTTTATTTCAGACTCGTATTAGAAAGTTGTTCACTTTAAAGACAATTATGCAATGATAAATTATGAACATAAAACCTTTTAAAATGCATTAAATTGTTATTAAAGTAATATTTATTTAAAAAAATAATTTATTTTACGAAAAATATTTAGATCCCGAAATCTCGAAAATCCCGTGATCCCGAAAAATCCCGAGATTCCGAAAATCCCGGGTTTTTCGGGATCGGGATTACAAAATCCCGAATCCCTGGATTTTCAAAAATCGATCGCGATTGGCATCCCTAGTATGAACCAGTGATGCCAGTGAACATTTTTGAAATTCCCTACGCAATGGAAAAAATCCCTTATTTTCTCTCCAACCAAAAATATTTTTCCTACATTTTTCCCTACGTTGAAAATTTTTTATATTTAACAACAAAAAACAAATACATGTATACTTTGTTATTTTTACATTTTTTTTTTGTTCGGGTATCGTACACCAAAGGTGAAAAGGAACCCTATTGTTTTCGCTACGCTGTCCGTCTGTCCGTCACACGGTATTTTCTTAGGAACCGTAGGAGCTACGGACCTGAAATATGGACAGAGTATATAGAACCTTGGCCGCTACAACAACAAATACATGAGAATTAAAAATTAAAGGGTGTTCCAAAACGAGCAACGAAAAATGTTAAAATCCCATGTAATATACATACAATTGTATGAACATACATATGTATATTGAAACTTGAAATTTGTATAATTAGTGTATTCTTATACAGATTAAAACAAATAACACTAAAATTTAAAAAACTTTAAATTAAAGGGTGGTCCATCAGCTAATGCAATTTTGACTATGTAATTTTGACAACTTGCTATGTCTTGGAAACCGTAAGAGGCAAACACTTGAAATTTTCAAAAACGGTAAAACTAAAAAAACCAAAAATTATAAAATCGCCAAACCAAAAAAAAAAAAAAATTAAAAAATTAATAAAAATCGCCAAAACCAAAAAAATCGCCAAAATTAAAAAAAATTTAACACTAAAATAAATCGCCATATTTGAAAAAATCGCCAAAATGAAAAAAATCGCCAAAATGAAAAAAAAAACGCCAAGAATCGAAAAAAATCGTCAAAATGCGAAATTCTCGCCAAAACTTAAAAAAAATTTAAATAAAAAAAATCGCTAATATAAAAAAAATCGCCAAAAATATTAAAAAAATCGCCAAAAATGAAAAAAAGCTAAAAACCGAAAACAAATCTTCAAAACGAGAAAATAAAGTGTCAAAACTAAAAAAAGAGCCAAATCTTAAAAAAAATCGCCAAAACAAAACAACACAAAAACCAAAAAAATGCTAAAACTATATATTATATAGGATGAAGTTTGTATTAAATTACATATCTAGTATTCGTACGGAACCCTTCGTGCGCTAGTCAGAGTCGCACTTTACTGAATTTATTTCATATAATGTACAAAACAGGCTGCATATGTGACAGCGCATAGAGAAAGGGACCTAAGGGTAAAAAAATCAATTTTCACTTTTTTTTATGTGGGCAACATCTGATCCTCGAATGAGACCGATCCCACGCCCCAAAAGTGTTCCCTCCCAGAGATATGCGCATTTTATGATGTGATTGTACACCAAAGATACACGTATTTAAATCTCTCTCCTGAACAAAACTGGTTTTTACCCTTAGGTCCATTTCTATTTTGCGCGTCACATATAGTCTTAGTTGGGTACCAGGTAGAAAAGTAATAAAAGCATTAATTAACAAGAACAAACTAAAAACATATATGTACATTCTATATAAATTCTAGATCCATATGAAAATTGTACTAAAAATTATGATATAAAAATATTACTTATACAACTTTTTAGAATGTATTTTGTTAAAATGTGTAGTTGTACATTAAAAACAATAAATTTATGGGTTGCGTTGTGGGTGAGATCTTGAAGTTAACGTAATTAGTTATGAAAAATTTGGTTTAAGTCAAGCAGTAGAATACATAGTAAATACCAATTTGTATCAAATTGCTTGTTAGATTGAAGTGAATTTTGTAACTTGTATGGCTCCCTTTTTTATGAAACTATTCCTTGTGTTTATCTTAAACATAGCTATTTTATTTATTTTTTATTAAGTATTTTCGTAGAATGTTCAAGTATAAAAAGATCAGTTTGTGGAGCATTGGCAACACAATTTTATACGTTTCATATGCAAGTTAGTTTACATAATGCAAGACCATTTCTTTTTCTTTTGTAACTGTCTGTCAAACAAACTCAATATGTATGTATTGTTACGTTTTTCTCTCCTTAAAAACGCTTTTCCGTAGATCCGAAGATTTGCAAATGAATACGAGAGCCGAGTGTAGTAATTAGGGTTAAGAATGATACAAGTTTTATTTACAAATACACTTAAACTAAATTAATCAAGAGCTTATATAAACTAATACAACTTAAACTACTGAATTACACACAAATATTCACAACTGGTTACCACTACGCCTTCCCCGCTGTAATTTACGCACGTTTCTTAGCTGGCTGCGCAAGTATCCGCGTGACACCTCTTTGTCTGCTGCCCGTCACTTACGAGACTTACTTTGCCGACACTCACAGTTGATACACCAATAAAGACTCACTGGCTTTACTTACACCTTTACACACGTCTATTCGCTGCGCTGTTCCCTTTACTCCAGTCGACACGATAGACTCCACAATAATCTCAATTCCACGACAGACTTTGCTGTCACTATAGACTGTCCTATAGTTTCTCCTTTTTCCAACTCACGTGTAAAGCACAGACTGCTCTTAACTATCAACTCACCACTGTATCGCAGACTATTATTTATTCACAGTTTAACTATCAACTGACTTGTTCACTCGCAACTGATTGACTTGTTCGCAACTGACTTGTTCGCAACTAACTCACAACTGCAACTAACTAACTCATTGGATGCGTCACCTCTTTTTATATTTCACACAAATACCACTAGAAGTTTCAAGCAATGTCTAGACGATCATTATCATCTTATATGCTGTTTAAAAAGTGCATAATTAAGTTCATGTGGTAACTATGTACATACATGTGTATATGCATGCGTGTGTACATCATTAACTAAGCAATACACGGTGGTTGTTTATCTTTTGCTTTTCATTTGAATTAGCATGTATGTATGTGTGTAAATATGTGAATCTTCTTAATAAGCAGACGCTTTTTTTGTTGTTGCTTTTGCTTGTTTACGTGCTACGCATGTTTATTTAGTTGTTTGCTACTATTCTAGATTATTCGTTACACTGACCCTGTAGGAATATTTTCGCGTAACACTGACATTAACCCTGTTGGAATATTTTTGTGTAATGCTGCTTAACCTTGTCGACGGCCATTTTCGTAACAGTATATACAAACATTAACATGCATTGTCCGTTTTCATCTCACATTTGATATAGCAGCTTTAAAAATAAGGTTCTTATGTGCGTGTACCCTGTATATACATACATATATATTATATTTGCGATTTGTCACATTTAACTATAGATATTGTAAGTGATTTCCAGATTGCTAGGATTCATAATATACTTTTTCTGCAAACAAATTTTAAGATATGAGAAAAATTTCAACTCCTAAATAAAAATCTTTGAAATATTTTTGCATTTTATGTCGTAACAAATTGAAAAGGCGGTAGTTCTTAAAAATTCCCTACATTTTCGTCAAAATAAAAAATCTGTCCATTTTTCCCTACGCTCAAAATTTTACAGAAAAATCCCTACAAAAAGGGAAAATTCCCTACTTTTGGTATCACTGGTATGAACACACGTTTGCTCCCTGACGTCGCAGTTCAATCAAACATATAGTCGGTAATTTACATTAGCCCAATTCACAATCTTGTGCAAATGGTTTTGCATCGTTGCATGTGCAAAATTTTCTAGTATATTCTACTCACCACTTAACAATTCTTAGTGGTGAGTATCAATATACTATACCATTTTGCACATGCAATGATGCAAGACCATTTGCACAAGATTGTGAATTGGGCTATTGTGTTGGAACATAAGCATTTTAAAACAATCACATGAGCAGTGTTGTTAGATATTTTTTTCCAATAATCGTCAAATTTTAAAAATTAAATCGTCAAAATCGTGACAATTGTCAAAAAAATTCGTCAAAAAATCGTCATACAAGAATTTTCCGTTTTATTAAACAATTAATATATTAAATTAGAAATAAAAGTCTATTTTATGTAACAAAAAACAATTCATCGACTTTATAGTCAAAGATAAAAACTATAATGTGAAATTAAAGCAAAAAATTCAAAATATGTAATAGCGTGAAACAATTTCTAAATAAAACCAGTTTCAAACTAAAACTATACATACCTTTTAGAATGGTGTTTCTTATAAAAAATTTTTTAATTTCAATGTTATAACACTCCGAATAGTTACACTTTAAATAATCTTTTGAAAACATAATAGAGGTATTCACACCGAACTTTTTAATTTGTTACTCGGTAGTTTGTTAATTTGTTAAAGTTACCAACTGTGAACGACCGACCCCCTTTTTAAAACTTTGTTAGTCTGGTAACTTTCGTAGTAAAACACCTGATTTATTGTACTGACACAATTAATTATTCTGAAAAAAATAAAACATGCCACGAGAAAGTGTAAACAAATCACAAATGACTCTTTTTTATATTTATTTAGAAACTGCAACAGCTGATTGTGAGTTACCAAGCTATTTAATCACGGGTGCCGTGTCGTTAATTTGTTAAATGTTATTCCGGTAGCGCGTTAAATATACAAAAACAAAATGCGTGTAAATAAGTAACGACTAACAAACTAACAAGCTCGGTGTGAATACCACTAATGATTTCAAGGTTTTCTGTTTCCAGTAAATTTCAGATGTGGCCTTGGTAAAATTAATATTACTTAATATTCTTTCAAGACTAGCCGATGACAAAGTCAAAAAAAGTAAAAAAAAAAAATTCACTTAAGTTATGAAAAAGAAGTTTATTGTTTTATAAACTTCTTAGTTAAGGAAGAATAAATTAAATTTTTTGATATTTGTGTTATCGAAATCAAATCTATTTTCCTCAAGGACTTTTTTGTAGTATTTATTTTACTAAATGCTCATTTTAACAAATCGCCAAAATAAGAGGAATATTTGAAACAAAATCGTCAATCGTCATTTTGAAAAATTTATTATAAAAAATCTAACAACACCTCCACTGACAAATAAAAACTTTTCATGCAACTAATTTCATGAAAAAAAATTTACAAGAAGTTTCTGTTAACTAAAATTAAATTTTTTACAGGTATATTTGGACTAAGCTATTTGTATGTGAAGCCTTTATGTTTATTGTTTAAAAAGCAAGCCACAATATAGTAATGATTTTCTGTGGACTCAATATAATAAATTATTTAGAATATGTATTTATTAAAACAATTTCACCAGAAAATTTTTTTCGTACAATTTTAATTAAGCGATTTGTTACCGCCGCCACTGTATTACTTACATTATATATATAATCAAAGTTACCGCCGCCACTGTATCATTTACATATGTATACATAAGTATATTTAAAGTTTACTTATTTACTTATTATGTCGGTTCCTTTCTTATGTATAAACACATACAGTTATACATACATACATAATTAAGTATGTACGTATGTAAGTATGTATATAAAAAATACATAAAGTCATACTTTTGCTCTTTTTGTCTTTCTTATTCAATAGCTTAATAACGGATTTGTTTTATGATCGTGTGATATTTAAATACCATTGCGCTGATTTACACGGGCATAATTGTGCTGGCATAACTTGCCAGTTTGTTGGTGAGAGAGGCAAAGAGAGTGGTTTTGCGGTTGGCATAACTTTTGAACCAGCTACAACCCCGCATTAGCAGCATAAAACCAATACACGCACAAATTAAAAAACAGCAAGTGTTAAATGAATACGAAAAACACTAACACACACAAAGCTGTGTATACGTATACATTTTGTGCCAGATGAATTAGTCTCGTGTAATTTGGAAAAGAACAAAAATTGTGCGGCTTAAAAATTGTTCTCGTCTAAACTACCTCATTGTAACTAATCATCTTTGCTTATTTTAACTGTTGAGTTAAGTTGAAAACAAAGTTTTTTAAAGCGGTCTAAATATCGGTAAAATTTTACTTTTTAATATTATTTCTAAATAAAGAAAATAAAGTAATACCAAAGACTATAAATATTGTATGTTCCACGTAGAACATTAAATGAAAACTAAAATTGTTTGCGTTTATAGATGCTGTGGGGGAAGTAACAAGGGAAAAATATATTGTTTTTTATTTGAACGAAACCACAAAGAGAGCACAAAATTTTTGAGCATGCACACTTATATAAATATGTATGTAGTAATGTTGTATGGCATACAATGTATGCACACACATAATATAGAGAAATTTAGTTGTGTGTGTGTTATATTTCTTGTTTAAAGCGCAGTCAAGTAGGAGCAAAAATATGAAATAACTAAAAGAAGTTTCTTGTTTTGATATATGCATGTGCAAATAAATCACGAAAATCAAATGCGACTGATTGTGTTATTGTAGGGCAAAAATACGTGTTTTATTGTTGTAAAATTAAAAATAAGTTGATTCGCACCGAACTATGTATATATATATATATATATATGTATATATATATATATATATATATATATATATATATATATATATATATATGTATATGTATAAAAAAATAAAACGTGATCTTACTTACATAAGTTTGCAAACCATGATTATTTATTTTTGTTTACAAAAGAATAGGTTTTATTTATTGCTTTAAAATTTTGAGTTTTTTAGTGCTTGTTGATTTGAATTTATATGTTTCCCACGACAAATGTTTTCGTAGCAGTGTAAGAACTAATAAATTAAGCATCTCCATCCTGTGCTTAAAGCATACGTAGCTCTCGTCAAACCAAAAGGAATATATTCTATTTTTGGTACAATTTACGCATTGTTCAACAATAGTTTTTTTTTATGTTTTTTATTTCTTTAGAATTAGTAAAAACATTTTCGAAAACTTTTATGTGAATCTTACACACTGCAAAAAATAAGTCTGATGGAGCGCACAAACTTCCAAAATCTGTTTCTTTATCATAATTTTTAGCGTGAACAAACATTTCTGAAGGATATGACAAAACTTGTGCTGGTTTAATTATATCCACACGACATTTAGCGCAAGTAGTTCGTTGAGCTATATAACCAACAAAATATCGGCTTGATGTTAACTCTATTGGAACATTATTAGAGTTAAAACAATCTGCATATTCATTCAAATAATCTTCATTTTCATCGAATATGTTTGTTACATTAACGTCAGGTGTGCGACTACTTTCTGCTGTACTTCCATTTCTTTGAGTATCTTCTAAAATTGTTTGGAACTCAATAGGTAAAAATATGGCATCGTCGTTTGCACAATTTGAAGAGGTACTAAATTGCGTTATTTTAAGAGATAGCAGTTTAGCTACTGCGACATTTAATTCATAGACCGAAGGATTTTTGCAGTGTCCGCCCTTGGCACGTATATATGAAAACAAGTTTTCCAATGGATCTTGATTAAAATGGCTCGTTAAAATGCATATCAAATTTGAGTTTTCCGCAAACAATTCTGACGATAACGATAAAATAGCTCTCGTAGTTTGAATTAGGCCATCGATTGAAAATATTTTATTTCCTGCGTATTCAACCTGTTTCATATAGGTAACATTATTACTCTTCGAGTAATTGCCACGTTGTGCTTTTCGGTTTCAGGCCACGCTTCAGGGGCTTTGCATCGTTAAAATACATGCTGTTTAAGCAATCAAAATAGCTATCGATTATTTTTATAAAAGAGCACGTTGAAGTGGCTATTGCTGCGGAACTTCGTGTAAACTGGCGATTTTCATTTACAGATTAGATTGCAGCAGCAACTGAATTGCTCAAAGTTTGGACAGCTAGGCCAACACGCATCTTCTGAAAATTATTTGGGTTTATGTGCACCGTTGTTAATTTTGTCATTTTGGTTACTTTTCCATACTCCAACTCGAATATTTCTCTAACAACGTCGAATCGCGCTATGCCATGCGGTGTTTTAAAATCGGCTTTGATGAAAGCATTTCTTATGAATTTGAAAATATGGAGTACGTCGTACATCAAGTAAATTTTTGCATTTTTATAAATAAAATAAGGGTTTTCACCAGATCCGCCTAGCATATCATAGCATTTTCTATTATTGGGTCCTTGATCACACGTAAGCCCACGCACGTTTAGTCCCATTTCTCTTAAAATGTCCAAGTTTGACTCTACAAGTTTTTTTAGTACATCACCTTTTATTGAACTGGAAGTAACAAAATAATTTAAAACGAACTTCCAATTTCTTACAACTCCTCTTATCATAAAAACGCAAAATTGGGCCCCATTTGATTCACTCGTTCATATCCTAAGTCGACAACTCCATCTATAGCATCTGCACATTTATTTTAAGTAAAATTTTTTCTTATAGATACTTCATCAAAAATTAAAATGCAGTTTTTTTCAAAAGGTTGCATCTTGATTCACTCGTTCATATCCTAAATCGACAACTCCATCTATAACATCTGCACATTTATTATAAGTAAAATTTTTTCTTATAGATACTTCATCAAAAATTAAAATGCAGTCTTTTTCAAAAGGTGGCATCTTTTTAACAGTTTCTGTGAGCGCATTGTATATACATGAATTGTTACCTGGCTGCAAATTTTTAATGCTACTCCATCTACTAAGGGATGAAGGACTCGGAAGGTTCAATTTCAATATATTTCTTAAGAACAAGTATGTGGAGGTTGATCTATAAAATATACTTTGAGAAAAGCTTATCTGATTCTCTTCCCAACGCGCATTTGTCCCTCTATTTATCTTTAGGAGCATTTTGCAAAAAGTTTTTTCGTTTGGATTTATATTTAAATTATCAACTTCGGCTTCAATAGATTTCTTCATCATTATTTTGCTTTCTAAAGTTTTTATCCTTCTTTTTAAACTTTCGGATTTTTTCTTTAATTTAAGTTTGTCTTGCGAAACAGTCTTAAGTTTTTTAAACATTGTAAAATATTTCTTTCTATAAAACTCTTCATTTCTACAACTTTTATAACAATTTGTGCAAAACGATGGTGATTCCGATCTTTTGCGCTTAAGAGGTGGACATTTAAATAAGGGTAAGGCAACATCCTCACTTAATAAACACTTTTCTATGCCCAAGTCATCAGTCAAATTTAAGGTTGGTACTGCGTCGCGCGTCAAGTATTTCTTTCCTATATTTTCCGACGAAAAGTGTCTTTCACATATATATAATGTCCGCGATTTTTCCAAAAAATTTCGTCAAAGTTGCACTTTTCTATCCACGCTTTAAGTAATATGTCATTGCAATATGGGAAACGAAACATTTTTAAGTTTGGAAAACTTCTTTTGGATCTGCCACAATGAGGCAAACAACACTTATTGCCTGCTTTAAGCGATAACTTCTTTTGTTTTACTACGGAAGTAATTTCAATTAGTTCACTCATTATGATATTATTTATTTATATTATTATTCAAACTTTTTTAATTTCACACTAGATTATATTTTCAAGCACTTGTAACTCACAACGAAAGCGATACTGAAATAAAGTTAAATAAATAGTTTCCAACGTAAACGCTAAATATATTAAATTCAAATAACGGTAAATTTATATTCGGTGCGAATCCATGTATTTGCAAAAGTACAACAATAAAAAACATATTTTTGCCATACAAATAGACAATCGGTAACATTAAATTTTATGTAGCTTATGTCCATACACATATGCATATGTGCGAAAACACAAGTTCTTTTTGTTTGTGTAAATTTTTTCTTTGCTTTAAGTTAAATACACACATCCATTCATACTTACGCATGCAAAGGCACACACACATGCATGCGTATGCAGATGAATAGCGAAGATATGAGAATAATAAGTGCTCTGAGAAAATAAATTACTCTCTTTGAAATAAAATACAAAACGTAGAACATCTTTATAGATTTATAGTCTTTGGTAATACTTTAATTTGTCGCTCTTAAAAGTTGTTTTTTATTTTATTAACTAAATCAAACTTGAAGCCAACATTCTTTAAAAAACTTTTTTGGAATTAAAATAAAACTGTCGCGCGTTGCAAAAATAAGACCGTGATGGGAAAATTATTCATAAAATATAAAAAAAACAAATAAATAAAATCTGCTTAATAAAAAGACAAAATAATGCCGCAAACAGACTTTAATTGCAACAAGTGCAAAGAAAAAAAAACACCGACCAGATGGTACAGTGCGACTCATGTGATAAGTGGTATCATTTTGAGTGCGTTGGGGTAACTAGCGACGTTGAAAATGTAACTTGGAACTGTTCCTGCGTTGCTAGTAAAAATAGTACCTCAAACGTGGCCCTACAAACACGACCGCATGTAAATGCTACATCTGAGCTTACCGCAGGCTTACAGGCATCATCATCACCTGATATCCAAACAAAGGGGTCTCTTCCAGATGCACCTAACTCACCGTCAGGGAAAAATGCCCATCAGCCATTAAATCTAAGTAATGATGGATATGAAAAGGGCAATCCAGTGAAGATGTCAGGAAATATTTTGCAAAATACAGCAACAACAGGCGGCAAATTTGTACAGCAACAATGTAGTTCTCTTCGTGGCCCAAGCACAACGTCCGTCTCTATGAACTCCCACACACAATTAAAATTGCAGATGTTAGAAGAAGAAAATGAACTTGAAAAGCAGTATCTAGAGAAAAAATACAATATCCTAACACAAAGGGAAGTTCGCCAAAGTTCAAATTTCTTTTCTTTTTTTTCTTTTTCTTGTTTCATGCTTTCAGCCCAATGCAGCACAATTAGCAGCGAGACAGGTAATCCCAAAAGAGCTACCAACATTCGATGGCAACCCAGAAGACTGGCCCCTATTTATAAGCAATTTCAAAAACAGCACAGAAATAGCGGGTTACACAGATGGTGAAAATTTAATGCGATTGCAGTCGTGTCTTCGGGGTCGTGCCAAAGAGTTAGTAAAAAGCAAGTTGCTTATTCCGTCCATGGTGAGTGAAATAATCCAAACGCTAGAAATGTGTTTCGGTCGTCCAGAGCATATATTAGACAGCATGATTGCCAAAGCAACAAAAATTCCTCCGCTTAAGGGCAGGCTCGATGGCATTATCGAATATGCGCTCACCATACGCAATATTTGCTCAACAATGGAGGCTTGTAACTTGACGGCCCATTTAAACAACCCATTGCTTGTGAAAACGCTACTTGATAAATTACCTGATAGCCACAAATTGAATTGGGCAATGCACATAAAAGATGATAATGTACAAGTAGTGAAAGCGTTTAGCGACTGGATTTACAATATAGCGGGAGCTGCAAGTCAAGTCGTGTCCGCCTTAGGAGCAAAAAAATAACAACATAAATCAAATTGCAATTTCTGAAAAAGTGAACAATATTAAATACAGCATTGTAGTGAATTTCAGGCACTTTGCTTGGACGAAAAGTGGAACTTGGTAAAGCGAAATAATTTATGCCGCCAGTGTTTAAATGCTCATCGACGCAAATGTTTCTCAAAGAAGGTATGCGCCATTAGCAATTGTTCTGCAAGGCATCACGCCTTGTTACATAAATATATAGTACCAACAAATAATGCAAATGAAACAGTGGCCCAAGGGCGTAGTGCAAGCGTGAACGCACATAATGACAGTCGTCAAAGTACGCAGTATTTCAGAATCTTGCCCATCCTTATTCATTGTAATGGCGCCTCGATAGAGACATTTGCATTTTTAGACGAAGGTTCATCCGTTACCCTAATGGATCATAGCTTTTTTGAAAAATTGGGTCTCAGTGGTAAAAAAGGACCCTTAGAGCTACAATGGACTGGCGAAACTACTCGTTCTGAGCGAAATTCTATTAAAGTTGACATTGAAGTTTCCGGTGCTAAAAGCAATACCAGGTTTACTCTTCATAACGTACATACTGTAAATAATCTCAGTTTGCCCATATCTAAGAGGTTTGCCTATACAATCCTACACAAGTGCTAAGACTGAATATAAAAAAGCAACTCAAATTCTTGAAAACTCGGCCGTAAAGAAAAATAAACAATACGAAGTTGGTCTACTATGGAAAGATGAAGCTCAAAAGCTATGAAACCGCATGCCATCGACTTAAATGCCTTCAGAAAAAAATTCAAAAAGGACCCACATTTACAACTAACCATGCAAGCTGAAATTGATAAATTAATATCTAGAGGTTATGCTCGTAAGGTTCTGAGCTCTGAAATGTTATCTTACCCGAATCGTACATGGTATCTGCCAATATTTGTAGCTCTTAATCTAAATAAACCTGGTAAGATTCGCCTGGTATGGGACGCAGCAGCAAAGTCACACAACAAATCCTTAAACGATTTCTTAATTTGTGGCCCTGATTTACTTACATCACTCTTTAATATTTTAATTGAGTTTCGTGTTAGGCAAATTGGCATTTGCGGTGACATAGCCAAAATGTTTCATCGTATCAGCGTCAACGATGCAGATATGCACGCTCAACGATTTTTGTGAATCGAAAATGGTGAAAACGAAACACAACCTAGTGTGTATGTGATGAAAGCCCTAACCTTCGGTATAAAGTGCGCACCGTGCATCGCTCACTTCATAAGAAACAAAAAAGCTGAGGAATTTAAACAGCTGTATCCTCGAGCTGTTAAAGCTATACAACACTATCACTACATGGATGATTTTATCGATAGCGTTGATAGTGAAGAAGAAGCAAAAGAACTCGCACTTAAAGTAAAAATGATCCATTCGGCTGTTGGTTTTCATATGAGAAACTGGATAACTAATTCGGAGCTCGTTCGAAAACACTTATCTGATGACGGCTCGGAAACTCAAACCTCATTTAAAGCTCTTGAAAAAATTCTTGGTATGTATTGGGAATCAAATAATGACGTGTTTCGATATAATTCTAGATTCTCGAGGCTTCGAAGGGATATTTTACACACCGACCTGGTTCCTACTAAAAGAGAAGTTCTCCAAGTCTTAATGTCTATCTTTGATGCATTAGGACTTGTTTCCCGTAACACTGTTGGCCTAAAAATTTTACTGCAAAATATCTGGCGCTCAGGTATAAAGTGGGACGATCAACTCAATGAAGATCTTTACTTAAAATGGCATTTGTGGCTCTTGAGCCTAGCTAAAATTTCATCAATCGCCATTCCTAGATGTTATTCTAAGCTACTCAAATTTAAGCCCGAGGTTCAACTACATACGTTTGTCGATGCTGGGGAAAACGCTTATGCTGCAGTATGCTACTTCCGTGTACAAAGGAAGGAGGATGTCGATGTGTCTATTGTAGCAGCCAAATCTAAAGTTACCCCACTAAAACCAATATCAATACCCCTGTTGGAGCTTCAAGCGGCGTTAATTGGTACACGTTTAGCCGCAAAAATTCGAACCACTACTCGTCTACATTGCACAGATTCTTTTTATTGGTCCGATTCCAAGACGGTGCTTAAATGGCTTACGATGGATCCAAAAAAATTTAAAACATTCGTGATGTATCGAATTGGTGAAATTTTGGAGTCTACAAATTTAAACCAATGGTATTGGGTGCCATCCAAATCAAATCCAGCTGACTTCGCAGCGAAAGTTGGTTCAACAGATGACGATTTGTGGCGCAATGGCCCTATCTTTTTGAAACAAAGCAAAAATTTGTGGCCCAAATGCCCAGATATAGATGACCTAAATAAAGAAGAAATGCGAAATCACTTGCTTATTATCAACAAAGCAAAAGCCTTATTAATCAACATAGAATATTTTTCAAATTGGAAATTGTTCTTTACACTGAAAAATTAAAATCAATCGTACGAGGAGATACATCAACTAAAGTTATGTGCTTTGAATATATACAAAGGGTCAAAAATGTTTTGTTTGGGTATGCCCAAGCTTGCGAATTTTCTAAGGAAATATGGTCTCTCAAAAATAAAAATAAAATACACCCCAGCAGCAAACTGAAACAGCTAAATATTTTCCTCGATGATGACGAAATCTTACGTGCTTGTGGCAGAGTTGAGTCTCTAAACTGCAATAATGCTATTATTCTGCTTAATAATCATTATATAACGTTTTTGTTGGTTCGGAACTACCACGAAAATTTTCATCACTGCCTACACGAAGCCAAAATATGCAGAATCAAAACAAGATTTTACATACCTAAGCTAAGGGTCGTTTATAAAAACGTTCTGTCGAAATGTCAACTATGTTAAAACCAATCAGCCTCACCACAACCGCCTTTAATGGCGTCTTTACCAAAAGCAAGACTCGCCAGTTTTGAACGGCCATTTACTTATGTAGGCGTCGACTTTTTTTGGTCCATTGTTTGTGACAGTGGGTAGGCGTGGAGAAAAAAGATGGGGCGTACTATTTACTTGCTTAACAATCCGCGCAATTCACAGTGAAGTTGCTAATAGTCTGGATACAAGCTCTTGCATCATGTGTATTCAAAATTTTATAAGTCATCGTGGCTCGTCCAAAGAGATATATACCGATAGCGGTACAAATTTTAAATCTGTTGAAAGAGTTCTTCGTGAAGAAAAACAAAATCAGGACCTCCGTCAAGTTCTCTCCAATTACAATGAAATAAAGTGGAGGTTCAACCCACCAGCAGCACCACACATGGGCGGCGCATGGGAAAGACTTGTACGCACCGTAAAATCAACCCGTACACGTTTAGCCGCAAAAATTCGAACCGCTACTCGTCTACATTGCACAGATTCTTTTTATTGGTCCGATTCCAAGACGGTGCTTAAATGGCTAACGATGGATCCAAAAAAAATTTAAAACATTCGTGATGTATCGAATTGGTGAAATTTTGGAGTCTACAAATTTAAACCAATGGTATTGGGTGCCATCCAAATCAAATCCAGCTGACTTCGCAGCGAAAGTTGGTTCAACAGATGACGACTTGTGGCGCAATGGCCCTATCTTTTTGAAACAAAGCAAAAATTTGTGGCCCAAATGCCCAGATATAGATGACCTAAATAAAGAAGAAATGCGAAATCACTTGCTTATTATCAACAAAGCAAAAGCCTTATTAATCAACATAGAATATTTTTCAAATTGGAAATTGTTCTTTACACTGAAAAATTAAAATCAATCGTACGAGGAGATACATCAACTAAAGTTATGTGCTTTGAATATATACAAAGGGTCAAAAATGTTTTGTTTGGGTATGCCCAAGCTTGCGAATTTTCTAAGGAAATATGGTCTCTCAAAAATAAAAATAAAATACACCCCAGCAGCAAACTGAAACAGCTAAATATTTTCCTCGATGATGACGAAATCTTACGTGCTTGTGGCAGAGTTGAGTCTCTAAACTGCAATAATGCTATTATTCTGCTTAATAATCATTATATAACGTTTTTGTTGGTTCGGAACTACCACGAAAATTTTCATCACTGCCTACACGAAGCCAAAATATGCAGAATCAAAACAAGATTTTACATACCTAAGCTAAGGGTCGTTTATAAAAACGTTCTGTCGAAATGTCAACTATGTTAAAACCAATCAGCCTCACCACAACCGCCTTTAATGGCGTCTTTACCAAAAGCAAGACTCGCCAGTTTTGAACGGCCATTTACTTATGTAGGCGTCGACTTTTTTTGGTCCATTGTTTGTGACAGTGGGTAGGCGTGGAGAAAAAAGATGGGGCGTACTATTTACTTGCTTAACAATCCGCGCAATTCACAGTGAAGTTGCTAATAGTCTGGATACAAGCTCTTGCATCATGTGTATTCAAAATTTTATAAGTCATCGTGGCTCGTCCAAAGAGATATATACCGATAGCGGTACAAATTTTAAATCTGTTGAAAGAGTTCTTCGTGAAGAAAAACAAAATCAGGACCTCCGTCAAGTTCTCTCCAATTACAATGAAATAAAGTGGAGGTTCAACCCACCAGCAGCACCACACATGGGCGGCGCATGGGAAAGACTTGTACGCACCGTAAAATCAACCCTCTACGCAATGTGCCCTGCCATCAAATTTAATGATGAAACACTAAGAAACGCTCTATGGGTAGTCGAATTCATAATAAATGCCCGTCCACTAACATTTGTGGCTCTAGACTCCGCAGAGGACGACGCCCTTACACCAAACCATTTACTTCTTGGGTAAGCCTTGGTAAGCCCTTATGCGAAGTTAACTTCGATCTTCGTCAACGATGGCATCACACCCAGCGGTTTGCTAACCATTTTTGGAAAAGATGGGTTCGTAAATATGACCCAAAGTTAATTACACGTGGCAAGTGGTTTGAAAGGGTGAAGCCGACAACCGTAGGCGACATAGTTATAATTGTAGACGGTACGCTTCCCCGTAACAGTTGGCCAAAAGGTATCATAACAGAAACAACCACTGCAAAAGATGGTCAAGTTCGTCGTGTCAAAGTAAAAACTAACTCTAGTACGTTCGAGAGGCGCGTGTCAAAATAGCAGTCCTAGACGTCGGTAATAATGATGGCAAGCTGACAGACCCCTACTTCGCTTACAAGGGGAGGGATTTTGCCGCCACTGTATAATTTACATATGTATACATAAGTATATTTAAAGTTTACTTATTTACATTTATGTCGGTTCCTTTCTTATGTATAAACACATACAGTTATACATACATACATAAATAAGTATGTACGTATGTAAGTATGTAAATACAAAGTACATAAAGTCATACTTTTGCTCTTTTTGTATTTCTTGTTCAATAACTTGTAACGACACGATTCCGCTGGTTGTTGAGATAGATCTGTGGGGGCCAGGGATCGTGGTTGTACTTAGTAAAACACAGTTGTTTTCTTAAAACGTTATAAATTAATGTTTATTTGTCTTCAAAGTTTTTACAGGGGATTCTAAAGGAGTAGTGGCTGGTGAATTGAGTTACGCCAATAAACACGCAGTTTCCAGCGAAATTACACCAATCCAGAGCGTACGTTTTCAATGGGAGAGTTTCAAACTGAGTGAAACACTGTTGGAAGTATTTAGAACACTACCTCTAATGCTTCCGCAGGAAAATATAATACCGGTAGACTTCAAAAGCCTGTGGTATTGACGTCTTCCCCCAATTGTTACCAAACCGTAAATAAGAATAATTTGAGAAATTCAAAACTTCTCAAAGAAATGTCTTACCCATAGCTTGGCTGCACAGCTACTGACTATTCATTGCCAATGCACGTCCTTTTATACCCATCGGCAGTATACACACATATACATACACGTGTACATTCATACGATCGCATATGTTGGCTGTCAACATTTAGGAAGTGTTTGTAATGTATTTATACTTCCACAAATGTTTGTGAATTTCACATTGACACATAGATGGTGTTACTCTACAACCAGCTGCTACTTTACAGAAAAAATCTAAACTAACAAAACAAATTAAATTCTTGCAAAAACATGTTTACAATTCCGTAAATAATACTAGCGTAAACTAATTTATTATCGAGGGTAAATACTTAACATTAGTTAATGTTAAACACTTTCTGTTAGCGCACAATTATTTGTTTTAGTGAGCTAGAATCAAAGACGTTTAAGCATGAATAATTGGATTTTTGTTTTATGAAAGAGAGAAAAAAAAGGTAAGAAAATAAACAATTTCTTGTATCAATAATAACTTAAAATGCTGCTTCTTCTTTACGGCTTATGTTTGCCAAAAACGAAGACTCCTGTGTTTTGGCATGACAAGCTTAATAACGGATTTGTTTTATGATCGTGTGATATTTAAATACCATTGTAACTAATCATCTTTGCTTATTTTAACAGTTTGAGTTTAGTTGAAAACAAAGTTTTTTAAAGCGGTGTAAATATCGGTAAAAATTTACTTTTTAATATTATTTCTAAATAAAGAAAATAAAGTAGTACTTAAATTTGTCGCTCTTAAAAGTTATTTTTTATTTTATTAACTAAATCAAAATCGAAGCCAACACGTTTAGCAAATGCCACATACTAATGTGGCTGTGCCATCACAAGAATTTTAAGCATGTTGGTTGAATTGTTTTTAATTAGTAGTACTAATTAGTAAATGTAAAAAATTTAGCCGAGTCGGGCACATTTCCAGAAATTCTCATGCCGTATACATTTGCTTTAGATTATTTTCTTACAATAGTAGTAGGGAACTGTTCGTTCTGCGACAATTAAAATTGTGGGTGAAATTGTTAAATTTGGGTAATTAGAATTTGAAAATTCTTGAAATTTGATACCTACGAGGGTGGTTCGATAAGTCCTTTAAATATTTTTCGAGGATGGTTCAATAAGTCTGTCTTTTTTCAAATGCCGACGGCAATGCATGATTATTATTTTTTTTCCTAATGCCTACGGCATGCATGATAATTTTTCCTAATGCCTACGGCAAAACATGATTATTATTTTTTTCAAATGCCGACGGTAAAACATGATTATTTTTTTCAAATGCCTACGGCAAAACATGATTATTATTTTTTTCAAATGCCGACGGCAAAACATGATTATTATTTTTTTCAAATGCCGACGGCAAAACATGATTATTATTTTTTTCAAATGCCGACGGCAAAACATGATTATTTTTTCTAATGCTAATGTAGGTGTTGCTAGACTGTGGGAATTTAAGGCTGACCGTGATTTGAGTGGGCGGCGTTGTTGCCGTAATATGTAACCATAGGAATTTGTGGATGTGTCTGTCTGTCTGTGAGTATTTAGGTGAATGTTTGATTGGCAGGGGGGCGGGGTGTAGTTGAGGTAGATCGATTGCGTGTATATATATGTGTGTATGTGTGTGTGTGTGTGTGTGTTTGTAGGAATTTCAATGTATGTATTTCTGTAGAAGTTTAAGACTATCTGTAATTTCAGGTAGGTCAGAGTGTTGGGTTGTTGAGATTTATGAGGGGTGAGGTGTTCTAGTAATATGCAGGGAATCTGTGTATTTGTATGTCTGTAGGAGTTTAAGGCTGACCATGATTTAGGTGGGCAGGGTTGTTGACGTAATATGTAGCCATTAGGATTTGTGGATGTGTCTGTCTATAGTAGTTTAAGGCTGATCGTGATTTGAGGTAGGTGAGGATGTTGTTGAGGTAAATTGGTTATGTGTATGTATGTATGTATGTATTTCTGTAAGAATTTAATGTGATTGTGATTTATTAGGGGCGAGGTGTTCTTTTAATATGTAGCCGTGAGAATCTATGTGTATAGATGTCTGTAGAAGTTTAAGACTATCTGTAATTTCAGGTAGGTGAGAGTGTTGTGTTGTTGAGCTTAATCTTATATATTGTATATGTATGTATGTATGATCATGGGACCTTGTGTATGTATATTTGAGGGAGAATTTAAGGGTCGTCATGATTTGCAAAAGGTGGGGTGTTGTTGAAATATTCTTAGATATTTCTTATATGAATTCTGCTATGTGTGTGTATTTGAGCTGGTATTTATATGTAGGTAGAAATAAATTGTTTTCAATATCGACATTTGGTACTATAAAATACTATCATATATCTGGACTTCCCTAATCCTAGTATGCTTTTATACTCACGATTGCTTGATATTTTCTCATGCTTAAATTTGTCTCGCGTTAAAGTCTGTCTGTGTGAAATTTGTTTATATTAAAGATTTTGTTTATTTAACTACATCCGTCTTCTTTGACTGAAATAGTTTTCTGCACACAGAGAAAAACCAACTTGAAATCAGTAAAACAAAATATTAATTTACAGTATTCATTTATTAAACTCATTCGTTTGTAGATATCTCAATATACATTTTCTATTATATTAAAAATTATTGAATTAATGTGACGAATTCTTATTTTTAAGCTGCAGATTTTCCCTGAGTGTATGGATTGTTTATATTTGCATTGTGCTTTAACTAAACGACGCTTCATATATGTATTTTCATGATGTAGATCTAATAAATACTTAAGCATTGGTAAGAAATTTGATATGTATACATACATATCTACAAATAGATTTTATGTATGTATGTATGTACATATATATGTACATACACATAAGTGTTCAACTCAATCTTTGAATACATTTTTTATTTTATTTTTTGTCATGTGAAGTCTGTTGTTGTTGAAATTAAAAACATTTTAATTTTTATCTGCGTTTACTTAAAAGTTTGTGAGGATTTTCTGTTTTAAGTAAAACTGAATTCCTGAAGATATGTACTTACATACTCTATAGTAATAGTAACTATAATAGAAATATTTCTTATACTTAATTTATATTTTTTTTAAGTTGATGCAATGTTAGTTAGTGACCGTTTGACATTTTTAGGGTATACAATTTTTTCTAGCTATATATAACCTTATTTAATTTTGGAAAGCTTGCTTTGCTTTTTAAAAATGTATAAACTTTTTTAAATGAAACTGATCCGGCACTCCAGCTTAGGTACTGATAGTTTTTTGTTGTTAGTTGACTTACTTTTTTTTTATTGATAAACATTTAAAATCAAACGGGAGTTTGATATTGTAATTATTATTTTCATAATTGTTGAAAACAATCGCTGCTTTTTTTTTTGTTTTTTTTTGTTTTTTGCGATGAAATCATTTGAATTACTTTTGAAACTTTACGCGTTTATAAAAATTATGTTATTTTCTATATTTTTTAATTTATAAGACTTTTAGACTTTGTCCTTTAGGGGTTATATATTCTATTATACGATTATAAATAAGAATGCAGTAAGCTGATGTCTTTGCTTACTGTTTCAAATTAAAATTTTATTCAACTGAATAAAAGGAGATTTTTTCTTAAACTCTAATGCAGTTAGAAGCGCTGGCGATTCTTTCATATAACAGCTTTTTTTTTTTGGAATTTTTGATACATAGTATAATATAGAATTGGATAACATTTATTTTTAATTTTTATGTTAAGAAGTACGGATATGAGACTGAATTTAAATGTACTTTTAAATTAGTTAAATCATAATGAACAAACATATTTTCTTCTTTAATAGCGATCAACAGAAAACGAACTCGTTTTCATATAATTTAGGTATACCCTATCGACGGCTCCTCTAGGATACAAGATGACTTTGTATGACGAAATTTCTGTTGATTTATACTGATAATATGTTTACATTAATAAGGTACATATACATATGCTTATTTTATGAAGGGTGAGCACCTATGGCTTTTATTTAATGTTCTATATGATTTTTTTTTCATTTTATTAAAGTTCAGCGTATTGTATATATATTTCTGAAATGTTTAAGTGTGTTATGTGTGCCCATCGGACAGAGTGTACGTATTAGTTGGTCAGTCAGTCTCTGTTTTTATTTATTTTATTTTTTTTTTCTTCTAATGTGCCACTCCTTTTTCAGATTTTACTACTTGGAATAGAGAATTTTTGTATAATTTTTTGCTGGGTATATACATTAGGTATGTAGAAATTAGTTTAGATACAAAGAAATGCATGTTTAACAAACAACTATTGTATCAAATCGATCTCAAATAACTCAGTTACCTCTACCAGCAATTCACCGTTGGTGTTTTCATAAAGTGTTAGAAACAATGAAATATATATGTTTTGAGAGAATTGTTCCCCGCAAGTATTTCTACATGAGGTTTGAGGGGTCAATCACTGTCGCATTCATATGTAAAGATTATTCACTTAAAAAAGGTCATCATCACCATCAATCATCTCCGTATACAATAAATTCATGAGTTGGGTTGATCCAGATACAATTGCTGTCTCATCACCTTCTAGCAGCTTTATATAATTATTTTGCTAGTATGCATGCCTTAGCATGCTTCTATCGATAGTGACGTAAGAGTCCGAGATGTAGAATGTTACAATTAAAAATCTTTGCTATTAGAATTTACCAGTTCGCTCTTTTGAATTTTTACAAAGTAGATACATATGTATGTATTTCATTGACCACAAAATCATAAAATTTCTTTGCTTACAAAATTGTATGACGTGAGGATTTTTTTTTTTAAATTATACATGCTTCGGCATGCTTTCATTTTTTTTCTATAAATTTATGTAATACTCATACAGATACAGATATAAAGTAAGATATGTTTACTGTATATTTTAAAATTTATGCATGCTTCAGCATGATTCTAGTTGAAGCGTATATTCATTCACTAAGTTTGTTTGATACTTATTCATACACATGTACATTCTTAAAGATTGGATATCAAAGTCCAATTTCCGTAGTTTATCTATATTTTCTAAAGATCTGATAGCTAAAGAAATAAATAGAGTGAAGATCTTCTATAATAATCCCATTTTCATATTGTAAAATTTTGCGTGCTAGCGCTTTCGATGGGAAAATATACATACAACTGTATAAAAAGTGATAATATGATGTGCTGCTGAATAGTGCACTATGTTATAGTTCATTTTAAACACTGAAGTTTTAGCAATATTTCATTCAGACCAACAAGTTTAGAGAATTCCACTACATTTAGTTAATTATCTTTCTTAAGACCCATCATTTCTAATCAATCCTACAAAAAACAACACAAACTAGATTTTTCGTTTTAATTTTATTTTTATTAAATTCAACATTCATTCTTCTAATTACTTTATACTATATTAAGTAGCTTTTTTTCATTTGTGGAATGTTTAATCGTAAACATTTTAATGGTGAGATGAATTTTTCAATTTTATGCACTAAGTAAATCTTTATATATACCAATCCACTTATATGAACCATTAAAGCTAACTCTTTTCACATCATTCCTTTCAATGATCTATTAAATTCTTCTAATATTGATGGTTTCATATTAAGTAATGTTTAATCTTCTATTTATGTATGAGTTTTCCCAAGTATTTTGTATTAAAAAATTCTTTAGAATCATCTCTTTGTAAGTTTTTTGGTACCCGTACCACTTCAAAAATATTTTCCATTGCCTTGGTTTTTAGAGTGCAGCTTTTATTTTCAGCTGTACTTTGAGAATGTGTCAATTACAGTCTTCAAAAATCAACAATTTCTATTTTCTGTAGAATAGTTCTACATTTCACCTAACTTAGCTCCATAAAATATTATATATTCCTGTCATTACATCTCTACAAGCACAAACAGTTGTTGAGATTTAATATGGAGTTCGTTTACTGAATTCCTTTTTAAAGACATTGAGTTATTTCACAGATTTTTTCGAAAGTGTTGTGATCTATATCTTGCACTTTCAGCTATTTATACTAACATGTAGTTAATTTTCTAATCTATATATTTAACCGTAAACTCTTCAATTTGTTTTTTAATTATTTAATTTTTAGAATTGCTTTTTCAATTTTATAACTGTCTTCTTTCTCTAATTTTATTTCACGTTGTAGTTCCTCAATTTGCATTTAAATATATTCTTGAATATTAATGCTTTAAGCTATATTATTAATTTGTCTTGTATTTTATCTTCATTCAGTTTGAGGTAACTATCAACAATAGTTTGTATCTAATTCATTTTTGCCTTCCAATACTGATAAGTCAGTATAAATGTCTTCATAATTGGAAGTCTATGAGTAAAAATCATCGTCATCATCATTTTCAGTATAAGCATCATTAAATAAGATGGTATTATCAAATATTGTTTCTTCTGCTAGTTTCTTTGGGGTACTTGTCTATATCTCGAGTGAAGGTTTCTCAGGCTTTAAACTTGTATATTTTCAACTTCTGTCTTGATTTTACTTTCTTCTTTCATAAGAATTCTTTTAATATTTTTAGAACTATTTTTGAATTCTTCTGTTATAGGTTTAAATGTATCTTTTAGTTGTTCACTTGTATCTATTTCACCAGTTTTTATACTACGAAGCTTTTCCTTCATCACATTTCTTGTCAACACCAAATGCTTTAAATCTTTCTCATCCATGATCGCTAATAGCAAATAACAGGTATCAGCTACTAAATCAGCTTATCAGGAGCTGGTCTGGTTATCAGATCAGCTTATCAGGACCTGATCTGGTTTTCAGATCAGCTTATAAGGAGCTGGTCTGGTTATCAGATCACCTTATCAGGAGCTGGTCTGGTTTTCAGATCAGCTTGTCAGGAGCTGGCCTGGTTATCAGATCAGCTTATCAGGAGCTGGTCTGGTTTTCAGATCAGCTTATCAGGAGCTGGTCTGGTTATCAGATCAGCCTATCAGGAGCTGGTCTGGTTATCAGATCAGCTTATCAGGACCTGATCTGATTTTCAGATCAGCTTATCAGGAGCTGGTCTGGTTTTCAGATCAGCTTATCAGGTAACAGATCAGGCTATCAGGAGCTGTTCAGATTTTCATTTCAAGATATCTGAGTCAGATTTAGTTATCAGTGTACAAGTAGCTAGCCATTTATAACATTTATATACATGAAGTTTAAAGTCAGATGAAATACGAAAAAGTAAAGTCTTATATATTTAGTAAAATTATTTTCTATAACGATCATCGTTTAATTCACTATCTTTGCTTATAATCAAAAATCCATATTTATCCTTTCAACATGCTTATTATTTTTCTCACCTTACTTAAACATTAAATATACATTATTATGATCTCGTATTAAATTTTTGGTGATTCTGGTGTAAGTTTTACAGAAGTAGAATGAATAAACATTCTTATCTCTCCCCATACAAAAATATGCTTCCCATACGCATAATCGTTAAATATCATATTGGAATTACTTTGGACTGAACTAACAGATTCACTATCTGTAAATTTTGTAATATCTTATTGTTTTAATTGATGAAATTAATTTATTCAGGTATTCATATTTGGATGGATAAAAAGATTTTGAGTATAAATAAATGTTCTCAACTTTAAGTCCATTAGGACTTTCTAGCAAGCCAATCATAGCTTTTTTTTCGCAATTTGACAGGTCAACTATTGTTGCACGAATAGAATTTCGTATAAGGGAACTATGATTTATTTTTTAACTATCGTTCGATGATTCATCAAAATTTCGTACCAAAGAATTATTTATGTTGTTTTGACTAAGGGTATGAGTCAATATTTATAAAAAAAACTAAACTATGAACCGCCTTAATACATTCACACAAAATATTCCACACACAAACATCCACGGTCAGGCAGACAGACAGACAGACAGACATACACTTAATATAAATAAAAATTCCTAATGTAAACAAAAACTCCTAATGTAAACAAAAAACACAAATTTCCAAGAATTTAACAATTTTCAAATTTTAATTACCCAAATTTAACAATTTCAGCAACAATTTAACAATTTCAGCCCACAATTTAACAATTTTAATTGGTCCAGAATGCCCAGTTCCCTACTACTCCCGTCTCTCTCTCCTAATAAACTAATCAGCTTAGCAATAAGACTTGCATAGTGTAAATAGGGACTAAGGCATTCTTCAAAGCTTTATCAGAAAGCTTTTCTATAAAAAAAGTTCTCATGAGCATCAAAATTAAACTAAAGTCTAGCGGTGTTTGGAAATATACCTATTTCATTTTTTGAAAAAGAAGTAGTATTTTCTACTTAAGACTAGTCTGTTAAAACTTTTAAAAATGTTTTGAGCAGCATTCATTACTTCGTACAAACAAATTTGAATCGCAAACAATATTAACTAGTCATTTTTGTAGTAAATTCCACGCGAAACAAGTTACACTCATTAGTTTCATATACAGACATATGTATGTATCTTTCTGTTTTATGAATTCATGTTTTTAACAAATTAATACATATTTGCTCAATGCAAGACTCAGTTTAAATAAAATGCTATATGTAGTACATCCATGTATGTAATACAACTTCATGTTCTTATATAAATTTATTTTCATGTGATTTTTTAACATATTGTAATATTTGCATTCGCCTTCGCAAAAATTAAAATGTAGTATTCGCATTCGCATGCGCTAAACTGGTATTAGTTACATCCCTAGTTAAAGCCTTTTATATTGAAAAAATTAATGTACTGATTTTTTTTCAATTGTACTGATTTTTTTTCTCTCATGTACTGATTTCCACGATTTCAAAACTGGCAACCCTAGTAGTAACACATAAGTTTTACGGGTAATGAGCCAAAGGTCCGTCAGCGGAAAAAGCTACATTACCCTAGCTGGGGCCCCGGGATTGCCACACCCGTAGTCAAAAATAGACTCCCCTGGGGGTGGTTTAAATGATACATGAATAGTTGAAAAAATACTTTTAAAAATATTATACATAGAAAAATACTAAATAATAGGTGTAAGACTACTTACTGCCAGTTTATAGAAGCCATGTGAAAATTCTCGTTTGCCTATTTATATTGAAAACAAAAACAAAGCACTCAAATTTGTTTTTGTTTTCAATATAAATACACAGACGAGAATTTTTACATGGCTTCTATAAACAGGCAGTTAAATTGTGTTCAAATTACATATATGTTTTTATCTTGTGGAATATCACTTTTACATGGTACATGTAGTCTGAAAACCTTTAAATACTAGCATGTGATATTTTTCAGTGCAAACATCAATTTTTATATAGAGCGTCTGACATCTGCTGGTTTTAAAAAAATCAAGTCCTTGTTTCAATAAAAACTTACTTATTGTTTAGGTTTTATTATGGATTTTTAAAACAAATTTTCATACAAAATTCTTTTCATTAAGCCTTAATAATTTTTATAAATAAGGCTGTTACTCTTTATTAATTTGTGTGTTAAATGAATTTTGTTTTCGTATAGGAACTGCGATATTTTTATGAAATGAAAATTTGATATGTTCGTTCTTTTTAAAGTTTGTTTTTTAATATACATATGTGCTTTAATAATATGTTCCTTAGTATATGATTTTCTTTTTTTATATATAAGATTAGTTTTAATAAAAGTAAAACATATTCTGCCGTATTCATAAAACACATTTAAAGTTTGTTATAGATTTATTTGACATATTCCTATGGGAAATTTGTCAAATAAACCTTAAATATTTTTTATGAATACGGCATATTATATTTAGTACCTTTTTATTTAACTCAAGTGTTTTTCCTGGTTGCATTGCTTTTTGAAATTTAAATGTTGACACCATTGTCCCCCATTATAGAAAATGGAGTGTGGCAACCGCCAGTGCTGCCAGATATAGATATTTGTTACTAAAGACTCCGTTTTTAACGATGAAAATTTTTAAGTATTTTTTGGCAATTTGCTTCGCAATATTTTAATTCCTTGGCGATATTTTTAGCTATATCCATATATGCATATTCAATAATATGGGTTAGTGTTTAAAATATAGCAAATTTTGCGTGGAAATTTTTCTACAACATAAAATAATTAATGCAAAAGAGAGTTATTTTCTATACCGTATGTTTACTAGTGAGGATGTAAATAGCTGAATATAATGACTAGTACAACAATTTGTACTTAAATTTATTCTTAAGTAAATGTTAGTTGTATGTTATCACGAGACTTCAATATTTATTTTGATCCCGATGTTCAAGTTTAATTTTTCTAATTAAGATTCATCTTTTGGTATAAGTAATTTTTATTATGTTTTATACGACAGTATTTTTATGTTATGGTAAGCTAATGTATGTCTTATAAATTAACTTTTGTTAATGTAAAAACTTATTTTATATGTATGTATTTATGTATGCACTACCGCGTGACGTAATGTTTTGCTATTGGCTGATAATTTTAAGTCACAAAAAAGCAAAAAAAAGCAATGTGAGTTCGATCACAGAGGAGGTTTGTAAACATCTAGTAATGAAAATTTTTTTCAAGTTGGAAGTATGCACTTATGCTTTTAGTATCTTTTTTTTAAATTAATTAATTAAAAGTATCAAAACTTTCAACATTGTAAATACATATGAATTTGTTGGTTTTTGTTTGTTTTTTAAACTTATTTGGTTAGTAAATGGGCACACTGCAGTATATGTATATGTACTGCATTCAAAATTGCAGTAAGCAGTAAATTTACTGATTACTAAAAAATTCAGTAAATTTTTACTGCTAATGAAATTTAATTTGCATTACCAGTAAAATCGTAGGGCCGTAATCATAATAAAATTGTAGCAAATGGCAAAGTTTTTTCATTCAAATTTTGAAACTTTTGTATGAAAAACATTTAGCCACTTGGTAGAATTTCATTATGAATACAAGCATTACTGATTACTGAAAATTCAATGCACCTCATCATATAACAAATCATTTAGGCAATTTATAAAAATTGTAGCAAAAAATTTTAGTCATCAGTAAAAATTTACTTGTTAAACATTTTTTTATTGTTTTTACTGAAACTTTAGTGGTACTGCAGTGCTCATCTATAGTAAATGCTTTTACTGTTACTTTTTAATTTTTAATTCCTGTTCATCGTTTAGTTGTTGCTGCCCTTGTTGTTGTGTACGCATTGCAATTAAAATAAATGCAGTAAAGTGCGACTTTGACTCGCGTACATTCGGTTTTGATAATTTTTAGGGTTCCGTACACCAAAGGTGAAAAGGAACCCTATTGTTTTCGCTACGCTGTCCGTCTGTCCGTCACACGGTATTTTCTCAGGAACCGTAAGAGCTACGGACCTGATATTTGGACATAGTATGTAGAACCTTGGCCGCTACAACAACAAATACATGAGAATTAAAAATTAAAGGGTGTTCTAAAACGAGCAATGAAATATGTTAAAATCCCATGTAATATACATACAATTGTATGTACATATGTATATTGAAACTTGAAATTTGTAAAATTAGTGTATTTTTATACAGACTACAACAATTAACACTAAAATTTAAAAAAAATTAAATTAAAGGGTGGTGGTCCATCAGTTAATGCAATTTTTACTATGTAATTTTGACAATTTCCTATATCTTGGAAACCGTAAGAGGCAAACACTTGAAATTTTCAAAAACGGTAAAACTAAAAAAAACCGAAAATTATACAATCGCCAAACCAAAAAAAATCGCCAAAAATTAAAAAAAATCGCCAAAACGAAAAAAATTGCCAAAATTAAAAAAAAAATTCTAACACTAAAATAAATCGCCGAATTCGAAAAAATCGCCAAAATGAAAAAAACGCCAAAATGAAAAAAACGCCAAAAATCGAAAAAAATCGCCAAAATGCGAAAATGTCGCCAAAACTAAACAAAATTTTTAAATTAAAAAAAAATGCAGAAATGAAAAAATCGCCAAAAATAAAAAAATCGAAAAAAATGCCAAAACTATATATTATATAGGATGAAGTTTGTATTAAATTATATATCTAGTGTTCGTACGGAACCCTTCGTACGCGAGTCAGAGTCGCACTTTACTGAATTTTTTTGATTTAGCTTTCTTTCATTTTTAAGTTTTTTCAGTTTAAACGATTTTTTTCATTTTTATCGCTTTTTTCTCGTTTTTGCGTTTTTTTTTTGTTCTCTTTTTGGGTTTTTTTAATTTTCGCAATTTTTTTCATTTTGGCGATTTTTTCATTTTGGTGATTTTTTCTGTTTTTTGGGGTTTTTTCATTTTGGCGAATTTTTTCTGTTTTTGGGATTTTTTATTTCGGCGATTTTTTCATATTGGCGATTTTTTTGTTTAAGGATTTTTTTTCCTTTTTGCCGAGTTTTCCGGTTTTTTGCGATTTATTTTAGGCCTAGAGATTTTTTTTAATTTGGTGCTTTTTTTCTTTTTGGCGATTTTTTTATATTTAGCGATTTTATATTTTTTTGATTTTTTAATTTTACCGTTTTTGAAAAATTCAAGAGTTTTGCTCTTATGCTATAAACACAATCAAAGGCTACCGACCATCGACTACCAACTACAAAAGTAGCTGGCTACAAAAATAGCCAAGTCGCCAGCTACTTAATTCTTTTAACGACTACCGACCACTAACTACAAAAAATAAACATCTGTTTTGACATATTTAATAAAGTTAACCAAAACAAAACAAACTTAATTTTTTTAAGTGAATTTGTGTGAAAAAAAATTTCAAATGTCTCAAGAAAATTTAATTAACTTTATGAGTACTATTGCTACTATTGCCTGATTTTTATTTTTCAATGGTGCCACTATAATAGTTTTTCGAGTTTTTAATAGCGATATTTAATGTATTGCGTTTTTAAAACCACCATTTCATGCATTTGTTGTATTGGCAGCACTAATCTGTTTTTTGTAGCCAAGAAAAATAGAAATTAGCCTAAGTTGGCTACGGGCTACAAAAGTAGCCGTGTAGTCGGTAGTCGTGTAGCGGCTAAAAGAATTATTCTCATAAGCACGCATGTATTCTATTTTTGACATCTTGTAGTCGATGGTCGGTGGACTTGATTGTGTTTATAGCATTACGGTTTCCAAGGTGCAGCAAGTTGTCAAAATTGCAAAGTCAAAATTTCATTAACTGATGGAACACCCATTGATTTAAATTTTTTAAATTTACTGTTAATTGTTGTAGTCTGTATAAAAATACACTAACTTTTAAAATTTCAAGTGTATATATGTATGTAGATACAATTGTATGTATATTACATGGGATTTTAACATTTTTCGTTGCTCGTTTTGGAACACCCTTTAGTTTTTAACTCTCATGTATTTGTTGTTGTAGTGGCCAAATACACAGAAAAATAACCGGCGGCGGCGCACCGTCGGCTTCGAGCCGGTCGACTTGTTTCTCTGCTTGGTATTGCTTCTTTCAAACACTAATTCACTCATACATAGCTCACACCGATTTGACAATGCAAAGCAAAAGCAAAAAGCAAAGAAATCTCAGCCACAGAATACACAGAAGTGTAGAAAGTGACAGGTAAAAAAAAGCTGCAATCAGGTTTTTGTTAAAATTCGTGGAAAAAAGAGAAAAGCATAGTGTATTTGATACTGTAGTGTATTACTACTTACCAATTAACACAGCTAATAAAAATTTATTGCACTAGAAAGACGTAGCAAAACAAAAACGACGACAAAATTTGAGGGAAAACGAAAACAAAACAAACTTGATTTTTTTTAAGTGAATTTGTGTGAAAAAAATTTCAAATGTCTCAAGAAAATTTAATTAACTTTATGAGTACTATTGCTACTATTGCCTGATTTTTATTTTTTAATATAATAGTTTTTCGAGTTTTTAATAGCGATATTTAATGTATTGCGTTTTTAAAACCACCATTTCATGCATTTGTTGTATTGGCAGCACTAATCTGTTTTTTGTAGCCAAGAAAAATAGAAATTAGCCTAAGTTGGCTACGGGCTACAAAAGTAGCCGTGTAGTCGGTAGTCGTGTAGCGGCTAAAAGAATTATTCTCTTGTAGTCGATGGTCGGTGGACTTGATTGTGTTTATAGCATTACGGTTTCCAAGGTGCAGCAAGTTGTCAAAATTGCAAAGTCAAAATTGCATTAACTGATGGAACACCCATTGATTTGAATTTTTTAAATTTACTGTTAATTGTTGTAGTCTGTATAAAAATACACTAGCTTTTAAGATTTCAAGTGTATATATGTATGTACATACAATTGTATGTATATTACATGGGATTTTAACATTTTTCGTTGCTCGTTTTGGAACACCCTTTAGTTTTTAACTCTCATGTATTTGTTGTTGTAGTGGCCAAATACACAGAAAAATAACCGGCGGCGGCGCACCGTCGGCTTCGAGCCGGTCGACTTGTTTCTCTGCTTGGTATTGCTTCTTTCAAACACTAATTCACTCATACATAGCTCACACCGATTTGACAATGCAAAGCAAAAGCAAAAAGCAAAGAAATCTTAGCCACAGAATACACAGAAGTGTAGAAAGTGACAGGTAAAAAAAAGCTGCAATCAGGTTTTTGTTAAAATTCGTGGAAAAAAGAGAAAAGCATAGTGTATTTGATACTGTAGTGTATTACTACTTACCAATTAACACAGCTAATAAAAATTTATTGCACTAGAAAGACGTAGCAAAACAAAAACGACGACAAAATTTGAGGGAAAACGAGACAAACAGAAAAATACCCGTATCTTCCGTCTCGTGACACTTCTGTATGTTTTGTGTCTCAGCAAAGAAATCAACGTCAAAAGATTTTTACCCCCTAGCGTATAGATGTTTACACATCAAAAAAAATTTGTAAACATTACAGTGGAACATATTGTAATTTTTCTCTAAATTTTAGAAGCGAACCATTTTAATTTTTGTCAAAATTTATATATGCTAATGAGATCATTGATAAAACTTTAAGCCATAAGCGGGTGCTAGACACATCAATATTCAGCTTCAATATGTGGTTGTGTGCGTTTTTTTATAAAAAAAATATTCACACCAATAGTATATGTGTGACTATTTTTGGAAAACAAACGCACACAACCACACATATTGAAGCTGAATATTGATGTCTCTTGCACTCGCTATACATGAAGAAAAATATAAAACTTTTAACTTTAAAGAAATTTATGGTTTACTTAATCCACCAGCCAAGAAGTGGTGTAACCCACATCTAGTTTTTTAAACAATTGCTCTTTTTGATTATTTAATTGCTTAATACTTTGCAAAATTATGATCTGTACAAAAACTATTTTCCAGCTCCATTTTTTTAAGAATACCAAAATGCGGTTTACTCTAACTGTACATTTAAATTCAGTCTCATATCCGTACTTCTTAACATAAAAATTAAAAATAAATGTTATCCAATTCTATATTATACTATGTATCAAAAATTCCAAAAAAAAAGCTGTTATATGAAAGAATCGCCAGCGCTTCTAACTGCATTAGAGTTTAAGAAAAAATCTCCTTTTATTCAGTTGAATAAAATTTTAATTTGAAACAGTAAGCAAAGACATCAGCTTACTGCATTCTTATTCATAATCGTATAATAGAAAATATAACCACCAAAGTACAAATTCTAAAAGTCTTATAAATTAAGCAATATAGAAAATAACATAATTTTTATAAACATGTAAGGTTTCAAAAGTAATTCAAATGATTTCATCGCAAAAGAAGTAGCGATTGTTTTCAACAACTATGAAAATAATAATTTCAATATAAAACTCCCTTTTGATTTTAAATGTTTATCAATAAAAAATAAACAGTAAGTTGAGTAACAAAAAACAAAAGAAAAAAACACTATCAGTATCTAAGCTGGAGTGCCGGATCAGTTTCATTTAAAAATGTTTATAAATTTTATAAAAAAGCAATGCAAGATTTCCAAAAATAAATGTAGAAAGTGAAGAAAAAAGGCTATAGTTAGAAAAAATTGCATACCCCCAAAAATGTCAAACGTTGACTAACTAACGTTGCGTCAACTTTAAAAAAAATGTAAATTAAGTATAAGAAATATTTCTATTATAGTTACTATTACTATAGAGTATGTATCTTCAGGAATTCAGTTTTACTTAAAACAGAAAATCTTCACAAACTTTTCAGTAAATGCAGATAAAACAACGTTTTTAATTTCAGATAATACACAACAAAAAGATATCACATGACAAAAAAAAAATGAATTCAAAGATTGAGTTGTACTCTTATTTGTATGTACGTACATACATACATACATACATACATACACACATAAAATCAATTTGTATGTATACATATCAAATTTCTTATCAACCCTGCAGATAATGCGACTAGTCCATACATGCATGTAAGGACTAGTTCAAAGAGGAGTTGGAGTACTCCAAAACTACTCCAAATATATGAAAAAAAAGGTGGTCGATTTAACATTGCGATGTCCTAGGGTTGGACCACATGGTACAACGTTGTATTACATCGGACTAACCCCAAAAACTACCCCATATGGAATAGTTATAGACTACTCGCATACAATTTGTGAGTGCCTAAGAAGAACGATCATATTCGTTTAGGTTTTATTATGGATTTTTAAAACAAATTTTCATACAAAATTCTTTTCATTAAGCCTTAATAATTTTTATAAATAAGGCTGTTACTCTTTATTAATTTGTGTGTTAAATGAATTTTGTTTTCGTATAGGAACTGCGATATTTTTATGAAATGAAAATTTGATATGTTCGTTCTTTTTAAAGTTTGTTTTTTAATATACATATGTGCTTTAATAATATGTTCCTTAGTATATGATTTTCTTTTTTTATATATAAGATTAGTTTTAATAAAAGTAAAACATATTCTGCCGTATTCATAAAACACATTTAAAGTTTGTTATAGATTTATTTGACATATTCCTATGGGAAATTTGTCAAATAAACCTTAAATATTTTTTATGAATACGGCATATTATATTTAGTACCTTTTTATTTAACTCAAGTGTTTTTCCTGGTTGCATTGCTTTTTGAAATTTAAATGTTGACACCATTGTCCCCCATTATAGAAAATGGAGTGTGGCAACCGCCAGTGCTGCCAGATATAGATATTTGTTACTAAAGACTTCGTTTTTAACGATGAAAATTTTTAAGTATTTTTTGGCAATTTGCTTCGCAATATTTTAATTCCTTGGCGATATTTTTAGCTATATCCATATATGCATATTCAATAATATGGGTTAGTGTTTAAAATATAGCAAATTTTGCGTGGAAATTTTTCTACAACATAAAATAATTAATGCAAAAGAGAGTTATTTTCTATACCGTATGTTTACTAGTGAGGATGTAAATAGCTGAATATAATGAGTAGTACAACAATTTGTACTTAAATTTATTCTTAAGTAAATGTTAGTTGTATGTTATCACGAGACTTCAATATTTATTTTGATCCCGATGTTCAAGTTTAATTTTTCTAATTAAGATTCATCTTTTGGTATAAGTAATTTTTATTATGTTTTATACGACAGTATTTTTATGTTATGGTAAGCTAATGTATGTCTTATAAATTAACTTTTGTTAATGTAAAAACTTATTTTATATGTATGTAAAGGGTGTTTTTTATTGGGGTATAGAACTTTACGTTGGCATCACTTTTTTAACTGGCGGCCATTTTGTCAGCTGTCAAGTGATTAATATTTAGTTTGGTTTGCCATTTCATCATGAACAGGTTGACAAAAGAACAACGCTTGCAAATCGTGCAAATTTATTTCGAAAATAATGGTTCAGTTCGCGAAGTTTACCGCAAGCTCCGTCCATTTTATGGTCGACATAATCGTCCATCAGAGCAATTAATTTAGTTAACCATGGATCGTTTTCGCACTACGTTTACTCTATGTGATAATACGCATCCGCAGAGACGTCGAACAGTGCGCACTGAAGAAACAATTGCCGCTGTAGAGCAAAGTGTTGAAGAGGACCCGAATGAATCGATTCGCCACCGTGCACAGCAATTGGAGCCGACTAACCGACTATTTTGTTCCCGAATTGGATGGCATGAATGTGGATGAATTGTGGTTCCAACAAGACGGCGCTACATGCCACACAGCGCACGTCACAATCGATTTATTGAAGGAAACATTCGATGAGCGCATAATTTCGCGGAATGGACCTGTCAATTGGCCACCAAGATCGTGTGATTTGACACCATTGGATTATTTGCTTTGGGGATATGTGAAGTCGCTCGTCTACGCCAATAAACCAGAAACCTTAGGGGACTTGGAAGCCAACATTCGTGGCGTTATTGCCAACATACGGCCCCATATGCTCGAAAAAGTGGTTGAAAATTGGACCTGTAGAATTGGCTTTATTCGAGCCAGCAGCGGCGGCCACATGCCCGAAATCATATTTAAACATTAATGGCATAAAATTATCCTTCCAATAAAGCCAAATTAATGGACATTAAAACGATTTTCTTGTGTTTTATTTCAATTTAAAGTTCTATACCTCTTAAAAAAACACCCTATATTTATGTATGCACTACCGCGTGACGTAATGTTTTGCTATTGGCTGATAATTTTAAGTCACAAAAAAGCAAAAAAAAGCAATGTGAGTTCGATCACAGAGGAGGTTTGTAAACATCTAGTAATGAAAATTTTTTTCAAGTTGGAAGTATGTACTTATGCTTTTAGTATCTTTTTTTTAAATTAATTAATTAAAAGTATCAAAACTTTCAACATTGTAAATACATATGAATTTGTTGGTTTTTGTTTGTTTTTTAAACTTATTTGGTTAGTAAATGGGCACACTGCAGTATATGTATATGTACTGCATTCAAAATTGCAGTAAGCAGTAAATTTACTGATTACTAAAAAATTCAGTAAATTTTTACTGCTAATGAAATTTAATTTGCATTACCAGTAAAATCGTAGGGCCGTAATCATAATAAAATTGTAGCAAATGGCAAAGTTTTTTCATTCAAATTTTGAAACTTTTGTATGAAAAACATTTAGCCACTTGGTAGAATTTCATTATGAATACAAGCATTACTGATTACTGAAAATTCAATGCACCTCATCATATAACAAATCATTTAGGCAATTTATAAAAATTGTAGCAAAAAATTTTAGTAATCAGTAAAAATTTACTTGTTAAACATTTTTTTATTGTTTTTACTGAAACTTTAGTGGTACTGCAGTGCTCATCTATAGTAAATGCTTTTACTGTTACTTTTTAATTTTTAATTCCTGTTCATCGTTTAGTTGTTGCTGCCCTTGTTGTTGTGTACGCATTGCAATTAAAATAAATGCAGTAAAGTGCGACTTTGACTCGCGTACATTCGGTTTTGATAATTTTTAGGGTTCCGTACACCAAAGGTGAAAAGGAACCCTATTGTTTTCGCTACGCTGTCCGTCTGTCCGTCACACGGTATTTTCTCAGGAACCGTAAGAGCTACGGACCTGATATTTGGACATAGTATGTAGAACCTTGGCCGCTACAACAACAAATACATGAGAATTAAAAATTAAAGGGTGTTCTAAAACGAGCAATGAAATATGTTAAAATCCCATGTAATATACATACAATTGTATGTACATATGTATATTGAAACTTGAAATTTGTAAAATTAGTGTATTTTTATACAGACTACAACAATTAACACTAAAATTTAAAAAAAATTAAATTAAAGGGTGGTGGTCCATCAGTTAATGCAATTTTTACTATGTAATTTTGACAATTTCCTATATCTTGGAAACCGTAAGAGGCAAACACTTGAAATTTTCAAAAACGGTAAAACTAAAAAAAACCGAAAATTATACAATCGCCAAACCAAAAAAAATCGCCAAAAATTAAAAAAAATCGCCAAAACGAAAAAAATTGCCAAAATTAAAAAAAAAATTCTAACACTAAAATAAATCGCCGAATTCGAAAAAATCGCCAAAATGAAAAAAACGCCAAAATGAAAAAAACGTCAAAAATCGAAAAAAATCGCCAAAATGCGAAAATGTCGCCAAAACTAAACAAAATTTTTAAATTAAAAAAAAAATGCAGAAATGAAAAAAATCGCCAAAAATAAAAAAATCGAAAAAAATGCCAAAACTATATATTATATAGGATGAAGTTTGTATTAAATTATATATCTAGTGTTCGTACGGAACCCTTCGTACGCGAGTCAGAGTCGCACTTTACTGAATTTTTTTGATTTAGCTTTCTTTCATTTTTAAGTTTTTTCAGTTTAAACGATTTTTTTCATTTTTATCGCTTTTTTTTTCGTTTTTGCGTTTTTTTTTGTTCTCTTTTTGGGTTTTTTTAATTTTCGCAATTTTTTTCATTTTGGCGATTTTTTCATTTTGGTGATTTTTTCTGTTTTTTGGGGTTTTTTCATTTTGGCGAATTTTTTCTGTTTTTGGGATTTTTTATTTCGGCGATTTTTTCATATTGGCGATTTTTTTGTTTAAGGATTTTTTCCTTTTTGCCTAGTTTTCCGGTTTTTTGCGATTTATTTTAGGCCTAGAGATTTTTTTTAATTTGGTGCTTTTTTTCTTTTTGGCGATTTTTTTTATATTTAGCGATTTTATATTTTTTTGATTTTTTAATTTTACCGTTTTTGAAAATTTCAAGAGTTTTGCTCTTATGCTATAAACACAATCAAAGGCTACCGACCATCGACTACCAACTACAAAAGTAGCTGGCTACAAAAATAGCCAAGTCGCCAGCTACTTAATTCTTTTAACGACTACCGACCACTAACTACAAAAAATAAACATCTGTTTTGACATATTTAATAAAGTTAACCAAAACAAAACAAACTTAATTTTTTTAAGTGAATTTGTGTGAAAAAAAATTTCAAATGTCTCAAGAAAATTTAATTAACTTTATGAGTACTATTGCTACTATTGCCTGATTTTTATTTTTCAATGGTGCCACTATAATAGTTTTTCGAGTTTTTAATAGCGATATTTAATGTATTGCGTTTTTAAAACCACCATTTCATGCATTTGTTGTATTGGCAGCACTAATCTGTTTTTTGTAGCCAAGAAAAATAGAAATTAGCCTAAGTTGGCTACGGGCTACAAAAGTAGCCGTGTAGTCGGTAGTCGTGTAGCGGCTAAAAGAATTATTCTCATAAGCACGCATGTATTCTATTTTTGACATCTTGTAGTCGATGGTCGGTGGACTTGATTGTGTTTATAGCATTACGGTTTCCAAGGTGCAGCAAGTTGTCAAAATTGCAAAGTCAAAATTTCATTAACTGATGGAACACCCATTGATTTAAATTTTTTAAATTTACTGTTAATTGTTGTAGTCTGTATAAAAATACACTAACTTTTAAAATTTCAAGTGTATATATGTATGTAGATACAATTGTATGTATATTACATGGGATTTTAACATTTTTCGTTGCTCGTTTTGGAACACCCTTTAGTTTTTAACTCTCATGTATTTGTTGTTGTAGTGGCCAAATACACAGAAAAATAACCGGCGGCGGCGCACCGTCGGCTTCGAGCCGGTCGACTTGTTTCTCTGCTTGGTATTGCTTCTTTCAAACACTAATTCACTCATACATAGCTCACACCGATTTGACAATGCAAAGCAAAAGCAAAAAGCAAAGAAATCTCAGCCACAGAATACACAGAAGTGTAGAAAGTGACAGGTAAAAAAAAGCTGCAATCAGGTTTTTGTTAAAATTCGTGGAAAAAAGAGAAAAGCATAGTGTATTTGATACTGTAGTGTATTACTACTTACCAATTAACACAGCTAATAAAAATTTATTGCACTAGAAAGACGTAGCAAAACAAAAACGACGACAAAATTTGAGGGAAAACGAAAACAAAACAAACTTGATTTTTTTTAAGTGAATTTGTGTGAAAAAAATTTCAAATGTCTCAAGAAAATTTAATTAACTTTATGAGTACTATTGCTACTATTGCCTGATTTTTATTTTTTAATGGTGCCACTATAATAGTTTTTCGAGTTTTTAATAGCGATATTTAATGTATTGCGTTTTTAAAACCACCATTTCATGCATTTGTTGTATTGGCAGCACTAATCTGTTTTTTGTAGCCAAGAAAAATAGAAATTAGCCTAAGTTGGCTACGGGCTACAAAAGTAGCCGTGTAGTCGGTAGTCGTGTAGCGGCTAAAAGAATTATTCTCTTGTAGTCGATGGTCGGTGGACTTGATTGTGTTTATAGCATTACGGTTTCCAAGGTGCAGCAAGTTGTCAAAATTGCAAAGTCAAAATTGCATTAACTGATGGAACACCCATTGATTTGAATTTTTTAAATTTACTGTTAATTGTTGTAGTCTGTATAAAAATACACTAGCTTTTAAGATTTCAAGTGTATATATGTATGTACATACAATTGTATGTATATTACATGGGATTTTAACATTTTTCGTTGCTCGTTTTGGAACACCCTTTAGTTTTTAACTCTCATGTATTTGTTGTTGTAGTGGTCAAATACACAGAAAAATAACCGGCGGCGGCGCACCGTCGGCTTCGAGCCGGTCGACTTGTTTCTCTGCTTGGTATTGCTTCTTTCAAACACTAATTCACTCATACATAGCTCACACCGATTTGACAATGCAAAGCAAAAGCAAAAAGCAAAGAAATCTTAGCCACAGAATACACAGAAGTGTAGAAAGTGACAGGTAAAAAAAAACTGCAATCAGGTTTTTGTTAAAATTCGTGGAAAAAAGAGAAAAGCATAGTGTATTTGATACTGTAGTGTATTACTACTTACCAATTAACACAGCTAATAAAAATTTATTGCACTAGAAAGACGTAGCAAAACAAAAACGACGACAAAATTTGAGGGAAAACGAGACAAACAGAAAAATACCCGTATCTTCCGTCTCGTGACACTTCTGTATGTTTTGTGTCTCAGCAAAGAAATCAACGTCAAAAGATTTTTACCCCCTAGCGTATAGATGTTTACACATCAAAAAAAATTTGTAAACATTACAGTGGAACATATTGTAATTTTTCTCTAAATTTTAGAAGCGAACCATTTTAATTTTTGTCAAAATTTATATATGCTAATGAGATCATTGATAAAACTTTAAGCCATAAGCGGGTGCTAGACACATCAATATTCAGCTTCAATATGTGGTTGTGTGCGTTTTTTTATAAAAAAAATATTCACACCAATAGTATATGTGTGACTATTTTTGGAAAACAAACGCACACAACCACACATATTGAAGCTGAATATTGATGTCTCTTGCACTCGCTATACATGAAGGAAAATATAAAACTTTTAACTTTAAAGAAATTTATGGTTTACTTAATCCACCAGCCAAGAAGTGGTGTAACCCACATCTAGTTTTTTAAACAATTGCTCTTTTTGATTATTTAATTGCTTAATACTTTGCAAAATTATGATCTGTACAAAAACTATTTTCCAGCTCCATTTTTTTAAGAATACCAAAATGCGGTTTACTCTAACTGTACATTTAAATTCAGTCTCATATCCGTACTTCTTAACATAAAAATTAAAAATAAATGTTATCCAATTCTATATTATACTATGTATCAAAAATTCCAAAAAAAAAAGCTGTTATATGAAAGAATCGCCTGCGCTTCTAACTGCATTAGAGTTTAAGAAAAAATCTCCTTTTATTCAGTTGAATAAAATTTTAATTTGAAACAGTAAGCAAAGACATCAGCTTACTGCATTCTTATTCATAATCGTATAATAGAAAATATAACCACCAAAGTACAAATTCTAAAAGTCTTATAAATTAAGCAATATAGAAAATAACATAATTTTTATAAACATGTAAGGTTTCAAAAGTAATTCAAATGATTTCATCGCAAAAGAAGTAGCGATTGTTTTCAACAACTATGAAAATAATAATTTCAATATAAAACTCCCTTTTGATTTTAAATGTTTATCAATAAAAAATAAACAGTAAGTTGAGTAACAAAAAACAAAAGAAAAAAACACTATCAGTATCTAATCTGGAGTGCCGGATCAGTTTCATTTAAAAATGTTTATAAATTTTATAAAAAAGCAATGCAAGATTTCCAAAAATAAATGTAGAAAGTGAAGAAAAAAGGCTATAGTTAGAAAAAATTGCATACCCCCAAAAATGTCAAACGTTGACTAACTAACGTTGCGTCAACTTTAAAAAAAATGTAAATTAAGTATAAGAAATATTTCTATTATAGTTACTATTACTATAGAGTATGTATCTTCAGGAATTCAGTTTTACTTAAAACAGAAAATCTTCACAAACTTTTCAGTAAATGCAGATAAAACAACGTTTTTAATTTCAGATAATACACAACAAAAAGATATCACATGACAAAAAAAAATGAATTCAAAGATTGAGTTGTACTCTTATTTGTATGTACGTACATACATACATACATACATACATACACACATAAAATCAATTTGTATGTATACATATCAAATTTCTTATCAACCCTGCAGATAATGCGACTAGTCCATACATGCATGTAAGGACTAGTTCAAAGAGGAGTTGGAGTACTCCAAAACTACTCCAAATATATGAAAAAAAAGGTGGTCGATTTAACATTGCGATGTCCTAGGGTTGGACCACATGGTACAACGTTGTATTACATCGGACTAACCCCAAAAACTACCCCATATGGAATAGTTATAGACTACTCGCATACAATTTGTGAGTGCCTAAGAAGAACGATCATATTCGTTTAAACACGAATATTTATCGTGCAGCATTGAATGGTTGTATGAAAACGATATGATCCATGACTGCATTACATGAGACTATTATGTAACTAGACTGTTTCATCTAGATTGGACCACATACTCCAATATTATTTGCATGGAATGCTCAAGTATTTATTAGATCTTAACAATCACACTTACATATCTACATCATGAAAATATATATATATTTTTTTTTTTTTATAATGCATGTATTTATTTATTGTGAACTAACAATAAGTATTCAAATCTTAAATCTATAAAAAAAAATTATTAGGCCCGACCAGTGTCGGACATAAACTTAGTGGTAGTTATATATAATACATTAGTAGTGATAATCAAAAAAAAGGGGGGGGGGGAAAGTATTTTCAAGTAGTCCCATCTGGAGTGTTAGGTATAAGAGCCCGTGTGTCCCTCTTTTTTAACCGGATGTGTCCAGTAAAGTTCAAAATATTACGAGCAAGCGGATTAGGATGTGATTCGAGTTTTGTTAAATATTTGCCTGCGTATTTTGCAATTTCTTCAGTCACTAGTGGCATATTTAAATCACGATGTATAATAGAATTTTGGATGTACCATGGAGCCGATGTTATTAACCGTAAAATTTTGTTTTGCCTTCGTTGGATTCTCTCGACATTGGAAGCTGAAGCAGTGCCCCATAACTGAATTCCGTAGCACCATATTGGCTTCAAAAGCGACTTGTATAATAAAAGTTTGCAGTCTAGGCTGAGTGTTGAGTTTCTGCCAATCAACCAATATATTTGAGTTAACTTAAGTTTCATCTGAGTTAACTTAGAGTCAATATGATGTTTCCATGTAAGTCTTCGATCAAGGTGTATACCAAGGTATTTCACTTGCGAATGTTGAGGAATATTATGATTGTTGATTCGAATGGGGGAGCAAGTATCTCTTCTTAGGGTGAACGTTATATGGACACACTTTTGTTCATTGACTTTAATTCTCCATAAGTTCAACCATATTTCCAGCTGAGTGATATGTTCCTGGAGATTGTTATATATCTGTCCATTCCCACTTGTACCTTGGGTTTTGAGCTACTGTTATCTGTAGTGATAACTTGGTTTAGTGATGAAGGCGAGCCCGATGCGGATGATATCGCAGACTTAAATGAAGAAGTACTAGGCAATGGTAATGTTAACGATTCACTAGTTGGCATTGGACAAAGCGAAGTTGATCGCTGACGAAAAATTGGCTTTGCCGTTAAAAAAAGATTTTCATCAGATTTATTATTTATATTTTTTTCATTAAGAGTTTCAGAACTCACAGTAAAATAAGCATTTCTGCCGTTGGAACTCACTTCAAAATTTTTTTCCTTTGAGGCACTCATACAGAGTATTATTCCTCAAGGGAACTTTGTTTGTGTTTACGGTTTTTTTTTTGTTTTTGCTATTTCTGGCTATGTAAAAAATATTAGTAAAGCCAATAATCTTATTTATCAAGGTGAATATGTATTACGAATATTTTTTGTATAATTTTTGATTTTGTAGTTTTTTATATTTGTTTCGTATGTATGTATGTAAAAAAAATCTGCTTTAATGTCTCTTCACTATGAAGGTTCAACGAGAACGATGAAAATATATGAAGCCTCGTTTAGCCAAAACACAATGTATAGATAAGCAATCAATATAATCAGGGAAAATGTGCAGCTTAAAAATAAGAATGCTTCACATTAATTCAATAATTTTCAATATAATAGAAAATGTATATTGAAATACCTAAAAACTAATGAGTTTAATAAATGAATACTGTAAATTAATATGTTTCCGTATTGAAATAAGAAATTTCAATATGAATAAACCTTCGTTAATGTATAAAAACATACTAGGATTAGGGAAGTTCAGATATATGTATGATAGTATTTTATAGTACCAAATGTCGATATTGAAAACATATAAAAATCAGCGCGAGAAAATCATTTACATACTGGAACACAAACACATACACAAAGAAGTGATCACGTAATACACAAACATACATACATAATGAAATTTTATAATATTATGCAATTCAAACTCCTCTGTCATGAAATACGAAACAATATTTCTTAAATAAATAAACGAAGATTTCATAACATCACCTTCGTCTCCCACCATACATACGATCACGTACATTACTCCAAAAACATATATGTACATACATTATCAAATACATTCCCTCTCCACTTCCATTTTCAGCAGATATCAGGGTTGCCACTATCTGCAGCTACTAGAATATTTCCCCAGAAATAAAAAAATGCATGCATACATACGAGCACAATAACCATACATATGCATAGCAACGACAACTCACAACAACAAAAATAATGATTCTACATACACACGAATTCGTTGTCACTACCCTGCAGTCAGACAGGGATCAAGTGTCTTTGTGTCAACACTAAAATTCTAGTGACCATTATAGTATAATACGTTTTATTCTGTCAGTAAAAATGAAAGATTTTGCAACAACTTGTCAATATACATACCTTTTTGAATGTACATAAATTATAGAAATATAACAGTAACTAACTGTCTGGTTGGTATGTCTCTACGTTCCAATAAGAACCACGTAGTCATACCTATTCAATTGTTTTAGTGTTACTAGTAGATTTTAAATGACAAGCATATGCTAAATGTCTATAGTGAAAATTATTGAATGGGATATAATTATATAGTAGTACTGGTGACAAAGTCAAAAGCGACTCAGTACATTTTCACCATCGACATTTCCTACTGGGTATAATGATTGTCTACCACTACGGCCGACAAACATACAATTAAATACAAAAACGCACACATATACACACACACATACATACACACACAAACATCCCACACATACATACACTGTATGTATACATACACTGTAAGCACAACGTTTCTCTACAATAACAACAAAACCTGTACACACAAGTGTACATACATTCCCATACACAGAAAGAATCAAACTCACACACATATAACACCCACATATACATACATCCATGCACTGTAAGCACAACCTTTCTCTACAATAACAACAAAAGCTGGGCACACAAGTATACATACACATAAACAAAGAATCAAACTCACACACACACACACACACACACACATAGCCAAGAAACTCTCAGCATGAAAATCCCCAAATCCCCCCATTTGTAACAGGGTTGCCATCGTTTTTGTTTTTTCCCCGGTTTTGAATTCCCAAAACATGTCTCAGGTCCCCATTACTAATCTACTAACTTCCACTATGTACTATTTTATTTTCTATATTTTCTTCAGACTTCTTCGTTCCAGCATAACATCACATGTTAATAAGATCCTGATATGCAACACCTGTCTATATTACACACATGATGATTAGGTGTATAATCATCACAAAAATGTTTGCGGCAAAAAAGTCATCAGAATGCCCGAAGATGAATGTATTATCAAGTTTACGAAGTACTATAAGCAGTTAGATGTACAATTTGTAATCTACGCAGACTTTGAGTCTATTTTGGAAAAAGTCGATGATCCTGTAAGTAAAAGCACTACAAATGTACAGAAACACCATGCGTGTGCATTCGGGTATTTTATTAATTGTAGTTTTAAGAGAGAAAATAATTTATATAGGAATTATTTTGTGGAAGATTCGGCAAATGATAAATACATATATACATACATAAATACAAAAAAATAGATGAAGATTGTACAGATATTTATCTAAATTATTTACGTAAAGTTAAGAAAATGTTCATAAACCCAATAGAAATAGTTCAATATAATAATGCAAACAATTTTCATATATGTAAGAAAATATTATATAACGATAAAGCTAGATATCATTGTCATCTTACGGGTAATTATCGTGTTGCAGCTCATAGCGAATGTAATTTGAATTATAAAACACCTCTGTTTATACCTGTGTACAAATTTCCTACCCTGCAAATGAAGTCGTATTCCATTTGTACATTGGAACGTAGAGAAAAGTATAACACATATCTCTCTTTATATATTCTCATTATTATTTTCATTCTTATAATACATACATATGTATATTATTATATTCATTTATGTATTCTTACATTTTTTGTAAGAATATAATGTACATACATAAGTATATTTGACTTTTGTTTAACATTGCTTTGAATTGTAAAACTGTATATTCATTCGCTCGTAATATTTATTAAAGAGAAGTAATAAGATTACAACTGAACGTGTCTTTTTTTTTTGTTACTCTATGTATGAAAGAAATTAGATCATCATAAATTCATCATTTTTGTTATTGAAACCAGCAATAATATCACGTAAATTCTGGACCCCAATTGTCATTGCAATTCCTGCACATACAAATGGTGGCCCAGGGGGGGAACAATTATATTTCATATAATTCCACAAATTAATTGGAAGTCAAATATTATTGCCATATTTTGTGAAATCTAAAATGGTGACCATTTCTTTTCATCATCAACGCAAGTAGATGAGGAACCCGAGTTAGCATCGACTGACAAGTTATACGCCATGCAATGTGATCGTACCGACACACTTCTGCAATGGTACAAGAATTTTAAAAAGGATTCAAGCAGTAGGAAAACCAGTTCATATTGTCAAATCCGGCTCGAAAAAATTTAAAGTTTATATAAAAATTTTGAACTTACGCACGAACAATTAGTTTACGCAGATGAGAAAAGATCCTCAAAGTTTTTTTTTACCCAGCTTTCAACGCAATTTGAAGACACGCATTTTGAATTTCGATGCGGGTTGTTAGAAATTCTTAACGATATACAAGAAATACAGCATCACCAGAGTCAGACCCTGTAAGCCTTATAAATACCGTTTCGCCTATCGAAATGCCTAAACTACCACTACCTTCGTTTTCTGGCAAATCTATTGATTGGCCCGCTTTCCATGATGCTTTTGTTCGTCTTGTTCACTCTAATGCAGACTTAAATTTAATTCAAAAGTTTCATTTCTTGAAAGAAGCATTGCCCGCATGTAGCGATAGTGACATCTGACAAATGGCACTTTCTGAAACAAACTACCCCGTTGTATGGGCTCTAATTACAAAACGTTATGACAATCCTCGTCTACTATTTATGCAGCACATGAATAAATTATTTAGTTTGTCGCCTTTAATAAAAGAAAAGGCTGATGATATAAAATCACTGTTGAATACATCAAAAGTGAGTATTAATGAATTTCAACGTCTCGGCATACGGATTTCACAGTGTGATAAATGGATTGCATATTATATAGCAACTAAACTACCAAAAGACACGCATAAAGCCTGGGAACACCACCTGGGAAGCAGTACGAATATTCCAAATTTTGAATCACTTCAGACATTCTTAAATAATCGCCTTGTGACAATTAATGTGATTAAGAATCGTACTATCACACATGATACTGCAATACCTGTAAAGCAAAGTCATAGTGACAAACATACATTTTCTCGCAACAACCATCAACGTTACGAAAATCAAATAAAAAAGAAATCATTTCACGTCGCAGCTCAGTCACACAATGCCATTGCATGCCCTTTATGTAAATGCGCACACATTTTACGACGTTGTCCAACGTTTTTATCAAAGACCTGCTTTGATCGGAAAATCATTGTAAATCAACACAAACATTGTTTAAACTGCTTGAGTAACGCTCCCACAGTCTCAAAATGTACAATTGCAAAAAACTGTCTCCAACACGGTCTACGCCACCACACCTTACTACACTTTCCAAAAGAAAATAACGTAGCATTCTCTGCTCAATACAATGATGGCGTATCAAACTTAAATCCAACAACTCCAATATTTCAGCCCAGAAATACAACTACGGTTCAACCAAACATACCTTTATCTATACTAACAACTCACACTGCGCATTTTATGCCAGAAAAGGAATCCGTTTACCCAACACAAAAAATTCTATTGGCGACAGCATTAGTGTGGCTTATAAATGACCGCACCGGAGAACAAATTAAAGCAAACGCCCTCATAGATCAAGGATCAGAAGGCACCCTTATTTCTGAATCAGCTGTACAAGTCTTATCGTTACCTAGAACACGTACATTAGCAGAAATATCAGGAGTTGGAAATAACTCTGTGAATCAATGTAAATTTATTGTTCAACTAACCATTGGTTCTTGTATTAATCGCGAAATACATCTTCCTGTAAATACGGCCTATGTTTTAACCCTGCTGTTAGGTTTGGACCATTTTGGTTAATTTTTGTTTTCTCTTGGCTTTGAATACGGAACGGTTCAAAGTATTAACTTAAAATTTTAGCTAATGTGGTATTTTTATATTTTATTACTTCTGCAAAAATTTTATTTATGAATTATGTAAAGGAAAATAGAAAAATAAAAAATTACGAATCTTAGGTTTAGGACCATTTAGGTCCCTTCTTGTTTTTCAATTTATTCATATGAAAAAAATTTACAGAATGTGTGGAAAAATCAAATTTTCTCAGTACATGACGAGCAAATTATCTTCCGTTGCAACTTGCATATAAATTTGTTGCATATGATGCATTTGCTACCGCACTTAGATTGGCAGCAGCTTGTTTCCTAGTTCCTCGTTTTCTAGCAGCTGTTATTTTTTGTAAACCACTCGTACTCGTAGTTGCTGTACAATCAGAAGATGATGTTCTTACTTCGGAAAGAAGCTCAGCTGAAAATTTATTTCTAGGCAGCTTAGATCTTTGGGTCATATAGTCTTGAGCTAAAGATAGAGCTAACTGCCGTAAAAGTTCTGCTCTCTTGCGATTTTTATCCATTGGCGCCCACGAAACATCAATTTCAGAAAACAGTATATACGCGTTCAATGCGGATATGTCAATCATATTGGAAAATACGACATTTGGCCATCGGTTTGTTTTTCGTTTTGTACTATAGTAGCCAATCTTTTGGTCAGCGGTATCAACGCCTCCTAAAAAAAAATTATTAGAGTAATAAATTCCTAATGATAAAGCTATACAAACCTTTTGTAGAGTTATAGTAGGAAACTATTTCTGGCTTTTTCTTTCGATCGCTACTATCGACCTCTGCAGTTTTATGCATGGTGCTAAGCAAAATAGTACCTTTATTTTTATGGCTGATATATGAAACCAATGCAGCAGTCTCATTGAAAGCAAACGTAGTTGTATATAAAGGATTTTTTTAAAAATTAGCAATTTAGGAGGAATAAATGTTTTATTTTTTCGAACTGTGCCAACGTATGTCAACTTCATTTCCAAAAGCTTTTAACCTAATTCAAAACTTGAAAAAAAATTATCAGCTGTGATATTTTGACCTTTCAAGCCTTCAGTGAGATCCAATACGATCCGCTCCCCCTGATTTTTTCAGGCTGTTCATTTTTTAGTTTTCCAAGGTATGGTTGGATTTCCCATACATATCCTTTGAATCGACTGCTAGCCAAAATTTGAGACCATGCTTGGCAGGTTTTGATGGCATATATTGCCTAAAAGAACAACGAACACGAAAAGCCACCATCTGTTCATCAATAGTCACATTTTCGTGACAGTTGTAAAATATTGGAAGGTTAGTTTCCCAGCGATTCCACAAATCTCGAATAGGTGCGAACTTATCATCGCTTTGTCTCTGTCTTCGGGCCATGGTATCGTCAAAGCGAAAAGCACTTGAAATTATATGAAAATTATCTTCGCTCATTATTGCTCGGAAAATAAGGCGACCAAAACGCGCATCAAATAAACCATGCAGATCTTCATTTTTCCGCGGTAAACTCCTGCAAGAATTAGTACAGAAATGTATGCCCGCAAGGCAGAAGTTTCTAGATCTTTCAATTTGTTCTCAAATTTTACCCTGCCGTACTTGTTTGTATTCTCAATTATTATATTTTCTAGTGTTGGGGGGAAAAATAACAAAAACGAATGCAATATATCATGGCATCTGGAAACTGCAAATCGTGTTGGCCTCGGTTGTGTGGATATGATATTTCCAGTCGAATTTCTTATACAACAGTGTAATGGAGATGAACTCCATTGCATTCCATTTTTTGCGACATGCAATTCATCTACGTCACTGATAGCTGCAGCATTCTCTTCAGTTTCTTAATCAGAAGAATTTCTTCCGGTGATTTCATATTCAATATCCTCGTCCACGCTAGTGCAAGTTGAAATATCAGAAAGGCTTTCATTTAGAATGTCAACAATATCATCACAGTTTAATCATCGATTTTCCATTATTTCAGCAAAGAAAACAGTCAAACAATGAATATAAACTGAAGTAAGACAAGCACGAATGACATGGCACACTAATTTTTGGGAATCACAGATATAAAGCAAACTCAACCTAACGCTGCAATGACAAATATATTTCGACATTATAAAATTTTTGTTACCATATAACATACCTGTTGTCAATACTTAACCGTTATTTTAAATATTATTTCTCTTTTTAAATAAATTTTTAGTTATTTGAAAAAAAAAAATATATATTAGTAAAAGATATGAAAATTAGCTCTATTTATCTAAGGACTATTAAAAAAAAGTACAAAAGAATTTAATTTGAACATTTGTTAAAAAAACCCAATATGGACCAAAATGAACCCATACCTAAGATTCGTAAGTTTTTCTTAACCTAACAGCAGGGTTAAAGAAACTCACCACCACTTTGCCAACTCAAGCTATTGCACCACAAAATTGGGAGCATTCAAAAGATCTACCCATAGCCAATCCCCTTTATTATAAGCAGGAAAAAATTTACTTGATCATTGGGGCCGACATGCTCGCAAGTGTATTATTACCAGAAATACGAATTGGAAGTATACATGAGCCAATAGCTCAAAATATCCGTCCAGGTTGGATTCTAAGTGGGAACACAGTAAGTCAGCAGCCAATTAATATTCGTTGCCATCATGCCACCTTGCAATTAGAATCTTTAGTTTAACGGCTCTATGAAACCGAACAAATACCTCTTGAAAGTCCATTAACAGACGAAGAGTTATGGTGTGAAAATCACTTCAAACAGACCCATCTTCGACAAGCAAACGGAAAGTTTTTAGTTCGACTACTGTTAAAATTCCTATTTGATGAAACAAAGACAATAGGCTATTCACGGCAAATAGCATTAAATCGTTTTTACAGCTTAGAACGTAAATTTCACCAGAATGAAGCATTTAAAAATCGTTATCATGAAGGCATTCAAGAGTATTTTCTCCTTAATCAAATAGCCGTCGTGAAAAACTATGAAAATGAATATAGTGAAATGTCGACAAAGGAAATTTAGCGGAAAGACTGGCCAAAAATGTCAATGGAAGTAAAAAATAAATGTATGCAATTGATGTCTAGAAAGCTACAAGAAGTTCTAAAAGCAAATGGAAATCAAATAGAAATCAAACAAAGTAGTAACCATTATTTGTTTTTGCATATTGTAAGACTGTACAATTTCTTTTGACGCATTAAAATTGCAGTGTTTTTGATTTTGTTTCAATTGTTGTTGTTGGTGTTAAGGAATTTTGAATTTTTATTAATTTATTTTAAGAGCATTATATAATGTTTTGTAAATGACAAAAAAGTTTCAAACACTTTTATCTTTTAATACCGAAATAAAACTTTTGATATAAGAGAACCAGGTGTACAGTTTCTTTTGACTCTCACAGTAGCTATCTCTGTGGCACGCTGCCAGAAATTTTAAGAGACCCGTTGAGTTTAAACCACCTCTGTGCACTTTGATGGACGTTGGCAAATACTGCAAATGGTAAAATATTTTGCTCTACCCCCTCGGCTGTTAAAATTTAAGATGTGCGATGTACAGAAACTAATTGCTGAGCTCAACTCAACTGGAATTAGTAACAAGATGCTGATGAAGTTGCCTCGCATTGCAATTCAAATCCTGCTATTTATTTTTAATGCCATATTACGACTAGAGTACTATCCACAAAACTGGAAGGTTGCCAAGATCGAAATGATTCCAAAGCCCCACAAAGATCTTACAAAGGCTGATCCATACAGTCCAATAAGTCTACTATCAACAATGTCAAAACTTTTCGAAAAACTGCTCATGCCAAAATTGTTCCTAATTCTAATGAGTAGTGGTTGGAAGGAGACTTCGTGATTGTGCCTGAATCTATATCATTAGGTGTGCTACACGAGAGTAGTAAATTATTAATGGTAGCGGACATGTTTTGGGAATTCAAAACCGGGAAAAAATAAAAACGATGGTAACCCTGTTACAAATGGGGGGATATTGGGGATTTTCATGCTGATATTGTGTGTGTGTGTGTGTTTGAGTCTTTGTTCATGTGTATGTATGCATACTTGTGTCCACAGCTTTTGTTGTTATTGTAGTGTAACGTTGTGCTTACAGTGCATGGATGTATGTACGTGTGGGATGTGTATGTGTGTGTGTGTGCGCGCGTGTGTGTGAGTCTGATTCTTTTGTTATGTGTGTGCATGTATATGTGGGTGTTTGTATGTGTGTATGGGAGTGTGTTTGTGTGTGTGTATGAGTGTGTGTTTTTGTATTTACTTGTATGTTTGATGGTGTCCGATACTTTTGTTGTAGTGGCAGACAATCATTATACCCAGTAGGAAATGCCGATGGTGAAAATGTACTGAGTCGCTTTTGACTTGCTACTTGTGCGACGTACATACAAATGTATGTATATTGACAAGTTATTGACAATTCCACCACAAATACACCATATCTGTTTTCTCTTCTTATTTTATACTGACGGATAGAAGAAAACATATTATACCAAAATTGTTACTAGAACTTTAGTGTTGACACAAGGCACTTGCTCCCAGTCTGACTGCAGGGTAGTTACAAGGATCTGTGTGTATTTGTGTGCATGTAGTGATTGTTTTTTGATAGACTTAGGATTGCTGTTTTCAGTTATCATTGATATGCTTATGTAGGGTTATTGTATGTATGCATTTATGTTTGCGATCTCTGGGGAAATAATCTAATAGCTGCAGAGAGTGGCAACCCTGTAGCGAATGAAAGTAGATAGGGAATGTATTTGGTAATGTATGTATGTGTTGTTGGATTCATATATGTGATCGTATCTATTTTTGCTTTGAAGAATATCATTGCTGGTGTGAATTACATCATTACTTTTTCATACATATTTACAAATAAATGTATATATGTTTTCTATGCTATTGACGTTGCTATTCTTATTGAGATAGAAGATATTGGCATAGGTTTTATGTGTACAAGTGCATTTCAGATGTTAAATGTTTTGAATCCAATCAGGGGGCAATTACGGCACGCGTTATCGAACGAAATTACGAAATATTTCAGCAGAGTTTATATGGAAATATTTCGTTATTTCGTTCGATAACGAGTGCCGTAATTTCCCTCCTGGTTGATATGCAGAGTTTTTGAGTAGAGGTAGTGATATTTTTATTTTCTGGGTGTTGCTGTGTATATGAATTTCATCATATATCGTAATACCAACAGAGAATTGTGGAAATGTGTATGTGTGTGTGAGTATATATATATATATATATATATATATATATATATATATATATATATATATATATATATATATATATACATATATATATATATATATATATATGTGTGTGTGTATATTAATTTCATCATATGTCGTAATAAATTAGATTTAATGACTACTAAGCGATTCTCATATAAAGTATATAAGTAGAAGAAATAATGTAGATTGTCATCTGTCTGCTCTGATATCTCAACAAGTGACAACCTATTTTTCAACCAAAATTTCTAAAGTGTTTGAAATCCTTAAACTATAAAAGTGCTAGAACTAACTAACTAAACAAGTTTATAGTGTATAAAAAATAATTAAATAAATTGTTTATAACTGAAATAAATTGTTTAAAAATAAAATAATTAAATAAATTGTTTATAAATAAAATAATTTAATTAATTAATAAACAAATAAATAATTAAATAAAATGAATACCACAAGTTGTACCATCTGCAATAAAGTTTTTATGATTAAAACAAAACTAAATCAGCACACGGAAACGCACTCATATGCCAACCAATCAAAGGCTGTCCTTGGAACTAATAAGATAAATCTTCAAAACAAATATTGTGAGGATTGTGATGAGATGATCCCATCAAATGGTTATATGCCTCATGTCAGAACCAGAAAACATAAAAACAGTTGTCAACAAGAACGGATTGGAGATTTTCTCACAAAAAGAGCAAGCAACTTCAATGGGAGAATCGAGACATACATCCTCCTCAACAAAAATGTGGGTGTCTTGTTCCCCGAGGAGTTTCTGAAAACTGTCAAAAGCTCCATAGTACAATAACTAAATGAATGTAGTAAAATACATACTACATTTAAATTTAATATGGAGCTCACATGTGATTATAGTAAGATGGTGAATGATGAGATGAATGTTTCCCAACTTGTACATATTTCGAAAATGATGTTGGTGACTTTGTCTGATGACATAGAGGGCATGTACAAGAAACAAGCCAAGGAGCTAAGAGTCAAAATAGAAGAATTTCAAGAGAGGGATAGCGGATGGACCTTGATTTCAATAAATTCCCTTGAAGTTAATATAAACAACGCGTCCATAATAAGAAGATCAAGCTTTATACCTCTCCCAAAAAATATTGCAGTGAAATATGCATGCATAAATGTCGAGAACAATGATATTTATTGCTTTAAATGGTGTCTCATTGCGGCTTTGTACACAAATAGTACTTTAGATCGAAGACAACGGAAAAACCATAGAAATTACAATATTGCAAACATTTCTGGTGAGAATATTAATATAGGGGAAATTGTAAAGGGTGTTTTTTATTGAGGTATAGAACTTTAAGTTGGCATCACTTTTTTAACTGGCGGCCATTTTGTCAGCTGTCAAATGATTAATATTTAGTTTGGTTTGCCATTTCATCATGAACAGGTTGACAAAAGAACAACGCTTGCAAATCGTGCAAATTTATTTCGAAAATAATGGTTCAGTTCGCGAAGTTTACCGCAAGCTCCGTCCATTTTATGGTCGACATAATCGTCCATCAGAGCAATTAATTCGGTTAACCATGGATCGTTTTCGCACTACGTTTACTCTATGTGATAATACGCATCCGCAGAGACGTCGAACAGTGCGCACCGAAGAAACAATTGCCGCTGTAGAGCAAAGTGTTGAAGAGGACCCGAATGAATCGATTCGCCACCGTGCACAGCAATTGGAGCCGACTAACCGACTATTTTGTTCCCGAATTGGATGGCATGAATGTGGATGAGTTGTGGTTCCAACAAGATGGCGCTACATGCCACACAGCGCACGTCACAATCGATTTATTGAAGGAAACATTCGATGAGCGCATAATTTCGCGGAATGGACCTGTCAATTGGCCACCAAGATCGTGTGATTTGACACCATTGGATTATTTTCTTTGGGGATATGTGAAGTCGCTCGTCTACGCCAACAAACCAGAAATGTTAGGGGACTTGGAAGCCAACATTCGTGGCGTTATTGCCAACATACGGCCCCATATGCTCGAAAAAGTGGTTGAAAATTGGACCTGTAGAATTGGCTTTATTCGAGCCAGCCGCGGCGGCCACATGCCCAAAATCATATTTAAACATTAATGGCATAAAATTATCCTTCCAATAAAGCCAAATTGATGGACATTAAAACGATTTTCTTGTGTTTTATTTCAATTCGAAGTTCTATACCTCTTAAAAAACACCCTATACTAAATTTTAAAGACCTAGAGTTTCCACTCCCATTGACGCAGATAAAAAAAATTTTAAAGTCAAAATTATGTGAGCATCAATGTATTTGGTCACAATTAAACATCGCTTATAGGACCATACTACATAGCAAAAGGAGAAAAACATATTCATATTAATCTCTTGTTGCTCCAGTCTAATGAAAACTTCCACTATGTACTCATCAAGGATATATCTAAATAAGTTTCATTTGCGCATTTAAGCGAAATGTGTTTTCATCTCTATTTTAAAAGTTACTTCTTATTGTTATATTTATTTACATGAATTATGTCTATAATACATACATGATTATGTGTATAATCATCATAAAAACGTTTGCGGCAAAAAAGTCATCAGAATGCCCGAAGATGAATGTATTATCAAGTTTACGAAGTACTACAAACAGTTAGATGTACCATTTGTAATCTACCCAGACTTTGAGCCTATTTAGGAAAAAGTCGATGTTCCCGTAAGGAAAGCACTACAAATGTATTATTAATTGTAGTTTTAAGAGAGAAAATAATTTATATAGGAATTATTTTGTGGAACATTCGGCAAATGTATTTATCAAAAAAATAGTTGAAGATTGTACAGATATTTATCTAAATTATTTACGTAAAGTTAAGAAAATGTTCATAACCCCAATAGATATAGCTCAATATAATAATGCGAAAAATTGTCATATATGTAAGAAAATATTAAATAACGATAACGATCATTGTCATCTTACGGGTAATTATCGTGGGGCAGCTCATAGCGAATATAATTTGAATTATAAAACACCTCTGTTTATACCTGTGTACAAATTTCCTACCATGCAAATGAAGTCGTATTCCAATTGTACATTGGAACGTAGAGAAAAGTATAACACATATCTCTCTTTATATATTCTCATTATTATTTTCATTCTTATAATACATACATATGTATATTATTATATTCATTTATGTATTCTTACATTTTTTGTAAGAATATAATGTAAGTATATTTGACTTTTGTTTAACATTGCTTTGAATTGTAAAACTGTATATTCAATCGATCGTAAGATTTATTAAAGAGAAGTAATACGAGTACAACTGAACGTGTCTTTTTGTTTTTGTTACTCTATGTATGAAAGAAATTAAATCATCATAAATTCATCATTTTTGTTATTGAAACCAGCAAGAATATCACGTAAATTCTGGATCCCAATTGTCATTGCAATTCCTGCACATATAAATGGTAGCCCATGGGGGAACAATCATACTTCATATAATTCCACAAATTAATTGGAAGTCAAATATTATTGCCATATTTTGTGAAATCTAAAACGGTGACCATTTCTTTTCATCATCAACGCAAGTAGAGGAGGAACCCGAGTTAGCATCTACTGGCAAGTTATAAGCCATGCAATGTGATCGTACTGACACGCTTCTCCAATGGTACAAGAATTTTAAAAAGGATTCAAGCAGTAGAAAAACCAGTTCATATTGTCAAATTCGGCTCGAAAACATTGAAAGCTTATATAAAAATTTTGAACTTACGCCCGAACGATTAGTTTACGCAGATGAGAAAAGATCCTCAAAGTTTTTTTCTACGCAGCTTTCAACGCAATTTGAAGACACGCATTTTGAATTTCGATGCGGTTTGTTAGAAATTCTTAACGATATGCAACGAAATACAGCATCACCAGAGTCAGACCCTGTAAGCCTTATAAATACCGTATCGCCTATCGAAATGCCTAAACTACCACTACCTTCGTTTTCTGGCAAATTTATTGATTGGCCCGCTTTCCATGATGCTTTTGTTCGTCTTGTTCACTCTAATGCAGACTTAAATTTAATTCAAAAGTTTCATTTCTTGAAAGAAGCATTGCCCGCATGTAGCGATAGTGACATCTGACAAATGGCACTTTCTGAAACAAACTACCTCGTTGCATCTGCTCTAATTACAAAACTTTATGATAATCCTCGTCTACTATTTATGCATCACATGAATAAATTATTTAGTTTGTCGCCTTTAATAAAAGAAAAGGCTGATGATATAAAATCACTGTTGTATACATCAAAAGTGTGTATTAATGAATTTCAACGTCTCGACATACCGATTTCACAGTGTGATAAATGGATTGCATATTATATATTAACTAAACTACCAAAAGACACGCATCAAGCCTGGGAACACAACTTGGGAAGCAGTACGAGTATTCCAAATTTTGAATCACTTGAGACATTCTTAAATAATCGCCTTGTGACAATTAATGTGATTGAGAATCGTACTATCACACATGATAATGCAATACTTGTAAAGCAAAGTCATAGTGACAGACAAACATTTTCTCGCAAGTACCATCAACGTTACGAAAATCAAATAAAAAAGAAATCATTTCACGTCGCAGCTCAGTCACACAATACCATTGCATGCCCTTTATGTAAATGCGCACACATTTTACGACGTTGTCCAACATTTTTATCAAAGACCTGCTTTGATCGGAAAATCATTGTAGATCAACACAACCATTGTTTAAACTGCTTGAGTATATGTATGTTTTCAGATAGTAGTTGTGAACTGGGCATTCCGCGTTTTTATTTTATCTTTCATTATATTTCTTTTATCATCAGAAAAGCTAAGTGCTATTTTATATAGTTTTTGGGTATATAGTTGATGTGTTTTAGATCTAAACAAAAACATTTCACCCGAGATAATTTTGGATTCGAATAAGCAACTTTTGTAATCATTAATGGACAACTTTTTAATTACAGACTTTTTACCCCTTTTGATTTTTTAACAGCTTCCGAGCGAAGAGTCGACAGAGAATATATTTTTGCTCTTAAAACAACAAACTCTGTCATTATATCCCCATTGTTTTCATCTTTCATCATTCCCAAACCTTCTTATTGAGTAGCGGCAAACGAAATTGGTTATCTATAGGATATTCTGACGTATCAAAATTCAAACTAATGTCATTACGGATGTCATCGTAAAAATCATCAGTTTTAATGGAATAAATAACCGATCAGTATCCATATAGTTGAGAGAAATGTTGTCTCCAAATTTAGGTTTCATGAAGCCATAATGGAAGTCATACATTCTCCACTTGTATAACTCCAGTACTGTGAAACCAACATATATGGGTCTATCATATAGTTGTTCCATTTTTTCTAACTCTACCGCATACATATCAGCAGAAAATTTTGTCAACTGCTTAAAATTTGGTTTCGCAATTAATGCTCTGAAAGTTAAATGATTCCTGTTTGCCATTTCCCATGATGAAGTAATTCTAATGTCCCTACGTTTTTCAATGTTTTCCATTGTCTTCCCGTAAACAGCATTGTTTAAAAGTTTGAAGAAATCTTTTTCAAAATTAATCTTAGCATTTGTTCTATGAAATGTGTTTCAGTCAATATATTTTTTAAGCCAAGGGGATTGCTTAAATCTGAGTATTCTATGGATTTGTTTTAAGATGAGGCCATTTGAAATGGCGTGTCTTAAAACTCTATAGTGCATGGTGTAATTTGTTTTTGAGTGTAAGTCCTCAACTAATTTTTTGATTTTGGATCCTCCACGGTCTTATTTTGGGTACAAAATGGCAAATCATTATGAAGATCATGCACTGAATCGGGATAATCTATATCCACTTCCAAAATGTACTCATACTCTGCAGCATCAGAAATTTTTTTAACATCAGAATCAGTATCACATACCCACTCAAATTCACCGCAAGGAAGATATTCCGACATCGCCCAACCATACAAATTGTTAGCGTCTAAATATACAACAAATTCTGATGGTTTTGATGCATCAAAATCTTCTAAATATTTGTTATTCGCCTTCGAATATCTTTGCGAGTATTGAATTTGTCCACCTCTGATTCCGTTTTGCATAAATATACATTTCAGAATCAGTGAACTGTTCCAGTGAAACTTCTGTGGTTTTCAACATTGCATTCCAAGATAATCCTGGTGCTGTATAATAGTAGCAGGGGTCCAAATCGTATATATTTCTACAAATTTTTCTAAAATTTTCAAACACATTGGCTAGATTAAGAACATCTGTCTTTAAGTAGAGTTCAGTATAGCCAAGGAGGGTTTTACAGTTAAACACCCTCCATATTTCTTGAGCATGTTCATACTCGACTACATCACATTCCTCATTCGTTAGAATATTGAAGAACTCGTCTCTACTAAGGAGCTTAGTTTCCTTAAACTTAGTCATGGAATAAATGTAAGAGTACGGAAATACACCCTTTCTTCTAATCAGGTTGAAATGAGCTTCATCAACGAAACATGATCGAATAGTATTAAAATCATTGCTATCAAGATTTTTCACTAACATATCTAAGCTCGAAGCCATAAATCTAAACGAGTCTATAAATCTTATTTCGAATCCGCGTTTTTTATCTAATCTGATGAAAATTGAAAGAGAAATATAACGCCCTGTGTTCTGGGGAATCAAAAATAGGTGTATATCATATGCTGAAAGATTATGAAGGATAAGAGGTATAAAGAGAGGTGTTTTATAATTCAAATTACATTCGCTATGAGCTGCCCCACGATAATTACCCGTAAGATGACCATGATCTCTAACTTTATCGTTATTTAATATTTTCTTACATACATGACAATATTTTGCATTATTATATTGAGCTATTTCTATTGGGGTTATGAACATTTTCTTAATTTTACGTAAATAATTTAGATAAATATTTGTATAATCTTCAACTATTTTTTTGATAAAAACATTTGCCGAATCTTCCACAAAATAATTCCTATATAAATTATTTTCTCTCTTAAAACTACATTTAATAAAATACCCGAATGCACACGCATGGTGTTTCTGTACATTTGTAGTGCTTTTACTTACAGGAACATCGACTTTTTCCAAAATAGACTCAAAGTCTGCGTAGATTACAAATGGTACATCTAACTGTTTGTAGTACTTCGTAAACTTGATAATACATTCATCTTCCGGCATTCTGATGACTTTTTTGCCGCAAACGTTTTTATGATGATTATACACATAATCATTTATGTATTATACACATAATTGATGTAAATAAATATAACAAGAAGAAGTAACTTTTTAAATAGAGATGAAAACACATTTCGCTTAAATGCACAAATGAAACTTATTTTGATATATCCTTGATGAGTACATAGTGGAAGTTTTCATTAGACTGGAGCAATACGAGATTAATATGAACATGTTTTTCTCCTTTTGCTATGTATATAGTATTGTCCTATAAGCCATGTTCCATTGTGACCAAATACATTGATGGTCACATAATTTTGACTTTAAAATTTTTTTATCTGCTTCAATGGGAGTGGAAACTCTAGGTCTTTAAAATTTAGTACAATTTCCCCTATATTAATATTCTCATCAGAAATGTTTGCAATATTGTAATTTCTATGGTTTTTCCGTTGTCTTCGATCTAAAGTACTATTTGTGTACAAAGCCGCAATGAGACACCATTTGAAGCAATAAATATCATTGTTCTCGACATTTATGCGTGCACATTTCACTGCAATATTTTTTGGGAGAGGTATAAAGCTTGATCCTCTTATTATGGACGCCTTATTTATATTACCCTCAAGGGAATTTATTGAAATCAAGGTCCATCCGCTATCCCTCTCTTGAAATTCTTCCATTTTTGCTCTTAGCTCCTCGGCTTGTTTCTTGTACATGCCCTCTATGTCATCAGACAAAGTCACCAACATCATTTTCGAAATATGTACAAGTTGGGAAACATTCATCTCATCATTTACCATCTTACTATAATCACATGTGAGCTCCATATTAAATTTAAATGTAGTATGTATCTTACTACGTTCATTTAGTTGTTGTACTATGGAGCTTTTGGCAGATTTCAGAAACTCCTCCGGAAACAAGACACCCACATTTTTGTTGAGGAGGATGTATGTCTCGATCCTCCCATTGAAGTTGCTTGCTCTTTTTGTGAGAAAATCTCCAATCCGTTCTTGTTGACAACTGTTTTTATGTTTTCTGGTTCTGACATGAGCCATATAACCATTTGATGGGATCACCTCATCACAATCCACACAATATTTGTTTTGAAGATTTATCTTATTAGTTCCAAGTACAGCCTTTGATTGGTTGGCATATGAGTGCGTTTCCATGTGCTGATTTAGTTTTGTTTTAATAATAAACATTTTATTGCAGATGGTACAACTTGTAGTATTCATTTTATTTAATTATTTATTTGTTTATTAATTAATTTAATTATTTTATTTATAAGCAATTTATTTAATTATTTTATTTATAAACAATTTATTTCAGTTATAAACAATTTATTTAATTATTTTTATACACTATAAACTTGTTTACAAACAGTAGTTAGTTAGTTCTAGCACTTTTATAGTTTTTGAATTTCAAACACTTTAGAAATTTTGGTTGGGAAAATAGGTTGTCACTTGTTGAGATATCAGAGCAGACTGATGACAATCTACATTATTTCTTCTACTTATATACTTTATATGAGAATCGCGTAGTAGTCATCAAATGAAATTTATTACGGCATATGTTGAAATTCATATAAACACACACACACACACACATATATACATACACACACACACATACACATTTCCACAATTCTCTGTTGGTATTACGATATATGATGAAATTCATATACACAGCAACACCCAGAACAAAATCGCTAGCATCAGTTTGCAATATAAAGGTACGAGAAAAATCGGGACACGTGAAAGTAGGTGCTTCTATAAGTTTTTGCTGTGTTTCTCCAAAAGCTATTTCTTATAATTGTTACATTAAAGTAAAATATACTGAAATAAAAATATCACTACCCCTATTCAAAAACTCTGCTTATCAATTTGATTGGATTCAAAACATTTAACATCTGAAATGCACTTGTACACATAAAACCTATGCCAACACAATATTTTCTATCTCCATAAGAATAGCAACGTCAATAGCCTAGAAAACATATATACATTCATTTGTAAATAATATTATTAATATTATTATTAATATATAAGCATATCAACGATAGCTCAAAACAGCAATCCTAAGTCTATCAAATAACAATCATTACATGCACACAAATACACACAGATCCTTGTAACTACCCTGCAGTCAGACTGGGACCAAGTGTCCTTGTGTCAACACTAAAGTTCTAGTAACAATTTTGGTATAATAAGTTTTCTTCTATCCGTCAGTATAAAAGAAGAAGAGTAAACAGATATGGTGTATTTGTGGTGGAATTGTCGATAACTTTTCAATATACATACATTTGTATGCACGTCGCACAAGTGACAAGTCAAAAGCTACTCAGTACTAAGAGTATAATGATTGTCTGCCACTACAACAAAAGTATCGGACACCATCAAACATACATACAAGTAAATACAAAAACACACACTCATATACACACACACACACACTCCAATACACACATACAAACAAACACATATACATACATACACATAACTAAAGAATCAGACTCACACACACACACACACATACACACATCCCACACGTACATACATTCATGCACTGTAAGCACAACTTTTCTCTACAATGACAACAAAAGCTGTGCACACAAGTATACATACATACACATGAACAAAGAATCAAACTCACACACAAACACACACACACACACACAATATCAGCATGAAAATCCCCAATATCCCCCTTTTGTAACAGGGTTACCATCGTTTTATTTTTTCCCGTTTTTGAATTCCCAAAACATGTCGTCCGCCACCATTACTAATCTCCTACTAACGAACAATTTTGTATTTGATTTATAGTTGTGATAAGCCTTTGAGCAGTAATATCCACACATCAACATTTGCCGATGATATAGCCTGCCTTAGTTTGGGTAAAACCCCTCACGAGACTTCCCCACATCTTTAGGGACATATAATCCAGCTACAACTATGGTTAAACTTATGGAGAATTGTGTAAATGAAATGAAAGTAAATGAAAAAAGTGTGTGTTCAGATAACATTTACTATGCAAACCGATACTCGTACTTGTTCCCCCATTCGAATCATCAACCAAGTTGGTCCTCAACATTCCCAAGTGAAATACATTGGTACACACCTTGATCGACGGTTTACATGAAAACACCATATTAAATTAAGGCTAACGCAAATGAAACTTAAATTAACTCAGATACATTGGCTGATTAGTAGAAATTTAACCCTCAATCTAGATTTTAAGCTTTTAATATATCAGTCGCTTTTGAAACCAATATGATGCTACGGAATTCAGTTATGGGGCACTGCCTCAGCTTACAATATAGAGAGAATCCAACGAAGGAAAATCAAAAGTTTACGGTTAATAACATCGGTTCCATGGTACTTAAAAAACTCAAATTTACATCGTGCCACAAATGACTAAAAAATTGCGAAATGCGAAGGCAAATATTTAACAAAACTTGAGTCACACGATAATCTGCTTGCTCGTAATATCTTGAACTTTACTGGAGACATTCGCTTAAAAAAGAAAGACAAAAGAGTTTTTATACAAAACACACCAGATGAAACTGATTGAAAATTTTTTTTCTGCTTAGCACGACTGTTATTTCTTTTAAGTTACTATCAATAAAATTATGACCGACACTGGTCGGGCCTAAAATTATTAGGTAGTTCACAATTGCGTTTCAAAAGATGTCTTAATATTGCAACGTTTCAATTTTAATACTTTAATATGGTCTGGAAAGATTGTTGTTTTTGTTTTGTATGTAAATCAAATTGATTACCATATGGCAAATTTAACAGTATAAAAGGCATGTCAGTTTCAACATGGCAGTATTTAGGTTAAACTTAACATGCTAAAACTGTCACCACAGATGTAGTTGATCAAAAAATATGTGCATTTTCGCAGAACAAAAGCTATTTTGATAAATCTATCCAACAATAATTTCTAATTAAAAAAATTTTGTTATTTTAATACTTATGCATTAAACACATTCACCACATCAAGCTACCGACTACCAAATGTCAAGGATTGAATACACATGTTTGGACCTGTGCCAAACGGTAGCAAAGTACTAGTGTAAGTAAATTTTTGACACTTCTGACGTGAATAAAATTGCACTAGCCTTGGGGGCAAGGCGCATTTACTAAGTGGCAGCACTACACCAGGTGACTAATGTTATTATACCAATCTAAATGTCAAATTTGGATTGTGTAGGTATAAGCCTGAAAGCATGCTTTTGTTTGGGTATCCATAAACACCTTTCGAATATTCGGTTTTGTATGGTGTTTGACATTTCTTATAAGAAGCATGCAATCTGACGATGCTACCCTGTTTTGAAAAGTAAGAAGGTAATTTATATCAACAAAGTACATGTGGTTATTGCTATTGTAATATTTGTTGTAGAAATACGGGTACCTGAATGATGTGCCTTGCCTGGGGGCTAGTAGAAATTATGACACAACAGGTAAATTTTTGACAAGCTGTAATAAAAAGCATGGTATCATAAATTTTAAATCCACCGCCGTCGCTTCGAGCCGTCGTCCAATACAAAGATTTTTACGTCTTTTAAGTTTAATTAGACTGTAAAAAAACAATTGTTTATTTTAGTTTGCGAAAAATGTTGCATCATATATATAATATCATATAATTTATTGCTACAAGAATATTGTTTTATATAAAAATGTCCTCTTAAAAATTTGTTGGTAGCCGGCGGCTTGTAGTCAGGCGAAGCAAACCCGCCGCAGCGGCAATTGTTTCATCAGCTTCTTTCTATGCTCAAGCGAATTTGTCAAAATTTTACATTGTCAAAAAAGATATCATTTGGCACAGCAGAAAAATTAAATTTTTTCCCCACAGGCAAATATTTTTTTACCATAGTACTTTTCTACCGTTTGACACACGCCCTTTATATGAGAATGATTCTTTTGAAGAAAGCAAGGCAACAGCGTGACAGGTTGTTGCTTATGCTGATTTTGTCGTTGTAGTCCAATTAAACTAATTTCTATTTCTTTGGCTACAATGAGAAAATTCAGTGTTGCCAGTACAATACAAAATGTTGAATGAATGATGAAACAATATCCAAAAATTGATGTGAAGAATAAATTGATTAACTTTTTTAATTTTACGTGAAATAACTACATTTTAAAAGAGTAATTAATTTTTATAAATGCAAAATATATAAAAGTGGCAATACTGAACTATGTATTTGTACTTGAATATAGTGCTGCTGCCGTCTCCAAAATAATTAAGTAGCCGGCTACGACGCGACAAATGCTGCTTGTGTCATTTGAAGTCGTGCGTCCGTGTAGCCTGCTGTGGTGAATGTGTTTAATGCATAAATATGTATACAGAAAATTCACAATGAGTATATTAAAATTTTAATGTGGCAATATTATGCATCTTAATTTTTTTCACATACTGTGTATATCAAAGTCAGGAAAACACACATACATCCTTATCAGGGATGGAAAAGTTGATACAATTGTACTTTTTTTAACACTATTTGGAATTCAAAAGTACCATAGTACCCCAATGACTAATTTAGCACTTTGGCGCAAATGTATTTTAAAGAATTCTGTTTCATCATTTTCCCATTTCGTATGTTCTTTACACAATGACATGGCAACTCTATGTTAACCATTGTACCAAAGCGAATTCATAATAGGTGGTCGCAACCGATCAGATGACTTTTTTCGCTGCTTCTAATTTGAATATACGCCATATTTCAACATAACTTTTTCAGTAAATTTTTTTGCCATCTAAAGTACGAATTGTTCAAAGCGAGTTGAGCTGAGTATACCTTATATAAAAATGCCTGGCATTGTACATTTTATGTAGTCATCTGTTGTATTGTGCATTCTACTTGAGTACATAAGATAAAAAGTGATTGGTTTTTATTTCAATTTATTTTAAGTATTTAAATAGTTTCCGAAAATGGATACTGATGCTCCTGGGTAAGTGTTTTTTCAGAGTTTATTTCAAATTTGTAACAAATTTAAACAAACATTAAAAATTTACAGAAGAAGTAAGCTAAACAAAACGCCATACAGTATACATTTTAGGGATGAATGGGCAAAGCAGTTTCCTTGGTTAATAAAAGAAGATCAAAATAAAAGATGCAGTGTTTGTAATTTACCTATTACAGGGAGTATTTTTCACATTAAACGACATTAATCATCTGAAGGCCACATAAGAAAAATAAATGCCGCAAAAACAACACAAAAAATAAATAATTTCTTAAAGAGATCTACGTGCACGATTGCAGAATCTGCAAAAAAAAAGTTTGAAATTATGCTAAGGTTGTTTGCTGCGGAACACAATTTACGTTTTTCTACTTTAGATCATTTAAATAACGTCATAAAAGCAGGAGTGACTCACTTTCCAATAACAAAAATGATTTGTATTAATAGAAAAAAGGCCCAACAAATTGTTACAAATGTGACTGGTCCGGAAAATGCCAAATGTATTGTATCTGTAAACATCAGTATTTCCGATGGGATTGATAAATTCTTCAAAGATATTAATTACAATTTCTGCAACAGTTCTAATAGAAGGAACGACTTCTCAAAATTTCAAGAATATTTTGGTACTAATATTAATGTGATCTTTAAATACTCCACAACTCGTTGGCTGTCACGTCAAGACGTAATAAATAGAATTTTGAAACAGTGGGAACCACTTCAATATTACTTCACACTCAACGCTTTTGAAGCTGATTCCCAAAACGTAGGAATCAATTCGATTCTATCCGGATTTTCAAATCCTCTTTATAAAATGGTATTTTTATTTCTACAATTTGTCCTGGAAGTTATAAATACTGTTAATTTAGAAATGCAATCCGAGGATGCCAAAATGCATATTTTTTAGAACGCTTAAAATTTTTGTATAAACAAATACCTCGCAATTTTATACATAAAGGTAAATTAGATGAATGTGATATATTAAAAATTAATATCAATGCAAATCACATTCCTTTGGAAGAAATATATTGCGGAACAGAAATTGATATATATGTAACCTTAAATAATGTTGAAAATAGTATTGTCAAGTAGTTTAAGGAAATTGCTAAAAAAATTTACTTCAAATTCTGCGAAGTCTTAAAAGCTAAAGTTGATTTTAATAATGAATTTTTTATGGTTTAACAAGTTTACACCAGAAAATGTGGTTTCGGGAAGAACTCCTAGCTTTGTACCATTGATAGTAAAAATGTTTCCTAATGCGAAAAATAATATTCAATCTATAAATAATCAATTTCGAGCACTGGCTGATGTAGAAATTATTAAGTCTTTAAGAAATGACAACATATGTACCTTTTGGTCGAAAGTATCAGAAATGAAAACTGAAATAAATGAACTGATGTTTTCTGATATTTCAAGAATTGCTAGAGGAATATTATCCATTCCACATTCATCAGCAAATGTGGCAAGGGTATTTTCTTACCAAAATATAATAAAAACCAAGGAGAGGAACATACTACTTGTTTCGACAGTATCCAATCTGATCAAAACAAGGGATTTGCTGAAGTCATATAATTCGTGCTGCTACAATTTAGAAATTAGTAAGAGTTTACTAGCAAGAAGTGTAGCCTAAATGTTACTTTTATATTTCGATCTCAACAACTAATAGCCTTTTGTGTACCCTTTGAAATTAAACGTTAGTTTTAATTGTTAAGTTTATCAATATATGTTTGTATTTGATACAAATGAACTTCAATGTGCCTTTTTGTTAATTGTTAAGTTTTAAGCACATACATATACATGTACATGTATGTAGAAATGAATTTTATTTATGTTTTTAGTTAATTTTTAATAAAAAGTATTTGAAAAATAAGATAAAATTTTTTTTGGTACCATCAGCCTGAGAAAAGTACAATTTTTTTTTGAAATTTAGTACAACTTAAAAATTTGATTTCTCATCCCTGATCCTTATATTATTTATACATGAGAGAGAGAGAGAGAAAGAGAGAGTAAAATGCATGTTTGTACGAATGCTTATACCATTAAACACATTCACCACAGCAAGATACCGACTACCAAATGTCAAGGATAGAATACACATGTTTATATGAGAATAATTCTTTTGAAGACAGCAAGGCAACATGGTAGAGCTGGCAAACTATCGATAGTATCGATGGTTTTGTTTTTATTAGACTATCGATAGTTTTTTCTCGATAGCGATACTATCGTTGAAAAAATTTATTACCAAATTGTCAACAAACTTGATAAAATTTAACATATTAGTTGTCTTCTATTGAAAATACATAAGTACATATCGCTCTATTAATATAATAACGTCATAACTCAAAAAATTAATTTATTCAGTTAATAGTACAGAATGCCCGGCAATTCATATTTCATCTGGTGTAAAAAAATTAACGCAATTTCGTGCAAGCTCACCTCTTGATAGAAGAAAGCTTTATTAATACTAGATATACCAAACGGATGACAAAATCGTCCGTATTCTAGAATCAAAATGTAAATAATTTTATTAATGCTATGTTCAGACGGCAATATGAACCACTTGGTTCGCTCTCTGCACCACGATTGCGAACCATGCCGTTCAAATGACACATTCGTAGTTCGTTTTGACAAATCTTTTTGATGCAGTGATGCCAACCAACCCATAGCTTCTAACTTAATATTTAAGTACATAATTAGCTAATTTTTACTTAAAATTAAATTTTTTTTAGATACGATTTCATTTTTTCAATGGTCAGTTAAAGTTCTTATTAAATTACGTTGAAAGTACGAGAGCACTAGAAAATTTCCAAATACTATTGAACGCTTTGTCTCTGTACAGACTTGCAATTTTTGTTGCAGAAATTCTTGAGTTTATTGGTGAGAGGGGTAAGAAGATTAGGGAGGGGTACACAGTTACATGTGCTCTGCAATTCTCTTTTGATTTGAAATTCGCAATCCAAGTTCTGGCCAATGCACGCAGTGTGTATATTTACTCGAAGCCATTCAAGCTGTTTTTACTCCCCTCATAACTTTGTTCCCCGCAATCGCAAAATTATGATATTTAAAACACATGCGAAGTTTGAAAGTTTTACAATGAAAGGTTCCGGAAATATAGGAGTGCAAAAAGTGCATATTTTAAGACATAATCACTGACCACTGACACACTCATCAAATTGATGAAGCACTTCCGCTATCGCTGGAGAGCTAAAATTTGGTACACGAGTATATCTAGGTGAGAAATGAACCAGAAAAATTTGAAAACCCAAAAAATTTAACCAGGAGGGCGGGGCTACGCCCATAAAAACTAAAGTTTGTGCTATTGAACTGAAATTCGATTGAGAGCTAGATCTAGGTGAGAAATAAAATAAAAAAAATCTGAAAACTCGGAAATTTCAACCAGGAGGGCCGGGCTACGCCCATAAAAGTCAGAATTAAAAGCGCTAATATAAGGCGCTTAATGGAAGCTTTTTTTTATTGAAATTCGGCATATATACTGCGATAATGCAAGGCTATAAATTTTTTATTAAAAAAGTGGGCGTTGGCACGCCCATACAATTTAAACCTCATTTTAATGCCCTGCGGCTCAGCATATTTAGATATACTATTTATCTAGCTATTATTATCCGTTTGTAACGAAACTAGACATAAATAATTAGGACTGACCCAAAAAGAATTTGACTTTGGAGAAGTGGGCGGGGTTACGCCCATAAAAATTAAAAGTTAAAAGTTGCGCTAAGGAGCTGAAATTTGATATACAAGCAGAATTAGGTGAGAAACCAACTAGAAAAATCTAAAAACCCGGAAATTTTAGTTAGAGGGGCGAAGCTGCGCCCATAAAAATTAAAAATTAAAAGTTGCGCAAATTCAAAATTAACACATATTTTATTAAAACTTTTCATACACATTGCACTTTTCAAAATAAAAATTCCCTATTTTGAAAAGTAGCCGTGACTTCACCCATAAATCTTAGCTTTTTCGTTCAGGTACTTCGGCTTAGCAGTTTTTAATTTATTACTCATATATTTCTCACTAACTTTTTAATACCAAACTTTGTATGAACCATAAGGGGCTGTCCATATATTACGTAACGCTGTTTTCCCCGATTTTTGACCCCCCCCCTCCCCATAGTAACAGATCGTAACAAAACTGTGAACCCCCCTCCCCCCAGGGATAACGTAACAATGAGATAAAAAATAAATTAAATAGTTAAAAGTTTTTATTAAAAAAATTTTAATTTAATTTATTGCTTTATTAAATTCATTTGTTAGACTAGCACAGTGCGTAGACAAAAATTAAATAAGCTTACATATGAACGTACTCCATATATAGGTAAAACTATTTTTAAATTTCTTCCCAAGTGTCCTCAAACTCCAAAAAGTATGGTTTTATAGAGAGCTTATTCCTAAACTGTATGTATGCATTAGTAATGTGTATTGGAATTCCATAACATTCGGCCGTTTCTAGATATTCGTACTCGTTTAAAAAAATATATAAATAAATTCATAAATCCAAAACGAAATTTAAATGAATGGCACACAAATATTAGTTTGTAATAACTAAAAAGGAAATTCTTTTTTATTTTTTGCTATGCGTTGTTTGCCAAATAATCTGCTATAGTTTTCCGTATTGATGACTGAGCAGTATTTGAAACACCAAGAAGAGAATTTGCATTAGCCTTGCGGCCGCTTTCACTAGTTTCTTAGAGCTTAAAGATGACTCCTTTTGGCCATCTTCAAATCAATGTAAAATGTGCGTGAAAGAAAAATATATCTTGGATCAATAAAGGTTGCCATGGTGAATTATATTTCATTTTCTAAAAGAGAACATTTTTAACCCGCCTTAAACATACAGATTGTTGGGATATCAAATGATTCAAAATTATGTCAATTACGAAAGATGTGCAATTTTTCTTTTCTTGATTTTTGTCCCTTCTACAACATTACATTTTCAATAGATATTTGCCCATTAAAAAAATATACCTTAAAAATACTTTAAAATTAGGGGGCACACAATCTAGTTCCTAAACGAATTTCAATGTTGTTTTCAAAATATTTTTTTTAAGTTCTGTTGCATAAAAAACTAAAATAATATCCTTATAAAAATACGTCTATGTATGCAAGTTTCCATTCACACATCTCTCAAAACTTAAACATTGTAGCCTCAAGTTGACCATCAAAAATGTTAAAACTTAATAATTTGATATTGTCATGTACATATATGGAAGAATATATTTTTTGAAAGGACACTTTTTTGTCCATGAGAATTGCAAGAAACCTTTTCTTAACTTCTGCAAACACCATTTCCTTCTATGTATTTGGTGGATTTAATGTTAATATTTCTTGCAGTTTAATATGAAAAGAAGTTTTTATGTACATACATACCCAGCAAAAAATTAGACATTACCATCTGAACTACTTGCCATATAATGACTTACTTTTTAGATTGCCAAATTGAAGTACTCGCTTACAAAACACATTACGCAAATTTTTAAAAATAGGAACAGAAGTTGAACACATTCTTTGGGTTTTAAAAGAAGATGTGAAAATATTGCCAAAATAAGTAGTTATTTTAAATAAATTATAAATATTTCTAAATTGCCTACTTATTTATTTTAAACTAAAAAATAAGTAATTACATTTTGGAAAATAATTATTTAAATATAAGTAGTTCTAAATAATTTTATTTTCATTTAGGGTTTTAATAAAAGTTCATCAATGAAAGCAATTGAAATTTGTCTAAATATAGTATTTATAATTAACAATAGAGGCACTGATAGGAATAAAGTATAACCCACTTCAATTGAGTTCATAAAAGAAATTTTACAAAATAGTGTATTTCGTAGTAAAACAATAGGTTTTTTAAATTTATTTAAATTTTTCTTAAAAGTTATTAATCAAACTGAGTTTTTAACCAAGACCTTCCATTTACTCAAACAACGGCATATTTAAAAAAATTAGTTCAATCAAGAAAAAAATAACTATTTCCCACAACGGAAAATATAATTAATTCCTACAATAAACAACATAACTACTTCTAAAGAATCGATTATTTTAGTCTCACGCCTTGTTAAAATCATTAATTTGGTAATCCAGTAAGGAACAGCTTCCACCAGAAATGCTTAATTCCAAACTCGCTGACTTTTTTGAAATTTTTTGCTGGGTATATTAAGAATATTTAAAAATATAAATGGATAAAGAAAGATGAGGAATTCAGAACCATGTGTGTTCAGTTTGACTACAATTTATTAAATTTATTATAAAAACTTTGTATAATTTTCAAATGTTATTTAAATTTTTGGACAGTTTTCATAAACTTTATGTACGCGGACAGAATTATGAAGTTCTTTTCCATACACATTTTTTTAACTTAATTTTGCAGAATAATATAGACCCACAATTAAATGTCCAAAATTTCACATACAATAGATATTCGTATTCGCGAATATCGTTTTAAATATTCGTATTCGCGGATATCGTTTTAAATATTCGAATTCGCGAATATAAAAAGTTGGCATTCGGCAGATGTATGTAGTATACATACTCGTACATAATATATGCAAGCAACACGTATGATCAATTAAATAAATAAATGAGAGAAACATACGTATTTTTGTAAAAAATTAGTAATTTTTTCTGTTACGTAACATTTTCAAAGACCCGCTCCCCCCCCCCCCCTTCCCAACCCATAACAAATCGTAACAAAACTCGAACCCCCCCTCCCCCCAAGAGCGTTACGTAATATATGGACAGTCCCTAAGCACTAGCAGATATAAAAGTCGGCAGGGCCATGCCCATAAAAATTTTACGTAATATTATACTATAGAGAGCTGAAATTTTGTACAAAATAGTAATTGATTTACTCAATCGGAAAATCCAAAAATTAGAAGCACCAGCTACCCTATTGAAACTTTGCATACACATTGGGCATATCATTTTGATTTATGTACTTCGGCTAAGCAGACTTTAATATGTAAATATATTGAGAAAATAGGCGGGATCATGCCCAGTAAAATTTATGCTGTATTTTGCATGTTTCTTCCAGTCGGCTCTTACCAAATTGCATACACAATGGCGACCCATTGTAATGGCACAATAGTGAATTTTTAAGGTCAACAATGCAACAGCCATCGCACTCTTACCCATTATATTATGTACCTCTGTCATTTTCAAATACCCCCAGGTGAGTTTATTTTTGACAACGGGTGTGGCAACCCCGGTGCCCCAGCTGGGGTGATGTGGCTTTTTCCATTGACGTACCTTTGGTACATTACCCATAGAACTTATGTGTTACTACCCGATTTCTGGAAACAGAGCAAAGGATGTGCACATATTTATAAAAGGAAAACAAATATTGTACGCCCGTTGTTGTCAGTTAGGTGCAGCGTCACCTAGAACTGCCCCTGAGTTCAAAAGACGATAGAGGTGAAGCCCTTGTGGTGGAACTTTGAGGTCTCACCAGAGGCTACTTCTGGTGCCACGGGTGCCGGTTTCCCGACAGCTGAGCTGCTTAGAGATAAATGCATTGTGGTTTTCAAAATTTCTGTGCTAAAATGGTTTTTCGTCCTGGATATGACCCCAGGGCACTCTCACTTTTGTGTCGGATCGTAGTAGGCATAGGATTTTTGTGGCGAACTTGCGTTCTTCTCGCGTGGGTGGTTCTCGCTGCTCTGAAGTTTTGAGTGCATGTAGCGGTCGTCAGTTTCCTTTGCTAAAATGCCGAGTTCGTCCTACCCCACGGGGTTAAAGGGTTGATTTTGGTATGTGTGGAGTAGGCACTGGTTATTTGGCGACACAGGCATGCGTTCATTTCGGATGAGTGGTAAGCTGTGCCGGCAATGGTTGAGGAATTCTCTTGGGGACCTCACTGTTGGTGTATACACAACACCATAGCGTGGAAGCCGGAGAATTATCGTGGTGGCTGTGGTTGCTACCAAAATCGCTGGGAGAATAGTCTTAACTTCCCAGTGTGAAACCAATGCAGTGGTTGGTCTGACGCGGTCAGTCAGACACTATTCTAGGTGCTGTTGCCATTCAACAGAGCTGCTATGGGCACGGACATAGCAGCAGAGTTTAGATAGCTCAAAGTACCTCAGCAAGGTACTTGAATATAGAACAGGGATAACTATATTCAAAGATTGCAACCTATGTGCCTTATGGAGTGGGCCATAGGTTCATTCTAAAAGGGTGCATGGGGGCGTTGGTCTGGCGTCTAACCCACACCCGGTGCTTTGGCACACGTGAGATTAGGCCGTACTGGCAGGTACTCACGTAAAGCTATTGCACATCTGTCATTTTCAACTGGCACAGTGATCATGAAAAGAAATAAAATACACCAGAAATTTTAAGTTTAAAAAGTGTTATTATCGAAATCTTTTCAAAAATTAATCAGATCCTCACAAAAACATAAATGTGAAAAACGGCCAAGTTCTTATCCAAAATTTCGGCCATTAAAAGTTGTGAGATATAAATTTTGACCAAGTTCTTCTTTGCCACAATACCTAACACAGAAATATATTATGTGTTATAAAAATTTGTAATCGTAAGGGTGTCATATAATTTCTATTTAATCTGTCTTTTCTACGCGGATGTGTCCAGTATAGTTCAAAATATTACGAGCAAGCGGATTAGGATGTGACTCGAGTTTTGTTAGATATTCGCCTGCGTATTTTGCAATTTCTTCCGTCACTACTGGCATATTTAAATCACGATTTATATTTGAATTTTTGATGAACCATGGAGCCGATGTTATCAAACGTAAAATTTTGTTTTGCCATCGTTGGATTCTCTCGACATTGGAAGCTGAAGCAGTGCCCCATAGTTGAATTCGTAGCACCATATAGGTTTTAAAAGTGACTTGCATATCAAAAGTTTGCAATCTAGACTGAGAGTTGAATTTCTACCAATCAGCCAATGTACCTGAGTTAATTTTACTTTCATTTGTGGTAGCTTAGAATCAATGTGTTGTTTCCATGTAAGCCGCCGATGTAGGTGTATACCAAGCTATTTTACATGTGAATGTTGAGGAACAATTTGATTATTGATTCTAATGGGGGAACAAGTATATTTTCGTAGAGAAAAGATTACATGCGCACACTTCTGTTCATTGACTTTAATTCTCTGTAACTTTAACCATAGTTCCACCTGGGTAACATGTTCCTGAAGATATTGGGATGCCTTGTGAGGGTTTTCGTGTATGCTAAAGAAGGATGTATCATGTATGTATAATATAAAATGTTGAATAATTGATTTTGTGCAATTATTTTATTTATTTTTTTTAATGCATGTTTTTTATTTATTGTTTCTTCATATATGAACCAACAATAACTATTCAAATCTTAAATCTAAAATATAATAAGTAGGCCTGACAAATGTCGGACATAACTTAGTGATAGTTATTAATAATACATAGAGCAGTTGTATCTCTCTTTTTTAAGCGGATGTTCCCAGTAAACTTCAAAATATTACGAGCAAGCGGATTAGGATGTGACTTGAGTTTTGTTAGATATTTGCCTACGTATTTTGCAATTTCTTCAGTCACTACTGGCATATTTAAATCACAATTTATATTTAAATTTTTGATGAGCCATGGAGCCGATGTTATCAAACGTAAACGTGTGTAGAGGAACAACTTGATTATTAACCCGAATGGGGGAACAAGTATCTCTTCGTAAGGTAAATGTTACTTAAACACATTTTTTTTGTTCATTTACCTTAATTCTCAATAAGTTTAACAATAGTTCCATCTGGCTAATGTGTTCCTGGAGTTTGCGGGGTGCCTCATCAGGGTTTTCGTGCATACTAAGGTAGGCTGTATCGTCGGCAAATGTGGAAGTATGGATACTACTGCTCACAGTCATATCACAAGTATAAATCAAATATAAAACTGACCCAGTATACTCTCCTGTGACACACCGTATGATATAGTTTCAAGCATACTCATAAAGTGTCCTTCCACAACTGCAAGTTTTCGGGCAAGAATGTAACTTTCCAAAAGATTTAGAATGTTTATTGGTAAGCATATCTTCAATTTCAAAATCAGGCCTTCATGCCACACTTTTTCAAAGTGTGAAGTGAAGTGAAGGCAGAACAATACTTCCTTTCCTCAAATTTTTTTTCTTATGCTGGCTTCTAAAATCAAATTGATGGTCCAGGATGCACCCATTATCAGTTAAAATTGGAGAAAATTTTGTCATGAGTAGCTTTTCAAAGAGCTTTGACATTGTTGACAGCAAACTTATTGGCCTATATGACTCAGCCTTGGTAAGATCTTTACCTGGCGTCGGAATCATTTTAACCTTGGCAAGCTTCCAGCAGTGTGGATAATACTCCAGTCGTAAAATTGCATTAAAAATGAAGAACAGGATTCTAATTTCAATACGAGGCAACTTATCAGCATCTGATTACTAATTCCATCAATACCGGGAGCTTTTTTCGGATTGAGTTCGGTAATTAGTTTTTGTACATCACACATCTTAAATTTTAAGGGTCGAGGGGGTAGAGCAACTACAGTCGGCAAATCAGAAACACCGGTACATGTGTTTGGTGTAAATACGGATTTTAAATGCTCAGCAAATATGTTGTTAAGATGCGGTTTTTTCAGATGCAAGCAACTCCTGGAGTCGCTTAGTGCACTCTTTAAATCTGATTTTGTGTTGACGTGATCTGTGCTGTTGCTATTCCCTTCTTGCTCTTCTTTTTTCACGTACGAGACGTTGAACGTCTGTAGAATAAATTCTGTTAAACTCAGTGTGCGGATGGGAGGTCGTTGCATGTTCAGCAGCCTGTATAATATTTTCGTTAAGGTTGGCAATATTAGATTCAATATCATCGAGTGTTCTTAGCGTAATATTTTCCGTGCAATGACTACTAAGATATTTATTGAATCCCAGCCAATTAACATGATTTATAATCTTGACATATGGGTGAGGTCAAGCGCTTCTCTGTGCGCTATAGATTGTAACGATTGTGGGAGAGTGATCGGACGATAGATCAAGAGAAGCTTGCACCTGAATTAAATTCCTAGAGATATTTTTTATGACGCCAAAATCTATAACATCCGTAATTTTTCGTACGTCAGTAGGCCAGTAGGGCTTCCCACCCGAAATAACATCCAAGTCCATTTTTGCAATAGTGTTGAACAACGTTCGACCTCTGGGTGTAATAAGACGCGAACCCCAGAACGTATGCTTAGCATTGTAGTCGCCAGCTGCTACGAAACAAGGTCCAACAGATTTGTAGAATTTCTCGTATTGATCCTCAGTGATTGAAAATCTAGGAGGGGAGTAAATTGAAGATATCACGAAATTTTTACAAAAATTTTCAATGCAGATATTTGTTGCTTGTAGGTGTTCTTCACAAATGTTGTCAAGAATATAGTGCTTGAGTCTTGACTTTATTAGAATTGCTGATCCACCGCATGCTCTCCCTCTAGTGTCCCTTGTATCACATAACGTGTAGCCATTCATTTTAAAGAGACTTCTAGAAGTCAAATGAGTCTCAGAGACCAACATTATATCAATATTTTTTTCCGTAAGGAAGTGCTCAAGTTCAGTTTTAGGTTGGCGAATGCCGTTTGCGTTCCAGAAACATATTTTTAACGTGTTCATGGCTTGTTAATTAATGCTTGAAGCAGTGTATTCTGCATTCGTAGCATTTCTTGCATCATGCTAGTCATATTTGTTGTAAAGTTGTTGATAGTTTACACAAGATTTTCAATAGTGGCTTCAAGGCGATTAAAATTAAAGATTGAGTTTGTATTTGGTGAATTATTTTGTGGGGACACATTTCGTCTGGGAATTGAATTTGTCTTAGCAGCATCTGCATACGATACACGGGAAGTAACTGGTTGGCTAATTTGTGCAAAAGTGGCTGAGGAAGCGTTTGTTGTTTGAACTGGAGCTTATTTAGGTTTTTGCACCATATTCTTCTTTACGAAAGAGTACACAGGACAACCTCTGTAGTTAGCGGTGTGGTTACCTCCACAATTAACTCATTTTTTTCCGCTTAATTTTTTGGTTTAGTACAACTAGCAGTACCGTGCGATTCACAGCAGATAACACACACTGCAGGTAAATTACAGTAAGCTTTTGTATGGCCATATTCTTGGCAATTATGGCACTGCACGGGACCTGAACGCTTATGTGGCTCTTCAATTGTGATTTTTCTGTATAAAAGGTATTTTAGGCTATAAATAGGATGAGTCTCGTTTTTTTCAACTGTATATCATTCGGCTCCATTTGAACACGAAATAGGGGTTGGGTACCTTTTGTCTGTTTATTATATTAGATACATTTTTTACCTTAAATCCCTGGAGGACGAGTGCATTTTTTATTTCTTTAGGAGCAATATAAGAATCTATGCCCTTCAATACGATCTGCAGGCCTTTAGCGCTCTTAAGCTGGTATGTGTAGAAGCTTGTTTTATTTTTTTTTAAATTCAGAAACCACTATGCGGAAATCTTTTTCGTCATAAATTTGAATTTTCGTTTCATGGATGTTGCCACGTTTTTTTGGGACAATGTTAAATTAATTTTTTAATAAGGGCATTTGAATTTTTCTCTCTCAAATAGATTGGTGGCGGCTTGGTTGTTTTATTTGAGGATACATCGGGTTTGTCGTTCTCATCTTGCAAAATTTTAAAGTGGTTTTGACGATTAGTTGTGGATGCGCTGTTAGCCCTACACATCTTTGGAGCGGATGAAATTCTGGAAGAATTTGCGCTTCGCCCACGCTTTACTACGGTTATATATCTGTCCATTCCGACTTTTACCTTGAGTTCGAGCCGCTGTTATCTGTAGTAATAACTTTGTTAAGTGATGAACACGAGCCTGAAGGGGATGATATTTCTGACTTATATGAAGAAGTAGTAGGCAACTGTAATGTTACTGAATCACTACTATTTGACATTGGACAAAGCGAAGTTGATCGCTGACGAAAAATTTGCTTTGCCGTTAAAAAAAATACTTTTATCAGAGTTATTATTTATATTGTTTTCATTAAGAGTTTCAGAACTCACAGTAAAATAGGCATTTCTGCCATTATAACTCACTTCACAATATTTGTTTTTGAGGTACTCATAATGGAAGTTTTTTATTGAGGTATAGAACTTTAAGTTGGCATCACTTTTTTAACTGGCGGCCATTTTGTCAGCTGTCAAGTGATTAATATTTAGTTTGGTTTGCCATTTTATCATGAACAGGTTGACAAAAGAACAACGCTTGCAAATCGTGCAAATTTATTTCGAATATAGTGGTTCAGCTCGCGAAGTTTACCGCAAGCTCCGTCCATTTTATGGTCGAAATAATCGTCCACCGGAGCAATTAATTCGGTTAACCATGGATCGTTTTCGCACTACGTTTACTTTATGTAATAATACGCATCCGCAGAAACGTCGAACAGTGCGCACCGAAGAAACAATTGCCGCTGTAGAGCAAAGTGTTGAAGAGGACCCGAATGAATCGATTCGCCACCGTGCACAGCAATTTGAGCTTTGTCCATCAACTTTATGGAAGAGTTTGCGCAAAGATCTTGGCTTGCGACCTTACAAGATCCAGCTTGTGCAAGAATTAAAGCCGCGAGACCATGCAATACGTCGTGATTTTGGTGTATGGGCCGAAAATGAGATTGATCTCGATGCTGATTTTCATCGCAAAATTTTGTTCAGTGGTGAGGCTCATTTTTGGTTGAATGGCTACGTCAACAAGCAAAATTGCCGCATTTGGAGTGAAGAGAATCCACATGAGACCCTTGAGACGCCATTACATCCACAAAAACTGACTGTTTGGTGTGCTCTATGGGCTGGTGGAGTCATTGGGCCATACTTCTTCCGAAATAATGCTGGAGAGTCAGTTACCATTAATGGAGACCGGTATAGAGCCATGATAACCGACTATTTTGTTCCCGAATTTGATGGCATGAATGTGGATGAGTTGTGGTTCCAACAAGATGGCACTACATGCCACACAGCGCACGTCACAATCGATTTATTGAAGGAAACATTCGATGAGCGCATAATTTCGCGGAATGGACCTGTCAATTGGCCACCAAGATCGTGTGATTTGACACCATTGGATTATTTTCTTTGGGGATATGTGAAGTCGCTAGTCTACGCCAACAAACCAGAAACGTTAGGGGACTTGGAAGCCATATTGTTCTGCCCTGTTTATTGATATTTCTCAGGCATTTGATAAAGTATGGCATGAAGACCTAATTTTGAAATTGAAGACATATCTACCATTAAATTTTCTAAAGCTATTGGAAAGTTATATTCTTTCCCGGAAATTCATTGCTGTGCGCCCGAATCTATTTCTGCCGGTGTGCCACAGGGGAGTATACTGGGCCCAGTTCTGTTTTTGGTATATACTTGTGATATGCCTGTTAGCACTAAAATCCATACATCTATATTTGCCGATGATACATCCTTCTTTAGCATACACGAAAACCCTCACAAGGCATCCCAATATCTTCAGGAACATGTTACCCAGGTGGAACTATGGTTAAAGTTATAGAGAATTAAAGTCAATGAACAGAAGTGTTCGCATGTAATCTTTTCTCTACGAAAATATACTTGTTCCCCCATTAGAATCAATAATCAAATTGTTCCTCAACATTCACATGTAAAATACCTTGGTATACGCCTAAATTGACGGCTTACATGGAAACAACACATTGATTCTAAGCTACCACAAATGAAAGTAAAATTAACTCAGGTACATTGGCTGATTGGTAGAAATTCAACTCTCAGTCTAGATTGCAAACTTTTGATATGCAAGTCACTTTTAAAACCTATATGGTGCTACGAATTCAACTATGGGGCACTGCTTCAGCTTCCAATGTCGAGAGAATCCAACGATGGCAAAACAAAATTTTACGTTTGATAACATCGGCTCCATGGTTCATCAAAAATTCAAATATAAATCGTGATTTAAATATGCCAGTAGTGACGGAAGAAATTGCAAAATACGCAGGCGAATATCTAACAAAACTCGAGTCACATCCTAATCCGCTTGCTCATAATATTTTGAACTATACTGGACACATCCGCGTAGAAAAGAAGGACACAAGGGCTCTTATACTCAACACTCCAGATTGGGCTACTTGAAAATACTTTTTGTTCCTTTTTGATTATCACTACTTATCTATTATTCATAACTATCACTAAGTTTATGTTGACAGGGGTCGGGCCCTATTTTAGATTTAAGATTTGAATACTTATTGTTAGTTCATATTTGAAGATACAATAAATAACTACATGTATTAAAAAAAAATTAACAAAAACAATATCTTAAAATTGATGTTAAGAATAAATTGATTAATTTTTGAACTTTTAGATGAAATAAGTACATTTTGAAGAATAATTAATTTTTATAAATGCCAAATATATAAATGTGGCAATACTGAAGTTTATATTTGTACTTGAATATCAGGTGCAGATGGTGCTGCTGCCATCTCCAAAATAATGAAGTAGCCGGCTACGAGGCGACAAATGCTGCTAGCGGATTTTGAAGTCGTGTTTTCGTGTAGCCTGCTGTGGTGAATATGTTTAATGCATTACGGAAGAAAATAATTCAGTGTGCATTAAACACATTCACCACAGCAGACTACACGAACACACGACTTCAAATGCCGCAAGCAGCATTTGTCGCCTCTTATCTGTTTTTATCGAAGCACAACAAATTTGGAAGAAATAAAAGATTATTCTATAGTCTTCTTCTTTTTTAAATTAATAAAGCAAATTAGCAAATTTAAATGAGTAAAAAGTCGAGTTATTTTATTAAAGGAAGAAAAAGTGCACAAAGACTATAACTTATATATTGGACAAAAAGTAAAAAAAGTTCTGAAAGATAATTATAAAAAGTACAAATTCACGCGTTTTTTGGGACCAAACATTTTTTTCGCGTTTTGAGTGACTGAATTCTTGTTAAATCTAGCCCGAAAAGTGCGAATACCCATATTATGAGTTGGTAACCAAATTGTAAATACTTTTAGGTTATATTTAAATACGAAATTGTGTTTTTGAGTGCATATTTAAATAATAATTAAATTCCCAACCTTGTGTAATATAATACCACTTAAGCTTTATAAGCGTACCATATGTTTTTATGCGTGTGTGTTTATTGCAAACATACACATAAATATCATATGGTCGTGTTGAAAACATCATGTGCTCGTATTAAAAAGAATTTCGTTCAAATTTCATAAATATATAGGACAATACATAGTTTCATATCATGGAATAAATAAGTAGAAAAATGTATTATGACGTTCGTTTGTTTTCATAAAATTTATTTTATGCAATTATAATTTTCTACATGTTTTGCTTATGTTTTTTCGGAAAGTCCTCGTTCAGAATTGCAATTTTTGTTGCTAAAATTTCTTAAAATTTTGCTTTGAAATTGCATAAGTGTCCACATTATGAAATTCTAATTTTTCAATTATGCATTAAAAAATTCTATTACACCACAAATTTTCCTGAAATATTAACACTTATATTTGCTTTTTCTAATATTTTTGGTTCTCATACAACTGAAGAAATAAAATTATAAATCACGTCAAATACAACTAGCAACTTGAAATTAACAATCCCCACAAAAACATAAATGTGAAAAACGGCCAAGTTCTTATACAAAATTTCGGCCATTAAAAGTTGTGAGATATAAATTTTGACCAAGTTCTTCTTTGCCACAATACCTAACACAGAAATATATTATGTGTGATAAAAATTTGTAATCGTATCATATATATAATTTCTAGATAATCTGCCAACTTGACCACATTTTTATAAATATAAAGAAATGAACATTTCCATATTATTCTCTCCTTTTTTGGAAAGGTAAAAATATTGCCAAGTTAACAGATTAAATAGAAATTATATGACACCCTTACGATTACAAATTTTTATAACACATAATATATTTCTGTGTTGGGTATTGTGGCAAAGAAGAACTTGGTCAAAATTTATATCTCACAACTTTTAATGGCCGAAATTTTGGATAAGAACTTGGCCGTTTTTCACATTTATGTTTTTGTGAGGATCTGATTAATTTTTGAAAAGATTTCGATAATAACACTCTTTAAACTTAAAATTTCTGGTGTATTTTATTTCTTTTCATGATCACTGTGCCAGTTTAAAATGACAGATGTGCAATAGCTTTACGTGAGTACCTGCCAGTACGGCCTAATCTCACGTGTGCCAAAGCACCGGGTGTGGGTTAGACGCCAGACCAACGCCCCCATGCACCCTTTTAGAATGAACCTATGGCCCACTCCATAAGGCACATAGGTTGCAATCTTTGAATATAGTTATCCCTGTTCTATATTCAAGTACTTTGCTGAGGTACTTTGAGCTATCTAAACTCTGCTGCTATGTCCGTGCCCATAGCAGCTCTGTTGAATGGCAACAGCACCTAGAATAGTGTCTGACTGACCGCGTCAGACCAACCACTGCATTGGTTTCACACTGGGAAGTTAAGACTATTCTCCCAGCGATTTTGGTAGCAACCACAGCCACCACGATAATTCTCCGGCTTCCACGCTATGGTGTTGTGTATACACCAACAGCGAGGTCCCCAAGCGAATTCCTCAACCATTGCCGGCACAGCTTACCACTCATCCGAAATGAACGCATGCCTGTGCCGCCAAATAACCAGTGCCTACTCCACACATACCAAAATAAACCCTTTAACCCCGTGGGGTAGGACGAACTCGGCATTTTAGCAAAGGAAACTGACGACCGCTACATGCACTCAAAACTTCAGAGCAGCGAGAACCACCCACGCAAGAAGAACGCAAGCTCGCCACCAAAATCCTGTGCCTACTACGATCCCACACAAAAGTGAGAGTGCCCTCGGGTCATATCCAGGACGAAAAACCATTTTAGCACAGAAATTTTGAAAACCACAATGCATTTATCTCTAAGCAGCTCAGCTGTCGGGAAACCGGCACCCGTGGCACCAGAAGTAGCCTCTGGTGAGACCTCAAAGTTCCACCACAAGGGCTTCACCTCTATCGTCTTTTGAACTCAGGGGCAGTTCTAGGTGACGCTGCACCTAACTGACAACAACGGGCGTACAATATTTGTTTTCCTTTTATAAATATGTGCACATCCTTTGCTCTGTTTCCAGAAATCGGGTAGTAACACATAAGTTCTGTGGGTAATGTACCAAAGGTACGTCAATGGAAAAAGCCACATCACCCCAGCTGGGGCACCGGGGTTGCCACACCCGTTGTCAAAAATAAACTCACCTGGGGGTATTTGAAAATGACAGAGGTACATAATATAATGGGTAAGAGTGTGATGGCTGTTGCATTGCTGACCTTAAAAATTCACTATTGTGCCATTACAATGGGTCGCCAGTGTGTATGCAATTTGGTAAGAGCCGACTGGAAGAAACATGCAAAATACAGCGTAAATTTTACTAGGCATGATCCCGCCTATTTTCTCAATATATTTACATATTAAAGTCTGCTTAGCCGAAGTACATAAATCAAAATGATATGCCCAATGTGTATGCAAAGTTTCAATAGGGTAGCTGGTGCTTCTAATTTTTGGATTTTCCGATTGAGTAAATCAATTACTATTTTTGTACAAAATTTCAGCTCTCTATAGTATAATATTACGTAAAATTTTTATGGGCATGGCCCCGCCGACTTTTATATCTGCTAGTGCTTAGGGACTGTCCATATATTACGTAACGCTCTAGGGGGGAGGGGGGTTCAAGTTTTGTTACGATTTGTTATTGGGGGGGGGGGGGGAGCGGGTCTTTGAAAATGTTACGTAACAGAAAAAATTACTAATTTTTTACAAAAATACGTATGTTTCTCTCATTTATTTATTTAATTGATCATACGTGTTGCTTGCATATATTATGTACGAGTATGTATACTACATACATCTGCCGAATGCCAACTTTTGATATTCGCGAATTCGAATATTTAAAACGATATCCGCGAATACGAATATTTAAAACGATATTCGCGAATACGAATATCTATTGTATGTGAAATTTTGGACATTTAATTGTGGGTCTATATTATTCTGCAAAATTAAGTTAAAAAAATGTGTATGGAAAAGAACTTCATAATTCTGTCCGCGTACATAAAGTTTATGAAAACTGTCCAAAAATTTAAATAACATTTGAAAATTATACAAAGTTTTTATAATAAATTTAATAAATTGTAGTCATACTGAACACACATGGTTCTGAATTCCTCATCTTTCTTTATCCATTTATATTTTTAAATATTCTTAATATACCCAGCAAAAAAATTCAAAAAAGTCATCGAGTTTGGAATTAAGCATTTCTGGTGGAAGCTGTTCCTTACTGGATTACCAAATTAATGATTTTAACAAGGCGTGAGACTAAAATAATCGATTCTTTAGAAGTAGTTATGATGTTTATTGTAGGAATTAATTATATTTTCCGTTGTGGGAAATAGTTATTTTTTTCTTGATTGAACTAATTTTTTTAAATATGCCGTTGTTTGAGTAAATGGAAGGTCTTGGTTAAAAACTCAGTTTGATTAATAACTTTTAAGAAAAATTTAAATAAATTTAAAAAACCTATTGTTTTACTACGAAATACACTATTTTGTAAAATTTCTTTTATAAACTCAATTGAAGTGGGTTATATTTTATTCGTATCAGTGCCTCTATTGTTACTTATAAATACTATATTTAGACAAATTTCAATTGCTTTCATTGATGAAATTTTATTAAAACCCTAAATGAAAATAAAATTATTTAGAACTACTTATATTTAAATAATTATTTTCCAAAATGTAATTACTTATTTTTTAGTTTAAAATAAATAAGTAGGCAATTTAGAAATATTTATAATTTATTTAAAATAACTACTTATTTTGGCAATATTTTCACATCTTCTTTTAAAACCTAAAGAATGTGTTCAACTTCTGTTCCTATTTTTAAAAATTTGCGTAATGTGTTTTGTAAGCGAGTACTTCAATTTGGCAATCTAAAAAGTAAGTCATTATATGGCAAGTAGTTCAGATGGTAATGTCTAATTTTTTGCTGGGTATGTATGTACATAAAAACTTCTTTTCATATTAAACTGCAAGAAATATTAACATTAAATCCACCAAATACATAGAAGGAAATGGTGTTTGCAGAAGTTAAGAAAAGGTTTCTTGCAATTCTCATGGACAAAAAAGTGTCCTTTCAAAAAATATATTCTTCCATATATGTACATGACAATATCAAATTATTAAGTTTTAACATTTTTGATGGTCAACTTGAGGCTACAATGTTTAAGTTTTGAGAGATGTGTGAATGGAAACTTGCATACATAGACGTATTTTTATAAGGATATTATTTTAGTTTTTTATGCAACAGAACTTAAAAAAAATATTTTGAAAACAACATTGAAATTCGTTTAGGAACTAGATTGTGTGCCCCCTAATTTTAAAGTATTTTTAAGGTATATTTTTTTAATGGGCAAATATCTATTGAAAATGTAATGTTGTAGAAGGGACAAAAATCAAGAAAAGAAAAATTGCACATCTTTCGTAATTGACATAATTTTGAATCATTTGATATCCCAACAATCTGTATGTTTAAGGAGGGTTAAAAATGTTCTCTTTTAGAAAATGAAATATAATTCACCATGGCAACCTTTATTGATCCAAGATATATTTTTTTTTCTTTCACGCACATTTTACATTGATTTGAAGATGGCCAAAAGGAGTCATCTTTAAGCTCTAAAATACACGACGACTTCACTTATAGAAACTAGTGAAAGCGGCCGCAAGGCTAATGCAAATTCTCTTCTTGGTGTTTCAAATACTGCTCAGTCATCAATACGGAAAACTATAGCAGATTATTTGGCAAACAACGCATAGCAAAAAATAAAAAAGAATTTCCTTTTTAGTTATTACAAACTAATATTTGTGTGCCATTCATTTAAATTTCGTTTTGGATTTATGAATTTCTTTATATATTTTTTTAAACGAGTACGAATATCTAGAAACGGCCGAATGTTATGGAATTCCAATACACATCACTAATGCATACATACAGTTTAGCAATAAGCTCTCTATAAAACCATAATTTTTGGAGTTTGAAGACACTTGGGAAGAAATTTAAAAATAGTTTTGCCTATATATGGAGTACGTTCATATGTAAGCTTATTTAATTTTTGTCTACGCACTGTGCTAGTCTAACAAATGAATTTAATAAAGCAATAAATTAAATTAAAATTTTTTTAATAAAAACTTTTAACTATTTAATTTATTTTTTATCTCATTGTTACGTTATCCCTGGGGGGAGGGTGGTTCACAGTTTTGTTACGATCTGTTACTATGGGGAGGGGGGGGGGGTCAAAAATCGGGGAAAACAGCGTTACGTAATATATGGACAGCCCCTTATGGTTCATACAAAGTTTGGTATTAAAAAGTTAATGAGAAATATATGAGTAATAAATTAAAAACTGCTAAGCCGAAGTACCTGAACGAAAAAGCTAAGATTTATGGGTGAAGTCACGGCTACTTTTCAAAATAGGGAATTTTTATTTTGAAAAGTGAAATGTGTATGAAAAGTTTTAATAAAATATGTGTTAATTTTGAATTTGCGCAACTTTTAATTTTTAATTTTTATGGGCGCAGCCCCGCCCCTCTAACTAAAATTTTCGGGTTTTTAGATTTTTCTAGTTGGTTTCTCACCTAATTCTGCTTGTATATCAAATTTCAGCTCCTTAGCGCAACTTTTAACTTTTAATTTTTATGGGCGTAACCCCGCCCACTTCTCCAAAGTCAAATTCTTTTTGAGTCAGTCCTAATTATTCATGTCTAGTTTCGTTACAAACGGATAATAATAGCTAGATAAATAGTATATCTAAATATGCTGAGCCGCAGGGCATTAAAATGAGGTTTAAATTGTATGGGCGTGTCAACGCCCACTTTTTTAATAAAAAATTTACAGCCTTGCATTATCGCAGTATATATGCCGAATTTCAATAAAAAAAAGCTTCCATTAAGCGCCTTATATTAGCGCTTTTAATTCTGACTTTTATGGGCGTAGCCCGGCCCTCCTGGTCAAAATTTCCGAGTTTTCAGATTTTTTTATTTTATTTCTCACCTAGACCTAGCTCTCAATCGAATTTCAGTTCAATAGCACAAACTTTAGTTTTTATGGGCGTAGCCCCGCCCTCCTGGTTAAATTTTTTCGGTTTTCAAATTTTTCTGGTTCATTTCTCACCTAGATATACTCGTGTACCAAATTTTAGCTCTCCAGCGATAGCGGAAGTGCTTCATCAATTTGGTGAGTGTGTCAGTGGTCAGTGAGTATGTCTTAAAATATGCACTTTTTGCACTCCTATATTTCCGGAACCTTTCATTGTAAAACTTTCAAACTTCGCATGGGAGGTTATATAAATTTATTCTAATACATAATTTAAATATCATAATTTTGCGATTGCGGGGAACAAAGTTATGAGGGGAGTAAAAACAGCTTCAATGGCTTCGAGTAAATATACACACTGCGTGCATTGGCCAGAACTTGGATTGCGAATTTCAAATCAAAAGAGAATTGCAGAGCACATGTAACTGTGTACCCATCCCTAATCTTCTTACCCCTCTCACCAATAAACTCAAGAATTTCTGCAACAAAAATTGCAAGTCTGTACAGAGACAAAGCGTTCAATAGTATTTGGAAATTTTCTAGTGCTGTCGTACTTTCAACGTAATTTAATAAGAACTTTAACTGACTATTGAAAAAATGAAATCGTATCTAAAAAAATTTAATTTTAAGTAAAAATTAGCTAATTATGTACTTAAATATTAAGTTAGAAGCTATGGGTTGGTTGGCATCAAAAAGATTTGTCAAAACGAACTACGAATGTGTCATTTGAACGGCATGGTTCGCAATCGTGGTGCAGAGAGCGAACCAAGTGGTTCATATTGCCGTCTGAACATAGCATTAATAAAATTATTTACATTTTGATTCTAGAATACGGACGATTTTGTCATCCGTTTGGTATATCTAGTATTAATAAAGCTTTCTTCTATCAAGAGGTGAGCTTGCACGAAATTGCGTTAATTTTTTTACACCAGATGAAATATGAATTGCCGGGCATTCTGTACTATTAACTGAATAAATTAATTTTTTGAGTTATGACGTTATTATATTAATAGAGCGATATGTACTTATGTATTTTCAATAGAAGACAACTAATATGTTAAATTTTATCAAGTTTGTTGACAATTTGGTAATAAATTTTTTCAACGATAGTATCGCTATCGAGAAAAAACTATCGATAGTCTAATAAAAACAAAACCATCGATACTATCGATAGTTTGCCAGCTCTACCATGTTGCCTTGCTGTCTTCAAAAGAATTATTCTCATATAAACATGTGTATTCTATCCTTGAAATTTGGTAGTCGGTAGCTTGCTGTGGTGAATTTGTTTAATGGTATAAGCATTCGTACAAACATGCATTTTACTCTCTCTTTCTCTCTCTCCCTCATGTATAAATAATATAAGGATCAGGGATGAGAAATCAAATTTTTAAGTTGTACTAAATTTCAAAAAAAAATTGTACTTTTCTCAGGCTGATGGTACCAAAAAAAATTTTATCTTATTTTTCAAATACTTTTTATTAAAAATTAACTAAAAACATAAATAAAATTCATTTCTACATACATGTACATGTATATGTATGTGCTTAAAACTTATCATTTAACAAAAAGGCACATTGAAGTTCATTTGTATCAAATACAAACATATATTGATAAACTTAACAATTAAAACTAACGTTTAATTTCAAAGGGTACACAAAAGGCTATTAGTTGTTGAGATCGAAATATAAAAGTAACATTTAGGATACACTTCTTGCTAGTAAACTCTTATTAATTTCTAAATTGTAGCAGCACGAATTATATGACTTCAGCAAATCCCTTGTTTTGATCAGATTGGATACTGTCGAAACAAGTAGTATGTTCCTCTCCTTGGTTTTTATTATATTTTGGTAAGAAAATACCCTTGCCACATTTGCTGATGAATGTGGAATGGATAATATTCCTCTAGCAATTCTTGAAATATCAGAAAACATCAGTTCATTTCCCGAAACCACATTTTCTGGTGTAAACTTGTTAAACCATAAAAAATTCATTATTAAAATCAACTTTAGCTTTTAAGACTTCGCAGAATTTGAAGTAAATTTTTTTTAGCAATTTCCTTAAACTACTTGACAATACTATTTTCAACATTATTTAAGGTTACATATATATCAATTTCTGTTCCGCAATATATTTCTTCCAAAGGAATGTGATTTGCATTGATATTAATTTTTAATATATCACATTCATCTAATTTACCTTTATGTATAAAATTGAGAGCTATTTGCTTATACAAAAATTTTAAGCGTTCTAAAAAATATGCATTTTGGCATCCTCGGATTGCATTTCTAAATTAACAGTATTTATAACTTCCAGGACAGATGTGCGATAGCTTTCCGTGAGCACCTGCCATTACGGCCTTATCTCACGGGTGCCAAAGCACCGGGTGTGGGTTAGACGCCAGACCAACGCCCCCATGCACCCTATTGGAATGAACTTATGGCCCACTCCTTAAGGCACATAGGTTGCAATCTTTGAATATAGTTATCCCTGTACTATATTCAATTACCTTGCTGAGGTAATTTGAGCTATCTAAACTCTGCTGCTATGTTCGTGCCCATAGCAGCTTCTGTTGAATGGCAACAGCACCTAGAATAGTGTTTGGCTGACCGCGTCAGACCAATCACTAGCATTGATTTCACACTGGGAAGCCAAGACTATTCTTCCAGCGATTTTGGTAGCAACCACAGCCACCACGACAATTCTCCGGCTTCCACGCTAAGGTGTTGTGTATACATCCATAGCGAGGTCCCCAAGAGAATTCCTCAACCATTGCCGGCACAGCCCAACCACTCATCCATAATGAACGCATGCCTGTGTCGCCAAATAACCAGTGCCTACTCCACACATACCAAAATCATCTCTTTAACCCCTTGGGGTAGGACGAACTCGGCATTTTAGCAAAGGAAACTGACGACCGCTACATGCACCCAAAACTTCAAAGCAGCCCGGCTGTCGGGCAACCGGCACCCGTGGCACCAGAAGTAGCCTCTGGTCAGACCTCGAAGTTCCACCACAAGGGCTTCACCTCTATCGTCTTTTGAACTCAGGGGCAGTTCTAGGTGACGCTGCACCTAACTGACATCAACAGGACCTGTCTTCCTTTTGTTATAAATATGTGCACATCCGTTACTCTGTTTATATTCAGAGATTGGGTAGTTACACATAAGTTATATGGGTAATGTACCAAAGGTACGTCAATGGAAAAAGCCACATCACCCCAGCTGGGGCCCCGGTGTTGCAACACCCGTAGTCCATAACAGACTCCCCTGGGGGGAACTTCCAGGACAAATTGTAGAAATAAAAATACCATTTTATAAAGAGGATTTGAAAATCCGGATAAAATCGAATTGATTCCTACGTTTTGGGAATCAGCTTCAAAAGCGTTGAGTGTGAAGTAATATTGAAGTGGCTCCCACTGTTTCAAAATTCTATTTATTACGTCTTGACGTGACAGCCAACGAGTTGTGGAGTATTTAAAGATCACATTAATATTAGTACCAAAATATTCTTGAAATTTTGAGAAGTCGTTCCTTCTATTAGAACTGTTGCAGAAATTGTAATTAATATCTTTGAAGAATTTATCAATCCCATCGGAAATACTGATGTTTACAGATACAATACATTTGGCATTTTCCGGACCAGTCACATTTGTAACAATTTGTTGGGCCTTTTTTCTATTAATAAAAATCATTTTTGTAATTGGAAAGTCAGTCACTCCTGCTTTTATGACGTTATTTAAATGATCTAAAGTAGACAAAGGTAAATTGTGTTCCGCAGCAAACAACCTTAGCATAATTTCAAACTTTTTTTTGCAGATTCTGCAATCGTGCACGTAGATGTCTTTAAGAAATTATTTATTTTTGGTGTTGTTTTTGCGGCATTTATTTTTCTTATGTGGCCTTCAGATGATTAATGTCGTTTAATGTGAAAAATACCCCCTGTAATAGGTAAATTACAAACACTGCATCTTTTATTTTGATCTTCTTTTATTAACCAAGGAAACTGCTTTGCCCATTCATCCCTAAAATGTATACTGTATGGCTTTTTGTTTAGCTTACTTCTTCTGTAAATTTTTAATGTTTGTTTAAATTTGTTACAAATTTGAAATAAACTCTGAAAAAACACTTACCCAGGAGCATCAGTATCCATTTTCGGAAACTATTTAAATACTTAAAACAAATTGAAATAAAAACCAATCACTTTTTATCTTATGTACTCAAGTAGAATGCACAATACAACAGATGACTACATAAAATGTACAATGCCAGGCATTTTTATATAAGGTATACTCAGCTCAACTCGCTTTGAACAATTCGTACTTTAGATGGCAAAAAAATTTACTGAAAAAGTTATGTTGAAATATGGCGTATATTCAAATTAGAAGCAGCGAAAAAAGTCATCTGATCGGTTGCGACCACCTATTATGAATTCGCTTTGGTACAATGCAATTCACAATGACTGGTTACCATAGAGTTGCCATGTCAATGTGTAAAGAACATACGAAATGGGAAAATGATGAAACAGAATTCTTTAAAATACATTTGCGCCAAAGTGCTAAATTAGTCATTGGGGTGCTATGGTACTTTTGAATTCCAAATAGTGTTAAAAAAAGTATAATTGTACCAACTTTTCCATCCCTGATAAGGATGTAATGTGTGTTTTCCTGACTTTGATATACACAGTATGTGAAAAAAATTAAGATGCATAATATTGCCACATTAAAATTTTAATATACTCATTGTGAATTTTCTGTATACATATTTATGCATTAAACACATTCACCACAGCAGGCTACACGGACGCACGACTTCAAATGACACAAGCAGCATTTGTCGCGTCGTAGCCGGCTACTTAATTATTTTGGAGACGGCAGCAGCACTATATTCAAGTACAAATACATAGTTCAGTATTGCCACTTTTATATATTTTGCATTTATAAAAATTAATTACTCTTTTAAAATGTAGTTATTTCACGTAAAATTAAAAAAGTTAATCAATTTATTCTTCACATCAATTTTTGGATATTGTTTCATCATTCATTCAACATTTTGTATTGTACTGGCAACACTGAATTTTCTCATTGTAGCCAAATAAATAGAAATTAGTTTAATTGGACTACAACGACAAAATCAGCATAGACAGCAACCTGTCGCCCTGTTGCTTTGCTGTTTTCAAAAGAATCATTCTCATATGTATATGTAAATATGTGTATTCTATCCTTGACATTTGGTAGTCGGCAGCTTGCTGTGGTGAATGTGTTTAATGCATTAGATTTAAAATTTGAATGCTTACTGTTAGCTCATTAATATATACATATACATATACATAATATATATATATATATATATATATATATATATATATATATTTATAAATAAATTGCTGTTCGTTAGTCTGACTAAAACTCGAGAGCGGCTGAACGGATTTATCTTATCTTGGTCTTGAAATGTTTGTGAAGGTCTAAAGAAGGTTTAAAAGGTGGAAAGTTTTGAATAATTTCCGGGAAAACCCTAACAACAGTCCATTCCTTTTTCCCATATAAACGTTAAATGTAGAGTCAATTTGAAATTTATTGCTATTTAAACTTAATTTTAGCTAACTTCAGTTGTTAATCTATCAAATTATTTTGTTTTATATAGATTGATAAATATTAAGTTTTGTCACAAATTAAATTTTTGAAAGCAACCATAATATTTGACAATCGATTTGGCAACCAAGTAATATGTCAATCCATTCTGTTGCTCTTCAGAACACGGAAAAAAGTATTGCGATATTGTGTTACAATATCTATGAGTGCACGAGAACTTTCTTTGTTTTGGTGATCCTTTGTGTAAGTGGCATTCAAAGTAATGTGGTGTTTTTTTGATATTTGTGATTTTCGTCAGACTCTTCCAGTTATTCCCCAATCAACTGTTGCTGATGAACTAAATGCATGCCTAAAATCATCGAATTTGTGGCGGTATGTAAATACACTCCAATTAACAACTAATATGCGAGTATTCTTGCAACAAGACAAGACTGGAGATGTGTTTGCGAAGCAGTTGTTATACATTGGAAATAACAAAGTTGCAGTGGACACCTCGACCGGATTTACCACATTGCCAACAAATTTCTGTCACATCACAGACTTATTCAGCGTATTTTCCCAGATATAGCGCAAAAGTTAAATTACCATAATTGGCTGGGTGAACGAGCAATACTGGCGGAGAAAAATAAAGATGTCGAGGATCTCAATGCGACCATTCAGAATTTTCTTCCAGGAAAGTTGGTTCCCTTAAATTCAGTCGACACCGTTATGAACCAGGATGACGTAGTCAACTATCGCACGGAGTTTTTAAATTCACTGGATTACCACCACACAATTTGCAGTTAAAAGTTGGATCAGTTGTCATCATGCTGCGTAACATTAATCAACCTCGACTGTGCAATGAAACAAGACTGGCTGTGAAAATGCTGATGAATAACGTCATTGAAGCAACAATCATAAAAGGAAAATACAAAGGAGATGATGTCTTGATCCCGCGGATACCAATGGTTCCAACGGATTTACCATTCGATTTTAAATTCTTACAATTTCCAGCACGTCTGGCCTTTGCGATGACCATGAATAAATCGCAAGGACAGTCGTTAGAAGTTTGCGGAATAAACTTGAAGTTTCCCTGTTTCAGGCATGGACAATTATTCGTCGCGTGTTCTTTGTTTATTTACGAACCACAAAACAAAACAAAAAATATAGTTTATCAGAAAGCTTTAAATTGATTAACAGACTGTATCATAACAGTGTTTGTCTGTCAATATCAAATTTAAACCTTACATATAGCCAGTATTTCAGGAAAACTCTGTTTTGTATGTAAGCAACATGATGTTTCGAAAATAATAATAAAACTTCATGCATCATTCAAAAAATGTTTTTTTAATAAATACGGATTCGTTTTGTTATACCCTTTACCAAAAAAATGGTAAACGGGTTTGTTAGGTATAGGTTTGTTTGTTTTAAGATTATTTAATACACAAGTTTAGGTCTTTTATTTATAGACTCAGGCACTACTAAGTCTGGTGGGGCAGCTAGTATATATCCTCACAAAAACATAAATATGAAAAATTGCCAAGTTCTTATCCAAAATTTCGGCCATTAAAAGTTGTGAGATATAAATTTTGACCAAGTTCTTCTTTGCCACAATACCTAACACAGAAATATATTATGTGTGATAAAAATTTGTAATCGTAAGGGTCTCATATAATTTCTAGGCTATTCTCCCAGCGATTTTCGTAGCAACCACAGCCACCACAATAATTCTCCGGCTTCCACGCTATGGTGTTGTGCATACACCAACAGCGATGTCGCCAAGAGAATTCCTCAACCATTGCCGAAACAGCTAACCACTCATCCGAAATGAACGCATGCCTGTGTCGCCAAATAACCAATGCCACACATACCAAAATCATGCCTTTAACCACGTGGGGAACGATGAACTCGGCATTTTAGCAAAGGAAACTGACGACCGCTACATGTATTCAAAACTTCAGGGCAGCGAGAACCACCCACGCGAGAAGAACGCAAGCTCGCCACCAAAATCCTGTGCCTACTACGATCCGACATAAAAGTGAGAGTGCCCTGGGGTCATATCCAGGACGAAAAACCATTTTAGCACAGAAATTTTGAAAACCGCAATGCATTTATCTCTAAGCAGCTCAGCTGTCGGGCAACCGGCACCCGTGGCACCAGAAGTAGCCTCTGGTGAGACCTCAAAGTTCCACCACAAGGGCTTCACCTCTATCGTCTTTTGAACTCAGGGGCAGTTCTAGGTGACGCTGCACCTAACTGACAACAACGGGCGTACAATATTTGTTTTCCTTTTATAAATATGTGCACATCCTTTGCTCTGTTTCCAGAGATCGGGTAGTAACATATAAGTTCTATGGGTAATGTACCAAAGGTACGTCAATGGAAAAAGCCATATCACCCCAGCTGGGGCCCTGGGGTTGCCACACCCGTAGTCAAAAATTGACTCCCCTGGGGGGAGTTGAAAATGACAGAGGTACATAAAATAATGGGTAAGAGTGTGATGGCTGTTGCATTGTTGACCTTAAAAATTCACTATTGTGCCATTACAATGGGTCGCCAGTGTGTATGCAATTTGGTAAGAGCCGACTGGAAGAAACATGTAAAACAAAGCGTAAATTTTACTAGGCATGATCCCGCCTATTTTCTCAATATATTTAAATATTAAAGTCTGCTTAGCCGAAGTACATAAATCAAAATGATATGCCCAATGTGTATGCAAAGTTTCAATAGGGTAGCTGGTGCTTCTAATTTTTGGAATTTCCGATTGAGTAAATCAGTTACTATTTGTGTACAAAATGTCAGCTCTCTATAGTATAATATTACGTAAACTTTTTATGGGCATGGCCCCGCCGACTTTTATATCTGCTAGTGCTTAGGGCCTGTCCATATATTACGTAACGCTCTAGGGGGGAGGGGGTTCGAGTTTTGTTACGATTTGTTATGGTGGGGGGGGGGACCGGTTCTTTGAAAATGTTACGTAACAGAAAAAATTACTAATTTTTTACAAAAATACGTATGTTTCTCTCATTTATTTATTTAATTGATCATACGTGTTGCTTGCATATATTATGTACGAGTATGTATACTACATACATCTGCCGAATGCCAACTTTTTATATTCGCGAATTCGAATATTTAAAACGATATCCGCGAATACGAATATTTAAAACGATATTCGCGAATACGAATATCTATTGTATGTGAAATTTTGGACATTTAATTGTGGGTCTATATTATTCTGCAAAATTAAGTTAAAAAAATGTGTATGGAAAAGAACTTCATAATTCTGTCCGCGTACATAAAGTTTATGAAAACTGTCCAAAAATTTAAATAACATTTGAAAATTATACAAAGTTTTTATAATAAATTTAATAAATTGTAGTCAAACTGAACACACATGGTTCTGAATTCCTCATCTTTCTTTATCCATTTATATTTTTAAATATTCTTAATATACCCAGCAAAAAATTTCAAAAAAGTCATCGAGTTTGGAATTAAGCATTTCTGGTGGAAGCTGTTCCTTACTGGATTACCAAATTAATGATTTTAACAAGGCGTGAGACTAAAATAATCGATTCTTTAGAAGTAGTTATGTTGTTTATTGTAGGAATTTATTATATTTTCCGTTGTGGGAAATAGTTATTTTTTTCTTGATTGAACTAATTTTTTTAAATATGCCGTTGTTTGAGTAAATGGAAGGTCTTGGTTAAAAACTCAGTTTGATTAATAACTTTTAAGAAAAATTTAAATAAATTTAAAAAACCTATTGTTTTACTACGAAATACACTATTTTGTAAAATTTCTTTTATAAACTCAATTGAAGTGGGTTATATTTTATTCGTATCAGTGCCTCTATTGTTACTTATAAATACTATATTTAGACAAATTTCAATTGCTTTCATTGATGAACTTTTATTAAAACCCTAAATGAAAATAAAATTATTTAGAACTACTTATATTTAAATAATTATTTTCCAAAATGTAATTACTTATTTTTTAGTTTAAAATAAATAAGTAGGCAATTTAGAAATATTTATAATTTATTTAAAATAACTACTTATTTTGGCAATATTTTCACATCTTCTTTTAAAACCCAAAGAATGTGTTCAACTTCTGTTCCTATTTTTAAAAATTTGCGCAATGTGTTTTGTAAGCGAGTACTTCAATTTGGCAATCTAAAAAGTAAGTCATTATATGGCAAGTAGTTCAGATGGTAATGTCTAATTTTTTGCTGGGTATGTATGTACATAAAAACTTCTTTTCATATTAAACTGCAAGAAATATTAACATTAAATCCACCAAATACATAGAAGGAAATGGTGTTTGCAGAAGTTAAGAAGAGGTTTCTTGCAATTCTCATGGACAAAAAAGTGTCCTTTCGAAAAATATATTGTTCCATATATGTACATGACAATATCAAATTATTAAGTTTTAACATTTTTGTTGGTCAACTTGAGGCTACAATGTTTAAGTTTTGAGAGATGTGTGAATGGAAACTTGCATACATAGACGTATTTTTATAAGGATATTATTTTAGTTTTTTATGCAACAGAACTTAAAAAAAATATTTTGAAAACAACATTGAAATGCGTTTAGGAACTAGATTGTGTGCCCCCTAATTTTAAAGTATTTGTAAGGTATATTTTTTTTAATGGGCAAATATCTATTGAAAATGTAATGTTGTAGAAGGGACAAAAATCAAGAAAAGAAAAATTGCACATCTTTCGTAATTGACATCATTTTGAATCATTTGATATCCCAACAATCTGTATGTTTAAAGCGGGTTAAAAACGTTCTCTTTTAGAAAATGAAATATAATTCACCATGGCAACCTTTATTGATCCAAGATATAATTTTTTTTGTTTCACGCACATTTTACATTGATTTGAAGATGGCCAAAAGGAGTCATCTTTAAGCTCTAAAATACACGACGAATTCACTTATAGAAACTAGTGAAAGCTGCCGCAAGGCTAATGCAAATTCTCTTCTTGGTGTTTCAAATACTGTTCAGTCATCAATACGGAAAACTATAGCAGATTATTTGGCAAACAACGCATAGAAAAAAATAAAAAAGAATTTCCTTTTTAGTTATTACAAACTAATATTTGTGTGCCATTCATTTAAATTTCGTTTTGGATTTATGAATTTTGTTTATGTATGAAATACCCCATGTTAATGTTTAGTCTAAGCTTGCTCTTTTGACATTTTCATGTTTTACTTAATTCCTATTTTTCTTGGCGCCTAAAGCTGTTTTTTTGATTGGTGCTAAGTTTTTTCTATTTGTTTCGTTTTGTATGCCAATAGAAATAATAAAAAAACTGCAATTTGGAAAGCACTGGGTTCACTTTATACATATGTTGTTGTTACAAAATGCACCTGAATATATTTTTTTTGTCTTTATGTAAAAAACACTATATATTTTGTTTTATATCGCAACACTTTTTTACTTTTTATAAATAAATCACTTGTTAGCTTTACAAATGACTTACCTTTTTTATTTAAAACAAGGGGTTAAGTGAGTGATGTTTGAATATGTATTTATGTATGTAGGTTTGTAGAACACCGGCAATCTGTATATGTACGTTTGTATGTATGTACGTGGTATATACGTACTTATGTATTTAAGTGCCTTCGGAATGGTTCTGCAATTAAAAATATTTTTCTTTTGAAAAGTATTTCACTGGGGTTTGAATATCCGATTCGAATGGACCAAAAAATGATTATGTGAAATAAATTTCTCAAAAAAAAATCTATAAACGAAAAAACACTAAAACGCTATAATTTATTTGGGGAACTTACGTTCGATTCGGGGGTTTATACAAGAATAGAATATTATTTCTATTGGCATACAAAACGAAACAAGTACGCATATATACACACTAAATAGATAAGAAAGTGAACAAATCGGCCGTGTTATAAAATTAAATAAATATATTTATATTAATTTAATTCCTGCAGGTGCCATATTAAATTTAAAAGAAATTAATTAAAAATAACAAAAAGCATTGCTCTCTCTCTCTCTCATGATAACAATTGTTGTTGTTGTATGAATATATTTTTGCTTTTTATTTTGCATTTATATTGTTACACACTTTACATTATTGTTGCACGGTTTTCGAGTGAACGATTAATACGAATAACCGGTTGTAATTTGGATAATATTTTTTAAGCTTACCCACAAGAAGCATTTACAAGCTTAAAATACCGGATATAACTCGTATTAAAATAATTAAGTAAAATCGTGTACCGGAACATATTAGCCTTTGAATAATCACATTATTCGTTGAACCCGAACTGAGTAATCGTGAATTTTTGTGCAATACTTTTGTAAATCTGATTTTAACCCTTTTTCATTCCGCAATTCAAATTATTTAGTGATTTTACACTGTGAAAATTTGTCACTCGTTGATTTTTTTTAACCCGCTTTTAATTTAAATAGAGTAACAGTGTAGAAATACTTATAAGCCCGTGCTACCCCTAAGCAGGATATTTTACCCCTTTTTATAAACAAGTAGCCTTAACGTGAGTAACCCGACTTTAATTCAAAGTTTTTACCGATTTACACCACAAAAACTTATTTCGCAAATAAAAAATGTCGACCGTAAACGATTTGATAAGAAATGGTGACCGTTTAGCAGAGTTCGAAGATTATCTTAAAAATATACCTGCAACAGATCATAACATTCGCTCGTTAGAAATTCACGAAAAGGAATTACATCGTTTATGGGAGGTTATTAGGGAGACGTATGACTCTTTACTAATTTTAGCTGAAAGTGATAAGAAGATAGACATTGTTGCAGTGAAGCTTAAGTATAGAGGTTCGTACGATACTTAAGTTCGAGGTGTTTCCTTCATTTCTGAATACTTAGACCGCCTAAAAGATGCCCTGCAGCATAAAAAAGAGCAAGAGCGTGGGCCTATCCCTTTCGCTCATCTGCCTCCCTGTGAAATAGATCCATTTTACGGAGATTATTTAAAGTGGCCTTTGTTTCGTGAATCATTCAAAAGTATGGTTGGGGAAAATCCGCGAATCGACTCGGCGTCAAAAATGTACTACCTTTTGCAGTACACTAAAGGCGAGCCCCATAAAATGATACGAAGCTGCCCATTGACCAGTGATGGTTTTCCTGTAGCATGGAAAAACCTAATGGACAGATATGAGAATAAATGCGTTCTCATTAACGGTCAGCTTAAAATTCTGTTTAATATCAATCCTATCACCCGCGAAACTGGTCCTAATATTAAAGAGTTACAGAGAACTATAAACGACTGTATTACTAACCTTGCACTGCTCAACGTGACAACTGATAGCTGGGATGTAATTTTTGTTTACATTGCTTCCACAAAACTCCCTGATACTACTCTCAATCTCTGGGAAGAGTCAGCAAAAGTCGATGCAGATATGCCATTGTGGAATGAAATGGACAAATTTCTGACTTTGCTTTATAAAACTCTGGAATCAGTGTATGACATTAAAGGATCGAATTCAAACCCCCCACAAAATCCCGTCAAAAATCAAACCTTTAACAACACGAAAAAATCCTCTGATTCCAAAAAAGTTAAAGCATTTATTACTAAGTCCAGCCCGAGTCAGAACATAACTCAATGTGTTTTTTGCCCAGAAAAGCACCCCATTAGGCTATGTCCGATGTTTCTAGGAAAAAGTGTTGATGACCGTCTGTTAACTGTGGAAAGGATGAAGTTTTGCACTAACTGTTTAGCATCATCCCACGATTTCAAAACGTGCAAAAGTGTTCATGTCTGTTTCATTTGCAAACAAAAACACCACTCGCTTTTGCACAGAAACCCTAGCCGAAACTCAAATAACTCCTTATCGAAAGGTTCAGTTTACCCTAACCCCTCTAGCTTGAACCCTTCCAGCTATCATTCTAACGAAAATAACTCCCGAAGTTCTGGCGCCCATGCTTTAAATTACAGTCCACCCCAACACAACCCTGATGATATACCATCTACCTCAAGTGCCGCTAGATCCTTCCAGACGTATACCTCACATGTAGATTCCAATCCCCAATCTACGGTATTGCTAGGGACAACAACTTGTGAAGTCGTGGTTGGCGATATTACATATGTGGCACGAGCGCTGATTGACCCTGCGTCTCAAGCAACGTTTATCTCACAAAAGTTACAACGTAAACTTTGTTTACCAGCACTGTCATCTAAAATGGCGAAAATTACAGGCCTTAATGATAGTTTATCGGCGACAGCTTCTAAAATGTGCTGTATCACGATTGGATCTAAAACAAACCCCGATTTTAGAATTTAGTGTGACGCCTATGTCGTGGAGAAATTGACTGGCAGGTTACCTACATGCTCGATTTCTCACATCAGATCTTCCGATTTCACTAATATTAGTATGAATGATGTTAAGTTTACGCGTATGGATCTCCTGCTGGGGGGGACATCTATATCCCCAGATATTATTGCACGAGATCGAAAAGCACCCGAATGGCAACCTTGTTGCTCAGAATACCATGCTCGGATGGATTGTGACTGGCAAGATGTATCACAACTACCCCTTAAAATCGATTGAATCGTATTTCAATCAAATTGATTTAAATAATCAGCTTGCGCGCTTTTTGGAACTTAAAGAAGTTCCAAAAGTAACCCAATCGACTGATTCTGATAAGTTCTGTGAACAACACTATCAGTCGACAACATATAGAAACCCCGATGGCCGTTATGTAGTTTTCTTGCGCTTTAAGCATGAATTTCCGGCGACCCTAGCTTTAGGAAATTCTAGAATTTGTGCTTTGTCTCAATTCAAGAGAAATGAAACTCGTCTTACGCAACCCCGAACTAAAATGTCAATATGATAAGGTAATTAGCGAATATATTGAATTGGGGCATATGAGAGAAGTTCAACCCTGTACTGCAGAAAGTACTTCTTATTATTTGCCTCACGACATATTATACCCTGGACCTGTGTTACAGGCGGACCTTACTGTCTTGATGCTCCGTTGGCGACTTTATCGCTTTGTGTTCAATGCCGATATTGAGAAAATGTATCGGCAAATACTAGTTCATCCTAGTCATACCCCATTTCAGCGGATTCTGTTCCGTGAAAATCCTTATAACGAAGTCAAAGATTTTGAGCTTAATACGGTCACGTTCGGAGTAAATTGTGCGCCGTATCTTGCTATCCGTACCCTTATTCAGTTAGCCAGTGAATGTGAAGCTCAAAATCCTGCTGTATCCGAAATATTGCGAACTCAAATGTACGTCGATGATGTTCTCGCTGGCTCCCATGAACTAGATGAGGCCATTATGCGTCGTAATGATTTAACAATTGTTCTTGCTTCAGCCGGTCTTGTTGTCCAAAAATGGACTGCGAACCATGAGCGTTTGTTAGAGGATTTACCCGTAGAGGATCTGCTAGCAGCGGATTTCTTGAAATTTTCGGATACAAGCACGATTAAGACACTCGGCTTGCGCTGGAATGCTAGCTCCGATAGTTTCTGTTTTAGGCTTGTAACGCCACCAAACAAGGATTTGATAACAAAGCGTGCTGTCTTGTCAGAAATAGCAAAGCTATTTGACCCCGCTGGATGGTTTTCTCCTAAGATTATTGTCGCTAAGATGATTATGCAACAGATTTGGAAAGACAAGACAGATTGGGATGAATGCCTCAACCCCTTAACTCTACATAAATGGCACGCATTTTTAGAGGATTACCCGCGAATTGAAGAAATTAACATTCCAAGATGGGTTAATTTCCACCCCGATTATGACATTGAGATCCATGGCTTTTGCGATGCCTCCGAGAAGGCATACGCTGCAACTTTATATTTACGAGCTGTTGCGCCCAGTAATGAAATCACCTGTTACTTACTGGCGGCAAAAACAAAAGTGGCGCCGGTCAAATCAGAGACATTACCCCGGTTAGAGCTCTGCGGAGCTGCATTATTGGCAAATATGGTAGACTCATTATGCAGTCAAATAGATTTAGCCAGAAAAAATATTCATCTTTGGACTGATTCTACCACAGTTTTATCCTGGCTTCAAAAACCCCCTTGCCATTGGCCTACTTTTGTGGCGAATAGAGTTGCGTTAATTCTTAAAACGTTTGGCATTGAGAATTGGTCTCATGTCGACTCTAAAAATAACCCCGCCGATTTGGCAAGTCGCGGATCTCTAGCTCGAGATTTAATAGACAACCCCTTGTGGTGGCATGGGCCTAAATGGCTATGTCAGCCTCAGGATACATTGCCCCGTACCCAAGTTGTATTTCATACAAATCTCGAAACGAAAAATATAATGACTCATTTTACCCAGACTGATGATTCAAATGATATACTCAAACGTTTTTCTGTTTTACCCCGAGCTATATGAGTCATTGCCTATATTTTTCGATTCTATAATCAGTTAAGGAAACATAATTGTATCTACAACTCCTACGAGTTAACCAGATCCGAAATAGTATTGGTAAAGACCCGTTTAACTCTTTTATCTCAGCAGCTTTACTTACCCGAAAGGCAATAGTTTACCTAAAGGAAGTAAACTACTCTCCTTGAACCCGTTTCTAGATTCGAGTGGAATTATGAGAGTAAATGGCCGGCTTGCTCAAGCTGCAGGTCTGACGTATGATGAACGTTTTCCAAATATTCTGCCTTACTGTGCTCCCTTTACTCGTTTGTACCTGAGCTATGTCCACAAATATTCGCTTCACGGTGGGAATTCCTTGCTAATACGCATCGTCAGACGTGAATTTTGGGTCCCTAGACTTCATCATCAGTCATCAAATGATGGCAGCTCTACCCCCCGAAAGAACTTCTATTGGCAAGCCATTCGACCATACTGGTGTTGATTTCGCTGGACCCTTTGATATAAAATCCTACAGTGGAAGAGTTTGTCGAATTTCGAAAGGCTATGTCGTGGTATTTGTTTGCTTTGGCACGAAAGCAATTCACTTGGAAGTGACGGAGGATATGAGCTCAGAATCATTTCTGGCAGCCTTCAGCCGCTTCATATCTCGCCGCTCGGCTGCTCAACACTGGTACTCTGACAATGGAACGGCTTCCGTTGGTGCTGCAAAACTACTTACTTGCGACCGGAAGAAGTTTTTGCAAGAATTAAGATGTAAAGTGCTTTCCCTCGATTATGCAGAACCTATGGAATTACATTTTATACCCCCCGCTGCTCCTCATATGGGAGGCCGGAGTAAAGAGTTTCAAGACCCATTTGAAAAGAATTTCTCATTCACAGAAATTTACCTACCCTGAGTTTGAAACAATGTTGACTCGTATTGAAGCCTGCTTGAATTCTAGGCCCTTGTGTGCAATGTCTGACAATCCCACTGATTTGATTCCCCTAACCCCCGGTCACTTCTTCGTCGGACGGCCGATACTCGGACGAGCCGAACCAGACCATTCGGGATTGTCCTTAAGCTTAGCTAACCGATGGCAAAAGCTTAAAATTCTCCACCACCAATTTGCTGTAAGGTGGAAAGAGGAATATTTAAAGGAGCGACATAAGCGCACAAAGTGGAAATTACCTGAGAGAGATTTTGCCGTAGGTGATTTGGTGGTTGTTCATCAAGACAATTTGCCCCCTACTCTATGGAGATTAGGACGTGTTGATAGAGTCTACTGTGGTCAGGGTTCTAAAGTTAGAGTCGCTGACGTGAGAACAGCTTCAGGCACTATTACCCGGCCAATTGTGAAGCTCGTTCTCCTCCCTAACTCGGACTCCAACTAATGCATTTTTTTGTTTTTGTTTCTTGTTTCCCCCTAGATTTTCGTAATGTCTAAGTCCGTCGCTCGGTTTGAAGTGCACCGCACCGCTGAAAACTCGCCAGCAGATCCTCTGGATATAAAATTGGCCCCTCGTGAGGAGAATATGCGTGATTGCCGCTTGTGCAAAAGTGAGCATCCTATACGGAAGTGTCCCAAATTCCGTAAGATGTCGGTAGGAGAGCGTTGGAAGGTGGTAACAAAATACCGTTATTGCTTCAACTGTCTTGCTCATTCCCATATGCGAGACAAATGTACAAGCCGAGAGAGGTGAATGGAGTATTCAGCCGAACATCACACCCTCCTTCATCACTTTAAAGGTAGAACAACGACTCTCGAAACAAATCGAAAGGGAAAAATACCCAAGGAACAAGGAACGAAAAACAACAAAAAATCCAATAAAAGAATGCGGAACTATAATACCATACACACCCAACAATTACAACAACAAGTCAAAGATTTAAAACAACAATTAGAACAACTACAGCAACAATCACAGGGTCAACGTTATCCCTAACATTTTCAACAACAACGCGGTTACACCAAAGATGCTGCAACTATAATTATAAATGTTCAAGGTGGACGTATTTCTTAATTTTTAAACTTTTTTTTTAAATTTTGTCAAACAAATTTTTGTATTTTTATTTGCCAATGTTGAATTTCCTTAAATTATATTGAATTCTTTATACTCAATTTTATTTATTTGTATCTTATTTGCTATTTTCTTTTCTGCCTTAGCCTCCACTGTTGCACTCGTGCAAGGAGGGCGGGATGTTTATGTATGAAATACCCCATGTTAATGTTCAGTCTAAGCTTGCTTTTTTGACATTTTCATGTTTTACTTAATTCCTATTTTTCTTGGCGCCTAAAGCTGTTTTTTTGATTGGTGCTAAGTTTTTTCTAAATACTTGATCGGTATTCTTGTATAAACCTCCGAATCGAACGTAAGTTCCCCAAATAAATTATAGCGTTTTAAATAACCCGAATTTAATCCTATTTTGTTTTTCATTTATATATTTTTTTGAGAAAATTATTTCCCATAATCAAATTTCTTTATATATTTTTTTAAACGAGTACGAATATCTAGAAACGGCCGAATGTTATGGAATTCCAATACACATCACTAATGCATACATACAGTTTAGGAATAAGCTCTCTATAAAACCATAATTTGTGGAGTTTGAGGACACTTGGGAAGAAATTTAAAAATAGTTTTGCCTATATATGGAGTACCTTCATATGTAAGCTTATTTAATTTTTGTCTACGCACTGTGCTAGTCTAACAAATGAATTTAATAAAGCAATAAATTAAATTAAATTTTTTTTAATAAAAACTTTTAACTAATTAATTTATTTTTTATCTCATTGTTACGTTATCCCTGGTGGTAGGGGGGTTCACAGTTTTGTTACGATCTGTTACTAGGGGCGTCCAAAATCGGGGAAAACAGCGTTACGTAATATATGGACAGCCCCTTATGGTTCATACAAAGTTTGGTATTAAAAAGTTAATGAGAAATATATGAGTAATAAATTAAAAACTGCTAAGCCGAAGTACCTGAACGAAAAAGCTAAGATTTATGGGTGAAGTCACGGCTACTTTTCAAAATAGGGAATTTTTATTTTGAAAAGTGAAATGTGTATGAAAAGTTTTAATAAAATATGTGTTAATTTTGAATTTGCGCAACTTTTAATTTTTAATTTTTATGGGCGCAGCCCCGCCCCTCTAACTAAAATTTTCGGGTTTTTAGATTTTTCTAGTTGGTTTCTCACCTAATTCTGCTTGTATATCAAATTTCAGCTCCTTAGCGCAACTTTTAACTTTTAATTTTTATGGGCGTAACCCCGCCCACTTTTACAAAGTCAAATTTTTTTTGGTTCAGTCCTAATTATTCGTGTCTAGTTTCGTTACAAACGGATAATAATAGCTAGATAAATAGTATATCTAAATATGCTGAGCCGCAGGGCATTAAAATGAGGTTTAAATTGTATGGGCGTGTCAACGCCCACTTTTTTAATAAAAAATTTACAGCCTTGCATTATCGCAGTATATATGCCGAATTTCAATAAAAAAAAGCTTCCATTAAGCGCCTTATATTAGCGCTTTTAATTCTGACTTTTATGGGCGTAGCCCGGCCCTCCTGGTCGAAATTTCCGAGTTTTCAGATTTTTTTATTTTATTTCTCACCTAGACCTAGCTCTCAATCGAATTTCAGTTCAATAGCACAAACTTTAGTTTTTATGGGCGTAGCCCAGCCCTCCTGGTTAAATTTTTTGGGTTTTCAGATTTTTCTGGTTCATTGCTCAACTAGATCTACCTAGATCAGTGAGTATGTCTTAAAATATGCACTTTTTGCACCTCTATATCTCCGGAACCTTTCATTGTAAAACTTTCAAACTTCGCATATGAGGTTATATGAATTTATTCTAATTGTGGTTTACATATCATAATTTTACGATTGCGGGGAACAAAGATATGAAGGGGGTAAAAACAGCTCGAATGGCTTCGTGTAAATATACAAACTGTGTGCATTGGCCAGAACTTGGCCTGGCGCACTGCCGTGCGCCTAGATATATAAATAAGTTGTCCTATGTTCGTGAGTTCATAACTCGAGAAACACTCAACCGATTTTCATGCTTTGGAAAGGTCTACTTTCACTGATGGTTTATAAAAAAACATAAAAAACTGCTTTGTTTCAAATGTTAATTGTCTGTTGTTTTTCGTTATTAAAATCATTAAAAATGAGTGAATCTGGAACTTTTTTTAATGCTGGTAAGTTTAAAATATTTTACCGTTTGTTATTTATTTTTGAAACTGATTTCATAACTTGTAAATTCTGTTGCAGATGACAGTGATATTTTACCGTTTGTTATTTATTTTTGAAACTGATTTCATAACTTGTAAATTCTGTTGCAGATGACAGTGATGCAGATCCCACATGGGAATTCCTGAGACAGCTCAAGTGGATGGTCAACGTGAACAAGCTGAAGACGCTCTAGCAGATGCTGAAAGTAGTTTGGATGAGATGGAGTCCTTTGGGCAATCAGCAAGAAAGAAAGTGAGAAAAGAAAACTCCTGGGTAAGAAATAAACGTCAAATGAAACGGAACGCTGGTAAGGAATATGTAAATAGAAAAGGGAAACTTCACCAGAAGAAACGCGTGAAATCATACAACCATACATGCAGATTCAAGTGCAATGAGAATATACCTGAGGAAATACGCAATGATATTTTTATAGACTATTGGAGTCTTGAAGATCACAACTTACAATCTTCTTTTTTGAGCTCAGCAATCACTCTTTCTGCTCCATATAAAGTGAAAATGCAAAGCACAAAGAATAAAACTATCACCCCTATTCTGCGTTTCGATTACGTTCCCGCATTCAGTTACGCACGGATCGAAAAGATGTATTCAGCAAAAAACTGAATCGAAAGAAAAAGAAGAAGAGAAGAGTATGTTTAAACCTGCTGTTTTGTTATGAAATGGGTGAAATAGGAACAGAAAAATTAAGCAATTTTGCAAAACTTTTAGCAAAAAGTTAAGTTTAGTGGAAAAAAAACAGTGATTTACCATTAAAACAAATAATAATTAAATATTGTAAAAATTTGCATTACATAAACTCTTGCAAATTTAAATACAGAGAGTTAAAAAAAACGAGATAAGCAAGAGGTATTTGTGGCCAAACTTTTCCAGTGTGAAGAATCCTGTCGCGCCGGAGGTAATAGTTTAATTTTTTACGCATAATTGCAACACAAAAATAAAGTCTATTTATTTAAATTTAATTAAATCCGTAGACAATATCGTTTTTCGTCGTCATTAAATAGGTATGTCAACTTTTTATACTGTTTTACCTGTAATAAATTGAATAAAAATCGCATTTCAATACAGAAAAACAAAACAAAGTGTATAGTTCATTAATTAAACCTTCTTTTGTATTTAATGCTTGCATTATTTTTTTAATTAATCACTTTTTGAAGCTAAACAATCAAAAATTGCAAACGCTCCGCCACTAAAATAACAACTTACAAAAACGTAGTTACGATCGAAATGCAGAATACATAGAATCGAAAGAAAAATCGAAGAACGGAACGCAGAATACCAAAGTTGCCAAACGGAGAAACTTTCGATTCGAATCGAAACGCAGAATAGGGGTGTATAAGTGCTGAATGGATTTAGAGTCTGTAAAGAGATTTTTATGAAAACATTAGATGTGTCAACAAAGAGAGTGGACAATATTGTTAAAAAAAAGAAATTATCTGGAACAGACATAGTTGAAAAAGACAAAAGAGGCAAGAAAGTCCCTGGCAATAAAATTACTGATGCATCAATACAATTAGTAAAAGAGCACATTAAATCATTTCCCAAATATTCAAGTCACTATTCAAGAAATTGTGCCCCCAATAGAAAGTATTTATGTAGCAGCCTAAATGTAACGAAGATGTGGATACTTTACAGGGAATTTTGCGCAGAAAAGGAAACAGAACCAGTGCGTAAGAGTTACTACAGGCATATTTTTAACACATGTTTTAACATTAGTTTCCACAAACCGCAAACAGACACATGTGTTACTTGTGACAAGTTGCAAATTACTATTGAGCATGGTGAAACAGACGCTGTTAAAAATGCAGCCGAAGAAGAAAAATAATTGCATTCGAAAAAAGCTGAAGCAGCAAAACTGGATAAAGATAGAGTTAAAGAGTTTGTAAAAAATGACAGTACTAACACCCATGTGGTAATCTGTTTCGACTTGCAAAAAATGTTGCCAACTCCTGTACTGAGATGCACTCAAGCTTACTATGCCCGTCAACTTTGGAAATACAACTGTTGTGTTCACAATTTATCAACGAAGACGCCAAAATGTACATGTGGAATGAAAGCCAAGCTTCACGTGGATGCCAAGAAGTTAGTTCTTGTCTTTTAAAATTTATAAACTCTTTGCCTGAGAGTGTGACTCACATTACATGTTATAGCGACAACTGTGGTGGCCAGAATAAGAGTCACTACATTGTTCAGTTTTGGTTATATGTCATTAAAAATACTCATATTCAAGAAGTAAACTACTCTCTGGCCACTCATTCATGGAGTGTGACCAAAAATTTTGGTATTATAGAAATTAGCAAGAGAAAGAATTTCTGTCGAATTTATATACCTCAAGATTAAGAGAAGCTAGTGTCAAATTCAAGTAAAAAATTTACCGTAGTATCAATGCAAAATAAGGATTTTATATCTCTAGAGCCCATCAAAAGGTTTTTTAGAAAAAGTGTACCGGGCATCCGAAAGATGCAATGGTTACAATTTCACAAGGATAACCCTTGGAACTAAAGTAAACATGGGAGCTCGAAATGTTGGTCGATCCGTGAAGGTACTCCCACAACTTCCCCCAAAAACAACGTCAAACCAATCAAGTTCGAAAAATTCAAGAACCTCCAGGATCTTCTTTGTTACATACCACCAATTCACCATGAATGGTTTAAAACACTACCTCATGATAAAATGCAGGAAATTCCGGAAACTATCGAAAGCCAACGTGAGGATGAAGATGAGCCCGATGATGTCATGGAATCTGATTATGACGAATAAAAAATTTAGCATAGAACCATAAAAATATTTCTTAATAAAATGTTTTTAAAAATTTTCGTCTATGTGGTTTTCTTATTAGGTATAACTAACAATAGTTTGAGGTACAACTTCATTTATTTAAAAATTTAAAAAAAAAAGTTAAAGCACAAGGGGTGTAAGTGCGACTGTCCTTACTTCAAAGATGATTATTGGGTACTTGTAAATATAAAATATTGCGTTTTTTATCTTATTTGATTAAAATATATCTCAGGATCACTATTAGTTAAGAAGTAATATTCCAGAGTAGCCATGATGTTCGATTTTAAGTGACACTTACTGTATTTATATACATAAGTATTTAAGTACATATGTATGTATGTAAATGTTATTGCCTAGTTTTTGTGTAATGCATATGATACAAATTATACTTCTGTCATTTACATTGAAAAAGACAACAAAATATGAACATTTGCTTGTGTTTTCAATGGTGGAATTCACACTGAATTTGTTATTTGTTTACTTGGTAAAATGGAAAAATTTTCAATACATTTTGTTGTTACAAAATTTAAAAATTTTACGTTTGAAAATTTTATAACAACAAAATATACTGAAACTTTTTCCATTCTACCAAGTAAACAAATAACAAATTCAGTGTGAATTCGACCAATATAAATTCAATTGCGATATACTACATATTTTTGGTTTTACAAACCAGTAAACAACATTTTTTTTTGGCTGCCACTTCTTCGCGCAAATAATTTATAAAAAAAATCTTAGCGTTGGCAACATCTTCACTTAGCATGTCGTTAAATATTTCGCGAACCATCCAAAAAAACCCATCATGTGCTGTATTTTCTTTTGGAGCTGGAACGGCAAAGCGAGCTTCTGCAATTGAGGTAATTTTATCTAAAAACCCAGTGAAGGCGTCACTTTCACTCCCTTGATTAGCCTTTTTTTGGGTTCTATTTGAAGCTTCAGACGGATTGGAGTTGAAGTCGCTATTTTCAGGTGTGACAGCAAAAGATGGTTGGTATTCGCAGTACTCTAAAGACGACACCTATTTGCATATGTACAAAAAAAAACATTAATATAATATTAGTATGGTATAACTAAACATATGTGCATATGTATAATAAAAGGCATATTATGTACTTATGTATGTATATACAAACATACATATCGCACATTTACTTCAATAGTGGCACAACTCAAAAAAACTAGTTTTGCAGAAAACGAGTTTTAAGTTTTCAATTTGCATACAACTCAATGGAGAAATGAAAAAAAATCTTCTCTCAGGAGGTGATGGTACAAGCTATTTATATGAAATTTTTACACAAGATAAAATACGAAATGCGGCATCTTTCTGCATTATTAACTCAAAAAACTCATTTTTTGAGTTACGCCACTATTGAAGTAAATGTGCGATATTTGCATATGAATGTATGTATATGTGTGCATACATGATTATCTAAAATGCAAAATAGTATGTATGTAAAAGTAAAAACTATTTTGCACTTTAGTTGACGCTACTTACATCTACCAAACTTTCAATATTTTCGTTGCCTTCCGAGAAGCTTTCATCCTCACTTTCTATAACTACACTTGTCACCGTCCTGCAGCGGGATAGTAAATATGAAATAGTATATATGTACATACATGCATATGTAAGCTTATATAAACTATTTATAAAGAATTGCTCACCTTCGGGGTTGAATGCGGTCACGCAGAAAATCCATCTGCTCTTTTAATTGCCATTCACTTTCCTCATTCACTTTCACTCCACTACCAGAGGCACTACGCTTTTCCATGTTTTTTTACATATTTATCTTGAAGGGATTAACATCGAGCTTGGCAAACATCCTCTGTAAAAAAAAACAATTATAATGTACATATGTATGTATGTGCGCCTCATTCAAATATTGATAATTTTATACTTACTTGGTAAGCCCACCTCTTTACTAACAGAATTCCAAGCCGCTGCTCTCTTCATTTTATTTCTATAGAGCAGCGAGCTTTTGTTATATAAAAGCTCTTGCTTTTTTACAGCATTAATTAAATTTTCTTCCATTTTATTGTTTAAAAATATGTAATGCACACAAAATAAATAATACAGATTTAGCGGATGCCAAGGTCGTTACAAGAAATAACACGTTTTCTTTATCCTTAATTATTAGTATTCTTTATTTAATAGTTAATAATTTTAGTTTTTTTTCTTAAATACAGTTTGCTTGATTAAAGTTTGTAGTTTTATACCATCTGTTTCGCTTATGGCTTCTAAGCTTCCGGATTTGTTTTGACATGGCTTCCTGCGAGTTATCTTTTATGCTTCCATGTTCAATCTTAACCTTACTCTTGGGGTCCCATATAGTGATTTATATTTCCGCACCCTTGAATGTACCAGCTACCGTCCTACTACTTCCCGTTTCAGTGGAGACATTGTATTGGTTTAGCTGTGAGAACAATCGTTGCAATGCTATCGAGATTTGCCTTTATTGCTTGGCGATGCGTTACTATATTGTTTCGCGTCTAGGCAATCGCTAACAACGTTTTTTGATATTTACTTATCCAGGTTCAACTGTATTGTTTCGCGACTAGGCAATCGCTAACAATGTTTATTAATATCTACTTATCTAGGTTCTACTGTATTGTTTCGCGACTAGGCAATCGCTAACAATGTTTATTAAAGTTACTTATCCAGGTTCTATTGTATTGTTTCGCGACTATGCAATCGCTAACAATATTTATTAATAGTTACTTATCCAGGTTCTACTGTATTGTTTCGCGACTAGGCAATCGCTAACAATGTTTGTTAATATTTGCTTATCTAGGTTCTACAGTATTGTTTCACGACTAGGAAATCGCTAACAATGTTTATTAATATTTACTTGCTTACCCTGATTAATCCTGATCCACTGATGACTACCATGCGACTGAATCCATGTTCTCCTGTATTGCTTTGCGACTAAGTAATCGCTAACAATGTCTCAATTTCTATTCACCGAAGTCCTACTGTATTGCTTCGTGACTAGGTAATCGCTACCAATCTTCGGCCTTTTATACTATTTTTTCCCTTTATGTTATTGTTGTAATATTTGTCAAGATTTCTGCATGCTTATTTTTGTTATTGTTCCTTATTTATTTTATTGAATTGTATTTGTTGTTGTATAATTGTTTTACTTTAATGCGTTTACATGTTTGTATGTATATTTTGTTAGTGACCGTTAATACCTTTGTTTGTAAATTATTTTGTTGGATGTGTTGTTGTTGCAATATTTGTTATTTTATGTTTTTATGTTTGTTACTGAGAAAAGTGTGGCGAAAAGTTAATTAAAATACATCGCATTAATGAAAATATTCACATATTTCATTAAACAAGTTTTTTTACTAAGAAATTTTTTTAATTAAAAAAAAAATATCCACGTCAGAATAATATTTATCGATAACGTAAGAAATAAAGTATATAATAAAGTATTATTTAACATCTTTAGCTTTCAAGAACAGCTGACATTATTTCATGGTGCTTGTAACGCGTACAAAAGTAGAAAGTAGACCTACTTGTTACTTTGAACGCGCCTACGCGTGCTGCGCTTTTTGCAATGTAACATGTCACATACTATTACATTGATTCTACTTTTTTGACAGATGCATAGAAAGCGTAACGCGCAAAAAGCGAGTTAATTTTAAGTTTATAGTGCGAGCATTGAAATTTTTTAATTATTGATTTGTAATCTTTCAGTTAAAATTAAAATCTTTGTCATCAAAAAAAATTAAAAAAATTATTCAACAATACCGGGACGAAGACGTTTACATATTGGCCAAAGAACACGTCATAGCAGTCAAATAAGTTTAAGTAGTTCTAATCAGGATGAAGAAGAGCGATTAGAAAGTAATAAATTAGCAAGACAACGAATATCACAATGAAGATCAAATCAAAATCAAGAACAAAAATAATAACGTATTGAAGGTTGTGAGAGTAAAATGCTAATGGTTGATGGAAAAATGCCAATTGATAATGATGGTTTCATTACAATTTTTTTTATATTCACACAATCAAGAGAAAAACTAATTGAAAAAGTCTTCCCAAATATACAACAGCAATAGAAAAATCATGCTTGGTTGAGTGAAAGAGCTATATTGGCAGGAAAAAATAAGGATGTCAATGATTAGAATTTCATCATTCAATCTCAAATAGATGGTGAATTGATCACATATAAATCTGTTGATACTGTGAAGAATCAAGAAGACGTATTACATTACTCAACTGAATTTTTAAATTCTCTTGATTTGCCTGGAATGCCACCGCATAATTTACAATTGAAAATAGGATCTACAGTCATGATGCTTCATAATATGTATAAATCCACCAAAATTATGCAACGGAACAAGACTTGCGGTTAAAAAATTAATGAATTATGTAATTGAAGCATTTTAAATGGGAAATTCAAAGACGAAGATGTTTTAATACCACGCATCCCAATGATTCCCACTGAGATGCCATTTAAATTTCAACCATTACAGTTTCCCGTTCGTTTGGCCTTTGCAATGACTATTAACAGAGCTCAAGGCCAGTCGTTGCAAGTTTGCGAAATAAATTTAGAATTTCCTGTATTTTCACACGGTCAACTACATGTTGTTTACATGTTGCATGTTCACGTGTTGGGCAGCCGCCGTCTTTATTCATTTTTTGTGAAAATGGCAATACTAAAAATGTCGTTTACCACCAAGCTCTGCAGTAATTTTTTTTTCTTTTTGATGTGCTCACTTTAAAATATTTATATTATTTTGCACTTCTTTTTCAGGAAAATGTCTATTCTTTCTAGAAAATTTAATTTCTTATACAAAGACGTAAACGTATGTTTTTGTATTGTCCAGCAAAGCAGGCAGGGTTACTCTAGTATATATATATTAGGGCGGGTCGATTTGTATGGAGGCAAAAAAAAATCGCTCAAATTACAAGGAAAATTGTATTTTAAGGATCAAAATAAGAAACTTTGCCGTAGAAACCATACCACTAAAATGTATTTTGATGTCCCGACTTTTGATCCGAAGGGTAAAATTTTATTTCCATTACTAAGTAAAATTAATTTTTTCATTTCATTCTGACTAAATAAATTTCTAAAGAGAAAAATAAACTAAAAAAATAAAAAAAAACAGCAATTTCGCTGATTTTTTCTTGCAAAGTGCCAAAAATTTTGATTTTTTGAAATGTGTGAATGGGGAAACCATCCTTGGGGTGGTTCCAGGGGGTGTACCACTGGCATAGCTGGGTCGGCCCTCCAAAATTAGTGGGGGTCGATCATACATTTTGACTCGATTGAGGAACACTAAATGGGTCAAAGTGAGATTTTTCAAAATTTGACCCTTCGGATCAAAAGTAGGGATCATCAAAATACATTTTAGGGGTATGGTTCCTTCGGCAAAGTTTCTTATTTTGATCCCTAGAATACGATTTGCCTTGTATATATATATAAGTAGTAGGGAATTGGGTATTCTGGATCAATTAAAATTGTTAAATTGTGGCTGAAATTGTTAAATTGTGGGCTGAAATTGTTAAATTGTTGCTGAAATTGTTAAATTTGGGTAATTAAAATTTGAAAATTGTTAAATTCTTGGAAATTTGTGTTATTTGTTTACATTAGGAGTTTTTTGTTTACATTAGGACTTTTTGTTTACATTAAGTGTATGTCTGTCTGTCCGTCTGTCGGTCTGCTGTCTGTCTGCCTGACCGTGGATGTTTGTGTGTGGAATATTTTGTGTGAATGTATTAAGGCGGTTCATAGTTTGGCGGTTTTATGTGTGTATATACAGACGAGGAAAATCATAAAAATGATTTTTCCTAATACCAATAGTGAAATAGTGATTATTAATTTTTCCTAATGCCTACGGCAATGCATGATAATTTTTCCTAATGCCTGGCAAAACATGATTATTATTTTTCCTAATGCCTACGGCATGCATGATAATTCTTCCTAATGCCTACGGCAATGCATGATAATTTTTCCTAATGCCGGGCAATACATGAATATTGTTTTTTCAAATGCCGACGGGAAAATGATTTTTCCTAATGACGACGGGAAAACGTGAAAGTTATTTTTTCTAATGCTAATGTAGGTGTTGCTAGACTGTGGGAATTTTAGGCTGACCGTGATTTGAGTGGGTGGCGTTGTTGGCGTAATATGTAACCATAGGGATTTGTGGATGTGTCTGTCTGTCTGTGAGAATTTAGGTGAAGGTTTGATTGGCAGGGGGCGGGGTGTAGTTGAGGTAGATCGATTGCGTGTGTAGTTGTGTGTGTGTGTGTGTGTGTATGTTTGTAGGAATTTCAATGTGTGTATTTCTGTAGGAGCTTAAGGCTGATTGTGATTTATGAGGGGTGAGGTGTTCTAGTAATATGCAACCGGGGGAATCTGTGTGTTTGTATGTCTGTAGGAGTTTAAGGCTGACCATGATTTGGGTGGGCAGGGTTGTTGACGTAATATGTAGCCATGGGGATTTGCGGATGTGTCTGTCTATAGTAGTTTAAGGCTGATCGTGATTTGAGGTGGGTGAGGATGTTGTTGAGGTAAATTGGTTATGTGTATGTATTTATGTATTTCTGTAAGAATTTAAGATGATTATGATTTATTAGGGGCGAGGTGTTCTTGTAATATGTAGCCGTGAGAATCTATGTGTATAGATGTCTGTAGAAGTTTAAGACTATCTGTAATTTCGGGTAGGTGAGAGTGTTGTGTTGTTGAGATTAATCTTGTATATTGTATATGTACCTGCCGCCCATGGCTTTGTTGTAATTTTGAAATAAATGTGGAATTTTCATATCAGTTTTTTGCTTTTTTTCTGAACTCCATCTTTTCACAGTTCCTACAGGATCATAGGAGTCTTGGTTTGTTGCCATTTTGCATATGCTGTTGTCCTTCCAACGAACCAGTAGTATCTCATTTTTTTTTTGTCAAACCTGTAATCAAAATCGGCTCTAGATTTCTTCATCATCTCCTGAACAGTAGCCAGTGGGGATTTCTTTGTGCGATTATCACGTATAGTTCCCGTGGCACGATAGCCTAAGTCGCGCAAATCACGAAGAAGGTCACAACTTGTGAAAAAATTGTCAAAAAATATTTTGTGATTTGCAGGATTTGTGTCTAATTTGTTCAGGAGCATTTTCACAACTTTGCTACTCAATGGCTCATTAGAATTCTCTCTTGACTTACCACAATATATATCAAAAGAATAGCAGTATCCTGTGGAACTTGCCGCAACCCAATTTTTGTAACCGAAGCGTACAGGTTTACCCCGAATAAATTGTTTTGCGGAATGATGTCCGTAATATTTGACCATTGACTCGTCGATCGATATGTTTTCATGAAAAACGTACCACTGGTTAAATTTTTTCATTAGCACATCTGAAAGTTTTCTAACTTTAAACAATTTGTCAGTGGTGCCTTCAGAGTCATTATTGTCAACAAGATGCAAATTTCTCTTTATTTCCTGGAACCTACTTTTCGACATAGCTCTTGAAACAACCTCAACTCCAATGTCTTCATCCAAAGACCAATACATTCTTTCGCGTGGTAGTTTGTGGTAACCAGATAGAATTAGTATCCCAAGGAAAATTTTTAGTTCTGTTACGGTAAGAGTGAAATTGTGTCTATTATTTTGACTTGCATACACCTGACTGAAATTGACAATCATAGCTAGGACTTCTTCATCAAAAAATTTTTCAAATACTTGAGCAGGAGTCAGATCTTTCAAAGCTTCTTTCATACTGATTTCATTCTGTAGTCGATCTTCCGATTCATCATAAATTTTTGAATAAATTGGGTCACATTTTCGCCAAGCTGGAACATATAACGCTGATCGTTTTGCAAAACCAATTCGTTCAGGCGCCGAAGCAATCGTGCTGGTCTTAGCTCTTTTAGCACTCAAGGGCTCATCATCGCTGCTATAATCAGAGACCGAGATATTATCAACATTACGAATAAATAACTCAATTTCTCCAGGAACTTCGTTTGGTAGGGTTCCAACTTTATTTTCATCAACATCTTCTTCTTCATCAGAAACAACACTAGGTTGTGGTGGCATTATAGCTAAATCGTACTCCAAATCACAGTTCTTATCTTCCATTATGGCATTTACGGCTTCCTCCAAACCATGAAAATGTCTACTTGCGCTAAAATACTCTTTATGGTTCATTTTTACTACTAACAAATTATATTAGGTGAAATTTGCACTGTTACTTTTATTTTTAATTGAGACTTACAGAAAGGCAAATACAAAATCGAAAAAAACAGAATTAAGTGTAACTATAAATCTATCTAGTTGTGCTTCAACGATCGGCAAATAACTCTTCACTACTGTTTTCTGTACATATGTACATATCACCATCATTGTAAGCTTATTTGTTGTGGTATTTTACTTACCGTTATTTTTTTTTATAGCAAAAACAATTCACTAAAATTTATTTACTTTCCATTATACATAAATACATGTGTATATATACATACATACACATTTATAAAACGATTCAGCTACTTGTTCTTTTTTTAGTGCAGAATTCTATTACGTATGTACTTATGCAGATATGTAGTACACTTGTGCCCGTTGTACCCAAATTGGCACACCAATATTTTTAGTGCTGTAGAATCATATAAATTTATTTTATTGCATCTAAAAGCCTTTTATATGTTTTGGTATTTATTGAATTTATTAAAAAAATTGATAATAATGGAAATGTAAACTTTGTATAAAAATAATAATCTAGAAACCATACACACCTCCAAAGGAGACTTTATAGTAACATTTAAGAGATTTTTTCTACAAAATCATGTAATGCAATAAAATTTTTTTGTATTATATATAGTGCTTGAACTTTCAGCTTATCAATAACGCAAAAATTAACTGAATACTGTCAACAGATTTTTTAAACGTTCCTCATAAATAAGTGTTCCCAAATTGGCACAGCGGGCTCCTACAGACATACAAACACACAGATTCCCCCGGTTGCATATTACTAGAACACCTCACCCCTCATAAATCACAATCAGCCTCAAGCTCCTACAGAAATACACACATTGAAATTCCTACAAACACACAAACACACACACACACACACGCACACACACACAACTACACACACAATCGATCTACCTCAACTACACCCCGCCCCCTGCCAATCAAACCGTCACCTAAATTCTCACAGACAGACAGACACATCCACAAATCCCTATGGTTACATATTACGCCAACAACGCCACTCACTCAAATCACGGTCAGCCTAAAATTCCCACAGTCTAGCAACACCTACATTAGCATTAGAAAAAATAACTTTCACGTTTTCCCGTCGTCATTAGGAAAAATTATTTTCCCGTCGGCATTTGAAAAAACAATATTCATGTATTGCCCGGCATTAGGAAAAATTATCATGCATTGCCGTAGGCATTAGGAAAAATTATCATGCATGCCGTAGGCATTAGGAAAAATAATAATCATGTTTTGCCCGGCATTAGGAATAATTAATAATCACTATTTCACCATTAGTATTAGGAAAAATCATTTTCATGATTTTCCTCGTCTGTATATACACACTTAAAAACCGCCAAACTATGAACCGCCTTAATACATTCACACAAAATATTCCACACACAAACATCCACGTTCAGGCAGACAGACAGACAGACATACACTTACTGTAAACAAAAAGTCCTAATGTAAACAAAAAACTCCTAATGTAAGCAAATAACACAAATTTCCAAGAATTTAACAATTTTCAAATTTTAATTACCCAAATTTAACAATTTCAGCAACAATTTAATAATTTCAGCCCACAATTTAACAATTTCAGCCACAATTTAACAATTTTAATTGATCCGGAATGCCCAATTCCCTACTACTTATATATATATATACATATATACACATATATATATATATATATATATATATATATATATATATATATATATATATATATATATGCCTTTAAGGAAATTATATTCGAAATTTACTGAAATAAAATATATGTATATGGTTCAAAAGGATTTAGTAACTTCTTTCTAAATCCGTATAAAAAGTTAAAATCGGTTGATATCGGTTAGAGGTTGGTAAGTGCCTAAGGGTACGAAAAACCGGCTTTTTACCCGTAACTCAAGATTTTGGGGGTGTTTGGAAAATTTCAAATACAGATTCTTGTTATGCTAGACAATACCTACCAGAAAAATAGTAACACTTTATCACACAGTGTTATTTATATCTTGCTAATTTAAAATTAAAATTGGAAAAACAATTGGACAAAATTCGATAGATCGTCTCACAAAAAATTCAACACATACTTTTGAGAAATCTTCATTCAATGTGGTGTGAATGAAACTTATAATTTTTTAATACATACCCACATCCAAAAAGCTATAATGACAGCGAACTTTTTCGAAATCATCTAAGTTCAGGGGCTGGTAGCTACCCCTAAACCTTAATAAAAAATTTTAAATATATCATGCGTCATTTTCTCACTGTGCGTAATATATCTAGGTGCACGGCAGTGCGCCAGGCCAAGTTCTGGCCAATGCACGCAGTGTGTATATTTACACGAAAGCATTCGAGCCATTTCGAAACCATTTTACCCCCCTCATAACTTTGTTCCCCGCAATCGTAAAATTATGATATTTAAAACATAATTAGAATAAATTCACATAACCTTATTTTAGAGTTTTACAATGAAAGGTTCCGGAGATATAGGGGTGCAAAAAGTGCATATTTTAAGACATACTCACTGACCACTGACACACTCATCAAATTGATTAAGCACTTCCGCTAGCGTTAGAGAGCTAAAATTCGGTACAAGAGTAGATCTAGGTGAGCAATGAATCAGAAAAATCGGAAAACGCAAAAATTTTTACCAGGAGGTTGGGGCTGCGCCCATAAAAATTAAAATTTGTGCTATTGAACTGAAATTCGATAGAGAGCTAGGTCTAGGTGAGAAATGAAATATAAAAAAATTAAAAACTCGGAAATTTCGAGCAGGAGGGCGGGGCTACGCCCATAAATGTCAGAACTAAAAAAGCTAATATGAGGCGCATAATGGAAGCTTGTTTTTATTGAAATTCACATATATACTGCGATAAAGCACTGCGGCTCAGCATATTTAGATATACTATTTATATAGCTATTATTATCCGTTTGTAACGAAACTAGACACGAATAATTATCACTGACCAAAAAAATTGACTTTGGAAAAGTGGGTGGGGTTACGCCCATAAAAATTAAAAGTTAAAAGTTCCGCTAAGGAGCTGAAATTTGATACACAATTAGGATTAGGTGAGAAACCAACTAGAAAAATCTAAAAACCCGGAAATTTTAGTTAGAGGGGCGGGGCTGCGCCCATAAATTTGATATACAAGTAGGTCTAAGTGAGGAACTAACTAGAAAAATCTGAAAACCCAAAAAATTTTAGTAGAATGGGCGGGGCCACGCTAGTATTATTTGAATTAAAAACTTAATACACAGCTTTTAATTCAAGCCAATTTAGTGAAATCTTGCATACGCATTGCACACACACAATACTGTAAACTATCACCTTAATAATTTGGCCTGATCACTCCCATAAAATGTTAGCCTTGTGTTTAATATACATCGGTCTAGCATATTTTAGAAGAAAATTAGCATGAATTATAAGCGCTGCTCACAACAAAATTTTGAGTTAGGAATAGTGGGAGAGATAATGCTGATAAAATCTAAAGATATAATTCGCGCTAGAGAGCTGACATTTTATACACTAGTAAGTGTAGCTGAGTAGGCCAATGGGAAAATCTTAAAACCAAATTCAAAATTAACATACATTTTATTAAAACTTTTCATACACATTGCACTTCTCCAAAATAAAAATTCCCTATTTTGAAAAGTAGCCGTGACTTCACCCATAAATCTTAGCTTTTTCGTTCAGGTACTTCGGCTTAACAGTTTTTAATTTATTACTCATATATTTCTCATTAACTTTTTAATACCAAACTTTGCATGAACCATAAGCACTAGCATATATAAAAGTCGGCGGGGCCATGCCCATAAACATTTTATGTAATATTATACTATAGAGAGCTGACATTTTGTACACAAATAGTAATTGATTTACGCAATCGGAAATTCCGAAAATTAAAAGCACCAGCTACCCTATTGAAACTTTGCATACACATTGGGCATATCATTTTGATTTATGTACTGCGGCTAAGCAGACTTTAATATGCAAATAGATTAAGAAAATAGGCGAGATCATGCTCAGTAAAATTTACGCTGTATTTTACATGTTTCTTCCAGTCGGCTCTTACCAAATTGCATACACACTGCCGACCCGTTGTAATGGCACAATAGTGCATTTTTAAGGTCAACAATTCAACACCCATCACACTCTTACCCATTATTTTATGTACCTCTGTCATTTTCAACTACCACCAGGGGAGTCTATTTTTGACAACGGGTGTGGCAATCCCTGGGTCCCAGCTGGGATAATGTGGCTTTTTCCACTGATGGACCTTTGGTACATTACCCGTAGAATTTATGTGTTACTATCCGATCTCTGGCAAACAGAGCAAAGGATGTGCACATATTTATAAAAGGAAAACAAATATTGTACGCCCGTTGTTGTAAGTTAGGTGCAGCGTCACCTAGAACTGCTCCTGAGTTCAAAAGACGATAGAGGTGAAGCCCTTGTTGTGGAACTTCGAGGTTTCACCAGAGGCTACTTCTGGGGCCACGGGTGCCGGTTGCCCGACAGCTGACCTGCTTAGAGATAAATGCATTTCGGTTGTCAGGATCCTGTGCTGAAATGGTTGTTCGTCCCAAGGGACGTTGCATATATGTATCAGATCATACGTGTCATATCTCAGTAGGCACAGAATTTTGGCGGCGAGCTTGCGTTATTTTTTTCGTGGGTCGTTCTCGCTGCCCTGAAGTTTTTAGTGCATGTAGCGGTCGTCAGTTTCCTTTGCTAAAATGCCGAGTTCGTCCTAGCCCACGGGGTTAAAGGGATGATTTTGGTATGTCTGGAGTAGGCATTGGTTATTTGGCGACACAGGCATGCGCTCATTTCGAATGAGTGGTTAGCTGTGCCGGCAATGGTTGAGGAATTCTCTTGGGGACCTCGCTGTTGGTGTATACACAACACCATAGCGTGGAAGCCGGAGAATTATCGTGGTGGCTGTGGTTGCTACCAAAATCGCTGGGAGAATAGTCTTGGCTTTCCAGTGTTAAATCAATGCTAATGGTTGACCTGACGCCGTTAGCGAGAGACTATTCTAGGTACTGTTGCCATTCAACAGAGCTGCTATGGGCACGGATATAGCAGCAGAGTTTAGATAGCTCAAAGTACCTCAGCAAGGTACTTGAATATAGAACAGGGATAGCTATATTCAAAGATTGCAGCCTATGTGCCTTATGGAGTGGGTCATAGGTTCATTCTAAAAGGGTGCATGGGGGCGTTGGTCTGGCGTCTAACCCAAACCCGGTGCTTTGACACACGTGAGATTAGGCCGTAATGGCAGGTACTCACGTAAAGCTATTGCACATCTGTCATTTTCAACTGGCACAGTGATCATGAATAGAAATAAAATACAATAGAAATTTTAAGTTAAAAAAGTGTTATTATCGAAATCTTTTCAAAAAGTAATCAGATCCTCACAAAAACATAAATGTGAAAAACGGGCAAGTTCTTATCCAAAATTTCGTCCATTAAAAGTTGTGAGATATAAATTTTGACCAAGTTCTTCTTTGCCTCAATACCTAACACAGAAATATGTGTGTTAAAAATTTGTAATCGTAAGGGTTTCATATAATTTCTAAATAATCTGTTAACTTGGCAATATTTTTACCTTTCCAAAACAGGGGAGAATAATGTATAAATGTTCATTTCTTTATATTGATAAAAAATGTTGTCAAGTTGCCAGATTATCTAAAAATTATATGACACCCTTACGATTACAAATTTTTATCACACATAATATATTTCTGTGTTAGGTATTGTGGCAAAGAAGAACTTGGTCAAAATTTATATCTCACAACTTTTAATGGCCGAAATTTTGGATAAGAACTTGGCTGTTTTTCACATTTATGTTTTTGTGAGGATATTCCATTTTGCCAATAACAAAATGCATTTTTTATGAACCGGCCTATGAAGATTATAGGGAAATTATTCGAATATTCGGCAAAAAATTATTCTTCAAAATTGAAAAATGTTTGCTACTTCGAATGGGAAAAATTGGAACATCAAATAATTATTGTTCGAATGATAATAATATATTGTAATCTGCGACCATGAATAAAATATCATTTAAAAACAATGAATATAATCTCCATATTAATAGGCTTTAGAATAAATTAAGTTTAATGTAATTGTGTCAAGAGTCTCATTAATATAAATCATTAATGCAAAATTTTGTTGAATATTACTTATATTTACAATTTAACACTATATAAAAACTAATACAAAACTTGAAAATTTTCTTTATAGATCGACAAATTTTTAACAAAAAGTTTAAAACAAGAAGTAAAATTCTCTGCGTATGGCTTTTTTGCTATAGGTCATTCTACACTTTTCAAGGTAATTATAAAAAGTTTATGTTTATGTAATTACTCCCTCCTATTCTGTAAACCGAATCCGATTAAATTTCTAATTTTAAAAAATTGAATAATGGTGCCGCAGACTTGTTTAAAATCATAAACGGTAATTTTCCTTTAAATGTAATATTTGAGAATATAATAAAAGATTTGAAAAAATCTAAGAAAATATTTCGATATTCGGTGTTAGTTTTATAAAATCGTGCGATTGCAAACCGATCCGTTTACAGAACAGGGCTAACATGTGTCTAAAAAAATTAATTATTTTTTCAATATTTTTTATATAAAGAACAATCAACAGCAAGATTTTTATTTTGTTCAATATTTCGCTATTCCTTTGTGTAGCATCTTCAGGAAATGATTATGTGTGTGTATTTTAACATTTTCAAACAAATTGAAAAATATTTGTGTTATGAATTTTTTTAAATAAATTAAAAACAAACAATAATTATTATAAAATTTAAACGAAACACAAACATTAACGGCCTAATTCATAAAAATTCCATATATCAGCTTTTATCTGTACATTAGTTATGAAACCGATTTTGCTTTAAAAAGATCTAATAAAAATTTGTATTTATAAGTGATTAATATCAGTGAATTGTGGGCTTTTATATTGACACACATTTCAGTGAAACGCATGTAAAAAATATCATTTAAAAACTATGAAACATGCGTTTTCATTGACAACATCTTACATCTACCATCATCTCGCTTGTAAAAAAGACAACAAGTATTGTATAAGTTTTGTTAAGGAAATTATAGAAAATAGATTTTGATGTAAAATTAATAATTAATGCAAGAACAAACCCAGTTAAAGTGCTGCACATGACAATTATAAAAGATTTGCAGGAATACGATAAAGATTTTTTAAAAGGTACATACATATGTATATGTACTATGTATATATGTATGTCGTTTTTCTTAGTTTTTGACCAGCGTTGCCACTTGTGGAAAAAGAAATTACAAAGTCGCAAGTCTAAAATAATGCAAGACCGAATGAAATAGACCAAAAAATTTAAGCAAAATTTGTATTTTCTTATTAGTTTTTAAGTAAATTGAAATTTAATACGAGTTACTTTTTAAATATTTAAAAAAAGGTACAACAAAATTAAGTATATAAAAAAATTCACTAATTCGTAAATATTTACTTCAACGAAGAATAATTTACCACTTTCCTCATAACATTTTGTCTGAATTTAATAAAATATTCTTTAAACCTGGCGTTCGAGGAGAGGATTATCAACCTTTTCATTTCTTAATTAAACTCATTTATTCATTGAAGCATATGAACATATTGTTACGAAAATAGCCGTCGACAGGTTTAAGCAGCATTACACAAAAATATTCCAACAGGGTTAATGTAAGTGCTACGCGAAAATATTCCTACAGAGTCAAAGCAAAGAATAGTCTAGAATAGTAGCCAACAACTAAATAAGCATGCCTAGCTTGATTAAATGTAAACAAGCAAAAGCAACAACAACAAAAAGCGTCTGCTTATTAAGAAGATTCACATATTTACACACATACATACATGCTAATTCAAACGAAAAGCAAAAGATAAACAACCACCGTGTATTGCTTAGTTAATGATGTACACACGTATGCATATACACATGTATGTACATAGTTACCACATGAACTTAATTAGGCAGCATATAAGATGATAATGATCGTCTAGATATTGCTTGAAACTTCTAGTGGAATTTGTGTGAAATATAAAAAGAGGTGACGCATCCAATGAGTTAGCCAGTAACGAGTTAGTTGCGAGCCAGTTATAGCTGTTTTGTGAACGAGTTGCAATCAGTTAATCAGTTGCGAGTGAACAAGTCAGTTGATAATTAAGTTGTGAATTAATAATAGTCTGTCGTGGAATTGAAATTATTGCAGAGTCTATCGTGTCGACAGGAGTAAAGGAAACAGCGCAGCGAATAGATGTTTGTAAGGGTGTAAGTAAAGCCAGTGAGTCTTTATTGGTGTATCAACTGTGAGTGTCGGCAGAGTGAGTGCTGTGTGTGACGAGCAGCAGACAAAGAGGTGTCACGTGAATACTTGCGCAGCCAGCTAAGAGACGTGCGTAAGCTACAGCGAGGAAGGCGTAGTGGTAACCAGTTGTGAATATTTGTATGTAATTTATTTGACTCGAAAAAATCTAAATTCCTCAACATTTTCATTAGTATATAAAAATATATCAAGCCTTTTTTTCGATTTTATCGTAAGCGGCATACTATCGAAAATATACTTTTTTATTGAACTTAAAATTTTATGGGCCTACCCATGGTTTAGAATTATGAAAATGCGATAATTGTTGATAACTTTTAAGACACTAACTGTAAAGTTTTATCGTAAGAGACGATTGGCGGCCGTCGCGACATCAGTACCACCAAAATTTATCTTTGTGTCGACGATGTTAAATTTATTAAGATACTTGTGACTACTATTTGTCGAATAACACTTGGATTTATAAATAAATTCATATACATACATATGTATTTAAGTACTTATGTATACAGAAGCAGGGATGCGATGTCATATTTACAAATTGTACTAACTTTCAAAAAAAATTTTAATTTTTTCAGTACGATTGTACCTAATTCTTTATTTATATTTTTTTAATACTTGTACTTTTTAATTAACAAAAAATCAATTAACAAAACGCCAGAAGGTGCACAAAGAATATTAGTTGGTGAGATCTGAATATAAAAGTAACATTTACGATATACTACGTTTATAACCTTTTTTATTCGATTGTTCACAGTCGATGCAAATACTCGGCTTCTCTCCTTGGTACGAAAATAAAATTTCCACATTTGCAGATGAATTTGGAATAAATAACATTCCTTCAGCAATTCTTTAAGTACCGAAAAACATCGTTTGATTTACTTAATTTTCTAATACCTTCGAGCTAAAGATTAAGGGTCTTATGCAAAAAAACTCAATAAAGCTTTGCCAAGTAATGTTAAGTAAAGTTGTATTCTAAAAAAATTATTGTATAAGAATTCTAAAGTAGGCACCCACGTTTGTTAAGACTACTTTAAGTTGATATTTCCAAAATGTGTATTTTGTACCTCAAATATTTTTACTAATATAGCACATACTGATTCATGTTACATCTGAAAATGAAGCTAGAAGTGCCTGCTCTTATCTTAAATTTATTATTTCTGTCATGTAATGGGAAACATCACCAAATTATCCAACTGCTTCGAAATACATAGCAAAATCCATAAAAAAATATTAAAATAAATACAATTATACAAAAATGTTTTAGTGATGTACATAAAATCAAAACAAATCGAAAAAAGCTGGATATTCAAATACTCGTTTCATTCGAATAAAACAAATTGTGATAATTTTTCACATTTTTTTACTTTTACTTCATGGTTGTGTTTATCTGTTTTCCTATTAAGTCAGAAGCTCATTTTTTTTAAATTAGGTTGCTTTACTTCAAGATAATAAAAATTTATTTAATAAAATAAAAAAAATATTTGAATACCCGAATGAAATTGTATTCAATTTTGTACATCATAAGCTGTGAAGTGGTTGTTGAACACGGTGGTGTTACCAGTATTTATTATTAAATCACAAAATATTTAAAGTTGTCTTTTGCATATGATTTTTTAATAAAGCTATGTTAGCCTTAAACTGCTTATCAACTACTATGAACTTTAAAGCTAAAGTAAAATATTTTTTTGCATAAGGGGGTAAGGGTCTTATGCAAAAAACTTAATAAAGCTTTGCCAAGTAAAGTTGTATTCTAATAAAATTATTGTATAAACATTCTAAAGTAGGCACCCACGTTTGTTAAGACTACTTTAAGTTGATATTTCCAAAATGTGTGTTTTGTACCTTAAATATTTTTATTAATATAGCACATACTGATTCATGTTACATCTGAAAATGAAGCTAGAAGTGCCTGCTCTTATCTTAAATTTATTATTTCTGTCATGTAATGGGAAACATCACCAAATTATCCAACTGATTCGAAATGCATAGCAAAATCCATAAAAAAATATTAAAATAAATACAATTATACAAAAATGTTTTAGTGATGTACATACAATCAAAGCAAATCGAAAAAAGCTGGATATTCAAATACTCGTTTCATTCGAATAAAACAAATTGTGATAATTTTTCACATTTTTTTTACTTTTACTTCATAGTTGTGTTTATCTGTTTTATTACCATGTCAGAAGCTCATATTTTTTAAATTAGGTTGCTTTACTTCAAGATAATGAAAATTTATTTAATAAAATAAAAAATTATTTGAATACCCGAATGAAATTGTATTCGATTTTGTACATCATAAGCTGTGAAATGGTTGTTGAACACGGTGGTGTTACCAGTATTTATTATTAAATCACAAAATATTTAAAGTTGTCTTTTGCATATGATTTCTTAACAAAGCTATGTTAGCCTTAAAGTGCTTGGCAACTAATATGAACTTTAAGGCTGAAGTAAAATATTTTTTTGCATAAGGGGTTAACCCCCTGGAATTGTTTTTTAATGTACACTTCAAGCACGCATTATTTTTTGCATAAGGGGGTTAATATATTTTAATGCTATTTTTGGCATGTAATATAATATAAAGAGATTCCAGTAGTGCTAAATGGGTCATTGCGGTGCTACGGTACTTTTGGCATTCAAATAGCGCTAAAATTATACAATTGTACCAACTTTTCCATCGCTGTACAAAAGCTTAAATCAACTACGGATAATTTGCTTCAAAGCTGCCGGCTACTAGTATCGATAGTGGAAAAAACTATCGATATTTCATTTACAACTAAACTATCGATACTATCGATAGTACTATCGATAGTTTTGCAGCTCTAGTTTAGGGCCATTTTAACGACTTACCTTTAGCTAAAGTAGGGTTGCCAGTCGTACTGATTTTGCCAGTCGTACTGATTTTGCCAGTACATGTACTGATTTTTGTTTAAGGTACTGATTTATGCATAACTAACAAATCAGTACGCAAATGTACTGAATTTTTCATGTATGTCTGTTTTTATATATTAATTATGATCAATGTATAAGATATATAAAGACGTTCCACGTAGAACATTAAATGAAAACTAAAATTGTTTGCGTTTATTGATGCTGTGGGGGAAGTAACAAGGGAAAAATATATTGTTTGTTATTTGAACGAAACCACAAAGAGAGCACAAAATTTTTGAGCATGCACACTTATATAAATATGTATGTAGTAATGTTGTATGGCATACAATGTATGCACACACATAATTGAAGCTTATAGAGAAATTTAGTTGTGTGTGTGTTATATTTCTTATTTAAAGCATGGGTGACCAAGATAAATTTAAGGTTGTGTAAGTGAGCGAAAAAGATAAACACACAGCCAGAAACAATCAATAAAAGTAATTCTTATATTTTTTTTTATGAAAGAATTTTTTGAATAAGATAGAATTTTTTGAAAGAATAATGAACAGTTACACCCGCTATGCATGTACATTCGTCGCTGTTTCAGTCACAGAATACACAGAAGTGAAGAAAGTGACAGGTAAAAAAAGCTCCAATCAGGTTTTTGTTAAAATTCATGGAAGAAAGAGAAAAGCATAGTGTATTTGATACTGTAGTGTATTACTACTTACCAATTAAGACAGCTAATAAAAATGTATTGCACTAGAAAGACGTAGCAAAACAAAACCGACGACAAAATTTGAGGGAAAACGAGGCAAACTGAAAGATACCCGTATCTTTCGTCTCGTGACACTTCTGTATGTTTTGTGGTTTCAGTGAAGATTAAATTAAGTTTTGTTTTGTATGTAGGCAAAACCATTTTTTAACATTAACAGCATACATAATAAATTTCTCGCAGTGCGTTTGAGAAAAATGAGTAAAAAGATAAGCAAAAATTTATCTCAGATAAGACTTAATGAAAGAGAATAAGCATACGTGTGAATTCGATTTGCAAAAATTTGCTACATGATGTTCACCCATGATTTAAAGCGCAGTCAAGTAGGAGCAAAAAAATGAAATAACTAAAAGAAGTTTCTTGTTTTGATATATTCATGTGCAAATAAATCACGAAAATCGAATGCGACCAATTGTGTTATTGTAGGGTAAAAATACGTGCTTTATTGTTGTAAAATTAAAAATAAGTTGATTCGCACCGAACTATAATTATTTTATTTAGATATTTCAATTATATATATATATATATATATAATTATATATATATATGTATAAAATAAATAAAACGTGAGCTTACTTACATAAGTTTGCAAACCATGATTATTTATTTTTGTTTACAAAAGAAAAGGTTTTATTTATTGCTTTAAAATTTTGAGTTTTTCAGTGCTTGTTGATTTGAATTTATATGTTTCCCACGACAAATGTTTTCGTAGCAGTGTAAGAACTAATAAATTAAGCATTTCCATCCTGTGCTTAAAGCATACGTAGCTCTCGTCAAACCAAAAGGAATATATTGTATTTTTGGTACAATTTACGCATTGTTCAACAATAGTTTTTTTATGTTTTTTATTTCTTTAGAATTAGTAAAAACATTTTCGAAAACTTTTATGTGAATCTTACAAACTGCAAAAAATAAGTCTGATGGAGCACACAAGTTTCCGAAATCTGTTTCTTTATCATAATTTTTAGCGTGAACAAACATTTCTGAAGGATATGACAAAACTTGTGCTGGTTTAATTATATCCACACGACATTTAGCGCAAGTAATTCGTTGAGCTATATAACCAACAAAATATCGGCTTGATGTTAACTCTATCGGAACATTATTAGAGTTAAAACAATCTGCATATTCATTAAAATAATCTTCATTTTCATCGAATATGTTTCTTACATTAACGTCAGGTGTGCGACTACTTTCTGCTGTACTTCCACTTCTTTGAGTATCTTCTAAAATTTTTTGGAACTCAATAGGTAAAAATATCGCATCGTCGTTTGCACAATTTGAAGAGGTACTAAATTACGTTGGTTTAAGAGATAGCAGTTTAGCTACTGCGACATTTAATTCATAGACCGAAGGATTTATGCAGTGTCCGCCCTTGGCACGTATATATGAAAACAAGTTTTCCAATGGATCTTGATTAGAATGGCTCGTTAAAATGCATATCAAATTTGAGTTTTCCGCAAACAATTCTTACGATAACGATAAAATAGCTCTCGTAGTTTGAATTAGGCCATCGATTGAAAATATTTTATTTCCTGCGTATTCAACCTGTTTCATATAGGTAATTAGCTCTTCGAGTAATTGCCAAGTTGTGCTTTTCGGCTTCAGGCCACGCTTCAGGGGCTTTGCATCGTTAAAATACATGCTGTTTAAGCAATCAAAATAGCTATCGAGTTTTTTTTTATAAAAGAGCATGTTGAAGTGGCTATTGCTGCGGAACTTCGTGTAAACTGGCGATTTTCATTTACAGATTGGATTGCAGCAGCAACTGAATTGCTCAAAGTATGGACAGCATCTTCTAAAAATTATTTGGGTTTATGTGCACCGTTGTTAATTTTGTCATTTTGGTTACTTTTCCATACTCCAACTCGAATATTTCTCTAACAGCATTTCTCTCTAGCATTTTCTATTATTGGGTCCTTGATCACACGTAAGCCCACGCACATTTAGTCCCATTTCTCTTAAAATGTCCAAGTTTGTCTCTACAAGTTTTTTTAGTACATCACCTTTTATTGAACTGGAAGTAACAAAATAATTTAAAACGAACTTCAAATTTTTTACAACTCCTCTTATCATAAAAACGCAAACTTGGGGCCCCATTTGATTCACTCGTTCATATCCTAAATCGACAACTCCATCTATAACATCTGCACATTTATTATAAGTAAAATTTTTTCTTATAACTAGATACTTCATCAAAAATTAAAATGCATTCTTTTTCAAAAGGTTGCATCTATTTAACAGTTTCTGTGAGCGCATTGTATATACATGAATTGGTACCTGGCTGCAAATTTTTAATGCTACTCCATCTACTAAGGGATGAAGGACTCGGAAGGTTCAATTTCAATATATTTCTTAAGAACAAGTATGTGGAGGTTGATCTATAAAATATACTTTAAGAAAAGCTTATCTCATTCTCTTCCCAATGCGCATTTGTCCCTCTATTTATCTTTAGGAGCATTTTGCAAAAAGTTTTTTCGTTTGGATTTATATTTAAATTATCAACTTCGGCTTCAATAGATTTCTTCATCATTATTTTGCTTTCTAACGTTTTTATCCTTCTTTTTAAACTTTCGGATTTTTTCTTTAATTTAAGTTTGTCTTGCGAAACAGTCTTAAGTTTTTTAAACATTGTAAAATAATTCTTTTTATAGAACTCTTCATTTCTACAACTTTTATAACAATTTGTGCAAAACGATGGTGATTCCGATCTTTTGCGCTTAAGAGACGGACATCTAAACAAGGGTAAGGCAACATCCTCACTTAATAAACACTTTTCTATGCCCGAGTCATCAGTCAAATTTAAGGTTGGTACTGCGTCGCGCTTCAAGTATTTCTTTCCTATATTTTCCGACGAAAAGTGTCTTTCACATATATATAATGTCCGCGATTTTTCCAAAAATCTTTCGTCAAAGTTGCACTTTTCTATCCACGCTTTAAGTAATATGTCATTGCAATATGGGAAACGAAAGATTTTTAAGTTTGGAAAACTTCTTTTGGATCTGCCACAATGAGGCAAACAACACTTATTGCCTGCTTTAAGCGATAACTTCTTTTGTTTTACTACGGAAGTAATTTCAATTAGTTCACTCATTATGATATTATTTATTTATATTATTATTCAAATTTTTTTAATTTCACACTAGATTATATTTTCAAGCACTTGTAACTCACAACGAAAGCGATACTGAAATAAAGTTAAATAAATAGTTTCCAACGTAAACGCTAAATATATTAAATTCAAATAACGGTAAATTTATATTCGGTGCGAATCCATGTATTTGCAAAAGTACAACAATAAAATATATATTTTTGCCATACAAATAGACAATCGGTAACATTAAATTTTATGTAGCTTATGTCCATACACATATGCATATGTGCAAAAACACAAGTTCTTTTTGTTTGTGTAAATTTTTTCTTTGCTTTAAGTTAAATACACACATCCATTCATACTTACGCATGCAAAGGCACACACGCATGCATGCTTATGCAGATGAATAGCGAAGACTTGAGAATAATAAGTGCTCTGAGAAAATAAATTACTCTTAGCAAATTAAGCACTGGCAGTACAATGTATGGTCGTAGAACATCTTTATAGATTTATAGTCTTTGGCTTTATGCTTTGCTAATATTTTTACATAGTAAAAATAACAAAAACAAAAAAAAAACAGCAAACAAAAAAAATTAAACAAAGTGATATTGAGGAATACTATATATGTGTACCTCTAAACATATAAACAATCATAAATAACAAAAACAAAAAAAGACCGCAAACAAAAAAAAAACACAAACGAATATCCCTTGAGGAATTCTTTGAATGAGTGCCTCAAATACAAAAAAATTTGAAGTGAGTTCTAACGGCAGAAATGCTTATTTTACTGTGAGTTCTGAAACTCTTAATGAAAAAAATATAAATAATAAATCTGATGAAAGTCTTTTTTTAACGTCAAAGCCAATTTTTCGTCAGCGATCAACTTCGCTTTGTCCAATGCCAAATAATAATAATGCGTTAACATTACAGTTGCCTAGTACTTCTTCATATATGCCAGTAATATCATACCCTTCAGGCTCGTGTTCATCACTTAACAAAGTTATCACTACAGATAACAGCGGCTCGAAACTCAAGGTGAAATTTCTCCCTTTTCCAATTAGATCTTTTTGTGTTCTCTATTACTTGCTATTAGTTGGAATTGTTCCTCGTGAAAAATTTCACATGGAAGTTTATTCATAATACCGCTGATTGTGTAATTTTTGATAATCTAGCTTAACAAATGGAAATCGATTTTTATTTCAATGATTGTGCAAATTTTGATTTTACTACATCAATAAAAATTATACAGGTCATCATGAAAGTTGACTTTTTTTTATTTGTGTAAGTATTTCAATATAAAAGTAACTAAATAAAATCTTTATACATTACATTTTCTTGTGCCTCGGAGCAGTATTTTAAGCAGCTAATTTAATATAAATTCCAATTTGCTAACAAGTTGCTCGTTTTTGTTGGTAAACTAAAAATAAAAAAAGAAATAAGCTTTTATGTAATTAAACAAAAAAGTATTGGCACAACTTTGATTTCTTCAGTTTTTATTTGTATAGCTTCAAGAGAATATGAAGGAAACTGCAAATAATATTTTGTGTATGTTTCATTTAAAGCAGAAGTAATTGATTCAATTATTTTTGAATGATATTAAAAAATTTGCAATGTTCAATATGATCTCAATACTTTATATTCCAGAGCACTTCCAATGCAACAAGCTGTTTGCATTGCGTTTATAATAGGATCCAAGATTTCTTAGCAAATCTTCTAAATGTTTTTAGTATAAGTAGTATAAATGTAGGGATACTGGCCCAATGTATTTTTCCCATAATAATCATTCTAATTAGAATATGTAGTATTTCTATAAGGATGATTCTAATTAGAATACGTATTTTCCATAAGAACCATTCTAATTAGAATATTTATTTTCCATAAGGATCATTCCAATTAGAATATATCTGGAAATTCTGCTACAAATATATTTTTCCATAAAGAGGATCTTTCCAATTAGAACATATATTTACCATTAAGGATCAAACTAGTTAGAAAAATGCAATAATTCTGATATATATTTTCCATAAAGATCAAACCAATTAGAAAAATATGAAAGAGAAACTAAAATGAGAGTATATAATTTTCTCATAAGAAGTTTAACAAAGACATTTTTTGTAAATGGAACAATTCGAATGAGATTCGCATTTGAGTAATTTTATTAAAATGAGAGTTCGATTGACTCACAAATATTGATATAAGAAACCAATCAGAATTTATGTTTAGTTATTGTTATTCAAAAGTACTTGAAATTACGTTCAACAAAAATGGTAAGAATGAAGTTTTACACCTAATTCACACGAAGACTTTTATGAAGTCTATTTTTCGACGTCACTTTTTGTTTGTTAGCGAACGGAGTAGAGAAGAAAGAGGGGTAGAAAAAATGACTCGATTTCTGTTTTCCATAGTTTTTTCATATTTCTCTTTACATTGCTCTTGTTGTTTTACGTTTCAAAGTTACTCTTCTATCTTATTGTTATTTTTTATTGTTACTCTTCCAGCTTATTGGCTATATGAGTGGAGAGAAGTAAAATTAGACGTCCAAAAAAAAAAACATCGTATGAATGGAAGGAATTTTTGGTAGCAACTTCAAAAGAGAATTAAGAAAAATAGACGTCATAAATTTCACCGTTTGAATTAGCACTTATATAACATTAGATTTTTTTATTTATTATATGAAAGTTTAAGAAAAACATAAAAAAATTAATTTGTTTTAATTTTTTTGTTTTAGATCTATCAACAAATAATTAACATTGCCCAAGGAATAAAATCAGAATACACAAAAATTTATGACATTCCCTTAAATGAACCTTACAAGATTTTAAGTTTTGAATGGAAGGTTACACAATATGAATCCAAAGTTATTGCATATTTAGACAACAATAAGTGGTTTTATCTTCCACAAAGAATCGTTAAATATTTAAACAGAGAGGATCCTTACTTGTGGACAATTATTTGCAAAGGACGTCAATCACAAAATGATTCAGCAATATTTGAACTAAACTATAGCTAAATTTTTTATTTGTCATAAGAAATTTTATGTAGTTGCAAAATTTTTAAAACAATAAATGTGTTTAGTAAAGTAAAGTGAGAGTCGATTATTTATTGATTTTTATGTTAAACATACGCATGCTTGTATTTTATTATGAATTAAAAATCCATTTTAGGAAAATTTTTCAGGAAAGATTTTAAAAAATTAAGTTTAAATTTTATGTATGAGGGCTTATGTTTTAAATGAGTTATCTTATTTATTAATTATTTTCCTTTTGCTAAAAAATGATAGGACATTTAAAAATTAAACGCAAGGTAAACATGCATGTGCAAGACACATGTTCATATATGCGTTACAATGTTTTATTACTTTTTCCATTTACATGGAAATTTTCAAAATTCTTAGCAAAAAAAATTACACGAAATACTATTAAGAACGAAAGACATGCGTATGCATGCTTTTTCGTGATATATTTTGCTTAAATCTAGTTTTGCTTTTGTTAAAAAAGGATAGGACATTTAAAAATTAAATGAAAAGTAAACATGCATGTGCAATACACATGGTCAAATATGCAAGTAGTAGGGAACTGGGGTTCCTGTGGCAATTAAAATTGTTAAATTGTTGCTGAAATTGTTAAATTGTGGGCTGAAATTGTTAAATTGTGGCTGAAATTGTTAAATTGTGGGCTGAAATTGTTAAATTGTTGCTGAAATTGTTAAATTGTTGCTGAAATTGTTAAATTCTTGGATATTAGTAGTAGGGAACTATCGCTTCTGCCCCACAGTGGGTCGGTTCGCTAACCTGGCAGGTCAAAATTATTTGATGGTCAGTCTATACGGTTTTGAGGATGCTGAGTTCGACAAAAATAATTAAAAAATTCTAGCTCAATTTGTTAGGAAATATTACAGAGTTTTGCTATTGCGAACTTCGGTAGTATTAATTTTTCATGGAAATTTGTGTTTTTTTGTTTACATAAGGAGTTTTTTGTTTATATAAGGAGTTTTTTGTTTACATTATGAGTTTTTTGTTTACATTAGGAGTTTTTGTTTAGATTAAGTGTATGTCTGTCTGTCGGTCTGTCTGTCTGCCTGCCTGACCGTGGGAAGTTTGTGTGTGGAATATTTTGTGTGAATGTATTAAGGCGGTTCATAGTTTGGCGGTTTTTATGTGTGTATGTGACGACGGGGAAAATCATGAAAATAGTTTTTCCTAATGCTGACGGAAAATCATCTAATGATTTTTCGTAATTCCGAAGGCAAAACATGATAATTTTTCGTAATACCGAAGGCAAAACATGATAATTTTTCCTAATGCCTACTGCAATACTTGATAATTTTTCCTAATGCCTACTGCAATACATGATTATTATTTTTTTCAAATGCCGACGGCAAAAAATGAATATAATTTTTTCAAATGCCGACGGGAAAATGATTTTTCCTAATGACGACGGGAAAACGTGAAAGTTATTTTTTCTTATGCTAATGTAGGTGTTGCTAGACTGTGGGAATTTAAGGCTGACCGTGATTTGAGTGGGCGGCGTTGTTGCCGTAATATGTAACCATAGGAATTTGTGGATGTGTCTGTCTGTCTGTGAGAATTTAGGTGAAGGTTTGATTGGCAGGGGGCGGGGTGTAGTTGAGGTAGATCGATTGCGTGTGTAGTTGTGTGTGAATGTATGTGTATGTGTGTGTGTGTGTGTGTGTGTGTGTGTGTGTGTGTGTGTGTGTGTGTGTGTATGTTTGTAGGAATTTCAATGTGTGTATTTCTGTAGGAGCTTAAGGCTGATTGTGATTTATGAGGGGTGAGGTGTTCTTGTAATATGCAACCGGGGGAATCTTTGTGAATGTGTCTCTCTATAGTAGTTTAAGGTTGATCGTGATTTGAGGTGGGTGAGGATGTTGTTGAGGTAAATTGGTTATGCGTATGTATGTATGTATGTATTTTTGTAAGAATTTAAGATGATTGTGATTTATTAGGGGCGAGGTGTTCTTGTAATATGTAGCCGTGAGAATCTATGTGTATAGACGTCTGTAGAAGTTTAAGACTATCTCTAATTTCAGGTAGGTGAGAGTGTTGTGTTGTTGAGATTAATCTTATATATTGTATATGTATGTATGATCATGGGAATTTGTGTATGTATATCTGAGGGAGAATTTAAGGCTCGTCATGATTTGCAAAAGGTGGGGTGTTGTTGAAATTTTCTTGGATATTTCTTATATGAATTCTGCTATGTGTGTGTATTTGAGCTGGTATTTATATGTAGGTAGAAATAAATTGTTTTCAACATCGACATTTGGTACTATAAAATACTATCATATATCTGGACTTCCCTAATCCTAGTATGCTTTTATACTTACGATTGCTTTATATTTTCTCATGCTTAAATTTGTCTCGCGTTGAAGTCGGTCTGTGTGAAATTTGTTTATATTACAGATTTTGTTTATTTAACTACATTCGTCTTCTTTGACTGAAAGAGTTATCTACACACAGAGAAAAACCAACTTGAAATCAGTAAGAACCATGCTGAATTAATAAGAACCATTAGCGAAGGTTTACTCATATTGAAATTTCTTATTTCAATATGGACAAAATATTAATTTACAGTATTCATTTATTAAACTCATTAGTTTGTAGATATCTCAATATACATTTTCTATTATATTAAAAATTATTGAATTAATGTGATGAATTCTTATTTTTAAGCTGCAGATTTTCCCTGAGTGTATGGATTGTTTATATTTGCATTGTGCTTTAACTAAACGACGCTTCATATATTTTCATGGTGTAGATCTAATAAATACTTAAGCATTGATAAGAAATTTGATATGTATACATACAAATTGATTTTATGTGTGTATGTATGTATTAATGTATGTATGTACGTACATACAAATAAGAGTACAACTCAATCTTTGAATTCATTTTTTTTTTGTCTTGTGATATCTTTTTGTTGTTTATTATCTGAAATTAAAAACGATGTTTTATCTGCATTTACTTAAAAGTTTGTGAAGATTTTCTGTTTTAAGTAAAACTGAATTTCTGAAGATACATACTCCATAGTAATAGTAACTATAATAGAAATATTTCTTATACTTAATTTACATTTTTTTAAAGTTGACGCAACGTTAGTTAGTCAACGTTTGACATTTTTGGGGGTATGCAATTTTTTCTAACTGTAGCCTTTTTTCTTCACTTTCTACATTTATTTTGGAAAACTTCCTTTGCTTTTTAAAAATGTATAAACATTTTTAAATGAAACTGATCCGGCACTCCAGCTTAGGTACTGATAGTTTTTTTTGTTGTTAGTTAACTTACTTATTTTTTATTTTTTATTGATAAGCATTGGAAATCAAAAGGGAGTTTTATATTGTAATTATTATTTTCATAATTGTTGAAAACAATCGCTACTTCTTTTGCGATGAAATCATTTGAATTACTTTTGCAACTTTACGCGTTTATAAAAATTATGTTATTTTCTATATTTCTTAATTTATAAGACTTTTAGACTTTGTCCTTTAGGGGTTATATATTCTATTATACGATTATGAATAAGAATGCAGTAAGCTGATGTATTTGCTTACTGCTTCAAATTAAAATTTTATTAAATTGAATAAAAGGAGTTTTTTTTTTCTTAAACTCTAATGCAGTTAGAAGCGCTGGAGATTCTTTCATATAACAGCTTTTTTGAAATTTTTGATACATAGTATAATATAGAATTGGATAACATTTATTTTTAATTTTTATGTTAAGAAGTACGGGTATGAGACTGAATTTAAATGTACTTTTAAATTAGTTAAATCATAATGAACAAACATATTTTCTTCTTTAATAGCGATCAACAGAAAACGAACTCGTTTTCATATAATTTAGGTATACCCTATCGACGGCTCCTCTAGGATACAAGATGACTTTGTATGACGAAATTTCTGTTGCTTTATACTGATAATATGGTTACATTAATAAGATACATATACATATGTTTATTTTATGAACGGTGAGCACCTATGGCTTTTATTTAATGTTCTATATGACTTTTTTTTTCATTTTATTAAAGTTCAGCGTATTGTATATATATTTCTAAAATGTTTAAGTGTGTTTTGTGTGCCCATCGGGCAGAGTGTACGTATTAGTTGGTCAGTCAGTCTCTATTTTTATTTTTTTTTTCTTCTAATGTGCCACTCCTTTTTCAGATTTTACTACTTGGAATAGAGAATTTTTGTCTAATTTTTTGGTGGGTATATACATTAGGTATGTAGAAATTAGTTTAGATACAAAGAAATGCATGTTTAATATACAACTATTGTATCAAATCGATCTCAAATAACTCAGTTACCTCTACCAGCAATTCACCGTTGGTGTATTCATAAAGTGTTAGAAACAATGAAATATCTATGTTTTGAGAGAATTTTTCCCCTCAAGTATTTCTACATGAGGTTTGAGGGGTCAAGCACTGTCGCATTCATATTTAATGATTATTCACTTAAAAAACGTCATCATCACCATCAATCATCTCCGTATACAATACATTCATGAGTTGGGTTGATCCAGATACAATTGCTGTCTCATCACCTTCTAACAGCTTTATATATTTTGCTAGTATGCATGCCTTAGCATGCTTCTATCGATAGTGACGTAAGAGTCCGAGATGTAGAGTGTTACAATTAAAAATCTTTACTATTAGAATTTACCAGTTCGCTCTTTTGAATTTTTACAAAGTAGATACATATGTATGTATTTCATTGACCACAAAATCATAAAATTTCTTTGCTTACAAAATTGTATGACGTGAGGATTTTTTTTTTTTTTTTTTTTTTTTTTTTTAAATTATACATGCTTCGGCATGCTTTCATTTTTTTTTTCCTATAAATTTATGTAATACTCATACAGATACAGATATAAAGTAAGATCTGTTTACTGTACATTTTAAAATTTATGCATGCTTCAGCATGATTCTAGTTGAAGCGTATATTCATTCACTAAGTTTGTTTGATACTTATTCATACACATGTACATTCTTAAAGATTGGATATCAAAGTCCAATTTCCGTAGTTTATCTATATTTTCTAAAGATCTGATAGCTAAAGAAATAAATAGAGTGAAGACCTTCTATAATAATCCCATTTTCATATTGTAAAATTTTGCGTGCTAGCGCTTTCGATGGGAAAATATACATACAACTTTATAAAAAGTGATAATATGATGTGCTGCTGAATATTGCACTATGTTATAGTTCATTTTAAACACTGAATTTTTAGCAATATTTCATTCAGACCAACAAGTTTAGAGAATTCCACTACATTTAGTTAATTATCTTTCTTAAGACTCATCATTCCTAATCAATCCTACAAAAAACAACACAAACTAGATTTTTCGTTTTAATTTTATTTTTATTAAATTCAACATTCATTCTTCAAATTACTTTATACTATATTAATCATTATAAATCATTCTAATATTGATGCTTTCATATTAAGTAATGTTTAATCTTCTATTTATGTATGAGTTTTCCCAAGTATTTATTAAAAAATTCTTTAGAATCATCTGTTTGTAAGTTTTTTGGTACCCGTACCACTTCAAAAATATTTTCCATTGCCTTGGTTTTTAGAGTGCAGCTTTTATTTTCAGCTGTACTTTGAGAATGTGTCAATTAAAGTCTTCCAAATCAACAATTTCTATTTTCTGTAGAATAGTTCTACATTTCACCTAACTTAGCTCCATAAAACATCATATATTCCTGTCATTACATCTCTACAAGCACAAACAGTTGTTGAAATTTAATATGGACTTCGTTAACTAAATTCCTTTTTAAAGACATTGAATTGTTTCACAGATTTTTTCGAAAGTGTTGTGATCTACATCTTGCACTTTCAGCTATTTATACTAACATGTAGTTAATTTTCTAATCTATATATTTAACCGTAAACTCTTCAATTTGTTTTTAATTATTTACTTTTTAGAATTGCTTTTTCAATTTTATAACTGTCTTCTTTCTCTAATTTTATTTCACGTTGTAGTTCCTCAATTTGCATTTAAATATATTCTTGAATATTAATGCTTCAAGCTATATTATTAATTTATCTTGTATTTTATCTTCATTCAGTTTAATGTAACTATCAACAATAGTTTGTATCTAATTCATTTATGCCTTCCAATACTGATAAGTCAGTATAAATGTCTTCAGAATTGGAAGTCTATGAGTAAAATCATCGTCATCATCATTCTCAGTATTAGCATCATTAAATATGATGGTATTATCAAATATTGTTCCTTCTACTAGTTTCTTTTGGGGTACTTGTCTATATCTTGAGTGAAGGTTTCTCAGGCTTTAAACTTGTATATTTTCAACTTCTGTCTTGATTTTACTTTCTTCTTTCATAAGAATTCTTTTAATATTTTTAGAACTATTTATGAATTCTTCTGCTATAGGTTTAAATGTATCTTTTAGTTGTTCACTTGTATCTATTTCACCAGTTTTTATACTACGAAGCTTTTTCTTCAACACATTTCTTGTCAACACCAACTGTTTTAAAATTTTCTCATCCAGGGCAAATAACAGGTATCAGCAATCATATCAGCTTTTCAGGAGCTGGTCTGGTTTTCAGATCAGCTTTTCAGGACCTGGTCTGGTTTTCAGATCAGCTTATCAGGACCTGGTCTGGTTTTCAGATCAGCTTATCAGGACCTGGTGTGGTTTTCAGATCAGCTTTTCAGGACCTGGTCTGGTTTTCAGATCAGCTTATCAGGACCTGGTCTGGTTTTCAGATCAGCTTATCAGGACCTGGTGTGGTTTTCAGATCAGCTTTTCAGGACCTGGTCTGGTTTTCAGATCAGCTTATCAGGACCTGGTCTGGTTTTCAGATTAGCTTTTCAGGACCAGGTCTGGTTTTCAGATCAGCTTATCAGGACCTGGTCTGGTTTTCAGATCAGCTTATCAGGAGCTGGTCTGGTTTTCAGATCAGCTTATCAGGAGCTGGTCTGGTTATCAGATCAGCTTATCAGGAGCTGATCTGATTTTTAGATCAGCTTATCAGGTAACAGATCAGGCTATCAGGAGCTGTTCAGATTTTCATTTCAAGATATCTGAGTCAGATTTAGTTATCAGTGTACAAGTAGCTAGCCATTTATAACATTTATATACATGAAGTTTAAAGTCAGATGAAATACGAAAAAGTAAAGTTTTATCTAGTAAAATTATTTTCTATAACGATCATCGTTTAATTCACTATCTTTGCTTATAATCAAAAATCCATATTTATCCTTTCAACATGCTTTTTATTTTTCTCACCTAACTTAAACATTAAATATACATTATGATGATCTCTTATTAAATGTTTGGTGATTCTGGTGTAAGTTTTACATAAGTAGAATGAATCAACATTCTTATCTCTCCCCATACAAAAATATGCTTCCCATACGCATCATCGTTAAATATCATATTGGAATTACTTTGGACTGAAATAACAGATTCACTATCGGTAAATTTTGTAATATATTATTATTTTAATTGATGTAATTAATTTCTTCAGATATTTATATCTGGGGTGATATAAAGATTTTGAGTATAAATAAATGTTCTCAAAATTTAAGTCCATTAGGACTTTCTAGCAAGCCAATCATAGCGTTTTTTTTTCGTAATTTTACAGGTCAACTATTGTTGCACGAATAGAATTTGATATAAGGGAACTATGATTTATTTTTGAACTATCGTTCGATGAATCATCAATATTTCGTACCAAGAATTATTTATGTTGTTTTGACTAAGGGTATGAGTCAATATTTATAAAATCCATTTCATAAATATCAGCTCATGCTCATAGTCAAAACAAAGTATGCTTTAAGTGTTTAAAACCGGTATTACCATAAAAATGGTGGTTTTAAACACTTAAAATATACTTTGTTTTACTAACCGCATTTTATAACTAAATGCATTTCATAAATATTGACGCATACTCATAATCAAAACAGCATATAAATATCCTTTGTTTTGACTATGAGTATGAGTCATTATCTCTTATTATAGAAAAATAAAATAGTATGATTATATGATATCAGAAATCATGTTTTCTAATATCATATAACCATACTATTTGATTCTTTCTATAATAATAGATAATATTTATGAAATGCATTTATTTACAAAATGCGATTAGTAAAACAACATAAATATAGGATGGTATGAAATTTTGATGATTCATCAATATTTCGTACCAAGGTATTTTTAGGTTGTTTTTACTATGAGTATGCGCCAATATTTATGAAATGTATTTCATAAATATTATCTCTTATTATAGAAAAATTAAAAATGTAGCTATACGATATCAGAAAATATTTTCTGAAATCGTATAGCTATATTATTTTATTTGTCCTATAATAAGAGATAATGGCCCCTACTCATAGTCAAAACAAAGAATATTTTAAGAGTTTCAAATCAGTATTATCATAAAAAATACTGATTTTAAACTCTTACAGCCTTATTTATAATACTTATTAAGGCTTTGGAAAGGCTTTTTAAAACAAATTTTTTATAAAAATTTTTTCTTAAAAAGTCTTAATAAAGCCCTAATAAGTGTTATAAATAAGGCTGTTAAAATATACTTTGTTTTACTAACCACATTTTTGTAACTAAACGCATTTCATAAATATTGATGCATACTCATAGTCAAAAAAAGGATATTTTTATGCTGTTTTGATTATGAGTGTGGATCATTATCTCTTATTATAGAAAAAATAAACTAATGCAGCTATACGATTTCAGAAAATATTTTCTGATATGGTATAGCTGTATTAGTTTATTTTTTTATAATAAGAGATAATATTTATAAAATGTATTTAGCTACATAAATGCGGTTAGTAAAACAACCTAAAATACCTTGGTACGAAATATTGATGATTCATTGAACGATAGTTCAAAAATAAATCATAGTTCCCTTATATCAAATTCTACTCGTGCAACAATAGTTGACCTGTCAAATTACGAAAAAAAAACGCTATGATTGGCTTGCTAGAAATTCCTAATGGACTTAAATTTTGAGAACATTTATTTATACTCAAAATCTTTATATCACCCCAGATATAAATATCTGAAGAAATTAATTACATCAATTAAAATAATAATATATTACAAAATTTACCGATAGTGAATCTGTTATTTCAGTCCAAAGTAATTCCAATATGATATTTAACGATGATGCGTATGGGAAGCATATTTTTGTATGGGGAGAGATAAGAATGTTGATTCATTCTACTTATGTAAAACTTACACCAGAATCACCAAACATTTAATAAGAGATCATCATAATGTATATTTAATGTTTAAGTTAGGTGAGAAAAATAAAAAGCATGTTGAAAGGATAAATATGGATTTTTGATTATAAGCAAAGATAGTGAATTAAACGATGATCGTTATAGAAAATAATTTTACTAGATAAAACTTTACTTTTTCGTATTTCATCTGACTTTAAACTTCATGTATATAAATGTTATAAATGGCTAGCTACTTGTACACTGATAACTAAATCTGACTCAGATATCTTGAAATGAAAATCTGAACAGCTCCTGATAGCCTGATCTGTTACCTGATAAGCTGATCTAAAAATCAGATCAGCTCCTGATAAGCTGATCTGATAACCAGACCAGCTCCTGATAAGCTGATCTGAAAACCAGACCAGCTCCTGATAAGCTGATCTGAAAACCAGACCAGGTCCTGATAAGCTGATCTGAAAACCAGACCTGGTCCTGAAAAGCTAATCTGAAAACCAGACCAGGTCCTGATAAGCTGATCTGAAAACCAGACCAGGTCCTGAAAAGCTGATCTGAAAACCACACCAGGTCCTGATAAGCTGATCTGAAAACCAGACCAGGTCCTGAAAAGCTGATCTGAAAACCAGACCAGGTCCTTAAAAGCTGATCTGAAAACCAGACCAGCTCCTGAAAAGCTGATATGATTGCTGATACCTGTTATTTGCCCTGGATGAGAAAATTTTAAAACAGTTGGTGTTGACAAGAAATGTGTTGAAGAAAAAACTTCGTAGTATAAAAACTGGTGAAAAAGATACAAGTGAACAACTAAAAGATACATTTAAACCTATAGCAGAAGAATTCATAAATAGTTCTAAAAATATTAAAAGAATTCTTATGAAAGAAGAAAGTAAAATCAAGACAGAAGTTGAAAATATACAAGTTTAAAGCCTGAGAAACCTTCACTCAAGATATAGACTAGTACCCCAAAAGAAACTAGTAGAAGGAACAATATTTGATAATACCATCATATTTAATGATGCTAATACTAAGAATGATGATGACGATGATTTTACTCATAGACTTCCAATTCTGAAGACATTTATACTGACTTATCAGTATTGGAAGGCATAAATGAATTAGATACAAACTATTGTTGATAGTTACATTAAACTGAATGAAGATAAAATACAAGATAAATTAATAATATAGCTTGAAGCATTAATATTCAAGAATATATTTAAATGCAAATTGAGGAACTACAACGTGAAATAAAATTAGAGAAAGAAGACAGTTATAAAATTGAAAAAGCAATTCTAAAAAGTAAATAATTAAAAACAAATTGAAGAGTTTACGGTTAAATATATAGATTAGAAAATTAACTACATGTTAGTATAAATAGCTGAAAGTGCAAGATGTAGATCACAACACTTTCGAAAAAATCTGTGAAACAATTCAATGTCTTTAAAAAGGAATTTAGTTAACGAAGTCCATATTAAATTTCAACAACTGTTTGTGCTTGTAGAGATGTAATGACAGGAATATATGATGTTTTATGGAGCTAAGTTAGGTGAAATGTAGAACTATTCTACAGAAAATAGAAATTGTTGATTTGGAAGACTTTAATTGACACATTCTCAAAGTACAGCTGAAAATAAAAGCTGCACTCTAAAAACCAAGGCAATGGAAAATATTTTTGAAGTGGTACGGGTACCAAAAAACTTACAAACAGATGATTCTAAAGAATTTTTTAATAAATACTTGGGAAAACTCATACATAAATAGAAGATTAAACATTACTTAATATGAAAGCATCAATATTAGAATGATTTAATAGATCATTGAAAGGTATGATGTGAAAAGAATTAGCTTTAATGGTTCATATAAGTGGATTGGTATGTATTTATAAAGATTTACTCAATGCATGCAATAGAAAAGTTCATCGTACCATTAAAATGTCTCCTATTAAAGTCAACTCAACAAATGAGGAAAAGCTACTTAATATAGTATAAAGTAATTTGAAGAATGAATGTTGAATTTAATAAAAATAAAATTAAAACGAAAAATCTAGTTTGTGTTGTTTTTTGTAGGATTGATTAGGAATGATGAGTCTTAAGAAAGATAATTAACTAAATGTAGTGGAATTCTCTAAACTTGTTGGTCTGAATGAAATATTGCTAAAACTTCAGTGTTTAAAATGAACTATAACATAGTGCAATATTCAGCAGCACATCATATTATCACTTTTTATAAAGTTGTATGTATATTTTCCCATCGAAAGCGCTAGCACGCAAAATTTTACAATATGAAAATGGGATTATTATAGAAGGTCTTCACTCTATTTATTTCTTTAGCTATCAGATCTTTAGAAAATATAGATAAACTACGGAAATTGGACTTTGATATCCAATCTTTAAGAATGTACATGTGTATGAATAAGTATCAAACAAACTTAGTGAATGAATATACGCTTCAACTAGAATCATGCTGAAGCATGCATAAATTTTAAAATGTACAGTAAACAGATCTTACTTTATATCTGTATCTGTATGAGTATTACATAAATTTATAGAAAAAAAAAAATGAAAGCATGCCGAAGCATGTATAATTTAAAAAAAAAAAAAAAAAAAAAAAAAAATCCTCACGTCATACAATTTTGTAAGCAAAGAAATTTTATGATTTTGTGGTCAATGAAATACATACATATGTATCTACTTTGTAAAAATTCAAAAGAGCGAACTGGTAAATTCTAATAGTAAAGATTTTTAATTGTAACACTCTACATCTCGGACTCTTACGTCACTATCGATAGAAGCATGCTAAGGCATGCATACTAGCAAAATATATAAAGCTGTTAGAAGGTGATGAGACAGCAATTGTATCTGGATCAACCCAACTCATGAATGTATTGTATACGGAGATGATTGATGGTGATGATGACGTTTTTTAAGTGAATAATCATTAAATATGAATGCGACAGTGCTTGACCCCTCAAACCTCATGTAGAAATACTTGAGGGGAAAAATTCTCTCAAAACATAGATATTTCATTGTTTCTAACACTTTATGAATACACCAACGGTGAATTGCTGGTAGAGGTAACTGAGTTATTTGAGATCGATTTGATACAATAGTTGTATATTAAACATGCATTTCTTTGTATCTAAACTAATTTCTACATACCTAATGTATATACCCACCAAAAAATTAGACAAAAATTCTCTATTCCAAGTAGTAAAATCTGAAAAAGGAGTGGCACATTAGAAGAAAAAAAAAATAAAAATAGAGACTGACTGACCAACTAATACGTACACTCTGCCCGATGGGCACACAAAACACACTTAAACATTTCAGAAATATATATACAATACGCTGAACTTTAATAAAATGAAAAAAAAAGTCATATAGAACATTAAATAAAAGCCATAGGTGCTCACCGTTCATAAAATAAACATATGTATATGTATCTTATTAATGTAACCATATTATCAGTATAAAGCAACAGAAATTTCGTCATACAAAGTCATCTTGTATCCTAGAGGAGCCGTCGATAGGGTATACCTAAATTATATGAAAACGAGTTCGTTTTCTGTTGATCGCTATTAAAGAAGAAAATATGTTTGTTCATTATGATTTAACTAATTTAAAAGTACATTTAAATTCAGTCTCATACCCGTACTTCTTAACATAAAAATTAAAAATAAATGTTATCCAATTCTATATTATACTATGTATCAAAAATTTCAAAAAAGCTGTTATATGAAAGAATCTCCAGCGCTTCTAACTGCATTAGAGTTTAAGAAAAAAAAAACTCCTTTTATTCAATTTAATAAAATTTTAATTTGAAGCAGTAAGCAAATACATCAGCTTACTGCATTCTTATTCATAATCGTATAATAGAATATATAACCCCTAAAGGACAAAGTCTAAAAGTCTTATAAATTAAGAAATATAGAAAATAACATAATTTTTATAAACGCGTAAAGTTGCAAAAGTAATTCAAATGATTTCATCGCAAAAGAAGTAGCGATTGTTTTCAACAATTATGAAAATAATAATTACAATATAAAACTCCCTTTTGATTTCCAATGTTTATCAATAAAAAATAAAAAATAAGTAAGTTAACTAACAACAAAAAAAACTATCAGTACCTAAGCTGGAGTGCCGGATCAGTTTCATTTAAAAATGTTTATACATTTTTAAAAAGCAAAGCAAGTTTTCCAAAATAAATGTAGAAAGTGAAGAAAAAAGGCTACAGTTAGAAAAAATTGCATACCCCCAAAAATGTCAAACGTTGACTAACTAACGTTGCGTCAACTTTAAAAAAATGTAAATTAAGTATAAGAAATATTTCTATTATAGTTACTATTACTATGGAGTATGTATCTTCAGAAATTCAGTTTTACTTAAAACAGAAAATCTTCACAAACTTTTAAGTAAATGCAGATAAAACATCGTTTTTAATTTCAGATAATACACAACAAAAAGATATCACAAGACAAAAAAAAAATGAATTCAAAGATTGAGTTGTACTCTTATTTGTATGTACGTACATACATACATTAATACATACATACACACATAAAATCAATTTGTATGTATACATATCAAATTTCTTATCAATGCTTAAGTATTTATTAGATCTACACCATGAAAATATATGAAGCGTCGTTTAGTTAAAGCACAATGCAAATATAAACAATCCATACACTCAGGGAAAATCTGCAGCTTAAAAATAAGAATTCATCACATTAATTCAATAATTTTTAATATAATAGAAAATGTATATTGAGATATCTACAAACTAATGAGTTTAATAAATGAATACTGTAAATTAATATTTTGTCCATATTGAAATAAGAAATTTCAATATGAGTAAACCTTCGCTAATGGTTCTTATTAATTCAGCATGGTTCTTACTGATTTCAAGTTGGTTTTTCTCTGTGTGTAGATAACTCTTTCAGTCAAAGAAGACGAATGTAGTTAAATAAACAAAATCTGTAATATAAACAAATTTCACACAGACCGACTTCAACGCGAGACAAATTTAAGCATGAGAAAATATAAAGCAATCGTAAGTATAAAAGCATACTAGGATTAGGGAAGTCCAGATATATGATAGTATTTTATAGTACCAAATGTCGATGTTGAAAACAATTTATTTCTACCTACATATAAATACCAGCTCAAATACACACACATAGCAGAATTCATATAAGAAATATCCAAGAAAATTTCAACAACACCCCACCTTTTGCAAATCATGACGAGCCTTAAATTCTCCCTCAGATATACATACACAAATTCCCATGATCATACATACATATACAATATATAAGATTAATCTCAACAACACAACACTCTCACCTACCTGAAATTAGAGATAGTCTTAAACTTCTACAGACGTCTATACACATAGATTCTCACGGCTACATATTACAAGAACACCTCGCCCCTAATAAATCACAATCATCTTAAATTCTTACAAAAATACATACATACATACATACGCATAACCAATTTACCTCAACAACATCCTCACCCACCTCAAATCACGATCAACCTTAAACTACTATAGAGAGACACATTCACAAAGATTCCCCCGGTTGCATATTAGAAGAACACCTCACCCCTCATAAATCACAATCAGCCTTAAGCTCCTACAGAAATACACACATTGAAATTCCTACAAACATACACACACACACACACACACACACACACACATACACATACATTCACACACAACTACACACGCAATCGATCTACCTCAACTACACCCCGCCCCCTGCCAATCAAACCTTCACCTAAATTCTCACAGACAGACAGACACATCCACAAATTCCTATGGTTACATATTACGGCAACAACGCCGCCCACTCAAATCACGGTCAGCCTTAAATTCCCACAGTCTAGCAACACCTACATTAGCATAAGAAAAAATAACTTTCACGTTTTCCCGTCGTCATTAGGAAAAATCATTTTCCCGTCGGCATTTGAAAAAATTATATTCATTTTTTGCCGTCGGCATTTGAAAAAAATAATAATCATGTATTGCAGTAGGCATTAGGAAAAATTATCAAGTATTGCAGTAGGCATTAGGAAAAATTATCATGTTTTGCCTTCGGTATTACGAAAAATTATCATGTTTTGCCTTCGGAATTACGAAAAATCATTAGATGATTTTCCGTCAGCATTAGGAAAAACCATTTTCATGATTTTCCCCGTCGTCACATACACACATAAAAACCGCCAAACTATGAACCGCCTTAATACATTCACACAAAATATTCCACACACAAACTTCCCACGGTCAGGCAGGCAGACAGACAGACCGACAGACAGACATACACTTAATGTAAACAAAAACTCCTAATGTAAACAAAAAACTCATAATGTAAACAAAAAACTCCTTATATAAACAAAAAACTCCTTATGTAAACAAAAAAACACAAATTTCCAAGAATTTAACAATTTTCAAATTTTAATTACCCAAATTTAACAATTTGGGGGTGCACAGTGGAATGAATGCTTAATTTATCTGGACTAAAACCATAAATATTACCATTTCAATATAAAAAAAATTAAAGGATTTCTGGACAGCTAAGAACTTGTTCTAAAAGTACTGAAAATATTGTATAAAAAATTAAATATTGAAAATATTACATGAAAAATTAATACTACCGAAGTTCGCAATAGCAAAACTCTGTAATATTTCCTAACAAATTGAGCTAGAATTTTTTAATTATTTTTGTCGAACTCAGCATCCTCAAAACCGTATAGACTGACCATCAAATAATTTTGACCTGCCAGGTTAGCGAACCGACCCACTGTGGGGCAGAAGCGATAGTTCCCTACTACTGATATTTGTGTTTTCGGCGGCGCTTTGATGTTTTTTGTTTACATTAGGAGTTTTTTTGTTTACATTAGGAGTTTTTTGTTTACATTAACTTTGTGTGAACGGGTGATTTTTTTTGGGTTACATTAATTGTGATAACGGGTGATTTTTTTTGAGGTTTCATATAAGTGTATATGCCGACGTCAATACATGATTATTATTTTTTTCAAATGCCGACGGCAATACATGATTATTATTTTTTTCAAATGCCGACGGCAAAAAATGAATATAATTTTTTCAAATGCAGACGGGAAAATGATTTTTCCTAATGACGACGGGAAAACGTGAAAGTTATTTTTTCTAATGCTAATGTAGGTGTTGCTAGACTGTGGGAATTTAAGGCTGACCATGATTTGAGTGGGTGGCGTTGTTGCCGTAATATGTAACCATAGGAATTTGCGGATGTGTCTGTCTGTCTGTGAGAATTTAGGTGAGGGTTTGATTGGAAGGGGCGGGCTGTAGTTGAGGTAGATCGATTGCGTGTGTATGTGTGTGTGTGTGTGTGTGTGTGTGTATGTTTGTAGGAATTTCAATGTGTGTATTTCTGTAGGAGCTTAGGGCTGATTGTGATTTTTGAGGGGCGAAGCATTCTATTAATATGTAACCGGGGGAATCTGTGTGTTTGTATTTCTGTAGGAGTTTAAGGCTGACCATGATTTGGGTGGGCAGGGTTGTTGACGTAATATGTAGCCATGGGAATTTGCGAATGCGTCTGTCTATAGTAGTTTAAGGCTGATCGTGATTTGAGGATCTTGTTGAGGTAAATTGGTTATGTGTATGTATGTATCTGTTTCTGTAAGAATTTAAGATGATTGGGATTTATTAGGGACGAGGTGTTCTTGTATTATGTAGCCAGGAGAATCTATGTATATATCTCTGTAGCAGTTTAAGACTATTCATAATTTAGGGTAGGTGAGTGTTGTGTTCTTGAGATTAATTCTGTAATTGTATATGTATGTATGTATGACAATGGGAATTTTTATATGTATATCTGGGGAGAATTTTAGGCTGGTCGTGATTTGTGAAAGGTGGGGTGTTGTTGAAATTTTCTTGGATATTTCTAATATGAATTCTGCTATGTGTGTGTGTGTATTTGCGCTAATATTTATATGTAGATAGAAATAAATTGTTTTCAGTATCGACATTTGGTACTATAAAATACTATCATATGTCTGGACTTCCCTCATCTTATTATGTTTTTATACTTACGCTTGTTTTATATTTTCTCATACTTAAATTTGTCTCGCGTTAAAGTCTGCCTATATGAAATTTGTTTATATTACAGATTTTGTTTATTTCAATCTTTGAATACATTTTTTTTGTCATTGATGTCTTTTGTTCTTCTTGTTGTTGGTGTTGTTGTTGTAAATATTCGTCTGTGTATAGATGCGATATATTCAGTTTTTTTTTTATTTGAAAATAAAAACGTTTTAATTTTTATCTGCGTTTACTTAAAAGTTTGTGAGGATTTTCTGTTTTTAAGTAAAACTGAATTCCTGAAGATACATACTCTATAGTAATAGCAAATAAAATAGAAATATTTCTTATATTTAATTTAAATTATTTTAAAGTTGATGCAACGTTAGTAAGTTAACGTTAGAAATTTTTGGGGTACATAATTTTTTCTAACTATAGACTTTTTTCTTCACTTTCTACATTTATTTTGGAAAGCTTGCTTTGCTTTTTAAAAATGTATAAACATTTTTTAAATGAAACTGATCCGGCACTCCAGCTTATATACTGATAGTTTTATTTTTTTTTCTTTGGTAGTCAACTTACTTCTTTTTTTATTTTTATTGATAAACATTTAAAATCAAAAGGGAGCTTTATATTGAAATTATTATTTTCATAATTGTTGAAAACAATCACTAGTTTTTTTTTTTTTTTTTTTTTTTTTTTTTTTTTTTGTGATGAAATCATTTGAAGTTGAAGCTGATATCTTTGCTTACTGTTTTAAATTAAAATTTTATTCAATAGAATAAAAGGAGCTTTTTTCTTAAATTCTGATGCAGTTAAGATCGGATATGAGACTGAATTTAAATGTACTTTTAAATTAGTCACAATGAACAAACTTATTTTCTTGTTGAAAAGCGATCATCAGAAAACGAAGTGGTTTTCAGAGACTTTAGGTATACCCTTTCGACGGTTCCACTAGGATACAAGATGACTTTGTTTGACGAAATTTCTGTTGCTTTATACTGATAATATGTTTACATTAATAAGGTACATATGTATATGTTTATTTTATGAAGGGCTATTACCTATGGCTTTCATTTGACGTTCTATATGATTTTTTTTTTCATTTTATTAAAGTTCAGCCTGTTGTGTATATATTTCTGAAATGTTTAAGTGTGCTTTGTGTGTCCATCGGACAGAGTGTACGTTTTAGTTGGTCAGTCAGTCTATATATTTATTTTTTTTTTCTTCTAATGTACCACACCTTTTTTTCACATTTTACTACTTGAAATAGAGAATTTTTGTCTAATTTTTTTCTGGGTATCTACATACATTAGTTAAATATGTGTATGAATTTTTAAGAAAAAATTTTAAATAAAATATTGGAAAAAGAATTAATTATGTGAATGGTTTTTATTTCTTTATTAGCTTTACTTCGCTAGATCAAAAAAAATTTTTGTTTTTGCTTATTTGCAAATTCTTGTTTCATGTCGCTTAAACATGTACAGTCTTGTTTTCATATCGCTTAGACATGCACAATCTTGTTTTCATGATGCTTAGACATGCACAGTCTTGTTTTCATGATGCTTAAACATGTACAGTCTTGTTTTCTTTGAGAGGTTATGCACAAGGCAAATTGAATTTCACAATATTATGAAATTCCATTAAATTTCATATTTTCATAAAGAGAAACAATTTAGACAATCGGATAAGTCCTTATATTTTTCACTACATACAAGTTTCTGTTATTTTATATTCGAATAGATGAATCCTAAATTTCCTTTAAAAAATAACACAAAACAAGGATAAATTTAATTTAATTTTATTTATATTAATAATACATTTTAATTTAATTTTATTTATTTTTATTATAATGATGGAAACATTTCATAATATCCAATTATTAAATTTTCTAATATACTTTTACGCAAAAAATATATTGTACATCTGCAAGTATCTGGTCCTTCCTCACACTCAGGATTATACCAAGGACAGCTTCTGAAGTGGCCTTCTGTGTTGTCTTCATCTTCCATGATACCATATTCTTCGTTCTCATCCAGCATATTTTGAAAAAATTTGATCATCTCCCAATGATCAAAGAGCCTGAAGCTTTCAAAATCTCTTATAAATTGGTTTAGAGTACGTCTGATTTGACTCATTTTCCTCTTGATCTTTAAAATATCTATACCATCATCTATATTCCATACCTCTTTTTTTTAGCAATCTATCTCTCTCTACCCCTTTTCTCTCTATAACTGTCTCTTTATGTCTATCACTACCCCTCCACTTATTCACTATTTCACCATATTTTCGATTAGCCTTCTTGAAGTCGTCATCGCTACTTTCAAGATCATTTTCAGTTAAACATTCAAAGTGCGGAGAAGTAAATAAAAAAAAAATAATAATAAATAAAACAAAAATGGAGTCTACAACAAATCTAACATCAAAATTTAATTAACTAAAAAATAAAACCTTAATCCACATAAAGGAGCTTGAGACATCAACTAAATACACCATTCGAAAAGTGTCAAGAGTAACAACAAAATATGGGCCAACACTAAAAGTTGAAATGGAAAACCACATAATGTTCCTCCAAAAGCGATATAATGCTTTAACCGATGCTGTAATTAAAGAACTCTCGAGCGGATCATATTGCTTAAGTAGAGAAGGTGAACAAAGCTTAATTGTTGAAAGCGAGCTGAGTGAATTTCTAATTCAAAATTCCCAATTTCCAATTTGGCAATAATATATAATAATTTTGTATTTTAAATTATAAATAAAAATACACGAAAGAGTTTTGTAAAATATAAATGTTTGTGCTTTTTTATTTATTATTTTCAGTTATTTCATAAAGAAATTTAAGACTTAAATGACCACAGGTATATGTATTAAAATTCTGATGTTGATTATAGTTGTATTTTATATTTCTACCAAGATATTTGACTACTTCCGAAGGAGGTTGTAAGTTTCCAAAGCTGTCGAAATATTCTTTTTCATTGTTGTTTTTATAATATGCTACCCAATGTGTACCAGGTCCTGTTGATACGTCTAAATTGATTATTCCACATTCTATTTTCCTTGTTCGTTTTGGTAGAGTATTCAACATGAAAACTCCTCTAAAATATGGAATATTTATAGAGAAACGGTTTATGTCCACATCAGATAGTGGTCTGATCGTAGCATCTCTAAGAGTTTTTTGATTCCTCTTTGTAAACTAAACCATAACCCTTTTTATATGGTTTTAAGTAAAATCCCTTTCCAACTGCTATAGATTCCATCGCTCTATTATGTCTAATTGCTTCATCAAGTTGATTTTTTGCATTCTTTGTTGCATTAACAGCTTTAGCTATAGCAGCACCTCCAGTTGTTAGACTACCAATTGCACCCAGAGCAGTTAAAATCGGTATTAGAGGCAAAAACCCACCAATTTTTGGTACACGTATTACATGTGGTACTATAATTTGAGATTTTCTTCCTTTTAATGATTTGTTGATAGTTTTTCGGGCAATTTTAATTGCTGAGTTAATATCTAATGGTTTTTCCTTCTTTAGTATTTTTGTTGCAGCTCTAATTAATGTTCTAAACAGTTTTTTATCATTTATCTTGTTCTTTTTAACATTTTTCTTTTTCTCCACACCCATACCAAATTTTGTTTTGGCTTTCATTGCGTTAGTAACCATAAAGGCAAATGATTTTTCAGCAATACTACTATCTTTTGATAAAACTCGATCCCAAGCTGAATTTTCAAAGTAGATTAGTAATGGCGGTCTGAGACATGGCATAGGTTTTAATATAAGCAAGTGTATTTCAGAATTTAAATGTTTTAAATCCCAGCAGTTTGATAAGCAGAGTTTTGTGAATAGGGGTAATGATATTTTTATTTTAATATATTTTATTTTTGGTGTAACAATTGTAGAAAATAGCTTTTAGAGAAATGCATCAAAAACTTGTAGAAGCACCTACTTTCACGTATCCCGATTTTTCTCGTACCTTTGTATTACAAACTGATGCTAGCGACTTTGTTCTGTTGCTAGACTGTGGGAATTTCATCATATCTCGTAATTCCAACAGAGCAATATGTATGTATGTATGTATGTGTGTGTGTGTATATGTATATATGTATATGGATGTGTGTGTGTGTGTATGAATTTCACCACATGTCGTAATACCACCAGATAAACTAGATTTGATGTCTACTACGCGATTCTCACATAAAGTATATAAGTAGAAGAAACAATGTAGATTGTCATCAGTCTGCTCTGATATCTCAACAAGTCACAACCTATTTTCCCTTCTAAAATTTCTAAAGTGTTTGAAATCCAAAAACTATAAAAGTGTTAGAACTAATTACTCTTTGTTAAAAAAGATAATAGTGCATTAAAAATAATTAAATAAATTGTTTATAAATAAAATAATTAAATTAATTAATAAACAAATAAATAATTAAATAATATGAATACTACAAGTTGTATCATCTGCAATAAAGTCTTTATGACTCAAACAAAACTAAACCAGCATATTGAAACGCACCCTATGCTAACCAATTGAAGGCTATGCTTGGAACTAGTAAGCTTAATCCTCAAAACAAATATTGTGAGGATTGTGATGAGATGATCCCATCAAATGGTTATATGGCTCATGTCAGAACCACAAAATATAAAAACAGCTGTCAACAAGAACGGATTGGAGATTTTCTCACAAAAAGAGCAAGCAACTTCAATGGGAGGATCGAGATATATACCCTCCTCAACAAAAATGTGGGTGTCTTGTTTCCGGAGGAGTTTCTGAAATCTGCCAAGAGCTCCATAGTACAACAACTAAATGAAAGTAGTAAGATAAATATTACATTTAAATTTAATATGGAGCTCACGTGTGATTATATGAATATGGTTAATCATGAGATAAATGTTTCCCAACTTGTACATATTTCGAAAATGATGTTGGTGACTTTGTCTGATGACATAGAGGATATGTACAAGAAACAAGCCGAGGAGCTAAGAACCCAAATGGAAGAATTTCAAGAGAGGGCTAGCGGATGGACCTTGATTTCAATAAATTCCCTTGAAGTTAATATAAACAAGGCGTTCATAATAAGAGGTTCGATCTTTATCCCTCTCCCAAAAAATATTGCAGCAAAACAGGCATGCATAAATGTCGAGAATAATGATATGTATTGCTTTAAATGGTGTCTCATTGCAGCTTATTACACAAATAGTACTTTAGATCGAAGACAACGGGAAAACTATAGAAATTACAATATTGCAAACATTTCTGATGAGAATATTAATATAGGGGAAATTGTACTAAATTTTAAAGACCTAGAGTTTCCACTCCCATTGAAGCAGATAAAAAAATTTGAAAGTCAAAATTATGTGAGCATCAATGTATTTGGTCACAATGGAACATCGCTTATAGGACCATACTATATAACAAAAGGAGAAAAACATATTCATATTAATCTCTTATTGCTCCAGTCTAATGAAAACTTCCACTATGTACTCATCAATGATATATCAAAGTAAGTTTCATTTGTGCATTTAAGCGAAATATGTTTTCATATCTATTTAAACAGTTACTTATTATTGTTATATTAATTTACATACTATTTTATTTTCTATATTTTCTTCAGACTTCTTCGTTCCAACATGACGTCACACAGAAGTAAGATTCTGATATGCAACACCTGTCTATATTATACACATGATGATTATGTGTATAATCATCACAAAAACGTTTGCGGCAAAAAAGTCATCAGAATGCCAGAAGATGGATCTATTATCAAGTTTACGAAGCACTACCAACAGTTAAATGTACCATTTGTAATATACGCAGACTTTGAGTCCATTTTAGAAAAAGTCAATGATTATGTAAGTAAAAGCATTACAAATGTACAGAAACACCATGCGTGTGCATTCGGGTATTTTATTAATTGTAGTTTTAAGAGAGAAAATAATTTATATAGGAATTATTTTGGTGAAGATTCGGCAAATGTATTTATCAAAAAAATAGTTGAAGATTGTACAGATATTTATCTAAATTATTTACTTAAAGTTAAGAAACTGTTCATAACCCCAATAGAAATAGCTCAATATAATAATGCAAAAAATTGTCATATATGTAAGAAAATATTAAATAACGATAAAGTTAGAGATCATTGTCATCTTACGGGAAATTATCGTGGGGCAGCACATAGCGAATGCAATTTCAATTATAAAACACCTCAATTTATACCGGTTATCCTGCATAATCTTTCTGCATATGATATACACCTATTTTTCAAAGAACTTGCTACTATAAAATATTCCACAATAAAAGTGATTCCCCAGAACACAGAGCGTTATATTTCTCTTTCAATTTTCATCAGATTAGATGAAAAACGCGGATTCGAAATAAGATTTATAGACTCGTTTAGATTTATGGCTTCGAGCTTACATATGTTAGTGAAAAATCTTGATAGCAATGATTTTAATACTATTCGATCATGTTTCGTTGATGAAGCTCATTTCAACCTGATAAGAAGAAAGGGTGTATTTCCGTACTCTTACATGGATTCCATGACTAAGTTTAAGGAAACTAAGCTCCCTAGTAGAGACGAGTTCTTCAATATTCTAACGAATGAAGAATGTGATGTAGTCGAATATGAACATGCTCAAAAAATATGGAGAGAGTTTAACTGTAAAACCCTCCTTGACTACACTGAACTCTACTTAAAGACAGATGTTCTACTTCTAACTGACGTGTTTGAAAATTATAGGAAAATTTGTAGAGATATATACGATTTAGACCCCTGCCACTATTATACAGCACCAGGCTTATCCTGGGATGCAATGTTGAAAACCACAGAAGTTTCACTGGAACAGTTCACTGATTCCGAAATGTATATGTTTATGCAAAACGGAATTAGAGGTGGACTAGTTCAATGCTCGCAAAGATATTCCAAAGCAAATAACAAATATTTGGAAGATTTTGATCCATCAAAGCCATCAGAATTTCTTGTATATTTAGACGCTAACAATTTGTATGGTTTGGCGATGTCGGAATATCTTCCTTGCGGTGAATTTGAGTGGGTATGTGATACTGATTTTGATGTTAAAAAAATTTCTGATACTGCAGAGTATGGGTACATTTTGGAAGTGGATATAGATTATCCGGATTCAGTGCATGATCTTCATAATGATTTGCCATTTTGTCCCCAAAATAAGACCGTGGGAGGATCCAAAATCAAAAAATTAGTTGCAGACTTACACTCAAAAACAAATTACACCATACACTATAGAGTTTTAAAACAAGCCATTTCAAATGGCCTCATTTTAAAACAAATCCATAGAATACTCAGATTTAAGCAATCCCCATGGCTTAAAAAATATATTGACTTAAACACATTTCATAGGACAAATGCTAAAAATAATTTTGAAAAAGATTTCTTCAAACTTTTAAACAATGCTGTTTACGGGAAGACAATGGAAAACATTGAAAAACGTAGGGACATTAGAATTACTTCATCTTGGGAAACAACAAATAGGAATCATTTAGGTCTCAGAGCATTAATTGCGAAACCAAATTTTAAGCAGTTGACAAAATTTTCTGATGATATGTATGCGGTAGAGTTAGAAAAAATGGAACCACTATATGATAAACCCATATATGTTGGTTTTACAGTACTGGAGTTATCCAAGTGGAGAATGTATGACTTCCATTATGGCTTCATGAAGCCTAAATTTGGAGACAACATTTCTCTCAACTATATGGATACTGACTCATTTATTTATTCAATTAAAACTGATGATTTTTACGATGACATCAGTAATGACATTAGTTTGAATTTTGATACGTCAGAATATCCTATAGATAATCAATTTCGTTTGCCGCTACTAAATAAGAAGGTTTTAGGAATGATGAAAGATGAAAACCATGGGGATATAATGACAGAGTTTGTTGGTTTAAGAGCAAAAATGTATTCTCTGTCGACTCTTCGCTCGGAAGCTGTTAAAAAATCAAAAGGGATCAAAAAGTCTGTAATTAAAAAGTTGTCCATTAATGATTACAAAAGTTGCTTATTCGAATCCAAAATCATCTCGGATGAAATGTTTTTGTTTAGATCTAAAACACATCAACTATATACCCAAAAACTGCATAAAATAGCACTTAGCTTTTCTGATGATAAAAGAAATATAATGAAAGATAAAATAAAAACGCGTGCTTGGGGACATTACATAGACCGAAATAATGATGCAATGGATGTAGAATAGAATGATTCCTACTAAATTGCATGTAAGATGTCAATGAAAATTTAATTTTGTACTAATTGTATTTATTTATTAATGTATTTCTTTAATTATTTATTAATTTATTTATTATTCACTTATTTGTTATTAATTAATTTATGTATTTATTATTTATTTGTTTATTAATTTATTAATTAGTTTATTCCTTTATTTCTTTATTAATTTACTAATTTATTTATTGTTTATATATTTGTTTATAAATTTATCTATTAATTTTAGTATTTTATTCACACAAAAGTATGTAAAAATTTAATGCTTTAAAGCTTTTATCTTTTTACCTATACCTAAGTTACCTTTAAATAAAAATTAAATATTAGATTAATGATCTTTTTTCTTTTTATATCTGTATATTTTTACTTATAAATATAGTTAAATTTGTATTGGTACTAAGATTTTTAAGAAAAAATGTTAAATAAAATATGGAAAAAATAATAATATATATAAATGGTTTTATTTCAACTTAAATTTACTTACTAGAAATTTTAACTACAAATGTCCACATTTTTATATTTTGTTTCTTTATGGGTTTTACTTAAAATTTTTTTTCTTCTTTCATGCGAATTCTTGTTTTTTCTTTTCATATCGCTTAAACATGCGCAGTCTTGTTATCTTTGAAAGGTTCTACACAAAACAAATAGAATTTCACAATATTATGAAATTCCATTATATTTCAGATCAGCTTTTCAGGACCTGGTCTGGTTTTCAGATCAGCTTTTCAGGACCTGGTCTGGTTTTCAGATCAGCTTATCAGGACCTGGTCTGGTTTTCAGATCAGCTTTTCAGGACCTGGTCTGGTTTTCAGATCAGCTTTTCAGGACCTGGTCTGGTTTTCAGATCAGCTTATCAGGACCTGGTCTGGTTTTCAGATCAGCTTTTCAGGACCTGGTCTGGTTTTCAGATCAGCTTTTCAGGACCTGGTCTGGTTTTCAGATCAGCTTATCAGGACCTGGTCTGGTTTTCAGATCAGCTTATCAGGAGCTGGTCTGATTTTCAGGTCAGCTTATTAGGAGCTGGTCTGATTTTCAGGTCAGCTTATTAAGAGCTGGTCTGGTTTTCAGGTCAGATGAAATAACTAAAGTCTATCTTTTATTAGCAGTATTTTTTTTCTATAACGAAAATCGTTTAATTCAATATATTTGCTTATAATCAAAAATCCATATTTATCCTTCCAACACTCTACAAATTTTTTAAAACTTGTCAAAATTCATACTACTGCCAACATGAACCTTGTAAACATGCTTCATATTTTTCTCATCTTACTTAAACATTATAATTACATTTGCATTGTCTCTTATTAAATGCTTATAGCCATATTCATAAAAATTTTAAACAGCATTTCAAATGTTGTTTGAGCAAAATTCGCTAAAATTGTATTCATAATAGAATATTAGCTTAAAAACGTTTTTTAACTTGCGTAAATCAACAAATCTTATAAATTAAATGCACCCATACTTAAAATAATTTTGAGCTGACGTCGTTCTAGTTTTGCTTCTTGTTTATTTATATTTTTAACTTTGTCTGTATGTATGTATGTATGCATGTATTAAGAATTATGCTTATGTTTGGCACAAGTAGAATGAGTCATCATTCTTCTGTCGCCCCATACAAAAATATACACGTACACGTACATATGTATGTATATAATTCTGCTTTCCACATGCAACATCAGCAAATATCATAATTGAAATGTATTAAGCTTCATTACCAGAAAAAAATAAATGTATAATAACCCATTCTTTTAATTATGAAATTATGTAATTTCTTTAAGTATTCATATTTGTAGTAGTATATAGATAATTTTAGTATAAATATATGTTTTTAAACGTGATATAGTAGTAGCGAACTGGGCATTCGAATAAGACTTTTTGATCCCTTTTGATTTTTTAACAGCTTCCGAGCGAAGAGTCGACAGAGAATACATTTTTGCTCTTAAACCAACAAACTCTGTCATTATATCCCCATGGTTTTCATCTTTCATCATTCCTAAAACCTTCTTATTTAGTAGCGGCAAACGAAATTGATTATCTATAGGATATTCTGACGTATCAAAATTCAAACTAATGTCATTACTGATGTCATCGTAAAAATCATCAGTTTTAATTGAATAAATAAATGAGTCAGTATCCATATAGTTGAGAGAAATGTTGTCTCCAAATTTATTCTTCATGAAGCCATAATGGAAGTCATACATTCTCCACTTGGATAACTCCAGTACTGTAAAACCAACATATATGGGTTTATCATATAGTGGTTCCATTTTTTCTAACTCTACCGCATACATATCATCAGAAAATTTTGTCAACTGCTTAAAATTAGGTTTCGCAATTAATGCTCGGAGTCCTAAATTATTCCTGTTTGTTGTTTCCCAAGATGAAGTAATTCTAATGTCCGTACGTTTTTCAATGTTTTCCATTGTCTTCCCGTAAACAGCATTGTTTAAAAGTTTGAAGAAATCTTTTTCAAAATTATTTTTAGCATTTGTCCTATGAAATGTGTTTAAGGCAATATATTTTTTAAGCCATGGGGATTGCTTAAATCTGAATATTCTATGGATTTGTTTTAAAATGAGGCCATTTGAAATGGCTTGTTTTAAAACTCTATAGTGTATGGTGTAATTTGTTTTTGAGTGTAAGTCTGCAACTAATTTTTTGATTTTGGATCCTCCCACGGTCTTATTTTGGGGACAAAATGGCAAATCATTATGAAGATCATGCACTGAATCCGGATAATCTATATCCACTTCCAAAATGTACCCATACTCTGCAGTATCAGAAATTTTTTTAACATCAAAATCAGTATCACATACCCACTCAAATTCACCGCAAGGAAGATATTCCGACATCGCCAAACCATACAAATTGTTAGCGTCTAAATATACAAGAAATTCTGATGGCTTTGATGGATCAAAATCTTCCAAATATTTGTTATTTGCTTTGGAATATCTTTGCGAGCATTGAACTAGTCCACCTCTAATTCCGTTTTACATAAACATATACATTTCGGAATCAGTGAACTGTTCCAGTGAAACTTCTGTGGTTTTCAACATTGCATCCCAGGATAAGCCTGGTGCTGTATAATAGTGGCAGGGGTCTAAATCGTATATATCTCTACAAATTTTCCTATAATTTTCAAACACGTCAGTTAGAAGTAGAACATCTGTCTTTAAGTAGAGTTCAGTGTAGTCAAGGAGGGTTTTACAGTTAAACTCTCTCCATATTTTTTGAGCATGTTCATATTCGACTACATCACATTCTTCATTCGTTAGAATATTGAAGAACTCGTCTCTACTAGGGAGCTTAGTTTCCTTAAAATTAGTCATGGAATCCATGTAATAGTACGGAAATACACCCTTTCTTCTTATCAGGTTGAAATGAGCTTCATCAACGAAACATGATCGAATAGTATTAAAATCATTGCTATCAAGATTTTTCACTAACATATGTAAGCTCGAAGCCATAAATCTAAACGAGTCTATAAATCTTATTTCGAATCCGCGTTTTTCATCTAATCTGATGAAAATTGAAAGAGAAATATAACGCTCTGTGTTCTGGGGAATCACTTTTATTGTGGAATATTTTATAGTAGCAAGTTCTTTGAAAAATAGGTGTATATCATATGCAGAAAGATTATGCAGGATAACCGGTATAAATTGAGGTGTTTTATAATTGAAATTGCATTTGCTATGTGCTGCCCCACGATAATTTCCCGTAAGATGACAATGATCTCTAACTTTATCGTTATTTAATATTTTCTTACATATATGACAATTTTTTGCATTATTATATTGAGCTATTTCTATTGGGGTTATGAACAGTTTCTTAACTTTAAGTAAATAATTTAGATAAATATCTGTACAATCTTCAACTATTTTTTTGATAAATACATTTGCCGAATCTTCACCAAAATAATTCCTATATAAATTATTTTCTCTCTTAAAACTACAATTAATAAAATACCCGAATGCACACGCATGGTGTTTCTGTACATTTGTAATGCTTTTACTTACATAATCATTGACTTTTTCTAAAATGGACTCAAAGTCTGCGTATATTACAAATGGTACATTTAACTGTTGGTAGTGCTTCGTAAACTTGATAATAGATCCATCTTCTGGCATTCTGATGACTTTTTTGCCGCAAACGTTTTTGTGATGATTATACACATAATCATCATGTGTATAATATAGACAGGTGTTGCATATCAGAATCTTACTTCTGTGTGACGTCATGTTGGAACGAAGAAGTCTGAAGAAAATATAGAAAATAAAATAGTATGTAAATTAATATAACAATAATAAGTAACTGTTTAAATAGATATGAAAACATATTTCGCTTAAATGCACAAATGAAACTTACTTTGATATATCATTGATGAGTACATAGTGGAAGTTTTCATTAGACTGGAGCAATAAGAGATTAATATGAATATGTTTTTCTCCTTTTGTTATATAGTATGGTCCTATAAGCGATGTTCCATTGTGACCAAATACATTGATGCTCACATAATTTTGACTTTCAAATTTTTTTATCTGCTTCAATGGGAGTGGAAACTCTAGGTCTTTAAAATTTAGTACAATTTCCCCTATATTAATATTCTCATCAGAAATGTTTGCAATATTGTAATTTCTATAGTTTTCCCGTTGTCTTCGATCTAAAGTACTATTTGTGTAATAAGCTGCAATGAGACACCATTTAAAGCAATACATATCATTATTCTCGACATTTATGCATGCCTGTTTTGCTGCAATATTTTTTGGGAGAGGGATAAAGATCGAACCTCTTATTATGAACGCCTTGTTTATATTAACTTCAAGGGAATTTATTGAAATCAAGGTCCATCCGCTAGCCCTCTCTTGAAATTCTTCCATTTGGGTTCTTAGCTCCTCGGCTTGTTTCTTGTACATATCCTCTATGTCATCAGACAAAGTCACCAACATCATTTTCGAAATATGTACAAGTTGGGAAACATTTATCTCATGATTAACCATATTCATATAATCACACGTGAGCTTAATTTTATTAATAAACAATTTATTTAATTATTTTTAATGCACTATTATCTTTTTTAACAAAGAGTAATTAGTTCTAACACTTTTATAGTTTTTGGATTTCAAACACTTTAGAAATTTTAGAAGGGAAAATAGGTTGTGACTTGTTGAGATATCAGAGCAGACTGATGACAATCTACATTGTTTCTTCTACTTATATACTTTATGTGAGAATCGCGTAGTAGACATCAAATCTAGTTTATCTGGTGGTATTACGACATGTGGTGAAATTCATACACACACACACACATCCATATACATATATACATATACACACACACACATACATACATACATACATATTGCTCTGTTGGAATTACGAGATATGATGAAATTCCCACAGTCTAGCAACAGAACAAAGTCGCTAGCATCAGTTTGTAATACAAAGGTACGAGAAAAATCGGGATACGTGAAAGTAGGTGCTTCTACAAGTTTTTGATGCATTTCTCTAAAAGCTATTTTCTACAATTGTTACACCAAAAATAAAATATATTAAAATAAAAATATCATTACCCCTATTCACAAAACTCTGCTTATCAAACTGCTGGGATTTAAAACATTTAAATTCTGAAATACACTTGTTTATATTAAAACCTATGCCAACACGATATTTTCTATCTCCATAAGAATATCAACGCCAATAGCCTAGAAAACATATATGTATGTATACAGGCATATGTAAATATGTATGAAGAATTATAGATGTAATTCACACAAGCAATGATATTCTTCAAAGCAAAATAGATACGATCACATACATTACTACAACAACATATATTATATATTATATTATATATTATATTATAAATATATACATTTCCAAATATATTCCCTATCCACCTCCATTCCAAACACCTATCAGGGTTGTCACTACCTGCAGCTATTAGATTATTTCCTCAGAGATCACAAACATAAATGCATACGTATAATAAACCTACATAAGCATAGCAATGTCAACTCACAGCAGCAGACCACAATATACATATGAAATAGCGATCCCTACATAGACACCAATTTCTTTTCTGAAAAGTAGTGGACACCGGCAAACGAATAAGTAATACAAAAACACACACATATGCACACTCACACGTACATACACATATACAAACAGAAAGAATCAAACTCTCTCACAAACACACACACACGTAGACAAAAATATATCAGCATGAAAATCCCCAAAATCCCACCATTTGTAACAGGGTTGCCAACGTTTTTATTTTTTCCCGGTTTTGAATTCCCAAAACATGTCTCAGACCGCCATTACTAATCTACTTTTCAAGTATTTTATCAGCCTTGTGTCTAATGCTTAAATCCTTATTTTTTGAATAAGCTATATCGTGATCTTTACAAGCAGAGTCCAATAAATTAATACTAATATCCGGGAAGATAAAGTTCACCAGTTAGAGAGTTTATTTTTTTATCTACTATACCTCCTCCAACGAAGGTGTTTTTATGACTAAACGTTTTCTGATATTGTATAACTATATCATCTAATTTTGGCGATAATAACAGGTAACATTTATAAAATCTATTTAGTTCGTAATATTGTTCCTTCTACTATTTTTTTTTGTTTACTTGCCTCTATCTTGACTGATGGTTTCTCAGTCTTTAAACTTGTATATTCTCAACTTCTGTCTTGATGTTACTTTCTTCTTTCATGCGAATTCTTGTTTTTTCTTTTCATATCGCTTAAACATACACAGTCTTGTTATCGTTGAAAGGTTCTGCACAAAACAAATCGAATTTCACAATATTATGAAATTCCATTATATTTCATTAGGTATTTTCTTATCGACACCAACTGCTTTAACACCATCTCATTTACGTTTGCTAACAGCAAAAAGTACAATAGGTGTCAGCTATTATATCAGCTTATCAGCTATTAGATCAGCTTATTAGCACCTGGTCTGTTTTTCAGATCAGCTTTACAGGAGCTGGTCTGGTTTTCAGATCAGCTTATCACGACCTGGTCTGGTTATCAGATCAGCTTATCAGGACCTGGTCTGGTTATCAGATCAGCTTATCAGAACCTGGTCTGGTTTTCAGATCAGCTTATCAGGACCTGGTCTGGTTTTCAGATCAGCTTTTCAGGACCTGGTCTGGTTTTCAGATCAGCTTATCAGGACCTGGTCTGGTTTTCAGATCAGGCTATCAGGACCTGGTCTGGTTATCAGATCAGTTTATCAGGACCTGGTCTGGTTTTCAGATCAGCTTTTCAGGACCTGGTCTGGTTTTCAGGTCAGCTTATTAGGAGCTGGTCTGATTTTCAGGTCAGCTTATTAGGAGCTGGTCTGGTTTTCAGGTCAGCTTATTAGGAGCTGGTCTGGTTTTCAGGTCAGATGAAATAACTGAAGTCTATCTTTTATTAGCAGTATTTTTTTCTATAACGAAAATCGTTTAATTCAGACTTTAGTTATTTCATCTGACCCGAAAACCAGACCAGCTCCTAATAAGCTGACCTGAAAACCAGACCAGCTCCTAATAAGCTGACCTGAAAATCAGACCAGCTCCTTATAAGCTGACCTGAAAATCAGACCAGCTCCTGATAGCCTGATCTGAAAACCAGACCAGGTCCTGATAGCCTGATCTGAAAACCAGACCAGGTCCTGATAAGCTGATCTGAAAACCAGACCAGGTCCTCATAAGCTGATCTGAAAACCAGACCAGGTTCTGATAAGCTGATCTGATAACCAGAACAGGTCCTGATAAGCTGATCTGAAAACCAGACCAGGTTCTGATAAGCTGATCTGATAACCAGACCAGGTCCTGATAAGCTGATCTGAAAACCAGACCAGGTCCTGATAAGCTGATCTGATAACCAGACCAGGTCCTGATAAGCTAATCTGAAAACCAGACCAGCTCCTGAAAAGCTGATCTGAAAAACAGACCAGGTGCTAATAAGCTGATCTAATAGCTGACACCCCTTGTACTATTTGCTGTTAGCAAACGTAAATGAGATGGTGTTAAAGCAGTTGGTGTCGATAAGAAAATACCTAATGAAATATAATGGAATTTCATAATATTGTGAAATTCGATTTGTTTTGTGCAGAACCTTTCAAAGAAAACAAGACTGTGCATGTTTAAGCGATATGAAAAGAAAAAACAAGAATTCGCATGAAAGAAGAAAGTAACATCAAGACAGAAGTTGAGAATATACAAGTTTAAAGACTGAGAAACCATCAGTCAAGATAGAGGCAAGTAAACAAAAAAATAGTAGAAGGAACAATATTACGAACTAAATAGATTTTATAAACGTTACCTGTTATTATCGCCAAAATTAGATGATATAGTTATACAATATCAGAAAACGTTTAGTCATAAAAACACCTTCGTTGGAGGAGGTATAGTAGATAAAAAAATAAACTCTCTAACTGGTGAACTTTATCTTCCCGGATATTAGTATTGTGGACCTGAAACAAATTTACAAAACCGTTTAAATTGAGGTGACAAAGGAATTAATTTATTGGACTCTGCTTGTAAAGATCACGATATAGCTTATTCAAAAAATAAGGATTTAAGCATTAGACATAAAGCTGATAAAATACTTGAAAATTCAGCTTGGGATGGAGTTTTATCAAAAGATAGTAGTATTGCTGAAAAATCATTTGCCTATATGGTTACTAACGCAATGAAAGCCAAAACAAAATTTGGTATGGGTGTGGAGAAAAAGAAAAATGTTAAAAAGAACAAGATAAATGATAAAAAACTGTTTAGAACATCAATTAGAGCTGCAACAAAAATACTAAAGAAGGAAAAACCATTAGATATTAACTCAGCAATTAAAATTGCCCGAAAAACTATCAACAAATCATTAAAAGGAAGAAAATCTCAAATTATAGTACCACATGTAATACGTGTACCAAAAATTGGTGGGTTTTTGCCTCTAATACCGATTTTAACTGCTCTGGGTGCAATTGGTAGTCTAACAACTGGAGGTGCTGCTATAGCTAAAGCTGTTAATGCAACAAAGAATGCAAAAAATCAACTTGATGAAGCAATTAGACATAATAGAGCGATGGAATCTATAGCAGTTGGAAAGGGACTTTAATTAAAACCATATAAAAATGGTTATGGTTTAGTTTACAAAGAGGAATCAAAAAACTCTTAGAGATGCTACGATCAGACCACTATCTGATGTGGACATAAACCGTTTCTCTATAAATATTCCATATTTTAGAGGAGTTTTCATGTTGAATACTCTACCAAAACGAACAAAGAAAATAGAATGTGGAATAATCAATTTAGACGTATCAACAGGACCTAGTACACATTGGGTAGCATATTATAAAAACAACAATGAAAAAGAATATTTCGACAGCTTTGGAAACTTACAACCTCCTTCGGAAGTAGTCAAATATCTTGGTAGAAATATAAAATACAACTATAATCAACATCAGAATTTTAATACATATACCTGTGGTCATTTATGTCTTAAATTTCTTTATGAAATAACTGAAAATAATAAATAAAAAAGCACAAACATTTATATTTTACAAAACTCTTTCATGTATTTTTATTTATAATTTAAAATACAAAATTATTATATATTATTGCCAAATTGGAAATTGGGAATTTTGAATTAGAAATTCACTCAGCTCGCTTTCAACAATTAAGCTTTGTTCACCTTCTCTACTTAAGCAATATGATCCGCTCGAGAGTTCTTTAATTTCAGCATCGGTTAAAGCATTATATCGCTTTGGGTGGTTTTCCATTTCAACTTTTAGTGTTGGCCCATATTTTGTTGTTACTCTTGACACTTTTCGAATGGTGTATTTAGTTGATGTCTCAAGCTCCTTTATGTGGATTAAGGTTTTATTTTTTAGTTAATTAAATTTTGATGTTAGATTTGTTGTAGACTCCATTTTTGTTTTATTTATTATTTTTTTTTTTTATTTACTTCTCCGCACTTTGAATGTTTAACTGAAAATGATCTTGAAAGTAGCGATGACGACTTCAAGAAGGCTAATCGAAAATATGGTGAAATAGTGAATAAGTGGAGGGGTAGTGATAGACATAAAGAGACAGTTATAGAGAGAAAAGGGGTAGAGAGAGATAGATTGCTAAAAAAAAGAGGTATGGAATATAGATGATGGTATAGATATTTTAAAGATCAAGAGGAAAATGAGTCAAATCAGACGTACTCTAAACCAATTTATAAGAGATTTTGAAAGCTTCAGGCTCTTTGATCATTGGGAGATGATCAAATTTTTTCAAAATATGCTGGATGAGAACGAAGAATATGGTATCATGGAAGATGAAGACAACACAGAAGGCCACTTCAGAAGCTGTCCTTGGTATAATCCTGAGTGTGAGGAAGGACCAGATACTTGCAGATGTACAATATATTTTTTGCGTAAAAGTATATTAGAAAATTTAATAATTGGATATTATGAAATGTTTCCATCATTATAATAAAAATAAATAAAATTAAATTAAAATGTATTATTAATATAAATAAAATTATATTAAATTTATCCTTGTTTTGTGTTATTTTTTAAAGGAAATTTAGGATTCATCTATTCGAATATAAAATAACAGAAACTTGTATGTAGTGAAAAATATAAGGACTTATCCGATTGTCTAAATTGTTTCTCTTTATGAAAATATGAAATTTAATGGAATTTCATAATATTGTGAAATTCAATTTGCCTTGTGCATAACCTCTCAAAGAAAACAAGACTGTACATGTTTAAGCATCATGAAAACAAGACTGTGCATGTCTAAGCATCATGAAAACAAGATTGTGCATGTCTAAGCGATATGAAAACAAGACTGTACATGTTTAAGCGACATGAAACAAGAATTTGCAAATAAGCAAAAACAAAAATTTTTTTTGATCTAGCGAAGTAAAGCTAATAAAGAAATAGAAACCATTCACATAATTAATTCTTTTTCCAATATTTTATTTAAAATTTTTTCTTAAAAATTCATACACATATTTAACTAATGTATGTAGATACCCAGAAAAAAATTAGACAAAAATTCTCTATTTCAAGTAGTAAAATGTGAAAAAAAGGTGTGGTACATTAGAAGAAAAAAAAAATAAATATATAGACTGACTGACCAACTAAAACGTACACTCTGTCCGATGGACACACAAAGCACACTTAAACATTTCAGAAATATATACACAACAGGCTGAACTTTAATAAAATGAAAAAAAAAATCATATAGAACGTCAAATGAAAGCCATAGGTAATAGCCCTTCATAAAATAAACATATACATATGTACCTTATTAACGTAAACATATTATCAGTATAAAGTAACAGAAATTTCGTCAAACAAAGTCATCTTGTATCCTAGTGGAACCGTCGAAAGGGTATACCTAAAGTCTCTGAAAACCACTTCGTTTTCTGATGATCGCTTTTCAACAAGAAAATAAGTTTGTTCATTGTGACTAATTTAAAAGTACATTTAAATTCAGTCTCATATCCGATCTTAACTGCATCAGAATTTAAGAAAAAAGCTCCTTTTATTCTATTGAATAAAATTTTAATTTAAAACAGTAAGCAAAGATATCAGCTTCAACTTCAAATGATTTCATCACAAAAAAAAAAAAAAAAAAAAAAAAAAAAAAAAAAAAACTAGTGATTGTTTTCAACAATTATGAAAATAATAATTTCAATATAAAGCTCCCTTTTGATTTTAAATGTTTATCAATAAAAATAAAAAAAGAAGTAAGTTGACTACCAAAGAAAAAAAAATAAAACTATCAGTATATAAGCTGGAGTGCCGGATCAGTTTCATTTAAAAAATGTTTATACATTTTTAAAAAGCAAAGCAAGCTTTCCAAAATAAATGTAGAAAGTGAAGAAAAAAGTCTATAGTTAGAAAAAATTATGTACCCCAAAAATTTCTAACGTTAACTTACTAACGTTGCATCAACTTTAAAAAAAATTTAAATTAAATATAAGAAATATTTCTATTTTAGTTGCTATTACTATAGAGTATGTATCTTCAGGAATTCAGTTTTACTTAAAAACAGAAAATCCTCACAAACTTTTAAGTAAACGCAGATAAAAATTAAAACGTTTTTATTTTCAAATAAAAAAAAAACTGAATATATCGCATCTATACACAGACGAATATTTACAACAACAACACCAACAACAAGAAGAACAAAAGACATCAATGACAAAAAAAAAATGTATTCAAAGATTGAAATAAACAAAATCTGTAATATAAACAAATTTCATATAGGCAGACTTTAACGCGAGACAAATTTAAGTATGAGAAAATATAAAACAAGCGTAAGTATAAAAACATAATAAGATTAGGGAAGTCCAGACATATGATAGTATTTTATAGTACCAAATGTCGATACTGAAAACAATTTATTTCTATCTACATATAAATATTAGCGCAAATACACACACACACATAGCAGAATTCATATTAGAAGTATCCAAGAAAATTTCAACAACACCCCACCTTTCACAAATCACGACCAGCCTAAAATTCTCCCCAGATATATATATAAAAATTCCCATTGTCATACATACATACATATACAATTACAGAATTAATCTCAAGAACACAACACTCACCTACCCTAAATTATGAATAGTCTTAAACTGCTACAGAGATATATACATAGATTCTCCCGGCTACATAATACAAGAACACCTCGTCCCTAATAAATCCCAATCATCTTAAATTCTTACAGAAACAGATACATACATACACATAACCAATTTACCTCAACAAGATCCTCAAATCACGATCAGCCTTAAACTACTATAGACAGACGCATTCGCAAATTCCCATGGCTACATATTACGTCAACAACCCTGCCCACCCAAATCATGGTCAGCCTTAAACTCCCACAGTCTAGCAACACCTACATTAGCATTAGAAAAAATAACTTTCACGTTTTCCCGTCGTCATTAGGAAAAATCATTTTCCCGTCTGCATTTGAAAAAATTATATTCATTTTTTGCCGTCTGCATTTGAAAAAAATAATAATCATGTATTGCCGTCGGCATTTGAAAAAAATAATAATCATGTATTGCCGTCGGCATATACACTCAGTAGTAGGGAACTATCGCTTCTGGCGCCGATTAAAATTGTTAAATTGTGGCTGAAATTGTTAAATTGTAGCTGAAATTGTTAAATTTGGGTAATTAAAATTTGAAAATTTTAAAATTCTTGAAATTTGATACCTACGAGGGTGGTTCGATAAGTCCTTTAAATATTTTTCGAGAGTGGTTCAATAAGTCTGTCTTTTTCCTAATGCCTACGGCATGCATGATAATTTTTCCTAATGCCTACGGCAATACATAATTATTTTCAAATGCCGACGGGAAAATCATGAAAATGATTTTTTCTAATACCAATGTTGAAATAGTGATTATTAATTTTTCCTAATGTCTACGGCAAAACATGTTTATTAATTTTTCCTAATGCCGACGGCAAAACATGATTATTTTTTTCAAATGCCGACGGCAAAACATGATTATTATTATTTTCTAATGCTCCCAGTGTTGCCATACTGTAGAAATTTGTTATCGTAATACTACATCAGTAATATCAGAGAAAATAGGTTTGATGACTACTAGACGATTCTCATATGAATCGTGGGAATGTGCTTGTGTGATTTCATCACGCTAATAAATTGTTTATAAATAAAATAATTAAATAAATTAATAAAATAATTAAATAAATTATTTTATTTATTTATAAAACGTTCTCATGTATGTGAACACCCCTAATGCTTGTGTGTGGGGGGTCCAGCTTGTTTGTCGCTGGTAAGCTTATATTCTGTTTATTTGTTTAAGAAATATATTTGTATGTATGTGTGTATGATGCATGCATGCATGTATGTATGTATGTATGTATGTATGTGTGTATGTATGTATGTATGTATGTATGTATGTATGTATGTGTGTATGATGTATGTATGTATGTATGTATGTATGTATGTGTGTATGATGTATGTATGTATGTATGTATGTACGATCGAAAGAACTTGTGCGTGGAATATTTTGTGGCTGTGTAGAATACATTTATATTTTGCAACATAATCATTTTCTTTGTCTACGATTATTTTAAAGCAGCAAAGTTTCAACTAAGTACAGTCATCAGCAGAGAAACAAAAAGTTAAAACTGTGAATGCTGCAAGGATACTGCTACTAATTTTCGTATAAATACGCCAACTTTTCTAACCAACACATCAGTACTTTATTGTATTTACAAGTAGTATCATCAGCAATTGTGTTAAAGTTTTATAATAATAAAATAATTAAAAACGAGTTATACAGGTTATCAGTGTAATAGATGCCATAAGGTGTACAAATACCAAAAGTCCTTTTTGGATCATGTGAAAAGTCATAGCGTGCAGGATCAAATGGTCGTAAGTCGGGGTACAAATCAAGAGCAACCGCAGACATTTGTTCAAAATCCTCAACAGCAGATAAATTCATTTCATCACCAGCAGCACCCTTCTCTACAGTATCCCCAATATCAACAATACGGTACGCCTAACTGTTACCCTACACCAATGTCATGGAGTAATCAGTTTTTGGCATCAGGAGTACCAATGCAATATGAGTATCCAAGTTACAATTATAATCCCGTCACACCAGTTAATCAAATGGAGCAGTATTCCAATTTGATGCAATGGCAACCTCTTAATTATCATCAACAAGAGCAGCAGCTACAACAACAAGCTCATCAACAAGGTGTGGATATCCTTGGAGGGACTTTATACAACGATGCTATGGACATAAGTTTACCGGAAAGTGATGGAGAAGTAGAAGAAAAAATAGAAGAAACTCTGCCAGCTGCAATGAGTACTTCGCATGCTAGGAGAGAAGAAGTCGAAGAGAATGTGAGATATTACAAAATATCGAAAGCCTTCAAAAACCATATCGCCACATATGTAATACTAAATAAAAAGGACCAACTTCTCTTGGAAGAATTTATTAAAGAAAACATGAATATTTTTATTGAGAGACTTCAAATGTCTTTGTCTAAGCATACAATAATTAAATTTCATGTGAGTATTGTGGCGGAGTACATCAAAATTGTAGAAGAAGAATTGGAGTTGTGTATTATAACACATGTAGCCAAAATGAGTTTGCTGACGAAGGCAGATAACATTGAAGAATTATTCCGTAAACAGGTTGAGGAGATTTTAACCAAAATGTCTGAATTTGAAGAGCGAGATTCTGGTTGGACTTTGTCACGCATAGTTCGAGCAGAAATCAACATCAACAAATCTTCGCTAGTCAAAGGATCAAGTTGGATATCCACTCCGGAAAATCAATCAATATACAAAACGGTGATGAATACTGCTTCAAGTGGTGTATGATTGCTGCCATGGATACTACCAAATATAATCAAGAACGTTGCAGTACTTATAATATTCAGGACATTTCTGCAGACATTATTTCTACGCGAAATGGTGTAGCATTAAATTTCAAAAACTTAACTTACCCATTAGCACTAAACAAAATTAAGGAGTTCGAAGTAAATAATCCAGCAATAAGTGTTAATGTGTTTGGGTACGATGAGGGAGCAGATCAAATCATCGGTCCCTATTATGTGACCAAGGAGGAGAAAGTAAAGCATGTCAACTTGTTGCTTTTGGAGAATGGTGAAGTTCATGACTACATACTGATAAAGAACATATCAAAGTAACTTAGAAAATTATACTAATACTCTTTAATTTTAATGATACATTTACTTGTCTTATATATTTTATAATAGAGACATTTTACTAATAAACTTTTATATATTTTTTGTCATTCACAGACTTTTGACGAATCAAATAACCACCTATAGACATAAATTACTTTTTTGTAATAGCTGTCTACAGTATAGTCATAGGGAGAACGTCATGAGTAATCATAAGGCGGAATGCGGCAAAATCGTGACAACTATGCCGTCAGGTCCAGATGCAGTTCTAAGTTTTAAGGGGCATCAGAGGAAAATTGATGTCCCCTTTGTGGTGTACGCAGATTTTGAATGCATCCTGGAAGACATTAGTAATAACGTGAGTAGTAAAACCAGTCTTGTCAAAAAGCACACTCCTTGTGCTTTTAGTTACTACATTAAGTGTCTCCATAACAATAAGTTAGATAAATTAAGGGTTTATACAGGGAAAGATGCTTCACAAAAATTTGTTTCATTTTTAATTAAAGATTGTGAGGATATTTATAATAATCATTTAGTAAATAATAGGCAAATGGATATTTTATCCCCTTCTGATATTTATAATTTTTATAGTGCGGTGAATTGTCATATTTGTCAAAAATTTCTAGGTAAAGATCGCGTTAGAGATCATTGTCACATTAGCGGTAAATATAGAGGTGCAGCCCACAATAACTGTAATTTGAATTACCAAATTCCCAAGTTTATACCAGTTTACTTTCACAATTACTCAAATTATGACTCACATCTTTTTATTAAAGAACTAGGTGAAATTTCTATGCAACTGAAAGTACTCCCTCTCAATAAGGAGCTTTATATATCACTCTCGCAATTTACAGAAATGAGCGATGGTCATAATCTTGAAATAAGATTTCTTGATACATTACGCTTTATGGCTGAGAGTTTAGAATCATTAGCCTGCAATTTGTCGGATAATGATTTTAACACTATAAGGTCCTTATTTCAAACAGAAAAAGAATTTCAGCTTATTAAGAAGAAAGGCATTTTCCCCTATGAGTACCTAAATTCATTTCAAAAATTAGACGAGTGCCAGCTGCCTTCACGCAGTGATTTCTTTAATAAGTTGAACAATAAAGAGTGTTCTTTAGAGGAATACTCACATGCTGTAGAGGTATGGAATACTTTTGGGTGCAAAACAATGAAAGATTACATGGAACTTTACTTAAAAACAGATGTCCTCTTACTGACAGATATTTTCGAGAACTTTAGAAAAGTTTGTAAAGGTATTTATGAGCTGGATCCATGTCAATACTATACCGCACCTGGACTTTCCTGGGATGCAATGTTAAAATACACAAAAATTGAACTAGAATTATTTACGGACATAGACATGTACAATTTTATGAAAAAAGGTATACGTGGGGGAATCGTACAGTGTAGCCAAAAATATTCGAAAGCGAATAACAAATATTTGGAAGATTTCGATAAAGAAAAGCCCTCGGAGTTTCTTGTCTATTTAGACGCAAATAACCTTTACGGTTGGGCTATGTCGGAATATCTTCCTCATGGGGGGTTCAGATGGTTATCGCAAGACGAGCTGAATCTGGATCCAAACAGCATATCTGACAATGGAACAGACGGTTATGTTTATGAGGTCACTTTAGATTATCCTTCTCACTTACATGACTTGCATAATGACCTACCTTTTTGCGCTGAAAATAAAAAACCACTGCAAGCGAAGTATAACAAGTTGATAACCGATTTCTCTACAAAGCAATCATACGTGATACACTTTAGAGTTCTTAAACAATGCTTAGAAAATGGCTTAGTTTTAAAGAAAACTCATCGTATTCTAGCATTTAAACAATCTCCATGGTTAGTAGTAGGGAACTGGGCATCCGGGGGCAATTAAAATTGTGAAATTGTTGCTGAAATTGTTAAATTGTGGGCTGAAATTGTTAAATTGTGGCTGAAATTGTTAAATTGTTGCTGAAATTTTAAAATTCTTGGAAATTTGTGTTTTCGGCGGCGCTTTGATGTTTTTTGTTTACATTAGGAGTTTTTTGTTTACATTAACTTTGTGTGAACGGGTGATTTTTTTTGGGTTACATTAATTGTGATAACGGGTGATTTTTTTTGAGGTTTCATGTGAGTGTATATGCCGACGGCAATACATGATTATTATTTTTTTCAAATGCCGACGGCAAAACATGTTTATTAATTTTTCCTAATGCCGACGGCAAAACATGAATATAACTTTTTCAAATGCCGACGGGAAAATGATTTTTCCTAATGACGACGGGAAAACGTGAAAGTTATTTTTTCTGATGCTAATGTTCGTGTTGATAGACTGTGAGAATTTGGGGGAGGGTTTGATTGGCAGGGGGCGGGGTGTAGTTGAGGTAGATCGATTGTGTGTATGTGTGTGCGCATGTGTGTGTGTGTCTGTGTATGTTTGTATTAATTTCAATGTACATATGTATTTCTGTGAGAGCTTAAGGCTGATTGTGATTTTTGAGGGGCGAAGCATTCTATTAATATGTAACCGGGGGAATATGTGTGTTTGTACTTCTGTAGGAGTTTAAGGCTGACCATGATTTGGGTGGGCAGGGTTGTTGACGTAATATGTAGCCATGGGGATTTGCGAATGCGTCTGTCTATAGTAGTTTAAGGCTGATCGTGATTTGAGGTAGGTGAGGATGTTGTTGAGGTAAATTGGTTATGTGTATGTATGTATGTATTTCTGTAAGAATTTAAGATGATTGTGATTTATTAGGGGCGAGGTTTTCTTGTAATATGTAGCCGTGAGAATCTATGTGTATAGACGTCTGTAGAAGTTTAAGACTATTCATAATTTAGGGTAGGTGAGTGTTGTGTTCTTGAGATTAATTCTGTAATTGTATATGTATGTATGTATGACAATGGGAATTTTTATATGTATATCTGCGGGAGAATTTTAGGCTGGTCGTGATTTGTGAAAGGTAGGGTGTTGTTGAAATTTTCTTAGATGAATTCTGCTGTGTGTGTATTTGTCATGATATTTATATGTAGATAGAAATAAATTGTTTTCAATATCGATATTCGGTACTATAAAATACTATCATATATCTGGACTTCCCTAATCTTAATATGTTTTTATACTTACGCTTGTTTTATATTTTCTCATACTTAAATTTGTCTCGCGTTAAAGTCTGCCTATATGAAATTTGTTTATAATTATTACAGATTTTGTTTAATTCAATCTTTGAATACATTTTTTTTTTGTCATTGATGTCTTTTGTTCTTCTTGTTGTTGGTGTTGTTGTTCTAAATATTCGTCTGTATATAGATGCGATATATTCATAGTTTTTTATTTTTTATTTGAAAATAAAAACGTTTTAATTTTTATCTGCGTTTACTTAAAAGTTTGTGAGGATTTTCTGTTTTAAGTAAAACTGAATTCCTAAAGATACATACTCTATAGTAATAGTAACTATAATAGAAATATTTCTTATATTTAATTTAAATTTTTTTAAAGTTGATGCAACGTTAGTAAGTTAACGTTAGAAATTTTTGGAGTACATAATTTTTTCTAACTATAGACTTTTTTCTTCACTTTCTACATTTGTTTTCGAAATCTTGCTTTGCTTTATGAAAATGTATAAACATTTTTAAATGAAACTGATCCGGCACTCCAGCTTATATACTGATAGTTTTTTTTTCTTTGGTAGTCAACTTACTTCCTTTTTTATTTTTATTGATAAACATTTAAAATCAAAAGGGAGCTTTATATTGAAATTTGTATTTTCAGAATTGTTGAAAACAATCACTAGTTTTTTTTTGTGTGATGAAATCATTTGAAGTTGAAGCTGATATCTTTGCTTACTGTTTTAAATTAAAATTTTATTCAATAGAATAAAAGGAGCTTTTTTCTTAAATTCTGATGCAGTTAAGATCGGATATGAGACTGAATTTAAATGTACTTTTAAATTAGTCACAATGAACAAACTTATTTTCTTGTTGAAAAGCGATCATCAGAAAACGAAGTGGTTTTCAGAGACTTTAGGTATACCTTTTCGACGGTTCCTCTAGGATACAAGATGACTTTGTTTGACGAAATTTCTGTTGCTTTATACTGATAATATGTTTACATTAATAAGGTACATATGTATATGTTTATTTTATGAAGGGCTATTACCTATGGCTTTCATTTGACGTTCTATATGATTTTTTTTTTCTCATTTTATTAAAGTTCAGCGTGTTGTGTATATATTTCTGAAATGTTTAAGTGTGCTTTGTGTATCCATCGGACAGAGTGTACGTTTTAGTTGGTCAGTCAGTCTATATATTTATTTATTTTTTTCTTCTAATGTACCACACCTTTTTTTCACATTTTACTACTTGAAATAGAGAATTTTTGTCTAATTTTTTTCTGGGTATCTACATACATTAGTTAAATATGTGTATGAATTTTTAAGAAAAAATTTTAAATAAAATATTGGAAAAAGAATTAATTATGTGAATGGTTTTTATTTCTTTATTAGCTTTACTTCGCTAGATCAAAAAAATTTTTGTTTTTGCTTATTTGCAAATTCTTGTTTTCATGTCGCTTAAACATGTACAGTCTTGTTTTCGTATCGCTTAGACATGCACAGTCTTGTTTTCATGATGCTTAGACATGCATAGTCTTGTTTTCATGATGCTTAAACATGTACAGTCTTGTTTTCTTTGAGAGGTTATGCACAAGACAAATTGAATTTCACAATATTATGAAATTCCATTAAAAGAGAAACAGTTTAGACAATCGGATAAGTCCTTATATTTTTCACTACATACAAGTTTCTGTTATTTTATATTCGAATAGATGAATCCTAAATTTCCTTTAAAAAATAACACAAAACAAGGATAAATTTAATTTAATTTTATTTATATTAATAATACATTTTAATTTAATTTTATTTATTTTTATTATAATGATGGAAACATTTCATAATATCCAATTATTAAATTTTCTAATATACTTTTACGCAAAAAATATATTGTACATCTGCAAGTATCTGGTCCTTCCTCACACTCAGGATTATACCAAGGACAGCTTCTGAAGTGGCCTTCTGTGTTGTCTTCATCTTCCATGATACCATATTCTTCGTTCTCATCCAGCATATTTTGAAAAAATTTGATCATCTCCCAATGATCGAAAAGCCTGAAGCTTTCAAAATCTCTTATAAATTGGTTTAGAGTACGTCTGATTTGACTCATTTTATTTGCTTATAAGTTAATGAATGATGATTGTTTGAAGGTTCCTTTAAGACTAATTTCCTCTTTTAAATTTTTAAAGTAGTATCTCTTGATCCTTAAAATATCTATACCATCATCTATATTCCATACCTCTTTTTTAGCACTCTATCTCTCTCTACCCCTTTTCTCTCTATAACTGTCTCTTTCTGTCTATCACTACCCCTCCACTTATTCACTATTTCACCATATTTTCGATTAGCCTTCTTGAAGTCGTCATCGCTACTTTCAAGATCATTTTCAGTTAAACATTCAAAATGCGGAGAAGTAAATGAAAAAAAATAAATAAATAAAACAAAAATGGAGTCTACAACAAATCTAACATCAAAATTTAATTCACTAAAAAATAAAACCTTAATCCACATAAAGGAGCTTGAGACATCAACTAAATACACCATTCGAAAAGTGTCAAGAGTAACAACAAAATATGGGCCAACACTAAAACTTGAAATGGAAAACCACATAATGTTCCTCCCAAAGCGATATAATGCTTTAACCGATGCTGAAATTAAAGAACTCTCGAGCGGATCATATTGCTTAAGTAGAGAAGGTGAACAAAGCTTAATTGTTGAAAGCGAGCTGAGTGAATTTCTAATTCAAAATTCCCAATTTCCAATTTGGCAATAATATATAATAATTTTGTATTTTAAATTATAAATAAAAATACATGAAAGAGTTTTGTAAAATATAAATGTTTGTGCTTTTTTATTTAATATTTTCAGTTATTTCATAAAGAAATTTAAGACATAAATGACCACAGGTAAATGTATTGAAATTCTGATGTTGATTATAGTTGTATTTTATATTTCTACCAAGATATTTGACTACTTCCGAAGGAGGTTGTAAGTTTCCAAAGCTGTCGAAATATTCTTTTTCATTGTTGTTTTTATAATATGCTACCCAATGTGTACCAGGTCCTGTTGATACGTCTAAATTGATTTTTCCACATTCTATTTTCTTTGTTCGTTTTGGTAGAGTATTCAACATGAAAACTCCTCTAAAATATGGAATATTTATAGAGAAACGGTTTATGTCCACATCAGATAGTGGTCTGTTCGTAGCATCTCTAAGAGTTTTTTGATTCCTCTTTGTAAACTAAACCATAACCCTTTTTATATGGTTTTAAGTAAAGTCCCTTTCCAACTGCTATAGATTCCATCGCTCTATTATGTCTAATTGCTTCATCAAGTTGATTTTTTGCATTCTTTGTTGCATTAACAGCTTTAGCTATAGCAGCACCTCCAGTTGTTAGACTACCAATTGCACCCAGAGCAGTTAAAATCGGTATTAGAGGCAAAAACCCACCAATTTTTGGTACACGTATTACATGTGGTACTATAATTTGAGATTTTCTTCCTTTTAATGATTTGTTGATAGTTTTTCGGGCAATTTTAATTGCTGAGTTAATATATAATGGTTTTTCCTTCTTTAGTATTTTTGTTGCAGCTCTAATTGATGTTCTAAACAGTTTTTTATCATTTATCTTGTTCTTTTTAACATTTTTCTTTTTCTCCACACCCATACCAAATTTTGTTTTGGCTTTCATTGCGTTAGTAACCATATAGGCAAATGATTTTTCAGCAATACTACTATCTTTTGATAAAACTCGATCCCAAGCTGAATTTTCAAGTATTTTATCAGCTTTATGTCTAATGCTTAAATCCTTACAAGCAGAGTCCAATAAATTAATTCCTTTGTCACCTCAATTTTAACGTTTTTGTAGTTTTGTTTCAGGTCCACAATACTAATATCCGGGAAGATAAAGTTCACCAGTTAGAGAGTTTATTCTTTTTATCTACTATACCTCCTCCAACGAAGGTGTTTTTATGACTAAACGTTTTCTGATATGATATAACTATATCATCTAATTTTGTCGATAATAACAGGTAACATTTATAAAATCTATTTAGTTCGTAATATTGTTCCTTCTACTATTTTTTTTTTTTTTTTTTTTTGTTTACTTGCCTCTATCTTGACTCATCGTTTCTCAGTCCTTAAACTTGTATATTCTGAACTTCTGTCTTGATATTACTTTCTTCTTTCATGCGAATTCTTGTTTTTTCTTTTCATATCACTTAAACATGCACAGTCTTGTTATCGTTGAAAGGTTCTGTACAAAACAAATCGAATTTCACAATATTATGAAATTCCATTATATTTCATTAGGTATTTTCTTATCGACACCAACTGCTTTAACACCATCTCATTTACGTTTGCTAACAGCAAATAGTACAATAGGTGTCAGCTATTAGATCAGCTTATCAGCTATTAGATCAGCTTATCAGCTATTAGATCAGCTTATTAGCACCTGGTCTGTTTTTCAGATCAGCTTTTCAGGCGCTGGTCTGATTTTCAGATCAGCTTATCAGGACCTGGTCTGGTTTTCAGATCAGCTTTTCAGGACCTGGTCTGGTTTTCAGATCAGCTTTTCAGGACCTGGTCTGGTTTTCAGATCAGCTTTTCAGGACCTGGTCTGGTTTTCAGATCAGCTTTTCAGGACCTGGTCTGGTTTTCAGATCAGCTTATCAGGACCTGGTCTGGTTTTCAGATCAGCTTTTCAGGACCTGGTCTGGTTTTCAGATCAGCTTATCAGGACCTGGTCTGGTTTTCAGATCAGCTTATCAGGACCTGGTCTGGTTTTCAGATCAGCTTATCAGGACCTGGTCTGGTTTTCAGATCAGCTTATCAGGAGCTGGTCTGGTTTTCAGGTCAGCTTATTAGGAGCTGGTCTGATTTTCAGGTCAGCTTATTAGGAGCTGGTCTGGTTTTCAGGTCAGATGAAATAACTAAAGTCTATCTTTTATTAGCAGTATTCTTTTTTTCTATAACGAAAATCGTTTAATTCAATATATTTGCTTATAATCAAAAATCCATATTTATCCTTCCAACATTCTACAAATTTTTTAAAACTTGTCAAAATTCATATTACTGCCAACATGAACCTTGTAAACATGCTTCATATTTTTCTCATCTTACTTAAACATTATAATTACATATGCATTGTCTCTTATTAAATGCTTATAGCCATATTCATAAAAATTTTAAACAGCATTTCAAATGTTCTTTGAGCAAAATTCGCTAAAATTGTATTCATAATAGAATATTAGCGTAAAAACGTTTTTTAACTTGCGTAAATCACCAAATCTTAAAAATTAAATGCACCCATATTTAAAATAATTTTGAATTGACGTCGTTGTAGTTTTGCTTCTTGCTTATTTATATTTTTAACTTTGTCTGTATGTATGTATGTATGCATGTATTAAGAATTATGCTTATGTTTGGCACAAGTAGAATGAGTCATCATTATTCTGTCGCCCCGTAAAAAAAATATACACGTACACGTACATATGTATGTATATTATTCTGCTTTCCACATGCAACATCAGCAAATATCATAATTGAAATGTATTAAGCTTCATTACCAGAAAAAAATAAATGTATAATAACCCATTCTTTTAATTATGAAATTATGTAATTTCTTTAACTATTCATATTTGTAGTAGTATATAGATAATTTTAGTATAAATATATGTTTTTAAACCTCAGATAGTAGTAGGGAACTGGGCATCCGGGGGCAATTAAAATTGTGAAATTGTTGCTGAAATTGTTAAATTTGGGTAATTAAAATTTGAAAATTTTAAAATTCTTGAAATTTGATACCTACGAGGGTGGTTCGATAAGTCCTTTAAATATTTTTCGAGGGTGGTTCAATAAGTCCTTTAAATATTTTTCGAAGGTGGTTCAATAAGTCACTCTTATTTTTTTAACATAAGGAGTTTTTGTTTACATTAAGTGTATGTCTGTCTCTCTCTCTCTCTGTCTGTCTGCATGACCGTGGAAATTTGAGTCTTTCAGTGATTTGGGTTGTGTTATAATTTCTGGGTGTCCTTTGTCGGGGTTATGGGTAATTAAACTTAAAAATTTTAATCTACGCCGGAGTGGGATTTCACTACTACTATCTGAGGTTTAAAAACATATATTTATACTAAAATTATCTATATACTACTACAAATATGAATAGTTAAAGAAATTACATAATTTCATAATTAAAAGAATGGGTTATTATACATTTATTTTTTTCTGGTAATGAAGCTTAATACATTTCAATTATGATATTTGCTGATGTTGCATGTGGAAAGGAGAATAATATACATACATATGTACGTGTACGTGTATATTTTTTTTACGGGGCGACAGAATAATGATGACTCATTCTACTTGTGCCAAACATAAGCATAATTCTTAATACATGCATACATACATACATACAGACAAAGTTAAAAATATAAATAAGCAAGAAGCAAAACTACAACGACGTCAATTTAAAATTATTTTAAATATGGGTGCATTTAATTTTTAAGATTTGGTGATTTACGCAAGTTAAAAAACGTTTTTACGCTAATATTCTATTATGAATACAATTTTAGCGAATTTTGCTCAAAGAACATTTGAAATGCTGTTTAAAATTTTTATGACTATGGCTATAAGCATTTAATAAGAGACAATGCATATGTAATTATAATGTTTAAGTAAGATGAGAAAAATATGAAGCATGTTTACAAGGTTCATGTTGGCAGTAATATGAATTTTGACAAGTTTTAAAAAATTTGTAGAATGTTGGAAGGATAAATATGGATTTTTGATTATAAGCAAATATATTGAATTAAACGATTTTCGTTATAGAAAAAAAAAATACTGCTAATAAAAGATAGACTTTAGTTATTTCATCTGACCTGAAAACCAGACCAGCTCCTAATAAGCTGACCTGAAAATCAGACCAGCTCCTAATAAGCTGACCTGAAAACCAGACCAGCTCCTGATAAGCTGATCTGAAAACCAGACCAGGTCCTGATAAGCTGATCTGAAAACCAGACCAGGTCCTGATAAGCTGATCTGAAAACCAGACCAGGTCCTGATAAGCTGATCTGAAAACCAGACCAGGTCCTGAAAAGCTGATCTGAAAACCAGACCAGGTCCTGATAAGCTGATCTGAAAACCAGACCAGGTCCTGAAAAGCTGATCTGAAAACCAGACCAGGTCCTGAAAAGCTGATCTGAAAACCAGACCAGGTCCTGAAAAGCTGATCTGAAAACCAGACCAGGTCCTGAAAAGCTGATCTGAAAACCAGACCAGGTCCTGATAAGCTGATCTGAAAATCAGACCAGCTCCTGAAAAGCTGATCTGAAAAACAGACCAGGTGCTAATAAGCTGATCTAATAGCTGATAAGCTGATCTAATAGCTGACACCTATTGTACTATTTGCTGTTAGCAAACGTAAATGAGATGGTGTTAAAGCAGTTGGTGTCGATAAGAAAATACCTAATGAAATATAATGGAATTTCATAATATTGTGAAATTCGATTTGTTTTGTACAGAACCTTTCAACGATAACAAGACTGTGCATGTTTAAGTGATATGAAAAGAAAAAACAAGAATTCGCATGAAAGAAGAAAGTAATATCAAGACAGAAGTTCAGAATATACAAGTTTAAGGACTGAGAAACGATGAGTCAAGATAGAGGCAAGTAAACAAAAAAAAAAAAAAAAAAAAATAGTAGAAGGAACAATATTACGAACTAAATAGATTTTATAAATGTTACCTGTTATTATCGACAAAATTAGATGATATAGTTATATCATATCAGAAAACGTTTAGTCATAAAAACACCTTCGTTGGAGGAGGTATAGTAGATAAAAAGAATAAACTCTCTAACTGGTGAACTTTATCTTCCCGGATATTAGTATTGTGGACCTGAAACAAAACTACAAAAACGTTAAAATTGAGGTGACAAAGGAATTAATTTATTGGACTCTGCTTGTAAGGATTTAAGCATTAGACATAAAGCTGATAAAATACTTGAAAATTCAGCTTGGGATCGAGTTTTATCAAAAGATAGTAGTATTGCTGAAAAATCATTTGCCTATATGGTTACTAACGCAATGAAAGCCAAAACAAAATTTGGTATGGGTGTGGAGAAAAAGAAAAATGTTAAAAAGAACAAGATAAATGATAAAAAACTGTTTAGAACATCAATTAGAGCTGCAACAAAAATACTAAAGAAGGAAAAACCATTAAATATTAACTCAGCAATTAAAATTGCCCGAAAAACTATCAACAAATCATTAAAAGGAAGAAAATCTCAAATTATAGTACCACATGTAATACGTGTACCAAAAATTGGTGGGTTTTTGCCTCTAATACCGATTTTAACTGCTCTGGGTGCAATTGGTAGTCTAACAACTGGAGGTGCTGCTATAGCTAAAGCTGTTAATGCAACAAAGAATGCAAAAAATCAACTTGATGAAGCAATTAGACATAATAGAGCGATGGAATCTATAGCAGTTGGAAAGGGACTTTACTTAAAACCATATAAAAAGGGTTATGGTTTAGTTTACAAAGAGGAATCAGAAAACTCTTAGAGATGCTACGAACAGACCACTATCTGATGTGGACATAAACCGTTTCTCTATAAATATTCCATATTTTAGAGGAGTTTTCATGTTGAATACTCTACCAAAACGAACAAAGAAAATAGAATGTGGAAAAATCAATTTAGACGTATCAACAGGACCTGGTACACATTGGGTAGCATATTATAAAAACAACAATGAAAAAGAATATTTCGACAGCTTTGGAAACTTACAACCTCCTTCGGAAGTAGTCAAATATCTTGGTAGAAATATAAAATACAACTATAATCAACATCAGAATTTCAATACATTTACCTGTGGTCATTTATGTCTTAAATTTCTTTATGAAATAACTGAAAATATTAAATAAAAAAGCACAAACATTTATATTTTACAAAACTCTTTCATGTATTTTTATTTATAATTTAAAATACAAAATTATTATATATTATTGCCAAATTGGAAATTGGGAATTTTGAATTAGAAATTCACTCAGCTCAGTAGTAGGGAACTGCCGGTTCTGGGACAATTAAAATTGTGAAATTGTGGCTGAAATTGTTAAATTGTGGGCTGAAATTGTTAAATTGTGGCTGAAATTGTTAAATTGTTGCTGAAATTTTACAATTCTTGGAAATTTGTGTTTTCGGCGGCGCTTTGATGTTTTTTGTTTACATTAGGAGTTTTTTGTTTACATTAACTTTGTGTGAACGGGTGATTTTTTTTGGGTTACATTAATTGTGATAACGGGTGATTTTTTTTTTGAGGTTTCATATGAGTGTATATGCCGACGGCAATACATGATTATTATTTTTTTCAAATGCCGACGGCAAAACATGTTTATTAATTTTTCCTAATGCCGACGGCAAAACATGAATATAATTTTTTCAAATGCCGACGGGAAAATGATTTTTCCTAATGACGACGGGAAAACGTGAAAGTTATTTTTTCTGATGCTAATGTTCGTGTTGATAGACTGTGAGAATTTGGACGTGATTTGAGTAGGTGGCGTTGTTGCCGTATTATGTAACCATAGGAATTTGTGGGTGTGTCTGTCTGTCTGTGAGAATTTAGGGGAGGGTTTGATTGGCAGGGGGCGGGGTGTAGTTGAGGTAGATCGATTGTGTGTATGTGTGTGCGCATGTGTGTGTGTGTCTGTGTATGTTTGTATTAATTTCAATGTACATATGTATTTCTGTGAGAGCTTAAGGCTGATTATGATTTTTGAGGGGCGAAGCATTCTATTAATATGTAACCGGCGGAATATGTGTGTTTGTACTTCTGTAGGAGTTTAAGGCTGACCATGATTTGGGTGGGCAGGGTTGTTGACGTAATATGTAGCCATGGGGATTTGCGAATGCGTCTGTCTATAGTAGTTTAAGGCTGATCGTGATTTGAGGTAGGTGAGGATGTTGTTGAGGTAAATTGGTTATGTGTATGTATGTATGTATTTCTGTAAGAATTTAAGATGATTGTGATTTATTAGGGGCGAGGTTTTCTTGTAATATGTAGCCGTGAGAATCTATGTGTATAGACGTCTGTAGAAGTTTAAGACTATTCATAATTTAGGGTAGGTGAGTGTTGTGTTCTTGAGATTAATTCTGTAATTGTATATGTATGTATGTATGACAATGGGAATTTTTATATGTATATCTGCGGGAGAATTTTAGGCTGGTCGTGATTTGTGAAAGGTGGGGTGTTGTTGAAATTTTCTTGGAATTTTCTTAGATGAATTCTGCTGTGTGTGTATTTGTCATGATATTTATATGTAGATAGAAATAAATTGTTTTCAATATCGATATTCGGTACTATAAAATACTATCATATATCTGGACTTCCCTAATCCTAGTATGCTTTTATACTTACGCTTGTTTTATATTTTCTCATACTTAAATTTGTCTCGCGTTAAGGTCTGCCTATATGAAATTTGTTTATAATTATTACAGATTTTGTTTAATTCAATCTTTGAATACATTTTTTTTTTGTCATTGATGTCTTTTGTTCTTCTTGTTGTTGGTGTTGTTGTTCTAAATATTCGTCTGTATATAGATGCGATATATTCATAGTTTTTTATTTTTTATTTGAAAATAAAAACGTTTTAATTTTTATCTGCGTTTACTTAAAAGTTTGTGAGGATTTTCTGTTTTAAGTAAAACTGAATTCCTAAAGATACATACTCTATAGTAATAGTAACTATAATAGAAATATTTCTTATATTTAATTTAAATTTTTTTAAAGTTGATGCAACGTTAGTAAGTTAACGTTAGAAATTTTTGGAGTACATAATTTTTTCTAACTATAGACTTTTTTCTTCACTTTCTACATTTGTTTTCGAAATCTTGCTTTGCTTTATGAAAATGTATAAACATTTTTAAATGAAACTGATCCGGCACTCCAGCTTATATACTGATAGTTTTTTTTTCTTTGGTAGTCAACTTACTTCTTTTTTTATTTTTATTGATAAACATTTAAAATCAAAAGGGAGCTTTATATTGAAATTTGTATTTTTAGAATTGTTGAAAACAATCACTAGTTTTTTTTTTTGTGTGATGAAATCATTTGAAGTTGAAGCTGATATCTTTGCTTACTGTTTTAAATTAAAATTTTATTCAATAGAATAAAAGGAGCTTTTTTCTTAAATTCTGATGCAGTTAAGATCGGATATGAGACTGAATTTAAATGTACTTTTAAATTAGTCACAATGAACAAACTTATTTTCTTGTTGAAAAGCGATCATCAGAAAACGAAGTGGTTTTCAGAGACTTTAGGTATACCCTTTCGACGGTTCCTCTAGGATACAAGATGACTTTGTTTGACGAAATTTCTGTTGCTTTATACTGATAATATGTTTACATTAATAAGGTACATATGTATATGTTTATTTTATGAAGGGCTATTACCTATGGCTTTCATTTGACGTTCTATATGATTTTTTTTTCTCATTTTATTAAAGTTCAGCGTGTTGTGTATATATTTCTGAAATGTTTAAGCGTGCTTTGTGTATCCATCGGACAGAGTGTACGTTTTAGTTGGTCAGTCAGTCTATATATTTATTTATTTTTTTCTTCTAATGTACCACACCTTTTTTTCACATTTTACTACTTGAAATAGAGAATTTTTGTCTAATTTTTTTCTGGGTATCTACATACATTAGTTAAATATGTGTATGAATTTTTAAGAAAAAATTTTAAATAAAATATTGGAAAAAGAATTAATTATGTGAATGGTTTTTATTTCTTTATTAGCTTTACTTCGCTAGATCAAAAAAATTTTTGTTTTTGCTTATTTGCAAATTCTTGTTTTCATGTCGCTTAAACATGTACAGTCTTGTTTTCGTATCGCTTAGACATGCACAGTCTTGTTTTCATGATGCTTAGACATGCATAGTCTTGTTTTCATGATGCTTAAACATGTACAGTCTTGTTTTCTTTGAGAGGTTATGCACAAGACAAATTGAATTTCACAATATTATGAAATTCCATTAAAAGAGAAACAGTTTAGACAATCGGATAAGTCCTTATATTTTTCACTACATACAAGTTTCTGTTATTTTATATTCGAATAGATGAATCCTAACTTTCCTTTAAAAAATAACACAAAACAAGGATAAATTTAGTTTAATTTTATTTATATTAATAATACATTTTAATTTAATTTTATTTATTTTTATTATAATGATGGAAACATTTCATAATATCCAATTATTAAATTTTCTAATATACTTTTACGCAAAAAATATATTGTACATCTGCAAGTATCTGGTCCTTCCTCACACTCAGGATTATACCAAGGACAGCTTCTGAAGTGGCCTTCTGTGTTGTCTTCATCTTCCATGATACCATATTCTTCGTTCTCATCCAGCATATTTTGAAAAAATTTGATCATCTCCCAATGATCGAAAAGCCTGAAGCTTTCAAAATCTCTTATAAATTGGTTTAGAGTACGTCTGATTTGACTCATTTTATTTGCTTATAAGTTAATGAATGATGATTGTTTGAAGGTTCCTTTAAGACTAATTTCCTCTTTTAAATTTTTAAAGTAGTATCTCTTGATCCTTAAAATATCTATACCATCATCTATATTCCATACCTCTTTTTTAGCACTCTATCTCTCTCTACCCCTTTTCTCTCTATAACTGTCTCTTTCTGTCTATCACTACCCCTCCACTTATTCACTATTTCACCATATTTTCGATTAGCCTTCTAGAAGTCATCATCGCTACTTTCAAGATCATTTTCAGTTAAACATTCAAAATGCGGAGAAGTAAATGAAAAAAAAATAAATAAATAAAACAAAAATGGAGTCTACAACAAATCTAACATCAAAATTTAATTCACTAAAAAATAAAACCTTAATCCACATAAAGGAGCTTGAGACATCAACTAAATACACCATTCGAAAAGTGTCAAGAGTAACAACAAAATATGGGCCAACACTAAAAGTTGAAATGGAAAACCACATAATGTTCCTCCCAAAGCGATATAATGCTTTAACCGATGCTGAAATTAAAGAACTCTCGAGCGGATCATATTGCTTAAGTAGAGAAGGTGAACAAAGCTTAATTGTTGAAAGCGAGCTGAGTGAATTTCTAATTCAAAATTCCCAATTTCCAATTTGGCAATAATATATAATAATTTTGTATTTTAAATTATAAATAAAAATACATGAAAGAGTTTTGTAAAAAATAAATGTTTGTGCTTTTTTATTTAATATTTTCAGTTATTTCATAAAGAAATTTAAGACATAAATGACCACAGGTAAATGTATTGAAATTCTGATGTTGATTATAGTTGTATTTTATATTTCTACCAAGATATTTGACTACTTCCGAAGGAGGTTGTAAGTTTCCAAAGCTGTCGAAATATTCTTTTTCATTGTTGTTTTTATAATATGCTACCCAATGTGTACCAGGTCCTGTTGATACGTCTAAATTGATTATTCCACATTCTATTTTCTTTGTTCGTTTTGGTAGTGTATTCAACATGAAAACTCCTATAAAATATGGAATATTTATAGAGAAACGGTTTATGTCCACATCAGATAGTGGTCTGTTCGTAGCATCTCTAAGAGTTTTTTTATTCCTCTTTGTAAACTAAACCATAACCCTTTTTATATGGTTTTAAGTAAAGTCCCTTTCCAACTGCTATAGATTCCATCGCTCTATTATGTCTAATTGCTTCATCAAGTTGATTTTTTGCATTCTTTGTTGCATTAACAGCTTTAGCTATAGCAGCACCTCCAGTTGTTAGACTACCAATTGCACCCAGAGCAGTTAAAATCGGTATTAGAGGCAAAAACCCACCAATTTTTGGTACACGTATTACATGTGGTACTATAATTTGAGATTTTCTTCCTTTTAATGATTTGTTGATAGTTTTTCGGGCAATTTTAATTGCTGAGTTAATATTTAATGGTTTTTCCTTCTTTAGTATTTTTGTTGCAACTCTAATTGATGTTCTAAACAGTTTTTTATCATTTATCTTGTTCTTTTTAACATTTTTCTTTTTCTCCACACCCATACCAAATTTTGTTTTGGCTTTCATTGCGTTAGTAACCATATAGGCAAATGATTTTTCAGCAATACTACTATCTTTTGATAAAACTCGATCCCAAGCTGAATTTTCAAGTATTTTATCAGCTTTATGTCTAATGCTTAAATCCTTACAAGCAGAGTCCAATAAATTAATTCCTTTGTCACCTCAATTTAAACGTTTTTGTAGTTTTGTTTCAGGTCCACAATACTAATATCCGGGAAGATAAAGTTCACCAGTTAGAGAGTTTATTCTTTTTATCACTATACCTCCTCCAACGAAGGTGTTTTTATGACTAAACCTTTTCTGATATTGTATAACTATATCATCTAATTTTGTCGATAATAACAGGTAACATTTATAAAATCTATTTAGTTCGTAATATTGTTCCTTCTACTATTTTTTTTTTTTTTTTTTTTTTTTTTTGTTTACTTGCCTCTATCTTGACTGATCGTTTCTCAGTCCTTAAACTTGTATATTCTGAACTTCTGTCTTGATATTACTTTCTTCTTTCATGCGAATTCTTGTTTTTTCTTTTCATATGACTTAAACATGCACAGTCTTGTTATCGTTGAAAGGTTCTGTACAAAACAAATCGAATTTCACAATATTATGAAATTCCATTATATTTCATTAGGTATTTTCTTATCGACACCAACTGCTTTAACACCATCTCATTTACGTTTGCTAACAGCAAATAGTACAATAGGTGTCAGCTATTAGATCAGCTTATCAGCTATTAGATCAGCTTATTAGCACCTGGTCTGTTTTTCAGATCAGCTTTTCAGGAGCTGGTCTGGTTTTCAGATCAGCTTATCAGGACCTGGTCTGGTTTTCAGATCAGCTTATCAGGACCTGGTCTGGTTTTCAGATCAGCTTTTCAGGACCTGATCTGGTTTTCAGATCAGCTTTTCAGGACCTGGTCTGGTTTTCAGATCAGCTTATCAGGACCTGGTCTGGTTTTCAGATCAGCTTTTCAGGACCTGGTCTGGTTTTCAGATCAGCTTTTCAGGACCTGGTCTGGTTTTCAGATCAGCTTATCAGGACCTGGTCTGGTTTTCAGATCAGGCTATCAGGACCTGGTCTGGTTTTCAGATCAGCTTATCAGGAGCTGGTCTGATTTTCAGGTCAGCTTATTAGGAGCTGGTCTGATTTTCAGGTCAGCTTATTAGGAGCTGGTCTGGTTTTCAGGTCAGATGAAATAACTAAAGTCTATCTTTTATTAGCAGTATTTTTTTTTCTATAACGAAAATCGTTTAATTCAATATATTTGCTTATAATCAAAAATCCATATTTATCCTTCCAACACTCTACAAATTTTTTAAAACTTGTCAAAATTCATATTACTGCCAACATGAACCTTGTAAACATGCTTCATATTTTCCTCATCTTACTTAAACATTATAATTACATTTGCATTGTCTCTTATTAAATGCTTATAGCCATATTCATAAAAATTTTAAACAGCATTTCAAATGTTGTTTGAGCAAAATTCGCTAAAATTGTATTCATAATAGAATATTAGCTTAAAAACGTTTTTTAACTTGCGTAAATGAACAAATCTTATAAATTAAATGCACCCATATTTAAAATAATTTTGAATTGACGTCGTTGTAGTTTTGCTTCTTGCTTATTTATATTTTTAACTTTGTCTGTATGTATGCATGTATTAAGAATTATGCTTATGTTTGGCACAAGTAGAATGAGTCATCATTCTTCTGTCGCCCCATACAAAAATATACACGTACACGTACATATGTATGTATATTATTCTGCTTTCCACATGCAACATCAGCAAATATCACAATTGAAATGTATTAAGCTTCATTACCAGAAAAAAATAAATATATAATAACCCATTCTTTTAATTATGAAATTATGTAATTTCTTTAACTATTCATATTTGTAGTAGTATATAGATAATTTTAGTATAAATATATGTTTTTAAACCTCAGATAGTAGTAGGGAACTGGGCATCCGGCGTAGATTAAAATTTTTAAGTTTAATTACCCATAACCCCGACAAAGGACACCCAGAAATTATTACACAACCCAAATCACTGAAAGACTCAAATTTCCACGGTCATGCAGACAGACAGAGAGAGAGACAGACATACACTTAATGTAAACAAAAAAACTCCTTATATAAACAAAAAACTCCTTATGTAAACAAAAAAACACAAATTTCCAAGAATTTAACAATTTTCAAATTTTAATTACCCAAATTTAACAATTTCAGCAACAATTTCACAATTTTAATTGGGGCCGGAGCGATAGTTCCCTACTACTATCTGAGGTTTAAAAACATATATTTATACTAAAATTATCTATATACTACTACAAATATGAATAGTTAAAGAAATTACATAATTTCATAATTAAAAGAATGGGTTATTATATATTTATTTTTTTCTGGTAATGAAGCTTAATACATTTCAATTGTGATATTTGCTGATGTTGCATGTGGAAAGCAGAATAATATACATACATATGTACGTGTACGTGTATATTTTTGTATGGGGCGACAGAAGAATGATGACTCATTCTACTTGTGCCAAACATAAGCATAATTCTTAATACATGCATACATACAGACAAAGTTAAAAATATAAATAAGCAAGAAGCAAAACTACAACGACGTCAATTCAAAATTATTTTAAATATGGGTGCATTTAATTTATAAGATTTGTTCATTTACGCAAGTTAAAAAACGTTTTTAAGCTAATATTCTATTATGAATACAATTTTAGCGAATTTTGCTCAAACAACATTTGAAATGCTGTTTAAAATTTTTATGAATATGGCTATAAGCATTTAATAAGAGACAATGCAAATGTAATTATAATGTTTAAGTAAGATGAGGAAAATATGAAGCATGTTTACAAGGTTCATGTTGGCAGTAATATGAATTTTGACAAGTTTTAAAAAATTTGTAGAGTGTTGGAAGGATAAATATGGATTTTTGATTATAAGCAAATATATTGAATTAAACGATTTTCGTTATAGAAAAAAAATACTGCTAATAAAAGATAGACTTTAGTTATTTCATCTGACCTGAAAACCAGACCAGCTCCTAATAAGCTGACCTGAAAATCAGACCAGCTCCTAATAAGCTGACCTGAAAATCAGACCAGCTCCTGATAAGCTGATCTGAAAACCAGACCAGGTCCTGATAGCCTGATCTGAAAACCAGACCAGGTCCTGATAAGCTGATCTGAAAACCAGACCAGGTCCTGAAAAGCTGATCTGAAAACCAGACCAGGTCCTGAAAAGCTGATCTGAAAACCAGACCAGGTCCTGATAAGCTGATCTGAAAACCAGACCAGGTCCTGAAAAGCTGATCTGAAAACCAGATCAGGTCCTGAAAAGCTGATCTGAAAACCAGACCAGGTCCTGATAAGCTGATCTGAAAACCAGACCAGGTCCTGATAAGCTGATCTGAAAACCAGACCAGCTCCTGAAAAGCTGATCTGAAAAACAGACCAGGTGCTAATAAGCTGATCTAATAGCTGATAAGCTGATCTAATAGCTGACACCTATTGTACTATTTGCTGTTAGCAAACGTAAATGAGATGGTGTTAAAGCAGTTGGTGTCGATAAGAAAATACCTAATGAAATATAATGGAATTTCATAATATTGTGAAATTCGATTTGTTTTGTACAGAACCTTTCAACGATAACAAGACTGTGCATGTTTAAGTCATATGAAAAGAAAAAACAAGAATTCGCATGAAAGAAGAAAGTAATATCAAGACAGAAGTTCAGAATATACAAGTTTAAGGACTGAGAAACGATCAGTCAAGATAGAGGCAAGTAAACAAAAAAAAAAAAAAAAAAAAAAAAAAAATAGTAGAAGGAACAATATTACGAACTAAATAGATTTTATAAATGTTACCTGTTATTATCGACAAAATTAGATGATATAGTTATACAATATCAGAAAAGGTTTAGTCATAAAAACACCTTCGTTGGAGGAGGTATAGTGATAAAAAGAATAAACTCTCTAACTGGTGAACTTTATCTTCCCGGATATTAGTATTGTGGACCTGAAACAAAACTACAAAAACGTTTAAATTGAGGTGACAAAGGAATTAATTTATTGGACTCTGCTTGTAAGGATTTAAGCATTAGACATAAAGCTGATAAAATACTTGAAAATTCAGCTTGGGATCGAGTTTTATCAAAAGATAGTAGTATTGCTGAAAAATCATTTGCCTATATGGTTACTAACGCAATGAAAGCCAAAACAAAATTTGGTATGGGTGTGGAGAAAAAGAAAAATGTTAAAAAGAACAAGATAAATGATAAAAAACTGTTTAGAACATCAATTAGAGTTGCAACAAAAATACTAAAGAAGGAAAAACCATTAAATATTAACTCAGCAATTAAAATTGCCCGAAAAACTATCAACAAATCATTAAAAGGAAGAAAATCTCAAATTATAGTACCACATGTAATACGTGTACCAAAAATTGGTGGGTTTTTGCCTCTAATACCGATTTTAACTGCTCTGGGTGCAATTGGTAGTCTAACAACTGGAGGTGCTGCTATAGCTAAAGCTGTTAATGCAACAAAGAATGCAAAAAATCAACTTGATGAAGCAATTAGACATAATAGAGCGATGGAATCTATAGCAGTTGGAAAGGGACTTTACTTAAAACCATATAAAAAGGGTTATGGTTTAGTTTACAAAGAGGAATAAAAAAACTCTTAGAGATGCTACGAACAGACCACTATCTGATGTGGACATAAACCGTTTCTCTATAAATATTCCATATTTTAGAGGAGTTTTCATGTTGAATACACTACCAAAACGAACAAAGAAAATAGAATGTGGAATAATCAATTTAGACGTATCAACAGGACCTGGTACACATTGGGTAGCATATTATAAAAACAACAATGAAAAAGAATATTTCGACAGCTTTGGAAACTTACAACCTCCTTCGGAAGTAGTCAAATATCTTGGTAGAAATATAAAATACAACTATAATCAACATCAGAATTTCAATACATTTACCTGTGGTCATTTATGTCTTAAATTTCTTTATGAAATAACTGAAAATATTAAATAAAAAAGCACAAACATTTATTTTTTACAAAACTCTTTCATGTATTTTTATTTATAATTTAAAATACAAAATTATTATATATTATTGCCAAATTGGAAATTGGGAATTTTGAATTAGAAATTCACTCAGCTCGCTTTCAACAATTAAGCTTTGTTCACCTTCTCTACTTAAGCAATATGATCCGCTCGAGAGTTCTTTAATTTCAGCATCGGTTAAAGCATTATATCGCTTTGGGAGGAACATTATGTGGTTTTCCATTTCAACTTTTAGTGTTGGCCCATATTTTGTTGTTACTCTTGACACTTTTCGAATGGTGTATTTAGTTGATGTCTCAAGCTCCTTTATGTGGATTAAGGTTTTATTTTTTAGTGAATTAAATTTTGATGTTAGATTTGTTGTAGACTCCATTTTTGTTTTATTTATTTATTTTTTTTTCATTTACTTCTCCGCATTTTGAATGTTTAACTGAAAATGATCTTGAAAGTAGCGATGATGACTTCTAGAAGGCTAATCGAAAATATGGTGAAATAGTGAATAAGTGGAGGGGTAGTGATAGACAGAAAGAGACAGTTATAGAGAGAAAAGGGGTAGAGAGAGATAGAGTGCTAAAAAAGAGGTATGGAATATAGATGATGGTATAGATATTTTAAGGATCAAGAGATACTACTTTAAAAATTTAAAAGAGGAAATTAGTCTTAAAGGAACCTTCAAACAATCATCATTCATTAACTTATAAGCAAATAAAATGAGTCAAATCAGACGTACTCTAAACCAATTTATAAGAGATTTTGAAAGCTTCAGGCTTTTCGATCATTGGGAGATGATCAAATTTTTTCAAAATATGCTGGATGAGAACGAAGAATATGGTATCATGGAAGATGAAGACAACACAGAAGGCCACTTCAGAAGCTGTCCTTGGTATAATCCTGAGTGTGAGGAAGGACCAGATACTTGCAGATGTACAATATATTTTTTGCGTAAAAGTATATTAGAAAATTTAATAATTGGATATTATGAAATGTTTCCATCATTATAATAAATAAATAAAATTAAATTAAAATGTATTATTAATATAAATAAAATTAAACTAAATTTATCCTTGTTTTGTGTTATTTTTTAAAGGAAAGTTAGGATTCATCTATTCGAATATAAAATAACAGAAACTTGTATGTAGTGAAAAATATAAGGACTTATCCGATTGTCTAAACTGTTTCTCTTTTAATGGAATTTCATAATATTGTGAAATTCAATTTGTCTTGTGCATAACCTCTCAAAGAAAACAAGACTGTACATGTTTAAGCATCATGAAAACAAGACTATGCATGTCTAAGCATCATGAAAACAAGACTGTGCATGTCTAAGCGATACGAAAACAAGACTGTACATGTTTAAGCGACATGAAAACAAGAATTTGCAAATAAGCAAAAACAAAAATTTTTTTGATCTAGCGAAGTAAAGCTAATAAAGAAATAAAAACCATTCACATAATTAATTCTTTTTCCAATATTTTATTTAAAATTTTTTCTTAAAAATTCATACACATATTTAACTAATGTATGTAGATACCCAGAAAAAAATTAGACAAAAATTCTCTATTTCAAGTAGTAAAATGTGAAAAAAAGGTGTGGTACATTAGAAGAAAAAAATAAATAAATATATAGACTGACTGACCAACTAAAACGTACACTCTGTCCGATGGATACACAAAGCACGCTTAAACATTTCAGAAATATATACACAACACGCTGAACTTTAATAAAATGAGAAAAAAAAATCATATAGAACGTCAAATGAAAGCCATAGGTAATAGCCCTTCATAAAATAAACATATACATATGTACCTTATTAATGTAAACATATTATCAGTATAAAGCAACAGAAATTTCGTCAAACAAAGTCATCTTGTATCCTAGAGGAACCGTCGAAAGGGTATACCTAAAGTCTCTGAAAACCACTTCGTTTTCTGATGATCGCTTTTCAACAAGAAAATAAGTTTGTTCATTGTGACTAATTTAAAAGTACATTTAAATTCAGTCTCATATCCGATCTTAACTGCATCAGAATTTAAGAAAAAAGCTCCTTTTATTCTATTGAATAAAATTTTAATTTAAAACAGTAAGCAAAGATATCAGCTTCAACTTCAAATGATTTCATCACACAAAAAAAAAACTAGTGATTGTTTTCAACAATTCTAAAAATACAAATTTCAATATAAAGCTCCCTTTTGATTTTAAATGTTTATCAATAAAAATAAAAAAAGAAGTAAGTTGACTACCAAAGAAAAAAAAACTATCAGTATATAAGCTGGAGTGCCGGATCAGTTTCATTTAAAAATGTTTATACATTTTCATAAAGCAAAGCAAGATTTCGAAAACAAATGTAGAAAGTGAAGAAAAAAGTCTATAGTTAGAAAAAATTATGTACTCCAAAAATTTCTAACGTTAACTTACTAACGTTGCATCAACTTTAAAAAAATTTAAATTAAATATAAGAAATATTTCTATTATAGTTACTATTACTATAGAGTATGTATCTTTAGGAATTCAGTTTTACTTAAAACAGAAAATCCTCACAAACTTTTAAGTAAACGCAGATAAAAATTAAAACGTTTTTATTTTCAAATAAAAAATAAAAAACTATGAATATATCGCATCTATATACAGACGAATATTTAGAACAACAACACCAACAACAAGAAGAACAAAAGACATCAATGACAAAAAAAAAATGTATTCAAAGATTGAATTAAACAAAATCTGTAATAATTATAAACAAATTTCATATAGGCAGACCTTAACGCGAGACAAATTTAAGTATGAGAAAATATAAAACAAGCGTAAGTATAAAAGCATACTAGGATTAGGGAAGTCCAGATATATGATAGTATTTTATAGTACCGAATATCGATATTGAAAACAATTTATTTCTATCTACATATAAATATCATGACAAATACACACACAGCAGAATTCATCTAAGAAAATTCCAAGAAAATTTCAACAACACCCCACCTTTCACAAATCACGACCAGCCTAAAATTCTCCCGCAGATATACATATAAAAATTCCCATTGTCATACATACATACATATACAATTACAGAATTAATCTCAAGAACACAACACTCACCTACCCTAAATTATGAATAGTCTTAAACTTCTACAGACGTCTATACACATAGATTCTCACGGCTACATATTACAAGAAAACCTCGCCCCTAATAAATCACAATCATCTTAAATTCTTACAGAAATACATACATACATACACATAACCAATTTACCTCAACAACATCCTCACCTACCTCAAATCACGATCAGCCTTAAACTACTATAGACAGACGCATTCGCAAATCCCCATGGCTACATATTACGTCAACAACCCTGCCCACCCAAATCATGGTCAGCCTTAAACTCCTACAGAAGTACAAACACACATATTCCGCCGGTTACATATTAATAGAATGCTTCGCCCCTCAAAAATCATAATCAGCCTTAAGCTCTCACAGAAATACATATGTACATTGAAATTAATACAAACATACACAGACACACACACACATGCGCACACACATACACACAATCGATCTACCTCAACTACACCCCGCCCCCTGCCAATCAAACCCTCCCCTAAATTCTCACAGACAGACAGACACACCCACAAATTCCTATGGTTACATAATACGGCAACAACGCCACCTACTCAAATCACGTCCAAATTCTCACAGTCTATCAACACGAACATTAGCATCAGAAAAAATAACTTTCACGTTTTCCCGTCGTCATTAGGAAAAATCATTTTCCCGTCGGCATTTGAAAAAATTATATTCATGTTTTGCCGTCGGCATTAGGAAAAATTAATAAACATGTTTTGCCGTCGGCATTTGAAAAAAATAATAATCATGTATTGCCGTCGGCATATACACTCATATGAAACCTCAAAAAAAAAATCACCCGTTATCACAATTAATGTAACCCAAAAAAAATCACCCGTTCACACAAAGTTAATGTAAACAAAAAACTCCTAATGTAAACAAAAAACATCAAAGCGCCGCCGAAAACACAAATTTCCAAGAATTGTAAAATTTCAGCAACAATTTAACAATTTCAGCCACAATTTAACAATTTCAGCCCACAATTTAACAATTTCAGCCACAATTTCACAATTTTAATTGTCCCAGAACCGGCAGTTCCCTACTACTCAGCTCGCTTTCAACAATTAAGCTTTGTTCACCTTCTCTACTTAAGCAATATGATCCGCTCGAGAGTTCTTTAATTTCAGCATCGGTTAAAGCATTATATCGCTTTGGGAGGAACATTATGTGGTTTTCCATTTCAACTTTTAGTGTTGGCCCATATTTTGTTGTTGCTCTTGACACTTTTCGAATGGTGTATTTAGTTGATGTCTCAAGCTCCTTTATGTGGATTAAGGTTTTATTTTTTAGTGAATTAAATTTTGATGTTAGATTTGTTGTAGACTCCATTTTTGTTTTATTTATTTATTTTTTTTCATTTACTTCTCCGCATTTTGAATGTTTAACTGAAAATGATCTTGAAAGTAGCGATGACGACTTCAAGAAGGCTAATCGAAAATATGGTGAAATAGTGAATAAGTGGAGGGGTAGTGATAGACAGAAAGAGACAGTTATAGAGAGAAAAGGGGTAGAGAGAGATAGAGTGCTAAAAAAGAGGTATGGAATATAGATGATGGTATAGATATTTTAAGGATCAAGAGATACTACTTTAAAAATTTAAAAGAGGAAATTAGTCTTAAAGGAACCTTCAAACAATCATCATTCATTAACTTATAAGCAAATAAAATGAGTCAAATCAGACGTACTCTAAACCAATTTATAAGAGATTTTGAAAGCTTCAGGCTTTTCGATCATTGGGAGATGATCAAATTTTTTCAAAATATGCTGGATGAGAACGAAGAATATGGTATCATGGAAGATGAAGACAGCACAGAAGGCCACTTCAGAAGCTGTCCTTGGTATAATCCTGAGTGTGAGGAAGGACCAGATACTTGCAGATGTACAATATATTTTTTGCGTAAAAGTATATTAGAAAATTTAATAATTGGATATTATGAAATGTTTCCATCATTATAATAAAAATAAATAAAATTAAATTAAAATGTATTATTAATATAAATAAAATTAAATTAAATTTATCCTTGTTTTGTGTTATTTTTTAAAGGAAATTTAGGATTCATCTATTCGAATATAAAATAACAGAAACTTGTATGTAGTGAAAAATATAAGGACTTATCCGATTGTCTAAACTGTTTCTCTTTTAATGGAATTTCATAATATTGTGAAATTCAATTTGTCTTGTGCATAACCTCTCAAAGAAAACAAGACTGTACATGTTTAAGCATCATGAAAACAAGACTATGCATGTCTAAGCATCATGAAAACAAGACTGTGCATGTCTAAGCGATACGAAAACAAGACTGTACATGTTTAAGCGACATGAAAACAAGAATTTGCAAATAAGCAAAAACAAAAATTTTTTTGATCTAGCGAAGTAAAGCTAATAAAGAAATAAAAACCATTCACATAATTAATTCTTTTTCCAATATTTTATTTAAAATTTTTTCTTAAAAATTCATACATATATTTAACTAATGTATGTAGATACCCAGAAAAAAATTAGACAAAAATTCTCTATTTCAAGTAGTAAAATGTGAAAAAAAGGTGTGGTACATTAGAAGAAAAAAATAAATAAATGTATAGACTGACTGACCAACTAAAACGTACACTCTGTCCGATGGATACACAAAGCACACTTAAACATTTCAGAAATATATACACAACACGCTGAACTTTAATAAAATGAGAAAAAAAAATCATATAGAACGTCAAATGAAAGCCATAGGTAATAGCCCTTCATAAAATAAACATATACATATGTACCTTATTAATGTAAACATATTATCAGTATAAAGTAACAGAAATTTCGTCAAACAAAGTCATCTTGTATCCTAGAGGAACCGTCGAAAGGGTATACCTAAAGTCTCTGAAAACCACTTCGTTTTCTGATGATCGCTTTTCAACAAGAAAATAAGTTTGTTCATTGTGACTAATTTAAAAGTACATTTAAATTCAGTCTCATATCCGATCTTAACTGCATCAGAATTTAAGAAAAAAGCTCCTTTTATTCTATTGAATAAAATTTTAATTTAAAACAGTAAGCAAAGATATCAGCTTCAACTTCAAATGATTTCATCACACAAAAAAAAACTAGTGATTGTTTTCAACAATTCTGAAAATACAAATTTCAATATAAAGCTCCCTTTTGATTTTAAATGTTTATCAATAAAAATAAAAAAGGAAGTAAGTTGACTACCAAAGAAAAAAAAACTATCAGTATATAAGCTGGAGTGCCGGATCAGTTTCATTTAAAAATGTTTATACATTTTCATAAAGCAAAGCAAGATTTCGAAAACAAATGTAGAAAGTGAAGAAAAAAGTCTATAGTTAGAAAAAATTATGTACTCCAAAAATTTCTAACGTTAACTTACTAACGTTGCATCAACTTTAAAAAAATTTAAATTAAATATAAGAAATATTTCTATTATAGTTACTATTACTATAGAGTATGTATCTTTAGGAATTCAGTTTTACTTAAAACAGAAAATCCTCACAAACTTTTAAGTAAACGCAGATAAAAATTAAAACGTTTTTATTTTCAAATAAAAAATAAAAAACTATGAATATATCGCATCTATATACAGACGAATATTTAGAACAACAACACCAACAACAAGAAGAACAAAAGACATCAATGACAAAAAAAAAATGTATTCAAAGATTGAATTAAACAAAATCTGTAATAATTATAAACAAATTTCATATAGGCAGACTTTAACGCGAGACAAATTTAAGTATGAGAAAATATAAAACAAGCGTAAGTATAAAAACATATTAAGATTAGGGAAGTCCAGATATATGATAGTATTTTATAGTACCGAATATCGATATTGAAAACAATTTATTTCTATCTACATATAAATATCATGACAAATACACACACAGCAGAATTCATCTAAGAAAATTCCAAGAAAATTTCAACAACACCCTACCTTTCACAAATCACGACCAGCCTAAAATTCTCCCGCAGATATACATATAAAAATTCCCATTGTCATACATACATACATATACAATTACAGAATTAATCTCAAGAACACAACACTCACCTACCCTAAATTATGAATAGTCTTAAACTTCTACAGACGTCTATACACATAGATTCTCACGGCTACATATTACAAGAAAACCTCGCCCCTAATAAATCACAATCATCTTAAATTCTTACAGAAATACATACATACATACACATAACCAATTTACCTCAACAACATCCTCACCTACCTCAAATCACGATCAGCCTTAAACTACTATAGACAGACGCATTCGCAAATCCCCATGGCTACATATTACGTCAACAACCCTGCCCACCCAAATCATGGTCAGCCTTAAACTCCTACAGAAGTACAAACACACATATTCCCCCGGTTACATATTAATAGAATGCTTCGCCCCTCAAAAATCACAATCAGCCTTAAGCTCTCACAGAAATACATATGTACATTGAAATTAATACAAACATACACAGACACACACACACACATGCGCACACACATACACACAATCGATCTACCTCAACTACACCCCGCCCCCTGCCAATCAAACCCTCCCCCAAATTCTCACAGTCTATCAACACGAACATTAGCATCAGAAAAAATAACTTTCACGTTTTCCCGTCGTCATTAGGAAAAATCATTTTCCCGTCGGCATTTGAAAAAGTTATATTCATGTTTTGCCGTCGGCATTAGGAAAAATTAATAAACATGTTTTGCCGTAGGCATTTGAAAAAAATAATAATCATGTATTGCCGTCGGCATATACACTCACATGAAACCTCAAAAAAAATCACCCGTTATCACAATTAATGTAACCCAAAAAAAATCACCCGTTCACACAAAGTTAATGTAAACAAAAAACTCCTAATGTAAACAAAAAACATCAAAGCGCCGCCGAAAACACAAATTTCCAAGAATTTTAAAATTTCAGCAACAATTTAACAATTTCAGCCACAATTTAACAATTTCAGCCCACAATTTAACAATTTCAGCAACAATTTCACAATTTTAATTGCCCCCGGATGCCCAGTTCCCTACTACTATGGTTAAAAGGCTATATTGACCTAAATACCAGACATAGAGCCACTGCTAAAAATGCTTTTGAAAAAAACTTTTTCAAACTACTCAATAATGCAGTCTATGGTAAAACCATGGAATATGTGGATAAGAGGAGAGATGTTAAAATTGTCAATAATTGGGAGAGAACGAATTGTAATCGTTTGGGGGCTCAAGATTGGATATCAAAACCAAATTTTCATAGTTTATCTATATTTTCCGAAGATCTGGTAGCAATCGAAATGACTAGAGTCAAAACCTGCTACAATAAACCAATTTACTTAGGATTTTGTGTACTTGAATTGTCCAAATGGAAAATGTATAATTTTCATTACGGGTACATGCAACCTAAGTTTAAGACAAAACTCTCATTGAACTATATGGACACGGACTCTTTTATATATTCAATAAAGACGGATGACTTTTACGCTGACATAAAAAATGACATAGAAGAACATTTTGATACATCGGACTATCCCACGGACAATACTTATAATTTCCCATTAATAAATAAAAAAGTTTTAGGCATGATGAAAGATGAAAACTGCGGTAAGATAATGACAGAATTTGTTGGGCTGCGATCAAAAATGTACTCATTCAGTGTACAAAATCAAAATGACGTTAAAAAATCAAAGGGGGTAAAAAGATCCATATTAGATAAATATAGTTTAGCTACTTATAGAAACTGTTTATTCAATAAGACTAATGTATACGATAATATGTTAACATTTAAATCTAAGCTTCACCATATATATACTAGTAAATTAAATAAGGTAGTCTTAAGTTATGGAGACGATAAGAGAAAAATTAGGTCAAATAATATTAACACATATGCATGGTATCATTTTCGTATTAAGGAAACTAACCCTGAATACGAACTTGATATGTTGCTAGATGAAATTGCTAGAATGCAAGAAAATAGCTAAAATTAGTTAATTTTTAGTTAAGTAGTTAATTTTTAAATTGTATATAAAATCTTAGTTATTAAGAAACATTATTGTAAACAAAATCCTATTTATTGTTGTTAAAATGATTTTAAATAAAATCCTATTTATTAAGAAAAATTATTGTACATAAAATCCTATTTATTAAGAAAAATGATTGTAAATAAAATCCTATTTATTAAGAAAAACTATTGTACATATGTATATGAGTTTTTAAGAAAAAATTTGAAATAAAATATTGAAAAAAGAATTAAATGTGTGAATGACTTTTATTTCTTTATTGGCTTTACTTCGTTGGATAAAAAAAAAAAAAAAAAAAAAAAAAAAAAAAATGATATCTTCCATATCGCTTAAACATGCACAGTCTTGATTTCTTTAAGAGGATCTGCACAAGACAAATTGAATTTCACAATATTATGAAATTCCATTAAATTTCATTAGATATTTTCATAAAGAGAAACAATTAAGATAATCGGATAAGTCCTTATATTTTTCACTACATACAAGTTTCTCTTATTTTCTAATCGAAAAAGCTTAATCCCAATTTTCTATTTGCCAATGATATGTACTAATTATGTATTTTAAATTATAAATAAAAAGACATTAAAGAGTTTGTAAAATATAAATGTTTGTGCTTTTTTATTTAATATTTTCAGTTATTTCATAAAGAAATTTAAGACATAAATGACCACAGGTAAATGTATTGAAATTCTGATGTTGATTATAGTTGTATTTTATATTTGTACCAAGATATTTGACTACTTCCGAAGGAGGTTGTAAGTTTCCAAAGCTGTCGAAATATTCTTTTTCATTGTTGTTTTTATAATATGCTACCCAATGTGTACCAGGTCCTGTTGATACGTCTAAATTGATTATTCCACATTCTATTTTCTTTGTTCGTTTTGGTAGAGTATTCAACATGAAAACTCCTCTAAAATATGGAATATTTATAGAGAAACGGTTTAGGTCCTCATCAGATAGTGGTCTGTTGGGTAGCATCTCTAATAGTTTTTTGATTCCTCTTTGAAAACTAAACCATAACCCTTTTTATATGGTTTTAAGTAAAGTCCCTTTCCAACTGCAATAGATTCCATCGCTTTATTATGTCTAGTTGCTTCATCAAGTTGATTTTTTGCATTCTTTGTTGCATTTACAGCTTTAGCTATAGCAGCACCTCCAGTTGTTAGACTACCAATTGCACCCAGAGCAGTTAAAATCGGTATTAGAGGCAAAAACCCACCAATTTTTGGGACACGTATTACACGTGGTACTATAATTTGAGATTTTCTTCCTTTTAATGATTTGTTGATAGTTTTTCGGGCAATTTTAATTGCTGAGTTAATATCTAATGGTTTTTCCTTCTTTAGTATTTTTGTTGCAGCTCTAATTGATGTTCTAAACAGTTTTTTATCATTTAGCTTGTTCTTTTTAACATTTTTCTTTTTCTCCACACCCATACCAAATTTTGTTTTGGCTTTCATTGCGTTAGTAACCATATAGGCAAATGATTTTTCACCAATACTACTATCTTTTGATAAAACTCGATCCCAAGCTGAATTTTCAAGTATTTTATCAGCCTTGTGTCTAGTGCTTAAATCCTTATTTTTCGAATAAGCTATATCGTGATCTTTACAAGCAGAGTCCAATAAATTAATTCCTTTATCACTTCGATTTAAACGTTTTTGTAGTTTTGTTCCAGGTCCACAGTACTGATATCCAGGAAGATGAAGTTCAAGAGGTAGAGTTTATTATTTTATCTACTATACCTCCTTCAACGAAGGTGTTTTTATGACTAAACGTTTTCTGATATCGTATAACCATATTATCTGATTTTTTCTATAATAAGAGGTAACATTTATGAAATGTATTTAGTTACAAAAATGCAGTTAGTGAAACAACATAAAAATATTTTAGTTCGTAATATTGATGAATCATCGAACATCACTTCAAAAATAAAGCATAGCCCCCTCTTACCAAATTCTATTCGTGCTCTAATAGTGGGACCATCAAATTGTGGAAAGACTAATGTTATGATCGGCTTACTAGAAAGTCCTAATGGACTCAAGTTTGAAAACATCTATTTATACTCAAAATCTCTTTATCAACCCAAATATGAGTACTTGAAGAAACTAATTTCACCAATTAAAGGAATGGGATATTATACATTCACCGATAATGAATCAGTTATTCCACCTGACGAAGCTAAAACTAATTCAATTATGATATTTGATGATGTTGCATGTGAAAAGCAGAATAATATACGTACATATTTTTGTATGGGGCGACATAGGGATATTGATTCATTCTACTTGTGTCAAACTTATACTAGAATTCCCAAGCATTTAATAAGAGACAATGCAAATGTTATTATAATGTTTAAGCAAGATGATACAAATATGAAGCATGTTTATAGGGATCATGTTGGCAGCGATATGAGTTACGAAAAGTTCCAAGAAATTTGTAGAGAATGTTGGAAGGATAAATATGGCTTTTTAGTGATAAGCAAAGATAATGAATTAAATGATGGTCGCTACAGAAAGCAATTTGACTTTTTCATAACTATATAAACTACTTCTCATAAAAGATTGACTTTAGTTATTAATCTAACTTTAAACTTGATACATCTATTTGCTATAACCTCATCCGATACCTGATAAGCTGATCTCCAAACTATACCAGCTACCTGAAAACCAGACCAGCTCCTGATAACCTGATCTAAAAACCAGACCAGGTCCTGAAAAGCTGATCTGAAAACCAGACCAGGTCCTGAAAAGCTGATCTGAAAACCAGACCAGGTCCTGATAAGCTGATCTGAAAACCAGACCAGGTCCTGAAAAGCTGATCTGAAAACCAGACCAGGTCCTGATAAGCTGATCTGCAAACCAGACCAGGTCCTGAAAAGCTGATCTCATTGCTGATACCTGTTATTTGCCCTTAGCAAACATGGATGAGAAAATTTTAAAACAGTTGGTGTTGACAAGGAATGTGTTGAAGAAAAAGCTTCGTAGTATAAAAACTGGTGAAATAGATACACGTGAACAATTAAAAGATACATTCAAACCTATAACAGAACCTCTTAAAGAATTCATAAATAGTTCTAAAAATTTTAAAAGAATTCGTATAAAAGAAGAAAGTAACATCAAGACAGAAGTTGAAAATAATACAAGTTTAAAGCCTGAAAACCCATCAGTCAAGATAGAGACAAGTACACCAAAAAAACTAGTAGAAGGGACAATTTTTGATAATACCATCTTATTTAATGATGTTAATACTGAAAATGATGATGATGATGATGATGATGAAGATGATTTTTACTCACAGACTTCCAATACAGAATATACTTATACTGATTTATCAGTTTTGGAAGGAAGAAATCAGTTAGATACAAACTATGGCCCACATAAAGATTACAATAATGAATGGAAATTTGGTGATAGTAGCCTAAAACTGAATGAAGATAAAATACAAGTTGGTGGTCAAATATGGGCTCTAACACCAGGACTATTTTCTCTAATGTTTCATAAAATACCAAAAAATTACGATAAATTTGAACTTGAAATCTATAAAAAGATTCTAATTACTACTAATGCATATAGAAGAGACTTTAAACCTGATGGTCAAATTAAGGATACTAGAGGATATAAATATTATTAAGAAATTTATTGATGAGAAAAACCAGAAGAATTTACCTGAATCAACAGGGTCTAAGCCCAAAGGTAGCTATTTAGGTGAGGGAATGATGCAAGTTAACATCAATAATCCCAACTATATATACTGGGACGATCCAAATGAGTTAGTAGATAGACTTCGACTACTGCTCGCATCACAAGGTGCAGGTCATACTAATCACAATAACGAAATTGTATCAATTATTGAAGAACTACGTGAAGCGAATATAATACACTAACTTTAATAAACTAAATAGAGTATGTCTGTTGATAAATTTGGACACTATTTAAACGATACTAGCAGCACAATTTCTTTGAAAAATGCACCTAAACTGCTGGGGTTCTTTGTGGATACGAACAACAACATTGATGTCCAAAACAAAAGGATCAAAAATGTTGCAAAAGCTCTGGAGGAAAACGATGTTATCAATAAATTGTTTTTGCAAACTCAAATCGAAAAATTAGAAGAGAAATTATTAACATACTTTAAGGGGGATAATAATATAATACGAGAAGATATTCAAATGCAAATTGAGGAACTACAACGCGAAATAAAATTATATATAGAAGAAAATTATAAAATTGAAAAAGATATTCTACATATTAAAACATCCTTTGAAGAACAAATTGAACAGCTTAATGAGAAAATTTATAGATTAGAAAATTATATGTTTGTATCAATAGCTGAAAGTGCGTCAAGCAGATCACAACACTCTGCAAAAAATCTTTAAAAACAACATAATGTCTTCAAAAAGAAATTTAGTAAATGAACTCCATAAGCAAGCACGAAAACTATTTGTGCGTCGCAGAGTTGTAATGAAAGGAATAGATGATCTTTGGCAAGCTGATTTAGTTGAAATGGGGAACTATTCTAAAGAAAATAGAAATTATCGATTTTTGTTGACTGTAATTGACACATTCTCAAAATTTGCATGGGCAGTACCGCTAAAAACAAAAACAGCACTCGAAACAACCAAGGCAATGGAAGATATTTTTGAATTGGGACGAGTACCAAAAAACTTACAAACAGATGATGGCAAAGAATTTTTCAACAAACACTTTGGAAAATTAATGCATAAATACAACATTAATCACTACTCAACATATAGCATTATGAAAGCATCAATAGTAGAACGATTTAATAGAACATTGAAAGGAATGATGTGGAAAGAATTTAGTTATAATGGTTCATATAAGTGGATTGATATATACAAAGATTTACTCAATGCATACAATAGAAAAGTTCATCGTACCATTAAAATGGCTCCTATTAAAGTCAACTCAACAAATGAGGAAAAGCTGCTAAATACAGTATACAGTCATTTGAAAATGTATAAAATGTCAAAATTTAATGTGGGAGATCATGTTCGCATAAGCAAATATAAGCATACATTTGAAAAAGGTTATACTCCAAATTGGACTACAGAAATTTTCACAATTACAAGAGTTCAAAATACAAATCCTGCAACATACATATTAGAAGACTATCTTGGCAATCCTATTAAAGGTGGCTTCTATACTGAGGAACTTTCAAAAACTAGATTTCCAAATACATATCTAGTTGAAAAGGTTCTTAAAATTAAAGGGAAGGAGGTATATGTTAAATGGCTGGGATTTTCTAATCAACATAATTCTTGGATAAGTAAAGATGAAATATTATAGTTGGAAGAAAAACTAAATTAGAAACAACAACAACATCAATAGCAACAACAACAATAGCATTAATATTAAGAAACTAATGTTAATTTTAAAATGAGAAAAAGTTTTAAATAAAATATGTAAATCATACTTATAAACCATACTGTGTACTAAACATTATTTAATTGTAATCAGACTGTTATAATGTCAATAACACTTACTCTGAGCTCTAACTCATCAGAACTATCTGCTAGTTACTTTCCTCCTATTGAATTACATGGTGCATATGAGTGTGCTCTAACTGATTTTCATTCATACAACAGTATTCCAAATGTAGACACCTACAACAATATGTTTCATATAGGGGAACATATAATTGAAATACCAATTGGATCTTACGAATTAAATAATATAGTTGATTTTATAGAAGAAGAATACAAACGACTCTGCCCAGCAAATAAGATTTTTATTGAAGCCAATAACAATACAATGCAAGTTAAAGTTAATAGTTCCAAGGATCTTGTATATTTTAATAAAGACAATACAATTGGAAAACTTTTAGGATTCAATAGCAAAATCCTAACACCAAACAAATATTATTATTCAGATCTTCCAGTTAATATTTTTAAAGTGAATCTCTTGCGAATTGAAAGTAGTATCGCTATAAACACATATATGAATAACTCGAAATCGCATACACTTCATGAATTTCCGATTAATGTGCCTCCAGGCTATAAAATAGATGAGGTTCCAAGAAATCTTATCTATTTACCTGTAAACACCAGAGAGATAAATTCACTAGCGCTGCGCGTACTGGATCAACACGGTGATTTAATTAATTTCCGAGGAGAGGAAATTACAATACGAATACATTTAAGGCCAACTAAATAATGCTAATATACAACACAAATACATTGAAAAATATAGCAGCAGCAAGAACAACAACAACAACATTAAAGCGACCAGCTCAACAAAAAGCTCTAACAACATCAAATAAAAATTTTCTAAAGTCCTTGAATTTTAAATTGAAGACAAAATGAGTTCAATAATAGATGTCTTAGATAAACCCTTGTCTGATGAGAATATAATCAAAAAGGACTATCATACATATGTACCATACAATCTTACAACAATAATGATGAAATTAGAATTTCAATACAAAATCAAGATTTGTATGTGCTACCCAGTGAGAGCTACATTTATGTAGAGGGGTTTGTTGCCGATGATAATAAGGCCAAATTTTCTTCTTCTTCTTCTTCGGAGAACTTTTTATTAAAAAACAACTTTGTGGCATATCTATTTGATGAAATTCGCTATGAGCTCAATGGAATTGAAATTGACCATACAAGATATTTAGGAGCCACAAGCACTATAAAAAATTTGGTTTCTCTGTCACCAACAGAAAGCAATGTGATGCAAAATGCTGGATGGAACAAAATTGACGATGTCACTCTTGAAAATGGTTTTTTCAATTTTTATGTACCTCTAAAAATGCTTCTAGGATTCGCCGAAGACTACAACAAAGTTATACTAAATGGAAAACATGAATTGATACTCTTGCGCAATAAGAATGATGAAGATCTTGTACGCTCGAGTGTTTCTACTGAAAAAGCTAAACTTACAATTTCACTCATCTCATGGAGAATCCCACATGTACAATTATCCGACTTTAGCAAATTGAATATGATAAAAATTATTAACAATGGTGCTTCTATACCTATGGCATTTCGCAGTTGGGATTGTCATGTTAATCCACAATTAAACACAGGTACTAGCCATATTTGGAATGTTAAACTGGCTGCAAATAGAGAACGCCCCCGTTTTGTATTGATTGCTTTTCAACAAGAAAATAAGTTTGTTCATTGTGATTTGACTAATTTAAAAGTACATTTAAATTCAGTCTCATATCCATATGATGATCTTAACATAAAGTTCAAAAATGAACGATATGCAATTCTATATGATATGTATCTAAGATTCCAACAAAGTTACTATATGAGGGAATCTCAACCGCTTCTATCTGCATCAGAGTTTAAGACAAAAGCTCCTATTATTGTAGTAGATCTCAGTCATCAGAATGAATCACTCAATAATGGACCGATTGATATAAAAATAGCATTTGAAACAGCAACTAATATTGCAGCAAAGACATCAGCTTACTGCATTGTTATTCATGATCGCATAATAGAATATATACCCATCAAAGGACAAGTTCGAAAAATCTTATAAATTGAGTAATATGGAAAATAACACAATTTTTATAGACGTACAAGGTTTCAAAAGTAATTCAAATGATTTCATCGCAAAAGAAGTAGCGATTGTTTTCAACAATTATGAATATAACAATTTCATTATAAAACCACCATTTGATTTTAAATGCTTATCAATAAAAAAGCAAAGAGAAGTAAAGTGGCTAACGAAAAACTATCATCACCTCAGCTGGACTGCTGGATCAGTTTCTTTTGAAAGCGTTTGCAATTTTTTAAAAGCCAACGCAAGATGTTCTAAAATTTATGTAAAAGGCGAAGAGAAAAGACGATGGTTGGAAAAAATTTTATGCCGAAAAATTTTTAACGTTGAGGATATAGGCTGTATCAACTTTAAACAAATGGAGATTAAGTATCCAGAATATTTTTATTGTAATTATCATAAACTTGGTGTTTGCGCATTAAAAAATGCTATTTTACTAACAAAAGAAATATCTTGCTTTAAATGAATTTTTACACTCTTTAAAATATTAATGTATGTATTATTATAAAATTTTAAAAAACTTTAAACAATAAATGTATAGAAAAATAAAAAATCTACAAGTGTTTTCTTATTTCAAAAACAAACTACATAAAGGAAAGAGAAGGAAGTGGAAAGGAGGAGGAGAAGTTAGCATTTTTGCTAACTTGCAAATTTTTACTTTTTGTTTCTCTGCTTATGACTGTAGTTAGTTGAAACTTGCTGCTTTAAAATAATCGCAGCCAAAGAAAATGATTACGTTGCAAAATATAAATGTATTCTACACAGCCACAAAATATTCCACGCACAAGTTCTTTCGATCGCACATACACACATACATACATACATACATCATACAGACATACATACATACATACATACATACATACATGCATGCATGCATCATACACACATACATACATACATACATCATACACACATACATACAAATATATTTCTTAAACAAATAAACAGAATATAAGCTTACCAGCGACAAACAAGCTGGACCCCCCACACACAAGCATTAGGGGTGTTCACATACATGAGAACGTTTTATAAATAAATAAAATAATTTATGTAATTATTTTATTCATTTATTTAATTATTTTATTTTATAAGAATTTATTAGCGTGAGGAAATCACACAAGCACATTCCCACGATTCATATGAGAATCGTCTAGTAGTCATCAAACCTATTTTCTCTGATATTACTGATATAGTATTACGATAACAAATTTCTACAGTATGGCAACACTGGGAGCATTAGAAAATAATAATCATGTTTTGCCGTCGGCATTTGAAAAAAATAATAATCATGTTTTGCCGTCGGCATTTGAAAAAAATAATCATGTTTTGCCGTCGGCATTAGGAAAAATTATCATGTATTGCCGTCGGCATTTGAAAATAATTATGTATTGCCGTAGGCATTAGGAAAAATAAGTATGTATTGCCGTAGGCATTAGGAAAAAATAATCATGTATTGCCGTCGGCATTTGAAAAAAATAATCATGTTTTGCCGTCGGCATTTGAAAATAATTATGTATTGCCGTAGGCATTAGGAAAAATAAGTATGTATTGCCGTAGACATTAGGAAAAATTAATAATCACTATTTCACCATTGCTATTAGAAAAAATCATTTTCATGATTTTCCCGTCGGCATTTGAAAATAATTATGTATTGCCGTAGGCATTAGGAAAAATTATTATGCATGCCGTAGGCATTAGGAAAAAGACAGACTTATTGAACCACCCTCGAAAAATATTTAAAGGACTTATCGAACCACCCTCGTAGGTATCAAATTTCAAGAATTTTAAAATTTTCAAATTTTAATTACCCAAATTTAACAATTTCAGCAACAATTTAACAATTTCAGCCACAATTTAACAATTTTAATCGGCGCCAGAAGCGATAGTTCCCTACTACTACACTCATATGAAACCTCAAAAAAAAATCACCCGTTATCACAATTAATGTAACCCAAAAAAAAAAATCACCCGTTCACACAAAGTTAATGTAAAAAAAAACTCCTAATGTAAACAAAAAAACTCCTAATGTAAACAAAAAACATCAAAGCGCCGCCGAAAACACAAATTTCCAAGAATTTAACAATTTCAGCAACAATTTAACAATTTCAGCAACAATTTAACAATTTCAGCCCACAATTTAACAATTTCAGCCACAATTTAACAATTTCAGCCCACAATTTAACAATTTCAGCAACAATTTAACAATTTTAATTGCCACAGGAACCCCAGTTCCCTACTACTTATGCATTACAATGTTTTATTACTTTTTCCATTTACATTGAAATTTTCAAAATTCTTAAAAAAATTACATGAAAACCTGTTAATAACGATAGACATGCGTATGCATGCTTTTTATATGTAGATGACGAGGGTGCGTTAGATTTTTTTTTTTTTTGTAATGCATGTATTTACTTATTGTATCTTCATATATGAACTAACAATAAGTATTCAAATCTTAAATCTATAAAAAAAAAATTATTAGGCCCGACCAGTGTCGGACATAAACTTAGTGGTAGTTATAAATAATACATTAGTAGTGATAATAAAAAAAGGGGGGAAGTATTTTCAAGTAGTGTTAGGTATAAGAGCCTGTGTGTCCCTCTTTTTTAAGCGGATGTGTCCAGTAAAGTTCAAAATATTACGAGCAAGCGGATTAGGATGTGATTCGAGTTTTGTTAAATATTTGCCTGCGTATTTTGCAATTTCTTCAGTCACTAGTGGCATATTTAAATCACGATGTATAATAGAATTTTGGATGTACCATGGAGCCGATGTTATTAACCGTAAAATTTTGTTTTGCCTTCGTTGGATTCTCTCGACAGTGGAAGCTGAAGCAGTGCCCCATAACTGAATTCCGTAGCCCCATATTGGCTTCAAAAGCGACTTGTATAATAAAAGTTTGCAGTCTAGGCTGAGTGTTGAGTTTCTGCCAATCAACCAATATATTTGAGTTAACTTAAGTTTCATCTGAGTTAATTTAGAGTCAATATGATGTTTCCATGTAAGTCTTCGATCAACGTGTATACCAAGGTATTTCACTTGGGAATGTTGAGGAATATTTTGATTGTTGATTCGAATGGGGGAGCAAGTATCTCTTCTTAGGGTGAACGTTATATGGACACACTTTTGTTCATTGACTTTAATTCTCCATAAGTTCAACCATATTTCCAGCTGAGTGATATGTTCCTGGAGATTGCGAGATGCCTCATAAGGCTTTTCGTGCATACTCATACAGGCTGTATCATCGGCAAAAGTAGAAATATGGATATTATTGCTCACAGGCATTACACAAGTATATATTAAATACAAGACAGGACCCAGAATACTACCCTGGGGCACACCAGAAGATATAGATTCGGGCACACTCGTGAACTCTCCTTCCACAACAGTGAACTTCCTATCAATAATATAACTTTCCAAAAGCTTTTGAATGTTTATTGGCAGATATGTCTTCAATTTTAAAACTAGGCCTTCGTGCCATACTTTATCAAACGCCTGAGAAACATCAATAAAGAGAGCAGAACAATACTTCTTTTCTTCAAATGTTCTTCTTACAACTTGGACCAGTCTATGCGTTTGTTCAATCGTGCTGTGCTGACTTCTAAAGCCAAATTGATGGTCCGGGATGCACCCATTATCAGTTAAAATTTTTGACAATTTAGTCATGAGCAGCTTTTCAACAAGCTTTGAGATTGTAGATAGTAAGCTTATAGGCCTATATGACTCAGTCTTGGTAAGATTTGCCCGCCTTTGGAATCATTTTGATCTTGGCAAGTTTCCAGTTATGTGGAAAATACTGCATTCTTAAAATAGCATTAAAAATAAATAGCAGGACTCTTATTGCAATATGAGGCAAGTTAATGAGCATTTTGTTACTAATGCCATCAATACCTGGAGCTTTCTTCGGGTTGAGTTCAGCAATTACTTTTTGTACTTCACGCATCTTAAACCTTAAGGGACGAGGGGGTAGATAAACTACACTCGGTAAATCAGCAGCACCCGTACATGAATTGGGAGTGAATACAGATTTTAAATGCTCAGAAAATAAGTTACCTTTCTCACTATCACTTCTTGCCCAGCCTCCGGTCGCAGTACGCAATGGTGATTTAAGATCAACGGGTCGTTTAAGATTTCTAGTAGCGCGCCATAAAGAGTAATTAGATGCGGACGTTACATCAAGACCTTCTAAATACTTTTCCAGTAGTGCAATTTTTTCCGACGATAGCAGCTCTTTGAGTCGTTTAGTACATTCTTTAAGTCTGATTTTATTTAGGGGTGATCTGTGTTGTTGCCATTCTCTTCTAGCTCTCCTTTTTTCACATACAAGACGTTCAATTTCCGTAGAATAAATTCTGTTAAAGCCGGTCTGCGGATAGGAGGTAGTGGCGTGTTCAGCAGCCTGTTTAATATTTTCGTTAAGATTGGCAATGTTAAATTCAATATCATCGCATGATCTAAGCTGAATGTTTTCTACGCAGTGACTACTAAGATATTTTTTGAATACCAGCCAGTTGATTCCATTAATCATCTTCACATATGAGTTAGTTAAATCACTCCTTAGTGGGTTGAAAATTGTAACTATTGTTGGAGAGTGATCGGAGGACAGATCTAGAGAGGCCTCTACATGAATTAAGTCCCTATGAATATTTTTCGTGACGGCAAAATCTATAACATCTGGAATTTTCCTTACGTCAGTAGGCCAGTAAGTAGGCTCCCCACTCGAAATGACATCTAAACCCATTTTTGAAATTGTATTGAACAAGGCTCGACCTCTAGGTGTAACAAGACTTGATCCCCAGTACGTATGTTTTGCATTGTAGTCACCAGCTGCCACGAAACAAGATCCAAGCGATTTGTAGAACTTCTCATACTGATCTTCGGTAACTGAAAATCTGGGAGGTGAGTAAATTGATGATATCACGAAATTCGCACAAAAATTTTCTACGAAAATATTCGTTGCTTGCAAATATTCTTCACTAACGTTGTCAAGGACATAGTGCTTGAGTCTTGACTTAATCAGAATTGCTGATCCACCACATGCTCTCTCTCTCTCTCTCGGGTCCTTTGTATCATATAAATTGTAACCATTTATTTTAAATAAGCTTCTTGAGGTCAAATGAGTCTCAGAAACCAACATTATATCAATATTTTTTTCCATGAGGAAGTGCTCAAGTTCATTTTTATGTTGGCGAATGCCGTTTGCGTTCCAGAAACATATTTTTAACGTGTTCGTGGTTTATTAACTAATGCTTGAAGCAGTGTATTCTGCATTCGCAGCATTTCTTGCATCATACTTGTCATATTTGTAGTAAAGTTGTTTATAGTTAGCACCAGATTCTCAATAGTAGCTTCAAGGCGACTAAAGTTAAAGCTTGAGTTTGAATTCGTTGAATTATTTGGCGGTGGAACATTTTGCGTGGGAATTGAACTAGTCTTAGCAGCATCAGCATACGATACACGTGAAGTAACTGGTTGGCTGATTTGAGCAAAAGTGTTGGAGCTCGCGTTTACTTGTAGAGCTGGAGTTAACTTGGGTTTTTGACCCATAGCCTGTTTAACGAAAAAATATACAGGGCACCCTCTATAGTTAGCTGTGTGATTACCTCCACAATTACTACATTTTTTTTCTGCTTGATCTTTTGGCTTAGTGCAGCTAGCAGTACCATGCAATTCACCCCAGATAACACACACTGTAGGTAACTTGCAGTAAGTTTTCGTATGGCCATATTCTTGGCAATTATGGCACTGTACGGGACCTGAACGCTTACGTGGCTCTTCAACTGTGATTTTTCGATGTAAGAGATACTTTACGTTATAAACTGGATGGGCTTCATTTTTTTTCAATTGTATGTCATTCGGTTCCAGTTCAACCCGAAATAGGGGTTGGGGGACCTTTTCTCTATTAAATATGTTGGTAACATTTTTTACCTTGAATCCTTGGTCGACAAGTGCACATTTTACTTCTTCGGGTTCAACATATGAATCTATGCCCTTTAATACTATCTGTAGGCCTTTAGCACTCTTAAGTTGGTATGTGTAAAAATTTGTTTTATTTTTTACGAATTCACTAACAATTTTTCGGAAATCTTTTTCATTATATATTTGGATTTTAGTTTCATCAATATTACCTCGTTTAATTGGAATGATGTGAAAAGTATTTTCACCAATGGTCGACAGTAGTTTTTTTATAAGCACGTTAGAATTTTTTTCTCTCAGATAAATAGGTGGTGGCTTAAAAGACTTTTTCGATGATGTAGAGGGCTTGTCGTCGGTGTCTTGCAATAATGAAAAACGATTTTGACGATTGGTAGATGATGCGCTGTTATCCCTAGACATCTTTGGAGCAGATGAAATTTTTGAAGAATTTGGGCTTCGCCCACGCTTTACCACTGTTATATATCTGTCTATTCCCACTTGTACGTTGGGTTTTGAGCTACTGTTATCTGTAGTGATAACTTGGTTTAGTGATGAAGGCGAGCCCGATGCGGATGATATCGCAGACTTAAATGAAGAAGTACTAGGCAATGGTAATGTTAACGATTCACTAGTTGGCATTGGACAAAGCGAAGTTGATCGCTGACGAAAAATTGGCTTTGCCGTTAAAAAAAGATTTTCATCAGATTTATTATTTATATTTTTTTCATTAAGAGTTTCAGAACTCACAGTAAAATAAGCATTTCTGCCGTTAGAACACACTTCAAAATTTTTTTCCTTTGAGGTACTCATACAGAGTATTATTCCTCAAGGGAACTTTGTTTGTGTTTACGGTTTTTTTGTTTTTGCTATTTCTTGCTATGTAAAAAATATTAGTAAAGCCAATAAGCTTATTTATCAAGGTGAATATGTATTACGAATATTTTTTGTATGATTTTTGATTTTGTTATTTTTTATATTTGTTTCGTTTGTATGTATGTAAAAAAATCCGCTTTAATGTCTCTTCACTATGAAGGTTCAACGAGAACTGGGGTGCGTTAGATAAATTAATTTTTTTATTTGTTATGAGAAAAAGGGCATGCGAAAAAAAATCATTACAAAAATATCTCTCTATGAAGGACAAACAAACCGTTCTATTTCATCGTTTAAACTTAACAATTAACAAGATCATAAATGTAGATTAATATGAGGATTTTCCAAGCAAAGATAATTTTATATGTGACATCATTCAAACAATACTTAAAAACTTTTAAATTATATAAATATTATTTTTGCAGTAATAAGTGTATCCATTAAAAATAAATAAATTGCTTTAAAAATAACAAAACAAAAAAAACAGTGATAAGTTTAATTCCTAAAAACTTTAAATTTTATAAAAAAAGGAAAACTTATACAGTTGTATTGAATGTGGAAAATTTTTCACTAATCAGAAAAATTTATTTGATCATGAAAAAACCCATGCTGGATCATCAAAATATGTAGCAGAACTCCCTATTCCTCAAAACGGTGTCAAGAGAATACATAGCGCGTTCAAATGCAGCATACAAACATTACTATTTGAAAACAGTGATGAGGGATGTCTCCTTCCTGAGGAATTTTTGAATAAGGCTTGGTTAGCCTTAAAACCTGAAATTGGTTTGTGGTTGAATGTTTATAAAGCCATGAAAATTAATATTGAACTATCGGGATTATACGCCAATCTCTCTGCAGAAGATATGAAAATACTTCATTAGAGATTAAAACATTTCAAACGAAAATGAAATCAATTTTTAACGAAAATAACCTTAATGAAATCTTTACCCATTAAATAGAAGAAGTTATAAATAAAATATAGGAGTTCCAGGAAAGAGACAGTGGATGGACGTTGGTTCAAATTATAAAATTGGAAACAAACCTTAAGAAATATCAACCATTAAAAGGTTTTACATATTTTCCACTGCTACAGAAGCTGAGCAGTATAAAAGCCTGTGTAAATGTTCAGAACAATGACCAATTTTTTTTAAATGGGCTGTAGTTTTCTCAATATATAATTTTAACAAAAATGCGAATCGTATATCATCGTATCCAGTTAATATAAATTCAGCAAAAATAAATACACATAGAGTAATGTTAAATTTTTAAGGTTTATGCTTCCCTCTACAGATAAAAGATGTAGAACTGTTTGAAGTGCTTAACGAATGGATTAGTGTAAATGTTTTCGGATATGATGAGGAACAGAATATTATTATCGGACCATATTATATATTATAAAACAAAAGAAGTTAAATCGCATCTTATTAATCTTATTTTCTTTCAAAAGGAAATTTGTTCAACAAAACAGCCCATTATGTGTTGGTAAAAAATATTTCAAGGTAATATGAAACTTAAAATTTTTATGAATTATTTTCAATTGATTATTTTGATTGTTATACATAGATGAATTAGAAAACAAGCAGGTTTAAGCTGAGGAATTATCTATGCAACTATTGCTTACAACATTTTACAAAGGACATATTAACAAAACATATAACAGAATGCAGAAAGCGGGATGTATATCTTCCAAATGAAGATAAGGTAATTTTAGAAATTAAAGATTATGAGAAAGCAATGTTATCTATGCAGATTCTGAATGCATATTTCAAAATATTGAAACGTGCATTCCGAATCCAAATAAATCATCAACAACGTTGATAAACAAACATATACCTTATGCTTTCTCATATTATTTAAAATGTAGTTATGATAAGAAATTAGATAAGTTTAGGTATTTTAAGGAGCAAGATTCACCCAAAGAATTTATAAGTGAACTAGTGAAGGATGTAGTCTTCATATTCACAAATTTTATGAATAGTATTTAACCAATGATCGAAGACGAACAATTAAGTTTTAGAAATTCCAATAATTGTCACATTTGTTTAAATCCTATCTTCAATGAAGTTAAGGTGAAAGATCATTGTCATTTCAGTGGGAAATATAGAGGACTGGCAAATGAAATATGTAATTTAAATTTCAAAGTTCCACATTTTATTCCTGTTGTCTTTCATAATCTCTCTTCATATGATTCAAATTTGTTTATAAAGGAACTTAATCATATAAATGATGGTCCAATAAATATTATCCCATTAAATAAGGAATTATACATATCCATTTCAAAAATTATCAGTATATATAATATCAATATTGAAATTAGATTTTTACGGTCTAATTCACAAAAAATATTTCAGGTTTATTAAAGGTTTATTTGACAAATTTCCCATAGAAATACGTCAAATAAGCGCTTAATAAACCTGAAATATTTTTTATGAATAAGGCAGTGATACTCATATAGATTTATGCAGTCAAGTTTAGACTCATTAGCACATAATTTATCTATATGATTTAACTACATTAAAGTCAAGTTTTGAAGATGAAAAACAGTTTCCTTTGCTAATGGGAAAAGGAGTTTTTCCGCATAATTATTTAAATTCAATTGACAAACTTAAAGAACGGAATTTACCAACGGGGGAACAACTTTTCAATATACTTACAGAGACAGAATTTTCAGTAGACGATTATAACCATGCCAAGAAAGTGTGGAATATTTTTAATTGTGAGACACAAGAAGATTATCTAATGCTTTACCTCAAAACAGGTGTCTTACTTCTGACGGACGTTTTTGAAAAATTCAAACTATTATGCAAAAACATATATAAATTAGACCCATGCCATTACTATACAGCGCCAGGATTTTCATGGGACGCAATGCTGAAAATGACGAAAATGAAATTAAAACTTTTGACTGATATTGATATGGTTACGTTCATCCAAAAAAAAAATAAGTGGAGGAATCGTTCAATGTTCGAAAAGACATTCAGAAGCTAATAATAAATATATGACAGATTTTAACGATAAGCTTCAATCTAAATATCTAATGTATTTAGATGCGAATAACTTATATGGGTGGGCTGTGTCACAATATTTACCAGAAAGTGGATTTGATTGGGTTTGTGACGTTGACGGTTTCTCTTTAAATTCCATTCCTGATGATTCATCTGTTGGATATATTCTAGAAGTGGATTTGACATATCCAACAGAGATTCATGATCGGCACAACTTCTTACCATTTTGTTGCGAATACAAAGTATCTCCAAAGGTTAAAGATTCAAAGCTTATGTTGGATTTGACTAACAAAACTTAATTTGTTATATATTATAAAAGCTTACAACAGTGTTTAACATATGGTTTGAAGTTAAACAAAATACATAGAATATTGAAATTTAAGCAGTCCGAATGGTTAAAAAGTTACATATCTTTAAATACATTTCATAGGACAAATGCTAATAATAAATTTGAAAAAAAATTCTTTAAGTTATTAAATAACGCTATATACGGAAAAATGGAGAACGTAGACAAACAAAAAAATACAAAAGTTGTTAACTCTTGGAATAATGTTGGGAAAAAGCTGGGAGCCCGAGCTCTTATTGCAAAACCAGAATTCAGTTCTTTAAGTATTTTTGATGACAATATGATTGCAATTGAATTAAATAAAACGCATCCTATATATAATAAACCAATATATCACGGATTTTGTATTTTAGAGATATCTAAGTGGAAAATGTATAATTTCCATTATGATTATATGCTTCCTAAATATGAATTAAAGGTAGAACTTAATTATATGGATACAGACTCCTTTATTTATAAAATTTGTACTGATGATTTTTATAGAGATATTTACAATGCCAATGATGATAGATTCGATACGTCTGATTATGATAGTGATAATAAATTTAATATTCCCACGAGTCATCATGAAAGAATTTATTCGTTTGAGATCTAAAATGTATTCTTTTATTACTGAAGACGGAAGGGAAATAAAAAAAGCAAAAGGTGTACAAAATAATTGTTGTGCTAAGTTCAGTTTAAGTGATTATAAAAATTGTTTATACAATAATCAAATTTACTATGCGAATATGTATATATATATATATATATATATATATATATATATATATATTTAAGTCAAAGCTACACAATCTGTATGGTTGGTTAGTTTACGTGGCTGCCTACTACACGCAGGCATTCAAGTAGAATCTAGATTTTTTTTATACATGTATTTATTTATTGTATCTTCAAATATGAACTAACAATAAGTACTCAAATCTTAAATCTAAAATATAATTATTAGGCCCGACCACTGTCGGACATAAACTTAGTGATAGTTATAAATAATACATAAGTAGTGATAATCAAAAAGAAAAAAAGTATTTTCAAGTAGTCCCATCTGGAGTGTTGAATATAAGAGCCCTTGTGTCCCTCTTTTTTAGGCGGATGTGTCCAGCAAAGTTCAAAATATTACGAGCAAGCGGATAAGGATGTGATTCGAGTTTTGTTAAATATTTGCCTGCGTATTTTGCACTTTCTGCACTCACTAGTCGCATATTCAAATCACGATGCATATTTGAATTTTTGATGTACCATGGAGCCGATGTAATCAAACGTAAAATTTTGTTTTGCCTTCGTTAGATTCTCTCGACATTGGAAGCTGAAGCAGTGCCCGATAGTTGAATTCCGTAGCACCATATTGGTTTTAAAAGTGAATTGTATATCAAAAATTTGCAATCTAGACTAAGAGTTGAATTTCTATCAATCAGCCAATGTACCTGAGTTAATTTTAGTTTCATTTGTGTTAGCTTAGAATCAATGTGTTGTTTCCATGTAAGCCGTCGATCAAGGTGTATACGAAGGTATTTTACATGTGAATGTTGAGGAACAATTTGATTATTGATTGTAATGGGGGGACAAGTATCTTTTCGTAGAGTAAATGTTACCTGCGCACACTTCTCTTCATCTACTTTAATTCTCCATAACTTTAACCATAGTTCCAGCTGGGTACTATGTTCCTGAAGATATTGGGATGCCTCGTAAGGGTTTTCGTGCATGCTAAAGAAGGCTGTATCATCGGCAAATGTAGATGTATGGATTTTAGTGCTAACAGGCATATCGCAAGTATATACCAAAAACAACCCTGGCCCCAGTATACTCCCCTGTGGCACACCGGTAGAGATAGATTCGGGTACACTCATGAAGTCTCCTTCCACAACAATGCATTTCCGGGATAGAATATAACTTTTCAATAGCTTTAGAAGATTAATTGGTAGATATGTCTTCAATTTTAAAGTTAGGCTTTCATGCCATACTTTATCAAATGCCTGAGAAACATCAATAAAGAGAGTAGAACAATACTTCTTTTCTTCAAATGTTCTTCTTGTAACTTGAACCAATCAATCTATGCGTTTATTCAATGGTGCTATGCTGACTTCTAAAACCAAATTGATGGTCCGGTATGCACCCACTATCAGTTAGAATTGGCGACAATTTTGTCATAAGCAGCATTTCGAAAAGCTTTGATATTGTTGATAGTAAACTTATTGTCCTGTATGACTCAGCTTTGGTAAGACCTTTGCCCGGCTTTGCAATCATTTTGACCTAGGCAAGCTTCCAGCTGTGTGGATAATACTCTAATACTAATAATTAATACTCTCATTAAAAATAAATACTAAGATTCTAGTTGCAGTGCGATGCAGATTCATCAGCATCTTGTTACTAATTCCATCAATACCTCGAGCTTTCTTCGGGTTAAGCTCAGCAATTAGTTTATGTACATCACGCATCTGCAAATATTTTACCTTTTTCAGTATCGCTTCTTGCCCAATCACCAGTCAAAGTGCGCAGAGGCAGTTTAAACTCAACGGGTCTTTTAAGCTTTTTAGTAGCGCGCTACAAAGAGTGATGAGATGCTGGTGTGACATCGAGATTTTCAAGATAATTTCTAAGAGATACAGTTTTCTCAGATGCAAGTAACTCTTGGAGCCGTTTCGTGCACTCTTTAAATCTAATTTTATTTTGGATTGATCTGCGCTGTTGCCATTCCCCTCTAACTCTTTTTTTTCACGTACGAGACGTTCAATGTCTGTAGAATAAATTCTGTTAAACCCAGTCTGGAGATGCGAGGTAGCGGCATGTTCAGCAGCCTGTTTAATATTTTCATTAAGTTTGGCGATGTTAGATTCAATATCATCTGGTGTTCTTAGCTTAATATTTTCCGTACAATGACTACTAAGGTATTTTTTTGAATCCCAGCTAATTAACACGATTTATAATCTTGACATATGGGTGAGGTCAAGCGTTTCTCACTGGGCTACAAATTGTAACGATCGTGCGAGAGTGATCGGACGAGAGATCTAGAAAAGCTTCAACTTGAACTAAATCCCTAGAGATATTTTTCATGACGCCAAAATCTATGACATCCGGAATTTTTTGTATGTCAGTAGGCCCATAAGTGGGCTCCCCACTCGAAATGACGTCCAAGTCCATTTTTGCAATTGTGTTGAACAACGCTCGACCTCTGGGTGTAATAAGGCGCGAACCGCAGAACGTATGTTTCGCATTGTAGTAGCCTTCTGCTACAAAACAAGGTCCAAGGGATTTGTAGAAATTCTCGTATTGATCCTCAGTGATTGAAAAATCTGGGAGGGGAGTAAATGTTCAATGCCAATATTTGTTAGTAGTAGGGAACTGGGGCTCCCACCGCAATTAAAATTGTTAAATTGTTGCTGAAATTGTTAAATTTGGGTAATTAAAATTTGAAAATTTTAAAATTCTTGAAACATGATACCTACGAGGGTGGTTCAATAAGTCCTTTGAATATTTTTCGAGGGTGGTTCAATAACTCACTCTTATTTTTGTTAACATAAGGAGTTTTTGTTTATATTAAGTGTATGTCTGTCTGTCCGTCTGTCTGCCTGACCGTGGAAATTTGTGTGTGGAATATTTTGTAGGGGTGGATTTAGGGATTTCATAAGATTTAGATATTATATATATATATATATATATATATATATATATATGCCGATGGGAAAATCATGACAATGATTTTTGCTAATACCAATGGGGGAATTGTGAATATGATTTTTCCTAATACCAATGGGGGAATTGTGAATATGATTTTTCCTAATGCCGACGGCAATACATACTTATTTTTCTTAATGCCTACGGCAATACATAATTATTTTTTTTTCAAATGCCGACGGCAATGCATGATTATTTTTTTTTCCTAATGCCTACGGCAATGCATGATAATTTTTCCTAATGCCTACGGCAATGCATGATATTTTTTTCAAATGCCGACGGCAAAAGATGATTATTATTTTTTTCAAATGTCGAAGGCAAAACATGATTATTATTTTTTCTAATGCCTACGGCAATACATAATTATTTTTTTTTCAAATGCCTACGGCAAAACATGATTATTATTTTTTTCAAATGCCGATTGCAAAACATGATTATTATTTTCTAATGCTCCCAGTATTGCCAGACTGTAAAAATTTGTTATCATAATACTATATCAGTAATATCATAGAAAGAAGGTTTGATGACTACTAGGTCATATGGTCTCATATGAATCATGGGAATGTGCTTGTGTGATTTCCTCACGCTAATAAATTCTTATAAAATAAAATAATTAAATAAATGAATAAAATAATTAAATAAATTATTTTATTTATTTATAAAACGTTCTCATGTATGTGAACCCCCTAATGCTTGTGTGTGGGGGTCCAGCTTGTTTGTCGCTGGTAAGCTTATATTCTGTTTATTTGTTTAAGAAATATATTTGTATGTATGCATGTATGTATGTATGTGTGTATGATGCATGTATGTATGTATGTGTATGTATGTATGTGTATTATGTATGTATGTATATATGTATGTGCGATCGAAAGAACTTGTGCGTGGAATATTTTGTGGCTGTGTAGAATACATTTATATTTTGCAACGTAATCATTTTCTTTGTCTGCGATTATTTTAAAGCAGCAAAGTTTCAACTAACTACATTCATAAACAGAGAAACAAAAAGTAAAAATTTGCAAGTTAGCAAAAATGCTAACTTCTGCTCCTCCTTCCCACTTCCTTCTCTTTCCTTTATGTAGTTTGTTCTTGAAATAAGAAAACACTTGTAGATTTTTTATTTTTCTATACATTTATTGTTTAAAGTTTTTTAAAATTTTATAATAATACATACATTAATATTTTAAAGAGTGAAAAAATTCATTTAAAGCAAGATATTTCTTTTGTTAGTAAAATAGCATTTTTTAATGAGCAAACACCAAGTTTATGATAATTACAATAAAAAGATTCTGGATACTTAAAGTTGATACAGCCTATATCCTCAACGTTAAAAATTTTTCGGCATAAGATTTTTTCCAACCATCGTCTTTTCTCTTCACCTTTTACATAAATTTTAGAACATCTTGCGTTGGTTGTTAAAAAATTGCAAACGCTTTCAAAAGAAACTGATCCAGAATTCCAGCTGAGGTGATGATAGTTTTTTGTTAGCCACTTTGCTTCTCTTTTCCTTTTTATTGATAAGCATTTAAAATCAAATGGTGGTTTATAATGAAGTTGTTATATTCATAATTGTTGAAAACAATCGCTACTTCTTTTGCGATGAAATCATTTGAATTACTTTTGAAACCTTGTACGTCTATAAAAATTGTGTTATTTTCCATATTACTCAATTTATAAGACTTTTCGAACTTGTCCTTTGATGGGTATATATTCTATTATGCGATCATGAATAAGAATGCAGTAAGCTGATGTTGTTGCTGCAATATTAGTTGCTTTTTCAAATGCTATTTTTATATCAATCGGTCCATTATTGAGTGATTCATTCTGATGACTGACATCTACTACAATAATAGGAGCTTTTGTCTTAAACTCTGATGCAGATAGAAGCGGTTGAGATTCTTTCATACAGTAGCTTTGGTGGAATCTTAGATACATATCATATAGAATTGCATATCGTTCATTTTTGAACTTTATGTTAAGATCATCATATGGATATGAGACTGAATTTAAATGTACTTTTAAATTAGTCAAATCACAATGAACAAACTTATTTTCTTGTTGAAAAGCAATCAATACAAAACGGGGGCGTTCTCTATTTGCAGTCAGTTTAACATTCCAAATATGGCTAGTACCTGTGTTTAATTGTGGATTAACATGACAATCCCAACTGCGAAATGTCATAGGTATAGAAGCACCATTGTTAATAATTTTTATCATATTCAATTTGCTAAAGTCGGATAATTGTACATGTGGGATTCTCCATGAGATGAGTGAAATTGTAAGTTTAGCTTTTTCAGTAGAAACACTCGAGCGTACAAGATTTTCATCATTCTTATTGCGCAAGAGTATCAATTCATGTTTTCCATTTAGTATAACTTTGTTGTAGTCTTCGGCGAATCCTAGAAGCATTTTTAAAGGTACATAAAAATTGAAAAATCCATTTTCAAGAGTGACGTCGTCAATTTTGTTCCATCCAGCATTTTGCATCACATTGCTTTCTGTTGGTGACAGAGAAACCAAATTTTTTATAGTGCTTGTGGCTCCTAAATATCTTGTATGGTCAATTTCAATTCCATTGAGCTCATAGCGAATTTCATCAAATAGATATGCCACAAAGTTGTTTTTTGATAAAAAGTTATCCGAAGAAGAAGAAGATTTGGCCTTAATATCATCGGCAACAAACCCCTCTACATAAATGTAGCTCTCACTGGGTAGCACATACAAATCTTGATTTTGTATTGAAATTCTAATTTAATCATTATTGTTGTAAGATTGTAAGTATGGTACATATGTATGATGGTCTTTTTTGATTATATTCTCATCAGATAAGGGTTTATCTAAGACATCTATTATTGAACTTATTTCGTCTTCAATTTAAAATTCAACGAATTTAGAAAATTGTTATTTGATGTTGATAGAGCTTTTTGTTGAGCTAGTGGCTTTAATGTTGTTGTTGTTCTTGCTGCTATATTTTTCAATGTATTTGTGTTGTATATTAGCATTATTTAGTTGGCCTTAAATGTATTCGTATTGTAATTTCCTCTCCTCGGAAATTAATTAAATCACCGTGTTGATCCAGTACGCGCAGCGCTAGTGAACTTATCCCTCTGGTGTTTACAGGTAAATAGATAAGATTTCTTGGAACCTCATCTATTTTATAGCCTGGAGGCACATTAATCGGAAATTCATGAAGTGTATGCGATTTCGAGTTATTCATATATGTGTTTATAGCGATACTACTTTCAATTCGCAAGAGATTCACTTTAAATATATTAACTGGAAGATCTGAATAATAATATTTGTTTGATGTTAGGATTTTGCTATTGAATCCTAAAAGTTTTCCAATTGTATTGTCTTTATTAAAATATACAGGATCCTTGGAACTATTAACTTTAACTTGCATTGTATTGTTATTGGCTTCAATAAAAATCTTATTTGCTGGGCAGAGTCGTTTGTATTCCTCTTCTATAAAATCAACTATATCATTTAATTCGTAAGATCCAATTGGTATTTCAATTATATGTTCCCCTATATGAAACATATTGTTGCAGGTGTCTACATTTGGAATACTGTTGTATGAATGAAAATCAGTTAGAGCACACTCATATGCACCATGTAATTCAATAGGAGGAAAGTAACTAGCAGATAGTTCTGATGAGTTAGAGCTCAGAGTAAGTGTTATTGACATTATAACAGACTGATTACAATTAAATAATGTTTAGTACACAGTATGGCTTATAAGTATGATTTACATATTTATTTCATTTTCTTATTTTAAAATTAACATTAGTTTCTTAATATTAATGCTATTGTTGTTGTTGCTATTGATGTTGTTGATGTTTCTGATTTAGTTTTACTTCCAACTATAATATTTCATCTTTTCTTATCCAAGAATTGTGTTGATTAGAAAATCCCAGCCATTTAACATATACCTCCTTTCCTTTAATTTTAAGAACCTTTTCAACTAGATATGTATTTGGAAATCTAGTTTTTGAAAGTTCCTCAGTATAGAAGTCAACTTTAATAGGATTGCCAAGATAGTCTTGTAATATGTATGTTGCAGGATTTGTATTTTGAACTCTTGTAATTGTGAAAATTTCTGTAGTCCAATTTGGAGTATAACCTTTTTCAAATGTGTGCTTATATTTGCTTATGCGAACATGATCTCCCACATTAAATTTCGACATTTTACACATTTTCAAATGACTGTATACTGTATTTAGCAGCTTTTTCTCATTTGTTGAGTTGACTTTAACAGGAGACATTTTAATGGTACGATGAACTTTTCTATTGTATGCATTGAGTAAATCTTTGTATATATCAATCCACTTTTATGAACCATTGTAACTTAATTCTTTCCACATCATTCCTTTCAATGTTCTATTAAATCGTTCTACTATTGATGCTTTCATACTGCTATATGTTGAGTAGTGATTAATGTTGTATTTATGCATTAATTTTCCAAAGTGTTTGTTGAAAAATTCTTTGCCATCATCTGTTTGTAAGTTTTTTGGTACTCATCCCAATTCAAAAATATCTTCATTTCACAATATTATGAAATTCCATTAAATTTCATATTTTCATAAAGAGAAACAATTTAGATAATCGGATAAGTCCTTACATTTTTCACTACATACAAGTTTCTGTTATTTTCTATTCGAATAAATGAATCCCAAATTTCCTTTAAAAACAAAAATAATACAAAACAATTTAATTAATTATTAATTAATTTAATTTAATTTTATTTGTATTAACAATACATTTTAATTTAATTTTTAATTATTTTAATTATAATGATGGAAACATTTCATAGTATCCAATTATTAAATTTTCTAATATACTTTTGCGCAAAAAATATATTGTACATCTACAAGTATCAGGTCCTTCCTCACAATCAGGATCATACCAAGGACAGCTTTTGAAGTGTCTTTCTGTGTTGTCTTTATCTTCCATGATACCATAGTCTTCGTTCTCATCTAGCATATTTTCGAAAAATTTTATCATCTCCCAATGATCAAAAAGCCTGAAGCTTTCAAAATCTCTTATAATTTGGTTTAGTGTACATCTAATTTGTCTCATTTTATTTGCTGATAAATTAATGAATGGTGATTGTTTGAAGGTTCCTTTAAGACTAATTTGCTATTTAAATTTTTAAAGTAGTATATATTGATCTTAAAAATATCTATACCATCATATTTATTCCTTCTTCTTTTATAGCACTCTATCTCTCTCTATCCATTTTCTCTCTATAACCATCTCTTTCTGTCTATCACTATCCCCCACTTGTTCACTATTTCACCATAAATATTCTCGATTATCCTTCTTGAAGTCATCATCGCTACTTTTAAGATCATTTTCAGTTAAACATTTAAAGTGAGCAGAAGTAAATAAAAAATGGAGTCTACAACAAATCTAACATCAAAATTTAATTCACTAAAAAATAAAACCTTAATCCACATAAAGGTGATTGAGACATCAATTAAATACACCATTCGAAAAGTGACAAGAGTAACAACAAAATATGGGCCAACACTAAAAGTTGAAATGGAAAACCACATAATGTTCCTCCCAAAGCGATATAATGCTTTAACCGATGCTGAAATTAAAGAACTCCCGAGCGGATCATATTGCTTAAGTAGAGAAGGTGAACAAAGCTTAATTGTTGAAAGCGAGCTGAGTGAATTTCTAATTCAAAATTCCCAATTTCTAATTTGGCAATAATATATAATAATTTTGTATTTTAAATTATAAATAAAAATACATGAAAGAGTTTTGTAAAATATAAATGTTTGTGCTTTTTTATTTATTATTTTCAGTTATTTCATAAAGAAATTTAAGACATAAATGACCACAGGTAAATGTATTGAAATTCTGATGTTGATTATAGTTGTATTTTATATTTCTACCAAGATATTTGACTACTTCCGAAGGAGGTTGTAAGTTTCCAAAGCTGTCGAAATATTCTTTTTCATTGTTGTTTTTATAATATGCTACCCAATGTGTACCAGGTCCTGTTGATACGTCTAAATTGATTATTCCACATTCTATTTTCTTTGTTCGTTTTGGTAGAGTATTCAACATGAAAACTCCTCTAAAATGTGGAATATTTATAGAGAAACGGTTTATGTCCACATCAGATAGTGGTCTGTTGGGTAGCATCTTTAAGAGTTTTTTGATTCTTCTTTGTAAACTAAACCATAACCCTTTTTATATGGTTTTAAGTAAAGTCCCTTTCCAACTGCAATAGATTCCATCGCTTTATTATGTCTAGTTGCTTCATCAAGTTGATTTTTTGCATTCTTTGTTGCATTTACAGCTTTAGCTATAGCAGCACCTCCAGTTGTTAGACTACCAATTGCACCCAGAGCAGTTAAAATCGGTATTAGAGGCAAAAACCCACCAATTTTTGGGACACGTATTACACGTGGTACTATAATTTGAGATTTTCTTCCTTTTAATGATTTGTTGATAGTTTTTCGGGCAATTTTAATTGCTGAGTTAATATCTAATGGTTTTTCCTTCTTTAGTATTTTTGTTGCAGCTCTAATTGATGTTCTAAACAGTTTTTTATCATTTAGCTTGTGCTTTTTAACATTTTTCTTTTTTTCTACACTCATACCAAATTTTGTTTTGGCTTTCATTGCGTTAGTAACCATATAGGCAAATGATTTTTCACCAATACTACTATCTTTTGATAAAACTCGATTCCAAGCTGAATTTTCAAGTATTTCATCAGCTTTATGTCTAGTGCTTAAGTTCTTATTTCTCGAATAAACTATGTCGTGATTTTTACAAGCAGAGTCCAATAAATTAATTCCTTTATCACCTCGATTTAAACGTTTTTGTAGTTTTGTTCCAGGTCCACAGTACTGATATCCAGGAAGATGAGCTTCAACAGGTAGAGAGTTTATTATTTTATCTACTATATCTCCTCCAACGAAGGTGTTGTTATGACTAAACGTTTTCTTATATCGTATAAACATATTATCTGATTTTTTCTATAAAAAGAGGTAACATTTATGAAATGTATTTAGTTACAAAAATGCAGTTAGTGAAACAACATAAAAATATTTTAGTTCGTAATATTGATGAATCATCGAACATCACTTCAAAAATAAAGCATAGTGCCCTCTTACCAAATTTTATTCGTGCTCTAATAGTGGGGCCATCAAATTGTGGAAAGACTAATGTTATGATCGGCTTACTAGAAAGTCCTAATGTACTCAAGTTTGAAAACATCTATTTATACTCAAAATCTCTTTATCAACCCAAATATGAGTACTTCAAGAAACTAATTTCACCAATTAAAGGAATGGGATATTATACATTCACCGATAATAAATCAGTTATTCCACCTGAAGAAGATAAAACTAATTCAATTATGATATTTGATGATGTTGCATGTGAGAAGCAGAATAATATACGTTCATATTTTTGTATGGGACGGCATAGGGATGTTGATTCATTCTACTTGTGTCAAACTTATACTAGAATTCCCAAGCATTTAATAAGAGACAATGCAAATGTTATTATAATGTTTAAGCAAGATGATACAAATATGAAGCATGTTTATAGGGATCATGTTGGCAGCGATATGAGTTACGAAAAGTTCCAAGAAATTTGTAGAGAATGTTGGAAGGATAAATATGGCTTTTTAGTGATAAGCAAAGATAATGAATTAAATGATGGTCGCTACAGAAAGCAATTTGACTATTTCATAACTATATAAACTACTTCTCATAAAAGGTTGAGTTTAGTTATTAATCTAACTTTAAACTTGATACATCTATTTGCTATAACCTCATCTGATACTTGATAAGCTGATCTCCAAACAATACCAGCTACCTGAAAACCAGACCAGCTCCTGATAAGCTGATCTGAAAACCAGACCAGGTCCTGAAAAGCAGATCTGAAAACTAGACCAGGTCCTGAAAAGCTGATCTGAAAACCAGACCAGGTCCTGAAAAGCTGATCTGAAATCCAGACCAGGTCTGGAAAAGCTGATCTGAAAACCAGACCAGGTCTTGAAAAGCTGATCTGAAAACCAGACCAGGTCCTGAAAAGCTGATCTGAAAATCAGACCAGGTCCTGAAAAGCTGATCTGAAAACCAGACCAGGTCCTGAAAAGCTGATCTGAAAACCAGACCAGGTCTTGAAAAGCTGATCTGAAAACCAGACCAGGTCCTGAAAAGCTAATCTGAAAACCATACCAGGTCTTAAAAAGCTGATCTGAAAACCAGAGCAGGTCTTGAAAAGCTGATCTTAAAACCAGACCAGGTCCTGAAAAGCTGATCTGAAAATCAGACCAGGTCCTGAAAAGCTGATCTGAAAACCAGACCAGGTCTTGAAAAGCTGATCTGAAAACCAGACCAGGTCCTGAAAAGCTGATCTGAAAATCAGACCAGGTCCTGAAAAGCTGATCTGAAAACCAGACCAGGTCCTGATAAGCTGATCTGAAAACCAGACCAGCTCCTAATAAGCTGATCTGAAAACCAGACCAGGTCTTGAAAAGCTGATCTGAAAACCAGACCAGGTCCTTATAAGCTGATCTGAAAACCAGACCAGTTCCTGATAAGCTGATCTGATTGCTGATACCTGTTATTTGCCCTTAGCAAACATGGATGAGAAAATTTTAAAACAGTTGGTGTTGACAAGAAATGTGTTGAAGAAAAAGCTTCGTAGTATAAAAACTGGTGAAATAGATACACGTGAACAATTAAGAGATACATTTAAACCTATAACAGAACCTCTTAAAGAATTCATAAATAGTTCTAAAAATATAAAAAGAATTCGCATGAAAGAAGAAAGTAACATCAAGACAGAAGTTGAAAATAATACAAGTTTAAAGCCTGAAAACCCATCAGTCAAGATAGAGACAAGTACACCAAAAAAACTAGTAGAAGGGACAATTTTTGATAATACCATCTTATTTAATGATGTTAATACTGAAAATTATGATGATGATGTTGAAGATGATTTTTACTCACAGACTTCCAATACAGAATATACTTATACTGATTCATCAGTTTTGGAAGGAAGAAATGAATAAGATACAAATTATGGTCCACATAAAGACTACAAGAATGAATGGAAATTTGGTGATAGTAGCCTAAAACTGAATAAAGATAAAATACAAGTTGGTGGTCAAATATGGGCTCTAACACCAGGACTATTTTCTCCAATGTTTCATAAAATACCAAAAAATTACGATAAATTTGAACTTGAAATCTATAAAAAGATTTTAATTACTACTAATGCATAAAGAAGAGACTTTAAACCTGATGGTCAAATTAAGGGTACTAGAGGATATAAATATAAACTTATTATTTAGAAATTTATTGATGAGAAAAACCAGAAGAATTTACCTGAATCAACAGGATCTAAGCACAAAGGTAGCTATTTAGGTGAGGGAATGATGCAAGTTAACATCAATAAACCCAACTATATATACTGGGACGATCCAAATGAGTTAGTAGATCGACTTCGACTACTGCTCGCATCACAAGGTGCAGGTCATACTAATCACAATAACGAAATTGTATCAATTATTGAAGAACTACGTGAAGCGAATATAATACACTAACTTTAATAAACTATATAGAGTATGTCTGTTGATAAATTTGGACACTATTTAAACGATACTAGCAGCAAAATTTCTTTGAAAAATGCACCTAAACTGCTGGGGTTCTTTGTGGATACGAACAACAACATTGATGTCCAAAACAAAAGGATCAAAAATTTTGCAAAAGCTCTGGAGGAAAACGATGTTATCAATAAATTGTTTTTGCAAACTCAAATCGAAAAATTAGAAGAGAAATTATTAACATACTTTAAGGGGGATAATACTATAATACGAGAAGATATTCAAATGCAAATTGAGGAACTACAACGCGAAATAAAATTAGATATAGAAGAAAATTATAAAATTGAAAAAGACATTCTACAAATTAAAACATCCTTTGAAGAACAAATTGAACAGCTTAATGAAAAAATTTATAGATTAGAAAATTACATGTTTGTATCAATAGCTGAAAGTGCGTCAAGCAGATCGCAACACTCTGCAAAAAATCTTTAAAAACAACTTAATGTCTTCAAAAAGAAATTTAGTAAATGAACTCCATAAGCAAGCACGAAAACAATTTGTGCGTCGCAGAGTTGTAATGAAAGGAATAGATGATCTTTGGCAAGCTGATTTAGTGGAAATGGGGAACTATTCTAAAGAAAATAGAAATTATCGATTTTTGTTGACTGTAATTGACATATTCTCAAAATTTGCATGGGCAGTACCGCCAAAAACAAAAACAGCACTCGAAACAACCAAGGCAATGGAAGATATTTTTGAATTGGGACGAGTACCAAAAAACTTACAAACAGATGATGGCAAAGAATTTTTCAACAAACACTTTGGAAAATTAATGCATAAATACAACATTAATCACTACTCAACATATAGCAGTATGAAAGCATCAATAGTAGAACGATTTAATAGAACATTGAAAGGAATGATGTGGAAAGAATTAAGTTACAATGGTTCATATAAGTGGATTGATATATACAAAGATTTACTCAATGCATACAATAGAAAAGTTCATCGTACCATTAAAATGTCTCCTATTAAAGTCAACTCAACAAATGAGGAAAAGCTGCTAAATACAGTATACAGTCATTTGAAAATGTATAAAATGTCAAAATTTAATGTGGGAGATCATGTTCGCATAAGCAAATATAAGCACACATTTGAAAAAGGTTATACTCCAAATTGGACTACAGAAATTTTCACTATTACAAGAGTTCAAAATACAAATCCTGCAACATACATATTAGAAGACTATCTTGGCAATCCTATTAAAGGTGGCTTCTATACTGAGGAACTTTCATAAACTAGATTTCCAAATACATATCTAGTTGAAAAGGTTCTTAAAATTAAAGGGAAGGAGGTATATGTTAAATGGCTGGGATTTTCTAATCAACACAATTCTTGGATAAGTAAAGATGAAATATTATAGTTGGAAGAAAACCTAAATTAGAAACAACAACAACATCTATAGCAACAACAACATTAGCATTAATATTAAGAAACTAATGTTAATTTTAAAATAAGAAAATGAAATAAATATGTAAATCATACTTATAAGCCATACTGTGTACTAAACATTATTTAATTGTAATCAGTCTGTTATAATGTCAATAACACTTACTCTGAGCTCTAACTCATCAGAACTATCTGCTAGTTACTTTCCTCCTATTGAATTACATGGTGCATATGAGTGTGCTCTAACTGATTTTCATTCATACAACAGTATTCCAAATGTAGACACCTGCAACAATATGTTTCATATAGGGGAACATATAATTGAAATACCAATTGGATCTTACGAATTAAATGATATAGTTGATTTTATAGAAGAGGAATACAAACGACTCTGCCCAGCAAATAAGATTTTTATTGAAGCCAATAACAATACAATGCAAGTTAAAGTTAATAGTTCCAAGGATCCTGTATATTTTAATAAAGACAATACAATTGGAAAACTTTTAGGATTCAATAGCAAAATCCTAACACCAAACAAATATTATTATTCAGATCTTCCAGTTAATATATTTAAAGTGAATCTCTTGCGAATTGAAAGTAGTATCGCTATAAACACATATATGAATAACTCGAAATCGCATACACTTCATGAATTTCCGATTAATGTGCCTCCAGGCTATAAAATAGATGAGGTTCCAAGAAATCTTATCTATTTACCTGTAAACACCAGAGGGATAAGTTCACTAGCGCTGCGCGTACTGGATCAACACGGTGATTTAATTAATTTCCGAGGAGAGGAAATTACAATACGAATACATTTAAGGCCAACTAAATAATGCTAATATAATTCAACACAAATACATTAAAAAATATAGCAGCAAGAACAGCAACAACAACAACATTAAAGCGACCAGCTCAACAAAAAGCTCTAACAACATCAAATAAAAATTTTCTAAAGTCCTTGAATTTTAAATTGAAGACAAAATGAGTTCAATAATAGATGTCTTAGATAAACCCTTGTCTGATGAGAATATAATCAAAAAGGACTATCATACATATGTACCATACTTACAATCTTACAGCAATAATGATGAAATTAGAATTTCAATACAAAATCAAGATTTGTATGTGCTATCCAGTGAGAGCTACATTTATGTAGAGGGGTTTGTTTTTGATGATAATAAGGCCAAATCTTCTTCTTCTTCTTCAGAGAACTTTTTATTAAAAAACAACTTTGTAGCATATCTATTTGATGAAATTCGCTATGAGCTCAATGGAATTGAAATTGACCATACAAGATATTTAGGAGCCACAAGCACTATAAAAAAATTTGGTTTCTCTGTCACCAACAGAAAGCAATGTGATGCAAAATGCTGGATGGAACAAAATTGACGACGTCACTCTTGAAAATGGATTTTTCAATTTTTATGTACCTTTAAAAATGCTTCTAGGATTCGCCGAAGACTACAACAAAGTTATACTAAATGGAAAACATGAATTGATACTCTTGCGCAATAAGAATGATGAAGATCTTGTACGCTCGAGTGTTTCTACTGAAAAAGCTAAACTTACAATTTCACTCATCTCATGGAGAATCCCACATGTACAATTATCCGACTTTAGCAAATTGAATATGATAAAAATTATTAACAATGGTGCTTCTATACCTATGGCATTTCGCAGTTGGGATTGTCATGTTAATCCACAATTAAACACAGGTACTAGCCATATCTGGAATGTTAAACTGGCTGCAAATAAAGAACGCCCCCGTTTTGTACTGATTGCTTTTCAACAAGAAAATAAGTTTGTTCATTGTGATTTGACTAATTTAAAAAAAAGTACATTTAAATTCAGTCTCATATCCATATGATGATCTTAACATAAAGTTCAAAAATGAACGATATGCAATTCTATATGATATGTATCTAAGATTCCAGCAAAGCTACTATATGAAAGAATCTCAACCGCTTCTATCTGCATCAGAGTTTAAGACAAAAGCTCCTATTATTGTAGTAGATGTTAGTCATCAGAATGAATCACTCAATAATGGACCGATTGATATAAAAATAGCATTTGAAACAGCAACTAATATTGCAGCAAAGACATCAGCTTACTGCATTCTTATTCATGATCGCATAATAGAATATATACCCATCAAAGGACAAGTTCGAAAAGTCTTATAAATTGAGTAATATGGAAAATAACACAATTTTTATAGACGTACAAGGTTTCAAAAGTAATTCAAATGATTTCATCGCAAAAGAAGTAGCGATTGTTTTCAACAATTATGAATATAACAACTTCATTATAAAACCACCATTTGATTTTAAATGCTTATCAATAAAAAGGAAAAGAGAAGCAAAGTGGCTAACAAAAAACTATCATCACCTCAGCTGGACTGCTGGATCAGTTTCTTTTGAAAGCGTTTGCAATTTTTTAACAACCAACGCAAGATGTTCTAAAATTTATGTAAAAGGTGAAGAGAAAAGACGATGGTTGGAAAAAATCTTATGCCGAAAAATTTTTAACGTTGAGGATATAGGCTGTATCAACTTTAAGTATCCAGAATCTTTTTATTGTAATTATCATAAACTTGGTGTTTGCTCATTAAAAAATGCTATTTTACTAACAAAACAAATATCTTGCTTTAAATGAATTTTTTCACTCTTTAAAATATTAATGTATGTATTATTATAAAATTTTAAAAAACTTTAAACAATAAATGTATAGAAAAATAAAAAATCTACAAGTGTTTTCTTATTTCAAGAACAAACTACATAAAGGAAAGAGAAGGAAGTGGGAAGGAGGAGGAGAAGTTAGCATTTTTGCTAACTTGCAAATTTTTACTTTTTGTTTCTCTGTTTATGAATGTAGTTAGTTGAAACTTTGCTGCTTTAAAATAATCGCAGACAAAGAAAATGATTACGTTGCAAAATATAAATGTATTCTACATAGCCACAAAATATTCCACGCACAAGTTCTTTCGATCGCACATACATATATACATACATACATAATACACATACATACATACACATACATACATACATGCATCATACACACATACATACATACATGCATACATACAAATATATTTCTTAAACAAATAAACAGAATATAAGCTTACCAGCGACAAACAAGCTGGACCCCCACACACAAGCATTAGGGGGTTCACATACATGAGAACGTTTTATAAATAAATAATATAATTTATTTAATTATTTTATTCATTTATTTAATTATTTTATTTTATAAGAATTTATTAGCGTGAGGAAATCACACAAGCACATTCCCATGATTCATATGAGACCATATGACCTAGTAGTCATCAAACCTTCTTTCTATGATATTACTGATATAGTATTATGATAACAAATTTTTACAGTCTGGCAATACTGGGAGCATTAGAAAATAATAATCATGTTTTGCAATCGGCATTTGAAAAAAATAATAATCATGTTTTGCCGTAGGCATTTGAAAAAAAAAATAATTATGTATTGCCGTAGGCATTAGGAAAAATAATAATCATGTTTTGCCTTCGACATTTGAAAAAAATAATAATCATCTTTTGCCGTCGGCATTTGAAAAAAATATCATGCATTGCCGTAGGCATTAGGAAAAATTATCATGCATTGCCGTAGGCATTAGGAAAAAAAATAATCATGCATTGCCGTCGGCATTTGAAAAAAAAAAATAATTATGTATTGCCGTAGGCATTAAGAAAAATAAGTATGTATTGCCGTCGGCATTAGGAAAAATCATATTCACAATTCCCCCATTGGTATTAGGAAAAATCATATTCACAATTCCCCCATTGGTATTAGCAAAAATCATTGTCATGATTTTCCCATCGGCATATATATATATATATATATATATATATATATATATATATATATAATATCTTAATCTTATGAAATCCCTAAATCCACCCCTACAAAATATTCCACACACAAATTTCCACGGTCAGGCAGACAGACGGACAGACAGACATACACTTAATATAAACAAAAACTCCTTATGTTAACAAAAATAAGAGTGAGTTATTGAACCACCCTCGAAAAATATTCAAAGGACTTATTGAACCACCCTCGTAGGTATCATGTTTCAAGAATTTTAAAATTTTCAAATTTTAATTACCCAAATTTAACAATTTCAGCAACAATTTAACAATTTTAATTGCGGTGGGAGCCCCAGTTCCCTACTACTAACAAATATTGGCATTGAACATTTACTCCCCTCCCAGATTTTTCAATCACTGAGGATCAATACGAGAATTTCTACAAATCCCTTGGACCTTGTTTTGTAGCAGAAGGCTACTACAATGCGAAACATACGTTCTGCGGTTCGCGCCTTATTACACCCAGAGGTCGAGCGTTGTTCAACACAATTGCAAAAATGGACTTGGACGTCATTTCGAGTGGGGAGCCCACTTATGGGCCTACTGACATACAAAAAATTCCGGATGTCATAGATTTTGGCGTCATGAAAAATATCTCTAGTGATTTAGTTCAAGTTGAAGCTTTTCTAGATCTCTCGTCCGATCACTCTCGCACGATCGTTACAATTTGTAGCCCAGTGAGAAACGCTTGACCTCACCCATATGTCAAGATTATAAATCGTGTTAATTAGCTGGGATTCAAAAAAATACCTTAGTAGTCATTGTACGGAAAATATTAAGCTAAGAACACCAGATGATATTGAATCTAACATCGCCAAACTTAATGAAAATATTAAACAGGCTGCTGAACATGCCGCTACCTCGCATCTCCAGACTGGGTTTAACAGAATTTATTCTACAGACATTGAACGTCTCGTACGTGAAAAAAAAAAGAGTTAGAGGGGAATGGCAACAGCGCAGATCAATCCAAAATAAAATTAGATTTAAAGAGTGCACGAAACGGCTCCAAGAGTTACTTGCATCTGAGAAAACTGTATCTCTTAGAAATTATCTTGAAAATCTCGATGTCACACCAGCATCTCATCACTCTTTGTAGCGCGCTACTAAAAAGCTTAAAAGACCCGTTGAGTTTAAACTGCCTCTGCGCACTTTGACTGGTGATTGGGCAAGAAGCGATACTGAAAAAGGTAAAATATTTGCAGATGCGTGATGTACATAAACTAATTGCTGAGCTTAACCCGAAGAAAGCTCGAGGTATTGATGGAATTAGTAACAAGATGCTGATGAATCTGCATCGCACTGCAACTAGAATCTTAGTATTTATTTTTAATGAGAGTATTAATTATTAGTATTAGAGTATTATCCACACAGCTGGAAGCTTGCCTAGGTCAAAATGATTGCAAAGCCGGGCAAAGATCTTACCAAAGCTGAGTCATACAGGACAATAAGTTTACTATCAACAATATCAAAGCTTTTCGAAATGCTGCTTATGACAAAATTGTCGCCAATTCTAACTGATAGTGGGTGCATACCGGACCATCAATTTGGTTTTAGAAGTCAGCATAGCACCATTGAATAAACGCATAGATTGATTGATTCAAGTTACAAGAAGAACATTTGAAGAAAAGAAGTATTGTTCTACTCTCTTTATTGATGTTTCTCAGGCATTTGATAAAGTATGGCATGAAAGCCTAACTTTAAAATTGAAGACATATCTACCAATTAATCTTCTAAAGCTATTGAAAAGTTATATTCTATCCCGGAAATGCATTGTTGTGGAAGGAGACTTCATGAGTGTACCCGAATCTATCTCTACCGGTGTGCCACAGGGGAGTATACTGGGGCCAGGGTTGTTTTTGGTATATACTTGCGATATGCCTGTTAGCACTAAAATCCATACATCTACATTTGCCGATGATACAGCCTTCTTTAGCATGCACGAAAACCCTTACGAGGCATCCCAATATCTTCAGGAACATAGTACCCAGCTGGAACTATGGTTAAAGTTATGGAGAATTAAAGTAGATGAAGAGAAGTGTGCGCAGGTAACATTTACTCTACGAAAAGATACTTGTCCCCCCATTACAATCAATAATCAAATTGTTCCTCAACATTCACATGTAAAATACCTTCGTATACACCTTGATCGACGGCTTACATGGAAACAACACATTGATTCTAAGCTAACACAAATGAAACTAAAATTAACTCAGGTACATTGGCTGATTGATAGAAATTCAACTCTCAGTCTAGATTGCAAACTTTTGATATACAATTCACTTTTAAAACCAATATGGTGCTACGGAATTCAACTATCGGGCACTGCTTCAGCTTCCAATGTCGAGAGAATCTAACGAAGGCAAAACAAAATTTTACGTTTGATTACATCGGCTCCATGGTACATCAAAAATTCAAATATGCATCGTGATTTGAATATGCGACTAGTGAGTGCAGAAAGTGCAAAATACGCAGGCAAATATTTAACAAAACTCGAATCACATCCTTATCCGCTTGCTCGTAATATTTTGAACTTTGCTGGACACATCCGCCTAAAAAAGAGGGACACAAGGGCTCTTATATTCAACACTCCAGATGGGACTACTTGAAAATACTTTTTTTCTTTTTGATTATCACTACTTATGTATTATTTATAACTATCACTAAGTTTATGTCCGACAGTGGTCGGGCCTAATAATTATATTTTAGATTTAATATTTGAGTACTTATTGTTAGTTCATATTTGAAGATACAATAAATAAATACATGTATAAAAAAAAATCTAGATTCTACTTGAATGCCTGCGTGTAGTAGGCAGCCACGTAAACTAACCAACCATACAGATTGTGTAGCTTTGACTTAAATATATATATATATATATATATATATACATATTCGCATAGTAAATTTGATTATTGTATAAACAATTTTTATAATCACTTAAACTTAACTTAGCACAACAATTATTTTGTACACCTTTTGTTTTTTTTATTTCCCTTCCGTCTTCAGTAATAAAAGAATACATTTTAGATCTCAAACGAATAAATTCTTTTATGATGACTCGTGGGAATATTAAATTTATTATCACTATCATAATCAGACGTATCGAATCTATCATCATTGGCATTGTAAATATCTCTATAAAAATCATCAGTACAAATTGTATAAATAAAGGAGTCTGTATCCATATAATTAAGTTCTACCTTTAATTCATATTTAGGAAGCATATAATCATAATGGAAATTATACATTTTCCACTTAGATATCTCTAAAATACAAAATCCGAGATATATTGGTTTATTATATATAGGATGCGTTTTATTTAATTCAATTGCAATCATATTGTCATCAAAAATACTTAAAGAACTGAATTCTGGTTTTGCAATAAGAGCTCGAGCTCCCAGCTTTTTCCCAACATTATTCCAAGAGTTAACAACTTTTGTATTTTTTTGTTTGTCTACGTTCTCCATTTTTCCGTATATTGCGTTATTTAATAACTTAAAGAATTTTTTTTCAAATTTATTATTAGCATTTGTCCTATGAAATGTATTTAAAGATATGTAACTTTTTAACCATTCGGACTGCTTAAATTTCAATATTCTATGTATTTTGTTTAACTTCAAACCATATGTTAAACACTGTTGTAAGCTTTTATAATATATAACAAATTAAGTTTTGTTAGTCAAATCCAACATAAGCTTTGAATCTTTAACCTTTGGAGATACTTTGTATTCGCAACAAAATGGTAAGAAGTTGTGCCGATCATGAATCTCTGTTGGATATGTCAAATCCACTTCTAGAATATATCCAACAGATGAATCATCAGGAATGGAATTTAAAGAGAAACCGTCAACGTCACAAACCCAATCAAATCCACTTTCTGGTAAATATTGTGACACAGCCCACCCATATAAGTTATTCGCATCTAAATACATTAGATATTTAGATTGAAGCTTATCGTTAAAATCTGTCATATATTTATTATTAGCTTCTGAATGTCTTTTCGAACATTGAACGATTCCTCCACTTATTTTTTTTTTGGATGATCGTAACCATATCAATATCAGTCAAAAGTTTTAATTTCATTTTCGTCATTTTCAGCATTGCGTCCCATGAAAATCCTGGCGCTGTATAGTAATGGCATGGGTCTAATTTATATATGTTTTTGCATAATAGTTTGAATTTTTCAAAAACGTCCGTCAGAAGTAAAACACCTGTTTTGAGGTAAAGCATTAGATAATCTTCTTGTGTCTCACAATTAAAAATATTCCACACTTTCTTGGCATGGTTATAATCGTCTACTGAAAATTCTGTCTCTGTAAGTATATTGAAAAGTTGTTCCCCCGTTGGTAAATTCCGTTCTTTAAGTTTGTCAATTGAATTTAAATAATTATGCGGAAAAACTCCTTTTCCCATTAGCAAAGGAAACTGTTTTTCATCTTCAAAACTTGACTTTAATGTAGTTAAATTATATAGATAAATTATGTGCTAATGAGTCTAAACTTGACTGCATAAATCTATATGAGTATCACTGCCTTATTCATAAAAAATATTTCAGGTTTATTAAGCGCTTATTTGACGTATTTCTATGGGAAATTTGTCAAATAAACCTTTAATAAACCTGAAATATTTTTTGTGAATTAGACCGTAAAAATCTAATTTCAATATTGATATTATATATACTGATAATTTTTGAAATGGATATGTATAATTCCTTATTTAATGGGATAATATTTATTGGACCATCATTTATATGATTAAGTTCCTTTATAAACAAATTTGAATCATATGAAGAGAGATTATGAAAGACAACAGGAATAAAATGTGGAACTTTGAAATTTAAATTACATATTTCATTTGCCAGTCCTCTATATTTCCCACTGAAATGACAATGATCTTTCACCTTAACTTCATTGAAGATAGGATTTAAACAAATGTGACAATTATTGGAATTTCTAAAACTTAATTGTTCGTCTTCGATCATTGGTTAAATACTATTCATAAAATTTGTGAATATGAAGACTACATCCTTCACTAGTTCACTTATAAATTCTTTGGGTGAATCTTGCCCCTTAAAATACCTAAACTTATCTAATTTCTTATCATAACTACATTTTAAATAATATGAGAAAGCATAAGGTATATGTTTGTTTATCAACGTTGTTGATGATTTATTTGGATTCGGAATGCACGTTTCAATATTTTGAAATATGCATTCAGAATCTGCATAGATAACATTGCTTTCTCATAATCTTTAATTTCTAAAATTACCTTATCTTCATTTGGAAGATATACATCCCGCTTTCTGCATTCTGTTATATGTTTTGTTAATATGTCCTTTGTAAAATGTTGTAAGCAATAGTTGCATAGATAATTCCTCAGCTTAAACCTGCTTGTTTTCTAATTCATCTATGTATAACAATCAAAATAATCAATTGAAAATAATTTATAAAAATTTTAAGTTTCATATTACCTTGAAATATTTTTTACCAACACATAATGGGCTGTTTTGTTGAACAAATTTCCTTTTGAAAGAAAATAAGATTAATAAGATGCGATTTAACTTCTTTTGTTTTATAATATATAATATGGTCCGATAATAATATTCTGTTCCTCATCATATCCGAAAACATTTACACTAATCCATTCGTTAAGCACTTCAAACAGTTCTACATCTTTTATCTGTAGAGGGAAGCATAAACCTTAAAAATTTAACATTACTCCATGTGTATTTATTTTTGCTGAATTTATATTGACTGGATACGATGATATACGATTCGCATTTTTGTTAAAATTATATATTGAGAAAACTACAGCCCATTTAAAAAAAATTGGTCATTGTTCTGAACATTTACACAGGCTTTTCTACTGCTCAGCTTCTGTAGCAGTGGAAAATATGTAAAACCTTTTAATGGTTGATATTTCTTAAGGTTTGTTTCCAATTTTATAATTTGAACCAACGTCCATCCACTGTCTCTTTCCTGGAACTCCTATATTTTATTTATAACTTCTTCTATTTAATGGGTAAAGATTTCATTAAGGTTATTTTCGTTAAAAATTGATTTCATTTTCGTTTGAAATGTTTTAATCTCTAATGAAGTATTTTCATATCTTCTGCAGAGAGATTGGCGTATAATCCCGATAGTTCAATATTAATTTTCATGGCTTTATAAACATTCAACCACAAACCAATTTCAGGTTTTAAGGCTAACCAAGCCTTATTCAAAAATTCCTCAGGAAGGAGACATCCCTCATCACTGTTTTCAAATAGTAATGTTTGTATGCTGCATTTGAACGCGCTATGTATTCTCTTGACACCGTTTTGAGGAATAGGGAGTTCTGCTACATATTTTGATGATCCAGCATGGGTTTTTTCATGATCAAATAAATTTTTCTGATTAGTGAAAAATTTTCCACATTCAATACAACTGTATAAGTTTTCCTTTTTTTATAAAATTTAAAGTTTTTAGGAATTAAACTTATCACTGTTTTTTTGTTTTGTTATTTTTAAAGCAATTTATTTATTTTTAATGGATACACTTATTACTGCAAAAATAATATTTATATAATTTAAAAGTTTTTAAGTATTGTTTGAATGATGTCACATATAAAATTATCTTTGCTTGGAAAATCCTCATATTAATCTACATTTATGATCTTGTTAATTGTTAAAAGTTTAAACGATGAAATAGAACGGTTTGTTTGTCCTTCATAGAAAGATATTTTTGTAATGATTTTTTTTCGCATGCCCTTTTTCTCATAACAAATAAAAAAATTAATTTATCTAACGCACCCCAGTTCTCGTTGAACCTTCATAGTGAAGAGACATTAAAGCGGATTTTTTTACATACATACAAACGAAACAAATATAAAAAATAACAAAATCAAAAATCATACAAAAAATATTCGTAATACATATTCACCTTGATAAATAAGCTTATTGGCTTTACTAATATTTTTTACATAGCAAGAAATAGCAAAAACAAAAAAACCGTAAACACAAACAAAGTTCCCTTGAGGAATAATACTCTGTATGAGTACCTCAAAGGAAAAAAATTTTGAAGTGTGTTCTAACGGCAGAAATGCTTATTTTACTGTGAGTTCTGAAACTCTTAATGAAAAAAATATAAATAATAAATCTGATGAAAATCTTTTTTTAACGGCAAAGCCAATTTTTTGTCAGCGATCAACTTCGCTTTGTCCAATGCCAACTAGTGAATCGTTAACATTACCATTGCCTAGTACTTCTTCATTTAAGTCTGCGATATCATCCGCATCGGGCTCGCCTTCATCACTAAACCAAGTTATCACTACAGATAACAGTAGCTCAAAACCCAACGTACAAGTGGGAATAGACAGATATATAACAGTGGTAAAGCGTGGGCGAAGCCCAAATTCTTCAAAAATTTCATCTGCTCCAAAGATGTCTAGGGATAACAGCGCATCATCTACCAATCGTCAAAATCGTTTTTCATTATTGCAAGACACCGACGACAAGCCCTCTACATCATCGAAAAAGTCTTTTAAGCCACCACCTATTTATCTGAGAGAAAAAAATTCTAACGCGCTTATAAAAAAACTACTGTCGACCATTGGTGAAAATACTTTTCACATCATTCCAATTAAACGAGGTAATATTGATGAAACTAAAATCCAAATATATAATGAAAAAGATTTCCGAAAAATTGTTAGTGAATTCGTAAAAAATAAAACAAATTTTTACACATACCAACTTAAGAGTGCTAAAGGCCTACAGATAGTATTAAAGGGCATAGATTCATATGTTGAACCCGAAGAAGTAAAATGTGCATTTGTCGACCAAGGATTCAAGGTAAAAAATGTTACCAACATATTTAATAGAGAAAAGGTCCCCCAACCCCTATTTCGGGTTGAACTGGAACCGAATGACATACAATTGAAAAAAAATGAAGCCCATCCAGTTTATAACGTAAAGTATCTCTTACATCGAAAAATCACAGTTGAAGAGCCACGTAAGCGTTCAGGTCCCGTACAGTGCCATAATTGCCAAGAATATGGCCATACGAAAACTTACTGCAAGTTACCTACAGTGTGTGTTATCTGGGGTGAATTGCATGGTACTGCTAGCTGCACTAAGCCAAAAGATCAAGCAGAAAAAAAATGTAGTAATTGTGGAGGTAATCACACAGCTAACTATAGAGGGTGCCCTGTATATTTTTTCGTTAAACAGGCTATGGGTCAAAAACCCAAGTTAACTCCAGCTCTACAAGTAAACGCGAGCTCCAACACTTTTGCTCAAATCAGCCAACCAGTTACTTCACGTGTATCGTATGCTGATGCTGCTAAGACTAGTTCAATTCCCACGCAAAATGTTCCACCGCCAAATAATTCAACGAATTCAAACTCAAGCTTTAACTTTAGTCGCCTTGAAGCTACTATTGAGAATCTGGTGCTAACTATAAACAACTTTACTACAAATATGACAAGTATGATGCAAGAAATGCTGCGAATGCAGAATACACTGCTTCAAGCATTAGTTAATAAACCACGAACACGTTAAAAATATGTTTCTGGAACGCAAACGGCATTCGCCAACATAAAAATGAACTTGAGCACTTCCTCATGGAAAAAAATATTGATATAATGTTGGTTTCTGAGACTCATTTGACCTCAAGAAGCTTATTTAAAATAAATGGTTACAATTTATATGATACAAAGGACCCGAGAGAGAGAGAGAGAGCATGTGGTGGATCAGCAATTCTGATTAAGTCAAGACTCAAGCACTATGTCCTTGACAACGTTAGTGAAGAATATTTGCAAGCAACGAATATTTTCGTAGAAAATTTTTGTGCGAATTTCGTGATATCATCAATTTACTCACCTCCCAGATTTTCAGTTACCGAAGATCAGTATGAGAAGTTCTACAAATCGCTTGGATCTTGTTTCGTGGCAGCTGGTGACTACAATGCAAAACATACGTACTGGGGATCAAGTCTTGTTACACCTAGAGGTCGAGCCTTGTTCAATACAATTTCAAAAATGGGTTTAGATGTCATTTCGAGTGGGGAGCCTACTTACTGGCCTACTGACGTAAGGAAAATTCCAGATGTTATAGATTTTGCCGTCACGAAAAATATTCATAGGGACTTAATTCGTGTAGAGGCCTCTCTAGATCTGTCCTCCGATCACTCTCCAACAATAGTTAAAATTTTCAACCCACTAAGGAGTGATTTAACTAACTCATATGTGAAGATGATTAATGGAATCAACTGGCTGGTATTCAAAAAATATCTTAGTAGTCACTGCGTAGAAAACATTCAGCTTAGATCATGCGATGATATTGAATTTAACATTGCCAATCTTAACGAAAATATTAAACAGGCTGCTGAACACGCCACTACCTCCTATCCGCAGACCGGCTTTAACAGAATTTATTCTACGGAAATTGAACGTCTTGTATGTGAAAAAAGGAGAGCTAGAAGAGAATGGCAACAACACAGATCACCCCTAAATAAAATCAGACTTAAAGAATGTACTAAACGACTCAAAGAGCTGCTATCGTCGGAAAAAATTGCACTACTGGAAAAGTATTTAGAAGGTCTTGATGTAACGTCCGCATCTAATTACTCTTTATGGCGCGCTACTAGAAATCTTAAACGACCCGTTGATCTTAAATCACCATTGCGTACTGCGACCGGAGGCTGGGCAAGAAGTGATAGTGAGAAAGGTAACTTATTTTCTGAGCATTTAAAATCTGTATTCACTCCCAATTCATGTACGGGTGCTGCTGATTTACCGAGTGTAGTTTATCTACCCCCTCGTCCCTTAAGGTTTAAGATGCGTGAAGTACAAAAAGTAATTGCTGAACTCAACCCGAAGAAAGCTCCAGGTATTGATGGCATTAGTAACAAAATGCTCATTAACTTGCCTCATATTGCAATAAGAGTCCTGCTATTTATTTTTAATGCTATTTTAAGAATGCAGTATTTTCCACATAACTGGAAACTTGCCAAGATCAAAATGATTCCAAAGGCGGGCAAATCTTACCAAGACTGAGTCATATAGGCCTATAAGCTTACTATCTACAATCTCAAAGCTTTTTGAAAAGCTGCTCATGACTAAATTGTCAAAAATTTTAACTGATAATGGGTGCATCCCGGACCATCAATTTGGCTTTAGAAGTCAGCACAGCACGATTGAACAAACGCATAGACTGGTCCAAGTTGTAAGAAGAACATTTGAAGAAAAGAAGTATTGTTCTGCTCTCTTTATTGATGTTTCTCAGGCGTTTGATAAAGTATGGCACGAAGGCCTAGTTTTAAAATTGAAGACATATCTGCCAATAAACATTCAAAAGCTTTTGGAAAGTTATATTATTGATAGGAAGTTCACTGTTGTGGAAGGAGAGTTCACGAGTGTGCCCGAATCTATATCTTCTGGTGTGCCCCAGGGTAGTATTCTGGGTCCTGTCTTGTATTTAATATATACTTGTGTAATGCCTGTGAGCAATAATATCCATATTTCTACTTTTGCCGATGATACAGCCTGTATGAGTATGCACGAAAAGCCTTATGAGGCATCTCGCAATCTCCAGGAACATATCACTCAGCTGGAAATATGGTTGAACTTATGGAGAATTAAAGTCAATGAACAAAAGTGTGTCCATATAACGTTCACCCTAAGAAGAGATACTTGCTCCCCCATTCGAATCAACAATCAAAATATTCCTCAACATTCCCAAGTGAAATACCTTGGTATACACGTTGATCGAAGACTTACATGGAAACATCATATTGACTCTAAATTAACTCAGATGAAACTTACGTTAACTCAAATATATTGGTTGATTGGCAGAAACTCAACACTCAGCCTAGACTGCAAACTTTTATTATACAAGTCGCTTTTGAAGCCAATATGGGGCTACGGAATTCAGTTATGGGGCACTGCTTCAGCTTCCACTGTCGAGAGAATCCAACGAAGGTAAAACAAAATTTTACGGTTAATAACATCGGCTCCATGGTACATCCAAAATTCTATTATACATCGTGATTTAAATATGCCACTAGTGACTGAAGAAATTGCAAAATACGCAGGCAAATATTTAACAAAACTCGAATCACATCCTAATCCGCATGCTCGTAATAGAAGTAGAGAAGTAAAGTGGCTAACGAAAAACTATCATCACCTCAGCTGGTGTTTACAATTTTTTACAAGCCAACGCAAGATGTTCTAAAATTAATGTAAAAGGTGAAGAGAAAAGACGATGGTTGGAAAAAATTTTATGCCGAAAAATTTTTAACGTTGAGGATATAGGCTGTATCAACTTTAAACAAATGGAGATTAAGTATCCAGAATATTTTTATTGTAATTATCATAAATTTGGTGTTTGCGCATTAAAAAATGCTATTTTACTAACAAAAGAAATATCTTGTTTTAAATGAACTTTTTCACTCTTTAAAATATTAATGTATGTATTATTATAAAATTTTAAAAAATTTTAAACAATAAATGTATAAAAAATAAAAAATCTACAAGTGTTTTCTTATTTCAAATACAAACTACATAAAGGAAAGCGAATGAAGTGGGTTGGAGGAGGAGAAGTTAGCATTTTTGCTAACTTGCAAATTTTTACTTTTTGTTTCTTTGCTTATGACTGTAGTTAGTTGAATCTTTGCTGCTTTAAAATAATCGCAGCCAAAGAAAATGATTACGTTGCAAAATATAAATGTATTCTACACAGCCACAAAATATTCCACGCACAAGTTCCTTCGATCGCACATACATACATACATACATACATCATACACACATATATACATACATACATACATACAAATATATTTCTTAAACAAATAAACAGAATATAAGTTTACCAGCGACGAACAAGCTGGACCCCCCACACACACAAGCATTAGGGTTTTCACATACATGAGAACGTTTTAAAAATAAATAAAATAATTTATTTAATTATTTTATTTTATAACAATTTATTTATTGTTTATTTATAAACAATTTATTAGCATGAGGAAATCACACAAGCACATTTCCATGATTCATATGAGAAAATAGGAACTAGTAGTCATCAAATCTACTTTCTCTGATATTACTGATGTAGCATTACGATAACAAATTTCTACAGTCTGGCAACACTGGGAGCATTAGAAAATAATAATCATGTTTTGCCGTCGGCATTTGAAAAAATAATAATCATGTTTTGCCGTCGGCATTTGAAAAAAATAATAATCATGTTTTGCCGTCGGCATTAGGAAAAATTATCATGCATTGCCGTAGGCATTAGGAAAAAATAATAATCATGTTTTGCCGTCGGCATTTGAAAAAAATAATAATCATGTTTTGCCGTCGGCATTAGGAAAAATTATCATGCATTGCCGTAGGCATTAGGAAAAAATAATAATCATGTTTTGCCATAGGCATTTGAAAAAAATAATAATCATGTTTTGCCGTCGGCATTAGGAAAAATTATCATGCATTGCCGTAGGCATTAGGAAAAAATAATAATCATGTTTTGCCGTCGGCATTTGAAAAAAAAATAATAATCATGTTTTGCCGTCGGCATTAGGAAAAATTATCATGCATTGCCGTAGGCATTAGGAAAAAGACGGACTTATCGAACCACCCTCGAAAAAATTTAAAGGACTTATAGAACCACCCTCGTAGGTATCGAATTTCAAGAATTTTAAAATTTTCAAATTTGAATTACCCAAACTTAACAATTTCAGCAACAATTTAACAATTTCAGCCACAATTTAACAATTTTAATCGGCGCCAGGAACCCCAATTACCTACTACTCCAGTGCCTTCATACATACATATGTACATATGTGTGTACGTTCAGCCAGGGTATCAATCCATGCCGATTGCCCATCTGCAATCCACACCAGCTTAATTAAGCAAAAGTACTTTTTACTTAGTTATTGGAAAACAAACAAAATTGTGTTCCCAGCATTATGCTAGGAACACAACTGGGACGAACGACGAATTTTTCTGTCCCAATCTCTTTACATACACAATAACCAGTGTGACCAGAATTTAAAATAAAATTAAGCTAAATCACGTATGTCTTTAATATAGTTTTAGAGAATACGCAATTTGAATTAAAAAAGGCTTAAAAAGCTAAATCGGTTTTTAAAAAAGCTAAAAAAATAACCTAAGAGCTTAATGAAAATTTTAAAGCTAAATCCAGAAGAAATAAGGTAAATTTAGCCAAAAATTAACTAATATGGTAAATTCGTCGTTATTGTGCTTCAGACAACGAATTTACGCAGCGAATTCTTATCGACAAATTCGTCGACGCGGACGAAATTCGTCGTTCGTCCCAATTGTGTTCTCAGCATTATTTGTACATATGCACATGTATACGAGTATGTATGTATGTAGGTATACAAAACAATTCTGAGTTCTTAGAACAACCAACTTAATATTATTCCTTTTGTGTAAATGTTAAAATGTAATTATTATCGACCTTTTTTATTTTCTATGATTTTGATGTTATTTGGTTTTTTCCCAAAAGTCAGGCTTTCAAGGTCATTTTAAATTATATATTTAAATAAATAAAAGATTATTCATTAAATATTTATTTTTCCACCCTACGTTTCCTTGGTATTTTTCCAACTTCTTCAGGGATGATTCTTTATTAAAATCTGGCAACCATATAAGTATTAATAAAAGCAAAAAAAGAATTTAAAATAAAATTAAGCTAAATCACGTATGTCTTTAATATATTTTTAGAGAATACGCAATTTGAATTAAAAAAGGCTTAAAAAGCTAAATCGGTTTTTAAAAAAGCTAAAAAATAACCTAAGAGCTTAATGAAAATTTTAAAGCTAAATCCAGAAGAAATAAGTTAAATTTAGCCAAAAATTAACTAATATGGTAAATTCGTCGTTATTGTGCTTCAGATAACGAATTTACGCAGCGAATTCTTATCGACAAATTCGTCGACGCGGACGAAATTCGTCGACGCGGACGAAATTCGTCGTTCGTCCCAATTGTGTTCTCAGCATTATTTGTACATATGCACATGTATACGAGTATGTATGTATGTAGGTATACAAAACAATTCTGAGTTCTTAGAACAACCAACTTAATATTATTCCTTTTGTGTAAATGTTTAAATGTAATTATTATCGACCTTTTTTTATTTTCTATGATTTTGATGTTATTTGGTTTTTTCCCCAAAAGTCAGGCTTTCAAGGTCATTTTAAATTATATATTTAAATAAATAAAAAAGATTATTCATTAAATATTTATTTTTCCACCCTACGTTTCCTTGGTATTTTTCCAACTTCTTCAGGGATGATTCTTTATTAAAATCTGGCAACCATATAAGTATTAATAAAAGCAAAAAATAAAGTTTATATTAAACAGCAATAACAATCTGTCTTATTCATTGCACTTACATTTAATCTTTAAAATATCCACATAATTTAAAATATCACAGTGTTTTGTGTAAACTGGGCAATCACAAAACACAAACTTAATATATTAAATAGTTATGTATAAATTAAAAATTGTTTAAAAAATTAAAAAACTAATTAAAATATATCACAGCCGAATTCCTCTCACTATTGTCGTCACTATACTAGAACTATGGTGTATCTAGCATTAATGTTGTCTATGTCATCTTTGGTGTTTATTGCTTTTTCACCTTTTTGTTGGATTCTTAAATGTATATCTTTTATTTACTTTTTTCTCTTTATCTAAAACTCTTACTTCATCAAATATTGCTGTATGTCCACTTTCTATACAATGCTGCGATAGTGCAGTTGATTGTTTACTTTTCCTAATATCTGCCTTATGTTCATCGATTCTAACTCCCAAACTTCACTTAACTTTCCGAGAACCTTATAAATAATTTAATTACGAAGTTAACAAACAGATCTAACACGCGGGATAACATTCAAGAAATAACATCTGGTAACACCAAATATTACGGAGTAGCTTTTATACCTAAACTTACAGAAAACAACAAATTTAAGGAGATAATAAAAGAAGAGAATGTAACAATTGCACATAAACCCAACAAAATAATTCAACATTTATTTACACAAACAAAACCAAAAATATAAACAAGGGACCAAAGTAATGTGGTGTATGAAATTAAATGCAGCGGTAATGACGATGAAGGGTGCGGCAAAGTATACATCGGTACAACTAAGAGAAGTTTAGGAGTTAGAATCGATGAACATAAAGCGGCTATTACATGGTACGACTTGGTCTGCCAACATGGTCCGATGAGAGAGAGAGTTTTGCTATTAGACTATCATACCAAGTCGTCAAACATCAGTATAAAAGCAAACACTGCATGGTGAGGTTTATGTCTATTATGGCGTGTGAGTTAGTTGCTGCTTTCGTAATTGACGAATTGTTAGATGAGAAAAAGGAAAAAATAAAAAAACGAATTTGGACAAAACAATGGTTGAATAAAAGACGAAAACGATCCCATACAAATTTATTAAGAGAACTGCAAACAAACTGCTTCGGGTTCAACTGTTTTTAATTTTTCAAGATGTTTGTCGACAACTGCGGTCGTTACAGTCTAACTCCGAGCTCTCTAACTTTTTTTTGGAGCTTCAGAAAATCTCTTTAAAGCTATCCGTACATGCAGACGGACAGACGGACATGTCATTTTTATTTCCTCTTCATAAGGATCCAGAATAATTAACATTATGTGGCCGCAAATGAATATTGTAGAAATTACAAAAATCTGGACAAACCTGTATATATCCTTTACCATTTTTGGTGAAGGGTATAAAAGTAGGCGTTTCACTTTTTATTAATAAATAAACCAAAAAAATTTATACATATGTTACAAATAATTGTATTTAACACATTTATTTATATTCGGCTGAGTACAGAGGTAGGCAAATACCCATTTTGTTGCGGTTGATTATGCATCACTATTTTGTTTTAATTTTAAAATGTTACTGCACTAGGGTGATCGACTCGGTTTTTCAACAGGTTTTAAAACCCGGCTTTTTCACAATACAGTTGTTGGTTTTTTCAAAATGTTGATTTTTCGAATGTCGAAAGTAGTAGGGGAATGTTCATCCGGCGACAATTAAAATTGTTAAATTGTTGGTGAAATTGTTAAATTGTGGGCTGAAATTGTTAAATTGTTGCTGAAATTGTTAAATTTGGGTAATTAAAATTTGAAAATTGTTAAATTCTTGGAAATTTGTGTTTTTTGTTTACATTAGGAGTTTTTTGTTTACAGTAGGAGTTTTTGTTTACATTAAGTGTTTGTCTGTCTGTCCGTCTGTCGGTCTGTCTGTCTGTCTGCCTAACCGTGGATGTTTGTGTGTGGAATATTTTGTGTGAATGTATTAAGGCGGTTCATAGTTTGGCGGTGTTTATGTGTGTATATACAGACGAGGAAAATCATGAAAATGATTTTTCCTAATACCAATGGTGAAATAGTGATTATTATTTTTCCTAATGCCTACGGCATGCATGATAATTTTTCCTAATGCCTACGGCAATGCATGATAATTTTTCCTAATGCCGGGCAATACATGAATATTGTTTTTTCAAATGACGATGGGAAAACGTGAAAGTTATATTTTCTAATGCTAATGTAGGTGTTGCTAGACTGTGGGAATTTTATGCTGACCGTGATTTGAGTGGGTGGCGTTGTTGGCGTAATATGTAACCATAGGAATTTGTGGATGTGTCTGTCTGTCTGTGAGAATTTAGGTAAAGGTTTGATTGGCAGGGGGCGGGGTATAGTTGAGGTGTGTTTGTGTGTGTGTGTGTATGTTTGTAGGAATTTCAATGTGTGTATTTCTGTAGGAGCTTAAGGCTGATTGTGATTTATGAGGGGTGAGGTGTTCTAGTAATATGCAATCGGGGGAATCTGTGTGTTTGTATGTCTGTAGGAGTTTAAGGCTGACCATGATTTGGGTGCGCAGGGTTGTTGACGTAATATGTAGCCATGGGGATTTGTGGATGTGTCTGTCTATAGTAGTTTAAGGCTGATCGTGATTTGAGGTCGGTGAGGATGTTGTTGAGGTAAATTGGTTATGTGTATGTATTTATGTATTTCTGTAAGAATTTAAGATGATTATGATTTATTAGGGGCAAGGTGTTCTTGTAATATGTAGCCGTGAAAATCTATGTGTATAGATGTCTGTAGAAGTTTAAGACTATCTCTAATTTCGGGTAGATGAGAGTGTTGTGTTGTTGAGATTAATCTTGTATATTGTATATGTACCTAAGTATGATCATGAGAATTTGTGTATGTATATCTGGGGAGAATTTAAGACTGGTCATGATTTGTAAAAGGTGGGGTGTTGTTGAAATTTTCTTGGATATTTCTTATATGAATTCTACTGCGTGTGTGTATTTGCGCTGGTATTTATATGTAGGTAGAAATAAATTGTTTTCAATATCGACATTTGGTACTATAAAATACTATCATATATCTGGACTTCCCTAATCCTAGTATGCTTTTATACTTACGATTGCTTTATATTTTCTCATGCTTAAATTTGTCTCGCGTTAAAGTCTGTCTGTGTGAAATTTGTTTATATTACAGATTTTGTTTATTTAACTACATCCGTCTTCTTTGACTGAAAGAGTTTTCTGCACACAGAGAAAAACCAACTTGAAATCAGTAAAAACCATGCTGAATTAATAAGAACCATTAACAAAGGTTTAGTCATATTGAAATTTCTTATTTCAATATGGACAAAATATTAATTCACAGTATTCATTTATTAAACTCATTAGTTTGTAGATATCTCAATATACATTTTCTATTATATTAAAAATTATTGAATTAATGTAACGAATTCTTATTTTTAAGCTGCAGACTTTCCCTGAGTGTATGGATTGTTTATATTTGCATTGTGCTTTAACTAAACGACGCTTCGTATACATATATTCATGATGTAGATCTAATAAATACTTAAGAATTGATAAGAAATTTGATATGTATACATACATATCTACAAATTGATTTTATGTACGTATGTATGTATGTATGTTCATATATATGTACATACAAATAAGTGTTTAGCTCAATCTTTGAATACATTTTTTATTTTATTTTTTGTTATGTGATGTCTGTTGTTGGTGAAATTAAAAACATTTTATTTTTTATCTGCGTTTACTTAAAAGTTTGTGAGGATTTTCTGTTTTAAGTAAAACTGAATTCCTGAAGATATGTACTTACATACTCTATAGTAATAGTAACTATAATAGAAATATTTCTTATACTTAATTTACATTTTTTAAAGTTGATGCAATGTTAGTTAGTCAACGTTTGACATTTTTAGGGTATAAAATTTTTTCTAGCTATAACCTTCTACATTTATTTTGGAAAGCTTGCTTTGCTTTTTAAAAATGTATAAACATTTTTAAATAAAACTGATCCGGCACTCCAGCTTAGGTACTGATAGTTTTTTGTTGTTATTTAACTTACTTTTTTTTATTTTTTATTGATAAACATTGGAAATCAAAAGGGAGTTTTATATTGTAATTATTATTTTCATAATTGTTGAAAACAATCGCTGCTTTTTGTTTGTTTTTTGCGATGAAATCATTTGAATTACTTTTGAAACTTTACGCGTTTATAAAAATTATGTTATTTTCTATATTTCTTAATTTATAAGACTTTTAGACTTTGTGCTTTAGTGGTTATATATTCAATTATACGATTATGAATAAGAATGCAGTAAGCTGATGTATTTGCTTACTGCTTCAAATTAAAATTTTACTCAATTGAATAAAAGGAGCTTTTTTTCTTAAACTCTGATGTAGTTAGAAGCGCTGGAGATTCTTTCATATAACAGCTTTCTTGGAATTTTAGATGCATATAATATAGAATTGGATAACATTTACTTTTAATTTTTATGTTAAGAAGTACAGATATGAGACAAAATTTAAATGTACTTTTAAATTAGTTAAATCATAATGCACAAACATATTTTACTCTAGGATACAAGATGACTTTGTGTGACGAAATTTCTGTTGCTTTATACTGATAATATGTTTACATTAATAAGGTACATATATGTTTGTTTTATGAAGGGTGAGCACCTATCACTTTTATTTGTTGTCCTATATGATTTTTTTTTTTTAATTTTATTAAAGTTCAGCGTATTGTGTATATATTTCTGAAATGCTTAAGTGTGTTTTGTGTTCCCATCGGACAAAGTGTACGTATTAGTTGGTCAGTCAGTCTATATTTTTATTTATTTTTTTCTTCTAATGTGCAACTCCTTTTTTCAGATTTTACTACTTGAAATAGAGAATTTTTGTCAAATTTTTTGCTGGGTATATACATTAGGTATGTAGAAATTAGTTTACATACAAAGAAATAGATGTTTAATAAACTACTATTGTAGCAAATCAATCTCAAATAAATCAGTTACCTCTACCAGCAATTCACCGTTGGTGTTTTCATAAAGTGTTAGAAACAATGAAATTCCTATGTTTGGGAGAATTTTTCCCCTCAAGTATTTCTACATGAGGTTTGCTGGTTGACCCATATCACATTGATATGTAATGATTATTCACTTAGAAAAGGTCATCATCACAATCAATCATTCCCGTATACAATACATTCATGAGTTGAATTGATCCAGATACAATTGCTGTCTCATCACCTTCTAACAGCTTTATATATTTTGCTAGTATGCATGCCTTAGCATGCTTCTATCGATAGTAACGTAAGAGTCCGAGATGAAGTAGTGTTACAATTAAAATCTTTACTATTAGAATTTACCAGTTCGCTTTTTTGAATTTTTACAAAATCCTAACATTTCTTTGCTTACAAAATTGTATGACGTGAGGATTTTTTTTGTTTTTTGAAATTATATATGCTTCGGCATGCTTTAATTTTTTTTCTGTAAATTTATTTAATACTCATACAGATACAGATATAAAGTAAGATCTGTTTGCAGTATGCATGCTTCAGCATGATTCTAGTTCAAGCGTATATTCATTCACTAAGTTTGCTTGATACTTATTCATACACATGTACATTCTTAAAGATTAGATATCAAAGTCCGAATTCCGTAGTTTATCTATATTTTCGAAAGATCTGATAGCTAAAGAAATAAATAGAGCGAAGATCTTCTATAATAATCCCATATTCATATTGTAAAATTTTGCGTTCTAGCGCTTTCGATGGGAAAATCTACATACAACTTTATAAAAAGTGATAATATGATGTGCTGCTGAATATTGCACTATGTTATAGTTCATTTTAAACACTGAAGTTTTAGCAATATTTCATTCAGACCAACAAGTGTAGAGAATTCCACTACATTTTGCTAATTATCTTTCTTAAGACCCATCATTCCTAATCAATCCTGCAAAAAACAACACAAACTAGATTTTTCGTTTTTAATTTTATTTTTTATTAAATTCAACATTTTGAGCTTGATATACCGAAAAATAACCGGAGACGGCGCGCCGTCGGCTTCGAGCCGGTCGACTTGTTTCTCTGGTGCAAAGTTGATTGTGCAGCTAAGTCAAAATAATATATATATATGTATATATATATATATATATATATATATATATATATATATATATATATATATATATATATATATATATATATAATATCCTCACAAAAACATAAACATAAATGTGAAAAAAGGCCAAGTTCCTATCAAAAATTTCGGCCATCAAAAGCAGTGAGATATAAATTTTGACCAAGTTCTTGTTTGGAACAACACCTTTCACTGACATATGCTATGCGTTATATACATTTGTAATCGTAAGGGTGTCATATAATTTTTAGATAATCTGCGTGTATGGGCGTGTCAACGCCCACTTTTTTAATTAAAACTTTTTGGCTTGCATTATCGCATTATGCATGCCGAATTTCAATAAAATAGCTTTCACTAAGCGACTTAGATCTGCTTTTTTAATTCTAGCCTTTTTGGGCGTAGCCTTTGGATTTTCAGACTTTTTTAGTTTATTGCTCAATTAGACCTAGCTCTGTAGCAGATTAGATTTTAATTTTTATGGGCGTAGCCCCGCCCGCTTGGTTGAAATTTTCAGGTTTTCAGATTTTTTTGGTTCATTGTTCACCTAGATCTACTCGTGTACCAAATCTTAGCTCTCTACCTATAGCGGAAGTGCTTCATCAATTTGATGAGTGAGTCAGTGAGTATGTCTTAAAATATGCACTTTTTGCACCTCCATATCTCCAAAACCTTTCATTGTAAAACTTTGAATGTGTGGTTACATGAATTTATTCTAATTATGATTTAAATTTCATAATTTTACGGCCGCGGCGAACAAGGTTATGAGGGGGTTAAAAAACAGCTCGAGTTGCTTCCTGTAAATATACACGTGCATTGCGTGCATTGGCCGGAACTTGGCCTGGCGCACTGCCGTGCCGCTAGATATAGTTGAGGAATAAAATCTACATAAAACCATCATTTTTAGGGTTTGTGGAAATTTGGGAAGAAATTCAAAAAATTAATTATGCCAATATTTATGGTGCTAATAAGTATGTTTATACAAAAAATAAAAAATATATTATAATAGCACCTACAGTAGCAAAAATATTCAAAATACATAGAAAAAAAGTATACATACAGGCATAAAATACATGAAAAAATACGTGCAATATGTTTGATGTTGTCAACTTGTTTGAAAATTCGGTGATTTCTGGTACCAAGCCGTCAACAAATGGCATCCAAATATGGTCTAATATGTTATTGTTATTATAATTATTTTTGAATTTTTTATTTTTTGTATTAACATATTTATTAGCACCCTAAATATTGACATAATTAATTTTTTTAATTTCTTCCAAAATTTCCTCAAACCCCAAAAATGATGGGTGTATGTAGAGCTTATTCCTTAATGGTGTATGTATATGTACACATGAATGTATGGACAAGGTGGATATCTACCTCTATATAAAATATGAAGCAAAATGTCAACAAAACTAAAAAAACACTTTTTGCAACTGTATTTTGACATCCATTGCACACCATAAGGCCAATTAAATTCGCCTCTGCTATTAACTCATAAAATAATTTCTCTTAAATTTCATGTTTCATTAAATGTCGCCATGCTCAAAAAAAGCTTAGAGCTTTAAAACTAAAAAAAACTTACGAAAATCAACAAAACACTCAAAATATACAAATCGAAAGTATTCGAATCATCCGGTTTTTAAATTGTTAAATTCGAAAATTCAACATTTCGAAAAAACCGACAACCGTATTGTGAAAAACCGGGTTTTAAAACCTGTTGATAAACCGAGTCGATCACCCTAGTGCAATAACATTTTAAAATTAAAACAAAATAGTGATGCATAATCAACCGCAACAAAATGGGTATTTGCCTACCTCTGTACTCAGCCGAATATAAGTAAATGTGTTTAAATACAATTATTTGTAACATATAAATTTTTTTGGTTTATTTATTAATAAAAAGTGAAACGCCTACTTTTATACCCTTCACCAAAAATGGTAAAGGATATATATAGGTTTGTCTAGATTTTTGTAATTTCTACAATATTCATTTGCGGCCACATAATGTTAATTATTCTGGATCCTTATGAAGAGGAAATAAAAAAGACATGTCCGTCTGTCCGTCTGCATGTACGGATAGCTTTAAAGAGATTTTCTGAAGCTCCCAAAAAAGTTAGAGAGCTCGGAGTTGGACTGTAACGACCGCAGTTGTCTTGGCTTGATTGGTATTGAAAATCAGCAAAAATAAAGACGGTTCTTGCATTTTCTATGTATATAGTTTTATCACCCATTTTTAAAAAAAATACAAAAAAAAAATTACCGTGTATAGAACCAAGAACATTCTTATTCGTGTGCATGTACATATGTATGTATAGAAATGTGTTTGCACAGAATGTGTAGTGTTAAGAAAAAACTATAGGTATAAACGTTCGCACATACATATTTACTTGTGTGTAAATATACGCTTCCATAAGTTTGTATGTATGCTGCGTTGAAACAACTACAACAACAACAATATGCTACTAACTGCATTGAAAGAAGAATATTCAGTTCTTTATTGTTGTTTCTGTCTACTAAAACAGCAACAATGTGTCAGCAAACGTATTGAAGGAAGAATATAATAAAAGATTATTCATTAAATATTTATTTTTCCATCCTACGTTTAGTTGGTATTTTTCCAACTTCTTCAGGGATGATTCTTTATTAGAATCTGGCAACCATATAAGTATTAACAAAAGCAAAAAAATTAAGTTTATATTAAACAGCAATAACAATCTGTCTTATTCATTGCACTTACATTTAATCTTTAAAATATCCACATAATTTAAAATATCACATATCCCGTTTATACGCACTTCTTATTTGCAAATAAAATTGGAGAGCGTTGCCGTATAATTTCTTTATTGTAAGTTAATAACTCACGAAAACTATTTGCAAATAGCGCAGTATTTGCAAATAAAGTGTAAAATGTTGCCAATTATTTATGTTTTGTAAGAAATTTAATACAAATATCAATATCTTTCACGGATAGTGTTAGCGTGTAAAGATGGAGCAAATAAAAAACAATTGTTTAAAGAGTATAAAGATGAAGGATTCTTTATTTTATTGATTTTACCTTTAAATTAGATCGCAGAGCGTGGAGACGTGGTAAATCTTTTTCAAGGCTCACAACAAAAGTGATTTAATAAGCACAAAAAAGATATCAAAAGTCCAAGAAAACACTCCGAAAAATCAAGAATGATCAAAAGAGGAATAAATTTGGACCTTGACTGAGTACTACAATTGAATAGGGAAAATTTCACAAACTATCAAAATATATATACGAATAGCGTTTTGGTTTAAACATTGCCGGCCACCTTGCAATAACAATGTTATTCAATAAAAGGTTTTATCTTGTATTTAAGAAAAAAAAAATTCAAACATTCTAAAATACAGAGATATGATGTTAAGATTAAAATAAAAAAAATTACAGCGGCGATGGGCCGGATATCACCCAACCAAAGGTGGTATATTGGGCTAAGGGGGACCCGGAGAAGAAAATACGTTTCCCGTCATAATCTGTGGCCTAAGCTCAGGACCCAAAACCAAAGCCACCTCTCCAGAATGATAAAATGTAGGGTCAGCCAGTTGCAACCCCGGAAACATTTCCTTTACAGCCTCTGCTACACTTACGCGAGGCGTCTTTATGCCATGCATTTCTTTAATTTTCGCCGTAAGCGAAATTCGTTTCTGGCAATCATAAATTGACCGTACGCTCAAAGGACAATATCCACCTGCAGCTGTCAGCCCCAGTTTACGGACTAGTTGATCGCTAACATAACTAATGTCGCAACAGACATCGATAACTGCCCGAACTGGAAACTCACGAGGTCCCACGTGCAACTTTACCTGGACTGTCGGGGAGAAGATCACCACATGGTGAAGTGGCAAAGGCGTCATACTAGCCTGACTCGCTCTAGACGGAACAGGTTTCGTTGGTTTCTTCTTTTTTTTCAGTGGGAGTTTATCAATCGCTTTTTGTGAAATATTGTCGTTTCCTTTTGGTAAGTGGATCAACGTGTGGTGGTCCTCCTGGCATTGGCTACACTTGCGAACACTGGCACAATCTTTGGCTTTGTGATTGCTTACCAAGCATCGAGATCAGTGACCCCAAATCAACAAATGTCGCAACTTTTCTTCGTGCCGCAAGCGTCTAAAGCGAAAGCAAGCTACCAGGGGATGCGGTTTTTTGCAGAGGCTGTACTTAGGAGCATTGGTTTTAGGCCGCTCATTAGCCGGTAGATTTTCCGAAGCCACAGTCTGTTGGGTAATAGCAGCTGAGCTTGCTGAGGATTTAGCCGCCTCCGAGGTCTCAGGCAACTCCTTTGCAGGTAAAGACGCCACAGGAGTTGGGTCAACTGTTGGAGAAATGGTGTCCAACGCTACTGGAATCAGAGTGGCTACTTCCATTGCCTCCTCATTCTCTTCCAAGAGAGCTTCTTCCAACAAAGAGCATAGGGGATCCATTTTACTAGGAAACAATGGAAGTTAATAAAATTTTATAAATTATGTGGTCAAAATGACAAATTTTGTGATTGGTCGCTTCACAATGCCGTTTGCAGTACGTATGTCCGCGACTCGAATATGGGTATCAGTCCCGGGATAAGTCTTAATTATCTTACCTAATTTCCAAGACGTAGGAGGAAGGTGTTCATGTCGAATAACAACCAGATCGTCAATCTGTACATTCCTCTCAGAAAACTTCCATTTATATCGTTTTTGTAAACTTTGCAAATACTCATCTTTCCATCTGCGACAGAAGTCTTGTGAAAAAGCTTTGAGTTTGCGGTATCTATTTATTATACTATCGTGGGTTTCCAAAATAGTTGGTTCTGGCGGAGCTAGTATTGGACATCCTATTAGAAAATGACCAGGCGTAAGCGCCACAGGCTCATTAGGATTGTCTGATAAGGCACACAAGTGCCTAGAATTAAGACACGCTTCAATTCTGTCTAAAATGGTAGAAAGTTCTTCAAATGTATATTTTAAATCCTGAGCTTCTTTTCGAAAATGCGTTTTAAAGCTTTTAACAGCAGCTTCCCATAATTCCCCCATATGTGGGGCACCAGCGGGAATAAAGCGCCAAGTAAGACCTTGTAGGCCGAAGGTAGAAGACATTCGGGCTTTACATTCTGCTAGAAATGTACGAAAATCTCTTTCAATATCTCTAGAAGCTCCTACAAAATTCGTACCGTTATCAGAAAATATTGTAAGCGGACAACCTCGTCTAGCAATAAATCGATGAAAAGCCGCCAAATATGCGTCCGCTGACAAGTCAGTTGTCGTCTCTAAATGAACTGCTTTTGTCGAAAAACAAACGAAAATACACACGTATGCTTTCGTGATTTTACAAGTACGGCCATTAAAACTTTTCATATAAAAAGGGCCAGCAAAGTCTACACCAGTGGTATGAAAGGGTCGATCTAAAACAGTACTTTTTGGAGGCAAAGCAGCCATAATTTGAGTGCAAGAGCGTTTCCGATCTAGTATACAACGTTTGCATCGATTTACTACAGTACGGACCACAACTTTTAGACGGGGGACCCAATACTCAATGCGAATAATTCTCAACATTAGTTGATTTCCACCATGAATTGAAAGTACAAGTACAAAATCGGCTAAGAGAAGGGTAAAACGGCAGGAATACGGTAGAATGATGGGATGTTTTTCAGTATAAGACAAAGATGGAGACTTAGCCAAACGACCATTCAACCTCATTACTCCGTTGTTATCCAAAAATGGATTCAGCGATTGTAAGGAACTTTTTTTTGAAATCGGTTTCTTTAACAAAAGAGCTTGTAGTTCTTCAGGATAGTGAACTTTCTGAATCAAAATTGCTAACCGTAATTTTACTTCCTTTAGTTCTTCGCTTGAAATGGTTGTAGACTCAAACAAGTGTTTTCCTTTGTGCGCAGAATGTGTCCTATAGTAGAATCGACTCACGTACGATATCACTCTGAGAGCACGATCAAGCTTAGAAAATCTATTGAGAATATCTTCGAAATTCGAAAAGAAAGTTGAGTGTGTTTTGGTAGCCCTAGCTTCAACATCAGTATCTAGAGGGGTAAGATATTTTATGCTCCACTTATATTTAGGCTCGCGTAACCACCTAGGTCCATGCCACCAGAGATCACTTCTACTCAAAACCGCTGGTGAAAGTCTTCTACTACCTAAATCCGCTGGATTATCTTCTGACCTAACATGATACCAGTTGTGTTTTCCCACATTTTCTTGAATTCTGCACACTCTATTAGCTACAAACGTTGTCCAGCTACTAGGCGTTTTTCTCAACCAGCAAAGGACAATAGTTGAGTCTGTCCAGCAATATACTTGCTTAAATGGTATATCAATTTCTCTAACAATAGTTTTTAGCAGTTCAGAAGCCAACACTGCACCGCAAAGTTCCAAGCGAGGCAGAGAAATCGTCTTTATAGTCGTTTTACAGGAAAGCAAGTATGCATAATATTCTCCGAATGACTCAATTCGAATATAAATTACCCCCGCGTATGCTTTTTCTGAGGCGTCAGAAAAAACATGAAGTTCGGCAGAAGTACCAGGCCCATCTTGGTATTTGTATATTATTTACCTCCGTGTAAAAACTTACGAATTTTCTCCATTCATGGTCCGTGGAAGGAAGCAACTTATCATCCCACTCAATATTGTCATGCCAAATTTTTGCATAATAATCTTGGCAATAATGATGACAGGTCCTAGCCAACCTACGGGATCAAATAATTTTGCTATGGTAGATAACACCTCTCTTTTGGTATAATGTAACCTATCAGCAATAGGCTCCACTTTAAAGTAAAATGAATCCAATTGAGCATTCCATTGAATACCTAATGTTTTTGAGCTGCTGGATTCAACTAATGTTAAAAGTTTCGAATCTACCAGGCACTCGGAAGGAAGACCATTTAAAATTTCAATAGCATTAGAAGTCCATTTCCTAAGCTCAAATTTCGCCGAAGATAAAGCAGATCGAAGTTGATCCCGTGCCTTCAGAGCAGATGAAATATCGTGAGCACCCGTTAGTACATCGTCAACATACATAGACTTGCGCAATATACTGGCCGCAAGAGGGTATATTTCTTCGGAGTCATCTGCTAATTGTAAAAGGGTCCGTATCGCCACATAGGGAGCAGAATTTACACCGAAGGTTACAGTCTGTAATTCATACTCTTTTACCTCCTCCGTCGGATAATACCGAAATAGTATACGTTGATACTGAGTTTGAGTAGGGTCAAGACGAATTTGTCTATACATTTGCGTAATGTCGCAATTAAAAACATATCGAAATAGCCTCCAACGAAGAATTAACAACACTAAATCTGATTGCAAAGTGGTGCCCACATATAGGCAATCATTTAAACTATTACCATTCGAGGTCTTATTCGATGCGTTGAATACAACACGCAATTTCGTAGTTTTGCTATCAGGTTTAATCACAGGGTGATGAGGAAGATAACACGAAAGTGAGGGTTTTGCAGAAGCACTCATCACTGGTCTCATATGATTTAACGTTAAATATTCTTTAACCAATTTATCATATAATTCCTTGACATCACCTTTTCGCAAAAGGGAGGACTCATTTCTCAAGAACTGTGCCATCACATTCTGTCTTGAAGAGCCCAAACTAATAGAATGAGGAAATTCCGGCTTAAAAGGTAGCGTCACTACATAGCGGCCGTCGGAGTTGCATCGCGTAGTTCTCCTATAAATTTCCTCGCAAAATTTGTCAGTGGGTGAAACTATTTTCCTTTTCGGTGTTTCTTCTAGCTCCCAAAAGCGAAGAAGATTCCTATTTAGACTATCTTCCGGTGAAGTTTCAATAGTAGTTGAATACACCTGAACTGGCGTTTCTATAACAGACCCTGTGATTATCCATCCAAATATGGTATTTTGAGCGATTAAAGATTCAAAACCATCTCGTTGAATCCCGCTCAAAATCAACTGCGGATATATATCAGCCCCTAGTGAAATATCAACTGGTCTTGATTGATAAAAATTGGGATCGGCCAGTTGTAAATTTAAAAACCTGTGACGAAGCTCTGGACCGACTAAGAACGATGGCAATGCACCAGAAATATTTGGTAATACAAAGGCCATTGTTTCTACGACAAGAGTTTGGTCTACCAGCGAACTAATTTTTAAGGGACAAACCTTTCTAGTTGTGGCAGAAATTGTTTGGTTAATACCAGAAACTTTAACATTCATCGAATGTGTAGGTAGTTTCAAGCGATTTTTAAATTTTGTGAAACAAACGAAGTTTCTGTGGCCGGGTCAATAAGAGCCCGGGCTGGGTATGTCATACCCTGATGAATAAGATTTACCATAGCAGTTCCCAAAATCACTTTACGATTTTGAGTAACGTGCAATGCCTGACGATGGAAAGTGCTACCCGAGCGTATGCCGCTGGAGGTCGATGGCAATTCTAGGTCCCCACCCAGTACAGCAGTAGTGGACACCGAAGCTGGAGTAGCGGTGGGCACGTCCTGAGAAATAGTTGCTTCACGATGTAACAAGGTGTGATGCCTTTTATTGCATGTACTACAATTGAAAGCACTCTTACAATTTTTCACCTCATGCTCCCGCGACAAGCAATTTACACAACAACGGAACTTTTTAACCATAGAATACCTCTCTGTAATTGAAAGACCCTTAAATCGTTTGCACGTTCTCAGGAAATGCCCTGGTGCACGACAAAGAACACAAGAATTTGAATTAGAACTCGAATTCGCTACATGAACTTTAGTTTTCTGTATTGAAGGTTTTCCAACCGATAAGTCTTTAAGATCGCGCACGCATTCTAATGTTTGAATCCTTTCTGTCAGAAAGGCGTCAAAATCTTTCCATTTAGACAAATCCGAGTTTTCTCTAACACTTTGTTCCCATAAACTGACTGTAGACGTGGGCAAACGTTGAATACACATAAAAATTAAGATTGGATCCCAACTTTCGGTTCAAACTTTATATATCGCAAGCGAAGTCAAACAATTATTTATACCTCGTTACAAAACTTTCAGACCGTCGCTAGACTCTTTATCAAATGATGGAAGCTTGAACAAAATTTTTAATTGATTATTTACAAGCATACTAGGATTCTCATAAGCTGTTTTTAAATGTTGCCAGGCAATATCAAAACCCTCATTACTCAGCGGGTATTTTGACACGATTTGTTTCGCTTCACCGGCAGTTTTCCTTAACAAATGACAAAATCGCTCTATATTACTTAGACGTGAACTATTTATATATAAAGCCGTAAAAAGGTCTCGAAAGGCTGGCAATGAAACATAATCTCCTTCAAATGTGTTTACATCACATGGGGGTAAAGATAAATTATGATCAGAATTACTTGTGGTATCAGTAGCGTTTCCCACCATCGACTCATTTAATTTTGGCACCCTTTCAAAGTGTTGTACTTTTTCATTAATTGCTGAAAAACAATTTAAATAAGCCGCATAAGACGCCTCATATTTAGCCATTGTTGTAGCGGCATCATCGGGATCGGTTTTTTGATTCTTGTCCATCTCCTCAAGACAATCTTCATAAACAACTTTTGTTTTATCCCATAATTCCTTTAATTCGTCACGGTGAATTTCTAAAGTGTATATATTATGTACATCTTCACGAATATCATTAAATTTTGCTTCAAATTTGATAAGAGCATCTGATACACGAATAAATTTCTTTAAAATTGCAGAAGACATTTTCAGTTTGTGATACAAATTTGCTTTGCTTTAATTTATTTGAAATATATAAAAAACTTTCGATTTAATTCAAATAATTTTTCCACGAAATATTCGTATCAAAATTTGATAGAATTTTAATTTGAATTTTATAAAATTGAAGTTAAATTTTATTGAATGAATGAATGAATTCAAACTCAAGCTTTAACTTTAGTCGCCTTGAAGCTACTATTGAGAATCTGGTGCTAACTATAAACAACTTTACTACAAATATGACAAGTATGATGCAAGAAATGCTGCGAATGCAGAATACACTGCTTCAAGCATTAGTTAATAAACCATGAACACGTTAACAATATATTTCTGGAACGCAAACGGCATTCGCCAACATAAAAATGAACTTGAGCACTACCTCATGGAAAAAAATATTGATATAATGTTGGTTTCTGAGACTCATTTGACCTCAAGAAGCTTATTTAAAATAAATGGTTACACTTTATATGATACAAAGGACCCGAAGGAGAGAGCATGTGGTGGATCAGCAATTCTGATTAAGTCAAGACTCAAGCACTATGTCCTTGACAACGTTAGTGAAGAATATTTGCAAGCAACGAATATTTTCGTAGAAAATTTTTGTGCGAATTTCGTGATATCATCAATTTACTCACCTCCCAGATTTTCAGTTACCGAAGATCAGTATGAGAAGCTCTACAAATCGCTTGGATCCTGTTTCGTGGCAGCTGGTGACTACAATGCAAAACATACGTACTGGGGATCGCGTCTTGTTACACCTAGAGGTCGAGCCTTGTTCAATACAATTTCAAAAATGGGCTTAGATGTCATTTCGAGTGGGGAGCCTACTTACTGGCCTACTGACGTAAGAAAAATTCCAGATGTTATAGATTTTGCCGTCACGAAAAATATTCATAGGGACTTAATTCATGTAGAGGCCTCTCTAGATCTGTCCTCCGATCACTCTCCAACAATAGTTACAATTTTCAACCCACTAAGGAGTGATTTAACTAACTCATATGTGAAGATGATTAATGGAATCAACTGGCTGGCATTCAAAAAATATCTTAGTAGTCACTGCGTAGAAAACATTCAGCTTAGATCATGCGATGATATTGAATTTAACATTGCCAATCTTAACGAAAATATTAAACAGGCTGCTGAACACGCCACTACCTCCTATCCGCAGACCGGCTTTAACAGAATTTATTCTACGGAAATTGAACGTCTTGTATGTGAAAAAAGGAGAGCTAGAAGAGAATGGCAACAACACAGATCACCCCTAAATAAAATCAGACTTAAAGAATGTACTAAACGACTCAAAGAGCTGCTATCGTCGGAAAAAATTGCACTACTGGAAAAGTATTTAGAAGGTCTTGATGTAACGTCCGCATCTAATTACTCTTTATGGCGCGCTACTAGAAATCTTAAACGACCCGTTGATCTTAAATCACCATTGCGTACTGCGACCGGAGGCTGGGCAAGAAGTGATAGTGAGAAAGGTAACTTATTTTCTGAGCATTTAAAATCTGTATTCACTCCCAATTCATGTACGGGTGCTGCTGATTTACCGAGTGTATTTTCTCTACCCCCTCGTCCCTTAAGGTTTAAGATGCGTGAAGTACAAAAGTAATTGCTGAACTCAACCCGAAGAAAGCTCCAGGTATTGATGGCATTAGTAACAAAATGCTCATGAACTTGCCTTATATTGCAATAAGAATCCTGCTATTTACTTTTAATGCTATTTTAAGAATACAGTATTTTCCACATAACTGGAAACTTGCCAAGATCAAAATGATTCCAAAAGCGGGCAGAGATCTTACCAAGACTGAGTCGTATAGGCCTATAAGCTTACTGTCTACAATCTCAAAGCTTTTCGAAAAGCTGCTCATGACTAAATTGTCCAAAATTTTAACTGATAATGGGTGCATCCCGGACCATCAATTTGGCTTTAGAAGTCAGCACAGCACGATTGAACAAACGCATAGACTGGTCCAAGTTGTAAGAAGAACATTTGAAGAAAAGTAGTATTGTTATGCTCTCTTTATTGATGTTTCTCAGGCGTTTGATAAAGTATGGCACGAAGGCCTAGTTTTAAAATTGAAGACATATCTGCCAATAAACATTCAAAAGCTTTTGGAAAGTTATATTATTGATAGGAAGTTCACTGTTGTGGAAGGAGTTCACGAGTGTGCCCGAAACTATATCTTCTGGTGTGCCCCAGGGTAGTATTCTGGGTCCTGTCTTGTATTTAATATATACTTGTGATATGCCTGTGAATAATAATATCTATATTTCTACTTTTGCCGATGATACAGCCTGTATGAGTGTGCACGAAAACCCTTATGAGGCATCCCGCAATCTCCAGGAACATATCACTCAGCTGGAAATATGGTTGAACTTATGGAGAATTAAAGTCAATGAACAAAAGTGTGTCCTTATAACGTTCACCCTAAGAAGAGATACTTGCTCCCCCATTCGAATCAACAATCAAAATATTCCTCAACATTCCCAAGTGAAATACCTTGGTATACACTTTGATCGAAGACTTACATGGAAACATCATATTGACTCTAAGTTAACTCAGATGAAACTTAAGTTAACTCAAATATATTGGTTGATTGGCAGAAACTCAACACTCAGCCTAGACTGCAAACTTTTATTATACAAGTCGCTTTTGAAACCAATATGGCGCTACGGAATTCAGTTATGGGGCACTGCTTCAGCTTCCAATGTCGAGAGAATCCAACGAAGGCAAAACAAAATTTTACGGTTAATAACATCGGCTCCATGGTACATCCAAAATTCTATTATACATCGTGATTTAAATATTGACTGAAGACATTGCAAAATACGCAGGCAAATATTTAACAAAACTCGAATCACATCCTAATCCGCTTGCTCGTAATATTTTGAACTTTACTGGACACATCCGCTTAAAAAAGAGGGACACACGGGCTCTTATACCTAACACTCCAGATGGGACTACTTGAAAATACTTCCCCCCCCCCCCCCTTTTTTTGTGATTATCACTACTAATGTATTATTTATAACTACCACTAAGTTTATGTCCGACACTGGTTGGGCCTAATAATTTTTTTTTATAGATTTAAGATTTGAATACTTATTGTTAGTTCATATATGAAGATACAATAAATAAATACACGCATAAAAAAAAAAAAAATTTGATTATTAATATATATTTGCAAATTTTTTCACAAAATAAATCCTACAAACACTATCTCGACCAATTTGCCCGACTATAGAGTGCACATTAATCAAATAGAAAATGATGTGAAGAAGCAGAGAATTAATAAAAGCTAAATGTATTTATGTCTCACAACAATAAATACTTTATGTATCACAACACTTATGCTTTAATTATGCAATCGCGAATTGAATTTATTTATTTTACTTTGTCACTAATTTCCTTTTCACTTCAAAAATTCACCGATGAGAAAATTTCCAATAAATTTTACTTTTTTATTAATAGTTTTGTCCGTCAACGTAAACAAACGCACTGTTGATTTATTTAGCACGAAATATAGAAAGCGAAAATAAATCAAAGCAAACGTCACAATTACTAATTTAGCGAGGATATTTGAAAGCCAGAGGGCGTTTTCAACACAAATATGCCTTGTACATCTCCAATGTATATCTTTTATTTACTTTTTTCTCTTTATCTAAAATTCTTACTTCATAAAATATTGCTGTCCACTTTCTATACAATGCTGCGATAGTGCAGTTGATTGTTTACTTTTCCTAATATCTGCCTTATGTTCATCGATTCTAACTCCTAAACTTCTCTTAGTTGTACCGATGTATATTTTGCCGCACCCTTCATCGTCATTACCGCTGTATTTAATTTCATACACCACATTACTTTGGTACCTTGTTTCTATTTTTGGTTTTGTTTGTGTAAATAAATGTTGAATTATTTTGTTGGGTTTATGTGCAATTGTTACATTCTCTTCTTTTATTATCTCCTTAAGTTTGTTGTTTTCTGTAAGTTTATGTATAAAAGCTACTCCGTAATATTTGGTGTTACCAGATGTTATTTCTTTAATGTTATCCCGCGTGTTAGATCTGTTTGTTACCTTCGTAATTAAATTATTTATAATGTTGGTCGGAAAGTTAAATGAAGCTTAGGAGTTAGAATCGATGAACATAAGGCAGATATTAGGAAAAGTAAACAATCAACTGCACTATCGCAGCATTGTATAGAAAGTGGACATACAGCAATATTTGATGAAGTAAGAGTTTTAGATAAAGAGAAAAAAGTAAATAAAAGATATACATTTAAGAATCCAACAAAAAGGTGAAAAAGCAATAAACACCAAAGATGACATAGACAACATTAATGCTAGATACACCATAGTTCTAGTATAGTGACGACAATAGTGAGAGGAATTCGGCTGTGATATATTTTAATTAGTTTTTTAAGTTTGTGTTTTGTGATTGTCCAGTTTACACAAAACACTGGGATATTTTAAAGATTAAATGTAAGTGCAATGAATAAGACAGATTGTTATTGCTGTTTAATATAAACTTTATTTTTTGCTTTTATTAATACTTATATGGTTGCCAGATTTTAATAAAGAATCATCCCTGAAGAAGTTGGAAAAATACCAAGGAAACGTAGGGTGGAAAAATAAATATTTAATGAATAATCTTTTTTATTTATTTAAATATATAATTTAAAATGACCTTGAAAGCCTGACTTTTGGGGAAAAAACCAAATAACACCAAAATCATAGAAAATAAAAAAAGGTCGATAATAATTACATTTAAACATTTACACAAAAGGAATAATATTAAGTTGGTTGTTCTAAGAACTCAGAATTGTTTTGTATACCTACATACATACATACTCGTATACATGTGCATATGTAAATACAAATAATGCTGAGAACACAATTGGGACGAACGACGAATTTCGTCCGCGTCGACGAATTTGTCGATAAGAATTCGCTGCGTAAATTCGTTGTCTGAAGCACAATAACGACGAATTTACCATATTAGTTAATTTTTGGCTAAATTTAGCTTATTTCTTCTGGATTTAGCTTTAAAATTTTCATTAAGCTCTTAGGTTATTTTTTTAGCTTTTTTAAAAACCGATTTAGCTTTTTAAGCCTTTTTTAATTCAAATTGCGTATTCTCTAAAAATATATTAAAGACATACGTGATTTAGCATAATTTTATTTCTGGTCACACTGGTTATTGTGTATGTAAAGAGATTGGGACAGAAAAATTCGTCGTTCGTCCCAGTTGTGTTCCTAGCATAATGCTGGGAACACAATTTTGTTTCTTTTCCAATAACTAAGTAAAAAGTACTTGTGCTTAATTAAGCTGGTGTGGATTGCAGATGGGCAATCGGCAGGGATTGATCCCCTGGCTGAACGTACACACATATGTACATATGTATGTATGAAGGCACTGGGTAATGTATTGAAATAAATATCCAGCGAAAAAGGCATGCAAAAACGGAATTAAAGCATTATCATCACTGCATTATTTTTTCATAAAACGAGTTGTATCTCCTAATAACGATGCATTGCTGAAAATTTATTGAGATTTTGACCAGGGGTACTTTCGAATATTCAGATTACGGAAGCACTATTAACTCAAAATCAGCTTATCTCGACTTAAGCACTTTTTAATTTTTGCCGCAGATATATATTATCCTTACTACAAATGCCAACTATGTATGTATGTACTTTAGAGCGACTCACCTTGTATGGAGATGAAAAATGCGACATTGTTTCCCCTCTCAAATCAAAGATCGGTCTTTTTTATGAGGACTCCCACAATATTTGAGGGGTCCAGCGATGCCCGCTCGTGAGCTGGACCGTGTGGTAAAAAAGGTATATTTTTGAGACAACATATTAAAAACCATACATACCAATAGCAATGTGTCATTCCATAAAAACTAAAATTTTTTAAGCATTTTCATAGCAGGTGCTACTAATTTATATTAAAAAAATTCCATTATGTTTTAAGGATTATTTGATTTAAGTCATTGTGCACTTATTTCTGTTAATCGTTTCCGCAAAAGTTCATGCGAGAACTAACAACAGATATAATTTAATAAAGATTCAAATGAAATATGAGTACTACAAACAATAGAATTTATTTAAATACATGTATCACCTGCTATGAAATCTTAAAACTCGTAGTTTTTATGGAATTATACATTGCTGATGGCACAAATGGTAAGGTTTAACGGAACGTTGAAAGCGGTTTGAACAAACCTTTCAGATGATATACTTTTTTAATATGATGTGTCGGAACAAAATATAAAAATATGCAAAAAACTTCAAAAATATACCTTAAGTATATACCTTAAGTATATAAATATACCGTAAGTCGCCGATGGAAACTACAAATGAATGGGCAGTGAGGGTACGCACGCTAGCCGCACAATGCGAGTTTGGTACTATGTTAGATACTGTGATGCGAGACATATTTGTAATGGGACTTGAAAGAGGTCCGGAACAAAATTTTTTTAGAGTCCCTATCGCTCACATTTGAAAGAGCGTTTGAAATTGCAAATAATGCTGAATATATAAAAAACCAATACGAGGTTTAGGTTAAGACCGACTACGAGATAAACTATATTCGCAAAAATAACGGTAGAACCGCTAGCAGCGCGACCAACAAAATGAGTCACAGAAAAAATTTTCCAATAAATCAGCACGATCGTAGCTTCAACACAGTGAGCACTTGCAGCAGGAAAAAGAGCTGCAAGCACAAAAAAGACAAAAATGTGAAGTTTGTGGGTTTCTGGGACATCACAGCAAACAGTGAAAATATAAATTCTATAGGTGCAATCAATGTAAGCAGCAGGGACACTTAAGGAAAATGTGTAAGTCGAATGATGTATTGTATTGATCAGAAAATGGTCGAAATGATTTTAGATACAAGATCAGAACACAATGTTATTTCACTCTTTACTTATAATGAACAATTTAATACCTATAAGTTAAAAAGTACTAATATGTTGCTGAAGGCTTACAATGGTGCAAGCATATGTCCGGTAGGGGAGTGTGACATAATGTAGAGTATGGTAAAAAGCTTAAACAAATTAAATTCTTGGTTATTGAAAATGGCGGCCCACCGCTACTTGGCAGAAATTTTTTAGACGTCTTTCAAGTTAAATTTGCAAGACTAAGTTATGCTTCGCACCAATGTGTTAATGAAGAAAAAAACATTGTAAATTTTTTTTTCACTGTTCGATGGTAGTCTGGGACTCTTTATGAAGGTAAACATAAGTATTGATCAGAAAATGATTTTAGATACAGGATCAGAATACAATGTTATTTCATTCTTTACTTATATAGGCGTTTTTACCAGACGTTTCTACGTTACTTTATAATTACAAGGGGCATTCTTTATTAAAAGCAAATACAGCGTTTAATTTGTCCTATGAGTGCAGTAAAGTAGTAGAAGAGCTAAAAAAATTGCTGGCCTCAAACAATTGCTTAGCACACTTCAATTCAGATTTCCAGACAAAACTTACAGTAGATGCAAGCCCAGTGGGTCTCGGGGCGGTGTTGTCACAGATTAATGAAAATGGCATAGAAAGCCAATTGAGTTTGCTTGTGATCGATTATTCGACTTTTTCCAGAAACCGGTTTTCGAATAGTTCGAATATTTGAAATTATGAAAAACCCGGTTTCGGTTTTTACAATCCAGGAAAACCCGGTCAACCGGTTTTTTTAAATAAGAAAATTATTATACAAAAGTTTTGATTTTAAATTGTTTTATTAAAAAAAGAGTTAACAGTTCATGTAAATACTATAAAATAATACAAAAATTAAAGGTATAACATGAAAATTGACTTCATAAAATGGTAAATTTCTGTTACTATTCCTTAAAATCCCATACAAATTCGTTTTTTAAGTGCACTTTGTATACCTGCGCATTTAACATATTCGTTGGCTGTTATAAATTATAAATGGTAAATTTCTGTTACTATTCCTTAAAATCCCATACAAATTCGTTTTTTAAGTGCACTTTGTATATCTGCGCATTTAACATATTATTTGGCTGTTATAAATTATTCCAATATAAAAAATTTAAATATGCAACCATGTATGTGCATAAAACTGAAGTCAAAAATGTTATACCTGCTCATTTAGGCAGGTAAGTGCATTTAAGATAACAGCATCTTTGACTTATCTGCACAAAAAGTCGTGCAAAGCAGAGAAACAAGTCGAGGCAAAATAATCGGCGGCGCAAATAACTATATGAAAATTTAAACAGAAAATAAAAATTGAAAATGAAAATTGATTTTCAAAATTTTTTTTCGGAAATTTGTCTTTTTGAGCAGACAAAATTTCGGCTGGTTTTGATCTGATGCGAGCCGATACAATCGGCGGCAGCTTGATATACAGAAAAATATTCGGCGGCGGTGCGCCGTCGGCTTCGAGCCGGTCGACTTGTTTCTCTGGTGCAAAGTTGATTGTGCAGCTAAGTCAAAATAATATATATATATATATATATATATATATATATATATATATATATATATATATATATATAATATCCTCACAAAAACATAAATGTGAAAAAAGGCCAAGTTCCTATCAAAAATTTCGGCCATCAAAAGCAGTGAGATATAAATTTTGACCAAGTTCTTGTTTGGAACAACACCTTTCACTGACATATGCTATGCGTTATATACATTTGTAATCAAAACCAGCCGAAATTTTGTCTGCTCAAAAAGACAAATTTCCGAAAAAAAAATTTGAAAATCAATTTTCATTTTCAATTTTTATTTTCTGTTTAAATGTTCATATAGTTATTTGCGCCGCCGAAAATTCACTCGGCGCGCCGCCGATTATTTTGCCTCGACTTGTTTCTCTGCTTTGCACGACTTTTTGTGCAGATAAGTCAAAGATGCTGTTATCTTAAATGCACTTACCTGCCTAAATGAGCAGGTATAACATTTTTGACTTCAGTTTTATACACATACATGGTTGCATATTTATGTAGCCAGATTTGTTTTATTGCGTGCAGCTAACTTAAATTTTTTATATGAGAATAATTTATAACAGCCAAAGAATATGTTAAATGCGCAGGTATACAAAGTGCACTTAAAAAACGAATTTGTATGGGATTTTAAGGAATAGTAACAGAAATTTACCATTTTATGAAGTCAATTTTCATGTTATACCTTTAATTTTTGTATTATTTTATAGTATTTACATGAACTGTTAACTCTTTTTTTAATAAAACAATTTAAAATCAAAACTTTTGTATAATAATTTTCTTATTTAAAAAACCGGTTGACCGGGTTTTCCTGGATTGTAAAAACCGAAACCGGGTTTTTCATAATTTCAAATATTCGAACTATTCGAAAACCGGTTTCTGGAAAAAGTCGAATAATCGATCACAAGCAAACTCAATTGGCTTTCTATGCCATTTTCATTAATCTGTGACAACACCGCCCCGAGACCCACTGGGCTTGCATCTACTGTAAGTTTTGTCTGGAAATCTGAATTGAAGTGTGCTAAGCAATTGTTTGAGGCCAGCAATTTTTTTAGCTCTTCTACTACTTTACTGCACTCATAGGACAAATTAAACGCTGTATTTGCTTTTAATAAAGAATGCCCCTTGTAATTATAAAGTAACGTAGAAACGTCTGGTAAAAACGCCTATATAAGTAAAGAATGAAATAACATTGTATTCTGATCCTGTATCTAAAATCATTTTCTGATCAATACTTATGTTTACCTTCATAAAGAGTCCCAGACTACCATCGAACAGTGAAAAAAAAATTTACAATGTTTTTTTCTTCATTAACACATTGGTGCGAAGCATAACTTAGTCTTGCAAATTTAACTTGAAAGACGTCTAAAAAATTTCTGCCAAGTAGCGGTGGGCCGCCATTTTCAATAACCAAGAATTTAATTTGTTTAAGCTTTTTACCATACTCTACATTTATGTCACACTCCCCTACCGGACATATGCTTGCACCATTGTAAGCCTTCAGCAACATATTAGTACTTTTTAACTTATAGGTATTAAATTGTTCATTATAAGTAAAGAGTGAAATAACATTGTGTTCTGATCTTGTATCTAAAATCATTTCGACCATTTTCTGATCAATACAATACATCATTCGACTTACATATTTTCCTTAAGTGTCCCTGCTGCTTACATTGATTGCACCTATAGAATTTATATTTTCACTGTTTGCTGTGATGTCCCAGAAACCCACAAACTTCACATTTTTGTCTTTTTTGTGCTTGCAGCTCTTTTTCCTGCTGCAAGTGCTCACTGTGTTGAAGCTACGATCGTGCTGATTTATTGGAAAATTTTTTCTGTGACTCATTTTGTTGGTCGCGCTGCTAGCGGTTCTACCGTTATTTTTGCGAATATAGTTTATCTCGTAGTCGGTCTTAACCTAAACCTCGTATTGGTTTTTTATATATTCAGCATTAGTAGTAGGGAAATGAGGCATGAGATGAAAAAATCATCTTTTTGGGATGATTTTTTTGGGATGAAAAAATTTGGGATGATTTTTTTGGGATGATTTTTAGTTTGGATGATTTAGGGATGAAAATTTGAGATGAAAAAATTTGGGATGATTTTTTTTGTGTGAAATGCAAGTGCATAAGAAAATGTTTAATGTTGTTGTTGAACAGATTTTTTCTTTTTGGGATGATTTTTTTTTTGATGATTTTTAGTTTTGATGATTTAGGGATGAAAATTTGAGATGAAAAAATTTGGGATGATTTTTTTTTGTGTGAAATGCAAGTGCATAAGAAAATGTTTAATGTTGTTGAACAGATTTTTTCTTTTTGGGATGATTTGTTTTTCGATGATTTTTAGTTTTGATGATTTAGGGATGAAAATTTGAGATGAAAAAATTTGGGATGATTTTTTTTGTGTGAAATGCAAGTGCATAAGAAAATGTTTAATGTTGTTGAACAGGTTTTTTTTGTTTTTATTTTCATTGCACACTTGATGCGATGAAATATGTTAGGGATGACTTTTGGTTTAGCGAGCCTTTATGTTTGTCTGTCCCTTTATCTCTTTAATAATAATAATTATGTCTATTTCTGTCTCTTAAACCAACTTGAAATAGTCGATAGAAACCTTTTTTTGTTTTTTACAATTATAAGCACGGTCTTTAGTTTGAGACATCGGTTGCTTATCATTTTACAATTGCTGTTATCAGTACGTTTATAAATTTGCTTTTTTTTATTGCTGGTGTCTGGTAAGAAGAAAAGGGAAAAGAGGATTCTTTTGTAATATTTTGGGATGTAAATGTGAAAATTTAAGGAAAACTTTTATTTTAACAAGCCCTTTATTTGTTGTTTTTAAATGCTATAAATTTGCTTTTTTTATTGCTGGTGTCTGGTAAGAAGAAAAGGAAAAGAGGATTCTTTTGTAATATTTTGGGATGTAAATGTGAAAATTTAAGGAAAATTTTTATTTTAACAAGCCCTTTATTTGTTGTTTTTAAATGCTATAAATTTGCTTTTTTATTGCTGGTGTCTGGTAAGAAGAAAAGGGAAAAGAGGATTCTTTTGTAATATTTTGGGATGTAAATGTGAAAATTTAAGGAAAATTTTATTTTAACAAGCCCCTTTATTTGTTGTTTTTAAATGCTATAAATTTGCTTTTTTTTATTGCTGGTGTCTGGTAAGAAGAAAAGGGAAAAGAGGATTCTTTTGTAATATTTTGGGATGTAAATGTGAAAATTTAAGGAAAATTTTTATTTTAACAAGCCCTGTATAGTAATTGAATGTTTTTGTGACTCTTAAATGAATTTAATATTATTTCTGTACATAACTATACATAAACATATTTTGCATAGGTATGTTTAAATGAATATGTCAATGTATATGAAGATGCATGTTTGTGAATATTTGCATATAATGTAATTATATTAAATAAATTATTTAAACCATCAGATGAAGCATTTTTCATTATTATGTAGAAATTAAGTAAGAGTAATTATGAAAATGTATGAATAAAAATATTAAGAGATCAAAAATTTATTTTGAGAAAATAAAACTCTCCTGATTAAAAAATTTTTAGTGTGTCCCAAATAAATTGATATAAAAACGCAGTTTCTAAAATATTCCTATTCATTAACTCATTGCAATCCTTCAGTAGTAAATTATGACTTCGAAAAACATTACAAACATTGAGGTGTTTGAGGCTTTTAATAAATTGAAAGCAAAATCATATATATCTGTGAAGGAATTACAACCATCAAGGCCATATAAAGTGATAATGATGTTTCGTCATAAGACCAAATATGGAAATATAGTGATTGCAGAACTCGAGGATGGAATGCTATATCTTCCCAAACGCTACAATAGCTTAGAGGATAAAGTAATTGAAGGTGCTGGGGATGAAAAATTTTCTTTAACAAAAAAACTAGAAAATTATTCATACGCATTAGAATTGGCGGAGCTACATCCTGACGACAACGAAAAAACTATTGAAGACAATGAAGGCTTCTACATTCCAAACTCACAACCCTTTTTTACTTGGGAAGGAGGCAAAATTCCAAAACTGTATTAAAATATTATGATTATGTATATATGAAATTAATTTAATTATAATCATAATAATAAATAAATTTAAAGATGTCAATCAAATAAGAAGACAAGGGTTTTTAATTAAATTTTTATAATTTTTATTTTAATATTTTATTTTTATTTTAATATTTTATTACTATTTTAATATTTTATATATTTAAAAAAATCGTCGTCATCGATTTTAAAATCACATATAATTTTTTCAAATGCTAATTCGGAGGGCGATGATGATGCTAATAATGCTGATGTTGATGATGCTAATGATGATGATGTTGATGTTGGTGCAGTCGACGATGATGTTGATGATGAGGATGACGATGATGATGTTAATGCGGATGGCGATGATGTTGATGTTGTTGTGGATGACGGTGATGATACAAGTTTGCATGTTTTCGCTTTATAAAAAGCGAAATTATGTTTTCTTAAAATATGTCATTTTTTATTGGCAACATTGGAAAATGTTACGAATTTTCCTTTGAGCGTTAAACATAGTTCACAATTGTAGTTTGCTGAATCCATTTCAATAATAAGCAACATCCTTTAAAATTTTGCTTTTTTATACTTGTATACTTGCATCTACTTCAATATTAAAGATAGTTTTAGGTACTCCAACACTAATACAAGTAATCTAAAATTTAATGTTTGAGTGAGATAATTGTAGTCCTGACATATGTAAGGGATACTTGGTTTTTCTATACCCCCTGCTTGTTTTTCTTGAGATTTTGAAATTTTATAGCCTAGCTCAAATACTCAAATCAGGTTTCTAGCATATAATTTATTATTTCAGGTCAATTTCAATGCATCTCTTTCATGCTTTATAATTAGATATGATAGTTTGAAACTAATGTTTACATCTTATCTTTTCCAACTACATATGTATCTATCCTATTACGTATTATACAAGTGAAATTATATATTAATCTCATATGAGAGAGAAGTAAACATACACTTGAGTGATAATATTAAATTAGTCTACCTCTTTCATAATATATATTCGAAAACTATTTTAAATTTAAAAATTATTTTATAAGTAACAACATATTATTTTCTAACAGTCGTAAAACTACTGTGTAACAAGCAGTTAATATTGTTAAAAAATTAAAAAAAGCTGAAAGAAATATGAAGTGTAAATATTGTCCACGCATTTTTAATGAAATGAAAATGGCTGAAATCCACGAAAGCCATCATTGTTCGGAATGTCACAAGTGGTTTGGAAACCAAGCCCATTTAAAAATGCATGAGAGGACTCATGCATCAACATCATCTGCCATAATAATAAATTCAAGGAACCGTGAAGCGAATGTTGGGATGAAACTTGAAAATTCAGCATTCAAAAATAGACTACAAACCTTTTCATATAAAAATGAGAGGGAGGAAATTTTATTTCCCGAAGAATTTTTTGAAGGAGTGGAAAGAAAATCTTTGCAAATATTAACAGATGCCCAAATAAGTCATATAACATTTAAATATAACATGGAGTTGGAATGCGACTATATAAAAATAGTGGATAATGACATACATTCCTGTATGATTTCGCACCGCTCCAAAATGCGATTTGTTACAGTAAGTGATGATCTCTTAGAACTATTTAAAGATCAAACTCAAGAGATATGTAAAAAAACAGCGGATGGAGCCTTATCGCAATTAAAAAATTATATATAAACATAAATCGAGCTGATTTTCTTAAGGGGTCAGGCTACATCCCACTTCCACGGTGGATTGAAAAGAAAAAGTCTTGTTTCAACATCCAAAACAATGATGAGTATTGTTTTAAATGGTGCATCATAGCAGCACTCTGCCCAACTGCACTAAACGATGATGCGATAAATATTAGTGCCAATATAATAAGCATTAATAACAGGACTCTAAATTTTGAGAATTTAGAGTTTCCGATGAAAACCAAATTCATCAAAGCTTTTGAAGATCAAAATGATGGCATTAGCGTTAATGTGTTTGGAATAGAAGGCAAATCTATCGTGGGACCTTACTATTTATCTACAATGGAGAAAATTCATCATGTGAATCTTTTGCTGCTATCGAAAGATGGATATTCTCATTATGTCCTAGTAACAGATATCTCTAGGTAATTATACGAATAGACATACATTTATATTATAAATATTTTAACTAATTCACATATAATAATTATATATTTCAGGCTAATAAGAAGTAGCATAACCGGGCACAAAAGAAAAGTTTTGCTATGCAATGCATGTCTGCAGTATTCGCATAATGAAAGGATGATGGAGGAGCACAAGCTAAGCTGCAAAAAAGTTGTTGCCAGTATGCCGAGGAAGGACGAATCTATTTTAAAATTCAAAAACTACCACAAACAGTTGGACGTACCCTTTGTTGTTTATGCAGATTTTGAGGCATATCTCGAAAAGATAGAAAGAACAGCAGGAACAACAACAGCAACAGGATGTGGTAATATAGAAAAGCACGTTACTTGTGCTTTTAGCTACTATATAAAATGTAGCTATAATGACAATTTAGATAGTTTTAATATTTATTTTAGTGACGATGCACCTAGAGTTTTTTTAGAAAATTTAATTAACGACCTGACAAACATTTATATAAACTACTTGTCAAAAATAGTACCAATGACGCCACTGACAAATGACGAAAAACTTTTACATGCTCTCTCCACAAATTGTCATATTTGTGGAAAAATGTTAAGAAATGACAAAGTGCGTGACCATTGTCATTTTACAGGCAAGTATAGAGGATCAGCGCATAACTCATGCAATCTTCTTTATAGAACTGCTAAATTTATACCTGTTTTCTTTCACAATTTTTCCTCTTATGACTGTCATTTGTTTATGAAAGAACTTTCTAACTTTGATGGTGATATGAAAGTAATTCCTCTTAATAAAGAATTATACATTTCACTTTCAAAGTTCATTCCAATCGGACAAAAAGAGAATTTTGAAATTCGTTTCTTAGACTCTTTCCGATTTATGGCATCCAGCCTAGAAACGCTGGCAAACAATTTAAGTGATGATCAATTTCACATCCTCAATAAATTGTTTGCTCAAAAAGAAGAATTCAATTTAATAAGAAGAAAAGGAGTATTCCCTTACTCTTTTATGGATTCAATGGAGCGTTTTAATGAAGTTCATCTTCCCAATCAAGAAAAGTTTTATAAATATTTAAGTAATTCCCCATGCTCTTTGGATGATTACGAATATGCTAAAAATGTTTGGAAAACCTTTAACTGTAAAAATATGTTAGATTACACCTTATTATATTTAAAAACTGACGTTCTACTGCTAACTGACATATTCCAAAATTTTAGACAAATTTGTAAAAATATTTACAAGCTTGATCCATGTCAATATCATACTGCCCCTGCTCTATCATGGGATGCCATGCTTAAGACCACAAAAATAGGACTAGAACTATTTACTGATATTAATATGTAATTACAATTTTGTGCAAGATGCTATCAGAGGGGGTCTAGTACAATGTTCAAAAAGGTACACTAAGGCGAATAATAAATATATGGAGGATTACGATTGTAGTAAGCCTTCAGAATATTTGGTGTACTTAGACGCTAACAATTTGTATGGTTGGGCAATGTCAGAGTACTTACCATACGGAAAATTTGAGTGGGTTAATGAGGAAAATCTCCGTATTTTAGATGTGAATAATATACCAGATACATCAACTGTTGGATATATTTTGGAAGTAGATTTAGAGTATCCCCAACATATACATGATACACATAATGATCTACCTTTTTGCCCAGAAAATAAAACAGTCGGTGATTCTAAATGCAGAAAACTTATAGCTGACCTCACATCTAAATCAAAATATCAAATTCACTATAGAGTGCTTAAGCAATGTCTCAGAAATGGATTGATATTAAAGAAAGTACATAGGGCATTAAAATTTAAGCACTCTCCTTGGCTTAAACCCTACATTGATATAAACACTCACCACAGAACAATAGCCAAAAATTCGTTTGAAAAAGATTTCTTCAAATTACTAAACAATGCGGTTTATGGAAAAACTATGGAAAATATTCATAAACGCAAAGATGTCAAAATTGTCACAGAGTGGGAGACTACAAGAAAAAACCATTTAGGTGCAAGAGCATTGATTTCAAAACCAAACTTTTCGAGTATAACACAGTTCTCGGATAATATGTTTGCGGTTCAGCTCAAAATAATGAAGTTCAAGTACAACAAACCCATTTATTTAGGGTTTGCTGTATTAGAATTGTCTAAGTGGAAGATGTTTGACTTCCACTATCAATATATGCAACCTAAGTTTGGAACAAAATTATCTTTAAATTATATGGATACGGATTCTTTCATTTATTCCATAAAAACAGATGATTTTTATGATGATATCCGTCAAGATGTTGCTTCAAGATTTGATAAATCTAATATGAAGCAGACAACATTTATAATTTACCATTATCAAACAAAAAGGTCATTGGGATGATGAAAGACGAAAACAAAGGAAAAATTATGAAAGAGTTTGTGGGACTTCGATCAAAAATGTATTCATTTGAAACTGTAGGGATGGATCAAGTAAAGAAATCAAAAGGAGTAAAAAAATCATGTATTAGGAATTACTCTCTTTCAGAATATAAGAAAGCTTTATTTGAAAAACAAATTATTTCCGATTCTATGAATACATTTAGATCTAAGTACCATCAGTTGTATACTCAAAAGTTACATAAAGTTGTCTTGAGTTATGCTGATGATAAAAGAATTATCGATAAAAATCAGATAAATACACTTGCTAGAGGGCATTATAGACAGAAGACATTTGAAGAATTTTATTCAGATAAAGATGATGACATTTTTATGAATATCTCTGATTCATATCTAGATTTTATTAACAGTTCATCTGATGATGAATTTCTTATGAATTTAGATATTTAATTTGTAATTATTATTTTCCAGCTATGTATTTACTTATGAATATATAAACAGCTCTTTGTAAATAAAACAAATTTGTATATATTTTTAAGAAAATCTACGCATGTTCATGTGTATTTATAAATAAAACTTATGTATGTTAGTATTGAAATTAAAACAATGTTTTAGATTTATTTTAAATAATATTTATTAAATAAAAATTCTATACATAAATGACCACAATTAAATGTATTAAATTTTTGCTTTTGTTGATAATTATATTCAATAGGTGTTTTTAAGTAATTAATTATTTCTTGTGGCGGTTGTAAATTTCCAAAACTATCAAAATATTCTTTGTACTTATAATTTTTGTAATAGGCTACCCAATGTGTTCCAGGACCACTGGAATTGTCTAAATTAACAATACCACATTCCTGACTAAATGGCTTTTTAGGCAAACGATCGCACATAAAAACTCCTCTGAAATATTTAAGTTTCTTACAATATTCCATTATATCTAGTTCAGTTAATGGTCTATTGGGTAGATCATTTAAAAGTTTTTTGAGGCTGGTTTGTAATAAAGTCCGTATCCTGTTTTGTATGGTTTTAGGTATAAACCTTTTCCCATAGCTATTGATTCCATATGTTGATTATGTCGCATAGCTTCTGCTAGTTGTTTCCTTCCATTTTTTATATCATGCACAGCCTTAGCAATAGCAGATCCACCTGTAGCTAGGCCTCCAAGCGCTGACAAGGCTGTTAAAATTGGAACCAGTGTTAGAAATCCTCCGATTTTTGGCACAGGAATAACTCTTGGTATAGTAACTTCAATTCCCTTTTCCCCTTTAAACTTTGGATGTATGAATTTTTGCGCAATCTTAACAGCAGATATTACATTATCTGGTTTTTCCTTTTTTAAAATTTTTAACGCATTTTTAATAGAAGTTGAAAATAATTTCTTGTTATATATTTTCCTTTTTTTAAACTTTTTCTTAGTTTTTTTTGGCTTAGATATTTTAACATCCTTCATACCTAAACCCAATTTCACTTTTGTTTTCATTGCGTTTGTCACAAGCCAAGCGTGTGATCTTTCTTTGAAACTGCTATCCTTTGATTTTACTCGTTGCCAGGCTTTTTCTGCTAATTCCTGATCTGCTTGATGTCTTTTGTTAATATCGTTTGTTTTTGAATATATAATGTCGTGCTCTCTACAAGCCGTATCCAATAAATTTATTCCTTTGTCCCCTCTCGCTAATCGTTTTTCAAGTTTTGTACCAGGTCCACAAAACTGATATCCAGGCAAATGTAACTCAATAGGTAATTTATTTATTAAGTTGTTTACGAAGCCACTTCCAACCTTATACTGACTATGTATACCTGTTTTACAATATTTAATAACCATATTAATTAATATTAATATTTTTTTTTCCGAATGAATAGTATGACAAGATTGACGTTGAAAATTAAAATGATTGAATTTGGTTATATAAGATTAAATTTATATAAAAGTAATCAGTAGATAACAATATGCGAGTAATTAAACAACATAAGCAAATTATTATAAGAAATGTTGACGAAACAAAAGAAAAGAAAACTAAAACTGTACATAGTACATTATTACCCAATTCTATACGGGCACTTATTGTAGGACCTTCTAACTGCGGTAAAACTAACGTCATGATTAGTCTAATAGAAAGTCCAAATGGTCTAAGCTTTAGAAACTTATACATATATTCAAAGTCGTTGTATCAACCAAAATATTGTTACCTCAAAAAATTAATTGATCCAATAAAAGAAATTAATCTTTTCACATATTGTGAAAATGAGAAGGTTTTGAGTCCAGCAGAAGCAAATTCAAATTCTATTATAATATTTGATGATGTTATTTGTGGTAAACAAGATAATATAAGGGATTACTTTTGCATGGGAAGACATAAGCATATCGATTGCTTTTATTTATGTCAAACATATACAAAAATTCCTAAACATTTAATACGTGATAATGCGAATATGATTGTAGTATTTAAGCAAGATGAAATGAATCTACGCCATATACAGGGTGGGCCAAAAGAAACCAAGGGGTGTAAAAGTTTAATAACTTTTTTGTTTATTAATTTTTTTTTATTTTTTCTTTCAGATTATATAGACAACACTTGGAGAATTTATAATGAATGAAAATAATAAATGAAAATCAGAAAATAAGAAATGAATAAATGAAATCTTTATTTTTATTTTTTTTATTGAAAATTTGATTATGAGTGATGAAGCTCATTTTCATTTGAATGGCTTTGTTAATAAGCAGAACTGTAGGTTCTGGGGTTCTCAAAATCCAAGAGCCATTCATCAACGCCAATTGCACCCCATCAGGTGTACAGTATGGTGTGGGATCACATCTGAAAATGTCATTGGGCCCTACTTCTTCAAGAATGAAGATGGAAGTGCTGTAACCGTAAATGGAGAGCGGTATCGGTTTATGATAGAAAATTTTTTACGTCCTGCTCTTGAAAACAGACCTGGTATGTGGTTTCAGCAGGACGGAGCCACTGCCCATACTGCCCGAGACACAATGGCACTTTTAACTCAAATTTTTGGAGAGCGAATAATTTCTCGAAATTCGGAAATTATTTGGCCAGCGCGATCGCCAGATTTGACAGCACCCGACTATTTTCGTTGGGGTTTTTTGAAGGAGCGAGTGTATGTGAACAAGCCAGAGACAATCCTTGAACTCAAGGCAAACATTGTTGCAGAAATTCGAACGCTACAGCCACAAGTTTTGAAAGATGTTATGGAAAATGCTCTAAAAAGAGCCCATCAGTGCGAAGCTGAAAACGGTGGTCATTTAAGAGACATCATTTGTCATACTTAGTGTAAAAAAATTTCCATTTTGTATATTATATAATCTGAAAGAAAAAATAAAAAAAAGTTAATAAACAAAAAAGTTATTAAACTTTTACACCCCTTGGTTTCTTTTGGCCCACCCTGTATATAATGATCATGTTATTGGAGATATGACATTCAATAAATTTACGGATATATGTAGTGAGTGCTGGAAAGATAAATATGGATTCGTTGTTATTAGTAAGGATGATGCAGTAAATAAGGGACGATATAGAAAAGGTTTTGATAAATTCATACAACTGTAGGTGGTTTTGTCTAGAAGCTGATACACAGCAGATAAAAGCAGATAAAAAGCAGATAAAAAGCAGATACAAAGCAGATAAAAGCAGGTACAAAGCAGATAAAAGCAGATACAAAGCAGACAAAAGCAGTTACAAAGCAGATAAAAGCAGATAAAAAGCAGATACAAAGCAGATAAAAGCAGATAAAAAGCAGATACAAAGCAGATAAAAAGCAGATACAAAGCAGATAAAAGCAGATAAAAAGCTGATACAAAGTAGATATAGAGCAGATAAAAAGCAGATACAGAGCAGATACAAAGCAGATAAAAAGCAGATACAAAGCAGATACAAAGCAGATAAAAAGCTGATAGAAAGTAGATATAGAGCAGATAAAAAGCAGATACAGAGCAGATCCAAAGCAGACACAAAGAAGTTAACAACCAGATACAAATTAGTTCAAAATGAATAATAATAATAAATTATTAAAAGATATTGTTAAAACAAGAACAATATTAAAAGAAAAACTAAAAAATATAAAATTAAACGAAGTAGACAGACTCAATTTATTGGAAGATACATTTAAGCCTGTAACGAAACCCCTGAATAAGATAATTAAAAAAATTGATTATTATCAATCCGGTGATTTATTGAAAGATACATATACACCTACAGCAAAACCTTTAAAAAAGATAATTAAAGAAACACCTGATTACAAATCAGATGCTTATCAATCAAATAATGATATATCAGATTTAGAACTTCCACCACTACCATCCGATGATAGTTCTGATAACTTTGATGATGCTGAGGGTTATGATGATAATATGATTAACAACATACCAACAAAAAAAAGAAAACTAGATTTGCAAATAGTTAGCGAGAATATTGACGACGATAAGAACAACTACAAGGTAACCGAAAATGATAATAATAAGTCCTCACTAGTCAAAAATATAGAACTGCTCTTGCTTAATAAAACAATAGATATGGTTTATGGGTTCAACATAGATGAAAGCGGAAACTGGCGATATCCAAACAATGAACTAAATTTTAATGCAGATAATTCTATTCGAATAGGAAATACAAATTGGAAAATGACTCCAGGATTATTCGAATTAGTTTTTCATTCAAAACCCATACATTACACTAAAAATGATTTGAAAACTTACAAAGAACTTTTAACGAGTACAAATGCATACAAACGACAATATCAGCCACATGGTCAAATTAAAGGTACACGTGCATATAAATATGTTAAAATAATAAAACATTTATTTGCTACGAAACCAAATGTTTTAAAAAAAGGTAATGGATTATTATTAAAAACTGCAGATAATCGTAAATCTAATTATATATATTGGGATGATCCAAATGAGCTAGTTGACAGATTACGTTTACTTCTTTCATCGGAAAGTGCTGGTCATAATAATCATAAAAACGAAATAATTTCCATTGTTGAAGAATTAAGAGAAGCTGACATAATATATTAAAAATGAGTTATATAAATAAGTTTGGAGAAAGTTCCATTAAGACTAATATAAATAATTAAAGGTTAAGTACGTACAAGTATAATTTCCAAATGGATGCCATTGCAAAAGATATCCAGAAAATACATGCTATCATCAAAACCATTAAGGATCAAAGTGAGGAACTTAAAAACGATTATAATTCACAATTAAACGTTATCAAACGAGATGTAAAAGTATTACGAGAGTTGATTACAAAAGGAATCGATGACGATGTTAAAGCTATTGAAAAAGTAGTGATTGACCAAGTTCATTTTGCAAATAAGGGCTTCTTAAAGAATATCGAGGAAAGATTTGATAATATTGAAGAATTTATATTTAAGTCAATTAATAAAAATGCTGCTGCAGATGTTGTTAGAAAACGAAAACTCGAGCTTCCTAAAATCAAAGGATAAAAATTATATATAAGCATATGAAATTCCTGTTTAGATATTAATAAGGAACAACTATTATAAAGGAAATGAATTCAGACAAGAGAGAAATAGTTAATGAACTACATAAACAAGCGCGAAAAAATTTTAAAAGAAGACGAGTTATAATGAAAGGAATTGATGATTTATGGCAAGCAGATTTGGTAGAAATGGGAAATTATGCAGAACATAATAACAAATATCGATATCTTCTAACAGTAATAGATACCTTTTCAAAGAAAGCTTGGGCTGTAGCATTAAAAAATAAAACTGCATCAAACGTAGCGAATGCTATGAAAAGTATTTTCACTAACAACAATAGAAAACCAAGAAATTTACAAACAGATGACGGTAAAGAATTTTTCAACAATCAATTTCATCAACTAATGCAATCGATTCATATTAATCACTATTCAACGTATAGTGCTCTAAAAGCATCCATAGTAGAACGATTTAACAGAACCTTAAAAGGTATGATGTGGAAAGAGTTTAGTTACCAAGGAAGATACAAATGGATAAACAAATATCAAGAACTTGTTGATAAATACAATGATACATTTCATAGAACAATACAGATGACCCCAAATGAAGTAAATTCGTCAAATGAAAATTTATTGTTGAATACAGTCTACAACAATTTAAAAGTCTTTCAAAAACCCAAGTTTAAAGTAAATGATAATGTTCGAATAAGTAAATATAAGCATACATTTGAAAAAGGTTACACACCAAATTGGACAACAGAAATATTTAAAATCAAAACTATAAAAAATACCAACCCCAATACTTATATATTACAAGACTATCAAAATCATGAAATTAAAGGCGGTTTTTACGAACATGAGCTAATGAAAACTAAATTTCCAGAAACATATTTAGTTGAAAAAATTTTAAAAAGAAGAAATAATATGGTTTACGTTAAATGGTTGGGATTCTCGTCAGAACATAACTCTTGGATTAATATCGACAATACATCACCATAAAAATCATTACAAAATTTATTAATAATTTATTCACTCATCAACCGTTAAAATGTCAATTACATTAACCTTGAACGGAGACTCTTCATATCTTGTTGCAAACTATTTTCCACCAATCGAACTAAATGAAAACTATGTTTGCGGCTTAATAAGTTTCGATACGTATCACTCAATCCCAAATGTTGATGTCGAAAACAATTTATTTCATATTTGGAATCATGAAATAGAGGTCCCAGTTGGCTCATATGAATTATCAGATATAGCTGAAGTATTAACAAATAAATATCACAATATAAATGCAAAAGGATCGCTTGATGTACGAGCAAATTACAATACTCTGCAAACATGCATAAAAAGTACTACAGACTCAATTTATTTTAATAAGAAGAAATCAATCGGATCCTTATTAGGTTTTAGTACAAAAATATTAGAGCCTGGCGTGGAACATTACTCTGATAAAACAATAGATATAACCAAAATTAATACAATAATCGTTGAATGTAACATTGTAGGTGGATCATATATAAATAACATGTCTGCACATATTTTGCATCAGTTTTCACTTAACGTCAGTCCAGGATACAAAATAACTGAGGCTCCAACTAATGTAATATATTTACCTGTAAGTTCAAGAATAATAAATAGTCTTATTTTGAAAGTTGTTGATCAAGACGGAAACTTAATAAATTTTCGTGGTGAAAAATTAACAATACGATTGCATTTAAAGCCCACCAGAGAATGATTATATATTATAAAACTGACTTGCAAAAGCATTCACCATTCATTCTAACCTTATCAACGAAAGACGAAACCAGAAAGTCATCGAATTGCAAGAAATCAAAGAAACAAAATAAACGACAAATTAAAGAAATAATACAACAGAAACAAAATATTCTTCGTGAGGATAATAAGGAGCTTTTAAGCAATTTGGGCTTTCAGTTAAAAATAAAACAGTAAAGACAAAAAACAATGAGCAGCATTATTAACATCTTACAAAAACCGCTATATGATAACTCTATTATCAAGAAAGAGTACCACAGCTACACATCATATTTACAATCATTTAAAAATAATGATGAAATTCGTATATCAATTCAAAATCAAGATTTGTATGTTTTACCAAGTGAAAGTCTTATATACATAGAAGGACTTGCTACAAAAGAGGACTCATCAGTTTCTACATCCATACGACTCTTAAACAATTGTATGGCACATTTATTTGATGAAATTCGTTATGAAATTAATGGTATAGAAATTGATCGCACACGTCATTTGGGCATTGCAACAGAATTAAAAAACTATGTCTCCCTGAATAAATCAGAAAGTGACAGTCTACTAAATGCAGGATGGTCTCCTTTTAACATTGATGATCTTACACTTGAAAAGGGTTACTTCAATTTTTGTGTACCACTAAAATATTTACTCGGATTTGCTGAAGATTTTAATAAAATTATAGTTAATTCTAAACATGAGCTGATACTTTCACGATCTAAAGATGATGGACAAGTTCTTAAATCTCAAACGATAGCTGAAAAAATTAAGTTATCAATTTTAAATATTACTTGGAAAGTACCACACGTTCAACTTGCTGATGCGTATAAATTGCAGATGTTTAAAACAATAAACAATCGTCATCCATTAAGTATATGTTTTAGAAGTTGGGATATGTATTACTATCCTTTACTTCCAGAAAGTACAACAGTTTTATGGAATGTTAAGCTAGCTACCGAAAACGAAAGACCGCGTTTTTTATTATTGGGTCTTCGAAATGATGATAACAAGTTTCAACATTGCGATTTAAGTGATATTAAAGTGCATCTTAACTCTGTTACATATCCTTATGATGATTTAAATCTAAAATTCGACAGAAATCGTTTTGCAATTCTATACGATATGTACTTAAAATTTCAACAAAGTTATTATTCACGTGATTCTCAACCATTATTAACCCCGGAAAATTTCAAAACTATGGCGCCAATAATAGTTTTAGATGTTAGTCATCAAAATGAATTAGTTAAAAATGGACCTATTGATATTCGTATTGAATTAAAAACCTTGAAAAATATTCCGCCTAATACAGCTGCATATTGTTTGATTATACATGACAAGATGTTTGAATATATTCCTCTTACAAACGAAATAAGAAAAATAATGTAAATTTACTATTTAGTTAAAATATATATATATGTATATATTATTGAATAAAAATTACAAAAGTAAATATAAAAATTCTTTTCATTATGTATACAAGAAAGATGAAAGCAAGTAAGTAATTGTATGTCTACTTATGTAATGAATAGGTCTTATATCATTGATTAAAAAGTATAAATAGGAAACTTCAGAATGCTGATAATTATTCACAAATAGTTCGTGCAAGTACTTAGTCATAATCGATTGTAACAATGGTGCTAAAAGATATATATGATTTCTTGAAAAGATACTCACATATTGTTTCGGATGAAGATAAAAACAAACTGATTAATATTCAATCCCAACTAGAGTGCGCCAATAAATTGAAGACAAAGAAAAATAAATTTGGAGAACATTATGAAGATTGTGTTTGGTCGGACGATAATACAACATGTGGGCCGGACACTTGCTTCTGCTTGCAATATCGAAGGAAAAATATGGAAGCGGAAGAAGTAGCAAAGCAACTGATAACAACATATTATAATATTTATAATGTTACTAAATGTAAAAATTGTAATTTCAATAAAATATAAAGTATAAAGAACAAAGGCTAAATAAAATTAAAACTCAATTTAATTTTTTGTTTATCATTATATTTTTATTTATGTATTTACTAAGTTAAGGAGCATTTTATGTACATATATATATATATATATATATATATATATATATATATATATATAAAGTTTAGCATAATGAAAATCATGTCATGTTGCCAATAGCTTCACATTGGGCTGCTATTTCATCCAAGATTTTGTCGTTACCATCATGCAGCATCTCAATTAAGGTTACTGTATTGTTGAGTAGTTCATCATCTGTGCTCTCATACATAAAAAGAAGTCGCTTCAGATCTAATCTCGGTAGGATTATTATTTCTTTTATTTCTACTTGTGCTCTTCCTGAGCGAGTATTTTTATTTCTGTTCATTAATGACATTTTACTTAATTCACTTAATTTGTCTAATCTGTTCAAAGGTAGAAGTTAAAATAAACATAAGTTTCTTTATTTTTAACAGTAAGGTTTCCGCTTTTCTTTCGATAGTTTATTGTCAGCTGATTTTCTTGCTGAAAACCGTCTGATCATCACCTTATTGACAATTTAATTGTAAGTAAATATTAAAAAGCAATATTATATCTCTCTTACTCTCTAATATTGTATATATATATATATATATATATATATATATATATATATATATATATATATATATATATAATATCAATAAAATGAGACAACTAGAATAATAGTGCAAACTACTGATTGCAACATTATTGTTAGTTGACTTCCAGCTGATCGTCAACTGATTTTCAGCTGATCAACAGCTGATTATCAACTGATTATCAACTGACTTCCCAGCTGATCATCAACAGATTTTCCAGATTTTCCAGCTCATTAGCAGCTGATCATCGCCATCTGATTGATCAGCGTCTTGATAATTGGAATACTTTACCCAAAAGCAATATATCTATTTAATATTTATTTATACAAAGATGAAACAACTTCAATTACAATAATATTTGTTTTTTATTTTATAATTTTATTTAATTATCGATAAGCTTATAATCTTCTTGTTAATAAATAATATTTTTTTATTAAATTTTCAATTTGTACTCCATTTTGATTTTTATTATTCAAATAATCTTGAATTAGTTGGAGATGATCCATAAAAATCAGCCCTTCAAAGTCCTTTAGAAATTTATGAATCGGATTTGTGGACATTCTGCTTATTTCCCAAGGTAAGGGCAAAAGGCAACTAATAAATTTTGTTAAACTTTTCGTGCCTTATATACAGTTCCCACAATAAATTTACGCATATTGTTCTTTAAAATTTTTGAAATAGTATTTTATTCAAAGAAATTTGACAACATCGCGTTTTACAAAATAAGAATTTTTTATTTCAGCCATAATCATAATATTTTAATATAGTTGTGGAATTTTGCCTCCTTCCCAAGTAAAAAAGGGTTGTGAGCTTGGAATGTAGAAGCCTTCATTGTCTTCAATAGTTTTTTCGTTGTCGTCAGGATGTAGCTCCGCCAATTCTAATGCGTATGAATAATTTTCTAGTTTTTTTTTTAAAGAAAATTTTTCATCCCCAGCCCCTTCAATTACTTTATCCTCTAAACTATTGTAGCGTTTGGGAAGATATAGCATTCCATCCTCGAGTTCTGCAATCACTATATTTCCATATTTGGTCTTATGACGAAACATCATTATCACTTTATATGGCCTTGATGGTTGTAATTCCTTCACAGATATATATGATTTTGCTTTCAATTTATTAAAAGCCTCAACAACCTCAATGTTTGTAATGTTTTTCGAAGTCATAATTTACTACTGAAGGATTGCAATGAGTTAATGAATAGGAATATTTTAGAAACTGCGTTTTTATATCAATTTATTTGGGACACACTAAAAATTTTTTAATCAGGAGAGTTTTATTTTCTCAAAATAAATTTTTGATCTCTTAATATTTTTATTCATACATTTTCATAATTACTCTTACTTAATTTCTACATAATAATGAAAAATGCTTCATCTTATGGTTTAAATAATTTATTTAATATAATTACATTATATGCAAATATTCACAAACATGCATCTTCATATACATTGACATATTCATTTAAACATACCTATGCAAAATATGTTTATGTATAGTTATGTACAGAAATAATATTAAATTCATTTAAGAGTCACAAAAAGATTCAATTACTATACAGGGCTTGTTAAAATAAAAATTTTCCTTAAATTTTCACATTTACATCCCAAAATATTACAAAAGAATCCTCTTTTCCCTTTTCTTCTTACCAGACACCAGCAATAAAAAAAAAGCAAATTTATAAACGTACTGATAACAGCAATTGTAAAATGATAAGCAACCGATGTCTCAAACTAAAGACCGTGCTTATAATTGTAAAAAACAAAAAAAGGTTTCTATCGACTATTTCAAGTTGGTTTAAGAGACAGAAATATTTTATTATTATTATAATATAAATAATAATATAAATTATTATTATTAAAGAGATAAACGGACAGACAAACATAAAGGCTCGCTAAACCAAAAGTCATCCCTAACATATTTCATCGCATCAAGTGTGCAATGAAAATAAAAACAAAAAAAATCTGTTCAACAACATTAAACATTTTCTTATGCACTTGCATTTCACACAAAAAAAATCATCCCAAATTTTTTCATCTCAAATTTTCATCCCTAAATCATCAAAACTAAAAATCATCGAAAAACAAATCATCCCAAAAAGAAAAAATCTGTTCAACAACATTAAACATTTTCTTATGCACTTGCATTTCACACAAAAAAAAAATCATCCCAAATTTTTTCATCTCAAATTTTCATCCCTAAATCATCAAAACTAAAAATCATCGAAAAAAAAATCATCCCAAAAAGAAAAAATCTGTTCAACAACAACATTAAACATTTTCTTATGCACTTGCATTTCACACAAAAAAAATCATCCCAAATTTTTTCATCACAAATTTTCATCCCTAAATCATCCAAACTAAAAATCATCCCAAAAAAATCATCCCAAATTTTTTCATCCCAAAAAAATCATCCCAAAAAGATGATTTTTTCATCTCATGCCTCATTTCCCTACTACTAGCATTATTTGCAATTTCAAACGCTCTTTCAAATGTGAGCGATAGGGACTCTAAAAAAATTTTGTTCCGGACCTCTTTCAAGTCCCATTACAAATATGTCTCGCATCACAGTATCTAACATAGTACCAAACTCGCATTGTGCGGCTAGCGTGCGTACCCTCACTGCCCATTCATTTGTAGTTTCCATTGGCGACTTACGGTATATTTATATACTTAAGGTATATACTTAAGGTATATTTTTGAAGTTTTTTGCATATTTTTATATTTTGTTCCGACACATCATATTAAAAAAGTATATCATCTGAAAGGTTTGTTCAAACCGCTTTCAACGTTCCGTTAAACCTTACCATTTGTGCCATCAGCAATGTATAATTCCATAAAAACTACGAGTTTTAAGATTTCATAGCAGGTGACACATGTATTTAAATAAATTCTATTGCTTGTAGTACTCATATTTCATTTGAATCTTTATTAAATTATATCTGTTGTTAGTTCTCGCATGAACTTTTGCGGAAACGATTAACAGAAATAAGTGCACAATGACTTAAATCAAATAATCCTTAAAACATAATGGAATTTTTTTAATATAAATTAGTAGCACCTGCTATGAAAATGCTTAAAAAATTTTAGTTTTTATGGAATGGCACATTGCTATTGGTATGTATGGTTTTTAATATGTTGTCTCAAAAATATACCTTTTTTACCACACGGTCCAGCTCACGAGCGGGCATCGCTGGACCCCTCAAATATTGTGGGAGTCCTCATAAAAAAGACCGATCTTTGATTTGAGAGGGGAAACAATGTACATGGTTGCATATTTAAATTTTTTATATGAGAATAATTTATAACAGCCAAATAATATGTTAAATGCGCAGATATACAAAGTGCACTTAAAAAACGAATTTGTATGGGATTTTAAGGAATAGTAACAGAAATTTACCATTTATAATTTATAACAGCCAAAGAATATGTTAAATGCGCAGGTATACAAAGTGCACTTAAAAAACGAATTTGTATGGGATTTTAAGGAATAGTAACAGAAATTTACCATTTTATGAAGTCAATTTTCATGTTTTACCTTTAATTTTTGTATTATTTTATAGTATTTACATGAACTGTTAACTCTTTTTTTAATAAAACAATTTAAAACCAAAACTTTTGTATAATAATTTTCTTATTTAAAAAAACCGGTTGACCGGGTTTTCCTGGATTGTAAAAACCGAAACCGGTTTTTTCATAATTTCAAATATTCGAACTATTCGAAAACCGGTTTCTGGAAAAAGTCGAGTAATCGATCACAAGCAAACTCAATTGGCTTTTCTATGCCATTTTCATTAATATGTGACAACACCGCCCCGAGACCCACTGGGCTTGCATCTACTGTAATTTTTGTCTGGAAATCTGAATTGAAGTGTGCTAAGCAATTGTTTGAGGCCAACAATTTTTTTAGCTCTTCTACTACTTTACTGCACTCATAGGACAAATTAAACGCTGTATTTGCTTGTAATAAAGAATCCCCCTTGTATAAAGTAACGTAGAAACGTCTGGTAAAAACGCCTATAAAAGTTTACTAGCTCTAAAAATGCCTGCAGTTCCTTAACTGAACTTGGATACGGAATCCTATCTATGTCAAGTACTTTTTCGGGGTCGACGTGTAGCCCCTCCTTATCTATGATGTGACCTAGATACCTAATTTTCTTACAGAAAAATTTACATTTTTGCGGCGCTAATTTAAACCCCGATTCTGACAACAAACGAAGAACTTTTTCTACTCGTTCAACATGCAATTTCCTATTTGGGGCACTGATTAGGATGTCGTCGAGAAATACGACTACTCCTTCTAGTCCCGATAGCAAGGAGTCCATTAATTTTTGAAAAATTGCTGGCGCGGAGGACAGTTCGTAAATTACTAAGGTCGAGCTTTGTAAACTCCTGCCCGCCATAAAGTTTTGAAAATATCTCCTCAATCCGAGGTAATTGATACTTTTCAACCAGCATACATTTGTTTGCAGTGACTTTAAAGTCCCGGCAAATACGAATACCTCCATATTTTTTTTTTTAAATTGGGACAATTGGCGTCCCCCAGTCACTTTAATCAACGGGTTCTAATACTCCCTTCGAGACTAACCTACCAATTTCTGTTTCTACCTTCTCTTTGATAGCCAATGGAACAGGCCAAGGTCTAAAAAAATTGGTGTAACGTCTTCTTTTAATTTAAGAGTAACCTTACTGCTTTTAAAAAGTCCCAGACTACCATCGAACAGTGAAAAAAAAATTACAATGTTTTTTCTTCATTAACACATTGGTGCGAAGCATAACTTAGTCTTGCAAATTTAACTTGAAAGACTTCTAAAAAATTTCTGCAAGTAGCGGTGGGCCGCCATTTTCAATAACCAAGAATTTAATTTGTTTATGGTTTTTACCATTCTCTACATTTATGTCACACTCCCTTACCGGACATATGCTTGCACCATTGTAAGCCTTCAGAAACATATTAGTACTTTTTAAATTATACGTATTAAATTGTTCATTATAAGTAAAGAGTGAAATAACATTGTGTTCTGATCCTGTATCTAAAATCATTTCGACCATTTTCTGATCAATACTTATGTTTACCTTAATAGGACCATCTGCTTCGCTTAGGAAAAAAGGTTTAAGTTGTCATCCTCCAAAAAATTTACATCATTCGACTTACACATTTTCCTTAAGTGTCCCTGCTGCTTACATTGATTGCACCTATAGAATTTATATTTTCACTGTTTGCTGTGATGTCCCAGAAACCCACAAACTTCACATTTTTGTCTTTTTTGTTCTTGCAGCTCTTTTTCCTGCTGCAAGTGCTCACTGTGTTGAAGCTACGATCGTGCTGATTTATTGGAAAAAATTTTCTGTGACTCGCGCTGCCAGCGGTTCTACCGTTATTTTAGCGAATATCGTTTATCTCGTAGTCGGTCTTAACCTCAACCTCGTATTGGTTTTTTATATATTCAGCATTATTTGCAATTTCAAACGCTCTTTCAAATGTGAGCGATAGGGACTCTAAAAAAAATTTTGTTCCGGACCTCTTTCAAGTCCCATTACAAATATGTCTCGCATCACAATATCTAACATAGTACCAAACTCGCATTGTGCGGCTAGCGTGCGTACCCTCACTGCTCATTCATTTGTAGTTTCCATCGGCGACTTACTCGCAAATCCACATGATAGTGCTTTAAAATGCATTTTCATCGCCGATATGCAGTCAAGGTATGTCGTCGCTGTTGCATCTATTTTAGTTGGACTCAATAAATTTTCCAACAATATGTAAGAGCCTTCAGTGAGAGAGGTCAGAAAAATAGCTTTTTTCTTTTCATTCGCAGTCACATCATTTGCGATGAAAAACTGTTCCAATTGGAATTGGAAAACGTTCCATGTGTTTGACAAATAATCAAACCTAGGTACTGTCAACCCAGCCTATAATGGCTTTTTTGTCCCAAATCGTTTTCCTTCGTCGCCACTGTGATGTCTTTAGTTTGACTTTTATTTAAGGAATAAACAATTGCTTATAATTATGTACATACAATTGTATATATACTTAAAGTAATGGGTACATTCAGTTAACGCTGATGACAGATGTCTATGTTTTAATACTTAACAATGTACAGTGTTAAGACTATGTTATCTCTACTAAATATAACACAATTTTCATTATAATTATTTTAACGATGCGATTATCTTTAAAAAAGTTAATGAATCGCACTACGTATGCACGCACTACAGGTAAATGTAATTTGACAGGTAATTTGTTTATTAAGTTTTTACTGATCCACTACCAAATTAATACTGATTATCTTTAACTCCCATTTTATAGTTTATAATAATTTTTTTTATTTTTATTAATTATATATTATACATATAATATTATTGACACTGTAAACTTAAATGATGAGGTTTCTTTATATGTCACCTTCTCCGAGAAAAGGGACCTAGTGTGTGAAAATGAAGTTTTGAGAAAAACTCATTTAATCTTATTCTACACCCTTTTAGGTACCAGAATCCACTCTTGAGTCCAAACCCGTTTTTTGACACACAAGGTTCCTTTTCTCGGAGAAGGTCACATATAATAAGAAATTTATATCAAAATCAGGTTAGTTACAAAAATGCGATTAGTGAAGCAAGCTAAACAAATTGTAGTAAAAAATGCGGATGAATTAGTACACTTTTACCAACTTCCATACATTAATTGTAGGTCCCTCAAATTATGGCAAAACTAATGTTATGATTAGTCCAATAGAAAGCCAGAACGGTTTAAGTTTTAAAAACATTTACATATATTTAAAATCTTTGTATCAACCAAAATACTGTTATCACAAGAAATTGATAAACCCAATAAAAGGAATAAATATTTTTACATTTGCGGAAAACAGAAGCGAACTCTATCATAATATTTGATGATGTTATTTGTTGAAAACAAGACACTGTAACAGATTACTTTTATATGGGTAGACATAAGAATATAGAATGTTTTTATTTATGTCAAACCAAAGTCAAGCATACACAAAAATCCCTAAACATCTTATACGTGATAATGCGAATATGATTATAATATTTAAGCAGAATGAAATGAATTTGCGTCATATATATAATGATCATTTGATAATGAAATTATAATAAAAATGATTTAAAAAATACAAATAAATTTTAATAAGTACCAATGCTTACAAACGTCAATATCAATCAATAAGTCAAATTAAAGGTACATGAGCGCATAAATATATTCGTATAATAAAAAATTTATTTAATACTAAACCAAATGTTCTAACAAAAGGTAGCGGATTCTCGTTAAAGACTATTGATAATCGTTAATCTAGTTATATATCTTGGAATGACTCAAATGAATTAGTTGACAGATTATCAACGTTTACTTATTTCATCACAAAGTGTTGATCATTATAATCACAATAGCGAAATAATTTCCATTATTGAAGAATTGAAAGAAGCTGATATAATATCCCTGCACAAAATTTGGTGAAAATTGATCCTAATGTACTCGTCCCATGACTTGAGAAAATGGGGGTGGTACCAAAAGTAGGAAGCAGTTTATGGTGAAAAAAGACATATCCTGTAAATGGTTACATATTCACCATTTTCGGATGTATCGTCATGATCTTTTATCAATTCAATTGGAAATCGGTGTAGTATTATAGTAAACGGCACTGAGCTAGTTCGATGTGGTTGGATCCAGAACCTATTAAATGGTATAAATGTAATGTAAATTGTTCTCTCCAATAATACCACCAAGCTACTTTGGAACTAGTCCCGTAACTATGGTTAGATATTAGCCTAAACTTAATTAGCATTTATGCTTTTAAAGATTTAGTGTCCCTGTGGTCGAGTAGATAGGTAGAGGTTGTCGGTTCGAATCCCAAAAAAAATTTCTGCTAAAAAAAATATACAATTGCAATTTCTAAAAATAAAAAAATATGAGTTTCTATGGTTACAGTAAAGTGTGGGAATGACATTTTTAAACTATTTATATTATTCTACACCGATTAGGTCACTATGAAATAGTTCAGTGATAAGTCACAAGGTGCATACGAAATATCAATTAACCACCTCCTAGGCCATATCCATGTAAAAATGACTGGTCCGCTTCATAGGAAGTGTTAGAACTTGGTCGGGTCCCTATCAGTTGGGGACCGATCACGTGACTAGTCTTGTGTCAGTTCCATTTCCTGCAGGGATATTAAACGAAAAATGAGTTGTATAAATAAGTTTGGAGAAACTTCTTTCCGACATAATCTAAATGACTCCAAGTTAAAATTATACAAATATATTTTACAATTGAATAACATATCAAAAAAATAGAAAAAGTAGATAATATGATTAACACTATTAACGAACAGCGTGAAGAACTGAAAAACGATTATAATTCTCAATTAAACATTATCAAAGTATTAAAAAAGTTAATTACAAATGGAATCAATAAAAATTTTGAAGCTATTGAAAAAGTACTGAGGAATCAAATAAATTATGCAAACGAAGACTTTTCAAAGAATATCGAAGAAAGATTCAGTACACTTGAGGATTTTATATTTAAATTGCGGAAGAGAAATGACGTAAATGTTGAGGTGAAAAAACGAAAACTTAAATTTCCTAAAATTAAAGGATAAGAAATTTTATATAAATTTATTTCACTCACGTCTGAATGCTAAATAATAAACAATCTTATTTAAAAACGAACTTAGATAAAAGAGCAATATTTGATGAACTTCATAAGAAAGCACGAAAAATTTAAAAAAAACGATCATACAAGGAATCGATGATTTATGGCAAGCGGATTTGGTTGAGATGGGAAACTATGCAGCATATAAAAACGGCCACCGCTATCTCTTAACAGTAATATATTTTTTCAAAAAAAGCTTGGGCTAAAGCAGTGAAAAATAAAACTGTACTAAACATAACGAACGCTATGAAAAACATTTTCATAAAAAGCAGTCGTAAACCAAAAAATTTACAAACAGATGATGGTAAGGAGTTCTGTAATAACCAGTTCCGTCACTTAATGCAATTGAATCAAATCAACTACTATTCAACATATAGTGTTCTGAAAGCAACCATCATAGAAAGATTTAACAGAACTTTAAAGGAATGATGTGGAAGGAGTTTAGTTATCAAAGAACATATAAATGAAATGGTTAAACATATATAAGATCCTTTTAGAGAAATATAATAATACTTACCACAGAGCAATAAAAATGTCGCCCAACGAAGTGAATTCCGGAAATGAAAAGTTTTTATTGGATACAGTTTACAACAATTTAAAAGTATTTACAAAATCAAACTTCAAAGGGAATGATAATGTTAGAATAAGTAAATATAAACAAATATTTGAAAAAGGCTACACACCAAATTGGACAACTGAAGTATTTACGGTTTAAAGTGTAGCAGTATCTAATTTAATTTTTGCATTACTTTGAACGTCTGCACGTACAATTAATAAGAAACTAGTGGCTGACAAATTTCCATTACCTAGAATTGACGATATTCTAGACCAACTCGGCAGAGCGAAGTATTTTTCTTGTTTAGACCTTATGTCAGGATTTCACCAAATTAGTTTGGAGAAAAATTCAAGAGACTTTACATCATTTTCCACCAATAATGGTTCATACAGATGTACAAGGCTACTCTACGGCCTAAAAATAGCTCCAAATTCATTCCAAAGAATGATGACACTTGCTTTTAGTGGTTTAAAACCAGATCAAGCATTTCTCATATGCTCTCAAATCTGAAAGACGTTTTCGATTTATGTCGCAAATACAACCTAAAACTTCATCCTGAAAAATGTTCATTTTTTATGAAAGAAGTAACATATCTTGGTCATAAATGTACAGACAAAGGAATATTGCCAGATGATAGTAAATACTCGATAATTGAAAATTATCCAACACCACAAGATGCTAATAGTGCAAGAAGATTTGTAGCTTTTTGCAACTATTACAGGAGATTTATTAAAAACTTTTCTGAATATTCAAGACATTTAACAAAACTAACCAGAAAAAATTATCCATTCGAATAGACAAAAGATTGTGAATTTGCATTTAAATACCTAAAGAAAGCGTTAATAAGCCCCACATTACTACAATACTCCGATCTTAATAAATAATTTTGCATAACCACAGATGCAAGTAAATACGCTTGTGGAGCAGTTTTAATACAATAACACGAAGGTAAACATTTACCAATAGCGTATGCTTCAAAAACACTTACTAAAGTTGAAAGTAATAAATCAACAATTGAGCAAGAATTAACCGCCATACATTGGGCTATAAAACACTTCCGACCATACATATATGGAAAACATTTTCTTGTCCGAACTAACCATAGACCACTATCTTATTTATTTTCAGCATAATATTAATAAAAATAATAATGATTATAAGCCCAGTGTATATGTACCATTAAATAACACTGATGTCAGAAAATATAATAAACTAAAGATTTCCCCCGGAAGATGTTATATCAAACGAGGAAAATCTATAGTAACACATATACAAATTAATGATTTGTTTACTAAAGGGAACTTTGACTTAGGACAATTTTTCTCTATGGCTCGAATATGTGGCCGGTAAATATAATATCAATAAATTATAAGTGGCACCTAGTGAGACAATTTTCGAATTTATCTCTATTAATGAATTTAAAGTTATGGGCAAAAAAATATTGAATAAAATTAAAGTAGCGCTACTAAATGAGGTGACCCAAATTGATAGTAAGAATGCCAAGGCAATTCTCGAACTTATGCTGAAATATCACGATTATCCCATAGAAGGAGGACATTGCGGAATATATAGAACAATAGAAAAAATTAAGAGATATTATTATTGGAAAAATATATCAAAAGACATATCTAAATACGTAAAATCATGTCATAATTGCCAAACTTCCAAAACAACAAAACACATAAAAAGTCCAATGATTATCACACAGACAACTGATAAGGCCTTTGATACGGTTTATGTGGATACTATTGGACCATTTCCAAAATCATTGAAAGAAAACGAATATGCGATCACACTAATATGTGATTTAACTAAGTATTTGGTAACAATACCGATTAGAGACAAAAGTGCCAAAACAATTGCTAAAGCAATTTTTGAAAATTTCATACTCACCTATGGTCCGATGAAGACGTTCATTTCGGACATGTGAACAGAGTATAAGAATTCTATTTTAACAGAAATTTGTAACTTGATGAAAATTGAAAAACTAAACTCAACAGCTTACCACCATCAAACATTAGGAACAATAGAAAGAAGCCATAGAACCTTTAACGAACACGTACGCTCTTACATTTCAGTAGACAAAACTGACTGGGACGAATGGTTAAAATACTTTACATATTGCTTTAACACAACACCTTCAACAGTTCATAATTACTGTCCTTATGAATTACTTTTTTCAAAACTCCCGAATAAATTTCATCAATTCACTGAAGTGGATAGAATTTCTCCTTTATATAATATAGATGACTACGCCAAAGAGGCAAAATTTAGGTTATAAATAGCATATAAGAGGGCCCAACAATTACTAGATATGAATAAAATTAAGCAAAAAGAAAATTACGATAAGAATGTTAAGGATTACAATTTAAATATAGGAGATTTAGTTTTACTCAAGAATGAAGCAGGGCATAAGGTGGAGCCAAACTATAAAGGTCCATACGAAATTAAAAACATAGATATAAGAAATAATGTGACAATAGTAGATAAGAAAACTAATAAAGAACAAATAGTTCACAGAAATAGAATTAAGTTGTATCATAAGTAATAGAAACAAAAAAAAAAGAGGAACAATATAAATAAATAAATATTGATACTTTGGAGTATGTAATAAATAAAATAATAATACATATATTATACTTATAAAACTAAAATAAATTATAATTCTTATTTAAACATATTTGTAAAAGAATGTCCATGGAACTAACGTTATATGAACATTCTTGCGAAAAGTGGAGGTGTAGCAGTATCTAATTTAATGTTTGCATTACTTTGAACGTCTGCACGTACAATTAAAAGATTCTAATATTTCACTAATGTTGAAGTCGTACTAGTGACAACTATTCAAGGCCAAGTACAAATGTGCATCGACGAATTTAAGAAAGAGTTTTTTATTGTTGGCACCTGAACAGCCACACATACCTACTGCATCAAAACACCCGCGATCGTGGGAATGAATTTGTATTTTAAACAAGCATCATATTACGGCCAGAATCCACACGAAAATATGTGCACTAATTTTAAGTAAATAATAGATTTAATTTCATTTTATTTTTGTGCATACATTTTCATATGTCTCAACATAAGTATGTCAATATGTAGGGTTAAGATTTATTCTCATAAGCAGTATATAAGCTATAGTAATTTAATTTTAATCTGGAAATTACTGCGGCCTAGAGCTGCAACTAATAAAGTACACCAATAAACAATTGAAGTAAATTTTTTTAATGTTTATAAAAGTATAAAAAATACTAATCCAAATACGTATATATTAAAAGACTATCAAGGAAATGAAAACTACATTTCCAGAAACTTATTTGCTTAAAAGGGTTTGAAAAGGAAAACGAATGCAATTTATGTTAAATGGCTTGGTTTTTCTTCAGAACATAATTCTTGGATTAATATAAATAATAAGTAGTAATAAAAACTGTGAAAAATTGGATAATATGATTAAAACTATTAACGAACAACGTAAAGAACTTAAGAAATTATTATAATTAATTTAATCATTCATGAACCACTAAAATGTCAATTACATTAACTTTAAACTTGTCGCAAACTATTTTCCGCCAATTGAACTAAATGAAAATTATGTTTGCGGCTTAAGGCCGTGATACACTATCATACAAAGTCGTGCGATCTACGAAAAAGTACAACGCTGGTGTCATGGAGTTTATGAAAATTTTCAAAAGACAATAACAATTCATCACATCAGGGTTGTATATTTTCGTAGATCGCACGACTTTGTATGATAGTGTATCACGGCCTTTAATAAGTTTTGATACATATCATTCAATTTCAAATGTCGATGTTGAAAATAATTTACTTCACATTGGAAATCATCCCAGAAAAAAAACTTCAAAAAAGGTAATCCAGTTTGGAATTAAATATTTTTGGTGGAAGCTGTTCCTTCCTGGATTACCAACGTAATGATTTTAACAAGGCGTGAGACTAAAATAACCGATTCTTGAGAATTAGTTATGTTGTTTATTGTAGGAAATAATTTTTTTTTGTAGGAAATAGTTATTTATTTCTTGATGGAACTACTTTTTTTGTCGAAGAAAAATTGTTTTTTTGGTATGCGGTTGTTTGAGTAAATAGATGATCTTGTTTAAAAACTCAGTTAAATTAAATAAATAATATCTTTTTAAGTAAAATATAAAAAAATTAAAAAAAAAGTATTGCTTTACTACGATATACACCATTTTGTAAAATTTCTTTTAAAAACTCAATTGAAATGGGCTATATTTTATTAGTATTCGTGCCTGTATTGTTACTTATAAATACTATCCTCACAAAAAGTCAAGTTAACAGATTATCTAGAAATTGTATGACACCCTTACGATTACAAATTTTTATCACATATAATATATTTCTGTGTTAGGTATTGTGGCAAAGAAGAACTTGGTCAAAATTTATATCTCACAACTTTTAATGGCTGAAATTTTGGACAAGAACTTGGCCGTTTTTTACACTTATGTTTTTGTGAGGATCTGATTACTTTTTGAAAAGATTTCGATAATCACATTTTTTAAACTTAAAATTTCTAGTGTATTTTATTTCTATTCATGATCACTGTGCCAGTTGAAAATGACAGATGTGCAATAGCTTTACGTGAGTACCTGCCATTACGGCCTAATCTCACGTATGCCAAAGCACCGGGTGTTGGTTAGACGCCAGACCGACGCCCCCATGCACCCTTTTAGAATGAACCTATGGCCCACTCCATAAGGCAAAAAGATTGCAATCTTTTAATATAGTTATCCCTATTCTATATTCAAGTACCTTGCTGAAGTACTTTGAGCTATCTAAACTCTGTTGCTATGTCCGTGCCCATAGCAGCTCTGTTGAATGGCAACTGTACCTAGAATAGTCTCTGGCTGACCGCGTCAGATGAACCACTAGCATCGATTTCACACTGGGAAGCAAAGACTATTCTCCCAGCGAGTTTGGTAGCAACCACAGCCACCACGCTAATTCTCCGGCATCCACGCTATGGTGTTGTGTATACACCAACAGCGAGGTCCCCAAGAGAATTTCTCAACCATTGCCGGCACAGTTAACCACTCATCCGGAATGAACGCATGCCTGTGTCGCCAAATAACCAATGCCACACATACCAAAATCATCCCTTTAACGCCGTGGGCTAGGACGAACTCGGCATTTTAGCAAAGGAAACTGACGACCGCTAGATGCACTCAAAACTTCAGGGCAGCGAGAATAACGCAAGCTCGCCGCCAAAATCCTGTGCCTACTAAGATATGACACATATGATCTGACACATATGTGCAACGTCCCTTGGGACGAACAACCATTTCAGCACAGGATCCTGACAATTGTAATGCATTTATCTCTAAGCAGGTCAGCTGTCGGGCAACCGGCACCCGTGCCACCAGAAATAGCCTCTGGTGAGATCTCGAAGTTCCACCACAAGGGCTTCACCTCTATCGTCTTTTGAACTCAGGGGCAGTTCTAGGTGATGCTGCACCTAACTGACAATAACGGGCGTACAATATTTGTTTTCCTTTTATAAATATGTGCACATCCCTTGCCCTGTTTGCCAGAGATCGGGTAGTAACACAAACTTCTACGGGTAATGTCCCAAAGGTCCGTCAGTGGAAAAAGCCACATTACCCTAGCTGGGGCCCCGGGATTGCCACACCCGTTGTCAAAAATAAACTCACCTGCGGGTATTTGAAAATGACAGAGGTACATAAAATAATGGGTAAGAGTGTGATGGGTGTTGAATTGTTGACCTCAAAAATGCAATATTGTGCCTTTACAACGGGTCGCCAGTGCGTATGCAATTTGGTAAGAGCCGACTGGAAGAAACATGTAAAATACAGCGTAAATTTTACTGGGCATGATCCCGCCTATTTTCTCAATATATTTACAGCCGTATTCATAACAAAAAGTAGATTGAGGCTTAAAAAGCTTATTAGTTAAAAAACATTTTAAGGCTAAATAAGGTTTTTTAAATATTGGTATTCAAAATAAGTATTTTAACTAAAAATCAATTAACTTGATTTTCTATAAATATCGTGGCAACCCTGTATTCTTTATTTGTCACTTTTATCTAAGTTCTGCACAACAGCGATTATTAATTCACAAAGTACTCGTGTTTATAATTGTTTGTTTGTCGGTTTTCAGAGAAATATTGTTTTTATAAAACAAAAATGTGTTCCAACTTGTATTTAATAAAAAATGAAAGCAGTTCACAACGAATCTTACTAAAAAGTGCTTTTTATATAAATTTTTTTATTGCAAATTTAGAAGCACTAGAATAACGAGTTTTATTTTATTTGTTTTGAGCGTTTATACATCACTAGATAATTGTGCACTATTATATAACTTATTATATTATAGAACTATTATTTTTATTGGTTGTTTGCTCATAAATTATATAAAAAGTGGAAAAAAAATGGAAAAAAAGATTTTTATAAGCGCAAACGTTCTGAAAATTGGAATGTGGAGGATAAGGTAAGTAAATACATGTGCTGGAAAGAATATTGTATAGTTTTTATCACAAAATTTGTTTCTAGATGCTGCTGAAATATCTTATTAGACAGAACGTCAGCCGGATAGAGAACAAAAACACCGACACAAATACCAACCAGGCCAAGAAAAAACCCTCTAGTCAGCCTAGAACCATATGTCTCTATGTCAATACTCTTTCTCCAGCGACAATTGCACTAGTTAAAATTTCGACAACTTTCCTTTCATGCGCGATTGGAGATACGTTAGAGAAAACAGTTCTAGTGTATTTCTAGTGATATTGTCAATGAACGCGCCAAGAGTTTGTTTTTCTTTTTTATTATGTTGTGCAATAATATTAAATAAATATATTTAGACGAGAGTCACTAGAATCTACGAGCGAATCTTCGGTTCAAATATCTCCATATGGTCGTAAAAAACTACCTTCTCAATAGTGCTAAAGTCTACTGGTAGATTTTAAATGACAACCCTATGTTATGTGTCAATAGGCTTTTACTTTCTCTTGGGTACACCTAGTCAGTAGCACTATTGACAATGTCACTATAAAATCACTATAATTTTACTAGTGACGACGAGACAGGATATATCGATATTGTAGACTATAGCCCCTAAAATTTACTAGTGAACCTTTGGTGTCAATGTCTACATGTCGTCCCAAAATAACTACTTAGTCAATAGTGCTACAGTCTAGTGGTGGATTTTCAATGACAAGCTAATGTTAAATGTCAATAGATGATTGCTTTGGCTGGGGTACACCTGGTCAATAGTACTACTGACAATGTCACTATTAAATCACTACAATTGCACTATTCGCACTTTCTGCAGGGAAGCTTGGCTTGATGTAGCAGACAGGTATGTACATACATACATACATACATATGTGTAATTTGAAATTAATGTAATGTACGGAAATCTTTATCAATTGCTATTTTGTGCTAGTTTCAACGACTTGTGCACGGGCGGTCAAAGAAACTTGACGCAATTAAAGACGCAATGGGCGGCAACAAAAATATCAGCCAGAAAAAAGGTTTCTCAACACCGCAAGGAGATACTTAAAACTGGTGGAGGCCCACAGCCGCAAGAAGTAGCTGCAAGCAGTAGTGATATCGCTTCTTGGTTGCCGAATGAATTCATAATTGATGAAAATAAATTCGATTCCGATTTTATTATGGATGAATTTAATCTAGAGGTATGTACATACGTAAAAAATATTACACTTTTGTAGTATGTGGCTGTGTGTCTGTACGAGTCCATGTACAGACCAAACGGCTGGACTTTTTCTAAATGCGTATGTACTAAATATATGTATTTTTAGATTCTTGAAGATGAAGATAAGGTTGTGGTTGATGATGTCATTGAGATTGACCCAAAAAATATGTGCGAAGTATCGGAATTAACGCCAAAATCCATCCCAATATTTAAAAAGGTTTGAATTAACGACGTTCCGCATTCCCTGTGTTCTACAGATATATCAGCTTTTATTAAGTTTACAATTTTTAAAACAGTTTCTTTGCTAAATCGATATTTTTGTTTAAACTGATTATCAGGAATGGAGAGCGAATCGCTCCTTTCTTTGTAAATTTTCTTTTGGATTTCATTTGAAATTTCAGCAATAGTTTCTATAAAAAATGAAATAAAACACTGAAATATACATATGTACATATTTACATAATTACCTATTTTTCTTATTAAATATAGCGTATCCATTGTTTTTTTTTTTGTAAAAACTTGACTCTATTTTGTTTATTTTATCTTTTTTTAATTATTTTTATATTATGACCACTATATTTCACAAGGCTAAAAATGTAAATAAGCACGAAGCAAAATGACAAATGTCATTTTAAAAATGCTTTAAACATGGGTGAATTCTATTGTAAAATTTGCTGATTTACGCAAGATTTAAAAAACGTTTCTTAAACTAAAAATCTAATATGAATACAATTTTAGCGAATATTGCTTAAACAACTTATGAAATGCTGTTTAAAAATTTTATGAATACGGCTGTTACATATTAAAGTCTGCTTAGCCGAAGTAGATAAATCAAAATGATATGCCCAATGTGTATGCAAAATTTCAATAGGGTAGCTGGTGCTTTTAATTTTTGGAATTTCCGATTCAGTAAATCAATTACTATTTCTGTACAAAATGTCAGCTCTCTATAGTATAATATTACGTAAAATTTTTATGGGCATGGCCCCGCCGACTTTTATATCTGCTAGTGCTTATGGTTCATGCAAAGTTTGGTATTAAAAAGTTAATGAGAAATATATGAGTAATAAATTAAAAACTGCTAAGCCGAAGTACCTGAACGAAAAAACTAAGATTTATGGGTGAAGTCACGGCTACTTTTTAAAATAAGGAATTTTATTTTGGAGAAGTGCAATGTGTATGAAAAGTTTTAATAAAATGTATGTTAATTTTGAATTTGAAGTGCTTGTTTTTTAGATTTATTTGTGTATTAAATTTAAGCTCGCTAGTTCGAATTGGAGTTTTAACGTCATGGGCTCGCATACCGGGTAAAACTTTTGGGTTTTAAGATTTTCCCATTGGCCTACGCAGCTACACTTACTAGTGTATAAAATGTCAGCTCTCTAGCGCGAATTATATCTTTAGATTTTATCAGCATTATCTCTGCCACTATTCCTAACTCAAAATTTTGTTGTGAGCAGTGCTTATAATTCATGCTAATTTTCTTCTAAAATATGCTAGACCGATGTAGATTAAACACAAGGCTAACATTTTATGGGAGTGATCACGGCAAATTATTAAGGTGATAGTTTACAGTATTGTGTACGTGCAACGCGCATGCAAGATTTCACTAAATTGGCTTGAATTAAAAGCTGTGTATTAAGTTTTTAATTCAAATAATACTAGCGTGGCCCTACCCATTCTGGTAAAATTTTTTGGGTTTGCAGATTTTTCTGGTTGGTTCCTCACTTAGACCCACTTGTATATCAAATTTCAGCTAATAAGCGCAACTTTTAATTTTTAGTTTTTATTGGCGCAGCCCCGCCCCTCTAACTAAAATTTCCGGGTTTTTAGATTTTTCTAGTTGGTTTCTCACCTAATTCTACTTGTATATCAAATTTCAGCTCCTTAGCACAACTTTTAATTTTTATGGGCGTGACCCCGCCCACTTTTCCAAAGTTAAAACTTTTTGGGCCAGTGCTAATTATTCGTGTCTAGTTTCGTTACAAACGGATAATAATAGCTAGATAAATAGTATATCTAAGTATGCTGAGCCGCAGGGCATTAAAATGAGGTTTAAATTGTATGGGCGTGCTATCGCCCACTTTTTTAATAAAAAGTTTATAGTCTTGCATTATCGCAGTATATATACCAAATTTCAATAAAAAAAAAGCTTCCATTAAGTGCCTTATAGTTATTAGCTTTTTTAATTCTTACTTTTATGGGCGTAGTTCCGCCCTCCTGGTCGAAATTTCCGAGTTTTCAGATTTTTTTATTTTATTTCTTACCTAGACCTAGCTCTCTATCGAATTTCAGCTCAATAGCACAAACTTTCATTTTTATGGGCGTAGCCCCGCCCTCCTGGTTAAAATTTTTGGGTTTTCAGATTTTTCTGGTTCATTGCTCACCTAGATCTACTCGTGTACCAAATTTTAGCTCTCTAACAATAGCGGAAGTGCTTCATCAACTTGATGAGTGTGTCAGTGGTCAGTGAATACTTATGTCTTAAAATATGCAGTTTTTGCACCTCTATATCTCCGGAACCTTTCATTATAAACTTTCAATTTTCGCATATGAAGTTATATGAATTTATTCTAATTATGGTTTAAATATCATAATTCTACAATTGCGGGAACAAAGTTATAAGGGGGCTAAAAACAGCTCGAATGGCTTCGTGTAAATATATACACTGCGTGCATTGGCCAGAACTTGGCCTGGCGCACTGCCGTGCACGTAGATAATTAGAAAAATTTTAATTGCTTTGATTAATGAACTTTTATTAAAACCGAAAATAAAAAAAATTATTTCGAACTAATTATATTTAAATAATAATTTTCCAAGATGTAAGTTTTTATTTTTTAGTTTAAAATAAATAATTTGACAACTCAAATATATATATAATCCTCACAAAAACATAAATGTGAAAAACGGCCAAGTTCTTATCCAAAATTTCCGCCATTAAAAGTTGTGAGATATAAATTTTGACCAAGTTCTTCTTTGCCACAATACCTTACACAGAAATATATTATGTGTGATAAAAATTTGTAATCGTAAGGGTGTCATATATTTTCTAGATAATCTGCCAATTTGACAACATTTTTATAAATATAAAGAAATGAACATTTATACATTATTCTCTCCTTTTTTGGAAAGGTAAAAATATTGCTAGGTTAACAGATTATCTAGAAATTATATGAAACCCTTACGATTATAAATTTATATCATACATAATATATTTCTGTGTTAGGTATTGTGGCAAAGAAGAACTTGGTCAAAATTTATATCTCACAACTTTTAATGGCCGAAATTTTGGATAAGAACTTGGCCGTTTTCCACATTTATGTTTTTTTGAGGATCTGATTACTTTTTGAAAAGATTTCGATAATAACACTTTTTAAACTTAAAATTTCTAGTGTATTTTATTTCTATTCATGATCACTGTGCCAGTTGAAAATGACAGATGTGCAATAGCTTTACGTGAGTACCTGCCAGTACGGCCTAATCTCACGTGTGCCAAAGCACCGGGTGTGGGTTAGACGCCAGACCAACGCCCCCATGCACCCTTTTAGAATGAACCTATGACCCACTCCTCAAGGCACATAGGTTGCAATCTTTGATATAGTTATCCCTGTTCTATATTCAAGTACCTTGCTGAGGTACTTTGAGCTATCTAAACTCTGCTGCTATGTCCGTGCCCATAGCAGCTCTGTTGAATGGCAACAGCACCTAGAATAGTGTCTGACTGACCGCGTCAGACCAACCACTAGCATTGATTTCACACTGGGAAGCCAAGACTATTCTTCCAGCGATTTTGATAGCAACCACAGCCACCACGATAATTCTCCGGCTTCCACGCTATGGTGTTGTGTATACACCAACAGCGAGGTCCCCAAGAGAATTCCTCAACCATTGCCGGCACAGCTAACCACTCATCCGAAATGAACGCATGCCTGTGTCGCCAAATAACCACTGCCTACTCCACACATACCAAAATCATCCCTTTAACCCCGTGGAGTAGGACGAACTCGGCATTTTAGCAACGGAAACTGACGACCGCTACATGCACTCAAAACTTCAGAGCAGCGAGTACCACCCACGCGAGAAGAACGCAATCTCGCCACCAAAATCCTGTGCCTACTACGATCCGACACAAAAGTGAGAGTGCCCTGAGGTCATATCCATTACGAAAAACCATTTTAGCACAGAAATTTTGACAACCGCAATGCATTTATCTCTAAGCAGCTCAGCTGTCGGACAACCGGCACCTGTGCCACAAGAAGTAGCCTCTGGTGAGACCTCAAAGTTCCACCACAAGGGCTTCACCTCTATCGTCTTTTGAACTCAGGGGCAGTTCTAGGTGACGCTGCACCTAACTGACAGCAACGGGCATACAATATTTGTTTTCCTTTTATAAATATGTGCACATCCTTTGCTCTGTTTCCAGAGATCGGGTAGTAACACATAAGTTCTATGGGTAATGTACCAAAGGTATGTCAATGGAAAAAGCAACATCACCCCAGCTGGGGCCCCGGGGTTGCCACACCCGTAGTCAAAAATAGACTCCCCTGGGGAGAGTTGAAAATGACAGAGGTACATAAAATAATGGGTAAGAGTGTGATGGCTGTTGCATTGTTGACCTTAAAAATTCACTATTGTGCCATTACAATGGGTCGCCAGTGTGTATGCAATTTGGTAAGAGCCGACTGGAAGAAAAATGTAAAATACAGCGTAAGTTTTACCAGGCATGATCCCGCATATTTTCTCAATATATTTACATATTAAAGTCTGCTTAGCCGAAGTACATAAATCAAAATGATATGCCCAATGTGTATGCAAAGTTTCAATAGGGTAGCTGGTGCTTCTAATTTTTGGAATTTCCGATTGAGTAAATCAATTACTATTTGTGTACAAAATGTCAGCTCTCTATAGTATAATATTACGCAAAATTTTAATGGGCATGGTGGCCCCGCCGACTTTTATATCTGTGAGTGCTTAGGGATTGTCCATATATTACGTAAAGCTCTAGGGGGGAGGGGGTTCGAGTTTTGTTACGATTTGTTATGGTGGGGGGGGGGGGGGGGAGGGGGTCTTTGAAAATGTTTCGTAACAGAAAAAATTACTAATTTTAAAAACTCAGTTTGATTAATAACTTTTAGGAAAAATTTAAATAAATTTAAAAAACCTATTGTTTTACTACGAAATACACTATTTTGTAAAATTTCTTTTATAAACTCAATTGAAGTGGGTTATATTTTATTCGTATCAGTGCCTCTATTGTTACTTATAAATACCATATTTAGAAAAATTTCAATTGCTTTCAGGTAATTTTAATTATTATTCGAACTCCATTTGTTTCTAAGGTTCGTATTGCTTTTTGAGCCAAATTACATGTGATAATTATTAATGAACAAATAACAACAAGGTATGTTGTAAATATTCTGACAACACATAGTTGAACGGAACAGCCAGCCGTTTTCGAAGGCCACTAAACCTTCATCATCAGCGTTCTTTTGTGTTTGGTCCACTGTGTGTGGTGTCAGTAGATGTAGATTTCTGCTTTATATACTTAGCATTATTGCAAATAGAATGTGTGAATTGTTTTGATTCATCTTATTTCAATTTGCTGAAAGCTTTTTTGTAATGAAAGCTCAATTTTACCATCTCTATATTTACAACAGTCTTACCATTGTCGTTTGTTCTTTACTAATTATGCACATGTTAGTTAATTTGCTTATTTTTGTTCTACTTAAGACAAACTTTTTTGGTTTGTTACTATCAAGTATATTTTTTATTTTTAATTTTTGCCACAGGCCCATGGCTATTAATTTTAGTTAATTTTAATTATTATTCGAACTCCATTTGTTTCTATATTTGTGATTTGAACGGGCTAAGGTTCGTATTGCTTTTTAAGCCAAATTACATGTGATAAATTATTAATGAACAAATAACAACAAAGTATGTTGTAAATATTCGGACTAACAACACATAGTTGAACGGTGTTCATTGATGAACTTTTATTAAAGCCGTAAATGAAAATAAAATTATTTAGAACTACTTATATTTAAATAATTATTTTCCAAAATGTAAGTACCTATTCTTTAGTTTAAAATAAATAAGTAGGCAATTTAGAAATATTTATAATTTATTTAAAATAACTACTTATTTTGGCAATATTTTCTCATCTTCTTTTAAAACCCAAAGAATGTGTTCAACTTCTGCTTCCTATTTTTAAAAATTTGCGTAATGTGTTTTGTAAGCGAGTACTTTAATTTGGCAATCTAAAAAGTAAGTCATTATATGGCAAGTAGTTCAGATGGTAATGTCTAATTTTTTGCTGGGTATGTATGTACATAAAAACTTCTTTCCATATTAAACTGCAAGATATATTAACATTAAATCCACCAAATACATAGAATGAGATGGTGTTTGCAGAAGTTAAGAAAATGTTTCTTGCAATTCTCATGGACAAAAAATTGTCCTTTCAAAAAATATATTCTTCCATATATGTACATGACAGTATCAAATTATTAAGTTTTAACATTTTGGTTGGTCAACTTGAGGCTACAATGTTTAAGTTTTGAGAGATGTGTGAATGGAAACTTGCATACATAGACGTATTTTTATAAGGATATTATTTTAGTTTTTTATGCAACAGAACTTAAAAAAAATATTTTGAAAACAACATTGAAATGCGTTTAGGAACTAGATTGTGTGCCCCCTAATTTTAAAGTATTTTTAAGGTATATTTTTTTAATGGGCAAATATCTATTGAAAATGTAATGTTGTAGAAGGAACAAAAATCAAGAAAAGAAAAATTGCACATCTTTCGTAATTGACATAATTTTGAATCATTTGATATCCCAACAATCTGTATGTTTAAAGCGGGTTAAAAATGTTCTCTTTTAGAAAATGAAATATAATTCACCATGGCAACCTTTATTGATCCAAGATATAATTTTTTTTTTTACATTGATTTGAAGATGGCCAAAAGGAGTCATCTTTAAGCTCTAAAATACACGACGACTTCACTTATAGAAACTAGTGAAAGCGGCCGCAAGGCTAATGCAAATTCTCTTCTTGGTGTTTCAAATACTGCTCAGTCATCAATACGGAAAACTATAGCAGATTATTTGGCAAACAACGCATAGCAAAAAATAAAAAAGAATTTCCTTTTTAGTTATTACAAACTAATATTTGTGTGCCATTCATTTAAATTTCGTTTTGGATTTATGAATTTCTTTATATATTTTTTTAAACGAGTACGAATATCTAGAAACGGCCGAATGTTATGGAATTCCAATACACATCACTTATGTATACATATAGTTTAGGAATAAGCTCTCTTTAAAACCATAATTTTTGGAGTTTGAGGACACTTGGGAAGAAATTTAAAAATAGTTTCGCCAATATATGGAGTACGTTCATATGTAAGCTTATTTAATTTTTGTCTACGCAATGTGCTAGTCTAATAAATGAATTTAATAAAGCAATAAATTAAATTAAAATTTTTTTAATAAAAACTTTTAACTATTTAATTTATTTTTTATCTCGTTGTTACGTTATTCCTGGGGAAGGGGGGTTCACAGTTTCGTTACGATCGGTTACTATGGGAGGGGAGGGGGAGTCAAAAATCGGGGAAAACAGCGTTACGTAATATATGGACAGCCCCTTATGGTTCATGCAAAGTTTGGTATTAAAAAGTTAATGAGAAATATATGAGTAATAAATTAAAAACTGCTAAGCCAAAGTACCTGAACGAAAAAGCTAAGATTTATGGGTGAAGTCACGGCTACTTTTCAAAATAGGGAATTTTTATTTTGAAAAGTGCAATGTGTATGAAAAGTTTTAATAAAATATATGTTAATTTTGAATTGCGCAACTTTTAATTTTTAATTTTTATGGGCGCACCCCGCCCCTCTAACTAAAATTTCCGAGTTTTTAGATTTTTCTAGTTGTTTTCTCACCTAATTCTGCTTGTATATCAAATTTCAGCTCCTTAGCACAACTTTTAACTTTTAATTTTTATGGGCGTGACCCCGCCCACTGTTCCAAAGTCAAATTTTTTTTAGGTAAGTCCTAATTATTCGTGTCTAGTTTCGTTACAAACGGATAATAATAGCTAGATAATTAGTATATCTAAATATGCTGAGCCGCAGGGCATTAAAATGGGGTTTAAATTCTATGGGCGTGTCAACGCCCACTTTTTTAATAAAAAATTCATAGCCTGCATCATCGCAGTATATATGCCGAATATCAATAAAAAAAGCTTCCGTTAAGCGCCTTATATTAACTTTTTTAATTTTGACTTTTATGGGCGTAGCCCCGCTCTCCTGGTCAAAATTTCCGAGTTTTCAGATTTTTTTATCTTATTTCTCACCTAGACCTAGCTTTCTATCGAATTTCAGCTCAATAGCAGAAACTTTAATTTTTGTGGGCGTAGCCCCGCCCTCCTGGTTAAAATTTTTGGGTTTTCAGATTTTTCTGGTGCATTGCTCACCTAGATCTACTCGTGTACCAAATTTTAGCTCTCTAGAGATAGCGGAAGTGCTTCATCAATTTGATGAGTGTGTCAGTGGTCAGTGGTCAGTGAGTATGTCTTAAAATATTCACTTTTTGCACCCCTATATCTCCGGAACCTTTCATTGTAAAACTTTCAAATAAGGTTATGTGAAATTATTCTAATTATGGTTTAAATATCATAATTTTACGATTGCGGGAAACAAAGTTATGAGGGGGATAAAAACAGCTCGAATGGCTTCGTGTAAATATACACACTGCGTGCATTGGCCAGAGCTAGTTAAGGAATGCTATCATTAAATAATAAATAAAAAATAGTTAAGTAAATCTTAAGCATGAACTAACCAAAACATGTCTACTAGAGATAAACATATTGTAAGAATAATAAGAAATACTTATGAATAAACATATTTTCTCTAAATAGAAAGTAAGAAACAACCTTGTAATAAAAGATAAACATATTTTCTCTAAATAGAAAGTAAGAAACAACCTTGTAATAAAAGATAAACATATTTTCTCTAAATAGAAAGTAAGAAACAACCTTGTAATAAAAGATAAACATATCTTTCGAAATAGAAAATAAGAAAACAAAATTGTAACAAGAGATAAGCTAAAACAAAAACAATTGTAGTAATATTTGTATCAATAACAAAGGATGTGTTCTTTTTGATGAGATAAACACTAATAACCAATTTGTGTACCTAAGATTAAGAATAATTATAAATATGACTGACAAACAATTTTGACAGTCAGTCTAGTATTAACATAGTTTAAGAACAACTCTAGAATTAAGTTCTATTAATAATAAAAAATTTAAAGGCACTAGTTGAGTGCCATAAAATAAATTTTTTTATTTAACAAAAGACAAGAGTCTTTAACTGGCGATCCTGCCAGGAGGATAATATACTTTTATCCTTCTACGGGCGGACCTATTAATATAAATGAAAAAAACAAAAACTGTAAAAGAAAGAAGTGACTATAAATAAGTGAACTAAAAAGGAATAAATGAGGAAATCTTTAAATAAATTCAACGAACGAAGAAACTTGGACACCACTAACGAAATGGAACAAACTAACATGAACACCATGATCCAACAGATGGCTAACTTACAAATGATGATCCAGAGAATTCAAACAGAAAATGAAACGTTAAGAGCCAGGGTAGATCAAATGCAAGTTCACCCCGCTATGAATCAACAAGTAACGGAACGACTGGAACCAGTCGACATATCCTATACCAACCCTAATGAAATCAACCTAGATGTTTTTAAAGCACTACCTGTATTCGATGGCAACATTTCAAAATACCGCGTATGGAGGGAAGATGTTTCTAGACTAATGGACGGAATTAGTAATCACAGAAACTCTAATAGATATGTAGAGGCCTTATCAATCATAAAAACCAAAATACAAGGTGCAGCAGCCGACGTGTTAACTAACCATAACACGATATTTAACTTCGACGCAATCAGGAATAGGTTAGATTATACCTATGCTGATCAAAGACCACTGTATGTGTTACAGGACGAGATGAAGAGACTCACACAAGGGAAACACAACTTGAGCGAATTCCATGACAATGTAAACAGAGCCCTGACACTAATCACGTCAAAAATATCTATGTCCGGTCACAGCCTAGAAGTAATCAAGGTAATGACTGATGAAGCAACACAAGAGGCGGTGAGAGTGTTTAAAGACGGAATAAATAATTCATATATTCGCTCCACTCTATATGGAAATCCTATAAGGGATCTAGAGCATGCTTTTGCAGTAGCCCGCACCATTGAGCACGATGACGAACATCGAAAGTTACGACTAAGCTACGCTCAGCCGAATAACCATCCAACCAACAATAAACACTATCATGAGAAACAACATCACCAAAGACGTCCCATGTATCAGCAGAAATACAACGATAACCAACAGTCAGCACAATTACCAAAACCAGAACCCATGGATACATCGTCGGGGAATACGGCATTCCGGCAACCAACACAGCACCAAAACAACTACTACAACGGGAATAGGTATTGGAAAAGACCATATAGTGGGCAGTTCACCAATCAACATCAACAACCAAAAAACATGCGGAACAACAACTTAACATCCGAAGAAGACAACTCTAGCACGATTGTAGAAACAGGTAGACAAAATCATTTAACTATTAATTATTTAAACTAATAAACGGGTTGCCCAGTATAGTAATGAATGATGGGAAAATAAACTATAATGTTTTAGTAGATACAGGTGCAACCCATAATTATGTTAAGAAAAATTTGAAATTCAGTTTGACAAAAAAGGTAAAGCCAATACAAGTAATATCAATGCATGGTAATTCAATGATAAACACAAAGCAAACTATTTGGTTTATGAATAAGGAACTAGATTTCTTTGAAGTAGATAAAATAAACGGATTCGATTTAATCTTGGGATGGAACGGAATGAAAGAATTAAACGCAGTAATAGATTTGAATAAAATGACATTTGAGGCATTGAGGAATCCAGAAAGTAGGGAAGAAAATTATGTAAATCACATTATAGGGATAAATACTTATAAAGCAGAAATCGATAGGTTAATGAAGGACAATAATGGCATAGGACCATTACCCTTCACTACAAGGATTGAAGCTAGCATACGGACAGATACCAAGGATCCTATATGGACCAAACAATATACAAGCAACATAAATGACGTAGAATTTGTAAATAAAGAAATCGATAAATTATTAAAGGACGGAATAATACAAAAAAGTTACAGCCCATACAACTCCCCCATGTTAACGGTACATAAGAAAGGCATGGACGTAAACGGAAAACCTAAGAGACGCATGGTCATAGATTTTAGGAAATTAAACGAACACACAATCACAGACAGATATGTGATACCAGACATAAATATCACACTGCAAAACCTAGGGAAAGCTAAGTTCTTTACTACACTTGATTTAGAATCCGGTTTTCACCAGATTAGAATAAAAGAAAGCGACAGGGAGAAGACAGCCTTTTGTGTAAATGGAGGCAAATATGAGTTTGTTCGAATGCCCTTTGGGTTAAAAAATGCCCCATCTATTTTCCAAAGATGCGTGGATGATATCTTGCGCGACTTCATAGGCAAGTTCGCATATGTTTACATTGACGATATAATCATTTACTCCTCATCTGTTGAAGAGCACATGGAACACATACGAATTATTTTTAATGCATTAAATAAAGCTACTTTAAAAGTATCCAATGAAAAATCTAAATTTTTTATGGAAGAAGTAGAATATCTAGGGCATATTGTTAAGCACAATAGGATTGCAACTGATCCTAACAAAGTAAAAACCATAGAAAATTACCCAATACCAGAAACCCTGAAAGATCTTAGAGGATTTTTAGGGCTCACCGGAAATTTGTAAAAAACTACGCAATGATAGCAAAACCCTTGACTCTATACCTTAAAGGAGATAATTCTCATATCGGAAAAAATAAAAGTAAAAACACAAAAATTAGTTTAGACCAAACGGCCATAGAAGCTGTAAATAAATTAAAAAACTGCTTAAAGGAACAAGTAGAATTATACCAACCAAATTATGAAAAAGCTTTTGAACTCACTACGGACGCTTCCAATATAGCCATTGGAGTTGTACTGAGACAAAACAGGAACCCAATTTATTTCTTATCACGCACACTTAGTGCCACTGAACAGAATTACAGTACGAACGAGAAGGAGTTACTCGCTATTATATGGTCACTACAAAAATTACGAAATTACATATACGGCATAGCCGACTTAACCATATATACTGATCATCAATCGTTGACGTATGCTATATCAGACAAGAATCCGAATCATAAATTAAAGAGATGGAAAAATATTATCGAGGATTACGGAGCAAAAATTATGTATAAACCTGGTGCACAGAATGTCGTAGCCGACGCCTTGTCACGACAAATAATTAACACATCATCTATAGATACTGTACATTCATCCGATAGTTCATTCAACGACATAATGAAAGCAGTGACTCAACCGCTAAATGCCTACGGCACCCAAATAGAATTAGTACCAAACACACAGAAGAACGAGACACGTACATGTATTATGTTTCAAAGTAAAGTACGTCATACTATAAACTTCATCGATGAAAATTATCTGATATCCGAATTAAAGAAATTTTTGCAGCCACAAAAAATCGCAGCAATACATACAACAGCTGAAAATTTATTTAGGTACGGTCAAGTTATAAAGAACACATTTGCAGGCATAAAATTCGTGTACACACCAAAGAAACTTGAAGACGTAACACAACCAGATAAACAACTAGAATTAGTCAAACAAACACACGAACGAGCACATAGGGGATACAAAAACAATATAAAAGAACTACTAGAACAATACTATTGGCCGAACATAAAACAACAATGTAAGGCATACAACAAAAAGTGCACAGCTTGTCTATACGGCAAATATGAACGGAACCCCATGAAAGAACCATTAAAAGAATCAGATATACCAACACAACCAGGGGAGTACATACATTTAGATATTTATTTTAATGAACACAAAATATATTTAGTAGCAGTAGACAAATTTTCAAAATATATAACTATCAGAGAACTAGACTCAAAAACAAATATGGACAAAAGAGTAGAAGAAATTATTATCAACAATTTTCCGAACTGCAAGCGACTCATGACAGACAACGAAAGTTGTTTAAATACAGCTATGATGAAGCAAATGTGTATAAAATATAAAATCAACAAAATACAGACACCAGTATTTAGATCAAAGGCAAACGGTCAAGTAGAACGAACGCACAACTCTATATCTGAGTTAGCAAGAATTTTAAAAATAAAGAACTCTACATCAGCAACCGAAGAATTGTTCACAGCTGTAAAAGAATTAAATAACTCAACTCACACTGTCACAGAAAAAAACCCAAGGATATACACTTTAACCTAATAACATACAATAAGGAAGACATAGTGAAAAAACTAAAAGACGCATCAGAGAAAACGTTACAACGTCTAAACCAGGGAAGTAGACACAGAACATTCAAGCAAGGAGACCAGGTATTGGTGTTAAGAACGAATATCAGAAGTAAAAGCGACAGCCGTTATAAAAAACACATAGTGCAGGAAGATCGCGAGGACACGATTTTGACTAAGGAAGGGAAAGTTATTCACAAAGATAGCATAAAAAATTACACACTTACAGAAAACGATAATGAATTACCTGAAATTACTAGCCATGGTTATCATAATCGCAATCCAGGCAAAGGGAGATACCAAGGTAACAACCATAACTGACAGGAAGTATATTTTGACTAGAAGCGACGACGTATTATTGTTCGATGAATTTTCTCATCTATTTCATATAACAAATTTGACAAAAATCCTTGCACCTTATAATCAAATACTGGAAGGGAAATATTCTACAACTACGGAAGAACTTATCTGGATACGAAAGATCAAAGTATTAGAAGAACAATTAAGTGAACACGTTATACATAAGAGAGGATTAAATTTTTTGGGATCAGCGTTAAAATTTATCACAGGAGTGCCAGATCATGACGACGTTATACAAATAGAAACAGCAATTAATACCCTTATTGAAAATAATGAAAAACAGAAAATAATCAACTCTAGATTTGATAAAATTTTAGAATCCTTAGGGAAACAACGCATAAAAAATCATATCCTATTGGAACAAATACATGACAAATTGCTGGTACTAGTGCGAACAATAAATGCAGCCAAAAATAATGAATATTTATCAGAGGCTCTGGATTTGGAAGATTTGAAAAAAATAGTAGCACATGAACTAACAAATATTCCAATTGTAAATATAATGGAGTATTCGGATGTATACATTGCCAGGACATCAGACTCATTTATAACCATTTATAAATACCCTATATTGAATAACTATTGCAATCTCTTTAAAATTACGCCTATCAGTTCAAATACGGACAAATAGTAACAGACAAAGTCATAGCTAGGTGCCATCATGAGTATATACGAGTAAAAAATTGTAAGAACTATTTAGGAAAAAACATTTGTGAACGTAACAATGCTACAAACGACTGTATCATACCATTACTAGAAAACAGGGATTCAAAATGTACAATTATACAAGAATATAACAAACCTTTTCAACAGATAGATGATGGATTCATACTATTAGACGGCATACATACAATAAACAATCAAAATACATCAGGAACCGTTTTAGTAGAATATACAAACGAGGTAAAGATAGACAACATTACATATAGAAATATACACGACCAACTACTGGAAGCAATCCACAATAAACATACAGAAGATTTTGAAATAGAAAAAATTATGTATTCAGGAAGCGAATACGTTTTTAACAATTTAGACTCGTTAAAAAAATTTTTTATTCCTGTGGAAAAACACCCAGTAAAATCATTTATTTACTTAACATTAACTATATTAGGAATCATCAGCATTATATCCTTGTCATTAAAGATATTTAAATATTGTATGATTTATAGACAGAATAGAGTTAACGAGAACTTTAGAGTTTTGTATAACAGAGAATTAGAAAAACTTGAAAGAAACAAAATCGGGACGATTTAATTTAGGAAGGGGAGAGTTAAGGAATGCTATCATTAAATAATAAATAAAAAATAGTTAAGTAAATCTTAAGCATGAACTAACCAAAACATGTCTACTAGAGATAAACATATTGTAAGAATAATAAGAAATACATATGAATAAACATATTTTCTCTAAATAGAAAGTAAGAAACAACCTTGTAATAAAAGATAAACATATTTTCTCTAAATAGAAAGTAAGAAACAACCTTGTAATAAAAGATAAACATATTTTCTCTAAATAGAAAGTAAGAAACAACCTTGTAATAAAAGATAAACATATTTTCTCTAAATAGAAAATAAGAAAACAAAATTGTAACAAGAGATAAGCTAAAACAAAAACAATTGTAGTAATATTTGTATCAATAACAAAGGATGTGTTCTTTTTGATGAGATAAACACTAATAACCAATTTGTGTACCTAAGATTAAGAATAATTATAAATATGACTGACAAACAATTTTGACAGTCAGTCTAGTATTAACATAGTTTAAGAACAACTCTAGAATTAAGTTCTATTAATAATAAAAAATTTAAAGGCACTAGTTGAGTGCCATAAAATAAATTTTTTTATTTAACAAAAGACAAGAGTCTTTAACTGGCGATCCTGCCAGGAGGATAATATACTTTTATCCTTCTACGGGCGGACCTATTAATATAAATGAAAAAAACAAAAACTGTAAAAGAAAGAAGTGACTATAAATAAGTGAACTAAAAAGGAATAAATGAGGAAATCTTTAAATAAATTCAACGAACGAAGAAACTTGGACACCACTAACGAAATGGAACAAACTAACATGAACACCATGATCCAACAGATGGCTAACTTACAAATGATGATCCAGAGAATTCAAACAGAAAATGAAACGTTAAGAGCCAGGGTAGATCAAATGCAAGTTCACCCCGCTATGAATCAACAAGTAACGGAACGACTGGAACCAGTCGACATATCCTATACCAACCCTAATGAAATCAACCTAGATGTTTTTAAAGCACTACCTGTATTCGATGGCAACATTTCAAAATACCGCGTATGGAGGGAAGATGTTTCTAGACTAATGGACGGAATTAGTAATCACAGAAACTCTAATAGATATGTAGAGGCCTTATCAATCATAAAAACCAAAATACAAGGTGCAGCAGCCGACGTGTTAACTAACCATAACACGATATTTAACTTCGACGCAATCAGGAATAGGTTAGATTATACCTATGCTGATCAAAGACCACTGTATGTGTTACAGGACGAGATGAAGAGACTCACACAAGGGAAACACAACTTGAGCGAATTCCATGACAATGTAAACAGAGCCCTGACACTAATCACGTCAAAAATATCTATGTCCGGTCACAGCCTAGAAGTAATCAAGGTAATGACTGATGAAGCAACACAAGAGGCGGTGAGAGTGTTTAAAGACGGAATAAATAATTCATATATTCGCTCCACTCTATATGGAAATCCTATAAGGGATCTAGAGCATGCTTTTGCAGTAGCCCGCACCATTGAGCACGATGACGAACATCGAAAGTTACGACTAAGCTACGCTCAGCCGAATAACCATCCAACCAACAATAAACACTATCATGAGAAACAACATCACCAAAGACGTCCCATGTATCAGCAGAAATACAACGATAACCAACAGTCAGCACAATTACCAAAACCAGAACCCATGGATACATCGTCGGGGAATACGGCATTCCGGCAACCAACACAGCACCAAAACAACTACTACAACGGGAATAGGTATTGGAAAAGACCATATAGTGGGCAGTTCACCAATCAACATCAACAACCAAAAAACATGCGGAACAACAACTTAACATCCGAAGAAGACAACTCTAGCACGATTGTAGAAACAGGTAGACAAAATCATTTAACTATTAATTATTTAAACTAATAAACGGGTTGCCCAGTATAGTAATGAATGATGGGAAAATAAACTATAATGTTTTAGTAGATACAGGTGCAACCCATAATTATGTTAAGAAAAATTTGAAATTCAGTTTGACAAAAAAGGTAAAGCCAATACAAGTAATATCAATGCATGGTAATTCAATGATAAACACAAAGCAAACTATTTGGTTTATGAATAAGGAACTAGATTTCTTTGAAGTAGATAAAATAAACGGATTCGATTTAATCTTGGGATGGAACGGAATGAAAGAATTAAACGCAGTAATAGATTTGAATAAAATGACATTTGAGGCATTGAGGAATCCAGAAAGTAGGGAAGAAAATTATGTAAATCACATTATAGGGATAAATACTTATAAAGCAGAAATCGATAGGTTAATGAAGGACAATAATGGCATAGGACCATTACCCTTCACTACAAGGATTGAAGCTAGCATACGGACAGATACCAAGGATCCTATATGGACCAAACAATATACAAGCAACATAAATGACGTAGAATTTGTAAATAAAGAAATCGATAAATTATTAAAGGACGGAATAATACAAAAAAGTTACAGCCCATACAACTCCCCCATGTTAACGGTACATAAGAAAGGCATGGACGTAAACGGAAAACCTAAGAGACGCATGGTCATAGATTTTAGGAAATTAAACGAACACACAATCACAGACAGATATGTGATACCAGACATAAATATCACACTGCAAAACCTAGGGAAAGCTAAGTTCTTTACTACACTTGATTTAGAATCCGGTTTTCACCAGATTAGAATAAAAGAAAGCGACAGGGAGAAGACAGCCTTTTGTGTAAATGGAGGCAAATATGAGTTTGTTCGAATGCCCTTTGGGTTAAAAAATGCCCCATCTATTTTCCAAAGATGCGTGGATGATATCTTGCGCGACTTCATAGGCAAGTTCGCATATATTTACATTGACGATATAATCATTTACTCCTCATCTGTTGAAGAGCACATGGAACACATACGAATTATTTTTAATGCATTAAATAAAGCTACTTTAAAAGTATCCAATGAAAAATCTAAATTTTTTATGGAAGAAGTAGAATATCTAGGGCATATTGTTAGGCACAATAGGATTGCAACTGATCCTAACAAAGTAAAAACCATAGAAAATTACCCAATACCAGAAACCCTGAAAGATCTTAGAGGATTTTTAGCAAATGATAGCAAAACCCTTGACTCTATACCTTAAAGGAGATAATTCTCATATCGGAAAAAATAAAAGTAAAAACACAAAAATTAGTTTAGACCAAACGGCCATAGAAGCTGTAAATAAATTAAAAAACTGCTTAAAGGAACAAGTAGAATTATACCAACCAAATTATGAAAAAGCTTTTGAACTCACTACGGACGCTTCCAATATAGCCATTGGAGTTGTACTGAGTCAAAACAGGAACCCAATTTATTTCTTATCACGCACACTTAGTGCCACTGAACAGAATTACAGTACGAACGAGAAGGAGTTACTCGCTATTATATGGTCACTACAAAAATTACGAAATTACATATACGGCATAGCCGACTTAACCATATATACTGATCATCAATCGTTGACGTATGCTATATCAGACAAGAATCCGAATCATAAATTAAAGAGATGGAAAAATATTATCGAGGATTACGGAGCAAAAATTATGTATAAACCTGGTGCACAGAATGTCGTAGCCGACGCCTTGTCACGACAAATAATTAACACATCATCTATAGATACTGTACATTCATCCGATAGTTCATTCAACGACATAATGAAAGCAGTGACTCAACCGCTAAATGCCTACGGCACCCAAATAGAATTAGTACCAAACACACAGAAGAACGAGACACGTACATGTATTATGTTTCAAAGTAAAGTACGTCATACTATAAACTTCATCGATGAAAATTATCTGATATCCGAATTAAAGAAATTTTTGCAGCCACAAAAAATCGCAGCAATACATACAACAGCTGAAAATTTATTTAGGTACGGTCAAGTTATAAAGAACACATTTGCAGGCATAAAATTCGTGTACACACCAAAGAAACTTGAAGACGTAACACAACCAGATAAACAACTAGAATTAGTCAAACAAACACACGAACGAGCACATAGGGGATACAAAAACAATATAAAAGAACTACTAGAACAATACTATTGGCCGAACATAAAACAACAATGTAAGGCATACAACAAAAAGTGCACAGCTTGTCTATACGGCAAATATGAACGGAACCCCATGAAAGAACCATTAAAAGAATCAGATATACCAACACAACCAGGGGAGTACATACATTTAGATATTTATTTTAATGAACACAAAATATATTTAGCAGCAGTAGACAAATTTTCAAAATATATAACTATCAGAGAACTAGACTCAAAAACAAATATGGACAAAAGAGTAGAAGAAATTATTATCAACAATTTTCCGAACTGCAAGCGACTCATGACAGACAACGAAAGTTGTTTAAATACAGCTATGATGAAGCAAATGTGTATAAAATATAAAATCAACAAAATACAGACACCAGTATTTAGATCAAAGGCAAACGGTCAAGTAGAACGAACGCACAACTCTATATCTGAGTTAGCAAGAATTTTAAAAATAAAGAACTCTACATCAGCAACCGAAGAATTGTTCACAGCTGTAAAAGAATTAAATAACTCAACTCACACTGTCACAGAAAAAAACCCAAGGATATACACTTTAACCTAATAACATACAATAAGGAAGACATAGTGAAAAAACTAAAAGACGCATCAGAGAAAACGTTACAACGTCTAAACCAGGGAAGTAGACACAGAACATTCAAGCAAGGAGACCAGGTATTGGTGTTAAGAACGAATATCAGAAGTAAAAGCGACAGCCGTTATAAAAAACACATAGTGCAGGAAGATCGCGAGGACACGATTTTGACTAAGGAAGGGAAAGTTATTCACAAAGATAGCATAAAAAATTACACACTTACAGAAAACGATAATGAATTACCTGAAATTACTAGCCATGGTTATCATAATCGCAATCCAGGCAAAGGGAGATACCAAGGTAACAACCATAACTGACAGGAAGTATATTTTGACTAGAAGCGACGACGTATTATTGTTCGATGAATTTTCTCATCTATTTCATATAACAAATTTGACAAAAATCCTTGCACCTTATAATCAAATACTGGAAGGGAAATATTCTACAACTACGGAAGAACTTATCTGGATACGAAAGATCAAAGTATTAGAAGAACAATTAAGTGAACACGTTATACATAAGAGAGGATTAAATTTTTTGGGATCAGCGTTAAAATTTATCACAGGAGTGCCAGATCATGACGACGTTATACAAATAGAAACAGCAATTAATACCCTTATTGAAAATAATGAAAAACAGAAAATAATCAACTCTAGATTTGATAAAATTTTAGAATCCTTAGGGAAACAACGCATAAAAAATCATATCCTATTGGAACAAATACATGACAAATTGCTGGTACTAGTGCGAACAATAAATGCAGCCAAAAATAATGAATATTTATCAGAGGCTCTGGATTTGGAAGATTTGAAAAAAATAGTAGCACATGAACTAACAAATATTCCAATTGTAAATATAATGGAGTATTCGGATGTATACATTGCCAGGACATCAGACTCATTTATAACCATTTATAAATACCCTATATTGAATAACTATTGCAATCTCTTTAAAATTACGCCTATCAGTTCAAATACGGACAAATAGTAACAGACAAAGTCATAGCTAGGTGCCATCATGAGTATATACGAGTAAAAAATTGTAAGAACTATTTAGGAAAAAACATTTGTGAACGTAACAATGCTACAAACGACTGTATCATACCATTACTAGAAAACAGGGATTCAAAATGTACAATTATACAAGAATATAACAAACCTTTTCAACAGATAGATGATGGATTCATACTATTAGACGGCATACATACAATAAACAATCAAAATACATCAGGAACCGTTTTAGTAGAATATACAAACGAGGTAAAGATAGACAACATTACATATAGAAATATACACGACCAACTACTGGAAGCAATCCACAATAAACATACAGAAGATTTTGAAATAGAAAAAATTATGTATTCAGGAAGCGAATACGTTTTTAACAATTTAGACTCGTTAAAAAAATTTTTTATTCCTGTGGAAAAACACCCAGTAAAATCATTTATTTACTTAACATTAACTATATTAGGAATCATCAGCATTATATCCTTGTCATTAAAGATATTTAAATATTGTATGATTTATAGACAGAATAGAGTTAACGAGAACTTTAGAGTTTTGTATAACAGAGAATTAGAAAAACTTGAAAGAAACAAAATCGGGACGATTTAATTTAGGAAGGGGAGAGTTAAGGAATGCTATCATTAAATAATAAATAAAAAATAGTTAAGTAAATCTTAAGCATGAACTAACCAAAACATGTCTACTAGAGATAAACATATTGTAAGAATAATAAGAAATACATATGAATAAACATATTTTCTCTAAATAGAAAGTAAGAAACAACCTTGTAATAAAAGATAAACATATTTTCTCTAAATAGAAAGTAAGAAACAACCTTGTAATAAAAGATAAACATATTTTCTCTAAATAGAAAGTAAGAAACAACCTTGTAATAAAAGATAAACATATTTTCTCTAAATAGAAAGTAAGAAACAACCTTGTAATAAAAGATAAACATATCTTTCGAAATAGAAAATAAGAAAACAAAATTGTAACAAGAGATAAGCTAAAACAAAAACAATTGTAGTAATATTTGTATCAATAACAAAGGATGTGTTCTTTTTGATGAGATAAACACTAATAACCAATTTGTGTACCTAAGATTAAGAATAATTATAAATATGACTGACAAACAATTTTGACAGTCAGTCTAGTATTAACATAGTTTAAGAACAACTCTAGAATTAAGTTCTATTAATAATAAAAAATTTAAAGGCACTAGTTGAGTGCCATAAAATAAATTTTTTTATTTAACAAAAGACAAGAGTCTTTAACTAGCTTGGCTTTGAGCACTGCCGTGCGCTTAGATTTATTTTAAATAACTACATATTTTAGAAATAATTTCACTTCATCTCTTAAAACCCAAAGAATGTGTTCAACTTCTGCTTCCTATTTTTAAAATTTTACGTAATGTGTTTTGTACGCGAGTACTTCAATTTGGCAATCAAAAAAGTAAGTCATTATATAGCAAGTAGTTCAGATGGTAATGTCTAATTTTTTGCTGGGATGAAATAGAAATTCCAGTTGGATCATATGAGTTAAATGGTATAGCTGAAATACTAAAAATGAAAAATTGTTAAATTGTTGCTGAAATTGTTAAATTTAGGTAATTAAAATTTGAAAATTGTTAAATTCTTGGAAATTTGTGAAATTTTATGCCTACGAGGGTGGTTCAATAGGTCCGTCTTATTTTTTGTTTACATAAGGAATTTTTTTGTTTACATTAACCCTTGTGGGAACTGGTGATTTTTTTTTTGGGTTGCATTAATTGTGATAACGGGTGATTTTTTTGAGGTTTTTTATGAGTATATATTTCTACGCGAAAATCATGAAAATGATTTTTCCTAATACCAATCGATGATTATTAATTTTTCCTAATGCCTACGACAATGCATGATACTTTTTCCTAATGCCGACGGCAAAACATGATAATTTTTCCTAATGCCGACGGCAATGCATGATTATTATTTTTTTCAAATGCCGACGGCAGTGCATGATTATTATTTTTTCAAATGCCGACGGCAAAACATGATTATTATTTTTTTCAAATGCCGACGGCAAAATACTGTTATTATTTCCAAATGCTGCAGAAAAAAAAGCAATGTGATCCGATCACAGAGGAGATGTGTAAGCATCTAGTAATGAAATTTTATTTTTAAGTTGGAAGTACTTATGCTTTTGGTATCTTTTTTTAAATTAATTAATTAAAAGTATCAAAACTTTCAATATTGTAAATACATAGGAATTTGCTGGTTTTTGTTTGTTTTATTAAACTTATTTGATTAGTAAATAGGCACACTGTAGTATGTGTATATGCACTGCATTCAAAATTGCAGTAAGCAGTAAATTTACTGATTACTAAAAAATTCAGTAAATTTTTACTGCTAATGAAATTTAATTTGCATTACCAGTAAAATCGTAGGGCCGTAATCATAATAAAATTGTAGCAAGTGGCAAATTTTTTCATTCAAACTTTGAAATTTTTGTATGAAAAACATGTAGCCACTTGGTAGAATTTCATTATGAATACGGGCATTACTGATTACTGAAAATGCAATGCACCTCATCATATAACAAATCATTTAGGCAATTTATAAAAATTGTAGAAAAAATTTTTAGTAATCAGTAAAAATGTACTTCTTAAATTTTTTTATTATTTTTACTGAAACTTTAGTTGTACTGCAGTGCTCATCTATGGTAAATGCCTTTACTTTTACTTTTTAATTTTTAATTCCTGCTGTTCATCGTTTAGTTGTTGCTGTTCTTGTTGTTGTGTACGCATTGCAATTAAAATAAATTCAGTAAAGTTCGACTTTGACTCGCGCACATTCGGTTTTGATCATTTTTTTTTGATTTAGCTTTCTTCCTTTTTTAAGTTTTTTCAGTTTAAACGATTTGTTTTCAGGTTTATCGCTTTTTCCTCGTTTTGGGGTTTTTTCTCTTTTTGGGTTTTTTTAATTTTCGCATTTTTTTTTTCATTTTGGCGATTTTTTTTATTTTGGCGATTTTTTCTGTTTTTTTTTCATTTTGGTAATTTTTTGTTTGTTTTTGGGGTTTTTTTATTTAGGCGATTTTTTCATATTGGCGATTTTTCTGCTTACGGATTTTTTTTCATTTTGGCGATTTTTCCGGTTTTTCGCAATTTATTTTAGTCCTAGAGATTTTTTTTAATTTGGGGCTTTTTTCGTTTTGGCGATTTTTGTATGTTTTTGGCAATTTTTTATATTTGGCGATTTTATATTTTATTGATTTTTTAGTTTTACCGTTTTTGAAAATTTCAAGAGTTTTGCTCTTACGGTTTCAAGATACAGCAAGCTGTCAAAATTACAAAGTCAAAATTGCATTAACTGATGGAACACCCATTGATTTAAATTTTTTAAATTTAGTGTTAATTTTTGTAGTCTGTATTAAAATACACTAACTTTTAAAATTTCAACTGTATATATGTACATACAATTGTATGTATATTACATAGGATTTTAAAATTTTTCGATGCTCGTTTTGGAACACCCTTTAGTTTTTAACTCTCATGTATTTGTTGTTGTAGTGGGCAAATGTCTACACATTGTGTCCAAATTTCAATTCCGTAGCTCTTACGGTTCGGTGAAAATGAACCGTATGGTGTACGGAAATATACAGAAAAATAACCGGCGGCGGCGCACCGTCGGCTTCGAGCCGGTCGACTTGTTTCTTTGCTTGGTATTGCTTCTTTCAAACACTATTGCACTCATACATTGCTCACACCCAGCGTTGCCGTTTTGATTACTTGTAACCAAAATTGGTTACTTTTTTTTCCAATGTGTACTTGTACTTTTGTACAAGTACTTTTTGTACTTTGTACTTTTTTTCCATTTTGGTTACTTTTTTTCAACACAAAAATAACCATTTCTTATGCATATAATATGTACTAGTGTCCTGCACAAGACTATTTATAAGACCTTTCAAGACATGAGAGATTTTTTCAAATGCTTTACTACAGCAAAATATTCTAAAAGAATCGCTAAGCAACACTGTTGGCAAGTAATTTTTTTCGGTGGTTTGTCTTGCCAGTAGTGTTGTTTAGCGATTCTTTTAGAATATTTCGCTGTAGTAAAGCATTGGAAAAAATCTCTCGTCTTGAAAAGTCTTGTAAATACTCTTGTGCAGGACACTAATATGTACATATGTGGTATGTTAAATTTGCATATAACTAATTATCTTGATAAAAGATCACAATTTAAGCGTTTTTACTACGTTGTAAAGACAACACTGCATAATCAACATAGCGTTTAAAAAAATACATGTCTGTCTCTGAACAAATCAAGCCTGGGGGCCAACTCTGTAATTCGAAACGAAAGAAAAGGCTTTCGAATTTACATGTTATAAGCATACAAATTCGAAAGCATTTTCTTTCGTTTGGAATTACAGAGTAGACCCCATGGTTTCAAAAATCAGATGCATTCATGGTTGCAAAATCTTTAAACGTCAAACACTATGTAAAAAGTTAAAAGCGAATTTTTTTATTTGAGTTTGAGAGCGTAATGGTAGGTACAGACTTAGCAACCTGTTTATGCAACCAGGCAGATTGCATTGTCGGTCGCATAGTGTGTAGTCTTGTTTATGGTTGCATTCGAAGTTGCTTTCGAAGTTTCGAAAATATCAAAATGTTTTGATGTTTATGGGTTGCATTGGCGGTTGCATTGTAGGTTGCATAGTCTGTATCAAAATATGCAACATGAAATATAAACGTATTGCGTAAACACATTGCAAAGTGTGTACCCACTATAACAAGCAGGGAACGAAGCCGATCGGCTGTGAGTCGGCTAACAGCCGCCGCTGGAAAATTTTCTAAATTAGAAGTAAGTGCTGATATGGTCATAGTTGAAATTTGGGACGCGGTTTCAAAACATACAAATGGATTGAACGAAAAATGTTTTTATGATTTAATTAATTTAATGTAAAATTTAATGTCACTGCCACACAGCTGCTGAAAGGATATTTTCGCAGCTAAGTCTAGTTAAAACTAAATATAGGAATAAGCTCGATTTTAAGACTGTAAACTCAATAATGCAATCTAAAGAATTGTGCATCAATCGAAACAATTCCCATTATGTTTGGTCTGCCAAAGATTTGTTTTAATATTAACAAACTTAACTTTATCTATACAGTCTTGTGTTTTGATAACGAATGTAATTAAATTACATATTATTTGTTGTTACTAAAAACATTTTTGGTTTGGAATTTCTAATAAATAAAATAGATGCACAGTTGAATAAAGACGCTTGTTTTGTAAAGATTATTGTTTGAGGTTTTCAAACTTATTACACTATGGAACATTTTTGGGATTATTGTCTGGGGGGTGAGAAATTCCAAGTCAGGGTGATGGTACTAGGTCAGTATAGTAAAACCCTCAAAGGGTTTGGCGTTCGTATGTGTCAGTTTTTTTTATGACCTTTTAAATTTTTTCCTTATCTTGATGTTTTTTCGCTTAGTTGTAACATTTTGGCAAAAACGTAGTAGAACCACTTGTCCGATTTTGATGAAACAAACTCAAAAAAATTTAGAATTACAATTTCTTTAATCCGTTCATATAACGTTTTTCCTTATAATCAACAGTTTTGCCGGTAAAAATAAATTTGTGGAGGCAAAAAAATATTTTTTTGCCTAAAAATTAAATTTTTTTTTTTAAATTCATAAAAAATCCAAAACGGAAAAAAGGATCAAGTGCTATTAATTTCGTGTAAAGTCACATAACCTATAAACAAAATGCGACATAGATCATAGAAATCGATTAACGCGTTCTGCTTTTATTTACAATTAAGTGAAGGTATCCCATTTTGACAAGAATATTGATATTTGTTTTTATTCAAAAAAGTGTCATTTATCGCCTTTTTTATAAATTTTCCCCAATAACTCCAGACTTCTGGCCATAAACTACTAAAAAAATTAAGTAAACATTTTTATAATTTTTTATTTTAATTTTATTTATTTATTTTTATTTATTTTAATAAATATTGCCTAGACTTTTTCGATGGTGGTTGTTCGGGACTAGTGGTATCGCATTCATCGCTATCATCAGTTTCTGAACCACACATAATGTCAATGTGTGACTCCACTGTTGGCCCTTCTGCATCTCCTGAAAATTCTTTATCATCAAGATCATCCTTGTCTTGCCACACAAGCTTACTCCACCAGCAAATTTCCGCAATTATTGCACTCGGCGACTTTTTGCCTCTATATCTGTAAGTTTTTGTTTTATTAAAATGAGTTTGAAAAAATAAAAAATCAGTATTACCTCATTTCAAATGGCATAGCAACTTGATGATAGCGTTCACCTTGTTCATCAGATTCGGTAGCCAATTGTTTGCTGAAGTAGTCCAGATGATGATTTAAATAATGGATTTTCAAGGACATGTGGACACCAATTTCCGAGAATGCTCTTAACATCCTTTCGACACAAACATCGTAGTTGTTAGAACGATGCTTTCCCAACAAGCCTTCTATTACTTCTTTGATTGCCTGCCATGCATTCAATTCAGCGTCAATCAAAATATTGTTGAATGCGTCACTTTTAATCAGCTTTCGTATATCTGGACCATTTAGTACGCCTGATTGGAAAAAATTAATTTGTTAAGATGGAAAATCATGGGAAATGCATGTGATATTATAACTTACCTTCTTTAATTTTACTTTCGCTGAGTCTCGGGTAAATTAGTTTCAAACACAAGAAAACTTCATCTCTTTTGGCGACAGTTTTGATAAAATTCTTAACAATTCCAAGTTTAATATGCAGTGGAGGCAGAAATATCTTCTCCTTCGGCACTATAGGCTCACGAATAATATTGGCCGTTTGTAACCTGCTGTGCTCTCTGAGTTGTGGTCCGAATGAGGCAATGGTGTTGCGGCACTTGCAACACCAACGTAATTATACGATTTTCTTATCCTTTTTGCTGCTCCTTTATTCGCACATGCATAGCAATTCAATGGATTGTGACCTTCGCCAGGATTAGTCCAAGTCATTGGGATAAAGAATGGCATACTTTCACGTCTTCTATTTTTCCAATCCATTAGACGGTTGTAGCAGCTTTTACACACTATATTTGGTACCCAATTGTCGTTCACTATAACATTTTGGTTGAAGTACATCTCGTATGTTTGAACAAAATCAGTACTGAAATTTCCACTTTTTTTATGTGTTGCGACACATTGACCACAGCAGTAGCAAAAGCTATTTATATCTGGCTTGCACAGTTCCATATTCTGTTCTCTTTTGTTCACTTTTAAAAAACTGGAGAAAAATCACTTTTACTGTTCGCGTTCGTCGGAATGACAAAAATCACAGAACCAGTGTGAGAAAGAGAAAATGTATAATGACAATGCATGTTTTATGTGAACATTACAGAACCAGTGTTGCCACATCAATATTTCTCTTTTAGTACAGTAGAAAAATATGAGAGAGTTAGGCTTGTGAGTGTCAATGTTTTCTCCAAATAATGTTGTGCATATCTGGAGCAAATTTTTGAAATTCATACATTTACCTAATTGTGAATAAATGAGAAACGCGTGCATCGATTTTCATAATCTATCCCTTTTTTTGCTCATGAGTTATGTGACTTTACGCGAAAGTAATTAGTTTTGGCACTTTTTTCCATTTTGGATTTTTTATGAATTTAAAAAAAAATATTTAAATTTTTAGGCAAAAAATACTTCTTTCCCTTCATACATTCATTTTTAACTTCGAAAGTGTTGCACATATAGGAAAACGGTATAGAAACAGATTAGAGAAATTGTAATTCTAAATTTTTTTGAGTTTGTTTCATCAAAATCGGACAAGTGGTTCTCGAGTTATTTTAAACTACGTTTTTGCCAAAATGTTACAACTAAGCGAAAAAAACACCAAGATAAGGAAAAAATTTAAAAGGTCATAAAAAAACTGACACATGCGAACGCCAAACCCTTTGAGGGTTTTACTATACTCACCTAGTACCATCACCCTGACTTGGGATTTCTCACCCCCCAAATTGGCTGTTGTACTGTGTTATTAGTATTAAGAGTCTTACTATAAACATACGGAGTTTGTTAACTAAATTCAAAAATTTTTTGGGTTGAAGTCTACTGACGAGTTCCACAAGCGGGAACGAAATGCATATAGACAATTGCTTAGCCACAAAAACAAGCCAATTTTTGAAATTTCCAATAATTTACCTGAAGTATTTTTTTTACAAATTTGATTTTATTGATTGTTAATTATAATAAGATATACTTTTAAAACTGAAATACAAATTTATATTATATGATTTTATATATTAACATATGTATGTATATTTTTCAACTGAACTACAAATAAAACAGTATTTTAAATACATAAAAATTTTAGTTACTTTTTTTTGCATTTGGTTACTTTTTTTTGTATTGTGGTTACAAAATTTTTTTGGTCGTGGCAACGCTGCTCACACCGATTTGACAATGCTGTGAAAGAAAAGCAAAGAAATCTCAGCAAAGAAATCAAAGTCAAAAGATATTTATTTACCCCCTAGCGTATAGATGTTTACATATCAAAAATTTTCAGTGTTGCCAGATTGCCGAAATTTGTTATCATAATACGATATCAGTAATATCAGAGAAAATAGGTTTGATGACTACTAGGCGATTGTCATACGAATCGTGGGAATGTGCTTGTGTGATTTCCTCACGCTAATAAATTGTTTATAAATAAAATAATATAATAATAGCCAATGTTGCTAGTGCTCTCAAATTAAATGTAATCTTAGAATTTATTTTCTTAAGATTAGACAGATAAATAAATAAATAAATAAATAAATTGTTTATAAATAAAATAGTTAAATAAATTATTTTATTTATTTATAAAACGTTCTCATGTATGTGAAGCCCTAATGCTTGTGTGTGGGGACTCCAGCTTGTTTATCGCTGGTAAGTTTGTATTTTGTTTATTTAAGAAATATATTTGTATGTATAATGCATCCATGTGTATGTAATTATGTATATAGGATGCATGTATGTATGTATGTGTATGTAAAGGAACTTCCCTGCAGTCAGACTGGTGCCAAGTGTCTCTATGTCAACACTAAAATTCTAGTAGTATTTACATTGTCTACAATTTCTCTTCTATTCGTCAGTATAAAAGAAATAGAGAAAACAGATGTGGTGTATTTCTGGTGGGTTTTGCAACAACTTGTCAATATACATAAATTTGTATGTACGTAAGGTATAGAAATGTACCAGTAAATGTCTGGTTGGTATGTCTCCATGTTCCCATAAGAACTATGAATTCACTACCTAGTCAATTGTTTTAGTGTTACTAGCAGATTTTCAATGACAAGCACATGCTAAATGTCTATAGCATAAAGTATTGTATGGGGAATAATTGAAGTGTAGTACTGGTGACAAAGCCAAAAGCGACTCAGTACATTTTCACTATTCGCACTTTCTGCAGGGTTGTGTCGAAAAATGTTAAAATTCCATGTAATATACATACAATTGTATGAACATATGTACATTGAAACTTGAAATTTGTAAAATTAGTGTATTTTTATACAGACTACAACAATTAACACTAAAATTTAAAAAATTAAAATTAAAGGGTGGTCCATCAGTTAATGCAATTTTGACTGTGTAATTTTGACAATTTGCTATATCTTGGAAACCGTAAGAGGCAAACACTTAAAATTTTTAAAAACGGTAGCACTAAAAAACCGAAAATTATAAAATCTCCAAACCAAAAAAAAAATCGCCAAAAATTAAAGATAAGATCGCCAAAATGAAAAAAATCGCCAAAATTAAAAAAAATTCTAACACTAAAATAAATCGCCAAAATTAAAAAAAAAAACGCCAAAATGAAAAAAACGCCAAAAATCGAAAAAAAATCGCCAAAACTGAAAAAATTGTTTAAATAAAAAAAAAACGCAAAAATGAAGAAAATCGCCAAAAATAAAAAAATTGCCAAAATGAAAAAAACGCCAAAGACCGAAAAAAATCGACCAAAACAGAAAAAGTGTCAAAACTAAAAAAAAGAGCCAGAACTTAAAAAAATCGCCAAAACCGAAAAAACACCAAAACAAAAAAAAAAAAAAACCGAAAAGACCCCATAAACGAAAAAATGCCAAAACTATATATTATATAGGATGAAGTTTGTATTAAATTACATATCTAGTGTTCGTACGGAACCCTTCGTGCGCGAGTCAGAGTCACGCTTTACTGAATTTATTTATTGAATTCTTTAGGCCAATTGGTCTCATTGCCATGAAGAAAAATTGATCCGTAGAATCATGTGGTGCATTTGCTTAATGCCTTGGGGCTCAATCCTCTTGAAATGTGGTCTGTAGTATTTTGGTTTGAGCTGACGTGTCACCATTGGGTGCTTATAGTTAATTCTTGTATTTTGGTGATGCAATTTGCTACAAACGTGTGGAGTGATGATGGCTGTGAATTGATCCAGTTAAGCACTATTTCTGAGTCAGCCCAGAAATATCTTTTAAGACCTTCAAAAAGGAGCTCCTTTCCTACTCTTGTAGCTAGCATTGCCCCTAGAACAGTACGACATAGTTCTAGTCTCGGCAGTGGCAACCTTTTTAATGGAGCAACTCGAGATTTTGCACACAACAGCCTAACAATAATTCTTTCATCTTGCAACCTTGAACGTAGGTAGATGGCAGCTCCATACGCCCTTTCAGATGCATCAACGAATGTATGTAGTTGTGTGTGAGTCGTTATCTTACCGTTAAAGATGTGTCTTCCAGTATATACGAGGTTTAGCTCTTTCAGGTTTTCGCGGAATGTTCTCCATTCTGAACTCAATTTTTCCGGCAATGGATCGTCCCATGTAACTTGTAACTCCCACAGCTTCCGTATAAAATATTTTGTAGCCACTACTACTGGCCCTGCAATGCCTAATGGGTCGAATAGTCTTGCCACATCGGATACAATGGAACGCTTAGTTATGTTTTGGTTGTCTTGGATGTTTGTCTTTAGAAAAAACTGATCTGACTTTGGATTCCATGTAAGTCCATTTCAAAAATGGGCTTGGATGTCATTTCGAGTGGGGAGCCCACTTATTGGCCTACTGACATACAAAAAATTCCGGATGTTATAGATTTTGGCGTCATAAAAAATATCTCTAGGGATTTAATTCAAGTTCCAGCTTCTCTTGATCTTTTGTCCGATCACTCTCCGACGATCATTACAATTTGTAGTCCCTTAAGAAGTAACTTACCTGACCCATATGTGAAGATGATCAATCGTGTTAATTGGCTGGGGTTCAAAAAATATCTCAGTAGTCATTGTACGGAAAACATTACGCTTAGAACATCCGATGATATTGAATCTAACGTTGCCAATCTCAGCGAGAATATTAAAAAGGCTGCTGAACATGCCATTATCTCCCATCCGCAGACTGGGCTTAATAAAATTTATTCTACAGACATTGAACGTCTCGTACGTGAAAAAAGAAGAGCTAGAAGGGAATGGCAACAGCACAGATCACCACAAAATAAAATCATATTTAAAGAGTGCACCAAACGACTCCAAGAGTTGCTTGCGTCTGAAAAAACTGCATCTCTTAAAAATTATCTGGAAGGTCTTGATGTCACACCAGCGTCTAATTACTCTTTGGGGCGCGCTGCTAGAAAGCTTAAGACACCCATTGAGTATAAGCCACCTCTACGCACATCTACCGGAAGTTGGGCAAGAAGCGATACAGAAAAAGGTAAAATATTTGCTGAGCACTTAAAATCCGTTTTTACGCCAAACATATATACTGGTGTTGCTGATTTGCCGAATGTAGTCACTCTACCCCCTCAACACATAAAGTTTAAGACGCGTGATTTACAAAAATTAATTTTCGAACTCAACCCGAAGAAAGCTCCGGGTATTGATGGAATTAGTAATCAGATGCTCATAAGTTGCCTCGTATTGAAATTAGAATCCTGTTGTTCATTTTTAATTTTTACGACTGGAGTATTATCCACACAGCTGGAAGCTTGCGAAGGTTAAAATGATTCCAAAGCCGGGCAAAGATCTAACCAAGGCTGAGTCATATAGGCCAATAAGTCTACTATCAACTATGTCAAAGCTTTTCGAAAAACTAAATTGTCCCCAATTCTAATTAGTAGTGGGTGCATACCAGACCATCAATTTAGTTTTAGAAGTCAGCATAGCACCATTGAACAAACTCACAGACTGGTTCAATTTATAAGAAGAACTTTTGAGGAAAAAAAGTATTGTTCTGCGCTCTTTATTGATGTTTCCCAGGCATTTGATAAAGCGTGGCATGAAGGCCTTATTTTAAAATTGAAGACTTACTTACCAATAAACATTTTAAATATTTTGGAAAGTTACATTATTTCCCGTAAGTTCACTGTTGTGGAAGGAGACTTTACGAGTAGGCCTGAAACTATTTCATCCGGTGTGCCACAGGGGAGCATACTGGGACCAGTTTTATATTTGATTTATACTTGTGATATGCCTGTGAGCAGTAGTATCCATACTTCCACATTTGCCGACGATACAGCCTGCCTTAGTATGCACGAAAACCCTGATGAGGCATCCCGCAAACTCCAGGAACACATTAGCCAGATGGAGCTTTGGTTAAACTTATGGAGAATTAAAGTCAATGAACAAAAGTGTGTCCATATAACGTTCACCCTAAGAAGAGATACTTGCTCCCCCATTCGGATTAACAATCAAGTTGTTCCTCAACATTCACATGTGAAATATCTTGGTATACACCTTGATCGACGACTTACGTGGAAACACCACATTGACTCTAAGTTAACTCAAATGAAACTTAAATTAACTCAGGTACATTGGCTGATTGGTAGAAATTCAACACTTAGCCTAGACTGCAAACTTTTAATATACAAGTCGCTTTTAAAGCCAATATGGTGCTACGGAATTCAACTATCGGGCACTGCTTCAGCTTCAAATGTAGAGAAAATTCAACGAAGGCAAAATAAAATTTTACGCATGATAACATCGGCTCCATGGTACATCAAAAATTCAAATATACATCGCGATTTGAATATGCCACTAGTGACTGAAGAAATTGTAAAATACGCAGGCAAATATCTAACAAAACTCGAGTCACATCCTAATCCGCTTGCTCGTAATATTTTGAACTTTACTGGGCACATCCGCTTAAAAAAGAGAGATACACGGGCTCTAATATTCAACACTCTAGATGATGAAGCTGCTTGAAAACACTTTTTTCTTTTTGTTGCTTATCACTACTTATGTATTATTAATAACTATCACTAAGCTTATGTCCGACATTGGTCGGGCCTAATAATTTTTTTATAGACTTAAGATTTGAATACTTATTGTTAGTTCATATTTGAAGATACAATAAATAAAAAATAAAAAATAAAAAATGTAAGTCCCAGCACCTTAGTTGATTGATTGTCGAAGTCTAAGTTAACCTCCAGACCTTCCAGAGAAATACCATTTAGTAGTTAAGAATAATTGGCATACAATTTTCTTGGGTTGAATCCGGCTTCATGGAGCAATTGCGTGAGTTCCTGTTGTATCTTAATAGAAATTTTTCTTTAACGTATACGCCCCTAGTGGGTATCTTTCCATGTTTTCTTCGGCCAATTGTTGTAAGCACTTTGTTGCAAGATACGTTGCTGCTATTCAGCATGTACGTTGAAATAGCTTCAGCTGGATTCCTTCTCCAAAGAATTAATTGCATGTTACGGCTCGCTGGATAAAGTAAAACTTGACGGCACATGTCCGTGCAAAATACAAATAATGGCATCCGAAAACATAGTAACATACCGTATAGGTCGCCTTGAGTGACAGGACCGATGTGTAAAATGTCGTTCAACGATAGTCCTGAAGTAGATTTTGCCGAGGCATTGAATATCACACGAAGCTTGGTGGTGCTACTTTTTAGTTTTAGCACGCAATGATGAGGAATGTAAAAGTGGGGTCATGTGGCTCAGTGCATCGTATTGATCCATGAACTTAATGTATAAGGATCGTAGGTCTTTATCTCTGAATTGTCGTCTCTCTAACGCATGAAATCTTGAGATTGCCATGCTCTTTGTCTCACCTAGATTAGTTGAATTGTTTGGAAATGGTAGTCTGGCAATAAAACGTCCGTATTGACTTCTTGTTGTATTTTGTGTGAAGTGTGTTTCACACAGTAGTTCCTAAATTCTCCACTCTCTAAAACTGCTGTATTAATTCGCTTGTGTCACTTGTTTCATTTTCACCATACACTACACATACTGCAGTTTCGCTGGCTTTCTTGTTTAATTTTCTACTGACAACCCAACCTAGTTCTGTGTTTTGTAATATTGGTAGATCATTAGCTTAGTGAATTTTGCCGGAGATCAGCAGTTCGAAATAATATTCGGCTCCCAGAAGTACGTCGATATTACCACCCATGCTAAACTCAGGGTCAGCGAGCTGAATGTTCTCTAAAATCGGCCATAATGAGTGATTAAAATCCCTTGTAGACTGGACAGGGATGATATTGGGAAAAACAAAGGCATCGAGCAGAGTTTTGTACCCACTTTTTGTTGACTGTAGACTCACATTAACACGTTGATTAGATTTTTTCATTGACTTCCGTTGCCTTTTATCCGTATGATTGCTTCTGCAGGCTTAATGTTTAAGCGTTTCACCAATCTGGTGGCTACAATGTTGATCTGAGAACCGGAGTCCAGTAGTGCCTTAAACTCACCGATTTGTCCATTCTTACCCTATATTCTGACTCGAGCAAATGCCAATAATACATAACCCTGTCGGGTACCAGATTGCTGAAGGGATGCCACAGTTGATGGAGCATGAAACTTCTGGAAGCTCTGCTGTGAGTTCTCTGATATGACTTGATCGATGCGCACTAATATATTGTGTTTTTGTTTGCATTTGGTCAAATGTTGTGATGGGCACACCTTGGCAATATGGCCTGGTTTGAGACAATTTACAGGAATTTAGGAAGCTTTGACATCTGTATAATGAATGCAGGGATTCGTATCAAAAGCCTAATTTCTTGTCCCTTGTGATTGAACTTGCAGCTGCGGACGAATACGTCTTTGTGACAAGATGTTTGTTTTTCTGCCCATTGTCTCCAAAGACTGAAATCTGGTTTCAAGAAATTTGAGAAATTCTATTAGTGCTGGAATTTCCTTTGGGGATGACAATGATTGCTCAAACAGCATGCACGTTCCTTTATCTAGATTATTCATGACTATGTCAAGGACTATAGGGACCCATGAGTTTGTGCCTACCCCTAAATTGTTGAGTGCTGCGAGAGTTTCTTGTGTGTTGTCGTGCAAGTTTTTAATTGCGGAAGCAGATGGATTTTCCGATAATTTGCTTTGCCCTGTGAGTTTGTCTAGTAACGTGAATGTCAAAACTCTCATGTTATTATACCTTTCTTGAAGCAAATTCTATGCTGTTGTATAATTTGCTTCAGCCAACGATAGGTGTTGAATAAGGTTCTGAGCCTCACCCTTCACATTAGTCTTCAAGAACCACATTTTCTTTATTGTAGGCATCGGGTTCTTATAAATGATTTCATTGAATAGCTCAGAGAATCCACGCCATTGCAAGTAGTCTCCATAAAAGTGTGGTATTGTTACGTTCGGTAGATGGACTGAAGATTCTTGTAGATTTGGTGACACGGTTACCTCTTGTCTTTCTTGGACCTTAATGTACTTGTCCTCAATGGCGGTTTCTTCTAACATGTACTTGTTGAGGTCATATCCTAAGTTATCGGCACAAATTTTTCCATGTAGCTGTTGTATGGTGGTGATGTGACTATCTATATTCCTAAGTTTTGACTTGATGTATAGGTGGGAAATCCCGGAATCTTCTTCCAGCAATTCCAGCTGGGACCCTTGGTTGTTTGCAATCTGGCGTGTTGCTTAAAGTGCCTACTAATGACCTTAGTGTTGCCGTGGCAGCTTCAATCTCTTCTATGGCCTCGCTGTGCCTTTGGCCAATTTTTTCATATGGGCCACTTTGTATATATGGATGATCCTTTGTAACCGATGCTGTTCTCCGAATCGTACTGTCATTTTGCTAAAGTGTTTGCCAAATCCTGGGTCTTCCGTTCGTAGTACTCCAGAGTTCTTTCTCTCTTTGGACGTTTTTCTTTTGCGTTAGCAATTAACTTATTAATTTTCGCCGCCGCGTCGTCTTGCCGCTTTACTATCTCTTCTATGGTAGCCATGGTCTTATCCTTGACAGGAGCACGTGTTCTTGAACCTTAGATGTCCTGACCCTTACCACTGGTGGGGGGAATCTTGAAATCACGTCGGGGTCACCAATGTTTCTTGGTCTTTAGTGATAATCAGTCCAAACACATAAATTTGGGCTGGCACTAAATTGTAATTAAAGTTTATCTTCTTCTGTAACTGATAATTTCGTTATTGAAATGCTGGTCTTACATACTAAATAACATAATCATACAATAATATTAAACTATAAAAGAAATGCATAATATGCAGAACTAAAATGTTAAAATTAATTGGAATATTTAATAAATGCAAGAACAAAAGTAGTATAAGTTTAAATGACCTAATTAAATTGAAAAATTCAACCTTTTGAATTGTACTTAACGAAATATAGTGCAAATGAATTATTAATTGAATAAAATAAAATGCAACTTAAGAATTATGAATCGACCTAAATAAATAAAATGATTTATCTCGTAGTGGATCGCAACAGTGAGACGGTCTACTGTTGATACGTCTAAATTAATTATTCCACATTCTATTATCTTTGTTCGTTTTGGTAGAGTATTCAACATGAAAACTCCTCTAAATTATGGAATATTAATACAGAAACGCTTTATGTCAACATCATATTGTTGTCTGTTGGGTAGCATCTCTAAGAGTTTTTTGGTTCCTCTTTGTAAACTAAACCATAACCCTTTTGATATGGTTTTAAGTAAGTTCTATTTTGTCTAGTTGCTTCATCAAATTGATTTTTTGCATTCTTTGTTGCATTTACAGCTTTAGCTATAGCGGCACCTCCAGTTGTTAGACTAGCAATTGCACCCAGATTAGTTAAAATCGGTATTAGAGGCAAAAAACAACCAATGTTTCAGACACGTATTACACGTGGTACTATAATATGAGATTTTCTTCCTTTTAAAGATTTGTTGATAGTTTTTCTTAACATTTTTCTTGTTCTTTTTATTATTTTTCTTTTTCTCCACACCCATACCAAATTTTTTTTGGCTTTCATTGTGTTAGTAAGCATATTTGCAATACAACTATCTTTTGATAAAACTCGATCCCAAGCTGAATTTTCAAGTATTTTATCAGCTTTATGTCTAGTGCTTAAATCCTTATTTTTTGAATAAGCTATATCGTGATCTTTACAAGCAGAGTCCAATAGATTAATTCCTTTATCACCTCGATTTAAACGTTTTTGTAGTTTTGTTCCAGGTCCACAGTACTGATATCCAGGAAGATGAAGTTCAACAGGTAGAGAGTTTATTATTTTATCTACTATACCTCCTCCAACGAAGGTGTTTTTATGACTAAACGTTTTCTGATATCGTATAACCATATTATCTGATTTTTTCTATAATAAGAGGTAACATTTATGAAATGTATTTAGTTACAAAAATGCAGTTAGTGAAACAACATAAAAATATTTTAGTTCGTAATATTGATGAATCATCTAATCAATCATCTTACCAAATTCTATTCGTGCTCTAATAGTGGGACCATTAAATTGTGGAAGGACTAATTTTATGATTGGCTTATTGGAAAGTCCTAATGGACTCAAGTTTGAAGACACTTATTTGTACTGAAAATCTCTTTATCAACCCAAATATGAATACCTGAAGAAACTAATTTCACCAATTAAAGGAATACATTCACCGATAATGAATCGGTTATTCCACCTGACGAAGCTAAAACTAATTCAATTATGATATTTGATGATGTTGCATGTGAGAAGCAGAATAATATACGTACATATTTTTGTATGGGACGACAGAGTTATGTTGATTCGTTCTACTTGTGTCAAACGTATACCAGAATTTCCAACAATTTAATAAGAGACAATGCAAATGTTATTATAATGTTTAAACAAGATGCGACAAATATGAAGCATGTTTATAGGGACCATGTTGTCAGCGATATCAGCTTTGAAAAGTTCCAAGAAATTTGGCGAGAGTTTTGGAAGGATAAATATGGTTTTTTAGTGATAAGCAAATATAATGAATTAAATTATGGTCGTTACAGTAAGCAATTTGACTATTTCATAACTATATAAACTACTGCTCATAAAATATTGACTTTAGTTATTAATCTAACTTTAAACTTGATGTATCTATTTGCTATAACCTCATCTGATACCTGATAAGCTGATCTGAAAACCAGACCAGCTACCTGAAAACCAGCTCCTGATAACCTGATCTGAAAACCAGAACAGGTGCCTGATAACCTGATCTGAAAACCAGAACAGGTACCTGATAAGCTGATCTGATAGCTGACACCTGATCTAATAGCTGATACCTGTTATTTGCTGCTAGTGAACATGGATGAGAAAATTTTAAAGCAGTTGGTGTTGATAAGAAATGTGTGGAAGAAAAAGATTCGTAGTATTAAAACTTTAGAAATAAATACACATGATTAACTAAGAGCTACACTTAAACCTATAACTGAACCTCTTAAGGAATTCAAAAAAAGTTCTAAAAATATTAAAATAATTCGCACGAAAGAAGAAAGTAACATCAATACAGAAGTTGATGTTAAGGCTCCCTCTAAATATGTGTACAAATTTTCAAATTATTTTTGTTTCTGGTTGATGAGCTCTCCTAATATTACTTCGTTTATTTCATTATAATTTGTTATTAACTGCTTTATATTTTTATTTTCTTATGATATGTTTTCTTATAGATGTACGTACATATGTACATACATATTTGTATATGTACTTACTACGTCATCATTTATTACGTGCATATCATCTGTAGAATTTTTAGTTTCTCGTACTATTACTGGATACCACCCTGATGAGACAATCCCAATAAGTAATTTTAATCTGTCCTCTAACATAGAGCTGGCGGATCCAGAGTTTTATCGCCGGAGAGGTATAGACATGCTTTTGGGCGCAGAATTATTCTTTTCAATTTTGTCGGTGGGACAATTTCGTCCTGAGGAAAATTCGCCAACATTACAAAAAACTCTGCTTGGATGGATTGTCTCGGGAAGCTGGAATCAGTCGAAGGCAAGCTCCAACCTATGACCCCAGAACAACAACATTGCAACGAAAATTTCTTAAAAAATGTTACGGTTCAAGGCGATGGCCAAATCATGGTCAAGTTGCCACTTAAAAGCAATCCTAAATATCTTGGGGAATCAAGGGATATCGCAGAACGCCGATTCAGATCAATTGAAAGAAAATTAGATAACAATCTCCAGTTAAAGGAGGAATACAAACGATTCCTAAAGGAGTACGAAGATTTAGGTCATATAACTCAAATTCACTCACCTGTACATGAACCCAGTTACTACATTCCACATCACTGCGTCTTACGTCCTGAAATTGTCTCAACAAAACTTAGAGTGGTTTTTGACGCATCATGTCGGTCATCCTCATAGCTATTTCTCAATGAAATAATGATGGTTGGCCCTACTATACAAAACACTTTATTAATAACTTTGCTTCATTTTAGGTGTCACCATAATGGTTTGACTGCTGACATTGTTAAAATGTATAGGCAGGTTTTAATCCACCCTGAAGACAGGAACTTGCAACTGATTTTATGGCGGGATGACAATTCGAATCCAATAAAAACACTCTCTCAACACTGTAACTTACGGTACAGCATCAGCTCCATATCTCGCTATACGCAGCTTACATTATGCGTCAGAAAGGTATCCAAAACCGCATGAAGTTGGTAACGCAGTCTTTACCACCGACTTTTATGTCGATGATATGATTACTGGGGCAGACGATATAAATACATTGCAGACCATCAAGAACGAAGTTACTGATATTTTAGCATATTCAAAATTTTCCCTCGAGTGGTTTGATCACGGTGTAAAAGAGGTTCATATTGATAATGACGTCACATCAACATTGGAAATCTCATGCCATCCTTCAGAAGATATATTCCATTTTACCTTTCGACCTAACAAAACATATTCAAAGAACACAAAACGGTCTATTTTACCTCTAACGTCTATATGCTTTGATCCAATTGGTCTTATTAGCCCCCTTATTATAAGAGCAAAAATTTTATTGCACAAAATTTGGCTCATAAAATGTGCTTGGGATGAGTCGTTCCTCAAGAAGTTGACACGGCATGGAACAACATTTCAGCAGCTTTTCATCAATTGCCGCAGCTAAAAATTAGCAGCTTTGTTCGAATGGCAAATTCAATACAAATGGAAGTGCATGAATTTAGCGATTCATCCATTAAAGCGTATGGCTGCTGTATACATTTTGTTTGTAGAGACTCATGCGAAAATTTTACAGTACACTTGCTGGCATCGAAATCTCGCGTCGCTCCATTAAATACAAGAACATTGCCCAGGCTAGAATTGTGTGGTGCACATTTACTAGCAAAGTTTTGGATTCAGCTGAAACTACCCCATTTCAAATTTATATTTTTGGTCTGACTCCCAAATTACCCTATACTGGATTAACAGCCATTGAACCTCGCTTTCAACATTTGTCAGAAATCGTGTTGCAGAAATCCAGGAGCTCTGGTGAAGTCTCGTGGCGGTATGTTCCTACAGACCAAAATCTCGCTGATTTAGTGTCGCGAGGCTGCACTGTATCCGAACTGTGTGAATCAATATGGTTCCACGGTCCACCATTTCTGCAAAAACCCTACAATAATTGGCCAATGTGTCAAAATATGGACCTTAGTGAAGATAAAATGCTTTTAGAGAAGAGAAAAACTGTATTAATTATTGGTATTCAAGAGACCCAATATATATTGCAGGCAATAGACAGATCCAGTAATTAAATTAAATGCCTGAGAATTATTTCTTTTGTCTTTCGAATTCAGTCAAGAAATATTTTAAAGGATCCAAATGTATCTTCAAACGAGCTAACACATGCTCTCTACAGAATCGTTTGGGTTATCCAGCAGCATAACTTTTCTACAGAATTTCAGCAACTGAAAGAAATTGGTGTCGTTTCAGGACAATTATCATCTCTGGCTCTGTATATAGAAAATACTTATGGAGTGGAATTAATCCGAGTGGGTGGTCGACTACTTAATTCGAATCTACCAGCACAAACAAAGTTTCCTCTACTTTTACCAAAAACTGATCCATTTGTCAACACAATGGCAACTCACATTCATCGGACAAACTTTCACGCAGGACCACGAGCATTAGTCTCATTGATTCAACAACAGTTTTGGATAGTAAATTGTAGATCATTGGCCATGCAAGTAGTTCATCAGTGCATTTCAAGTAACGGGTGTTGATTTTGCTGGTCCGATTTCGACTTATCTACGAATCCGAGGAAAACGACCTTATATGTGGTACATAGCAGTCTTTGTTTGCCTCGCATCAAAGGCTGTTCACCTGGAAGCAGTTTCAGACTTATCTAGTGACGCATTTATAGCCGCTTTAAAGCGATTCATTGGGCGTAGAGGTATGCCTTCGAAAATATATTGTGACAATGCCACTAATTTCGTTGGCGCAAAATCAAAACTAAAGGAGTTCTACTACAGTTTTTATAAGAAGGCAAATATATCACACGTTATTTCATATGCCGCATCAAATTCCATAGATTTTTGTTTCCTTCCTACCCGAGCACCACATTTTGGAGGATTGTGGAAGGCAGCAGTTAAGACCGCCAAGGGTCACTTGTTTCGAACACTATCAAATGCTCGACTTATATTTGAAGAGTTATGTACCGCTCTAGTTGAAATTGAAGCTGTTATGAACTCTCGCCCGATCTCATCCACATCAACTGACCCCAACGACTTGGAAGCCCTTACACCAGGTCATTTATTAATTGGTTGCGCTTTGAAAAGTATTCCTGAAAGGACTGAGTTTAATGCGGACATTTAAAGTCTTAGGCATTGGCAAAAAATAGCAGCCCTAAAAACTCATTTTTGGCAAAGATGGCATAAAGACTACTTAACTCAAATGCAATGGTTTCAATGGAGTCCGGCATGTTAGGCTCCCTCTAAATATGTGTACAAATATTCAAATTATTTTTGTTTCTGGTTGATGAGCTCTCCTAATATTACTTCGTTTATTTCATTATAATTTGTTATTAACTGCTTTATATTTTTCTTATGTGCATATATTGTACGTGAGCACATATAGATGTACGTTCATATGTACATACATATTTGTATATGTACTTACTACGTCATCATTTATTACGTGTATATATAATTACATGTTAACTGTCTGTGCACATATATATATATATACCTATGTTTATACTTACGTACTTATATACATAACGTTATAAATTCTGTTGCAAATTTTTGGAAGTTTACCGCTGATTTTATTATTATACTTTATACATAGTTTAGTGTCTTTTTAAAAGAACAAATAAAGCATTCATTGAATAAGCTTCAATTGAACTTATCATAATTTTTTCTTTGCGCAAAGTATATTGTAAGTCGTTGAAGTGTTTTACAATTTTACCTGGAAGAAATCAAGGATTGTCAAACTAGGCCATCCTCAAACAGTTGAAAATAATGCAAGTTTAAAGTCTGAAAAACCATTAGTCAAGATAGAGACAAGGACACCCAAAAAACTAGCAGAAGAGACAATATTTGATAATACCTTCTTATTTAATGATACTAATACTGAAAATGATGATGACGATGATGAAGATGATTTTTACTCACGGACTTCCAATACAGAAGATACTTATATTGACTTACCACTCTTAGAAGGAAGAAATGAATTAGATTCAAACTACGGTCCACATAAAGATTACAATAATGAATGGATATTCGCCGATAGTAACCTAAACCTGAATAAAGATAAAATACAAGTTGGTAGTCAAATATGGGCTCTAAAACCAGGACTATTTTCTCTAATGTTTCATAAAATACCGAAAAATTTTGATAAATTTGAAATTGAAATCTATGAAAAGATTTTAATTACTACTAATGCATAAAGAAGAGACTATAAACCTGATGGTCAAATTAAGGGTGCTAGAGAAGAACAAGGAGAATTTACCCGCATCAACAAGATCTAAGCCCAAAGGTAGCTATTTAGGTGATGGAATGATGCAATTTAACATCAATAAGAACAACTGGGAAGATCCAAATAAGATAGTAGATCGTATTCGACTACTGCTCGCATCACAAGGAGCAGGTAATACTAATCACAATAACGATATTGTATCAATTATTGAAGGAGTACGTGAAGCGATTATAATACACTAACTTTAATAAAGTATATAGAATATGTCTGTTGATAAATTTGGACAGTATTTAAACGATACTAGTAGCACAATTTCTTTGAAAAGTGCACCTAAACTGTTGGAGTTCTTTGTGGGTACGAACAACAACATTGATGTCTAAAACAAAAGAATCAAAAATGTTGCAAAAGCTCTGGAGGAAAACGATGTTATCAATAAATTATTTTTGCAACCTCAAATCCAAAAAATAGAAAAGAAATTATTAACATACTTTAAGGAGGACAATACTACAATACGAGAAGATATTCCAATGCAAATTGAGAAACTATAACGCGAAATAAAATTAGAGATAGAAGAAAATTATTGAGTTGAAAAAGATATTCTACAAATTAAAACATCCTTTGAAAAACAAATTGAACAGTTTAATGAAAAACTTTATAGATTAGAAAATTACATGTTTGTATTAATAGCTGAAAGTGCGTCAAGTAGATCACAACACTCTGCAAAAAATCTATAAAAACAACTTAATGTCTTCAAAACGAAATTTAGTAAACGAACTCCATAAGCAAGAAAGTCGTAGAGTGAGTCGTAGAGTTAAAATGAATGACACATTCTCAAAATTTGCATGGGCAGTACCGCTAAAAACAAAAACTGCACTCGAAATAACCAAGGCAATTGAATAAATCTTTGAATTGGGGCGAATACCAAAAAACTTACAAACAGATGATGGTAAAGAATTTTTCAACAAACACTTTGGAAAATTAATGCCTAAATGCCACATTAATCACTACTCAAAATATAGCAGTATGAAAGCATCAATAGTAGAACGATTTAAAAGAACCTTGAAAGGAATGATGTGGAAAGAATTTAGCTATAATGGTTCATGTAAGTGGATTGATATAAACAAAGATTAACTCAATGCATACAATAGAAAAGTTTATCGTACCATTAAAATGTGTCATATTAAAGTCAACGCAACAAATGAGCAAAAGCTGCTCATTTGAAAATATATAAAATGTCTAAATTTAATGTAGGAGATCATGTTTGCATAAGCAAATATAAGCACACATTTGGAAAAGGTTATACTCCAAATTGGACTACAGAAATTTTCACAATTACAAGAGTTCAAAATACAAATCCTGCAACATACATATTAGAAGATTATCTTGGCAATCCTATTAAAGGTGGCTTCTATACTGAGGTACCTTAAAAAACTAGATTTCCAAATACATATCTAGATGAAAAGGTTCTTAAAATTAAAGGGAAAGAGGTATATGTTAAAAGGATGGAATTTTCTAATCAACACAATTCTTGGATAAGTAAAGATGTAATATTATAGTTGGAAGAAAAACTAAATCAGCAACAACAACATCACAGCACGAACAATAATAGGATTAATATTAAGAAACTATTGTTAATTTTAAAATAAGAAAATTATATAAATATGTAAATCATGCTTATAAACCATAGTGTGTACTAAATTTTATTTATTTGTAATCAGTCTGTTATAATGTCAATAACAATTTCCTCCTATTCAAATACATGGTGCATATGAGTGTGCTCTAACTGATTTTCATTTATACAACAGTATTCCAAATGTAGACACCTACAACAATATGTTTCATATAGGGGAACATATAAATGAAATACCAATTGGATCTTATGAATTGGATGACATTGTTGATTTTATAGAAGAGCAATACAAACGACTCTGCCCAGCAAATAAGCATTTTATTGAAGCCAATAACAATACAATGCAAGTTAAAAATAATAGTTCCAAGGATCCTGTATATTTTAGAATATAGAATACAATTGGAAAACTTTTAGGATTCAATAGAAAAATCCTAACACCAAACAAATATTATTATTCCGATCTGCCAGTTAATATTTTTAAAGTGAATCTCTTGCGAATTGAAAGTAGTGTAATATTTAATATCTTTCCTAAAGATTCTACCTGCCCGATTATACCGGCGCTAATTAACGCCACTGGCTCTAAATGTTTTAAGGCAGATGAATGCCCTTGTTAAAGCAGATGAATGCTTTAATTTGTAATGAAGTAGGCGTGCGGCGTGTTTCTCATAAGAAATTTGGAAAACATAGATTCTGTATTGTTTATATTTATATATATAAGCACATGTGGTTATTAAATATGATTTATTCAAGTGCATTATGCTGCGGCCTTTGATCAGACCTGTGAGTGTCAAATAGCAGTTGTACAAAATACATATTTACGTTGCAGTCTGTCAATGCATTTATCTAACACTTCATGCAGCGGTATTTGCCCGAATGCATGAGTGTCAAATGTCCAGTACACAAAAATACTTTCAATGTAATTGGATGTTATGTATGCTGTTGACTTTAAATGTTTACTATACAATGTTGGTTGTAGTGATATTTAGAGCACGCTACACATCCACCTTTTATAAGAATGTTCCTACAAACTTTGGTTTTTATGGACATTCTTTTACAAGCTATATTTTATTTTCAATATGTTTATATCTAGATGTTATTTTAAAATTACTTACATGATCATAAAAAAATATTTGTAATGGATAAAAAATATTTGCTATCAGAATACATTAAAAGTAATGATTTTTGTAATATTAATAGTGCACTATGTAGTTCGAACATACATTTGTATTGTTTTATTTAAGATTATATAACTTAAGTCTATTTTTATGAACTACTTGTATTTTATTTGTTTCCTTATCAACTATAGTTACATTATTTCTTAAATATATTTTCTTAATTTTGTAAGGTCCTCTATATTGTATTTCTAACTTATGACCTGCTTCATTTTTAAGTAAAACTAGATCTCCTATTTTAAAGTTATAATATATTATATTCTTATCATAGTTTAATTTTTGCATAAGTTTATTTTTATCTAATAATTGTTGGGCCCTCTTATACGCTACTTCTAATCTAAATTTTGCCTCTTTGGCGTAATCATATATATTATATAAAGGAGAAATTCTATCTACTTCTGTGAATTGATGAAATTTATTCGGGAGTTTTGAAAAAACTAATTCATAAGGACACTAATTATGAACTGTTGAAGGTGTTGTGTTAAAGCAATATGTAAAGTATTTTAACCATTCGTCCCAGTCAGTTTTGTCTACTGAAATGTAAGAGCGTACGTGTTCGTTAAAGGTTCTATGGCTTCTTTCTATTGTTCCTAATGTTTGGTAGTGGTAAGCTGTTGAGTTTAGTTTTTCAATTTTCATCAAGTTACAAATTTCTGTTAAAATAGAATTCTTATACTCTGTTCCCATGTCCGAAATGAATGTCTTCATTGGACCATAGGTGAGTATGAAATTTTCAAAAATTGCTTTAGCAATTGTTTTTGCATTTTTGTCTCTAATCGTTATTGTTACCAAGTACTTAGTTAAATCACATATTATTGTGATCGCATATTCGTTTTCGTTTAATGATTTTGGAAATGGTCCAATAGTATCCACATAAACCGTATCAAAGGCCTTATTAGATGTCTGTGTGATAATCATTGGACTTTTTTATGTTTTGTTGTTTTGCAAGTTTGGCATTTATGACATGATTTTAAATATTTAGATATGTCATTTGACATATTTTTCCAATAATAATATCTCTTAATTTTTTCTATTGTTCTATATATTCCGCAATGTCCTCCTTCTATGGGATCATCGTGATATTTCAGCATAAGTTCGAGAATTGCCTTGGCATCAATTTGGGTCACCTTATTTAGTAGCGCTTATTTAATTTTATTCCATATTTTATAGCCCATAACTTTAAATTCATTAATAGAGATAAATTCGAAAATTTTCTCACTAGGTGCCACTTGTAATTTATTGATATTATATTTACCGGCAACATATCGAGCCTAGAGAAAAATTGTCCTAAGTCAAAGTTCCCTTCAGTAAAGAAATCATTAATTTGTATATATGTTACTATAGATTTTCCTCGTTTGATATAACATCTTCCGGGGGAAATCTTTAGTTTATTATATTTTCTGATATCAGTGTTATTTAATGGTACATATATACTGGGCTTACAATCATTATTATTTGTATTAATATTTGCTGTTTGGTATGTGAACTACTATTTTATTTGTTTCCTTCTTATTGGTCATTGATCTAGTCGTGACTCTTAATATAGAACTAATTTTAATATTCATGTCTTTTAGGTCATTTATTGTAATTCGCGATAGAGCGTCAGCAACATGGTTATCTGTTCCCCTAAGATATTCTACTGTAAGGTCATATTCTTCTAAATCGAGTCTAATTCTTGTTAACTTGGAGCTTGGGTTTTTCATTAAAAACAAATAAGAAAGTGGTCTATGATCAGTACGAACAAGAAAATGTTTTCCATATATATATATGGTCTGAAGTGGGTAATTGCCCAATGAATTGCAGTCAATGCTTGCTGAATTGTTGATTTATTACTTTCTCCTATTGTGAATGTTTTGGATGCGTAGGCACTAGGTAAATGTTTATCTTCGTGTTGTTGTGTTAAAACAGCACCACAAGCGTGTTTACTTGCATCTGTTGTTATACAAAATTCCTTGGCGAAATCAGGATACTGTAGTAAGGTTGGACTCATTAATGCCTTTTTGAGATATTTAAATGCAAAATCATAATCTTTCGTCCATTCATAAAGTGTATTTTCTTGGATAATTTTGTTAAATGTCTGGAGTATTCAGAAAAATTTGTAATAAATCTTCGATAGTAGTTACAAAAAGCTACGAATCTTTTTGTGCTATCTGCGTCAGTTGGTGTTGGATAGTTTTCAATTATTGAATATTTACTATCGTCTGGTAATATTCCTTTATCTGTGCATTTGTGGCCAAGGTATGTTACTTCTCTCATGAAGAATGAACATTTGTCAGGATGTAATTTAAGATTGTACTTTCGACATAGATCGAAAACGTTTTTTAAATTCGGAAGCATGTGCTTTTCGGAACATCCCAATACGATCAAATCATCCTGGCCCGGTCTGGTTTTAAACCACTGAAAGCAAGTGTCATTATTCGTTGAAAGGAATTGGGTGCTATTTTTAAACCATAAGGTAATTTAGTAAATCTGTATGAACCATTGTTGGTTGAAAAAGCTGTTAAGTCTCTGGAAGTTTTCTCTAAACTGATCTGGTGGAAGCCTGACATTAAGTCTAAACAGGAAAAATATTTTGCTCTACCTAGTTGGTCTAATATATCATCAATTCTAAGTAATGGGAATTTATCTGCAATTAATTTTATATTAATTTGTCTGTAATCTATGACAAGTCTCCATCTTTTTTGGTCAGAGTTAGGAAGTGATTTTTTTGGTACTAACAAGACTGGACTATTGTATTCAGAATAGGAAGGTTCAATAATTTTATCGTCTATTAATTTTTTCACCTGTCTATCAATTTCTTCTTTATGTGTATGTGGTACACGATAATTTTTAATGTATACTGGTTATTTATCTTTTACTCTCAACTTTTGTTCATAAAAATTATTAGCTGTTATTGTTTCTGTTTCCAAACCGAAAATATCACTATATATTGAACATAGTTTCGTTAACGTAGTTTTAAATTGTTTTGGAAAATTTTTCTTTAAAATTTTTAATATTTCTGATTTACTTTGTGATTTTTTACCAAACTTTTCTTTGATAATTTCATAATCAGAGATGTTTTCGGTTTTTATGTTACTTTGGTTGATTTTAGTAATGGTGTTATTAGTGTTTAGAATACGAATAAATGCTTTGTCAGATTTAATTAATGTATTTGGTATAAAAACACGTGGTTCAATTTCTTGATTTGGAATTAATATTTCATTATTTAAATTGTTAAAATTTACTCTACGTATTACTTCACATCTTGGAGGTATATTAATTTCATTGCAGTTATTCGTAATCGGTATATCTATTGTATGTGGTATATTAAATGGTCTAAGGATAAGGTAATCATTACCTTGGTTGAAACCCAATACACAGTTATATTTTTTGATAAAATCCATGTCAATGATTCCATCGCATGGTATCGGAAAATTATTGTCTACTACTTGGAAGTAATGTGGTATTAAAAACTTTTTAAATTTTAAATCGCAAAATGTATTTCCAATCGATTTGATATTACCCTGTCCTATTCCACTTAAAGTTGTTGTTTTATTAGTATTTATTTGGTTTAATTTGAAGAATTTTGATTTTATTAATGAAATGTCTGCGCCAGTGTCTACTAAGAGTGTGAGTGTAGTGTTAGTATTGCCTAATTAAATACATATGTATAAAGAAGCTCAAGTTTAGATTTAGATGGTAAATTTTTACTGATTTAATCCCAGGGGAAGTTCGGAGCTTTCCGAACCATTATCATTTGATTCTGTTGCTCTCACGTAGTTATTGTTCCTACGATTATTATTAAGTCTCTTCCGGTTTCTGTAAAAATTATTACTATTATTGTTATTATTATAGTTGTTGTTATTATTTCTACGTGGGTAATTATTTCTTCCACGTGATCGTGTGTTATTAGCACGGTAACTGTTTCCAGCTTTGTACTTTTGTCCATAGTACAAGATGGTGTTTTGTTGACCTGTGGCATCTGTACAACTATTGACAAATTTACTAATAGCATCGTTCATGCTATTAAATTGACCTGCTTCCATAATAAGCTTAACTTTATCTATGATGCAGTTTTTAGTTAATGCCTTTACGGCAGTTTGTGTGGAATTATTTGTAGCTAGGTCGCATGACAGTCCATCTGAAATGTATGCGGTTTCTAATGCTTTAGTTAAATTTTCTATTTCGCTGCAATAAGCGTTGGCTGTTTTATTGTTTTGTTTTATATATACAATTTTTGCTGTTAACACTTCCACAGACTCTCCCTTCACGCTACTTTTTAGTTTGTTTATTATTTCTGATATAGTTGATTCATTGCTGATTTGATTTCTTGCAGTTCCCTTTAATTTTGTTTTTATTAGTGATACTGCAACCGCTTCGTGAGTACCTTTAACTGAATCTACCAGGGACAAGGAGTCAATAAAAGATCGTAAATTTTCTGATTTTCCATCAAAGTCTATAATCAGCTTTGATGCTGTGTTCAAAAAGTCCACTCTAGTTTGAGTCATTGTGGATTCAGTTATAGGCATAGAAATATAAATGTTACACTTTCGTGTACTGAATTTGGTAGTTCGATTTGTATCGATTTTTTATCAGCTAATTTTGAAACTCTGCTTTTTAAGTCAAGGAAAAATGCGTCTGCTGCTCTTTGGTGTGCTACTGTAAGCCTATTGTAATAAACGTTAAATAAAACTCTTATTTCTTAGTGTTTTTTTTGTGTGTTTTTTTATGGGAATTGTTACAATTTAAGTTAAAAATTGTTTTAAACGCTCTAATAATCCCAAATTAATATTTTACTTATTAAGTAAAGTATTTTCTTTTTTCTTCTAATCTTTTTAAAATGTTCTGAAAATGGTCGTTAATTGTTTCGCCTTTAATTGGTCTATCAATATTGAGACACTTGTATGAACGTTCAAAATCTTCTTTTATAATTTTGGCTTTAGTAATTATTTCTTTCCATTCCATTGCCCATGTTCTTTTATAGCTTATCTAAGTCATTTGCTTTACTGAAATACTTTTTTCTTAGAGCTCTTTTATGTGTCAAATATATTTTAAGCAACAAGTTTATTGCTGAAATTATTACCAATATTAACATTAGTAGCCATAATGAATTTATTTCTGACTTGTGATCAATAATTTCCAAATTAGTAATTACGTTAGCATTGGGATTTTCCATTTTGGATTCTGTTTAGCCATATTGAAAAAATAAATTCAACAGTTCACCACTCCAAAAAAAAAATCAAATTTCTTTTTTTTTCTACAATTAAAAAAAATTTACCACCCCAAAAATTTCCTCATGAGTAAGACTGTTTCTTGTTCAATTTTTGGTTTATTTATTACGTCGTCTTCTGTTGGAGTTCCTTCTATACCTATTAATTCCCAAATCTGTTTTAAACATTTTATTCGTTCTTCCATAGTTGGCTCATTTTCCTTAATTTCCCACTGAACTGAGTTTTTAGCCCTACTTCTGAATTTCCTATTCATTTTGAAAAAATTTTATGACCTTACAAAATTAATTTTAAATTTTATAGTTATTTTTATTTTTGATATATTCTTATTGTGTTAAAATTTTTTTTCTCTTTTTTTAATTGTAAAGTAATTATACATTAAGACAAAAATTAGTTAAATTGATTTTAGTGTCTGCGTTGCTGCATTAACGCCTCAAGCGCTTCAATTTGTAGCCAGATCTCTGTGGCTCTTTCCCAAGATGGTGGTGGATCGGATTCCACAATCCTTTTCATCGCAGCCAGTTTTTTCCGAATACATACAATCTTGCCGCCTCTTTTATGCCGTGGTCTTTGTATTTTAGGGATTGTTTTAAATTTTTTCTCAATGTTCCTGGCCTGTCTTTGGTGGTATTCCTCTATAGTCAAGTCTTTTGGTCCCTCTTTTTGTGGTGTGGATTTATTACTTGAATGGATGTTTTCAGTCATAGCTTTCTGTCTTTTGGCCAGGCAGCGTCTTCCTTCTCCTCTGACGGATTGTTTACAGCATAATCCGTCAGGACAATTAAAAAATTTTGTTTATGAGCACTGGCAGGATCGCCATGTAATATTCAATATCTTTCCAAAAGGTTCTACCTGCCCGATTGTGCGGGCGCTAATCAACGCCACTGGCTCTAAAGGTTTTAACGCAGATGAATTCCCTTGTTAAAGCAGATGAATGCTTTAATTTGTAATGAAGTAAACTATTTCTTTATTTAATTAGAGCTCAGCGAGGAGCTCCCAAGAAAGTTATTAATTCATTAAAATTAAATACAAAATTGTATTGGCTTATATACTACTTATGAGAATAATGCTTAACCTATCTTAATATAAGAGAGAAAAGAAAAGGCATATGCTTACCAGGCAAATTGTTCCTTTTAGTTTCTCACGGTAGGCGTGCGGCGTGTGTCTCATAAGAAATTTGGAAAACATAGATTCTGTATTGTTTATATTTATATATATAAGCACATGTGGTTATTAAATATGATTTATTCAAGTGCATTATGCTGCGGCCTTTGATCAGACCTTTGAGTGTCAAATAGCAGTTGTACAAAATACATATTTACGTTGCAGTCTGTCAATGCATTTATCTAACACTTCATGCAGCGGTATTTGCCCGAATGCATGAGTGTTCATTAATAATTATCACATGTAATTTGGCTTAAAAAGCAATACGAACCTTAGCCCGTTCAAATCACAAATATAGAAACAAATGGAGTTCGAATAATAATTAAAATTAAGTAAAAATTAAAAAAAATTATTTCAATTTTGTAGGTTTAAAGAAAACCTTAAATACTAGTAAAAAAACTAACATTTATCTTTTATTTATTTTATTTTTAAAGGATAAAAAATAAAATTAAGAAAATTAATATCTCAAAAGTAAGTATGCACTATGCAAAATATACTGATTTTTAAAAAAATAATAATTGAGGACATCAATTTAATATTTGATAGGGTATTCTTCGTTTTCTAAAACTACTTTGAGTCGTGAATGATTTGAATCCACGAAATGCTGCGTCACATAGCTGAGAATTTTTGACCATCCCTCCATAATAATAATTTTTAGATCAGTTATTTCCTTAACCTCCCGTTTTCGTATTTGGTGGCCGAGTTGATACCAGAGGTGCTCTATTGGGTTCAGATCGAGTGATTGAGGTGGCGTTCTCAGTTGATTGGTATGATACATAAGCCATTCTTTGACGATAAGAGTCGTGTGTTTCGGGTCATTATCATGTTGAAATATAAAAGATTCACTTAAATCTAATTGCGTGGCACTTTCTTTCAAACTATTTTTCAATATGTTTAGATCCACATACTTACATATAATTCCATCGATGAAGATAAGTTTTTCCAGTACCTTTCATAGTACCGGTCATATTTTTTGGTTCCAGTTCAGAATTCGCTTTGCGCCACATTTTATCACGTCCATCAGAACCATGAATGTTTATTTTAGTCTCGTCCGAAAATAGGATCGTGTTTCAGAAAGTTTGTGTATGGTTTTGTGCTCCTTAGCGAAGTTTATTCTCTACTGCTTGTTTACTTGGCTAATCAATTTTTTTTTTATAGTTCGGCCATGGTATCCAGCATTATGTAAAACCTGACGGATTGTTTCTGGATTACTAGACTTTCCGACTTCCCTTTCAATATCTGATTGCAGCTTCGGAGCACTTATCTTGTGGTTCGCATTAATTTTCCGTACAATAATTGGTTCTTATGGGCTAGAAAAATGTTTGGTTCGACCAGGACGCGGTTTATTTTCTGTTGAACCTTCGGTTTGTATTTAATTTTTTAGTAGCGAAGCACTGCTCCTATTCACAATAATGGCAATTTTTTTTTGTGAGTTATTTTCTATAAAAAGTTTTATTGTGAGATCCTTCATATCCTTAGATAACTCCTTTCCTCTTGGTGGCATGATTATAAAAATTTCTTTTAATCACTTATTTTTGTTTTATTAATTTTTTACACTTGTGAAACATTATTTCAGTCATAAAAAACAGATCATTTCTTTTTTAATGTCAAACAAAACTGTATATTCTCCCACTGCATACTTACTTTTGTGACATAATATTGTGTATGTTACAATAAACTTTTCAAAAAAATAACGGGATTTCGAATAGCAGGTAAAATTTTTTGTTTGTTGAATTAACATATATACAAGATATATATAGTATGCACAAATTGAAAATCAAACGATGAAAAGATGATGAAAAATGAAGTGATGATGCAAAATATTAAGTGCAAACTTACTAAAGCGATACACTGTATCTAAAATTCCAACAAAGCTACTATATGAAAGAATCTCAACCGCTTCTAATTGCATTAGAGTTTAAAATAAAAGCTCCTATTATTGTAGTATATGTCAGTCATCTGAATGAATCACTCAATAGTGGACCGATTGATATAAAATTAGCATTTTAAACTTATATTGCAGCAAAGACATCAGCTTACTGCATTCTCATTCATGAACGTATAATAGAAAATATACCCATCAAAGGACAAGTTCTAAAAGTCTTATAAATTGAGTAATATGGAAAATAACACAATTTTTATAGACGTACAAGATTTCAAAAGTAATTCAAATGATTTCATCGCAAAAGAAGTAGTGATTTTTTTCAAAAATTATGAATATAACAATTTCATTATAAAACCACCATTTGATTTTAAATGCTTATCAATAAAAAAGCAAAGAGAAGCAAAGTGGCTAACGAAAAACTATCATCACCTAAGCTGGACTGCTGGATCAGTTTATTTTCAAAGCGTTTGCAATTTTTTAAAAGCAAACGCAAGATGTTCTAAAATTTATGTAAAAGGAGAAAAGAAAAGACGATTGTCGGAAAAATATTTAAACGTTGAGGATATATATAGGTATCAACTTTAAACAAATGTAGATTAACCCCCAGTTCTTAACTTAAAAATTAAGTACGTAATTAGCTAATTTTTATTTAAAATTAAGTTTTCAGTGGTTATTTAAAGTTCTTATTAAATTACGTTGAAAGTACGGTAGCACTGCAAAATTTCCCAGTATTATTGAAGGCTTTTCAAACAGCAGCTGTTTAATGTAAACAAAAATGTTAGGTTATCAACATGTAGAAAATTAAATTGCATAAAAACTCATTTTATGAGACCAAAAGAATATCATAATGACTTTTTATATTACTTTATTCCATGATATGAAACTTTGTACTGTATATGTTATATATTTATGAAATTTAAACGAAATTCTTTTTAATACGACCGCATGATGCTCATGTGAATGTTTTCAGTAAACACACACACGCATAAAAACATATTGTGCAATCATAAAACTTAAGTAGTGTTTAATTTCGCAAGGTTGGGCATTTAATTATTATTTAAATAAGCACTCAAAAACACAATTTCGTATTTAATTAGAACTTAAAAATAATTACGGTTTGATTACCAACTGAAAAAATGGGCATAAGTATCCAGAATATTTTTATTAAAATTATCATAAATTTTGTGTTTGCGTATAAGAAATGCTAACTAACAAAAGAAAAATCTTGCTATAAATGAACTTTTTCACTTTTTAAAATATTAATGTATTATTATAAAATTTTAAACAATAAATGCATAGAAAAATAAAAAATCTAGAAGTGTTTTCTTATTTCAAATACAAAATACAAAAAGGGTTGAGAAGGAAGTGGGAGGAGGACAAGTTAGCTTATTTGCTCACGTGCAAACTTTTAATTTTTGTTTCTCTGCTGATGGCTGTAGTTAGTTGAAACTTTGCTGCTTTAAAATATTCGTAGACAAAGAAAATGACTACGTTGCAAAATATAAATGTATTTCACAAAATATTCCACAAGTTCCTACGATCGCACATTCATACATACATACATATATACAGGGTGGGCCAAAAGAAACCAAGGGGTGTAAAAGTTTAATAACTTTTTTGTTTATTAACTTTTTTAAATTTTTTCTTTCAGATTATATAATATACAAAATGGAAATTTTTTTACACTAAGTATGAAAAATGATGTCTCTTAAATGACCACCGTTTTCAGCTTCGCACTGATGGGCTCTTTTTAGAGCATTTTCCATAACATCTTTCAAAACTTCTGGCTGTAGCGTTCGAATTTCTGCAACAATGTTTGCCTTGAGTTCAAGGATTGTCTCTGGCTTGTTCACATACAATCGCTCCTTCAAAAAACTTCAAAGAAAATTGTCGGGTGCTGTCAAATCTGGCGATCGCGCTGGCCAAATAATTTCCGAATTTCGAGAAATTATTCGCTCTCCAAAAATTTGACTTAAAAGTGCCATTGTGTCTCGGGCAGTATGGGCAGTGGCTCCGTCCTGCTGAAACCACATACCAGGTCTGTTTTCAAGAGCAGGACGTAAAAAATTTTCTATCATAAACCGATACCGCTCTCCATTTACGGTTACAGCACTTCCATCTTCATTCTCGAAGAAGTAGGGCCCAATGACATTTTAAGATGTAATCCCACACCATACTGTACACCTGATGGGGTGCAATTGGCGTTGATGAATGGCTCTTGGATTTTGAGAACCCCAGAACCTACAGTTCTGCTTATTAACAAAGCCATTCAAATGAAAATGAGCTTCATCACTAATAATCAAATTTTCAATAAAGTTGATTTCATTTCTGGCCAACTCTTGAAATTTAACTGCAAAATTTAGACGTTGCTGATGATCTGCGGGTTTTAATTCTTGGACCAATTGCACCTTATATGGGTATAACTGTAAATCTTTTTTTAAAATGCGCCGTAGTGACGTACGAGACATTTCTAGCTGAGCAGAACGCCTTCTGCCAGATGTTTCTGGTGCTTCGTTAACACTTTGCTGTACTCGTTCAATATTTTCCGCAGTGCGACTTAAACGTGGTCTACCGGTTCGAGGCAAATCTCTTACGCTGCCATGTTGGTGATGACGATTAACTAAGCAACGAATCATCGCTTCAGAGGGCGAAATTCTGACGTTAAAATGTCGACGATATGCTCTTTGCGTTAAAATAATTGATCTCTGATTTAAATAATAAAATTCTATTGTTCTGGTTCTCTGTTCAGTTGTAAACCTCTCCATTATAAATTCTCCAAGTGTTATCTATATAATCTGAAAGAAAAAATAAAAAAATTAATAAACAAAAAAGTTATTAAACTTTTACACCCCTTGGTTTCTTTTGGCCCACCCTGTACATACATACATACTATAGCATTGCACAGATACATCTGTTTGCACTAGCTTTGCCTGTTTTTTAGTTCTGGTGTGAACAAATATGTTATTTATCGTTTTCTGTTACTAAGGGGTGTTTTTTTTAGAGGTATAGAGTTTCGAATTGAAATAAAACACAAGAAAATCGTTTTGATGTCCATCAATTTGGCTTTATTGAAAGGATAATTTTATGCCATTACTGTTTAAATATGATTTCGGGCATGTGGTCGCCGCGGCTGGCTCGAATAAAGCCAATTCTGCAGGTCCAATTTTCAACCACTTTTTCGAGCATATGGGGCCGTATGTTGGCAATAACGCCACGAATGTTGGCTTCCAAGTCCCCTAACGTTTCTGGTTTGTTGGCGTAGACAAGCGACTTCACATATCTCCAAAGAAAATAATCCAATGGTGTCAAATCACACGATCTTGGTGGCCAATTGACAGGTCCATTCCGCGAAATTATGCGCTCATCGAATGTTTCCTTCAATAAATCGATTGTGACGTGCGCTGTGTGGCATGTAGCGCCGTCTTGTTGGAACCACAACTCATCCACATTCATGCCATCCGATTCGGGAACAAAATAGTCGGTTATCATGGCTCTATACCGGTCTCCATTAACGGTAACTGACTCTCCAGCATTATTTCGGAAGAAGTATGGCCCAATGACTCCACCAGCCCATAGAGCACACCAAACAGTCAGTTTTTGTGGATGTAATGGCGTCTCAAGGGTCTCATGTGGATTCTCTTCACTCCAAATGCGGCAATTTTGCTTGTTGACGTAGCCATTCAACCAAAAATGAGCCTCATCACTGAACAAAATTTTGCGATGAATTTCGCGAACTGAACCATTATTTTCGAAATAAATTTGCACGATTTGCAAGCGTTGTTCTTTTGTCAACCTGTTCATGATGAAATGGCAAACCAAACTAAATATTAATCACTTGACAGCTGACAAAATGGCCGCCAGTTAAAAAAGTGATGCCAACTTAAAGTTCTATACCTCAATAAAAAACACCCTTTAGTTGTAAATATTGATTTTTAAAGCAATTATTGTATGGTTGGGCAATGAGCAAATGAAAACAACACATTTATTTTTATTGCTTTTCTAAGGCAAATAAGATACATAAAACTGCTGTTACCATAAGTGCCTTATGATGTGTTGAGAAAAAATTTAATTGGCTGATGAATGAATGAATGAAATCAAAATTGCACAGACATATGTAAGTAAATGATCAGCGTTGTCAACTTTGAAATTTCAAAACGCACAAAAATGGAGAAAAAACGCGCCATTTACAAAAAAACGCACCAATTTTAGAATTAATTTTTTTAGTTTAAAATGTTTATTGAATTATGCATAAAAGTACATTATTTTTTTGTGTTAAAAATTTAACACTAAAAGAGGTTTTTACAGTTCAGGGTTAAAAAAATAAAACCTAAAAAAACTTAGCAAATTTGTTTATATTCATTTGTATTAAATAGATAATATTTTTTTTTAATTTCATAAATTCTGTACAAAACTTTTTAAAGAGATCTAGGATTAATAGAAAGGATTCAAAACGAATAAAAGTTCTTCATTTATCATTTTATTCAAATATTTTTAAATATTTTTTTTATCACAAGTTTAATATATCCATATTAAAAATATAACAATATATGTACATAATTAAAAACCAAAAAAAAAACTAAACAAATTCGTACATACATAGTGTACATATGAAAGTGGTCTAGGTCATACCATTTTTGATTCGATATAGTACATTTTGATCAGACTAGAACAACTCTAAATTAAACTGTTGCATAACAAAAAAATTATTTTTTTATTTATTCCAATGTAATCTACTAAATATCTCGACCAAAGATATATAAGACTTATACAACTTTCATAATTAAGGGCACATACATATCTTTGCATTCATTTGTCCAACATGATACATTTTTGTATATTAATTTTATAAATTCGGTTTAAAACTTTTTAAAAAGAAACCAAGAATTAATTATTCCAAATAAATAAATCTAATATTTTCATCATTATTGTTATCATTGGGCCATAAAACAGATTTCATTTCAAATTGTGATATTTTGTAAATACTATTAGTATTAATATGGTAATTAACACTATCACCAAAAATAAAAAAAACGCACCGAAATTTAAAAAAAGCGCACCACGCACCAACCAAGGAATTTTTCGCACAAAACATTTCAAAAAGCACCCAAAATGGTGCGAAACGCACCAAGCTGACAACGCTGTAAATGATATATGTACATGAAACACATGCATTTGTAATTAATAACGAACGGCCGCACATACATCTGCACATCATGTATTTGTTTCAATAGTGGTTTTTTCATATATTTGTATTACAATATGTATTTTTTGAGCAAAAACAGATCAAACAGTTGCTCAGCAGCAATACAATAAGCAATTGTTATTTGTTTTCAATTCTATTTTAATTTGGAAAAGCACGCACACACAATAACTCTTATACTAGTTCTGTCGCTCACACTACAATTATATGGGACATACCATGGTATATTTGTTTTGGCTATACAAACAAGTATACAAATGCAACCCTTTAATACATAAATACATATAAACATACATACAAATATATTTCTTAAACAAATAAACAAAATATAAGCTTACCAGCGACAAACAAGCTAAACCCCCCACAGACATGCATTAGGGGCGTTCACATACATGAGAAAATTTTATAAATAAATAAAATAATTAATATAATTTATTTAATTATTTTATTTATAAACAATTTATTAGCGTGAGGAAATCACACAAACACATTCCCACGATTCATGAGAGAATCGCCTAGTAGTCATTAAATCTATTTTCTCTGATATTACTGATATAATATTACGATAACAAATTTCTACAGTCTGGCAACACTGCCTGTTGCCGTCGGCATTTGAAAAAAATTATAGTCATGCATTGCCGTTGGCAATAAGAAAAAAATTATAATTATGTTTTGCCATCGGCATTAGGAAAAATAATCATGCATTGTAGTCGACATTAGAAAAACGAATCATGCATTGCCGTCGGCATTAGGATAAATCATTTTCATGATATTTTTGTCTGTATACTTATGAAACCCTTTAATCCACCCCCACAAAAAAATCATCCGTTATTACGCAATTAATGTAACCCCAAAAAAATTACCCGTTCACATAAGGGTTAATGTAAACAAAAAATTCCTTGTGTAAACAAAAAATTTGTAATGTAAACAAAAAATAAGACGGACTTATTGAACAACCCTTGTATGTATCAAATTTCCAAGAATTTTAAAATTTTCAAATTTTAATTACTCAAATATAACAATTTCAGCCAAAATTTAACAATTTTAATCCGCGCCAGAATGAACAATTCACAATTCATTTCAAGAGTTTGCCTCTTACGGTTTCCAAGATACAGCAAGTTGGCAAAATTACATAGTCAAAATTGCATTAACTGATAGAACACCCTTTAAATTAAATTATTTAATTATTTTTTTTTAATTGTAATGTTAATTGATGTAGTCTGTATAAAAATACACTAATTTTACAAATTTCCGGTGTAAATAATATCTAGGCGCACGAAAGTACGCCAGGCCAACTTCCGGCCAATGCAAGCAGTGCGTATATTTACAGGAAGCCATTCGAGAAGTTTTTAACCCCCTCATAACTTTGTTCCCCGCAATCTTAAAATTATAACATTTAAACCATAATTAGAATAAATATGTAACCTCACATCCAAAGTTTGAAAGTTTTACAATGAAAGGTTTCGGAGATATGAAGGAGCAAAATGCGCATGTATTAAGACATACTCACTGATTCACTGACGCACTGATCACTCATCAAATTGATGAAGCACTTCCGCTATAGCTAGAGTGTTAAAATTTTGTACACGAGTAGATCTAGGTGAGAAATGAACTAGAAAAATCTGAAAGCCCGGAGATTTTAGCCAGTAGGCGGGGCTACGCCCATAAAAATTAATACCTGTTCTAGTGAGCTGAAATTCGATACAGAACTAGGTCTAGATGAGCAATTAACTAAAAAAACAGAAAACCTTGAAATTAAAGCCAGGAGGGCGGGGCTACGCCCATAAAGGTCAGAACTAGGAGTAGTAGGGAACTGTTCATCCTGGACCAATTAAAATTGTGAAATTGTTGCTGAAATTGTTAAATTTGGGTAATTAAAATTTGAAAATTGTTAAATTCTTGGAAATTTGTGAAATTTGATACCTACGAGGGTGGTTCAATAAGTCCGTCTTACTTTTTGTTTACATAAGGAGTTTTTTCTTTACATTAACCCTTGTGGGAACGGGTGATTTTTTTTGGGTTACGTTAATTGTGATAACGGGTGATTTTTTTGAGGTTTTTTATGAGTATATATGCCGACGGGAAAATCATGAAAAGATTTTTCCTAATACCAATGCTGAAATAGTGATTATTAATTTTTTCTAATGCCTACGGCAATGCATGATAATTTTTCCTAATACCAATGCTGAAATTGTGATTATTAATTTTACCTAAGGCCTACGGCAATGCATGATAATTTTTTCAAATGCCGACGGCAATACATGATTATTTTTTTTTCCTAATGCCGACGGCAATACATACTTATTTTTCCTAATGCCTACGGCAATACATAATTATTTTCAAATGCCGACGGCAAAACATGATTGTTATTTTTTTCAAATGCCGACGGTAAAACATGATGATAATTTTTCCTAATGCCTACGGCAATACATAATTATTTTCAAATGCCGACGGGAAAATCATGAAAATGATTTTTTCTAATACCAATGGTGAAATAGTGATTATTAATTTTTCCTAATGTCTACGGCAAAACATGTTTATTAATTTTTCCTAATGCCGACGGCAAAACATGAATATAATTTTTTCAAATGCCGACGGGAAAATGATTTTTCCTAATGACGACGGGAAAACATGATTATTATTATTTTTTTCCTAATGCCTACGGAAATGCATGATAATTTTTCCTAATGCCTACGGCAAAACATGATTGTTATTTTTTTCTAATGCTCCCAGTGTTGCCAGACTGTAGAAATTTGTTATCGTAATACTACATCAGTAATATCAGAGAAAGAAGGTTTGATGACTACTAGGTCATATGGTTTCATATGAAGCATGGGAATGTGCTTGTGTGATTTCCTCACGCTAATAAATTGTTTATAAATAAACAATAAATAAATTGTTATAAAATAAAGTAATTAAATAAATTATTTTATTTATTTATAAAACGTTCTCATGTATGTGAACACCCCTAATGCTTGTGTGTGGGGGGTCCAGCTTGTTTGTCGCTGGTAAGCTTATATTCTGTTTATTTGTTTAAGAAATATATTTGTATGTATGTGTGTATGATGTATGTATGTATGTATGTGTGTATGATGTATGTATGTATGTATGTACGATCGAAAGAACTTGTGCGTGGAATATTTTGTGGCTGTGTAGAATACATTTATTTTGCAACATAATCATTTTCTTTGTCTACAATTATTTTAAAGCAGCAAAGTTTCAACTAACTACAGTCATAAGCAGAGAAACAAAAAGTAAAAATTTGCAAGTTAGCAAAAATGCTAACTTTTCCTCCTCCTTCCCACTTCCTTCTCTTTCCTTTATGTAGTTTGTATTTGAAATAAGAAAACACTTGTAGATTTTTTATTTTTCTATACATTTATTGCTTAAAATTTTTTAAAATTTTATAATAATACATACATTAATATTTTAAAGAGTGAAAAAATTCATTTAAAGCAAGATATTTCTTTTGTTAGTAAAATAGCATTTTTTAATGCGCAAACACCAAGTTTATGATAATTACAATAAAAATATTCTGGATACTTAATCTCCATTTGTTTAAAGTTGATACAGCCTATATCCTCAACGTTAAAAATTTTTCGGCATAAGATTTTTTCCAACCATCGTCTTTTGTCTTCACCTTTTACATAAATTTTAGAACATCTTGCGTTGGCTTTTAAAAAATTGGAAACGCTTTCAAAAGAAACTGATCCAGCAGTCCAGCTGAGGTGATGATAGTTTTTCGTTAGCCACTTTGCTTCTCTTTGCTTTTTTATTGATAAGCATTTAAAATCAAAAGGTGGTTTTATAATGAAATTGTTATATTCATAATTGTTGAAAACAATCGCTACTTCTTTTGCGATGAAATCATTTGAATTACTTTTGCAACTTTACGCGTTTATAAAAATTATGTTATTTTCTATATTTCTTAATTTATAAGACTTTTAGACTTTGTCCTTTAGGGGTTATATATTCTATTATACGATTATGAATAAGAATGCAGTAAGCTGATGTATTTGCTTACTGCTTCAAATTAAAATTTTATTAAATTGAATAAAAGGAGTTTTTTTTTCTTAAACTCTGATGCAGTTAGAAGCGCTGGAGATTCTTTCATATAACAGCTTTTTTGAAATTTTTGATACATAGTATAATATAGAATTGGAAAACATTTATTTTTAATTTTTATGTTAAGAAGTACGGGTATGAGACTGAATTTAAATGTACTTTTAAATTAGTTAAATCATAATGAACAAACATATTTTCTTCTTTAATAGCGATCAACAGAAAACGAACTCGTTTTCATATAATTTAGGTATACCCTATCGACGGCTCCTCTAGGATACAAGATGACTTTGTATGACGAAATTTCTGTTGCTTTATACTGATAATATGTTTACATTAATAAGATACATATACATATGTTTATTTTATGAACGGTGAGCACCTATGGCTTTTATTTAATGTTCTATATGACTTTTTTTTTTCATTTTATTAAAGTTCAGCGTATTGTATATATATTTCTGAAATGTTTAAGTGTGTTTTGTGTGCCCATCGGGCAGAGTGTACGTATTAGTTGGTCAGTCAGTCTCTATTTTTTTTTTTTTCTTCTAATGTGCCACTCCTTTTTCAGATTTTACTACTTGGAATAGAGAATTTTTGTCTAATTTTTTGGTGGGTATATACATTAGGTATGTAGAAATTAGTTTAGATACAAAGAAATGCATGTTTAATATACAACTATTGTATCAAATCGATCTCAAATAACTCAGTTACCTCTACCAGCAATTCACCGTTGGTGTATTCATATAGTGTTAGAAACAATGAAATATCTATGTTTTGAGAGAATTTTTCCCCTCAAGTATTTCTACATGAGGTTTGAGGGGTCAATCACTGTCGCATTCATATGTAATGATTATTCACTTAAAAAACGTCATCATCACCATCAATCATCTCCGTATACAATACATTCATGAGTTGGGTTGATCCAGATACAATTGCTGTCTCATCACCTTCTAACAGCTTTATATATTTTGCTAGTATGCATGCCTTAGCATGCTTCTATCGATAGTGACGTAAGAGTCCGAGATGTAGTAGTGTTACAATTAAAAATCTTTACTATTAGAATTTACCAGTTCGCTCTTTTGAATTTTTGCAAAGTAGATACATATGTATGTATTTCATTGACCACAAAATCATAAAATTTCTTTGCTTACAAAATTGTATGACGTGAGGATTTTTTTTTTTTTTTTAATTATACATGCTTCGGCATGCTTTCATTTTTTTTCTATAAATTTATGTAATACTCATACAGATATAAAGTAAGATCTCTTTACTGTACATTTTAAAATTTATGCATGCTTCAGCATAATTCTAGTTTAAGCGTATATTCATTCACTAAGTTTGTTTGATACTTATTCATACACATGTACATTCTTAAAGATTGGATATCAAAGTCCAATTTCCGTAGTTTATCTATATTTTCTAAAGATCTGATAGCTAAAGAAATAAATAGAGTGAAGATCTTCTATAATAATCCCATTTTCATATCGTAAAATTTTGCGTGCTAGCGCTTTCGATGGGAAAATATACATACAACTTTATAAAAAGTGATAATATGATGTGCTGCTGAATATTGCACTATGTTATAGTTCATTTTAAACACTGAAGTTTTAGCAATATTTCATTCAGACCAACAAGTTTAGAGAATTCCACTACATTTAGTTAATTATCTTTCTTAAGACCCATCATTCCTAATCAATCATACAAAAAACAACACAAACTAGATTTTTCGTTTTAATTTTATTTTTATTAAATTCAACATTCATTCTTCAAATTACTTTATACTATATTAAGTAGCTTTTCCTCATTTGTTGAGTTGACTTTAATAGGAGACATTTTAATGGTACGATGAACTTTTCTATTGCATGCATTGAGTAAATCTTTATACATACCAATCCACTTATATGAACCATTAAAGCTAATTCTTTTCACATCATACCTTTCAATGATCTATTAAATCATTCTAATATTGATGCTTTCATATTAAGTAATCTTTAATCTTCTATTTATGTATGAGTTTTCCCAAGTATTTATTAAAAAATTCTTTAGAATCATCTGTTTGTAAGTTTTTTGGTACCCGTACCACTTCAAAAATATTTTCCATTGCCTTGGTTTTTAGAGTGCAGCTTTTATTTTCAGCTGTACTTTGAGAATGTGTCAATTACAGTCTTCAAAAATCAACAATTTCTATTTTCTGTAGAATAGTTCTACATTTCACCTAACTTAGCTCCATAAAACATCATATATTCCTGTCATTACATCCCTACAAGCACAAACAGTTGTTGAAATTTAATATGAACTTCGTTAACTAAATTCCTTTTTAAAGACATTGAATTGTTTCACAGATTTTTTCGAAAGTGTTGTGATCTACATCTTGCACTTTCAGCTATTTATACTAACATGTAGTTAATTTTCTAATCTATATATTTAACCGTAAACTCTTCAATTTGTTTTTAATTATTTACTTTTTAGAATTGCTTTTTCAATTTTATAACTGTCTTCTTTCTCTAATTTTATTTCACGTTGTAGTTCCTCAATTTGCATTTAAATATATTCTTGAATATTAATGCTTTAAGCTATATTATTAATTTGTCTTGTATTTTATCTTCATTCAGTTTAATGTAACTATCAACAATAGTTTGTATCTAATTCATTTATGCCTTCCAATACTGATAAGTCAGTATAAATGTCTTCAGAATTGGAAGTCTATGAGTAAAATCATCGTCATCATCATTCTCAGTATTAGCATCATTAAATATGATGGTATTATCAAATATTGTTCCTTCTACTAGTTTCTTTTGGGGTACTTGTCTATATCTTGAGTGAAGGTTTTTCAGGCTTTAAACTTGTATATTTTCAACTTCTGTCTTGATTTTACTTTCTTCTTTCATAAGAATTCTTTTAATATTTTTAGAACTATTTATGAATTCTTCTGCTAAAGGTTTAAATGTATCTTTTAGTTGTTCACTTGTATCTATTTCACCAGTTTTTATACTACGAAGCTTTTTCTTCAACACATTTCTTGTCAACACCAACTGTTTTAAAATTTTCTCATCCAGGGCAAATAACAGGTATCAGCAATCAGATCAGCTTTTCAGGAGCTGGTCTGGTTTTCAGATCAGCTTTTCAGGACCTGGTCTGGTTTTCAGATCAGCTTTTCAGGACCTGGTCTGGTTTTCAGATCAGCTTATCAGGACCTGGTCTGGTTTTCAGATCAGCTTTTCAGGAGCTGGTCTGGTTTTCAGATCAGCTTTTCAGGACCTGGTCTGGTTTTCAGATCAGCTTATCAGGACCTGGTCTGGTTTTCAGATCAGCTTTTCAGGACCTGGTCTGGTTTTCAGATCAGCTTTTCAGGACCTGGTCTGGTTTTCAGATTAGCTTATCAGGACCTGGTCTGGTTTTTGGATCAGCTTATCAGGACCTGGTCTAGTTTTCAGATCAGCTTTTCAGGACCTGGTCTGGTTTTCAGATCAGCTTATCAGGAGCTGGTCTGGTTTTCAGATCAGCTTTTCAGGACCTGGTCTGGTTTTCAGATCAGCTTTTCAGGAGCTGGTCTGGTTTTCAGATCAGCTTATCAGGAGCTGATCTGATTTTTAGATCAGCTTATCAGGTAACAGATCAGGCTATCAGGAGCTGTTCAGATTTTCATTTCAAGATATCTGAGTCAGATTTAGTTATCAGTGTACAAGTAGCTAGCCATTTATAACATTTATATACATGAAGTTTAAGGTCAGATGAAATACGAAAAAGTAAAGTTTTATCTAGTAAAATTATTTTCTATAACGATCATCGTTTAATTCAATATCTTTGCTTATAATCAAAAATCCATATTTATCCTTTCAACATGCTTTTTATTTTTCTCACCTAACTTAAACATTAAATATACATTATGATGATCTCTTATGAAATGTTTGGTGATTCTGGTGTAAGTTTTACATAAGTAGAATGAATCAACATTCTTATCTCTCCCCATACAAAAATATGCTTCCCATACGTATCATCGTTAAATATCATATTGGAATTACTTTGGACTGAAATAACAGATTCACTATCGGTAAATTTTGTAATATATTATTATTTTAATTGATGGAATTAATTTCTTTATATCTAGGTTGATATAAAGATTTTGAGTATAAATAAATGTTCTCAAATTTACGTCCATTAGGACTTTCTAGCAAGCCAATCATAGCGTTTTTTTTTTCGCAATTTGACAGGTCAACTATTGTTGCACGAATAGAATTTGATATAAAGGAACTATGATTTATTTTTGAACTATCGTTCGATGATTCATCAATATTTCGTACCAAGAAGTATTTATGTTGTTTTGACTAAGGGTATGAGTCAATATTTATAAAATCGATTTCATAAATATCAGCTCATACTCATAGTCAAAACAAAGTATGCTTTAAGTGTTTAAAACCGGTATTACCATAAAAATGGTGGCTTTAAACACTTAAACTATACTTTGTTTTACTAACCGCATTTTATAACTAAATGCATTTCATAAATATTGACGCATACTCATAATCAAAACAGCATATAAATATCCTTTGTTTTGACTATGAGTATGAGTCATTATCTCTTATTATAGAAAAATAAAATAGTATGATTATATGATATCAGAAATCATGTTTTCTAATATCATATAACCATACTATTTGATTCTTTCTATAATAATAGATAATATTTATGAAATGCATTTATTTACAAAATGCGATTAGTAAAACAACATAAATATAGGATGGTATGAAATTTTGATGATTCATCAATATTTCGTACCAAGGTATTTTTAGGTTGTTTTTACTATGAGTATGCGCCAATATTTATAAAATGTATTTCATAAATATTATCTCTTATTATAGAAAAATTAAAAATGTAGCTATACGATATCAGAAAATATTTTCTGAAATCGTATAGCTATATTATTTTATTTGTCCTATAATAAGAGATAATGGCCCCTACTCATAGTCAAAACAAAGAATATTTTAAGAGTTTCAAATCAGTATTATCATACAAAATACTGATTTTAAACTCTTACAGCCTTATTTATAAAACTTATTAAGGCTTTGGAAAGGCTTTGTAAAACAAATTTTTTATAAAATTTTTTTTTTAAAGTCTTTATAAAGCCCTAATAAGTGTTATAAATAAGGCTGTTAAAATATACTTTGTTTTACTAACCACATTTTTGTAACTAAACGCATTTCATAAATATTGATGCATACTCATAGTCAAAAAAAGGATATTTTTATGCTATTTTGATTATGAATGTGGATCATTATCTCTTATTATAGAAAAAATAAACTAATGCAGCTATACGATTTCAGAAAATATTTTCTGATATGGTATAGCTGTATTAGTTTATTTTTTTATAATAAGAGATAATATTAATAAAATGTATTTAGCTACATAAATGCGGTTAGTAAAACAACTTAAAATACCTTGGTACGAAATATTGATGATTCATCAAAATTTCATACCATCCTATATTTATGTTGTTTTACTAATCGCATTTTGTAAATAAATGCATTTCATAAATATTATCTCTTATTATAGAAAGAATCAAATAGTATGGTTATATGATATTAGAAAACATGATTTCTGATATCATATAATCATACTATTTTATTTTTCTATAATAAGAGATAATGACTCATACTCATAGTCAAAACAAAGGATATTTATATGCTGTTTTGATTATGAGTATGCGTCAATATTTATGAAATGCATTTAGTTATAAAATGCGGTTAGTAAAACAAAGTATATTTTAAGTGTTTAAAACCACCATTTTTATGGTAATACCGGTTTTAAACACTTAAAGCATACTTTGTTTTGACTATGAGTATGAGCTGATATTTATGAAATGGATTTTATAAATATTGACTCATACCCTTAGTCAAAACAACATAAATAATTCTTGGTACGAAATATTGATGAATCATCGAACGATAGTTCAAAAATAAATCATAGTTCCTTTATATCAAATTCTATTCGTGCAACAATAGTTGACCTGTCAAATTGCGAAAAAAAACGCTATGATTGGCTTGCTAGAAAGTCCTAATGGACTTAAATTTGAGAACATTTATTTATACTCAAAATCTTTATATCAACCTAGATATAAAGAAATTAATTTCATCAATTAAAATAATAATATATTACAAAATTTACCGATAGTGAATCTGTTATTTCAGTCCAAAGTAATTCCAATATGATATTTAACGATGATACGTATGGGAAGCATATTTTTGTATGGGGAGAGATAAGAATGTTGATTCATTCTACTTATGTAAAACTTACACCAGAATCACCAAACATTTAATAAGAGATCATCATAATGTATATTTAATGTTTAAGTTAGGTGAGAAAAATAAAAAGCATGTTGAAAGGATAAATATGGATTTTTGATTATAAGCAAAGATATTGAATTAAACGATGATCGTTATAGAAAATAATTTTACTAGATAAAACTTTACTTTTTCGTATTTCATCTGACTTTAAACTTCATGTATATAAATGTTATAAATGGCTAGCTACTTGTACACTGATAACTAAATCTGACTCAGATATCTTGAAATGAAAATCTGAACAGCTCCTGATAGCCTGATCTGTTACCTGATAAGCTGATCTAAAAATCAGATCAGCTCCTGATAAGCTGATCTGAAAACCAGACCAGCTCCTGATAAGCTGATCTGATAACCAGACCAGCTCCTGAAAAGCTGATCTGAAAACCAGACCAGGTCCTGAAAAGCTGATCTGAAAACCAGACCAGCTCCTGATAAGCTGATCTGAAAACCAGACCAGGTCCTGAAAAGCTGATCTGAAAACTAGACCAGGTCCTGATAAGCTGATCCAAAAACCAGACCAGGTCCTGATAAGCTAATCTGAAAACCAGACCAGGTCCTGAAAAGCTGATCTGAAAACCAGACCAGGTCCTGAAAAGCTGATCTGAAAACCAGACCAGGTCCTGATAAGCTGATCTGAAAACCAGACCAGGTCCTGAAAAGCTGATCTGAAAACCAGACCAGCTCCTGAAAAGCTGATCTGAAAACCAGACCAGGTCCTGATAAGCTGATCTGAAAACCAGACCAGGTCCTGAAAAGCTGATCTGAAAACCAGACCAGGTCCTGAAAAGCTGATCTGAAAACCAGACCAGCTCCTGAAAAGCTGATCTGATTGCTGATACCTGTTATTTGCCCTGGATGAGAAAATTTTAAAACAGTTGGTGTTGACAAGAAATGTGTTGAAGAAAAAGCTTCGTAGTATAAAAACTGGTGAAATAGATACAAGTGAACAACTAAAAGATACATTTAAACCTTTAGCAGAAGAATTCATAAATAGTTCTAAAAATATTAAAAGAATTCTTATGAAAGAAGAAAGTAAAATCAAGACAGAAGTTGAAAATATACAAGTTTAAAGCCTGAAAAACCTTCACTCAAGATATAGACAAGTACCCCAAAAGAAACTAGTAGAAGGAACAATATTTGATAATACCATCATATTTAATGATGCTAATACTGAGAATGATGATGACGATGATTTTACTCATAGACTTCCAATTCTGAAGACATTTATACTGACTTATCAGTATTGGAAGGCATAAATGAATTAGATACAAACTATTGTTGATAGTTACATTAAACTGAATGAAGATAAAATACAAGACAAATTAATAATATAGCTTAAAGCATTAATATTCAAGAATATATTTAAATGCAAATTGAGGAACTACAACGTGAAATAAAATTAGAGAAAGAAGACAGTTATAAAATTGAAAAAGCAATTCTAAAAAGTAAATAATTAAAAACAAATTGAAGAGTTTACGGTTAAATATATAGATTAGAAAATTAACTACATGTTAGTATAAATAGCTGAAAGTGCAAGATGTAGATCACAACACTTTCGAAAAAATCTGTGAAACAATTCAATGTCTTTAAAAAGGAATTTAGTTAACGAAGTTCATATTAAATTTCAACAACTGTTTGTGCTTGTAGAGATGTAATGACAGGAATATATGATGTTTTATGGAGCTAAGTTAGGTGAAATGTAGAACTATTCTACAGAAAATAGAAATTGTTGATTTTTGAAGACTGTAATTGACACATTCTCAAAGTACAGCTGAAAATAAAAGCTGCACTCTAAAAACCAAGGCAATGGAAAATATTTTTAAAGTGGTACGGGTACCAAAAAACTTACAAACAGATGATTCTAAAGAATTTTTTAATAAATACTTGGGAAAACTCATACATAAATAGAAGATTAAAGATTACTTAATATGAAAGCATCAATATTAGAATGATTTAATAGATCATTGAAAGGTATGATGTGAAAAGAATTAGCTTTAATGGTTCATATAAGTGGATTGGTATGTATAAAGATTTACTCAATGCATGCAATAGAAAAGTTCATCGTACCATTAAAATGTCTCCTATTAAAGTCAACTCAACAAATGAGGAAAAGCTACTTAATATAGTATAAAGTAATTTGAAGAATGAATGTTGAATTTAATAAAAATAAAATTAAAACGAAAAATCTAGTTTGTGTTGTTTTTTGTATGATTGATTAGGAATGATGGGTCTTAAGAAAGATAATTAACTAAATGTAGTGGAATTCTCTAAACTTGTTGGTCTGAATGAAATATTGCTAAAACTTCAGTGTTTAAAATGAACTATAACATAGTGCAATATTCAGCAGCACATCATATTATCACTTTTTATAAAGTTGTATGTATATTTTCCCATCGAAAGCGCTAGCACGCAAAATTTTACGATATGAAAATGGGATTATTATAGAAGATCTTCACTCTATTTATTTTTTTAGCTATCAGATCTTTAGAAAATATAGATAAACTACGGAAATTGGACTTTGATATCCAATCTTTAAGAATGTACATGTGTATGAATAAGTATCAAACAAACTTAGTGAATGAATATACGCTTAAACTAGAATTATGCTGAAGCATGCATAAATTTTAAAATGTACAGTAAAGAGATCTTACTTTATATCTGTATGAGTATTACATAAATTTATAGAAAAAAAATGAAAGCATGCCGAAGCATGTATAATTAAAAAAAAAAAAAAAATCCTCACGTCATACAATTTTGTAAGCAAAGAAATTTTATGATTTTGTGGTCAATGAAATACATACATATGTATCTACTTTGCAAAAATTCAAAAGAGCGAACTGGTAAATTCTAATAGTAAAGATTTTTAATTGTAACACTACTACATCTCGGACTCTTACGTCACTATCGATAGAAGCATGCTAAGGCATGCATACTAGCAAAATATATAAAGCTGTTAGAAGGTGATGAGACAGCAATTGTATCTGGATCAACCCAACTCATGAATGTATTGTATACGGAGATGATTGATGGTGATGATGACGTTTTTTAAGTGAATAATCATTAAATATGAATGCGACAGTGCTTGACCCCTCAAACCTCATGTAGAAATACTTGAGGGGAAAAATTCTCTCAAAACATAGCTATTTCATTGTTTCTAACACTATATGAATACACCAACGGTGAATTGCTGGTAGAGGTAACTGAGTTATTTGAGATCGATTTGATACAATAGTTGTATATTAAACATGCATTTCTTTGTATCTAAACTAATTTCTACATACCTAATGTATATACCCACCAAAAAATTAGACAAAAATTCTCTATTCCAAGTAGTAAAATCTGAAAAAGGAGTGGCACATTAGAAGAAAAAAAAAAAATAGAGACTGACTGACCAACTAATACGTACACTCTGCCCGATGGGCACACAAAACACACTTAAACATTTCAGAAATATATATACAATACGCTGAACTTTAATAAAATGAAAAAAAAAGTCATATAGAACATTAAATAAAAGCCATAGGTGCTCACCGTTCATAAAATAAACATATGTATATGTATCTTATTAATGTAAACATATTATCAGTATAAAGCAACAGAAATTTCGTCATACAAAGTCATCTTGTATCCTAGAGGAGCCGTCGATAGGGTATACCTAAATTATATGAAAACGAGTTCGTTTTCTGTTGATCGCTATTAAAGAAGAAAATATGTTTGTTCATTATGATTTAACTAATTTAAAAGTACATTTAAATTCAGTCCCGTACTTCTTAACATAAAAATTAAAAATAAATGTTTTCCAATTCTATATTATACTATGTATCAAAAATTTCAAAAAAGCTGTTATATGAAAGAATCTCCAGCGCTTCTAACTGCATCAGAGTTTAAGAAAAAAAAACTCCTTTTATTCAATTTAATAAAATTTTAATTTGAAGCAGTAAGCAAATACATCAGCTTACTGCATTCTTATTCATAATCGTATAATAGAATATATAACCCCTAAAGGACAAAGTCTAAAAGTCTTATAAATTAAGAAATATAGAAAATAACATAATTTTTATAAACGCGTAAAGTTGCAAAAGTAATTCAAATGATTTCATCGCAAAAGAAGTAGCGATTGTTTTCAACAATTATGAATATAACAATTTCATTATAAAACCACCTTTTGATTTTAAATGCTTATCAATAAAAAAGCAAAGAGAAGCAAAGTGGCTAACGAAAAACTATCATCACCTCAGCTGGACTGCTGGATCAGTTTCTTTTGAAAGCGTTTCCAATTTTTTAAAAGCCAACGCAAGATGTTCTAAAATTTATGTAAAAGGTGAAGACAAAAGACGATGGTTGGAAAAAATCTTATGCCGAAAAATTTTTAACGTTGAGGATATAGGCTGTATCAACTTTAAACAAATGGAGATTAAGTATCCAGAATATTTTTATTGTAATTATCATAAACTTGGTGTTTGCGCATTAAAAAATGCTATTTTACTAACAAAAGAAATATCTTGCTTTAAATGAATTTTTTCACTCTTTAAAATATTAATGTATGTATTATTATAAAATTTTAAAAAATTTTAAGCAATAAATGTATAGAAAAATAAAAAATCTACAAGTGTTTTCTTATTTCAAATACAAACTACATAAAGGAAAGAGAAGGAAGTGGGAAGGAGGAGGAAAAGTTAGCATTTTTGCTAACTTGCAAATTTTTACTTTTTGTTTCTCTGCTTATGACTGTAGTTAGTTGAAACTTTGCTGCTTTAAAATAATCGTAGACAAAGAAAATGATTATGTTGCAAAATAAATGTATTCTACACAGCCACAAAATATTCCACGCACAAGTTCTTTCGATCGTACATACATACATACATACATCATACACACATACATACATACATACATCATACACACATACATACATACATACATCATACACACATACATACAAATATATTTCTTAAACAAATAAACAGAATATAAGCTTACCAGCGACAAACAAGCTGGACCCCCCACACACAAGCATTAGGGGTGTTCACATACATGAGAACGTTTTATAAATAAATAAAATAATTTATTTAATTACTTTATTTTATAACAATTTATTTATTGTTTATTTATAAACAATTTATTAGCGTGAGGAAATCACACAAGCACATTCCCATGCTTCATATGAAACCATATGACCTAGTAGTCATCAAACCTTCTTTCTCTGATATTACTGATGTAGTATTACGATAACAAATTTCTACAGTCTGGCAACACTGGGAGCATTAGAAAAAAATAACAATCATGTTTTGCCGTAGGCATTAGGAAAAATTATCATGCATTTCCGTAGGCATTAGGAAAAAAATAATAATAATCATGTTTTCCCGTCGTCATTAGGAAAAATCATTTTCCCGTCGGCATTTGAAAAAATTATATTCATGTTTTGCCGTCGGCATTAGGAAAAATTAATAAACATGTTTTGCCGTAGACATTAGGAAAAATTAATAATCACTATTTCACCATTGGTATTAGAAAAAATCATTTTCATGATTTTCCCGTCGGCATTTGAAAATAATTATGTATTGCCGTAGGCATTAGGAAAAATTATCATCATGTTTTACCGTCGGCATTTGAAAAAAATAACAATCATGTTTTGCCGTCGGCATTTGAAAATAATTATGTATTGCCGTAGGCATTAGGAAAAATAAGTATGTATTGCCGTCGGCATTAGGAAAAAAAAAATAATCATGTATTGCCGTCGGCATTTGAAAAAATTATCATGCATTGCCGTAGGCCTTAGGAAAAATTAATAATCACTATTTCAGCATTGGTATTAGGAAAAATTATCATGCATTGCCGTAGGCATTAGAAAAAATTAATAATCACTATTTCAGCATTGGTATTAGGAAAAATCTTTTCATGATTTTCCCGTCGGCATATATACTCATAAAAAACCTCAAAAAAATCACCCGTTATCACAATTAACGTAACCCAAAAAAAATCACCCGTTCCCACAAGGGTTAATGTAAAGAAAAAACTCCTTATGTAAACAAAAAGTAAGACGGACTTATTGAACCACCCTCGTAGGTATCAAATTTCACAAATTTCCAAGAATTTAACAATTTTCAAATTTTAATTACCCAAATTTAACAATTTCAGCAACAATTTCACAATTTTAATTGGTCCAGGATGAACAGTTCCCTACTACTACTAGGGAAGCAAATCTAAGGCAAATGAAAGATTTTTTTAATGAAATTTTCCATATATACTGCGATAATGCAAGGCTATAAATTTTTTATTAAAAAAGTGGACGCTGACACGCCCATACAATTTAAACCTCATATTCGTGCATTACACGCTCAGCATATTTAGATTTAATATTTATGTATGTATTGTTATACGTTTGTAATGAAAATTGACATGAATAATAAGCACTGGCTTAAAATATTCTTGAATTTGGAAAAGTGGCCAGGGTTACGCCCATAAAAATTAAAATTTGCGCTAATGAGCTGAAATTTGATACACAAGTAGGTATAGGTGAGAAAACAACAAGAAAAACTTGAAAACCTGAAAATTTTAGTCAGAGGCGAGGGCTGCGCCCATAAAAATTAAAAGTTGCGCTTATGAGCTGAAATTTGATACGCAAGTAGGTGACCAACTAGAAAAATCTGAAAACCCATACATTTTTACCAGAATGGGTGGCACCACGCTAATATTATTTGAAACTGAAAACTTTTTAAAAAAACTTTGTATAAAAATTTGTCTTAAAACCCCTTTATAAAGCCTTATTAAATTATATAAATAAGGCAACTAATATACAGCTTTTAACTTAAGCCTTTTTAGTTAAAGCTTACATATACGTTACACGTATACAATCTTTTAAAGTATCACCTAGAAAAGTGGGCGTGATCACTCAAATAACATTTTAGCCTTGTGTTTAATTTATTTCGATCTAGAATATTTTAGAAGAAAATTAGCATGAATTATAACCGCTGCTCACAACAAAATTGTGCGTTTAAAACAGTGGGAGAGGTAAGGCTAATAAAATTTAAAAGTATTATTCGCGGTAGAGAGCTCAAATTTAATACACAAGGAAGTGTAGATGAGTAAGCCAATGGGAAAATATTAAAACCAAGAAGTTTTATCCGTTAAAACTCCAATTCGTACTAGAGAGCTGAAATTTGATACACAAATAAATCTAGATCAGAGATTACTAAGGGAACAAGCACTGTAAACTCAAAATTAAGTTCAGTTTTATTGAAACTCTTAATACAATAATACTCAATCGGAAAATCCAAAAATTAAAGCACCAGCTGCTCTATTGAAACTTTGCATACACATTGGGCGCATCCTTTTGATTTATGTACTTCGGATAAGCAGACTTTAATATGTAAATATATTGAGAAAATAGGCGGGTTCGCGCCCACTGAAATTTATGCTGTATATTAGATGTTTCTTTCCAGACGACTCTTACCAAATTGCTTACACACTGGCGACCCGTTGTAGTGACACAATAGTGCATTTTTAAGGGGTACAATACAACACTTATCACACTATAGCCCATTACTTTATGTAACTACGTCATTTTTAACTGGCACAGTGATCATAAATAGAAATAAAACACACTAGATATTTTAAGTTTAAAAAGTGTTATCATAGAAAACTTTTCAAAAAGTAGTCAGATCCTCACAAAAACATAAATGTGACAAAAGTCCGAGTTCCTATCAAAAATCAAGAACAAGTTCTTGTTTGGAAAAACACATTTCGCTTAAATATGCTATGCGTTATATAAATTTGTAGTCGTAATGGTGTCATATAATTTCTACATAATCTGCTAACTTGACAATATCTTTACCTTTCTAAAAAAAAAGGAGAGAGTAATGTATATTTGTTCATTTCTTTATATCTGTAAAAATGTTGTAAGGTTAGCAGATTATGTAGAAATTATGACACCTTTACGACTACAAATTTGTATAATGCATAGCATATTTCAGCGAAAGGTGTTTTTCCAAACAAGAACTTGGTCAAAATTTATATCTCACTGCTTTTAATGACCGAAATTATTGATATGAACATCTATATGAATAAACATCTGCATGTATATTACATGCGATTTAAAAATTTTTCGTTGCTCGTTTTGGAACACCCTTTAGTTTTTAACTCTCATGTATTTGTTGTTGTAGCGGCCAATTTTCTACATGCTCTTCAAGTCCGTAGCTCTTACGGTTGCTGAGAAAATTGCCCGTGACGTACAGATGGACAGCGTAGCGAAAACAATAGGGTTCCTTTTCACCTTTGGTGTACGGAACCCTAAAAACAATGTAAGCATACATTTTTTAATAAAATTTTTTGTATAACAAAAAAGTAACTATTCTTTCAAGAAATTTTTTTTTCAAAATGTCTAGTTTTTTTTAATAATCCCGCTTTTTTAATTCAAATGTCCAGCTTTTTGTTAATCTTAATCTGGAAAGCCTATGTGAAGTGAATACTATAGTTTTCCATATACATACATACATATGTACCCAGGCAGAAACTGCCAAGGGTACAAAATATCTAGCACTGAGAAATCACTTTCATTCAAGAAATCCAAACGGTTTACTAACGTTACGGTTTACAATATGAAAAACTATTTGTCAATGCTTTTTAATGATTTTTGTTTGTTTATTTTTTATTTCTTTTCGTTTTTATTAATTTTTATATTAATGTACATTATGTGAAAGTGATAGCAACTGTTTCATTTTGGCATTTGGTAAGAATACACTTAACATCTATCATGCTTAGCTCTACACAGAGAAAAAACTGCCTCATAGAATCAATAAGATTTTCTCTATGAAACGTTGTTAGGCTGAGGGGTATCCCAGCAGAAAGAAGCGAAGATTTTTTCATAGAGCTTCCTTATTGTTTTTATGTGGTAAATCTTATTAACTTTATTAAGAAGAAAACCACATAAAATCAAGAAGAAATCTTATCATTCCCAACTTTTTTTTTGCTCAATTTCCGTTATTTTTGGCACCAAAAAAACAATCCTTAGAGAAAAACTTTTTGATTCTATTAGGTTTTCTTATAAATTGTAAACTATATGGATTTCTTATTGATTTTATTAGGTTGCCTTATTGAAATTTTTAAAAAGGTTTTCTTCTTGATTTTATTAGGCTATCTTATTGATTTTTTCAATAAGGTTTTCTTCTTGATTTTATTAGGTTTCTATATGATTATGTCTTGATTTTATGAGGTGTCTTGTTATTTCATATCTATAAATAGACACAGACAATTTTTTTCATGCTCTTTTTCGTTTTTGTATAAGCATGTTTGCAAAATTATTTCAATGGTTATTCAGACTGCTTGTTAGCATATTGTTTAGAGTGTTTGTCTAACAGTCAGAAGTTTGCTGGTTCAATACTTGTCTCCTTTCAAAGTATATGGTATAGAATTTAAATGAAAATATATAAGCAAAGCACAAAGAAAAAGAAAGACATAATTTTTTTTTTATTTTATAAGGTCGCCTCATAAAATCAAGAAGAAAACCTTATTAAAAACATCAATAAGATAACCTCATAAGAACTACAAGATTTCTTCTTGATTATTTCAAAAAGGTTTCCTCTACGAAATTAATAAGATTTCCTTATTGAAAAAAACCATAGAGATTTCTTATTAACTTTGTTCTATTTTATAAGGTAATTATTAGGCACTGTTTTCTCTGTGTATTTAAATTTTGTTCTGTTCTAAATCTTTAACGACATGTAATCCCACGTCCCTGGATGACAGTGGATACGTAAAAAAATCAAGAGTTTTGTTAAATATATTGCCTTTTAACTAAATATTAACACATTTGTACACAAAAAGTTTCGTTACTAATAATTTCTGATATAACCATGACATTTCCTTTAGTTAGTAAACATGTATTAATTATCAAGAGGCAAGGTGTAATTTTATAACCATATATGTTGAAAAAATAGTGATTCGATTCTTAGACTATGTTTATTCATAGTTTACGAATTAGGGCCGTAATATCGAGGCATAAGTTCAAAAAATGATTTTAAGAATTCTAAAACGTATGTGGCTAACTTGGTTGACTATAAAATACGACAAGAAGTAAATAAAATTAAAAACTGTTTGTACATTTCAACATCTAATACATTTTTTAAGGTAATTGCACCAGCATATAACAAGAAGAAACGGAATTGTTTAGCATTTGCTTAATTCATTAAATCGTACGATTTTATTTGAAACTCAAAGGGTACATGTTTAGATACATGAGTAGTTTTGTTGTGAAAGATAAGAAAATGAATTTTTTATAATTAGATTTTGAAGTATTACAATTACCAAAAAAATTATGTTGGGAAAGCACTTAAATTGTGGTTCTCATAGTGTTTAGCCAACGACTTAAAAAATAGTTGGACAACCCCATCATGAGGTTATCATTTGTGTGTTGGCACAACATTCCAAAAATAGAAATTGTGATGTGATTTGAACCACCTTAGGAAACGGTTGCCAAAGTTATTCCGATTGTATTCTTCTGAGTGGGTAGGTACACGGATGCCTTGCCATGCTGTTGACCGCATTTGTTTTGCCATTCACATAAGTGTTAAAGCAAGAATTTTGATATTTCGCTTTAAAAATTATGTATTTTCAAAAACTATTTTTAAAATGAGAATGGTTTCAGACTATAGTACACGTATTAATACTTTTGACGAAAATGTTTCCCTGACCTAATTTCTGTTTAAAAAATTTCAAAAAACAATAACAACTCAACATGTCAGAGTTGCATTTTCAACAAAAGTATTAATACTTGTATTATAGTGTGAAACGGCTTTAAATAACATTGTTATTTTTATAACGAAGTTAGTTATGAGTAGAGATGTAATGGTGGCGGACGACATGTTTTGGGAATTCAAAACCGGAAGAAAAAAAGGTTGGCAACCCTGTTGCAAATTGTGGTATTTTGGGGATTTTCATGCTGATATAGTGTGTGTGTGCGTGTGTGAGTTTGATTCTTTGTTCATGTGTATGTATGTATACTTGTGTGCACAACTTTTGTTGTTATTGTAGAGAAACGTTGTGCTTACAGTGCATGGATATATTTATGTACGTGTGGGATGTGTGTGTGTGTGTGTGTTTGTGATTGATTCTTTGTTCATGTGTATGTATGTATACTTGTGTGCACAGCTTTTGTTGGTATTGTAGAGAAACGTTGTGCTTACAGTGCATGGATGTGTGTGTGTGTGTGTGTGTGTGTGAGTCTGATTCTTTGGTTATGTGTATGCATGTGTATGTGGGTGTTTGTATGTGTGTATGGGAGTGTATGTGTGTGTCTGAGTATGTGTTTTTGTATTCACCTTAATGTTTGATGGTGTATGATACTTTTGTTGTAGCGGCAGACAATCATTATAACCAGTAGGAAATGTCGATGGTGAAAATGTACAGAGTCGCTTTTGACTTGTCACTTGTGCGACGTACATGCAAATGTATGCATATTGACGAGTTATTGACAATTCCACCACAAATTCACCATATCTGTTTTCTCTCCCTCTTTTATACTGACGGATAGAAGAAAACTTATACCAAAATTGTTGACACAAATACACTTGGTCCCAGTCTGACTGCAGGGTAGTTACAAGGGATCTCTGTATTTGTAGGCATGTAGTGATTGTTATTTGATAGACTTAGGGTTGCTGTTTTAAGTTATCGTTGGGTTATTGTATGTATGCATTTATGTTTGCGATCTCTGGGGAAATAATCTAATAGCTGCAGAGAGTGGCAACCCTGTTGCGAATGAAAGTGGATAGGGAATGTATTTGGTAATGTATGTATATGTTGTTGGATTCATGTATGTGATCGTATCTATTTTTGCTTTGAAGAATATCATTGCTTGTGTGAATTACATCATCACTTTTTCATACATATTTACAAATGAATGTATATATGTTTTCTAGGCTATTGACGTTGCTATTCTTATGGATATAGAAAATATTGTGTTGGCATAGGTTTTATGTGTACAAGTGCATTTCAGATGTTAAATGTTTTGAATCCAATCAGGTTGATAAGCAGAGTTTTTGAATAGGGAGTAGTGATATTTTTATTTCAGAATATTATACTTTAATATAACAATTATAGGAAATAGCTTTTAAAGAAATACAGCAAAAACTTATACAAGCACATACTTTCACGTGTCCCGATTTTTCTCGTACCTTTATATTGCGAACTGATGTTAGTGATTATGTTCTGGGTGTTGCTGTGTATATGTGTATGTGTGTGAATATGTATATATATATATATATATATATATATATATATATATATATATATATATATATATGTGTGTGTGTGTGTATATATATGAATTTCATCATATGTCGTAATAAATTAGATTTGATGAATACTATGCGATTATCATATAAAGTATATAAGTAGAAGAAATAATGTAGATTGTCATCAGTCTGCTCTGATATCTCAACAAGTGACAACCTATTTTCCCAACCAAAATTTCTAAAGTGTTTGAAATCCAAAAACTATGAAAGTGGAAGAACTAACTAACTACTGTTTGTTAAACAAGTTTATAGTGTATAAAAAATAATTTAATAAATTGTTTATAACTGAAGGAAATTGTGTATAAATAAAATAATTAAATAAATTGTTTATAAATAAAATAATTAAATAAATTTTTTATAAATAAAATAATTAAATTAATTAATAAACAAATAAATAATTAAATAAAATGAATACTACAAGTTGTGCCATCTCCAATACAGTCTTTAAGACTCAAAGAAAACTAAATCAGCGTATGGAAACGCACTCATATGCTAACCAATCAAAGGCTGTCCTTGGAGCTAGCACGCTAAATCTTCAAAACAAATATTGTGAGGATTGTGATATGGCTCATGTCAGAACCACAAAACATAAAAACAGTTGTCAACAAGAACGGATTGGAGATTTTCTCACAAAAAGAGCTAGCAACTTCAATGGGAGGATCGAGACATACAACCTCCTCAACAAAAATGTGGGTGTCTTGTTTCCGGAGGAGTTTCTGAAATCTGCCAAGAGCTCCATAGTACAACAATTAAATGAACGTAGTAAGATATATACTACATTCAAATTTAATATGGAGCTAACATGTGATTATATGAAGATGGTGAATGATGAGATGAATGTTTCCCAACTTGATGTTGGTGACTTTGTCTGATGACATAGAGGACATGTAAAAGAAACAAGCCCCGAGGAGCTAAGAGCAAAAATGAAAGAATTTCAAGAGAGGGATAGCGGATGGACCTTGATTTCAATAAATTCCCTTGAAGTTAATATAAACAAGGCGTCCATAATAAGAGGATCAAGCTTTATCCCTCTCCCAAAAAATATTGCAGTGAAATGTGCATGCATAAATGTCGAGAACAATGATATTTATTGCTTTAAATGGTGTCTCATTGCAGCTTTGTACACAAATAGTACTTTATTATTGTTATATTAATTTACATACTATTTTATTTTCTATATTTTCTTCAGACTTCTTCGTTCCAACATGACGTCACACAGAAGTAAGGTTCTGATAAGCAACACCTGCCTATATCATACACATGATGATTATGTGCATAATCAACATAAAAACGTTTGCGGGGAAAACGTCATCAGAATACCCGAAGATGAATGTATTATCAAGTTTACGAAGTACTACAAACAGTTAGATGTACTATTTGTAATCTACGCAGACTTTGAGTCTATTTTGGAAAAAATCGATGATCATGTAAGTAAAAGCACTACAAATGTACAGAAACACCATGCGTGTGCATTCGGGTATTTTATTAATTGTAGTTTTAAGAGAGAAAATAATTTATATAGGAATTATTTTGTGGAAGATTCGGCAAATGTATTTATCAAAAAAAATAGTTGAAGATTGTACAGATATTTATCTAAATTATTTACTTAAAGTTAAGAAAATGTTCATAACCCCAATAGAAATAGCTCAATATAATAATGCAAGAAATTGTCATATATGTAAGAAAATATTAAATAACGATAAAGTTAGAGATCATGGTCATCTTACGGGTAATTATCGTGGGGCAGCTCATAGCGAATGTAATTTGAATTATAAAACACATCTCTTTATACCTGTTATCTTTCATAAGAGTATGGGTACATTTTGGAAGTGGATATAGATTATCCCGATTCAGTGCATGATCTTCATATTTATTTGCCATTTTGTACCCAAAATAAGACCAAATCCAAAATCAAAAAATTAGTTGAAAACTTACACTCAAAAACAAATTACACCATGCACTATAGAGTTTTAAAACAAGCCATTCCAAATGGCCTCATCTTAAAACAAATCAAGAGAATACTCAGTTTTAAGCAATTCCCTTGGCTTAAAAAATATATTGACTTAAACACATTTCATAGAACAAATGCTAAGATTAATTTTGAAAAAGATTTCTTCAAACTTTTAAACAATGCTGTTTACGGGAAGACAATGGAAAACATTGAAAAACTTAGGGACATTACAATTGCTTCATATTGGGAAATAACAAACAGGAATCATTTAGGTCTCAGAGCATTGACAAGCTGTTAAAATATCAAAAGGGGTCAAAAAGTCTGTAATTAAAAAGTTGTCCATTAATGATTACAAAAGTTGCTTATTCGAATCCAAAATTATCTCGGATGAAATGTTTTTGTTTAGATCTAAAACACATCAACTATGTAGCCAAAAACTACATAAAATAGCACTTAGCTTTTCTGATGATAAAAGAAATATAATGACAGATAAAATAAAAACGCGAAATGCCCAGTTCACAACTACTATCTCAAGTTTAAAAACATACATTTATACTATAATATGAATATATGCTACTACAAATATGAATACTTAAAGCAATTACATAATTAAAAGAATGGGTTATTATACATTTATTTTTTTTTCTCGTAATGAAGCTTAATACATTTCAATTATGATATTTGCTGATGTTGCATGTGGAAAGCAGAATAATATACATACATACATATGTACGTGTATATTTTTGTATGGAGCGACAGAAGAATGATGACTCATTCTACTTGTGTCACACTTCCCTGCAAATAATATTGGAGTACGTGGTCCAATCTAGATGAAGCAGACTAGTTACATCATAGTCCCATGTAATGCAGTCGTGGATTATGTCGTTTTCATACAAGCATGCAATGCTGCACGATAAGTGTTCGTGTTTAAACGATTATTATCGTTCTTCTTAGGCACTTACAAATTGTATGCGAGTAGTATATAACTATTCGATATAGGGTAGTTTTAGGGTTAGTCTGATGTAATGCAAAGTTGGACCATGTGGTCCAACGCTAGGACATCGCAATGTTAAATCGACCACCTTTTCTTCATATATTTGGAGTAGTTTTGGAGTTCTCCTACTCCTCTTTGGACTAGTCCTTACATGTATGTATGGACTAGTCGCATTATCTGCAGGGTTATAGCATAATTCCTAATACATACAGGCAAAGTTAAAAATAGAAATAAACATGAAGCAAAACTGCAACGACATCAAATCAAAATTATTTTAAATGTGGGTGCATTTAGTTTTTAAGATTTGGTGATTTACGCAAGTTAAAAAACGTTTTTAAGCTAATATTCTATTATGAATACAATTTTAGCGAATTTTGCTCAAACAACATTTGAAATGCTGTTTAAAAATTTTATGAATACGGCTGTAAGCATTTAACAAGAGACAATGCAAATGTTATTATAATGTTTAAGTAAGATGAGAAAAATATGAAGCATGTTTATAAGGTTTATGTTGGCAGTAATATGAATTTTTAAAAGTTTTAAGAAATTTCTAGAGTGTTGGAAGGATAAATATAGATTTTGGTTATAAGCAAAGATATTGAATTAAACGATTTTCGTTATAGAACAAAAAGCAATGTGAGTCCGATCACAGAGGAGATGTGTAAACATCTAGTAATGAAATTTTTTTTTAAGTTGGAAGTACTTATGCTTTTAGTATATTTTTTTAAATTAATTAGTTAAAAGTATCAAAAATTTAAATATTGTAAATACATAGCAATTTGTTGGTTTTTGTTTGTTTTATTAAACTTATTTGGTTAGTAAATATATATGTACTGCATTAAAAATTGCAGTAAGCAGTAAATTTACTGATTACTAAAAAAAATTCAGTATATTTTTACTGCTAATGAAATTTAATTTGTATTACATGTAAAATCGTAGGGCAGTAATCATAATAAAATTGTAGCAAGTGGCAAAGTTTTTTCATTCAAATTTTGAAACTTTTGTATGAAAAACATTATTTAGCCACTCGGTAGAATTTCATTATGAATACGGGCATTACTAATTACTGAAATATCAATGCACCTCATCATATAAGAAATCATTTAGGCAATTTATAAAAATTGTAGAAAAAAATTTTAGTAATCAGTAAAAATTTACTTGTTAAAAAATTTTTATTATTTTTACTGAAACTTTAGTGGTACTGCAGTGCTCATCTATGATACAAGCCTTCACTTTTGCTTTTTAATTTTTAATTCCTGTTGTTCATCGTTTACTTGTTGCTGTTCTTGTTGTTGTGTACGCATTGCAATTAAAATAAATTCAGTAAAGTGCGACTTTGACTCGCGCACATTCGGTTTTGATCATTTTTTTTTTTTTTGATTTAGCTTTCTTTCTTTTTTAAGTTTTTTTCAGTTTAAACGAGTTTTTTAGTTTTATCGCTTTTTTCTCGTTTTGGCGTTTTTTCTTTTTTTTGGGTTAGTTTTAATTTTCGCAATTTTTTTCATTTTGGCGATTTTTTTCATTTTGGCGATTTTTTCTGTTTTTGGGGTTTTTTTTTTTTAATTTTTGGGTTTTTTTCATTTTGGCGATTTATTTCTGTTTTTGGGGTTTTTTATTTAGGCAATTTTTTCCATTTTGGCGATTTTTTCATTTTGGCGATTTTTTTGTTTAAGGTTTTTTCATTTTGGCGATTTTTCCGGTTTTTTGCGATTTATTTTAGTCCTAGAAATTTTTTTTAATTTGGTGCTTTTTTCGGTTTGGCAATTTTTTTTTTGTTTTTGGCGATTTTTTTAGATTTGGTGATTTTGTATTTATTTGATTTTTTAGTTTTACCCTTTTTGAAAATTTCAAGAGTTTTGATCTTACGGTTTCCAAGATACACCAAGTTGTCAAAATTACAAAGTCAAAATTGCATTAACTGATGGTACACCCATGGATTTAAATTTTTTTAAATTTAGTGTTAATTGTTGTAGTCTGTATAAAAATACACTAACTTTTAAAATTTCAAGTTTACATATGTACATACAATTGTATGTATATTACATGGGATTTTAACATTTTTCACCCTTTAATTTTTAACTCTCATGTATTTGTTGTTGTAGTGGCCAAATGTCTACACACTGTGTCCGAATTTCAGGTCCGTAGCTCTTACGGTTCATTTTCGCCTTTGGTGTACGGAACCCTAGTAAAGCAATTATCAAGTTAAATAAAACAAACAAAAACCAGCAAATTCCTATGTATTTACAATATTTTAAATAAGTTTGTATTGCTTCTTTCAATCACTAAAACACTCATACCTATGTAGCTCACACCGATTTGACAACACGGTGTGAATCTCAGCAAAATTTGTGATTGTATTGTGAAAAAGAATTTTACCCCCTAGCGTATATATGTTTACACATCACAAAATTACTGCTCATAAAAGATTGACTTTAGTTATTTCATCTGACCTGAAACTTTATTCCTATAAATTATATAAATGGCCAGCTACTTATATACTGATAACCTGATCTGAAAACCAGACCAGCTACCTGAAAACCAGACCAGCTCCTGATAAGCTGATCTGAAAACCAGATAAGCTGATCTGAAAACCAGACCAGGTCCTGGTAAGCTGATATGAAAACCAGACCAGGTCCTGATAAGCTGATCTGAAAACCAGACCAGGTACCTGATAACCTGATCTGATGCCTGAAAAGCTAATCTGGAAACCAGACCAGCTCCTGATAAGTTGATCTGAAAACAAGACCAGGGGGTCGATTCTGGTTCTGTGATAATGTGAAGTGAAACAAAACGTTTCATTTTCGTTTTCATAGCAACTTTTCACACCGTCTTTTCATAGTTTAACAGATTGCGATTCTGGTTCAAGTAATGAAAAAATGTTTCATTCCAGTGTAGCTGTGAAAAGTTTCTATTCATGTTATTTAACTTTAATTGTCAAATACAAAGATCTAAGTTTCGCAGTTACGATGCCGCGCTAAGCCGCATGCAATTTTTTATTATTGCGTGAGCCGCTGCCGCTGCCGCTGCCGCTGCTTATAATGGGTGTTTTTTATTGAGGTATAGAACTTTAAGTTGGCATCACTTTTTTAACTGGCGGCCATTTTGTCAGCTGTCAAGTGATTAATATTTAGTTTGGTTTGCCATTTCATCATGAACAGGTTGACAAAAGAACAACGCTTGCAAATCGTGCAAATTTATTTCGAAAATAATGGTTCAGTTCGCGAAGTTTACCGCAAGCTCCGTCAATTTTATGGTCGACATAATCGTCCATCAGAGCAATTAATTCGGTTAACCATGGATCGTTTTCGCACTACGTTTACTCTATGTGATAATACGCATCCGCAGAGACGTCGAACAGTGCGCACCGAAGAAACAATTGCCGCTGTAGAGCAAAGTGTTGAAGAGGACCCGAATGAATCGATTCGCCACCGTGCACAGCAATTGGAGCTTTGTCCATCAACTTTATGGAAGATTTTGCGCAAAGATCTTGGCTTGCGACCTTACAAGATCCAGCTTGTGCAAGAATTAAAGCCGCGAGACCATGCAATGCGTCGTGATTTTGGTGTATGGGCCGAAAAATAAATTTCGCGGAATGGGCCTGTCAATTGGCCACCAAGATCGTGTGATTTGACACCATTGGATTATTTTCTTTGGGGATATGTGAAGTCGCTCGTCTACGCCAACAAACCAGAAACGTTAGGGGACTTGGGAGCCAACATTCGTGGCGTTATTGCCAACATACGGCCCCATATGCTCGAAAAATTGGTTGAAAATTGGACCTGTAGAGTTGGCTTTATTCGAGCCAGCTGCGGTGGCCACATGCCCGAAATCATATTTAAACATTAATGGCATAAAATTATCCTTCCAATAAAGCCAAATTGATGGACATTAAAACGATTTTCTTGTGTTTTATTTCAATTCAAATTTCTATACCTATAAAAAAACACCCTCTATTTATGATTGAAGTATATAATCTGGCTTATATTTGAGCCTGATTTATTTATTAAAAAACAAATATATAAATAAAAAAAGAACTAGTAATTGTTTTTGCAATATATGTACATTGTACATATGTATGTAATTTAAATAATAATGTACATACATGAGGAAAAGTTAAGTTCAAACAAGACAAACAGTTGCTTTCCTTTTTTTCATGCATACTTATGTACATACTTATATATGTACATACATATGTATGTACATACATATGTACATAAGTTCTTGTTGAATTTATATACATATGTATATGTATATACATATGTATTTCATATTTTTTCAACCTTTTGCTAGCTTTAAGTTTCACTCAATAAAGAAAATATTTCACATTACAATAAAATATTTTACGAGAAATACAATTTAAAATATGTTTGTCCAATGAAGTGGCTCCATTTAGGATCCCAGTGTGCATGTTTCTGTCAGGTAGAGAAAAGTGTAAAATACCAGCACAAACGAGGATTCCAAAAAAATGATAAGCAACCCAGCAAAAAAGTGGTGAAAAAAAGTAGAAAAAGCACCACAACTACTTATACGAAGCACTTCGAACTCCGAGCAAAAAGTAGTGAATTTTACATTAGCGTGTCATTGGAGCGAAGTGGTTTGTTTTTGCCAACCCGTGAGTGAATAAGATTTACATTTTATTTGCTATATAAACTCTAAACTAAAGGTACCAACAGACGACATGTTTTTTACATGTGTTTTTTAAGTTTTCGACTCGTATAATTTTCTTTATGCTTGTCAATATTGGTTAATTTACATAAGGTTTATAATTTTTGGACACAAACGTACCTGTAGTATCACTTCTTCTTTTTCAGTAGTTTGTAGTTTGTTTTACAAATGGCTTGCAGCCGTCGAAATATTTTTGGTTCCGTCGCTGTAGTACTGGCGACGCAAATTTGCTTTTTTAATTTTTTCTTTTTTAAACAAGACGTTGAGGTTGTATCTAAAAATCTATACATTTTTGGACTTATTTTAATAAAACGACAACGTTAAATTAAAGAAAAATATATAATTTATTTGTCTTGCAAAATACTTCATTCAGACGGCTAATGATAGTGCACATAATCAACCGCCGACGAATTTGTTCGCATGACATAGAAAATTTGGAGATGTATGTTTAACATAAGAAAATATATTTGAAATATATATTTCAAATAATGTCTTATGTTTTTTGTCATGTTTTTTACACAAGCAATGTTTTAAAGGTAACACACGACATGTTTTCGTTTACATATGGAAATTCTGGCACATACAATGTGAAAAACATGTCGTCTGTTGGTATCTTAAGGTGTGATTTTTTATTGGTGAAGTACATAAATCCAATATATTTGACATTTAAGATGTGATTCTTAACCACATTTCCAAAGCACTTAAATCTATGATTTAGGAAGTGGTGCTTATTCACTTATTTACTAAACCAATTGGAAGCTATTTAATTCCTAAAAGTATTCTGCTCATTAAAATAATTGTCCCAGAAGAAAAAAGAAGGGAAATCTGTTCTAGTTTTCGTTCATTTCCGAAGTTGAAGAATTGGTACTTTTGAACAATTAAATCAATCAGTCAATTTATTAGCTTACGGGCTTGCTCGGAGTTTGAAGTGGTTCGTATCAGTAGTTATGGTGCTTTTTCTACTTTTTTCATCACTTTTTTACTCGGTTTTTATTTTAGAGGATAATAATATTAAAATAGGTGATTTGTCATTACTTTAGATATGTGATTAAATATAACTTCATTAAACCAGAATAAAATGCATAACCTATTTTGGAAGTAATTTAGAAGTACTTTCTAAAGAAGTACTCATTTTAGTTTTTGCTGGGAAGCTAAACAACATGCGTTTTTACCAATTTTTTTAATAATGTGCATAGGAACATTCATACATACAAACTAGCATAAATACACATATTTTTTATGTAGAAATTGGCATATTGTTCTCCAAAATTCCTCATAGTGCTTCACAAATACCAATTGTTTTTTAAAGACTGTGGAATTGTTGCATTGATTTCACATAGATTGCAAATGGAGTTTGAAACTTTCTTCAGAAAACATATTAATTTTAGTGTGGTATGGCATTTTGATATATTAATTACTAAAAAATTTTATAATGAAAACTATTATAAATAACATTTCAAGTTAACTTCCACTCGTCGCCAAATTATTTTTTTGCCGCCGATAATAACTTAACTTATGCCTCCCGCGGCTTCTGATCAATTGCCAAATTATGCAAATATGAACATGAATAAAAGTAGAAAATGTCTGGATAAAATGTTTTAATGGACCTATCAGACGAAATTAGGGATGAGGATAAGTGAATTAAATATTTTAAAAGTGTTATAGTAGTATTAGTATGCGTTTTTAATGGTTTTCCATGCTTTTTCACTAATGAATTGTGTGTATAAAAAACTTTTCATATCAAAAGGTTTTGACATTTGTTTACACTTTTTCATAAAACGAGAATCAGTAATGATGTGTAACTGTGATAACGTTTTGTTTCATTCCAATTGTTTTTTTCATATGAAATCATTTCAATTTTGTTTTCATTTTTTCACTGAACTAGAATCAGAAACACTATGATAAGATGAAAAAAGTTTTCATTTCACATTATCACAGAACCAGAATCGACCCCCAGGTACCTGATAACCTGATCTGATGCCTGAAAATCTAATCTGGAAACCAGACCAGCTCCTGATAAGCTGATCTGAAAACCAGACAAGCTCCTGATAAACTGATCTGATAAGATGATGAGATGAGATTGTGTTAAATCAGTTGGTGTCGATAAGAAAATATCTAATGAAATATAATGGAATTTCATAATATTGTGAAACTCAATTCCTCTTGTGTAGAACCTTTCAAAGATAACAAGACTGTACATGTTTAAGTGATATGAAAAGAAAAAACAAGAATTTGCAAATAAGCAAACAGAAAAATTTTTTGATCTAGCGAAGTAAAGCCAATAGAGAAACAAAATATAAAAATGTGGACATTTGTAGTTAAAATTTCTATTTAGTAAATTTAAGTTAAAATAAAAACCATTTATATATATTATTATTTTTTCAATATTTTATTACTTTTTCAATATTTTATTTAAAATTTTTTCTTAAAAATCTTAGTACCAATACAAATTTAACTCTATGTATAAATAAAAATATACAGATATAAAAAGAAAAAAGATCATTAATCTAATATTTGATCTAGGCTCACGGCAGTGCGCCAGGCCAAGTTCTGGCCAATGCACGCAGTGTGTACATTTACACGAAGCCATTCGAGCTGTTTTTACCCCCCTCATAAATTTGTTCCCCGCTGTCGTAAAATTATGATATTTAAGCCAAATTCGTATAACCTCATATGCGAAGTTTGATAGTTTTACAATGAAAGCTTCCGGAGATATAGAGGTGCAAAAAGTGCATATTTTAAGACATACTCACTGACCACTGACACACTCATCAAATTGATGAAGCACTTCCGCTATAGCTAGAGAGCTAAAATTTGGCACACAAGAAGATCTAGGTGAGCAATGAACCAAAAAAATCTGAAAACTCGAAAATTTTAACCAGGAGGGCGGGGCTACGCCCATAAAAATTTAAGTTTGTGCTATCGAGCTAAAATTCGATACAGAGCTAGGACTAGTTGAGAAATAAAATAAAAATATCTGAAAACTTGGAAATTTTAGCCAGGAGGGCGGGGCTACGCCCATAAAGGTCAGAATTAAAAATGCTAATATTCTTCGATTCATGGAAGCTATTTTCTTGAAATTCGGCACATATACTGCGGTAATGCAAGGCTGTAAAGTTTTATTTAAAAAAGAGGGCGTCGACACGCCCATACAATTTAAACCTCATTTTAATGCCCTGCGGCTCAGCATATTTAGATATACTATTTATCTAGCTATTATTATCCGTTTATAACGAAACTAGACACGAATAATTAGCACTAACCCAAAAAAATTTTGACTTTGGAAAAGTGGGCGGGGTTACGCCCATAAAAACTAAAATTTAAAAGTTGCGCTAAGGAGCTTAAATTTGACACACAAGTAGGTCTACGTGAGAAACCAACTAGAAAAATCTTACAACCCGAAAATTGTAGTTAGAGGGGCAGGGCTGCGGCCATAAAACTTAAAAATTAAAAGTTGCGCTAAAGAGCTGAAATTTGATATACAAGTAGGTCTAAGTGAGAAACAAATTAGAAAAATTTTAAATCGCAAAAAATTTTACCAGAATGGGAGGGGCCACGGTAATATTGTTTTGAACTAAATACTTAATATACAGCTTTTAATTTAAGCCAATTTAGTGAAATCATGCATCACCTTAAAAATTGGGCGTGCTCACACCCATAAAATGTTAGCCTTGTGTTTAATCTACATCGGTCTAGCATATTTTGGAAGAATATTAGCATGAGTTATAAGCGCTGCTCACAACAAAATTTTGAGTTAGGAATAGTGGGGAGAGGTAATGTTGATAAAATTTAAGATATAATTCGCGCTAGAAAACTGACATTTTATACACTAGTAAGTGTAGCTGCGTAAGCCAATGGGAAAATCTTAAAACCAAATAGTTTTACCCGGTATGCGGGGCCACGACGATCTCTAGATAAGAGGTCACTAAGAAAAATCTGAAAACCTGAAGTTGCTATCAGAGGGCGGAAACAAGCACTTCAAAGTTAATATACATTTTATTAAAACTTTTCATACACATTGCACTTATTCAAAATAAAAATTCCCTATTTTGAAAAGTAGCCGTGACTTCTAGAAATTATATGACACCCTTACGATTACAAATTTATATCATACATAATATATTTTTGTGTTAGGTATTGTGGCAAAGAAGAACTTGGTCAAAATTTATATCTGACAACTTTTAATGGCCGAAATTTTGGATAGGAACTTGGCCGTTTTACACATTTATGTTTTTGTGAGGATTTTTATTTACAGATAATTTAGGTATAGGTAAAAAGAACAAAGCTTTAAAGCATTAAATTTTTACATACTTTTGTTTGAATAAAATACTAAAATTAATAGATAAATTCATAAACAAATATATAAGCAATAAATAAGTTAATAAATAAATAAAGGAATAAATTAGTAAATAAATAAAGGAATAAATTATTAATACATTAATAAACAAATAAATAATAAGTACATAAATTAGTTAATAAACAATAAGTAAATAATAAATAAACTACTAAATAAATAAGGAAATGCATTAATAAAAAATAAAATTAGTACAAAATTAAATTTTCGTTGACATCAGAAAAGCTAAGTGCTATTTTATGTAGTTTTTGGGTATATAGTTGATGTGTCTTAGATCTAAAAGAAACATTTCATCCGAGATAATTTTGGATTCGAATAAGCAACTTTTGTAATCATTAATGGACAACTTTTTAATTACAGACTTTTTGACCCCTTTTGATTTTTTAACAGCTTCCGAGCGAAGAGTCGACAGAGAATACATTTTTGCTCTTAAACCAACAAACTCTGTCATTATATCCCCACTGTTTTCATCTTTCATCATTCCCAAAACCTTCTTATTGAGTAGCCGCAAACTAAATTGATTATATGTAGGATATTCTGACGTATCAAAATTCAAACTAATGTCACTACGGATGTCATCGTAAAAATCATCAGTTTTAATTGAATAAATAAATGAGTCAGTATCCATATAGTTGAGAGAAATGTTCTCTCCAAATTTAGGCTTCATGAAGCCATAATGGAAGTCATACATTCTCCACTTGGATAGCACCAGCACTGTGAAACCAACATATATGGGTTTATCATATAGTGGTTCCATTTTTTCTAACTCTACCGCATACATATCATCAGAAAATTTTGTCAACTGCTTAAAATTTGGTTTCGCAATTAATGTTCTGCGACGTGAATGATTCCTGTTTGTTGTTTCCCAAGATGAAGTAATACTAATGTCCCTTCGTTTTTCAATGTTTTCCATTGTCTTACCGTAACCAGCATTGTTTAAAGTTTGAAGAAATCTTTTTCAAAATTATTTTTAGCATTTGTCCTATGAAATGTGTTTAAGTCAATATATTTTTTAAGCCAAGGGGATTGCTCAAATCTGAGTATTCTATGGATTTGTTTTAAGATGAGGCCATTTGAAATGGCTTGTTTTAAAACTCTATAGTGCATTATGTAATTTGTTTTTGAGTGTAAGTCTACAACAAATTTTTTGATTTTGGTTCCCCCCACGGTCTTATTTTGGGGACAAAATGGCAAATCATGATGAAGATCAAGCACTGAATCGGGATAATCTATACCCACTTCCAAAATATACCCATACTCTGTAGTATCAGAAATTTTTTTAACATAAAAATCAGTATCACATACCCACGCAAATTCAACTCAAGGAAGGTATTCCGACATCGCCCAACCATACAAACTGTTAGCGTTTAAATATACAAGAAATTCTGATGCTTTTGATGCATCAAAATCTTCCAAAAATTTGTTATTTGCTTTCGAATATCTTTGCGAGCATTGAACTAGTACACATCTATTTCCGTTTTGCATAAACATATACTTTTCGGAATTAGTGAACTGTTCCAGTGAAACTTCTTTGGTTTTCAACATTGGATCCCAGGATAAGCCTGGTGCTGTATAATAGTGGCAGGGGTCCAAATCGTATATATCTCCACAAATTTTACTAAAATTTTCAAACACGTCAGTTAGAAGAAGAACATCTGTCTTTAAGTAGAGTTCAGTGTAGTCAAGGAGGGTTTTACAGTTAAACTCTCTCCATATTTTTTGAACATGTTCATACTCGACTACATCACATTATTCATTCGTTAGGATATTGAAGAACTCGTCTCTACTAGGGAGCTTAGTTTCCTTTAACTTGGTCATGGAATCCCTGTAAGAGTACTGAAATAAACCCTTTCTTCTAATCAGGTTGAAATGAGCTTCATCAACGAAACATGATCGAATAGTATTAAAATCATTGATATCAAGATTTTTCGCTAACATATCTAAGCTCGAAGCCATAAATCTTAACGAGTCTATAAATCTTATTTCGAATCCGCGTTTTTTATCTAATCTGATGAAAATTGAAAGAGAAATATAACGCTCTGTGTTCTGGGGAATCACTTTTATTGTGGAATATTTTATAGTAGAAAGTTCTTTGAAAAATAGGTGCATATGCTGAAAGATTATGAAAGATAACAGGTATAAACAGAGGTGTTTTATAATTCAAATTACAGTCGCTATGAGCTGCCCCATGATAATTACCCATAAGATGACAATGATTTCTAACTTTATCGTTATTTAATATTTTCTTACATATATGTATGACAATTTTTTGCATTATTATATTGAGCTATTTCTATTGGGGTTATGAACATTTTCTTAACTTTAAGTTATAATTTAGATAAATATCTGTACAATCTTCAACTCTTTTTTGATAAATACATTTGCCGAATTTTCCACAAAATAATTCCTATATAAATTATTTTCTCTCTTAAAACTACAATTAATAAAATACCCGAATGCACACGCATGGTGTTTCTGTACATTTGTAGTGCTTTTACTTACAGGATCATCGATTTTTTCCAAAATAGACTCAAAGTCTGCGTAGATTACAAATAGTACATCTAACTGTTTTTAGTACTTCGTAAACTTGATAATACATTCATCTTCGGACATTCTGATGACGTTTTCCCCGCAAACGTTTTTATGTTGATTATGCACACAATCATCATGTGTATGATATAGGCAGGTGTTGCTTATCAGAATCTTACTTCTGTGTGACGTCATGTTGGACCGAAGAAGTCTGAAGAAAATATAGAAAATAAAATAGTATGTAAATGAATATAACAATAATAAGACTGTTTAAATAGATATGAAAACACATTTCGCTTAAATTCACAAGTGAAACTTACTTTGATATATCCTTGATGAGTACATAGTGGAAGTTTTCATTGAACTGAAGCATTAAGAGATTAATATGAACATGTTTTACACCTTTTGTTATATAGTATGGTCCTATAAGCGATGTTCCATTATGACCAAATACATTGATGCTCACATAATTTTGACTTTCAAATTTTTTTATCTGCTCCAATGGGAGTGGAAACTCTAGGTCTTTAAAATTTAATACAATTTCCCCTATATTAATATTCTCATCAGAAATATTTGCAATATTGTAAATTCTACAGGTTTTTCGTTGCTTAGGACTCAGACCACTGTTTACATTCAACGCCGCAATGAGACACCATTTAAAGCAATAAATATCGTTATTCTCGACATTTATGCATGCACATTTCACTGCAATATTTTTGGGGAGAGGGATAAAGCTTGATCCCCTTATTATGGACGCCTTGTTTATATTAACTTTAAGGGAATTTATTGAAATCAAAGTCCATCCGCTATCCATCTCTTGAAATTCTTCCATTTGTGCTCTTAGCTCCTCGGCTTGTTTCTTGTATATGTCATCTATGTGACCAGACAAAGTCACCAACATCAAGTTGGGAAACATTCATCTCCATATTAAATTTGAATGTAGTATATACCTTACTACGTTTATTTAATTGTTGTACTATGGAGCTCTTGGCAGATTTCAGAAACTCCTCCGGAAACAAGACACCCACATTTTTGTTGAGGAGGATATATGTCTCGATCCTCCCATTGAAGTTGATTGCTCTTTTTGTGAGAAAATCTTCAATCCGTTCTTGTTGACAACTGTTTTTATGTTTTCTAGTTCTGACATGAGCCATATAACCATTTGATGGGATCATCTCATCACAATCCTCACAATATTTGTTTTGAAGATTTAGCTTGCTAGTTCCAAGGACAGCCTTTGATTGGTTAGCATATGAGTGCGTTTCCATATGCTGATTTAGTTTTCTTTGAGTCATAAAGACTTTATTGCAAATGGTACAACTTGTAGTATTCATTTTATTTAATTATTTATTTGTTTATTAATTAATGTAATTATTTTATTTATAAACAATTTATTAAATTATTTTATTTATAAATATTTCAGTTATAAACAATTTATTTGATTATTTTTTATACACTATAAAATTGTTTAACAAACAGTAGTTAGTTAGTTCTTGCACTTTTATAGTTTTTGGATTTCAAACACTAGAAATTTTGGTTGGGAAAATAGGTTGTCACTTGTTGAGATATCAGAGCAGACTGATGACAATCTACATTATTTCTTCTACTTATATACTTTATATGATAATCGCGTAGTAGTCATAAAATTTAATTTATTACGACATATGATGAAATTCATACACACACACACACACACACACACACACACACACACACACAATATCAGCATGAAAGTCCCCAAAATACCCTCATTTGTAACAGGGTTGCCAACCTTTTTGTTTTTTTCCCGGTTTTGAATTCCCAAAACATGTCGTCCGACAGCATTACATCTCTACCGTCATGTATCATAAATAACATTTTTGTTCTTTTTTTCTATTTTAAGATATTTTCAGCTGTTACAACATATATGGTAATCCTTATACAGTTTAAGGAATTGGAAGAATCAAAAAGGCTATGATCTGGTATTGTTGCAGCAACACCATAAATGAAATTCACACAAACAACTTCTTACGGAAAAAAGCAAGAAACAATAAAATTCAATAACTGCTTCATAAATTATATTTGCCATCATTAAATAGCACCTTTCTAACACTTGGCAAATAGAGTTCCTTCTCTAACAGAACATTATGCAAACATGGTAAGTTTTTAGTGTTTTTGTAGCTATGCTACTTATGGGACGATACAGGGGTTAGAAAATAATTTTCGTAACATAAATAATCGACACTTTTACAGTTATAAATTTATTTTTGTTTTGATTTCTTTGTACTTAAACCAGAGCACGACAATAAACGAAACAAATTTGTTTGATTTTGTTTTGTTTAATTCTTTGAAGTGCGAGAAACAGAAACCATGAGAACGATTACTTCATTTTTTTTTTGTTTTGATTACTTTGTACTTTTGTTTTCTTTATTTTTTAGATATTCTATAGATTATCTCAAGGGTGTCCAATGGAAGAGTAAACACCAATGCATTTAAAGAAAAACTAATTTATATTCAATACTTATTTCTTGTTGTAAACACCAATATGTACATACATACATACAAAGAAAAAATATTGTTGCTTTGCGCTTGTGTATATACAGTGAATACCCTCTAGTCAAGCTAGAACCATATGTCTCTATGTCAATACTCTTTCTCCAGCGACAATTGCACTAGTTAAAATGTGGACAACTTTCATTTTATTCGCGAGTAGAGATACGTTAGAGACGACAGTTCTAGTGTATTTCTGGTTATATTGTCAATGAACGCGTCAATAGTTTGTTTTTCTTTTTTATTATGTTGGGCAATAATAAGTGCGTTCGAGAACTCAAAAATTTGTAAACATTTTTACTATTTTTTTGCTGGATTGCGTTCGAGTACACAAAATCCAGTAAATGAGAGGGCGAATTGAGATAGAAAAATTACAGTTCTTTTACTGAGTAAATGCAAGTTTTTACTGGACAAATTTTTGCCAGTAAAATCCAGTAAAATGAAACCATATGTTTTTAAATATAAACAAACAATAGCAAAGGGAAACAAAAGTTTTTGGTTTTTGATGAAATTTTAAAAATAACAAAAGTAGTGTGTTTGTGGGCTTCGGGGGCCAAAATGTGCCATAAGGATCAATGTAAAAGTGCAAATCATGCATGGTGTTGCCATAGTGCTATTTTTCTTCTGGCTATTTTATGTATGTATCAAAGTGCAATGTAAAAGTGCACATCATGCAAGGTGTTGCCAAAGTGGTATTTGTCTTCTTGCTATTTTATGTATGTATCAAAGTGCAATGTAAAAGTGCACATCATGCTAGGTATTGCCGTCGTGTTATTTTCCTTCATCACTATTATTTTTAAGGGAATATAATTTGAAATGAAAATTTTGTTGAGGGGAATTTTTTAAATATTTCGTATTTTTATTTTATCTTTTTCTATTTTATTCACTTACAAGTAATACATTTCTATTGGTTATTGTATTTGTGTGCGTTAGAAAATTGTATTATATTACGATGAAAATTTTGTTGAGGGGAATTTTTTAAATATTTTGTATCTTTATTTTATCTTTTTCTATTTTATGCACTTACAAGTAATGCATTTCTATTGGTTATTGCGTTTGTGTGCGTAAGGATATTGTATTATAATACGATGAAAAATTTGTTGAGGGGAATTTTTTAAATATTTCGTATCTTTATTTTATCTTTTTCTATTTTATGCACTTACAAGTAATGCATTTCTATTGGTTATTGTGTTTGTGTGCGTTAGGATATTTCATCATGTTATGTATGTATGTCTGTGGGGATTGTGTTTGCATTGAATAATTTTCTAACTGTGTTTTTATATCACATATCTTGTTGTTGTCTCTTTTTATTACACATATTTTATAGCTTTCTCCAGGAAACAGGATCGGTAATAAAAAAAAGGATGAAAGAAAACGAACGTGCATTTGCAGCACGTAAATGTTTGCTGTATATGGGAAAATCTGAACACATATTTATTAGTATTTAGAACACTTGATATGTAAATCTTTTCTTAGTGCACATTTTTGGTTTGATTTTTTTTGTTTGTTTAAAATGAAATTTTTATGTTCGTTTGCCTCCTCTGGCTATTTTTATTACACATATTTTATAGCTTTCTCCAGGACAAAGGATCGGTAATAAAAAAAAGTATGAAAGAAAACGAACATGCATTTGCAGCACGTAAATGTATGAAATTTTTGTTTAATTATTTCGATGTGTTAATTCTTTTTACTTTTTATATGTTTACTTTTGTAAGTGCGGAAAGACATACAAAAGGAGATGAATTCTCAGATTTGTGTGTGCATCTATGGGTGGGAAAAATCGTTCAATTAGGGTTGTGAAACGCAGTGCCTGTTGTGTAGAAATTGAGTTATTGTTTTCTTCTTAGTGTCTTGAGTCTTGTATGGTATTGTATTGAATTGTTTAGTGCATATAGAAAAGGTGCACATGCGAGATGTAATAGTTTTTGAGGGTTAGAATTGTTTTTTTTTCGTTTAAAATTTAATTTTTATGATCATCTGACTCCTTGATCTTCTACCTTTTCTATTGGTTATTTAAAGAGGGAAAAATATGCATTCAACAAAAATGGGTACAAGAAAAAAATCTTAGTTAGTTTTACTCTCTGCCTTAGAATATTTCACCATGTTATGTGTGTGTGAGTTGTGTTAGCATTAGATAATTTACCTAGCTGAAGTTGTGTGTGTGGGTTTGTGTGCACTGGTCAGTTCTACTGTTATGGAAAAAAACAAATATACTTACATATGTTTTTGATCAAATAGATAAAAACAAATTATATAGTGTTTTCACACTGAATATTAAAACCTGGTTTTAACGTTAAAATCATAAACAGCTGATTTTGCATTCACACTGCAAGTTTGCTAAATTCAGGTTTTAACTCATAGTCTGTTTAATAACTTTGCTGAAAATAAAATAAATCTAATTTTTTATGCTTCTCAGCATTTTTTATGTTTTTTAATAACACTTATTGGATACCATCCGATGATAGTTCTGATAACTTTGATTATACTGAGGGTTATGATGATAATATGATTAATTATAATCTTTACTGATAAATTTCTATTAGTTATTCAATCATCCTGTTGCGAGCTACATTGGTTATGATCGGAAATGGTTTCATCAGCTGAATTGCAGGAACTATTAAATGGTTATAGTTGTCATATTGATAAGGACCACAAGAAATTATTCCTGAGAATTATTAACGAATTACGAATGTATAGCAATGTCTACACTCCTTTCATATATTATCGTAATAACTTGCATAAATATGATTGTGGTATAATAACAAAGGATTATATTCAAGATGTTAACATATGTGCATTAAAATTACATTAAAATGAATATTTATTAACTCAAAAACGTTTTAATTTATATAAAAGAATTTTTTACTATAAACCTATAAGTAGTAGGGAATTGCCAATTCTGCGACAATTAAAATTGTTAAATTGTGGCTGAAATTGTTAAATTGTGGCTGAAATTGTTAAATTGTGGGCTGAAATTGTTAAATTGTTGCTAAAATTGTTAAATTTGTGTAATTAAAATTTGAAAATTGTTAAATTCTTGGAAATTTGTGTTTTTTGTTTACATTAGGAGTTTTTGTTTACATTAGGAATTTTTGTTTACATTAAGTGTATGTCTGTCTGTCTGTCTGTCTGCCTGACCGTGGATGTTTGTGTGTGGGATATTTTGTGTGAATGTATTAAGGCGGTTCATAGTTTGGCGGTTTTTATGTGCGTATATACAGACGAGGAAAATCATAAAAATGATTTTTCCTAATACCAATGGTGAAATAGTGATTATTAATTTTTCTTAATGCCTACGGCAATGCATGATAATTTTTCCTAATGCCGGGCAATACATGAATATTGTTTTTTCAAATGCCGACGGGAAAATGATTTTTCCTAATGACGACGGGAAAACGTGAAAGTTATTTTTTCTAGTACTGATGTAGGTGTTGCTAGACTGTGTGAATTTAAGGCTGACCGTGATTTTAGTGGGTGGCGTTGTTGCCGTAATATGTAACCATAGGAATTTGTGGATGTGTCTGTCTGTCTGTGAGAATTTAGGTGAGGGTTTGATTGGAAGGGGCGGGGTGTAGTTGAGGTAGATCGATTGCGTGTGTATGTGTGTGTGTGTGTGTGTGTGTGTGTGTGTTTGTAGGAATTTCAATGTGTGTATTTCTGTAGGAGCTTAAGGCTGATTGTGATTTATGAGGGGTGAGGTGTTCTAGTAATATGCAACCGGGGGAATCTGTGTGTTTGTATGTCTGTAGGAGTTTAAGGCTGACCATGATTTGGGTGGGCAGGGTTGTTGACGTAATATGTATCCATGTGGATTTGTGGATGTGTCTGTCTATAGTAGTTTAAGGCTGATCGTGATTTGAGGTAGGTGAGGATGTTGTTGAGGTAAATTGGTTATGTGTATGTATGTATGTATGTATTTTTGTAAGAATTTAAGATGATTGTGATTTATTAGGGGCGAGGTGTTCTTGTAATATGTAGCCGTGAGAATCTATGTGTATAGACGTCTGTAGAAGTTTAAGACTATCTGTAATTTCAGGTAGGTGAGAGTGTTGTGTTGTTGAGATTAATCTTATATATTGTATATGTATGTATGTATGTATGATCATGGGAATTTGTGTATGTATATCTGAGGGAGAATTTAAGGCTCGTCATGATTTGCAAAAGGTGGGGTGTTGTTGAAATTTTCTTGGATATTTCTTATATGAATTCTGCTATGTGTGTGTATTTGAGCTGGTATTTATATATAGGTAGAAATAAATTGTTTTCAATATCGACATTTGGTACTATAAAATACTATCATATATCTGGACTTCCCTAACCCTAGTATGCTTTTATACTTATGTACGATTGCTTTATATTTTCTCATGCTTAAATTTGTCTCGCGTTAAAGTATGTCTGTGTGAAATTTGTTTATATTACAGATTTTGTTTATTTAACTACATCCGTCTTCTTTGACTGAAAGAGTTTTCTGCACACAGAGAAAAACCAACTTCAAATCACTAAAAACCATGCTGAATTAATAAGAACCATTAACAAAGGTTTAGTCATATTGAAATTTCTTATTTCAATATGGACAAAATATTAATTTACAGTATTCATTTATTAAACTCATTAGTTTGTAGATATCTCAATATACATTTTCTATTATATTAAAAATTATTGAATTAATGTGACGAATTCTTATTTTTAAGCTGCAGATTTTCCCTGAGTGTATGGATTGTTTATATTTGCATTGTGCTTTAACTAAACGACGCTTCATATATTTTCATGATGTAGATCTAATAAATACTTAAGCATTGATAAGAAATTTGATATGTATACATACATATCTACAAATTGATTTTATGTATGTATGTATGTATGTATGTATGTACATATATATGTACATACAAATAAGTGTTTAACTCAATCTTTGAATACATTTTTTATTTTATTTTTTGTCATGTGATGTCTGTTGTTGTTGAAATTAAAAACATTTTAATTTTTATCTGCATTTACTTAAAAGTTTGTAAGGATTTTCTGTTTTAAGTAAAACTGAATTCGTGAAGATATGTACATACTATATAGTAATAGTAACTATAATAGAAATATTTCTTATACTTAATTTAAATTTTTTGAAAGTTGATGCAGCGTTAGTTAGTCAACGTTTGACATTTTTGGGGTATAAAATATTTTCTAGCTATAACCTTCTACATTTATTTTGGAAAGCTTGCTTTGCTTTTTAAAAATGTATAAACATTTTTAAATGAAACTGATCCGGCACTCCAGCTTAGGTACTGATAGTTTTTTTGTTGTTAGTTAACTTACTTATTTTTTATTTTTTATTGATAAACATTGGAAATCAAAAGGGAGTTTTATATTGTAATTATTATTTTCATAATTGTTGAAAACAATCGTTTTTTTGCGATGAAATCATTTCAATTACTTTTGAAACTTTACGCGTTTATAAAAATTATGTTATTTTGTATATTTCTTAATTTATAAGACTTTTAGACTTTGTCCTTTAGTGGTTATATATTCTATTATGTGATCATGAATACGAATGCAGTAAGCTGATGTATTTGCTTACTGCTTCAAATTAAAATTTTATTCAATTGAATAAAAGAGTTTTTTTCTTAAACTCTGATGCAGTTAGAAGCGCTGGAGATTCTTTCATATAACAGCTTTTTAGGAATTTTTGATACATAGTATAATATAGAATTGGATAACATTTATTTTTAATTTTTATGTTAAGAAGTACTGATATGAGATTGAATTTAAATGTACTTTTAAATTAGTTAAATCATAATGAACAAACATATTTTCTTCTTTAATAGCGATCAACAGAAAACGAACTCGTTTTCATATAATTTAGGTATACCCTATCGACGGCTCCTCTAGGATACAAGATGACTTTGTATGACGAAATTTCTGTTGCTTTATACTGATAATATGTTTATATTAATAAGGTACATATACATATGTTTATTTTATGAAGGGTGAGCACCAATGGCTTTTATTTAATGTTCTATATGATATATATAGAAACAAATGGAGTTCGAATAATAGTTAAAATTAACTAAAAATTAATAGCCATGGGCCTGTGGCAAAAATTAAAAATAAAAATATACTTAATAGTAACAAACCAAAAAAGTTTGTCTTAAGTAGAACAAAAAATAAGCAAATTAAGTAACATGTGTATAATTAGTAAAAAGAACAAAACGACAATGGTAAGACTGTTGTAAATATAGTGATGGGAAAATTGAGCTTACAATACAAAAAAAAAAAGCTTTCAGCAAATTGGATTACGATAAATCAAAACAATTCACATATTCCATTTGCAATAAAATGCTAAGTATATAAAGCAGAAATCTACATCAACTGACACCACACATAGTGGACCAAACACAAAAGAACGCTGATGATGAAGGTTTAGTGGAATATTTACAACAGACTCTGGTGTTATTTGTTCATTAATAATTATCACATGTAATTTGGCTTAAAAAGCGATACGAACTTTAGCCCGTTCAAATCACAAATATAGAAACAAATGGAGTTCGAATAATAATTAAAATTAACTAAAAATTAATAGCCATGGGCCTGTGGCAAAAATTAAATAAAAATATACTTAATAGTAACAAACCAAAAAAGTTTGTCTCAAGTAGAACAAAAAATAAGCAAATTAAGTAACATGTGTGTAATTAGTAAAAAGAACAAAAAAAAACGACAATGGTAAGACTGTTGTAATTATAGTGATGGTAAAATTGAGCTTACAATACAAAAAAGCTTTCAGCAAATTGAAATACGATGAATCAAAACAATTCACATATTCCATTTGCAATAAAATGCTAAGTATATAAAGCAGAAATCTACATCAACTGACATCGAAAACGGCTGGCTGTTCCGTTCAACTATGTGTTGTTAGTCAGAATATTTACAACAGACCTTGGTGTTATTTGTTCATTAATAATTATCACATGTAATTTGGCTTAAAAAGCGATACGAACTTTAGCCCGTTCAAATCACAAATATAGAAACAAATGGAGTTCGAATAATAATTAAAATTAACTAAAAATTAATAGCCATGGGCCTGTGGCAAAAATTAAATAAAAATATACTTAATAGTAACAAACCAAAAAAGTTTGTCTCAAGTAGAACAAAAAATAAGCAAATTAAGTAACATGTGTATAATTAGTAAAAAGAACAAAAAAAAAACGACAATGGTAGGACTGTTGTAATTATAGTGATGGTAAAATTGAGCTTACAATACAAAAAAGCTTTCAGCAAATTGAAATACGATGAATCAAAACAATTCACATATTCCATTTGCAATAAAATGCTAAGTATATAAAGCAGAAATCTACATCAACTGACACCACACACAGTGGACCAAACACAAAAGAACGCTGATGATGAAGGTTTAGTGGCCTTCGAAAACGGCTGGCTGTTCCGTTCAACTATGTGTTGTTAGTCAGAATATTTACAACAGACTTTGGTGTTATTTGTTCATTAATAATTATCACATGTAATTTGGCTTAAAAAGCGATACGAACTTTAGCCCGTTCAAATCACATATATAGATGATATAAGTTAATTTTTCTGGAAACTGAAATCGACAAACTAAAGAACAAATTAATAATATAGCTTAAGGCATTGCTATAATTCAAGAATATATTCAAATGCATATTGGTGGACTACAACGTGAAATAAAATTAGAGAAGGAAGAGAGTTATAAAATTGAAAAGAAATTCTAAAAATTAAATAATTAAAAAAAATTGAAGAGTTGTACGATTAAATATATAGATTAGAAAATTAACTACATGTTAGTATAAATAGCTGAAAGTGCAACATGTAGATCACTACACTATCGAAAAAATCTGTAAAACAACTCAATGTCTTTAAAAAGAAATTTAGTAAACGAACTCCATATTAAAACTCGAAAATTGTTTGTGCTTGTAGAGATGCAATGACAGGAATATATGAAGTTTTATGGAGCTAAGTTAGGTGAAATGGAGAACTATTCTACAGAAGATAGAAATTGTTGATTTTTGAAGACTGTAATTGACACATTCTCAAATTGTAGTACAGCTGAAAATAAAAGCTGCACTCCAAAAACCAAGGAATGGAAAATATTTTTGATGTGGTACGGGTACCAAAAAAAACTTACAAACAGATGATGCTAAGGAATTTTTTAATAAATACTTTGGAAAACTCATACATAAATAGAAGATTAAACATTACTTAATATGAAAGCATCAATAGTACAATGATTTAATTGAGCATTAAAAGGAATGATGTGAAAAGAATTAGCTTTAATGGTTCATATAAAAGGATTGGTATACATATATAAAGAATTACTTAGTGCATAAAATAGAAAAATTTATCTCACCATTAAAATGTTTACGATTAAAGTTAACTCAAGAAATGAGAAAAAGCTGCTTAATACAGTATAAAGTAATTTGAAGAATGACTGTTGAATTTAATAAAAATAAAAATTAAATTAAAACGAAAAATCTAGTTTTTTGTAGGATTAATTAGGAATGATGGGTCTTAAGAAAGGTAATTAACTAAATGCAGTGGAATTAGATAATTAGCGAAATGTACTGGAATTCTCTAAACTTGTTGGTCTGAATGAAATTTGCTAAAACTTCAGTGTTTAAAATAAACTATAACATAGTGCAATATTCAGCAGCACATCATATTATCACTTTTTATAAAGTTGTATGTACATTTTCCCATCGAAAGCGCTGGAACGCAAAATTTTACAATATGAAAATGGGATTATTATAGAAGATCTTCGCCCTATTTATTTCTTTAGCTATCAGATCTTTAGAAAATATAGATAAACTACGGAATTTGGACTTTGATATCCAATCTTTAAGAATGTACATGTGTATGAATAAGTATCAAACAAACTTAGTGAATGAATATACGCTTCAACTAGAATCATGCTGAAGCATGCATACTGCAAACAGATCTTACTTTATATCTGCATCTGTATGAGTATTAAATAAATTTACAGAAAAAAAATTAAAGCATGCCGAAGCATGAATAATTTCAAAAAAAAAAAACCTCACGTCGTACAATTTTGTAAGCAAAGAAATTTTATGATTTTGTGGTCACTTAAATACATACATATGTATCTACTTTGTAAAAATTAAAAAGAGCGAACTGGTAAATTCTAATAGTAAAGATTTTTAATTGTAACACTACTACATCTCGGACTCTTACGTCACTATCGATAGAAGCATGCTAAGGCATGTATACTAGCAAAATATATAAAGCTGTTAGAAGGTGATGAGACAGCAATTGTATCTGGATCAACCCAACTCATGAATGTATTGTATACGGGAGTGATTGATGGTGATGATGACCTTTTTTAAGTGAATAATCATTACATATGAATGCGATAGGAGTCAACCAGCAAACCTCATGTAGAAATACCTACTTGAGGCAAAAAAATTCTCCCAAACATAGATATTTCATTGTTTCTAATATTTTATGAAAACACCGACGGTGAATTGCTGGTAGAGGTAACTGAGTTATTTGAGATCGATTTGCTACAATAGTTGTTTATTAAACATACCTTTCTTTGTAAGTAAACTAATTTCTACATACCTAATGTATATAGCCAGCAAAAAATTAGACAAAAATACTCTATTCCAAGTAGTAAAATCTGAAAAAAGGAGTGGCACATTAGAAGAAAAAAATAAATAAAAATATAGACTGACTGACCAACTAATACGTACACTCTGTCCGATGGGAACACAAAACACACTTAAACATTTCAGAAATATATACACAATACGCTGAACTTTAATAAAATTAAAAAAAAATCATATAGGACAACAAATAAAAGTGATAGGTGCTCACCCTTCATAAAACAAACATATACGTACCTTATTAATGTAAAAATATTATTAGTATAAAGCAACAGAAATTTCGTCACACAAAGTCATCTTGTATCCTAGAGTAAAATATGATTTAAAAGTACATTTAAATTTAGTCTCATATCTGTACTTTTTAACATAAAAATTAAAAGTAAATGTTATCCAATTCTATATATGAAAGAATCTCCAGCGCTTCTAATTGCATCAGAGTTTAAGAAAAAAGCTCCTTTTATTCAATTGAATAAAATTTTAATTTGAAGCAGTAAGCAAATACATCAGCTTACTGCATTCTTATTCATAATCGTATAATAGAATATATAACCACTAAAGCACAAAGTCTAAAAGTCTTATAAATTAAGAAATATAGAAAATAACATAATTTTTATAAACGCGTAAAGTTTCAAAAGTAATTCAAATGATTTCATCGCAAAAAACAAACAAAAAGCAGCGATTGTTTTCAACAATTATGAAAATAATAATTACAATATAAAACTCCCTTTTGATTTCCAATGTTTATCAATAAAAAATAAAAAATAAGTAAGTTAACTAACAACAAAAAAACTATCAGTACCTAAGCTGGAGTGCCGGATCAGTTTAATTTAAAAATGTTTATACATTTTTAAAAAGCAAGGCAAGGTTTCAAAAATAAATGTAGAAGGTTATAGCTAGAAAAAATTTTATACCCTAAAAATGTCAAGCGTTGACTAACTAACATTGCATCAACTTTAAAAAAATGTAAATTGAGTATAAGGAATATTTCTATTATAGTTACTATTACTATAGAGTATGTACATATCTTCAGGAATTCAGTTTTACTTAAAACAGAAAATACTCACAAACTTTTAAGAAAACGCAGATAAAAATTAAAATGATTTTAATTTCAACAACAACAGACATCACATAACAAAAAATAAAATAAAAAATGTATTCAAAGATTGAGTTAAACACTTATTTGTATGTACATATATATGTACATACATACATACATACATAAAATCAATTTGTAGATATGTATGTAAACATATCAAATTTCTTATCAATGCTTAATTATTTAAAAAATGTAAATATAAACAATCCATACATTCAGGGAAAATCTGCAGCTTAAAAATAAGAATTCGTCACATTAATTCAATAATTTTTAATATAATAGAAAATGTATATTGAGATATCTACAAACTAATGAGTTTAATAAATGAATACTGTGAATTAATATTTTGTCCATATTGAAATAAGAAATTTCAATATGACTAAACCTTTGTTAATGGTTCTTATTAATTCAGCATGGTTTTTAGTGATTTCAAGTTGGTTTTTCTCTGTGTGCAGAAAACTCTTTCAGTCAAATAAGACGGATATAGTTAAATAAACAAAATCTGTAATATAAACAAATTTCACACAGACAGATTTTAACGCGAGACAAATTTAAGCATAAGAAAATATAAAGCAATCGTAAGTATAAAAGCATACTAGGATTAGGGAAGTCCAGATATATGATAGTATTTTATAGTACCAAATGTCGATATTGAAAACAATTTATTTCTACCTATATATAAATACCAGCTCAAATACACACACATAGCAGAATTCATATAAGAAATATCCAAGAAAATTTCAACAGCACCCCACCTTTTGCAAATCATGACGAGCCTTAAATTCTCCCTCAGATATACATACACAAATTCCTATAATCATACATACATATACAATATATAAGATTAATCTCAACAACACAACACTCTCACCTACCTGAAATTACAGATAGTCTTAAACTTCTACAGACGTCTATACACATAGATTCTCACCCCTAAGAACACCTTGCCCCTAATAAATCACAATCATCTTAAATTCTTACAAAAATACATATATATATACATACACATAACATATTTTCAGCTGTACTACAATTTGAGAATGTGTCAATTACAGTCTTCAAAAATCAACAATTTCTATCTTCTGTAGAATAGTTCTCCATTTCACCTAACTTAGCTCCATAAAACTTTATATATTCCTGTCATTGCATCTCTACAAGCACAAACAATTTTCGAGTTTTAATATGGAGTTCGTTTACTAAATTTCTTTTTAAAGACATTGAGTTGTTTTACAGATTTTTTCGATAGTGTAGTGATCTACATGTTGCACTTTCAGCTATTTATACTAACATGTAGTTAATTTTCTAATCTATATATTTAATCGTACAACTCTTCAATTTATTTTTAATTATTTAATTTTTAGAATTTCTTTTCAATTTTATAACTCTCTTCCTTCTCTAATTTTATTTCACGTTGTAGTCCACCAATATGCATTTGAATATATTCTTGAATTATAGCAATGCCTTAAGCTATATTATTAATTTGTTCTTTAGTTTGTCGATTTCAGTTTCCAGAAAAATTAACTTATATCATCTATATATGTGATTTGAACGGGCTAAAGTTCGTATCGCTTTTTAAGCCAAATTACATGTGATAATTATTAATGAACAAATAACACCAAAGTCTGTTGTAAATATTCTGACTAACAACACATAGTTGAACGGAACAGCCAGCCGTTTTCGAAGGCCACTAAACCTTCATCATCAGCGTTCTTTTGTGTTTTGTCCACTGTGTGTGGTGTCAGTTGATGTACATTTCTGCTTTATATACTTAGCATTTTATTGCAAATGGAATATGTGAATTGTTTTGATTTATCGTATTTCAATTTGCTGAAAGCTTTTTTTTTTTTTTTGTATTGTAAGCTCAATTTTACCATCACTATATTTACAACAGTCTTACCATTGTCGTTTTGTTCTTTTTACTAATTATACACATGTTACTTAATTTGCTTATTTTTTGTTCTACTTGAGACAAACTTTTTTGGTTTGTTACTATTAAGTATATTTTTATTTTTAATTTTTGCCACAGGCCCATGGCTATTAATTTTTAGTTAATTTTAACTATTATTCGAACTCCATTTGTTTCTATATATATCATATAGAACATTAAATAAAAGCCATTGGTGCTCACCCTTCATAAAATAAACATATGTATATGTACCTTATTAATATAAACATATTATCAGTATAAAGCAACAGAAATTTCGTCATACAAGGTCATCTTGTATCCTAGAGGAGCCGTCGATAGGGTATACCTAAATTATATGAAAACGAGTTCGTTTTCTGTTGATCGCTATTAAAGAAGAAAATATGTTTGTTCATTATGATTTAACTAATTTAAAAGTACATTTAAATTCAATCTCATATCAGTACTTCTTAACATAAAAATTAAAAATAAATGTTATCCAATTCTATATTATACTATGTATCAAAAATTCCTAAAAAGCTGTTATATGAAAGAATCTCCAGCGCTTCTAACTGCATCAGAGTTTAAGAAAAAAACTCTTTTATTCAATTGAATAAAATTTTAATTTGAAGCAGTAAGCAAATACATCAGCTTACTGCATTCGTATTCATGATCATATAATAGAATATATAACCACTAAAGGACAAAGTCTAAAAGTCTTATAAATTAAGAAATATACAAAATAACATAATTTTTATAAACGCGTAAAGTTTCAAAAGTAATTGAAATGATTTCATCGCAAAAAAACGATTGTTTTCAACAATTATGAAAATAATAATTACAATATAAAACTCCCTTTTGATTTCCAATGTTTATCAATAAAAAATAAAAAATAAGTAAGTTAACTAACAACAAAAAAACTATCAGTACCTAAGCTGGAGTGCCGGATCAGTTCCATTTAAAAATGTTTATACATTTTTAAAAAGCAAAGCAAGCTTTCCAAAATAAATGTAGAAGGTTATAGCTAGAAAATATTTTATACCCCAAAAATGTCAAACGTTGACTAACTAACGCTGCATCAACTTTCAAAAAATTTAAATTAAGTATAAGAAATATTTCTATTATAGTTACTATTACTATATAGTATGTACATATCTTCACGAATTCAGTTTTACTTAAAACAGAAAATCCTTACAAACTTTTAAGTAAATGCAGATAAAAATTAAAATGTTTTTAATTTCAACAACAACAGACATCACATGACAAAAAATAAAATAAAAAATGTATTCAAAGATTGAGTTAAACACTTATTTGTATGTACATATATATGTACATACATACATACATACATACATACATAAAATCAATTTGTAGATATGTATGTATACATATCAAATTTCTTATCAATGCTTAAGTATTTATTAGATCTACATCATGAAAATATATGAAGCGTCGTTTAGTTAAAGCACAATGCAAATATAAACAATCCATACACTCAGGGAAAATCTGCAGCTTAAAAATAAGAATTCGTCACATTAATTCAATAATTTTTAATATAATAGAAAATGTATATTGAGATATCTACAAACTAATGAGTTTAATAAATGAATACTGTAAATTAATATTTTGTCCATATTGAAATAAGAAATTTAAATATGACTAAACCTTTGTTAATGGTTCTTATTAATTCAGCATGGTTTTTAGTGATTTGAAGTTGGTTTTTCTCTGTGTGCAGAAAACTCTTTCAGTCAAAGAAGACGGATGTAGTTAAATAAACAAAATCTGTAATATAAACAAATTTCACACAGACATACTTTAACGCGAGACAAATTTAAGCATGAGAAAATATAAAGCAATCGTAAGTATAAAAGCATACTAGGGTTAGGGAAGTCCAGATATATGATAGTATTTTATAGTACCAAATGTCGATATTGAAAACAAATTTATTTCTACCTATATATAAATACCAGCTCAAATACACACACATAGCAGAATTCATATAAGAAATATCCAAGAAAATTTCAACAACACCCCACCTTTTGCAAATCATGACGAGCCTTAAATTCTCCCTCAGATATACATACACAAATTCCCATGATCATACATACATACATACATATACAATATATAAGATTAATCTCAACAACACAACACTCTCACCTACCTGAAATTACAGATAGTTTTAAACTTCTACAGACGTCTATACACATAGATTCTCACGGCTACATATTACAAGAACACCTCGCCCCTAATAAATCACAATCATCTTAAATTCTTACAAAAATACATACATACATACATACACATAACCAATTTACCTCAACAACATCCTCACCTACCTCAAATCACGATCAGCCTTAAACTACTATAGACAGACACATCCACAAATCCCCATGGATACATATTACGTCAACAACCCTGCCCACCCAAATCATGGTCAGCCTTAAACTCCTACAGACATACAAACACACAGATTCCCCCGGTTGCATATTACTAGAACACCTCACCCCTCATAAATCACAATCAGCCTTAAGCTCCTACAGAAATACACACATTGAAATTCCTACAAACATACACACACACACACACACACATACACACGCAATCGATCTACCTCAACTACACCCCGCCCCTTCCAATCAAACCCTCACCTAAATTCTCACAGACAGACAGACACATCCGCAAATTCCTATGGTTACATATTACGGCAACAACGCCACCCACTCAAATCATGGTCAGCCTTAAATTCCCACAGTCTAGCAACACCTACATAAGTACTAGAAAAAATAACTTTCACGTTTTCCCGTCGTCATAAGAAAAATCATTTTCCCGTCGGCATTTGAAAAAACAATATTCATATATTGCCCGGCATTAGGAAAAATTATCATGCATTGCCGTAGGCATTAAGAAAAATTAATAATCACTATTTCACCATTGGTATTAGGAAAAATCATTTTCATGATTTTCCTCGTCTGTATATACGCACATAAAAACTGCCAAACTATGAACCGCCTTAATACATTCACACAAAATATTCCACACACAAACATCCACGGTCAGGCAGACAGACAGACAGACAGACAGACATACACTTAATGTAAACAAAAATTCCTAATGTAAACAAAAACTCCTAATGTAAACAAAAAACACAAATTTCCAAGAATTTAACAATTTTCAAATTTTAATTACCCAAATTTAACAATTTCAGCAACAATTTAACAATTTCAGCCCACAATTTAACAATTTCAGCCACAATTTAACAATTTTAATTGTCGCAGAATTGGCAATTTTAATTGTCGCAGAATTGGCAATTCCCTACTACTCCTATATCTCAAAAGTAAAAGAAATATAAAAGATTTTTAAATAAAATTAATGTTATAATTATAAATGTATTAGTATTTTCACGCTGACATGGTTTTAATAAAAGTTGGTTTTAACGTTAAAACCAACTGTTAAAGCCTGGTTTTACCATACAAATTGTTGTTGTTAAAACCAACTTAAAACCATTTTTGAATTGGTTTTAAGTTAGTTTTATTAAATGGAACCTTGCTTTCGCTGTGATATATTCAGTCCTGCCAAGTTAAAATGACCGGCAGCAGCTAATAATGTTTATGCCAGTGAATAACAATAGATGACGCTTGAAAGATTTTCAAGTTAAAAATGCATGCAGCAGCAACAATAATCAAAAAATTATGGAAGAAAACAGTTTTTTGGAAGGAAAACAACGAAAATATTTTCATTGAACTCTAGAAAGTGAAAATAGACAATATGACTGACATTCATCTGCCTATAAAAAAGGTTTATCTTATAATATATTTGTGCATTTTTATATTATTAACATTATTTCCAAGCACTTCTTCATTCTGCATAAGAATTTACATAATTTCAAAAAATTTTATTTACAAAATATAAAATAATTTCCATTTTAGAGCGCATTGTGAAATATCTCAGTGTTTCATACAAACAAAAACAGTTTAACAGTATATCCAATAAGTGTTATTAAAAAGCATAAAAAATGCTGAGAAGCATAAAAAATTAGATTTATTTTATTTTCAGCAAAGTTATTAAACAGACTATGAGTTAAAACCTGAATTTAGCAAACTTGCAGTGTGAATGCAAAATCAGCTGTTTATGATTTTAACGTTAAAACCAGGTTTTAATATTCAGTGTGAAAACACTATATAATTTGTTTTTATCTATTTGATCAAAAACATATGTAAGTAGATATATTTGTTTTTTTCCATAACCGTAGAACTGACCAGTGCACACAAACCCACACACACAACTTCAGCTAGGTAAATTATCTAATGCTAACACAACTCACACACACATAACATGGTGAAATATTCTAAGGCAGAGAGTAAAACTAACTAAGATTTTTTTCTTGTACCCATTTTTGTTGAATGCATATTTTTCCCTCTTTAAATAACCAATAGAAAAGGTAGAAGATCAAGGAGTCAGATGATCATAAAAATTAAATTTTAAACGAAAAAAAAACAATTCTAACCCTCAAAAACTATTACATCTCGCATGTGCACCTTTTCTATATGCACTAAACAATTCAATACAATACCATACAAGACTCAAGACACTAAGAAGAAAACAATAACTCAATTTCTACACAACAGGTAATGCGTTTCACAACCCTAATTGAACGATTTTTCCCACCCATAGATGCACACACAAATCTGAGAATTCATCTCCTTTTGTATGTCTTTCCGCACTTACAAAAGTAAACATATAAAAAGTAAAAAGATTTAACACATCGAAATAATTAAACAAAAATTTCATACATTTACGTGCTGCAAATGCATGTTCGTTTTCTTTCAGACTTTTTTTATTACCGATCCTTTGTCCTGGAGAAAGCTATAAAATATGTGTAATAAAAATAGCCAGAGGAGGCAAACGAACATAAAAATTTCATTTTAAACAAAAAAATAAATAAAAATTCAAACCAAAAATGTGCACTAAGAAAAGGTTTACATATCAAGTGTTCTAAACACTAGACGAATGTTTAACATGTGTTGATATTTTCTCATATACATCAACCATTTACGTGCTGCAAATGCATGTTCGTTTTCTTTCATCCTTTTTTTTTATTACCGATCCTTTTTCATGGAGAAAGCTATAAGATATGTGTAATAAAAATAGCCAGAGGAGGCAAACGAACATAAAAATTTCATTTTAAACAAACAAAAAAAAAATCAAACCAAAAATGTGCACTAAGAAAAGATTTACATATCAAGTGTTCTAAATACTAATAAATATGTGTTAAGATTTTCCCATATACAGCAAACATTTACGTGCTGCAAATGCACGTTCGTTTTCTTTCATCTTTTTTTTTATTACCGATCCTGTTTCCTGGAGAAAGCTATAAAATATGTGTAATAAAAAGAGACAACAACAAGATATGTGATATAAAAACACAGTTAGAAAATTATTCAATGCAAACACAATCCCCACAGACATACATACATAACATGATGAAATATCCTAACGCACACAAACGCAATAACCAATAGAAATGCATTACTTGTAAGTGCATAAAATAGAAAAAGATAAAATAAAGATACAAAATATTTAAAAAATTCCCCTCAACAAAATTTTCATCGTAATATAATACAATTTTCTAACGCACACAAATACAATAACCAATAGAAGTGTATTACTTGTAAGTGAATAAAATAGAAAAAGATAAAATAAAAATACGAAGTATTTAGAAAATTCCCCTCAACAAAATTTTCATTTCAAATTATATTCCCTTAAAAATAATAGTGATGAAGGAAAATAACACGACGGCAATACCTAGCATGATGTGCACTTTTACATTGCACTTTGATACATACATAAAATAGCAAGAAGACAAATACCACTTTGGCAACACCTTGCATGATGTGCACTTTTACATTGCACTTTGATACATACATAAAATAGCCAGAAAAAAATAGCACTATGGCAACACCTTGCATGATGTGCACTTTTACATTGATCCTTATGGTACATTTTGGCCCCCGAACCCCACAAACACACTACTAACAAGTTATGAACAATATTGCATTTATTTAAATTTGATGCCAGAAAAATATAAGGGTATGTTTTATGTATTCCACGGGAAATTAAAACGTGTGGAATTTTCATAGAATTGTTGGAAAAATGTATTTATAACAACCATTTCCCAACGATGTAATTTCACGTGAAATGCAGAACATAACCCATTGTTTTTAAACGTGAATAAAGTTAATAGATTTGTATAGTTAAATTTTTGTTTATACATATAGTCGGACGATTACTGGTTCCCCGCAAGGAACATTCAAAAAATTTAGTTATTGATCGATTAAATATGATTAATGTGTACATTTCTTAATTTTTTTCAGTTTTTCGATATCTTGAATATATTAGGATATATAAAGTTCTTTTCCCATTGTATATTTCTCTTAATAAATGCACTCATTGGAACTACTTGAAAGGAAGTGAACAATATTATTGTGATGATTGGTATAAGCGGCAACAAACATTTTTGTCTTTTTCTGTACAACCTAATTATTCACGTCGAGGGTAAAAAGTTTAGAAACTTTAACGGCCTGACGCACGATGTCGGCAAGTAAGCTATAGAAAATTTCTTGTCGACATCGTGGGCCAGGCCCGTAAGTTCAAATGCAAATGGTCTTGCACAAGATTGTATAGTATATTGATACTCACCACTTAACAATTCTTAGAAGTTAATGTTAAAGTTAGCTATTTTATGTCAGGTGGAGACCGCGAGTAAGGGAGATAATGTTAGAGAATCACTTGGTGTTGCGCATGAATAAGGAGAATTTTTTTGTGCGAGATGAGCCAGCTAGAAGCAATTTATTCAGCTTCCAAAAAGCCATAATTTTTTGCCTTACCAAAGTGCTTCACAGAAGCAATAATATATACTTATGTATGTATAGTTTTTTATATTGTTTGCAGATAATGCGACTATTCTATACATGTATGTAAATACTCCAAAGAGTAGTAGGAATACGCCAAAACTCCAAATATGTGAAAATAGGAGGTTTATGTCCTAGGGTTGGACTAAATGGTCCAAATTTGCATTATATCGGCCTAACCCCAAAACTACTCCATATTGCATTGAATGCTTGTGTGAAAACGACATGATCCATGACTGCATTGCATGGACCATAATGTAACTAGTCTGTTTCATCTCGATTGGACCACGTAGTACAATATTATATTCAGGTTTTTTTGCATATACATATGTACATACTTATGTATAATTTTTTTAGCGCCAAATTGTCTATCAGTTGTGTATATTTTACTGGATTTTACGATTTTTCCGTTCGCGTACTTTTAGCTGCAAACTTTTTTGTTGAGAGTAATTTCTTTAAATTACTCAGTATTTACTCAGTTACTCTATTTTACTGGAAAAGTACTCAAGCGCACCTAATATTAAATAAATATATGTAGACGAGGGTCACTAAAATCTACGAGTGAATCTTCGGTTCAAATATTTCCATATTGTCGTTGAACCTTCTCAATAGTGCTAAAGTCTACTGATAGATTTTGAATGACAACCCTATGTTATTTGTCAATAGGCATTTGCATTGGCTGGGGTACACCTAGTCAGTAGCACTATTGACAATGTCACTAGAAAATCACTATAAGTTTACTATTGACAACGGGAGGATATATCGATATTGTAGACTAGAGCCCCTAAAATTTACTAGTCAATCTTTGGTGCCAATGTCTCCATGTGGTCCCGAAAGAACTACTAAGTCAGTAGTGGTGGTGGATTTTCAATGACAAGTTAATGTTAAATGTCAATAGATGATACCATTGGCTGGGGTACAACTGGTCAGTAGTGCTACTGATAACGTCACTGGTAAATCACCACAATTTCACTATTCGCACTTTCTGCAGGGTAACGACAAAAAAAAACTAATAAGACAAAGTTGGTTGTGTATTTCGTATTGCTAGTGCTGACTGCTGCATGTGTGTATGTGTATTTCGTTTAGCTAGTGCTGAGTGCAGTGATGAACAATGTGGCACAATTGGGCCATTTGTGGCACTTTTGGATGTTTGATGGCCCTGTGGTACTCTCTAGGCTATTTTGGCCCTTTCAACTCAAAATTAAACTATGTAATTCCTTCAAACATTAGAGTACACTTTTTAATGGAGTTTTCTCCGTTTTAAAAACGGAAGATTTTTTATTTAAACAGGTGTCCGAAATCTGCGCCAGATCATGTTTTAAGTGGGGAAGCCAATAGTATTGTACCACTTGCTATTAAACTTTTCCAAAGGAAACACACACACATATGTGTATGTATATCGAAACCTGTTTTCGATTGAAATTAAAGTTTTGAATTAAATTAAAATTAAAGTTTTATTGTCCTACATCCTGAAATTTTATCGTAAGCGACAATTTATCGAGCCTTATTTTTTATTTAATCGGAAGCGACATAAATTGAATTTTTCAGGAGAAGGTTTTTTTATGATATTCAAATTTGTTTTACATACGTAAATTGTCGCTTACGATAAAATTTTACAGCCCGTATCTTAAAAGTCAGCAACAATTTCGGCATTTTTATAATTCTAAACTATGGGTACACCCATAAAATTTTAATTTCAATAAAAAAGTCTTTTCGATAACATGTCTCTTACGATAAAATCGGAAATAAGGCTCGTTATGTATGTATGTTGTAAACCATATTTTAATACTAAAAAAACCGTCTTCTGAAAACTTAAATTTTTGGCGCTTATGGATAATTAAAAATAGGGTTCCATACACATATGTATATGATACGTAGGCATTCATTGTATTTACATTACCTAGGAAACACATAATTGTAAAAAAATTACGTTGATGAAAAGAATTATTCTAAAAACTGGAAAAAATTAACAAATTAATATTTCTTTATTTTAAGCAATTTCTGCCAAAAAGCATTTGGCAGAATTTTTTAAAAGTTGAATGCTTTTCAACGAATGAAAATGCCAAAATGGCAACAATGATTGAAACACACAGCCACGCTCCCAGGCGTAACGATTTATCGTCATTTAGACGATTTATTCCTTAAAATTTACGATTTTTCAATAGCTCAAATATGGCAGCTTTTTATGAAAACCTTACTGTTAAAATTTATATATGCATAACCAATATATTTAACACATTATTTTTGTTTTATATAGCTAAGCAGCATAGCTACAACCGGGTGTTCTAAGACACCTCTCTTTTCTTTTTTTTCTTTTTTTTATGGGAATTGTTAAAATTAAAGTTTAAAATTTTTTAAACGCACTAATAATCCCAAATTAATATTTTACTTATTAAGTAAAATATTTTTTGATGTGTACACATCTATACGCTAGGGGGTAAAATTCTTTTTCACAATACAATCACAAATTGTTGTCAAATCGGTGTGAGCTACATATGTATGAGTGTATTAGTGTTTGAAAGAAGCAATACAAACTTATTTAAAATATTGTAATTACATACATATTGTATTATTTAACTTGATAATTGCTTTATTAGGGTTCCGTACACCAAAGGTGAAAATGAACCGTAAAAGCTACGGACCTGAAATTTGGACACAGTGTGTAGACATTTGGCCACTACAACAACAAATACATGAGAGTTAAAAATTAAAGGGTGTACCAAAACGAGCAACGAAAAATGTTAAAATCCCATGTAATATAAATACAATTGTATGTACATAGGTAAACTTGAAATTTTAAAAGTTAGTGTATTTTTATACAGACTACAACAATTAACACTAAATTTAAAAAATTTAAATCCATGGGTGTTCCATCAGTTAATGCAATTTTGACTTTGTAATTTTGACAACTTGCTGTATCTTGGAAACCGTAAAAGCAAAACTCTTGAAATTTTCAAAAAGGGTAAAACTAAAAAATCAAAAAAATATAAAATCGCTAAATCTAAAAAAATTGCCAAAAACAAAAAACATCGCCGAAACGAAAAAAGCACCAAATTAAAAAAAATTTCTAGGACTAAAATAAATCGCGAAAAACCGGAAAAATGGCCAAAATGAGAAAAAACCCTTAAATAAAAAAATCGCCAAAATGAAAAAATCGCCAAATGAAAAAAATCGCCTAAATAAAAAAACCCCAAAAACAGAAAAAATCGCCAAACTGAAAATAAAAACGCAAAAATGAAAAAACCCCAAAAACAGAAAAAATCGCCAAAATGAAAACAATTCCGAAAATTAAAAAAAAAACCCAAAAAGAGAAAAAAAACTGAAAAACTCGTTTAAACTGAAAAAAAACTTAAAAAGAAAGAAAGCTAAATCAAAAAAAAAAAAATGATCAAAACCGAATGTGCGCGAGTCAAAGTCGCACTTTACTGAATTTATTTTAATTGCAATGCGTACACAACAACAAGAACAGCAACAACTAAACGATGAACAACAGGAATTAAAAATTAAAAAGTAAAAGTAAATTCATTTACCATAGATGATCACTGCAGTACAACTAAAGTTGTAACAAGTACATTTTTACTGATTACTAAAATTTTTTTCTACAATTTTTATAAATTGCCTAAATGATTTGTTATATGATGAGGTGCATTGAATTTTCAGTAATCAGTAATGCCCGTATTCATAATGAAATTCTACCAAGTGGCTAAATGTTTTTTATACAAAAGTTTCAAAATTTGAATGAAAAAACTTTGCCACATTCTACAATTTTATTATGATTACGGCCCTACGATTTTACTGGTAATGCAAATTAAATTTCATTAGCAGAATTTTTTTAGTAATCAGTAAATTTACTGCTTACTGCAATTCTTAATGCAGTACATATACATACATATACTGCAGTGTGCCCATTTACAAACCAAATAAGTTTAATAAAACAAACAAAAACCAACAAATTCCTATATATTTACAATATTGAAAGTTTTGATACTTTTAATTAATTAATTTAAAAAAATATAATAAAAGCATAACTACTTCCAACTTAAAAAAAAATTTTCATTACTAGATAGATGTTTACACATCTCCTCTGTAATCGGACTCACATTGCTTTTTTTTATTAATAATACATTGAAATTGATTATTGAGGGGTTTAGCTGGATCCTATGCTCATTTCACTTTTGCTAATTTGGATCATCACGGAACCTTTACCCAAAGTTTCTTAAAACTTTTAAAAAAATTTAAACTTAAATTTTAACAATTCCCATAAAAAACACTAATTATTAAATTGACTGCACCTGGTCAAAAAAATACTTGTGTGGCAACACTCTATACTTAAATAGCTGTTGTTGTCATTCACATTTACTATCTTTTTACATACTCTTACAAATACAATTTGAAGCTGAAAAAAGGCCAACCAATGTATTAATGGTAAAGTAAGAAAATAAAAAAACATGTTGATTATTGAGTTCTAGTTTCAACTTTGTTATTTGTTGTTGAGCTTCTCATTTGCTTAAATGAAAGTTTATAATATAATAACTCTAGTTGTTCTAAGAAACTTTGGGTAAAGGTTCCCTGATGATCTGCAGTAGCAACAATGAAATGCGCATAGGGTCCAGCTAAACCCCTCAATAATCAATTTCAATGTATTTTTAATAAAAAAAAATATTTTACTAAATAAGTAAAATATTAATTTGGGATTATTAGTGCGTTTAAAAAATTTTAATCTTAAATGGTAAGTTTTTATTAAATACGTTACTTCTCACACTCTGGCAGCCAAATATTAAAAGCGCATTATGCATCCAATGTGTGAAACAAAAAATTTCAAAAGCACTCAAAATTGTTTGTAAAATTTTAATTTTACAAGAATCTATTACTATAAATATGAACTTAAGCTGAAAGTACATAACACGCGTAAGTGCGCGTGCGAGCTGTAGGCATCTGTCAAAAAAGTGAAAATAGTGTTTTTGCATACAGCAAGTTACATACGAAACTCTTTCACTCTCTCTTTCTTTAAGAAACAATTTCAAAAATCTAGAATCATAGATTAAAACCATATTCAAGAATTTGCAATACATACAGTATTGAAAAAAAGTATTTGAACATGTTCCAAGTATATTTTTCAATGCAAAAATAAGTAAAAAAGCTGATAGAAAAGGCGTTTAAAACGCATATTGTGTAACTTGCCGTTTTTCATGCGGTAAAGTTTTCAAATGCGCAATACTTGTAGACGAATTGACGTGTTTCATATACGTCTACATTTGAAGAATACTAGTGTGATAATAGCATTCAATTAAAAAAGTATTAGTTAAGTAAGTTATTAACTTAATTGTTTCTATATTTATGGCTAAAGTTCGTATCGCTTTGTAAGCCAAATTGCATGTGATAGTTATTAATAAACAAATGACACCAAAGTTAGTTGTAACTAAGGCCATAAAACCTTCATTATCACCGTTCTCTTGTGTTTGGTCCACTGTGTGTGGTGTCATTTGATATAGATTTCTGATTTATATACTTAGCTATTATTGCAAATGGAATATGTGAATTGTTTTGATTCATCTTATTTCCATTTGCTCAAAGCTTTTTTGTAATGAAAGCTTAATTTTACCATCTCTAAATTTACAACAGTATTAATGTTGTAGTTTGTTGGAACATCATTCTAAGAAAATAACTCCTTCATTTCTATTATGAATGTTATATACCAACCTGCTCCGCTTTAAACAAAACAAAACTTCAATTCAATCAAATACAAGGAATACACAAAAGAGATGTAAATATTGAATTAACACGACTTTGTTATGTGATAGGAGAAAAAATGCAACATAAGATTATAACAGATTTGAAAATTCATAAATTATATTTGAGGATGAATAATAAATAAAAAACAAAAATATCTGTTTTTAATGCTTTTTATTTTCATATTATGTTTTTTTATTTATAAACTAATCTTACAAATAATACATACAATTTTGGAAATCAAATTATGTAGAGAAACATAACATAGAAAATGTACTATTTTTCTTTTTGTAATCTTATTAACTTTCTTAAGGAATCTACAATAGGTACAAACATTTATTTTTTGCTTAAAACCAAATAATTATAATTGGAGAATTCAATTACAGAACCCTTAATTTTTATACATATTTTACTCATCTTCTTGAAGTTTTTCTATTTTTAATAATAACATATCAAGTTCATAATCAGAATTTGTTTCATCAATTTCTATATGAGCCATGTATGTATATGTGTTTATAGCATCACTTTTGATTTAGACTTATCTAAAACACATTTTTTACTTTTTTAAATTTCTTAATTTCATTTCCATTTTGTACAGTAAAGGAGTTAATTTTAGATCGTTGTGCTACGAATTCTTCCAAAATCTTCCCACAATTCCCTTTATCATACACGGAACTTTTTTTGTTTACAAGAGGAATTCCGTAATCATTTGTTTTTGCATAGTGGGAAGTGTCAGTGCCCTTATAATTTAATTTTAACTTTGACTTGAACTTAAGTTGCATGTATCTAGTTATAATGAAAATTATACATCTTCCATTTAGAAAGTTCTAGCACACAAAATCATCAAAATATGAGCTTATTATAACATGTCTTAACTCGATTCAATTTAATCACTACCATATCGTCTAAACAAATTGATAAGATACGAAAATTTGATTTAGACATCCAATTTCGAGCACCCAACCAACTGGTGAAAATCGTCACTTCTTTACTTTTGTCCAAGTTCTCCATGGTAGTGCCTTATACTACGTTGTTGAGCAATTTGAAAAAAAAAATTCAAAGTTATTTTTAGCTTCTGCTCGGTATTTAGTATTAAGGTCTATATAATCTTTCAACCATGGAGACTGCTTAAAAGTATATTGTTCAAAATCAAACCATTTTATAGACGTTGTTTAAGTACTCTGTAATGAATTATATAAAAACGTTTTGGCGATCGTTATTCGCATTATGTAAATAAGAAGGATATACTAAGTCAACCTCATATACATAGCCATCATTTAAATTATCATCTATTAACTGAGGATTAATATTTAGATCTTCTCTTTTTAACCATCTGAATCCTAAGGAAGGTGTTCAGACATCGCCTAACTGTAAAGATTATTTGCATCTAAATACATATGAAATTTTGAAGGTTTATTTTTTATCGAAAGTGTCTAAACACTTATTGTTGGTCTTGAAGTATCTTTTACTTTAATGGACAATTCCACCTCGTATCTTTCTTTTAAAGAAATTGTACATACATGTCAATATCGGTTATTAGCTCTAATTCAATGTTTGTTTGCTTAAGCATAGTATCTCAAGATAGCCCCAGAGTATAGTATTGACAGGGACCCAATCTATAATTTTTTACAGACATTTCTAAAATTTTCAAAAATATCTGTTAGGAGAATCACAGCTGTCTTCAAAAACAATTCCATATCATCTTTGAAAGCTTTGCAGTTAAAAATTGTCCAGACTTCACTCGCATGCGCATATTCTTCAAACGAAAATTTTTTGTTATTAAGTTTATTAAAGAAATCTTTTCTAGGTGGAAGTTGAGTTTCATTAAGTTTTTAAAAAAATCAAGATAATCAAAGGGAAAAATTCCCTTTCTCCTTATGAGATTAAACTCTTGGCTTGTTTAAATTGTGCTCTAATAGTATGAAATTCGTTCACAGTAAGATTATTTGCCAACGATTCCAAACTATCGGCCATAAAACGCATTGTATCAGGAAACCTAATTTCAAGATCTGTAACATCACTCATTTTATTAAACTGAGATAGAGATATATATATAATTCTTTATTTAACGGATGAGAATCAAAGAATGAATAATTATGAAAATAAATTGGGATAAACTTGGTTACTTGATCATTTAGGTTGAATCTCTTAAGCGGTGCACCTCGAAATTTATCGAATATATCACAATTATCACTCACACGATCATTGTTTATGTGACAAGTTATCGCACTGTAAAATTTTAAATTTTCTTCATCTGTTTAGTTCTCCATTTCAATTGTTTTTGTGAGATAATTGTTATATACATATGTATATCTTGACAATTTTGATTCAAAAATGTAACAAATTTTTAAGAAGCATCTTTACTCGTATAAATCCAATCCCATATTTTACGAATATTTGATTTTTTTGACAATTTATGAGTTCAATTGCTCACACGCAAATATATTGAAATTATTATTTTTTATTTTTTATGTATGTTGACTTACTTACGAGTATTACTATTATTTATTAAATGGTTGCATTTGTATACTCGTTTGTATAGCCAAAACAAATATACCATGGTATGTACCATATAATTGTAGTGTGAGCGACAGAACTAGTATAAGAGTTATTGTGTGTGCGTGCTTTTCCAAATTAAAATAGAATTGAAAACAAATAACAATTGCTTATTGTATTGCTGCTGAGCAACTGTTTGATCTGTTTTTGCTCAAAAAATACAAATTGTAATACAAATATATGAAAAAACCACTATTGAAACAAATACATGATGTGCAGATGTATGTGCGGACGTTCGTTATGTTATTTTGTGGCGCAGCCAAAGTATAGAGAGAAAGAGACAATTTTGCTCTGAGAGTAATTACAAATGCATGTGTTTCATGTACATGTATCATTTACTTACACATGTATGTGCAATTTTGCTTTCATTGATTCATTCATCAGCTAATTACATTTTTTCTCAACACATCATAAGGCACTTATGGTAAAAGCAGTTTTATGTATCTTATTTGCCTTAGAAAAACAAAAAAAAAAATAAATGTCTTGTTTTCATTTGCTCATTGCCCAACCATACAATAATTGCTTAAAAAATTAACATTTACAACTAGTAACAGAAAACGATAAATAACATATTTGTTCATACCAGAACCAAAAAACACGCAAAACTAGTGCAAACAGATGTATCTGTGCAATGCTATATTGTTTATTCACTCAATTGCTTATAACTTTGTAATTGTTCGTTCGATTTTCTTCTGGTTAGTCTTAGTTCCAACGTAAAAGTATCACCTCTACGTACATGAAGAGAAACCAGACATTTTTTTAACGTTTTATACTCACTCGGCATAGAGTCACTGTAAAATATGATTTTTTTGAAAATGTGCCCTATCGACGACAAGATATATTTTGAACCGCTTTACCAATCAAAGATTCGATTATACATATTTATTTGTCATCTCACTACCTTGCATTTGAATACCAAGAACGACCCAATCAGACATTCTAGCTCGAGATATGATCTGCCAAGTGAAAAAAGGTCGAAAAAATTAAAAAATTTCAATATCTCGAAAACTGTTCCATAAAAAACTTAACCTTGATTTTCGAATTCAGTGAAGAAAATACATAAGAAAAATTACCTCTCATCAAATGTACATTTTCGGTGTAAACTAGTGTAATATGCGATTATTATTTTTAATTAAAAATTCACTTTGATTGTTTATTAAAACACTTTTCAAACTATGAAGAGTGAAATGGTTGAGAATTTAATATGACACTTCTAGATATGTACAATGCTTTACTTGCTGCTAAATTAGAAAACGTCTCAATCACAGAAAAAAATTATTTGTAAATACAATTATTTTATTTTATATCAATTAAAAAATTAATTGATATTGAACCTACAACGATTTTTGTAAATACAATTAACGAACAACATTTATTTTTGTTAGATTTCAAAGTTATTTCAATTAAAGTTATTGTTATACTAACAATGTGAATTGTTGAATTTCCTTATCATAATTGCATATTAACAAGCTTCGTATACACAAGTACAATCCTCGAAACGATTTTACTTGTCTGCGTAAAACACGAAATGACTTTGGGTGGAGTTCAACCGGCAACCTCAAGACTAATTAACTAACTCACTTACCTCTCAGCTAAAGAGCAACACTTTATTAAATACGCAAATTATGAATACACACAAAACATGATTTCTTGTTTCTTCTACATGTGCGCATTGCATTATGATATAATTCAACAAATAATTTTGTTGAGTAATTTAATTGAATACAAAAATTTAAATTTTTTATATCAACAATGACGATTGTTAACTTTTAAATTAAATATTAACAATTTTGTTTGAATTGCGTTTAAGCCATTTGCACAATGTAAGAGCTTTTATGGAAGAGGTCTCACAAAAATGCCTTTACAAAAGAGCTTCAACTATTACAAAAGACGAGATTACAACAAAACATAATAATTACGTACAAACCATCTGAGAAATGCGTATTTAAAATAATCTTGTTCCTAAGATTATAAATTTTGTTCATTTAATGAACAATTAAAACACACTGTTTAAAATTTAAACTACTTTTCTTTATAAACTTCAAAAAACTTTCTACTCGTCCGGTAACTTTTTTTTTTTTTTTTTTGTATTTATTTATTGTATCTTCATATGTGAACTAACAATAAGTATTCAAATCTTAAATCTATAAAAAAAAAATTATTAGGCCCGACCAGTGTCGGACATAAACTTAGTGGTAGTTATAAATAATACATTAGTAGTGATAATCAAAAAAAAGGGGAGAGGGGAAAGTATTTTCAAGTAGTCCCATCTGGAGTGTTAGGTATAAGAGCCCGTGTGTCCCTCTTTTTTAAGCGGATGTGTCCAGTAAAGTTCAAAATATTACGAGCAAGCGGATTAGGATGTGATTCGAGTTTTGTTAAATATTTGCCTGCGTATTTTGCAATTTCTTCAGTCACTAGTGGCATATTTAAATCACGATGTATAATAGAATTTTGGATGTACCATGGAGCCGATGTTATTAACCGTAAAATTTTGTTTTGCCTTCGTTGGATTCTCTCGACATTTGAAGCTGAAGCAGTGCCCCATAACTGAATTCCGTAGCCCCATATTGGCTTCAAAAGCGACTTGTACAGTAAAAGTTTGCAGTCTAAGCTGAGTGTGGAGTTTCTGCCAATCAACCAATAGATTTGAGTTAACTTAAGTTTCATCTGAGTTAACTTAGAGTCAATATGATGTTTCCATGTAAGTCTTCGATCAAGGTGTATACCAAGGTATTTCACTTGGGAATGTTGAGGAATATTTTGATTGTTGATTCGAATGGGGGAGCAAGTATCTCTTCTTAGGGTGAACTTTATATGGACACACTTTTGTTCATTGACTTTAATTCTCCATAAGTTCAGCCATATTTCCAGCTGGGTGATATGTTCCTGGAGATTGCGGGATGCCTCATAAGGGTTTTCGTGCACACTCCTACAGGCTGTATCATCGGCAAAAGTAGAAATATGGATATTATTGCTCACAGGCATATCACAAGTATATATTAAATACAAGACAGGACCCAGAATACTACCCTGGGGCACACCAGAAGATATAGTTTCGGGCACACTCGTGAACTCTCCTTCCACAACAGTGAACTTCCTATCAATAATATAACTTTCCAAAAGCTTTTGAATGTTTATTGGCAGATATGTCTTCAATTTTAAAACTAGGCCTTCGTGCCATACTTTATCAAACGCCTGAGAAACATCAATAAAGAGAGCAGAACAATACTTCTTTTCTTCAAATGTTCTTCTTACAACTTGGACCAGTCTATGCGTTTGTTCAATCGTGCTGTGCTGACTTCTAAAGCCAAATTGATGGTCTGGAATACACCCATTATCAGTTAAAATTTTGGACAATTTAGTCATGAGCAGCTTTTCGAAAAGCTTTGAGATTGTAGATAGTAAGCTTATATGCCTATATGACTCAGTCTTGGTAAGATCTTTGCCCGGCTTTGGAATTATTTTGATCTTGGCCAGTTTCCAGTTATGTGGAAAATACTGCATTCTTAAAATAGCATTAAAAGTAAATAGCAGGATTCTTATTGCAATATGAGGCAAGGTCATGATCATTTTGTTACTAATGCCATCAATACCTGGAGCTTTCTTCGGGTTGAGTTCAGCAATTACTTTTTGTACTTCACGCATCTTAAACCTTAAGGGACGAGGGGGTAGAGAAACTACACACGGTAAATCAGCAGCACCCGTACATGAATTGGGAGTGAATACAGATTTTAAATGCTCAGAAAATAAGTTACCTTTCTCACTATCACTTCTTGCCCAGCCTCCGGTCGCTGTACGCAATGGTGATTTAAGATCAACGGGTCGTTTAAGATTTCTAGTAGCGCGCCATAAAGAGTAATTAGATGCGGACGTTACATCAAGACCTTCTAAATACTTTTCCAGTAGTGCAGTTTTTTCCGACGATAGCAGCTCTTTGAGTCGTTTAGTACATTCTTTAAGTCTGATTTTATTTAGGGGTGATCTGTGTTGTTGCCATTCTCTTCTAGCTCTCCTTTTTTCACATACAAGACGTTCAATTTCCGTAGAATAAATTCTGTTAAAGCCGGTCTGCGGATAGGAGGTAGTGGCGTGTTCAGCAGCCTGTTTAATATTTTCGTTAAGATTGGCAATGTTAAATTCAATATCATCGCATGATCTAAGCTGAATGTTTTCTACGCAGTGACTACTAAGATATTTTTTGAATGCCAGCCAGTTGATTCCATTAATCATGTTCACATATGAGTTAGTTAAATCACTCCTTAGTGGGTTGAAAATTGTAACTATTGTTGGAGAGTGATCGGAGGACAGATCTAGAGAGGCCTCTACATGAATTAAGTCCCTATGAATATTTTTAGTGACGGCAAAATCTATAACATCTGGAATTTTTCTTACGTCAGTAGGCCAGTAAGTAGGCTCCCCACTCGAAATGACATCTAAGCCCATTTTTGAAATTGTATTGAACAAGGCTCGACCTCTAGGTGTAACATGACGCGATCCCCAGTACGTATGTTTTGCATTGTAGTCACCAGCTGCCACGAAACAAGATCCAAGCGATTTGTAGAACTTCTCATACTGATCTTCGGTAACTGAAAATCTGGGAGGTGAGTAAATTGATGATATCACGAAATTTGCACAAAAATTTGCTACGAAAATATTCGATGCTTGCAAATATTCTTCACTAACGTTGTCAAGTAGTGCTTGAGTCTTGACTTAATCAGAATTGCTGATCCACCACATGCTCTCTCTCTCTCGGGTCCTTTGTATCATATAAAGTGTAACCATTTATTTTAAATAAGCTTCTTGAGGTCAAATGAGTCTCAGAAACCAACATTATATCAATATTTTTTTTCCATGAGGAAGTGCTCAAGCTCATTTTTATGTTGGCGAATGCCGTTTGCGTTCCAGAAACATATTTTTAACGTGTTCATGGTTTATTAACTAATGCTTGAAGCAGTGTATTCTGCATTCGCAGCATTTCTTGCATCATACTTGTCATATTTGTAGTAAAGTTGTTTATAGTTAGCACCAGATTCTCAATAGTAGCTTCAAGGCGACTAAAGTTAAAGCTTGAGTTTGAATTCGTTGAATTATTTGACGGTGGAACATTTTGCGTCGGAATTGAACTAGTCTTAGCAGCATCAGCATACGATACACGTGAAGTAACTGGTTGGCTGATTTGAGCAAAAGTGTCGGAGTTCGCGTTTACTTGTAGAGCTGGAGTTAGCTTGGGTTTTTGACCCATAGCCTGTTTAACGAAAGAAAATACAGGGCACCCTCTATAGTTAGCTGTGTGATTACCTCCACAATTACTAAATTTTTTTTCTGCTTGATCTTTTGGCTTAGTGCAGCTAGCAGTACCATGCAATTCACCGCAGATAACACACACTGTAGGTAACTTGCAGTAAGTTTTCGTATGGCCATATTCTTGGCAATTATGGCACTGTACGGGACCTGAACGCTTACGTGGCTCTTCAACTGTGATTTTTCGATGTAAGAGATACTTTACGTTATAAACTGGATGGGCTTCATTTTTTTCAATTGTATGTCATTCGGCTCCAGTTCAACCCGAAATAGGGGTTGGGGGACCTTTTCTCTATTAAATATGTTGGTAACATTTTTTACCTTGAATCCTTGGTCGACAAGTGCACATTTTACTTCTTCGGGTTCAACATATGAATCTATGCCCTTTAATACTATCTGTAGGCCTTTAGCACTCTTAAGTTGGTATGTGTAAAAATTTGTTTTATTTTTTTCGAATTCACTAACAATTTTTCGGAAATCTTTTTCATTATATATTTGGATTTTAGTTTCATCAATATTACCTCGTTTAATTGGAATGATGTGAAAAGTATTTTCACCAATGGTCGACAGTAGTTTTTTTATAAGTGCGTTAGAATTTTTTTCTCTCAGATAAATAGGTGGTGGCTTAAAAGACTTTTGCGATGATGTAGAGGGCTTGTCGTCGGTGTCTTGCAATAATGAAAAACGATTTTGACGATTGGTAGATGATGCGCTGTTATCCCTAGACATCTTTAGAGCAGATGAAATTTTTGAAGAATTTGGGCTTCGCCCACGCTTTACCACTGTTATATATCTGTCCATTCCCACTTGTACCTTGGGTTTTGAGCTACTGTTATCTGTAGTGATAACTTGGTTTAGTGATGAAGGCGAGCCCGATGCGGATGATATCGCAGACTTAAATGAAGAAGTACTAGGCAATGGTAATGTTAACGATTCACTAGTTGGCATTGGACAAAGCGAAGTTGATCGCTGACGAAAAATTGGCTTTGCCGTTAAAAAAAGATTTTCATCAGATTTATTATTTATATTTTTTTCATTAAGAGTTTCAGAACTCACAGTAAAATAAGCATTTCTGCCGTTAGAACTCACTTCAAAATTTTTTTCCTTTGAGGTACTCATACAGAGTATTATTCCTCAAGGGAACTTTGTTTGTGTTTACGGTTTTTTTTTTTGTTTTTGCTATTTCTTGCTATGTAAAAAATATTAGTAAAGCCAATAAGCTTATTTATCAAAGTGAATATGTATTACGAATAGTTTTTGTATAATTTTTGATTTTGTTGTTTTTTATATTTGTTTCGTATGTATGTATGTAAAAACAAATCCGCTTTAATGTCTCTTCACTATGAAGGTTCAACGAGAACTGATCCGGTAACTTAATGCTGAACAGAGATTAGTTGAAGGCAAAAATCAAAGTGATTTTATTCATTAAGTTCATGCTGCTTATAGTATTTTCAAAACACAGTTGTAAACATAAGTAGTAAAAAAAGTGTAACATAGCAAATGAAATTTGACAACAATGTTAAATTATTTCCGTTAAATTCAAATGTTATTAATGAAAGTATGCAGGGTTATATTTCAGTGTTTGAATGAATTCAGTTAAATTTCAAATAGAGTTTTAAAAGTAAAAAGTATAGATAATAAAAATTTAATAAGGGCGCTGCTTCAGTCTCCCCCTTTGATGCTGAAAGCGTCCCGATGAAGCATCAACACTCATTTTCTAGGTCGACCTCTGTTTCTCATTTTTCTAAAGGGTTGAGTAGGATAATTTCTTGATGTTACCAATGGTGTTAGAGCAGACGCACGATAGGTTCCTAGTGGCAGGCCTAAATTATCTTCATGTGCAATTGTGTAAGAAGTAGTTCCAATTTTTTGTATTATAGCATAGGGACCATCTCGCTTTGGAACGAATTTGGAAGTAATGCCTTTGTTGCTATTACTTAAAACGTGTGTTGTAACCAGTACCTTTGACCCGATTTCCAATGGAGGTTGACTTCGTCTATGGCTATTGCTGCTTTTTTTTGTTGTGATCAGTGATTAATTTTACTGGAGCTCCTTCAATATATCCACGGTATTTATTGACAGCCCGAACAATTACAAGAGCCCCACGCTCGATTACAGAGTAGTTACGTTCTGCGCTTGATAGCAATCTACTGGCATACTCAATAGGGTGTTCATAAGGGCCCTCCCCCTGGAGCAAAACTGCTCCCAGAGCATAACCACTAGCGTCTGTTTTTAGGATGAAATGTTCGTCGTCAGTTGCTTGTTTTAATATTGGAGCTGTTGTTAATAAAGTCTTCAACTGATCAAAAGATTTTTGTTGCTCCATTTTTTGGTCAGTAGTAAGGCCAGTACTATCAGATTCTTTGAGAATTCGTATAGCCATTGAAAACAAAGGTGTGAAATAGTCATCGTAGTCAACTTTTCGAGTTTTGGATGGTGTTGCGTGTGCAGCGGAAGAGTTTAGATACGTTCGTTCTTCATGAAGATTAATTGGTTTGAACATTGCCTGTATGTACTGGGGAAATTCATTTTTGTAATCTGGTGAGTGCTGTTGAGATGTTACAACTTTAGCCATTAATTTTTCTTCAATAAGTTTTTGCTGCGCATAAGAATCGTCTTTATTTATAAATGAAGGTGTTTTGGGTAAAGGTGAAACATTATCTTTCGTTGAATTTGTTTTTGGTGTTCCGAGAATAGGTGACAGTATTTTTTTGTCTTCCACAAATTTAATGAACGCAGAAATTTCTTTTATAGCACTTGTACATGGGGATGACTCTTGAGTAATTCGCATTGAACAAATTGTTGTTTCAACAGGTGTGGTAAATTTGTACTTTAATATAGGCTGATCCACAAAATACCAAAACTTTTGGGCCATGTTGAGAACAATGCCTGTTTGTTAGAGAAAATTGGCACCAAGGAGTGTTCTGTTTCTTGTGGCGTTCGGAAGGCATATTAAACTTATTTTTCGTACTTTGTTACCAATGGCTACATCGCAAATAGTGGACATAACCTTGTTTGTTGACACTGAACCATCGGCAAGGGTAACTTCAGCACGTACTTCTTGAAAACTACATTTATTTGCGGTGAGTATTTTGGTAAGTTCCAGGCTGCCAACACTGGTTTTTGGTAATGAGTGTCCAATTATAGTTGATGACAGTGAGTTGAAACTTAAATATTGTGGACTTGTTGATACTGCTGGGTTTCATAGTTCTCGTGGTACCTTCATAGCGAACAGTCGATTAGCGGAATTTTGCTTACTTACAAAAAATTAAACAAACAAAAATATATTCGTAGTACATATTATTTGTAATAGGTATATACTGTCTTTAATAAATAAGCTTTATGCTTTGCTACTATTTTTACATAGTATAAATAACAAAAACAAAAAAACAGCAAACAAAAAAAAACTTAAACAAAGTGATATTGTGGAATATGTGTACCTCTAAGCAAATAAACAATCATAAATAACAAAAACAAAAAAAAGTCCGCAAAAAAAATACAAACGAATAACCCTTGAGGAATTCTTTGTATGAGTGCCTCAAATACAAAAAAATTTGATGTGAGTTCTAACGGCAGAAATGCTTATTTTACTGTGAGTTCTGAAACTCTTAATGAAAAAAATATAAATAATAAATCTGATGAACGTCTTTTTTTAACGGCAAAGCCAATTTTTCGTCAGCGATCAACTTCGCTTTGTCCAATGCCAAATAGTAATGATGCATTAACATTACAGTTGCCTAGTACTTCTTCATATAAGCCAGTAATATCATCCCCTTCAGGCTCGTGTTCATCACTTAACAAAGTTATCACTACAGATAACAGCGGCTCGAAACTCAAGGTAAGTAGTAGGGAACTACCGCTTCTGGATCAATTAAAATTGTTAAATTGTTGCTGAAATTGTTAAATTTGGGTAATTAAAATTTGAAAATTGTTAAATTCTTGGAAATTTGTGAAATTTGATACCTACGAGGGTGGTTCAATAAGTCCGTCTTATTATTTGTTTACATAAGAAGTTTTTTGTTTACATTAACCCTTGTGGGAACGGGTGATTTTTTTTGTTTACATTAACCCTTGTGATAACGGGTGATTTTTCTTGAGGTTTTTTATGAGTATATATGCCGACGGGAAAATCATGAAAATGCTTTTTTCTAATACCAATGGTGAAATAGTGATTATTAATTTTTCCTAATGCCTACGGCAATGCATGATAATTTTTCCTAATGCCGACGGCAAAACATAATTATTATTTTTTTCAAATGCCGACGGCAAAACATGATTATTATTGTTTTCCTAATGCCTACGGCATGCATGATAATTTTTCCTAATGCCTACGGCAATGTATGATAATTTTTCCTAATGCCGACGGCAAAACATGATTATTATTTTTTTCAAATGCCGACGGCAAAACATGATTATTATTTTCTAATGCTCCCAGTGTTGCTAGACTGTAGAAATTTGGATACTGCTACTAATTTTCGTATAAATACGCCAACTTTTCTAACCAACACATCAGTACTTTATTGTATTTACAAGTAGTATCATCAGCAATTGTGTTAAAGTTTTATAATAATAAAATAATTAAAAATGAGTTATACAAGTTAATAGTCTAATAGATGTCATAAGGTATACAAATACCAAAAGTCCTTTTTGGATCATGTGAAAAGTCATAGCGTACAGGATCAAATGGTCGTAAGTCGGGATACAAATCAAGAGCAAGCGCAGACATTTGTTCAAAATCGTCAACAGCAGATAAATACATTTCATCACAAGCAGCACCCTTCTCTACAGTATCCCCAATATCAACAATACGGTATGCCTAACTGTTACCCTACACCAATGTCATGGAGTAATCAGTTTTTGGGATCAGGAGTACCAATGCAATATGAGTATCCAAGTTACAATTATAATCCCGTCACACCAGTTAATCAAATGGAGCAGTATTCCAATTTGATGCCATGGCAACCTCTTAATTATCATCAACAAGAGCAGCAGCTACAACAACAAGCTCATCAACAAGGTGTGGATATCCTTGGAGGGACTTTATACAACGATGCTATGGACATAAGTTTACCGGAAAGTGATGCAGAAGTAGAAGAAAAAAGAGAAGAAACTCTGCCAAGTCCAATGAGTACTTCGCATGCTAGGAGAGAAGAAGAAGTCGAAGAGAATGTGAGATATTACAAAATATCGAAAGCCTTCAAAAACCATATCGCCACATATGTAATACTAAATAAAAAGGACCAACTTCTCTTGGAAGAATTTATTAAAGAAAACATGAATATTTTTATTGAGAGACTTCAAATTTCTTTGTCTAAGCATACAATAATTAAATTTCATGTGAGTATTGTAGCGGAGTACATCAAAATTGTAGAAGAAGAATTGGAGTTGTGTATTATAACACATGTAGCCAAAATGAGTTTGCTGACGAAGGCAGATAACATTGAAGAATTATTCCGTAAACAGATTGAGGAGATTTCAACAAAAATTTCCGAATTTGAAGAGCGAGTTTCTGGTTGGACTTTGTCACGCATAGTTCGAGCAGAAATCAACATCAACAAATCTTCGCTAGTCAAAGGATCAAGTTGGATATCCACACCTCAAAAATTACAAGGCAGAAAAGCATGCATCAATATTGAAAATAGTGATGAATACTGCTTCAAGTGGTGTGTGATTGCTGCCATGGATGTTATCAAGTACAATCAAGTACGTTGCAGTTCTTATAATATTCAGGACATTTCTGCAGAGACGATTGTTACACGAAATGGTGTAACACTAAATTTCAAAAACTTAACTTACCCATTAGCACTAAACAAAATTAAGGAGTTCGAGGTAAATAATCCAACAATAAGTGTTAATGTGTTTGGGTACGATGAGGGAGCAGATCAAATCATTGGTCCCTATTATGTGACCAAGGATGAGAAAGTAAAGCATGTCAACTTGTTGCTTTTGGAGAATGGTGAAGTTCATCACTACATTTTGATAAAAGACATATCAAGTTAAGTTAGAAAATTATTCACCACTTTAATTTAATGATACGTATACTTGTTTTATATATTTTATAATAGAGACATTTTACTTATAAACTTTTATATATTTTTTTCTCATTCACATACTTTTGACGAATCAAATATCCAACTATAGACATAAATTAATTTTTTGTAATAGCTGTCTACAGTACACTCATAGGGAGAACGTCATGAGTAATCATAAGGCGGAATGCGGCAAAATCGTGACAACTATGCCGTCAGGTCCAGATGCAGTTCTAAGTTTTAAGGGGCATCAGAGGATAATGGATGTCCCCTTTGTGGTGTACGCAGACTTCGAATGCATTCTGGAAGACATTAGTAATAACGTGAGTAGTAAAACCAGTATTGTCAAAAAGCACACTCCTTGTGCTTTTGGTTACTACATTAAGTGTTGTCATAACAATAAGTTAGATAAATTAAGGGTTTATACAGGGAAAGATGCTTCACAAAAATTTCTTTAATTTTTAATTAAAGATTGTGAGGATATTTATAATAATCATTTAGTAAATAATAGGCAAATGGATACTTTATCCCCTTCTGATATTTATAATTTTTATAGTGCGGTGAATTGTCATATTTGTCAAAAATTTCTAGGTAAAGATCGCGTTAGAGATCATTGTCACATTAGCGGTAAATATAGAGGTGCAGCCCACAACATCTGTAATTTGAATTACCAAATTCCCAAGCTTATACCAGTTTACTTTCACAATTACTCAAATTATGACTCACATCTTTTTATTAAAGAACTAGGTGAAATTTCTATGCAACTGAAAGTACTCCCTCTCAATAAGGAACTTTATATATCACTCTCGCAATTTACACAAATGTGCGATGGTCATAATCTTGAAATAAGATTTCTTGATACATTACGCTTTATGGCTGAGAGTTTGGAATCATTAGCCTGCAATTTGTCGGATAATGATTTTAACACTATAAGGTCTTTATTTCAATCAGAAAAAGAATTTCAGCTTATTAAGAAGAAAGGTATTTTCCCCTATGAGTACCTAAATTCATTTCAAAAATTAGACGAGTGCCAGCTGCCTTCACGCAGTGATTTCTTTAATAAGTTGAACAATAAAGAGTATTCTTTAGAGGAATACTCACATGCTGTAGAGGTTTGGAATACTTTTGGTTGTAAAACAATGAAAGATTACATGGAACTTTACTTAAAAACAGATGTCCTCTTACTGACAGATATTTTCGAGAACTTTAGAAAAGTTTGTAAAGGTATTTATGAGCTGGATCAATGTCAATACTATACCGCACCTGGACTTTCCTGGGATGCAATGTTAAAATACACAAAAATTGAACTAGAATTATTGACGGACATAGACATGTACAATTTATGAAAAGAGGTATACGTGGGGGAATCGTACAGTGTAGCCAAAGATATTCGAAAGCGAATAACAAATATTTGGAAGATTTCGATAAAGAGAAGCCCTCAGAGTTTCTTGTCTATTTAGACGCAAATAACCTTTACGGTTGTGCAATGTCGGAATATCTTCCTCATGGTGGGTTCAGATGGTTATCGCAAGACGAGCTGAACCTGGATCCAAATAGCATAGCTGACAATGGAACAGACGGTTATGTATATGAGGTCACTTTAGATTATCCTTCTCACTTACATGACTTGCATAATGACCTACCTTTTTGCGCTGAAAATAAAAAACCACTGCAAGCAAAGTATAACAAGTTGGTAACCGATTTCTCTACAAAGCAATCATACGTGATACACTTTAGAGTTCTTAAACAATGCTTAGAAAATGGATTAGTTTTAAAGAAAACACATCGTATTCTAGCATTTAAACAATCTCCATGGTTAAAAGGCTATATTGACCTAAATACCAGACATAGAGCCACTGCTAAAAATGCTTTTGAAAAAAACTTTTTCAAGCTACTTAATAATGCAGTCTATGGTAAAACCATGGAAAATGTGGAGAAGAGAAGAGATGTTAAAATTGTTAATAATTGGGAGAGAACGAATTGTAATCGTTTGTGGGCTCAAGATTGGATATCAAAACCAAATTTTCATAGTTTATCTATATTTTCTGCAGATCTGGTAGCAATCGAAATGACTAGAGTCAAAACCTGCTACAATAAACCAATTTACTTAGGATTTTGTGTACTCGAGTTGTCCAAATGGAAAATGTATAATTTTCATTACGAGTACATGCAACCTAAGTTTAAGACAAAACTCTCATTGAACTATATGGACACGGACTCTTTTATATATTCAATAAAGACGGATGACTTTTACGCTGACATAAAAAATGACATAGAAGAAAATTTTGATACATCCGACTATCCCAAGGACAATACTTATAATTTCCCCTTGATAAATAAAAAAGTTTTAGGTATGATGAAAGATGAAAACTGCGGTAAGATAATGACAGAATTTGTTGGGCTGCGATCAAAAATGTACTCATTCAGTGTACAAAATCAAAATGAGGTTAAAAAATCGAAGGGGTAAAAAGATCCACATTAGATAAATATAGTTTAGCTACTTATAGAAACTGTTTATTCAATAAGACTAATGTATACGATAATATGTTAACATTTAAATCTAAGCTTCACCAGATATATACTAGTGAATTAAATAAGGTAGTCTTAAGTTATGGAGACGATAAGAGAAAAATTAGGACAAATAACATTAATACATATGCATGGTATCATTTTCGTATTAAGGAAACTAACCCAGAATAAGAACTAGATATGTTGCTAGATGAGATTGCTAGAATGCAAGAAAATAGCTATAATTAGTTAATTTTTAGTTCAGTGGTTAATTTTTAAATTGTATATAAAATCTTAGTTATTAAGAAACATTATTGTAAATAAAATCCTATTTATTGTTGTTAAAATTATTGTAAATAAAATCTTATTTATTGTTGTTAAAATGATTTTAAATAAAATCCTATTTATTGTTGTTAAAATTATTGTAAATAAAATCTTATTTATTGTTGTTAAAATGATTTTAAATAAAATCCTATTTATTAAGAAAAACTATTGTACATATTTACATGCATTTTTAAAAAAAAATTTGAAATAAAATATTGAAAAGAGAATGAAATATGTGAATGGTGTTTATTTCTTTATTGGCTTTACTCAGTTGAATCAAAAAATTTTTGTTTTTGCTTATTTGCAAATTCTTGTTTTCATATCGCTTAAACATGCACAGTCTTGTTTTCCCTGAGAGGTTCTGCACAAAACAAGTTGAATTTCACAATATTATGAAATTCCATTAAATTTTAAACAATTTAGATAATCGGATAATTCCTTATATTTTTCAATACATATAAGTTTCTGTAATTTTCTATTCGAATAAATGGTTCCTAAATTTCCTTTAAAAATAATACAAAACAAGGAATAATTTAATTTAATTTTATTTATTATAATAATACATTTTAATTTAATTTTATTTATTTTAATTATAATGATGGAAACATTTCATAGTATCTAATTATTAAATTTTTGGTTTGGCGATTTTATAATTTTCGGATTTTTTTTGTTTTACCGTTTTCGAAAATTTCAAGTGTTTGCCCCTTACAGTTGTCAAAATTACATAGTCAAAATTGCAATAACTGATGGACCACCCTTTAATTAAAATTTTTTTAAATTTTTGTGTTATTTGTTTTAGTCTGTATAAAAATACACTAATTTTACAAAATTCAAGTTTCAATATACATATGTACATACAATTGTATGTATATTACATAGGATTTTAAAATTTTTGTTGCTCGTTTTGGAACACCCTTTAATTTTCAATTCTGACGTATTTGTTGTTGTAGTGGCCAAGGTTCTACATACTCTGTCCAAATTTTAGGTCCGTAGCTCTTACGGTTAGTTTTCACCTTTGGTGTACGGAACCCTAAAAAGGAAAATTTATCACTTAATAACAAAATATGAAGTATGCTCCTAGCAGTACCAGGTCACGTTTTTGAGGTTAAAGGCTGTAACTCGGTTTGACTTGATTAACAACAATTATGTCTATAATATAAATTTTGAAGAACAACATAAGCTTTTTTTTAGAGATATTAATCGTGCTTCTATTATTTACCGTTCTGGAGTTATGGTTCCATATGTCAGCTTTTTTGAAAAAAATTTGGATTTTTTAAACTTTGAGCGACGAACGGCATAGGTTAGCATCGTCTAATCGAGCTCAAAATTCGGCTATCTCAATATCTGCAAAAGGCAATTGTTTTATGGAGTCCAGACGAACTAGATTCCGAAATTGTTTTCCCCTCTATGAGATCCGGTCACTCTAATGTACATATATACATACATATGTACTTATATTGACAATTTTACATTTTTTTATTGCTCAGTTCAAAAAAATATATATTTTATGGTTTATATCAATGGATATATGCATGTTTGTACTTACCCACCAAACTAAATGCTCAGAATTCGAAAGGAATTCGTAACGACTAGTCGACAAAACCTTCGATTTCGAAACCATAGTACTTATTACCGAAATCGTAACGATTTTTATATGAAATGGTTGACACGACTTTGCAACAAAATGTTGCTAAGAAATCGTAACGATATTTCGCGACCCAACGAATAGCTTGAATTTTGATGCTTCCCGGCGGGAACTACGTTTTGATTTTAGACCCCTAGTTTCTTAGGGTGATATTCTTAGAATTTTTGTGCAGATTTCATTTTTGCTAGACGCCAGTTGACAAACAAATTGACCCACTCTAATCTTAATGATTTTAAAACGTTTAAAAAAACTCGAAACATTTTGGTAAATAATATATATATAGTAGTGATGAGCGATAGCGCGATTTTTTTAATAATATTACTCCTTGTGAACTTGATTTCTAAATCGCTATTCTTTTAAGCTGTGACTGTGATCACAGTTTAGCAGTATTTTGTTTGTAGCAGTTCTGTTATTTTGAGAAAATCCAATAAGAAGAGCAGCAATGAAATTAAACAGTGACTGTGATCACGGTTTAACACATTTCAGCTCTTCTGCTTTAAAACAATGCTGCCCACAGTGAGAAAACCGAGAGTAATGTATAAGCGTATGTATATTCATTTGTACAAAAAGCCGATTGATGTTCGGCACTCTAACGCTTCTCTGGGCAGCAGTGCTTTAAAAGTATTTATTAGTATTGGTGTTTTGATAAATACGAATAAGAAGAGCAACAAGAACAAGCAATTAGCAATCAACCCCGTTCAAATATTGAGAATAAATAAAAAAATATATATAAGAGCTGAAGGTATAAAAAAAATTAATGCGGTAGCTTTATTTATTGTAAAGTAAGCATGCAAGAACTATATTTTCAAAACCTGTTACTTGATAAATTCAGTCACAAATGCGATTTGTGATTTTTCAATCGCTGTGAAAAAGTAACAGGTTTCTAAATATCGCTCAACTCTAATATATAGTATATATATATGCATGTGCCCACAATGTGAACTTTAGTGTATATTTTAATTATTTATTTGTGCTAACCCAGGTAAAAAAATTATATATGGTCCATATATTTTTACTATATGAATGTATTTAACTATATATGGGATTATACATGGCAAAACTATTATATATGAACTAATATATGGACTCATATATGAAATGTATTATAATATATGAGCTCATATATTCAAATTTAATTATGAATCTCTTCATATGTGGATCCATATATAGAAATAACATGTAATATATGAAGCCATATAAGAATGTATGCCTACATGGTATCTCACATAAGATCGTTTTTGCAATAAAAAAAGCTTGGATTTTATCACTGGTGAATTGGAAATCCATTTCAAAATAGATACGCTATGCAAAGTTTATATGCGTACCGTCAACGTTAAAAAAAAACAAATTATAAATATAGAAAGTTCGAAAAACTTTTGTTACAAAAAAACCATTCTTGTATGATTTTATACATTGTGGATCAAATAATCAAAAGGATAATACAGTCATTTATTTTATCGAAAATAACAGAATTCTCTAGATAAGAAACAAAGTTCATATTACTGCAAACAACTATATTGAAAACTATTGTTAGACGGATTATTTTTTCTTTTATAATTAATTGAATTATTTTTTAATCTGATTTCTTAAATTAAATTTTAAGTACGAATTTGAGTTTTGTGTTTTTTAAATAATTGATTTACCTTTTGACTTAAAATGAGGAATGAAATGACTTTTACTTCGTTTTGAACTATTTGTCCAAACAAATGTGTCATTAAATGCAACCTCCCAGTTCAAAATCTAAAAAAAGTAATTTTAGTAATATAATTTATTACACCGCAGTGCGCTTTTGTGAATATGAACTTTGCACACTGTAGAGGGAATATTTACACATACATGTATGAAAATGTATGAATATATATAATCATATATGCCCATATATATGGGATATCATATATGCTCCATACATATTTTTTTAGCTGGGAACTGATAAAAGAAATGGTTATGTTTTATCTTATTTTACTGTATCCAATATGTGATAATGTAAAATATTTTGTTTGCCATTCGATTAGCTGTTAATGCAATATTAATGCATTACTTTTATTTTTGTGTAAAAAATAGTGCACTAAATTCATGAAATTTAAATTTGCAAAAAATTTTTTTTTTTCAATTAGTGCTTATGCAAAAGTAACGCAATTTACCCAGGTCTGGTTGTATTCATTTGTTTTTGACATTCATCCATTAGTTTTACACAAACAAAACGCCTGTTGTTTTTATATTTTCCTAGACGTGTGTGAAGATAAATTTCGAAATTTAAAACCCAAGACACAAGCCAACTGCATTAACAGAGCTACGTTAACTTGATAACAGAGCCCTGTTAGACATGAAAATCTTGGAAATATATACTCCAAATGGAATCCTGGTCATAGTTTTCAACAAAATGCGCTAAAAAATCGAAACGTGCAGACTATTATATTTTTCTTTATAAAAACAAAAAAAAGTCATAAAAATATTAAAAGAAACTATAATTTTTTAACTATCAAATAAATTAATCTGTTTTTTTGTGGATATTTTTGAATTCCTAGAGAACGAACATACCTGGGCGGCTAAATTTTTTTGGAATTTATGTCTTTCGTGCCCTTTTATAATATCGAGATGTCAAAACCCTTAACATTTGCGTTTTTCATAAAAAAATTTGATTTTTCTAAATTTTCAAATTTCGATTTTCACTAAAGGACGAATTTCAGGAGAACGAACATACCTGGGCGGCTAAATTTTTTTGCAATTTATGTCTTTCGTGCCCTTTTATAATATCCAGATGTCAAAACCCTTAAAATTTGCGTTTTTTTAAAAAAATTTGATACCCAGCTAAAGAAATTATATATGGTCCATATATTTTTAATATATGAATGAATATAACTATACATGAGTATGTATGAATTCATGTATGGAAATGTATGGGATTATACATGGCAAAACTCTTATATATGAACTAATATATGGACTAATATATGAAATGTATTATAATACCTGAGCTCATAAATGGAAATTTAATTATGAAGCTCTTCATATGTGCATCCATATATAGAAATAAGATTTAATATATGGAGCCATATAAGAATGTATGCATACATGATATCTCACATCAAATCGTTTTTGCAATCAAAAAAGCTTGGATTTTATCACTGGTGAATTGAAAATCCATTAGAAAATAGATGCGGTATGTAAAGTTTATATGTGTACCCTCAACGTTTAAAAAAGAAAAACTTTTGTTACAAAAAAAAACCCTTCTTGTGTGGCCCCATTTAATATATTAAATAACCAAAAGGATAATCCATTAATTTTATAGAAAATAACAGAATTCTCTAGATAAGAAGCAAAGTTCATATTACTGCAAAAAATTATATTGAAAACTATTGTTACGACGGATTGTTTTTTCTTTTATAAATAATTTCATTACTTTTTAATATGATTTCTTATATTAAATTTTATGTACCAATCTGAGTTTTGTGTTTTCTAAATAGTTGATTCACCTTTTGACTTAAAATGATGAATGAAATGTTTTTTAGTTCGTTTTTCATTATTTGTCCAAACAAATGTTTCATTAAAAACAACCTTCCTGTTCAAAATCTGAAAAAAGTAATTTTAGTAATTTAATTTATTGCACAGCAGTGCGCTTTTGTGAATCAATATGAATATGAAATTTTCATTCTGTAGAGGGAAAATTTACACATATACCTAATTTACATTAAGCATTTTTTTGATGAAATTAGTTGCATGCAAATTTTTTATTTGTCAGTAGGAGGCCTGGAGGACAAACTCGTATCAAAAAATGTGTTAAAAATGTATCAGGGATTCATTTTACGCCCTTCTTTATACGAAATTCTCTTTTATAGCGCTGCAATTAGCAAATAGAAAAAGTTGCGTGCAACAAAATTCATGAAATTTCATGAAAAAATGCTTAATATAAATCAGGTAATACATGTATGAAAATGTATGAATATATATAATCATATATGGTCATATACCCTCATTTTTCGGATCCGAACCATATATGGGATATCATATATGCTCAATACATATTTTTTTAGCTGGGTATTTTCAAAATTTTTACATATCGATTTTCACTAAAGGACGGCTAAGGTTTTTTGGAATTTATGTCTTTCGTGCCCTTTTATAATCTCCAGATGTCAAAACCCTTAAAACTTGCGTTTTTCATAAAAAAAATTCGATTTTTCTAAATTTTTAAATTTGGATTTTCACTAAAGGACGAATTTCAGGAGAACGAACCTACCTGGGCGGCTAAATTTTGTTGGAATTTATGTCTTTCGTGCCCTTTTATAATATATTGATGTCAAAACCCATAACATTTGCGTTAAAAAAAATGATATTTTCTAAATTTTGAAATTTCGATTTTCACTAAAGGAAAAAAAGGAAAATTTATCTTTTAATAACAAAATATACGAAGTATGCTCCTAGTGGTACCAGCTCACGTTTTTGGGGCTAAAGGTTGTTGTAACACGGTTTAGCTTAATTAGAGTGGGTCAATTTGTATGAATTAAAAAAAATCACCAAGCGGTTATCAAAATCGTAATCTGCGAAGAATTCTAAGAAGGTTTGCCCAAGGACCTTGGGTCTAAAATCAAAATCGAGCTTCCCTTTTTTAACGAGAAACTTTTCTTTAAGTATCTTATATATATATATATATATTGTTTTTTTTATGAAATTTTATTGAGTCTTTTAAAGGGGCTCATGAAAAATTAAAATGGTTTTGAGTTTGACATGACTGACTGTGCTGACTGTTTTTCATATGAACAAAAAATGAATTTATTCAGTTTTCTGATATGTATTTTAGTAGATATGTAATGGTGGCCGGAGTCCTGTTTTCGGAATTCAAAACCGGGAAAAAATAAAAACGATGGCAACCCTGTTACAAATGGGGGGATTTTGGGGATTTTCATTCTGAGAGTCTCTTGGCTATGTATGTGTGTGTTTGATTCTTACTATGTATGTGAATATATGTACACTTATGTACAGTGGATGGATGTATGTGTGGGATGTTTGTGTGTGTATGTATGTGTGTGTGTATATGTGTGCGTGTTTGTATTTACTTGTATGTTTGTCGGTCTCAGATACTTTTGTCGTAGTGGCAGACAATCATTATATGCAGTAGCAAATGTCGATGGTGAAAATGTACTGAGTCGCTTTTGACTTTGTCACCAGTACTACTCTACAATTATTTCCCATACAATGCTTTATGCTGTAGACATTTAGCATGTGCTTTTCATTAACACCTTACTAATAAAAAAAACAATTGACTAGGAGTTACCACGTAATTCTTATGTGGTCATGAGACATACCAGCCAGACAGTTAGTTACTGATACATTTCTATAATATACCAACATTCACAAGTGTGTATATTGACAATTCCACCTCTCTCCTTTTATACTGACGGATAGAAGAAAACTTATACTAAAGTTGTTACTAGAATTTTAGTGTTGACACAAAGACACTTGCTCCCACTCTGACTGCAGGGTAGTTACAAGGGATCTGTGTATTTGTGTGCATGAATTGATTGTTATTTGATAGACCTTAGGTTGTTGTTTTGAGTTATCGTTGCTATGCTTATGTAGGGTTATTTTAAGTATGCATTTATGTTTGCGATGTCTGGGGAAATAATCTAATAGCTGCAGAGAGTGGCAACCCTATTGTGAATGGAAGTGAATAGGGAATGTATCTGGTAATGTATGCATATGTTGTTGTATTAATGTATGTGATCGTATCTATTTTTGCTTTGAAGAATATCATTGCTTGTTCGAATTCCATCAACACTTTTTCATACATATTTACAAATGAATTTTTATATGTTTTCTAGGCTATTGACGTTGCTATTCTTATGGAGATAGAAAATATTGTGTTGGCATAGGTTTTATGTGTACAAGTGCATTTCAGATGTTAAATGTTTTGAATACAATCAGGTTGATAAGCAGAGTTTTTGAATAGGAGTAATGATATTTTTATTTCAGTATATTTTACTTTAATGTAACAATTATAGGAAATAGCTTTTAGAGAAATGTGGCAAAAACTTGTAGAAGCACCTACTTGCACGTGTCCCGATGTTTCTCGTACCTTTGTTTTACAAACTGATGCTAGCGATTTTGTTCTGAGTGTTGCTGTGTATATGAATTTCATCATATATCGTAATACCAAGAGAGCAATATATATGTATGTATGTGTATGTGTGTATGTATATACATATATATATGTGTGTGTGTGTGTGTATATATATGAATTTCATCACATGTCGTAATACCATAAGATAAATTAGATTTGATGACTAATACGCAATTCTAATATAAAGTATATAAGTAGAAGAAATAATGTAAATTGTCATCAGTCGCCTCTGATATTTCAACAAGTCACAACCTATTTTCCCAACCAAAATTTCTAAAGTGTTTGAAATCCAAAAACTATAAAAGTGCTAGAACTAATTACTCTTTGTTAAAAAAAGCTTATAGTGCATAAAATATAATTCAATAAATTGTTTATAACTAAAATAAATTGCTTATAAATAAATAAAATAATTAAATAAATTGTTTATAACTAAAATATATTGTTTATAAATAAAATAATTAAATAAATTCTTTATAAATAAAATAATCAAATTAGTTAATAAACAAATAAATAATTAAATAAAATGAATACTACAAGTTGTACCATCTGCAATAGAGTCTTTATGACTCAAACAAAAATAAATCAGCATATTGAAACGCACTCCTATGCTAACCAATCGAAGGCTGTCCTTGGAACTAGTAAGCTAAATCCTTAAAACAAATATTGTGAGGATTGTGATGAGATGATCCCATCAAATGGTTATATGGCTCATGTCAGAACCACAAAAGAACCACAAAACATAAAAACAGTTGTCAACAAGAACGGACTAGAGATTTTCTCACAAAAAGAGCCAGCAACTTCAATGGGAGGATCGAGACATATATCCTCCTCAACTAAAATATGGGTGTCTTGTTTCCGGAGGAGTTTCTGAAATCTGCCAAGAGCTCCATAGTACAACAACTAAATGAACGTAGTAGGATACATACTACATTTAAATTTAATATGGAGCTCACATGTGATTATATGAAGATGGTGAATGATGAGATGAAGGTTTCCCAACTTGATGTTGGTGACTTTGTCTGATAACATAGAGGACATGTACAAGAAACAAGCCGAGGAGCTAAGAGCAAAAATGGAAGAATTTCAAGAGAGGGATAGCGGATGGACCTTGATTTCAATAAATTCCCTTGAAATTAATATAAAAAAGGCGTCCATAATAAGAGGATCAAGCTTTATCTCTCTCCACAAAAATATTGCGGTGAAATGTGCATGCATAAATGTCGAGAATAACGATATTTATTGCTTTAAATGGTGTCTCATTGCAGCGTTGAATGTAAACAGTGGTCTGATTCCTAAACAACGAAAAAACTGTAGAAATTACAATATTGCAAATTTTTCTGATGAGAATATTAATATAGGGGAAATTGTAATAAATTTATAAGACCTAGAGTTTCCACTCCCATTGGAGCAGATAAAAAAATTTGAAAGTCAAAATTATGTGAGCATCAATGTATTTGGTCATAATTGAACATCGCTTATAGGACCATACTATATAACAAAAGGTGTAAAACATGTTCATATTAATCTCTTAATGCTTCAGTTCAATGAAAACTTTCACTATGTACTCATCAAGGATATATCAAAGTAAGTTTCATTTGTGTATTTAAGCGAATTGTGCTTTCATATCTATTTAAACAGCTACTTATTATTGTTATATTAATTAACATACTATTTTATTTTCTATATTTTCTTCAGACTTCTTCGTTCCAACATGACGTCACACAGAAGTAAGATTCTGATAAGCAACACCTGCCTATATCATACACATGATGATTATGTGCATAATCAACATAAAAACGTTTGCGGGGAAAACGTCATCAGAATGCCCGAAGATGAATGTATTATCAAGTTTACGAAGTACTAAAAACAGTTAGATGTACTATTTGTAATCTACGCAGACTTTGAGTCTATTTTGGAAAAAATCGATGATCCTGTAAGTAAAAGCACTACAAATGTACAGAAACACCATGCGTGTGCATTCGGGTATTTTATTAATTGTAGTTTTAAGAGAGAAAATAATTTATATAGGAATTATTTTGTGGAAGATTCGGCAAATGTATTTATCAAAAAAAGAGTTGAAGATTGTACAGATATTTATCTAAGCTATAACTTAAAGTTAAGAAAATGTTCATAACCCCAATAGAAATAGCTCAATATAATAATGCAAAAAATTGTCATACATATATGTAAGAAAATATTAAATAACGATAAAGTTAGAAATCATTGTCATCTTACGGGTAATTATCATGGGGCAGCTCATAGCGACTGTAATTTGAATTATAAAACACCTCTGCTTATACCTGTTATCTTTCATAATCTTTCAGCATATGATATGCACCTATTTTGCAAAGAACTTTCTACTATAAAATATTCCACAATAAAAGTGATTCCCCAGAACACAGAGCGTTATATTTCTCTTTGAATTTTCATCAGATTAGATAAAAACGCGGATTCGAAATAAGATTTATAGACTCGTTTAGATTTATGGCTTCGAGCTTAGATATGTTAGTGAAAAATCTTGATAGCAATGATTTTAATACTATTCGATCATGTTTCGTTGATGAAGCTCATTTCAACCTGATTAGAAGAAAGGGTTTATTTCAGTACTCTTACAGGGATTCCATGACCAAGTTAAAGGAAACTAAGCTCCCTAGTAGAGACGAGTTCTTCAATATCCTAACGAATGAATAATGTGATGTAGTCGAGTATGAACATGTTCAAAAAATATGGAGAGAGTTTAACTGTAAAACCCTCCTTGACTACACTGAACTCTACTTAAAGACAGATGTTCTTCTTCTAACTGACGTGTTTGAAAATTTTAGTAAAATTTGTGGAGATATATACGATTTGGACCCCTGCCACTATTATACAGCACCAGGCTTATCCTGGGATCCAATGTTGAAAACCAAAGAAGTTTCACTGGAACAGTTCACTAATTCCGAAAAGTATATGTTTATGCAAAACGGAAATAGATGTGTACTAGTTCAATGCTCGCAAAGATATTCGAAAGCAAATAACAAATTTTTGGAAGATTTTGATGCATCAAAAGCATCAGAATTTCTTGTATATTTAAACGCTAACAGTTTGTATGGTTGGGCGATGTCGGAATACCTTCCTTGAGTTGAATTTGCGAGGGTATGTGATACTGATTTTTATGTTAAAAAAATTTCTGATACTACAGAGTATGGGTATATTTTGGAAGTGGGTATAGATTATCCCGATTCAGTGCTTGATCTTCATCATGATTTGCCATTTTGTCCCCAAAATAAGACCGTGGGGGGAACCAAAATCAAAAAATTTGTTGTAGACTTACACTCAAAAACAAATTACACCATGCACTATAGAGTTTTAAAACAAGCCATTTCAAATGGCCTCATCTTAAAACAAATCCATAGAATACTCAGATTTGAGCAATCCCCTTGGCTTAAAAAATATATTGACTTAAACACATTTCATAGGACAAATGCTAAAAATAATTTTGAAAAAGATTTCTTCAAACTTTAAACAATGCTGGTTACGGTAAGACAATGGAAAACATTGAAAAACGAAGGGACATTAGTATTACTTCATCTTGGGAAACAACAAACAGGAATCATTCACGTCGCAGAACATTAATTGCGAAACCAAATTTTAAGCAGTTGACAAAATTTTCTGATGATATGTATGCGGTAGAGTTAGAAAAAATGGAACCACTATATGATAAACCCATATATGTTGGTTTCACGGTACTGGAGTTATCCAAGTGGAGAATGTATGACTTCCATTATGGCTTCATGAAGCCTAAATTTGGAGAGAACATTTCTCTCAACTATATGGATACTGACTCATTTATTTATTCAATTAAAACTGATGATTTTTACGATGACATCCGTAGTGACATTAGTTTGAATTTTGATACGTCAGAATATCCTACATATAATCAATTTAGTTTGCGGCTACTCAATAAGAAGGTTTTGGGAATGATGAAAGATGAAAACAATGGGGATGTAATGACAGATTTTGTTGGTTTAAGAGCAAAAATGTATTATCTGTCGACTCTTCGCTCGGAAGCTGTTAAAAAAATCAAAAGGGGTCAAAAAGTCTGTAATTAAAAAGTTGTCCATTAATGATTACAAAAGTTGCTTATTCGAATCCAAAATTATCTCGGATGAAATGTTTTTTTTTAGATCTAAAACACATCAACTATATACCCAAAAACTACATAAAATAGCACTTAGGTTTTCTGATGTCTAAAGAAATATAATGAAAGATAAAATAAAAACGCGCGCTCGGGGACATTACATAGATAGTTTCTGGATGTAGAATAAAATGATTCCTACTAAATTGCATGTAAGATGTCAACGAAAATTTAATTTTGTACTAATTGTATTTATTTATTAATGTATTTCTTTAATTATTTATTAATTTATTTATTATTTACTTATTTGTTTATTAACTAGTTTATGTATTTATTATTTATTTGTTTATTAATGTATTAATTAATTTATTCCTTTATTTATTTACTAATTTATTTCTTTATTTATTTATTAACTTATTTATTGCTTATATATTTGTTTATGAATTTATCTATTAATTTTAATATTTTATTCACACAAAAGTATGTAAAAATTTAATGCTTTAAAGCTTTCTTCTTTTTACCTATACCTAAATTATCTGTAAATAAAAATCAAATATTAGATTAATGATCTTTTCTCTTTTTATGTCTGTATATTTTTATTTATACATAGGGCTAAATTTGTATTGGTACTAAGATTTTTAAGAAAAAATTTTAAATAAAATATTGAAAAAGTAATAAAATATTGAAAAAATAATAATATATATATATATATGATTTTTATTTCAACTTAAATTTACTAAATAGAAATTTTAACTACAAATCTCCACATTATATTTCATTAGATATTTTCTTATCGACACCAACTGCTTTAACACCATCTCATCTCATCATCTTATCAGATCAGTTTATCAGGAGCTTGTCTGGTTTTCAGATCAGATCATCAGGAGCTGGTCTGGTTTTCAGATCAGCTTATCAGGAGCTGGTCTGGTTTCCAGATTAGCCTTTCAGGCATCAGATCAGGTTATCAGGTACCTGGTCTGGTTTTCAGATCAGCTTATCAGGAGCTGGTCTGGTTTCCAGATTAGCTTTTCAGGCATCAGATCAGGTTATCAGGTACCTGGTCTGGTTTTCAGATCAGCTTATCAGTATACAAGTAGCTGGCCATTTATATATGTAATTTATAGTAATAAAGTTTCAGGTCAGATGAAATAACTAAAGTCAATCTCTTATGAGCAGTAAATTTTTGATGTGTAAGTATCTATACGCTAGGGGGTAAAATTCTTTTTCACAATACAATCACAAATTTTGCTGAGATTCACACCGCGTTGTCAAATCGGTGTGAGCTACATATGTATGAGTGCATTAGTGTTTGAAACAAGCAATACAAACTTATTTAAAATATTGTAAATACATAGGAATTTGCTGGTTTTTGTTTGTTTTATTTAACTTGATAATTGCTTTATTAGGGTTCCGTACACCAAAGGCGAAAATGAACCGTAAGAGCTACGGACCTGACACAGTGTGTAGACATTTGGCCACTACAACAACAAATACATGAGAGTTAAAAATTAAAGGGTGTTCCAAAACGAGCAACGAAAAATGTTAAAATCCCATGTAATATACATACAATTGTATGTACATATGTATGTAAACTTGAAATTTTAAAAGTTAGTGTATTTTTATACAGACTACAACAATTAACACTAAATTTAAAAAATTTAAATCCATGGGTGTTCCATCAGTTTTTTTTTGTTTTTTTTATGCATGTTTTTTATTTATTGTATCTTCAAATATGAACTAACAATAAGTATTCAAATCTTAAATCTATAAAAAAATTATTAGGCCCGACCAATGTCGGACATAAGCTAGTGATAGTTATTAATAATACATAAGTAGTGATAAGCCACAAAAAGAAAAAAGTGTTCCATCAGTTAATGCAATTTTAACTTTGAAATTTTGACAACTTGCTGTATCTTGGAAACCGTAAGAGCAAAACTCTTGAAATTTTCAAAAACGGTAAAACTAAAAAATCAAAAAAATACAAAATCACAAAATCTAAAAAAAGCGGGTTTGGCGAGTAGTTGAGGCTGCGCTGTTATCCCTAGACATTTTTGGAGCAGATGAAATTTTTGAAGAATTCGGGATTCGCCCACGCTTTACCACGGTTATATATCTGTCCATTCCGACTTGTACCTTGAGTTTCGAGCCGCTGTTATCTGTAGTGATAACTTTGTTAAGTGATGAACACGAGCCTGAAGAGGATGATATTACCGGCTTATATGAAGAAGTACTAGGCAACTGTTATGTTAATGAATCACTACTATTTGACATTGGACAGAGTGAAATTGATCGCTGACGAAAAATTGGCTCTGCCGTTAAAAAAAGACTTTCATCACGTTTATTACTTATATTTTTTTCATTAAGAGATTCAGAACTCACAGTAAAATAAGCATTTCTGCCGTTTGAACTCACTTCAAATTTTTTTTGTATTTGAGGCACTCATACGAAGAATTCCTCAGGGGTTATTCGTTTGTGTATTTTTTTGTTTGCGGTCTTTTTTTGTTTTTGTTATTTATGACAGTTTGTTTGTTTTGAGGTACTCATACGAGTATTCCTCACTTCGTCACGTTGTTTATGTTTTTATTTTTTTTTTTGTTTGCATAAAGCATAAAGCATAAGCATAAAGCTTATTTATTAAAGACAGTATGTACCTATTACGAATAATATGTACAACGAATATTTTTTTTGTATAATTTTTTTTGTTTGTTTTTTAAGTATATAAGCAAAATTCAGCTAATCGACTGTTCGCTATGAAGGTATCACGAGAACTCAAAAAAAAAAATCATAGCACAACAAAAAACCAACTCTAAAAATGCGATACTAAAAAAGTTGCCATATATATTAAATTTAGAAAAATAGTCATTCCTTTACCTAAAATCGTCACTAGTGTATTTTGAGAGGTGAAAATCGTCAAAATTCAGAGAAATCGTCAATTCTGGCAAAAGTGCACACGATATGTATTTGTAATTACTCTCAGAGCAAAATTGTCTCTCTCTCTATACTTGGCTGCAAGAATGATAAAATAAAGATTACGCCAGCGCGCAAGAATAAAAATACATTTCTGCGCATGATGGAATTCTGACGCCACTCAGCCTGTGTTCTCATTGGTTAGTAAAATTCAACTATAGAACTATTACACACACATAAACTCACATTTCATATTTGCTCTCTTTCTTATCTCTTTATTTTTATTTTGTTTTTTATTTTTCTTAGTTTTGCAGCTTTTAAGCAACAACATATAATTTTTTTCTTGGAGATCTCTCTGAGTAAATTAATCACAGGGCTGCCAACTACAACAAAATAAATAAATTTTTTGCAATAAATTATAAATTTCACATATGATACAGACTTGGTAACCCTTGCGAGGGGACTTCTACGTCATCAAACGGTAAATCATGCGCAAGGCGTAATCTTTATTTTATCATTCTTGCTTGGCTGCGCCACAAAACACATAACGAACGTCCGAACCAGGGTTACCTTTCATACGACTAAAGTCGCAATTTGATCCTTTTTTAGCGGTCTGCGACTTTTTGTGAGACTTTTTTTATTACCGACTTTTGCGACTTTTTTGATTTTCTTGAGACTTTTTACCCTTTTTTGTAAAGATTCTCACAAAAAACATTAAAATTGCAGTAAATTAAAATTTAAAAGCAATTCACAGATTATTGTTGATTTGGAAGCACTTTTATTATTTTATATTATATTACTTTATTGCAACCTTCTCATGTTTACAGTGTATTTAAGAAATTTGTTCCAAATTTTGAGTAAACTTTTCAAAGAATAGTGTTAGCAAAAAAAACTTTTAATATAAAAATTCTGCTTTTGCAGTGCTTATTTTAAAAAATTATTTTTAGCTGCCGAGTCAATGAAAGAAAAAGTTGTCGTAAAACATAGAAGTGTGTACTAATATGTGAACATTTTGAAATTAGCTTTGCTTAAAAGAAAAAAACATGCAACTCAGTGCTGTCAGCTTTAAACTTAATAGACAAAGATATAGAAGAGTGGATTCCAAAAAAGTAATATTTATGTTGAAGTATAAATACATTCACCCAAAAAATAGGATATATGGCGCCAAGATCAAAGTAATAGAATTGAAGTAAAGAGCTTACGGGGTTTTGGTTCGAAATGTTAGAATTTTGTAAAAAATATCTTGACCTCGGCAGCATACGACAGCCAAATTTATTAAACTTAAGCAGATTCCTTCAGTATGCATACAAGAAAATATGCATTGAAGCACATAAAATAATGCAACTGTATATGTTATGAAATATGCAATAAGCCTTTTGTTTTTATTCAATTATATTTTTTAATAAAAAACCGTTTAAAAAGCTGTGCAACTTTTATTTTCTCACGCGACTTTTTTGTGCGACTTTATTTTTATAAAACGACCTTTTGTGCGACTTTTCAAAAATTACGAGCGGTAACCCTGGTCCGAACGCACATCTGCCCATTATGTATTTGTTTCTACAGTGTTTTTTTTCATATGTTTGTATTACAATATATATTTTTTAGTAAAAACAGATACCAACAATCAGGGAAGGAAAATGATTTCTTGGCTTTTGTACCAACTATGAAAATAAAATGTACTTTTTAGACCATGACGGTACCAATTTTTAATATTTATTAATAAAAACATAAACGTAAAAAAATTAGTATAAAAATTCAAAAGTTTACAATAAAAAACAGAAACTTAACACAAATCTGTAAAAAAAAATCAGTATACAATAAAAAATAACAAAAAAATAATAAATATTACATTCATAAAGGTACACTCGTAGATTCAACTATTATATTAGAGATTAAAAAAACAAAAAAATTTAAGAGAATATAGGCAAAATTAATGCTACCAGTGAAACATTGACATTTTGAAATTACCATACCAAGTAACCCGCGGTAATACCACGGTACCAACAAGGTCAAAAATGTACCATAAAAAGTACAATTGTACTATGATTTCCATCCGTGCAAACAATAGCTCAGCAGCAATACAATAAGCACTTGTTATCAGTTTTTAATTGTATTGTAATTTGGAAAAGCACACACACACAATAAGTCTTATAAAGGGTCCGCCAGATAACTTTTTTTTTGGAAAATGCTATAAAAAAAACTACTGAATATTTTCTCAAATTTCTTTTTTTATTTGAAAGTAAAATCCTTCCGGTCAATAATGAAAAATAATTTCATTCAAATGGCTGCCTCGGCTGGCCATGCAGTAGCCTACACGATCGGTCCAATTTTTAAGCACATTATCGATTGTGTGCAGCTGTATTTTACCAATTGCTTCACGAATATTATTCTTTAAAGCGTCAATTGTCTCTGGCATGTCGGCGTAACACTTATCTTTGACAGCACCCCACAAATAATAGTCCAATGGTGTCAAATCGCAGCTCCAAGGTGACCAAACGATATCAGCTCTGCGGCTGATAATGCGATCTTCAAAAACAGGGCGCAAAACATCGAGGGTAGCTTCGGCTGTGTGGCACGTAGCGCCGTCCTGTTGAAACCAAATGTTGCCAATATCCTCCTCTTCAATTTTTTTGAACAAAAATTCGTTCAACATGGCCCGATAACTATCGCCATTGATTGTAACGCCACTCCTTGCTCATTTTCGAAAAAAAAAAAATGGCCCAATTATGCTTCTGGACCAAAATCCGCACCAAACAGTGACTCTTTTTGGGTGCGTCGGCTTTTCAATGTATGCGTGCGATGAGCTTCATCTGAAAAGATGATTTTTTTTTGGCAAAATCGACATCTTCTGTAAGTCGATCGCAAGCCCACTTGTTCAAGCGTATACTTGTTCAAGCGTATTCGTTCAGCGGAAGGATAAAACTAATTATCTGTCAAATCAGACATGAGCTATGTGTTAACATTCACGAAATAAGCACTAGTTAAAAAAAACGTTAGATGGCGGACCCTTTACTAGTTTTGTCGCTCACACTAGAATTATATGGTACATACCATGGTATATTTGTTTTGGCATACAAACAAGTATACAAAAGCAACCCTTTAGTTGCTACAAAATTTGTGATTGCATTGTGAAAAAGATTTTTACCCCCTAGCGTACATATATAGGGTGTTTTTTTAAGGGGTATAGAACTTTGAATTGAAATAAAAGACAAGAAAATCTTTTTAATGTCCATCAATTTGGCTTTATTGGAAGGATAATTTTATGCCATTAATGTTTAAATATGATTTCGGGCATGTGACCGCCGCGGCTGGCTCGAATAAAGCCAATTCTACAGGTCCAATTTTCAACCACTTTTTCGAGCATATGGGGCCGTATGTTGGCAATAACGCCACGAATGTTGGCTTCCAAGTCCCCTAATGTTTCTGGTTTATTGGCGTAGACGAGCGACTTCACATATCCCCAAAGAAAATAATCCAATGGTGTCAAATCACACGATCTTGGTCCAATTGACAGGTCCATTCCGTGAAATTATGCGCTCATCGAATGTTTCCTTCAATAAATCGATTGTGACGTGCGCTGTGTGGCATGTAGCGCCGTCTTGTTGGAACCACAACTCATCCACATTCATGCCATCCAATTCGGGAACAAAATAGTCGGTTAGTCGGCTCCAATTGCTGTGCACGGTGGCGAATCGAATCATTCGGGTCCTCTTCAACACTGCTCTACAGCGGCAATTGTTTCTTCGGTGCGCACTGTTCGACGTCTCTGCGGATGCGTATTATCACATAGAGTAAACGTAGTGCGAAAACGATCCATGGTTAACCGAATTAATTGCTCTGACGGACGATTATGTCGACCATAAAATGGACGGAGCTTGCGGTAAACTTCGCGAACTGAACCATTATTTTCCAAATAAATTTGCACGATTTGCAAGCGTTGTTCTTTTGTCAACCTGTTCATGATGAAATGGCAAACCAAACTAAATATTAATCACTTGACAGCTGACAAAATGGCCGCCAGTTAAAAAAGTGATGCCAACTTAAAGTTCTATACCTCAATAAAAAACACCCTTTATATGTTTACACATCAAAATTGCGCGAGCTGTGGATTAGGGACAAAAATTAACTCAAAAGTTCTCTCCAGAGCAAATGAGAGCATATACCTCCCAATATTACCAAAACCCAGTTCTTTCTATGAGAATAATGTATTAAGTATATGATACACGGCATGTAAAAAGCCACATTCGATGACGTCACGGGAATTTTTAGCATGTTAATTGAAATTTTAAAAGTTAGTGTATTTTTATACAGACTACAACAATTAATACTAAATTTAAAAAATTTAAATCCATGGGTGTTCCATCAGTTAATGCAATTTTGACTTTGTAATTTTGACAACGTGCTGTATCTTGGAAACCGTAAGAGCAAAACTCTTGAAATTTTCATAAAGGGTAAAACTAAAAAATCAAAAAAATACAAAATCACCAAAATCTAAAAAAATTGCCAAAAAACAAAAAAAAATTCCCAAACCGAAAAAAGCACCAAATTAAAAAAAATTTCTAGGACTAAAATAAATCGCGAAAAACCGGAAAAATCGCCAAAATGAAAAAAAACCTTAAACAAAAAAATCGCCAAAATGAAAAAATCGCAAAATGAAAAAAAACGCCTGAATAAAAAAACCCCAAAAACAGAAAAAATCGCCAAAATGAAAAAAAAAACCCAAAAACAGAAAAAATCGCCAAAATGAAAAAAATCGCCAAAATGAAAAAAATTGCGAAAATTAAAAAAACCCAAAAAGAGAAAAAAAAACGCCAAAACGAGAAAAAAGCGATAAAACTGAAAAAATCGTTTAAACTGAAAAGAACTTAAAAAAGGAAGTAAGTTAAATCAAAAAATTGCTCAAAACCGAATGTGCGCGAGTCAAAGTCGCACTTTACTAAATTCATTTCAATTGCAATGCGTACACAACAACAAGAACAGCAACAACTAAACGATGAACAACAGGAATTAAAAATTAAAAAGTAAAAGTGAAGGCATATATCATAGATGAGCACTGCAGTACCACTAAAGTTTCAGTAAAAATAATAAAAATTTTTTAACAAGTAAATTTTTACTGATTACTAAAATTTTTTTCTACAATTTTTATAAATTGCCTAAATGATTTCTTATATGATGAGGTGCATTGAATTTTCAGTAATTAGTAATGCCCGTATTCATAATGAAATTCTACCGAGTGGCTAAATAATGTTTTTCATACAAAAGTTTCAAAATTTGAATGAAAAAACTTTGCCACTTGCTACAATTTTATTATGATTACTGCCCTACGATTTTACATGTAATACAAATTAAATTTCATTAGCAGTAAAAATTTACTGAATTTTTTTTAGTAATCAGTAAATTTACTGCTTACTGCAATTTTTAATGCAATACATATATATTTACTAACCAAATAAGTTTAATAAAACAAACAAAGACCAACAAATTGCTATGTATTTACAATATTTAAATTTTTGATACTTTTAATTAATTAATTTAAAAAAATACACTAAAAGCATAAGTACTTCAACATAAGTACTACAACTTAAAAAAAAATTTCATTACTAGATGTTTACACATCTCCTCTGTGATCGGACTCACATTGCTTTTTGTTCTATAACGAAAATCGTTTAATTCAATATCTTTGCTTATAACCAAAATCTATATTTATCCTTCCAACACTCTAGAAATTTCTTAAAACTTTTAAAAATTCATATTACTGCCAACATAAACCTCATAAACATGCTTCATATTTTTCTCATCTTACCTAAACATTATAATATTGTTAAATGCTTACAGCCGTATTCATAAAAATTTTAAACAGCATTTCAAATGTTGTTTGAGCAAAATTCGCTAAAATTGTATTCATAATATAATATTAGCTTAAAAACGTTTTTTAACTTGCGTAAATCACCAAATCTTAAAAACTAAATGCACCCATATTTAAAATAATTTTGATTTGACGTCGTTGCAGTTTTGCTTCATGTTTATTTCTATTTTTAACTTTGCCTGTATGTATTAGGAATTATGCTATAAGTTTGACACAAGTAGAATGAGTCATCATTCTTCTGTCGCTCCATACAAAAATATACACGTACATATGTATGTATATTATTCTGCTTTCCACATGCAACATCAGCAAATATCATAATTGAAATGTTTTAAGCTTCATTACGAGAAAAAAAATAAATGTATAATAACCCATTCTTTTAATTATGTAATTGCTTTAAGTATTCATATTTGTAGTAGTATATATTCATATTTTAGTATAAATGTATGTCTTTACACTTGAGATAGTAGTTGTGAACTGGGCATTCCGCGTTTATATTTTATCTTTCATTATATTTCTTTTATCATCAGAAAAGCTAAGTGCTATTTTATGTAGTTTTTGGGTACAAAAACATTTCATCCGAGATAATTTTGTATTTGAATAAGCAACTTTTGTTATCATTAATGGACAACTTTTTAATTACAGACTTTTGGACCCCTTTTGATTTTTTAACAGCTTCCGAGCGAAGAGTCGACAGAGAATAAATTTTTGCTCTTAAACCAACAAACTCTGTCATTATATCCCCATTGTTTTCATCTTTCATCATTTCCAAAACCTTCTTATTGAGTAGCGGCAAACGAAATTGATTATCTATAGGATGTATCAAAATTCAAACTAATATCATTACGGATGTCATCGTAAAAATCATCAGTTTTAATTGAATAAATAAATGAGTCAGTATCCATATAGTTGAGAGAAATGTTCTCTCCAAATTTAAGCTTCATGAAGCCATAATCAAAGTCATACATTCTCCACTTGGATAACTCCAGTACTGTGAAACCAACATATACGGGTTTATCATATAGTGGTTCCATTTTTTCTAACCGCATACAAATCATCAGAAATTTTTGTCAACTGCTTAAAATTAGGTTCAGCAATTAATGCTCTGAGACCTAAATGATTCCTGTTTGTTGTTTCCCAATATGAAGCAATTCTACTGTCCCTACGTTTTTCAATGTTTTCCATTGTCTTCCCGTAAACAGCATTGTTTAAAAGTTTGAAGAAATCTTTTTCAAAATTATTCTTAGCATTTTTCCTATCAAATGTGTTTAAGTCAATAGCCCAATTCACAATCTTGTGCAAATGGTCTTGCATCGTTGCATGTGCAAAGTGGTATAGTATATTGATACTCACCACTAAGAATTGTTAAGTGGTGATTATCAATATACTATACCATTTCGCACATGCGAAATGGTATAGTTTATAGTTTTTGGATTTCAAACACTTTAGAAATTTTGGTTGGGAAAATAGGTTGTGACTTGTTGAGATATCAGAGGCGACTGATGACAATCTACATTATTTCTTCTACTTATATACTTTATATGAGAATTGTGTAGTAGTCATCAAATCTAATTTATCTGATGGTATTACGACATGTGATGAAATTCATATATACACACACACACACACAAACATACACACAAAACACAAACATACACACACACACAAACATACACACACAAACACAAACATACACACACACACACATACACATATATACATACATATTGCTCTGTAGGTATTACGATATATGATGAAATTCATATACACAGCAACACTCAGAACAAAATCGCTAGCATCAGTTTGTAACACAAAGGTACGAGAAACATCGGGACACGTGCAAGTAGGTGCTTCTACAAGTTTTTGTCACATTTCTCTAAAAGTTATTTCCTATAATTGTTACGTTAAAGTAAAATATACTGAAATAAAAATATCACTAGAAAACATATAAATTCATTTGTAAATATGTATGAAAAAGTGTTGATGGAATTCACACAAGGAATGATATTCTTCAAAGCAAAAATAGATACGATCACATACATTAATACAACAACATATGCATACATTACGAGATACATTCCCTATTCACTTCCATTCACAATATATATATATAATATATAATAATTTTTCTTCTATCCGTCAGTATAAAAGGAGAGAGGTGGAATTGTCAATAAATTGTCAATATGCACACATGTGTATGTTCGTATATTATAGAAATGTATCAGTAATTAACTGTCTGGCTGGTATGTCTCATGACCACATAAGAATTACGTGGTAACTACAAAGTCAATTGTTTTTTATTAGTAAGGTTTGAATGAAAAGCACATGCTAAATGTTACAGCATAAAGCATTGTATGGGAAATAATTGTAGAGTAGTACTGGTGACAAAGTCAAAAGCGACTCAGTACATTTTCACCATCGACATTTCCTACTGGGTATAATGATTGTCTGCCACTACGACAAAAGTATCTGAGACCGACAAACGTACAAGTATATGCAAAAGCGCACACATATACACACACATACATACACACACAAACATCCCACACATACAGCCATCCACTGTAAGCACAACGTTTCGCTACAACAACAACAAAACCTGTACACATAATCGTACATATATTCACATACAAATAAAAGAATCAAACACACACACACACACACACACACACATAGCCAAGGCACTCTCAGATTGAAAATCCCCAAAATCCCCCCATTTGTAACAGGGTTGCCATCTTTTTTATTTTTTCCCGGTTTTGAAGTCCCCAAACAGGACTCCGGCCACCATTACAAATCTACTTGATTTTTTTAAAATTTGACGCTTTACTGAAAACAAGAAAGTAAAACAAACAAAAAATAAGTTTTGAAAAACAAATATGTATGCAAAGAAAACACGTTTTTGCTTATGGCCTGTTTCACAATATTGTAAAAAAACTGAAACGAAACTTTCGACTGAAAATTTTTATTGAAAACAACAATAAAATATGAAAATTGGTTTTTGTTTTCAATATAAATTGTAAGACGAAAGTTTCGCTTCGTTATTGTGAAATATTGAATTCTACCAATAACTTTTTTTTTAAACGCATGTTTTTTATGAATTTGAATTTTAAATCATGATTGATAAGTTTGTGGTAAAATATCAATTACACACGTATGTACATAATTTCTTTCTAAAATACCTTTCCATGTTCAATAGTTAAAAAGAATATTACAAAAAAGAGGTGTCTTAGGGGAGCCGGTTATAGCAATTGCTACTTAGCTATATAAAACAAACTTAATGTGTTAAATAACAATGCAATAAAATTATATTGTATGGATAATGTCAAATTAGCCGCAAATATTTTAAAACGATTCTATTTATTTCCCATTATTATCTTTTCTAGCGGCGCACAGTGGCACAATTTGTGAGTTGGCGGTCAAAATTCTATAACTTTTTACTGGGTTGAAATTTTTTTTGTTGGATAGAAGACATCTTAAACTTCAATTTAATGTATTAAATTTTATTGAAGTACACTTATATATGATTGAAAAATGACTTTTAAAAATATAGGTAATTATTATCGGCCTTAAAAAAATAAATTTGTGAATGTAGTGATTTAACATTGCATTTTATAAATAGTAACGTTAACTGAACTAAAAAATTACTTACTTAAGTAAGTCGTCCTCCCGGGTCTATTTTATTTTGACCTTTAGCCCTCTTCTCCAATGGATCACTAACAATACGTGTTTGAAGCTCATAATTGTTTTAAATATATTAATACTGATATAATATTTAGCAAAACTAATTTTATTTTAGTCGTTTATATCCCTGTGAAATTTTAGGACAATCGGTCCACATTTACTCATAGGGCCCTTGTAAGTCAAATTTCGTAAAATAGCCTTGGTGATCATAATTCAGCAACAAATGTAAGTTCGAAAACTTTAAATGTTATTATTATATGAACAATTTAAATATATTTTAAAAGTGAATCCATAACAGATATGTAGGAGATCCATATCCGAAAAAAGGTTTTACCATAAATTTTAAGAAAATCTTTTTATTCCAAATAAAATAAAATTTCTTTTATAAATTTTCAATATTTATTGTGCTTTTTTGGTCTAATTTTTATGCTAATTTGCTTAGAAAACATTTATGTCTCCTGTTCATCTCCAAGGAGCTGCTTGGCGTCTTTGTCCAATTCCATGGGGGCGGAATTCCATTTTTGTCGAATGCTGGAGATATATGGATCAGAAGTGCACAGTAGGATATTAAAGAGGTCTTCATTGGTACTATATCTAGATATCTTTCTTGTGTTGTGCTCGCGAAAATATCTACAATCTTTGTTCCTTTTTTCTTGCGCTTCTTCAGAAAGATCTCCAATCGGCAGCATTTTTCCCCCATGATATATTATTTTATGGTCTGTCGATGGCATTTCCTGTAATCATATTTTTCGTTGTATAGTTTCGCAATTTCATTAGCATACTGACAAAATTTTCTTGCATTTACCTTTTTATTGCATGATATTACTTGCAGTATGATTTTGTAGCGTTTTATTAATTCAAAATCTACTCCTGTAATAGCTGCAGCAGTTTCAGGATCAGAAAAAAATCTTCTTGCTGGGTTTCCATCATTTGTGTTTCCTTCTCTTTGCTTTGGCTGATCGATCAGTAAACCCAATTCTAAATATTTTTCTTGTACGTGTTTCTTTTTTGCCTCTCTTTTGGCTTTATTTTCGTCACTATTTCGTACTGCTCCTTTAAAATCTAAATCTAGCTTAGCTTTAATATGTGTACCATAAATCGAATTTTAGCATGGAGTGGGGACAAGCCAAACTCATAGGCTTCTTGGAAAGTAGTGTCTTCTGTTGGAAGTTGACTTAATTGGCTTGCAGTTTTTTTTTGCAAATAACACAGCTCGAAGATGATTTTGTTTCAGTTTTGGCCTGTGCAACTTTTCCATCAATCGTTGTAAGTAACATATGATAATTTATTTGAATCTCTTGATCGTTAAGTAACAAAGTCATCGGTTTGAAGTTTATATATTTGTTGTTTAAGTTTAGATACTTCTTCTAATATTACATCCTTCGTTTCCGTCTTAAAAGCAAATTTAATTCGTCTGCAATATTTTGTTGAGGAAGGTATTTTGTTTTTCCGTATGTCAATATCGGTTTCTTTGCTAGTAGATGGCTCAAAATTAATGTTATTTGTTTTTAGTCTTAACGGAACAAAACATATCATAAATAAGTCAGAATCTGATATTTTTTCTGCATTATACTGCTTATATCGTTTTTGTCCAGAAGATCCATCGCACCCCCATTTATAAATTAATGTTAGGCTACAGTCACCAAGCTTTTTAATATTATCTGCGTCCAATGTATTCAACAATCTCTCCGCAGTATGATTTAATATGTCTTGCAATACCACCTCTGCTGAACTTTCTGTAATGTTTATAGAATTTTGTGGTGGTAAACAATCTTTTTTAATTAAATCCAAATCTCTATATTCTGGATAAATGGAGCAATATTTTCCAACTGCCCGCTATCGCAATTCCATATACTGATATTTTGTTAGCTTTAAGTCCAGAAATATTGAAAATGCTTCTTCAGTTGTAAATTTTTTATCATCGGTTGGTGTTGGAATGCTCTTTAAAATTTTTTTACACGCTTGGGGCTCGCTTTCATTGCATTTTCTATTATATCATTTTTCTTAGTTTTATTTTTTGTTGGTCCTAGTTGATGGAAAAACGCATCTTTAATTATTTCTTGAGAAAATTCATTAATGCTTTGCAGCTTTCATCTTCGGGACCTTTCACTACACTCCTCAACTGGTCTGGCAGGTCGGCCCACATTTGCTGGTTTTGGTTGGCTTTCAAATACAAGTTCGCTTGTAAGCCATTGTTTGTTGCAGTTAAACATTTTTTCCTTATTTCTATAACATTCATTATACCGTTTATTTAATCGCGTTAAAAAATCAATAATTTTTTTTAAATGGCCGCACAACTCAAAATAAGGGTCTTTTAAAATGTGTAATATAACATCATTTTTGTTTTTTTGTTCAAAATAAATTTTAGCAAGATCGTTATAACTGAACTTAGCCATCGTTTTGACAATACTGATCGTCTTTATTAATTTTGACTGTTTTGTTATAACTTTATTGTATACGCAGGTAGCTGCTGCTCATATAAAGGTTAAAATACGATAGACACATCAAGTTTTCTTGAAACAGGTATGTGTTTAAACGATAGAGAGGAAAGAAGAAAGAAGAGGAGTACAGACATGCTTGTACCGACAAGTTACTTCAATTATCTTTTGTTATTTCATTCTCATATTCAAAACTCATTAAAAACTTGAACACAAACTGTCTGTGTCTAAACAACCGGGCAAGTTTAAAAGAGAATTAAAGAGACCTGCTTCAAGAAAACCTGATGTGTCTATCGTATTTTAACCTTTATATGAGCAGCAGCTACCTGGGTACACAATAAAGTTATAACAAAAGGCCGAATATATCAGTCCAAATACAACAACTCATGTACCTACGCCCGCTTATATGTAACTATAAATTTTTTAATGGCCTAAATTACAAAAGTGCATTTAATGCATTATAATAACAGTCTTTTATTATACCCTTTTCATTAATAAAACTTCTTCGAAAAAAAAGAAAAACATATGTACACTCAATACAAACACAAACAAATGTAGATATACCGCACTCCCATACCTAAAACATCCGACATGCAAGCAGTAAAATCATTGTAGTTCCTAGAGACGCAAATATAAATTTAAAAGCTGAGCATATAATAACAGCTCAAATTACGTACTATAACACGTTATAATTCATTTTACGAAGTTTTTCGCAGAAAAAAAGTTGCGTTCCACTGAACATCGAGATTTGGGTATTTTTTAGACCTTTATTGCAATGCCCAAATCTGGGACTCAAGCAAAGTAAGGCACAATTTTTTTAAAGTATTTTATAAGTTAAGAAATGATATTGTGTGAAGAAAAATTTTTTTTCCAAAAATATATAAAACCAAAAAAGTTATGCCCACTTGAAGTTCAAAAATTTTCTAAAATATTTTGAATTTCAGCTTCTCTCAAAAAAAAGCGCGTTTTGATCACCCTATTCGAAGAGAAATAATCGAAATAAAAACTTAAATTTCTGGATTTCGAGGTTCCTATGTGTTTACTTTTATATATAAAAAAAAATAATTAAATCGGTGACACAAAAAAAATTTGTTTTTTGAAGAGTTTTGGTCGCCATCTCTTCAAATGTGCCACTGTGCGGCGTACGATTAAATTAATGTATTGTATGTGGTCGGTGGCGGCTGTTAGCTGGCTTATAGCCGATCGGCTGTGTTCTCTCGTTTGTGCTCAGGGCAAAAACAATACAAAAACAAATTGAACAATCGTTCGAAATCTTTTTATTTTGTTTTTATGTCGCTCACTGCAAAGAACGAAACAAAAGAAAATCAAACAATTTGATTGCTTTATTTTCGTGCACTTCTTTTAAGTACAAAGAAATCAAAACAAAAATAAATTTATACCGTAATGGTATCTATTATTTTTGTTACGAAAATCACGTCCATACTCCTGTATCGCGCCATAAATAGCAATAGCTATAAAAACAAACGCAACATTTTATCTACACTTACACTCAATTACGATTATTACACTCTAAAACCATAAACCTGCTGCAACCACTTGACAAAACAAAAAAAACATTTAATTCAAAATAAGTAGTTGTATAATACCAATTCTGGCTAACAATGTGTCGAATCGCGATTCTGGTAGGTCAAAATTATTTGATGGTCAGTCCATACGGCTTTGGGGATGCTGTGTTCACCAAAAATAGTTTAAAAATTCTAGCTCAATTTTTTAGGGAATATGAGAGAGTTTCGCTATTGAGAAATGTAATTTTTCATGTATTTGCAATATTTAATTTTTCATATAATATTTTCAGTACCTTTAGAGCTAGTTCTTAGCTATCCAGAAATCCTTTTATTTCTTGATTTTGAAATGCTAACATTTATGACTTTAGTCCAGATAAATTAAGTATTCATCCCACTGTGCAACCCAAATTTTGAAATTTGGGTAATTAAAATTTGAAAATTTTGTCTGAAATTTGATAATTGTGGTTTTTTTTTTGTTTACATTAACTGTTGTTTGTTTACATTAAGGTTTTTTTTGTTAACACTAAGTGTATGTCTGTCTGTCTGACCGTGGAATATTTTGTGCGAATGGATTAAGGGGATTCATAGTTTGGAGGTTTTTATGTGTGTATATGCCGACAGGGAAAATCATGAAAGTAGGTTTTCCTAAAGCCGACAGGAAAATCATGAAAACGTGAAAGTTATTTTTTTGATGCTAGTATAGGTGTTGCTAGACTGTGGAAATTTAAAGCTGACCATGATTTGTGTGGGTGGGGTTGTTGACGTAATATGTAACCGTGAGCATTTGTGGGTGTATTTGTATGTGGGACTTTAACTGTGGTTGCGATTGGCAGGGGGCGGGGTGCAGTTGAGGTAGATCGATTGCGTGTATGTATGTCTGTGAGAAAGAAAAAAGGGTGATCGCGATTTATGAAAAGCGAGGCATTCTTGTAATATGTAGCCATTATAATTTGTGTGTATGTATATTTGTAGGAGTTTAAGCGTGTCCGTGATTTGGGGAAGGTGAGGGTGTTGTTGGAATATATATCCGTGGGAATTTGTGTGTATGTATGTCTTTATGAGTTTAAGGCTTACCGTGATTTGAGGTGGGTGAGGGTGTTGTTGAGCTGGATCGATTGCGTGTATGTATGTATGTATGTCTGTGAGAATTTAAGGATGATTGTGATTTATTAGAGGCGAGGTGTTCTTGTAATATGTATCCGTGGGAATCTATGTGTATATATGTCTGTAGGAGTTTCAGACTGTCCGTGATTTCGGATAGGTGAGAGTGTTGTTGCAATATGTATCCGTGGGAATCTGTGTATATGTGTGTCTGCAGGAGTTTAAGGCTGATCATGATTTGTCTTGTTGATATTAATCGGTTGTATACGTATGTATGACAATGGGAATTTGCGTATTTATATCTGGAGGGAGAATTTAAGGGTGGCCCTCAATTTTTGAGGGGTGGGGTGTTCTTGAAGTTTTCTTGGATTTTTCTATGATGAATGTGTGCATATTTGTGTATGTATGTGTGTGTATGTATTTGATTTTCCCGCGCTGGTATTTATATGCACGTAGAAATAAATTGTTTTCAATATCGACATTTGATATTATAAAATACTATCATGTAACTGAACTTCCCTAATCCTAGTATGAGTTCTGTTTTAGTGATTCAAAATGGGGAAAAAACAAAAATTGTGGCAACCCTGTTGCACATTGGGGAATTTTGGGTATTTTCATGCTGAGAGTTTCTTGGATATGTGTGTGTGTGTGTGTGTGTGTGTGTGTGAGTTTGATTCTTTCTGTGTATGCGAATGTGTATGTACACTTGTGTGTACATCTTTTGTTGTTATTGTAGAGAAACGTTGTGCTTCCAATGGATGGATGTATGTGTGGGATGTTTGTGTGTGTATGTATGTGTGTGTGCCTGTCTGTACCCAGTAGGAAAAGTCCATGGTGAAAATGTACTGACTCGCCTTTTTACTCTGCCACCAGTGCTACTATATAATTATACCCCAACCAATACTTTGTACTATAGACATTTAGCATGTGCTTGTCATTGAAAACCTACTAGTAACACTAAACCAATTGACTGGGTAATGACTTCGTAGTTCTTATGGGAACATGGTGACATACCAACCAGACAGTTAGTTACTGGTACATTTCTATAATTTACATACATGCAAATATATGTATATATAAAAAGTTGTTGACAATTCCACCAAAAGTACAACATTTTTGTTTTCTATCTTTCTTTTCTACTGACGGATAGAAGAAAACTTATTATACTACAATGGTCACTACAATTTTAGTGTCGACACAAAGGCACTTGATCCCTGTCTGACTGCAGGGTAGAAACAAGGAATTTGTATGTATGTAGTAATCGTTATTTTATAGACTTTGGTTTGCCGTTGTGAGTTGTCGTTGTTATACGTATGTATGGTTATTGTACTCGTATGTATGCATTAATTTTTTTTAATCTGTGGGGAAATAATCTAATAACTGCAGATAGTGGCAACCCTGATATCTCTTGAGAATGGAAATAGAAAGGTCCGCCAGTCCTATTCACCAATACTTTGAACTACTTTGTACTTCGCTCTCAAAAGAGTCCATAACAAATTGATTACTCTTGCTATTATAGCTTTCAATTTATAAGATTATTATTAATTACTTTATATGAGGGGTGCTCCTTCCCTTTACTGCTATTCTACCAATATTTTGAATTACTTCGTACCTGGCTCTCAAAAGATTCCATACCAAATTTGAAGACTCTTTTTGCCGCCAATTAGGTGTGTAGCGGCTATATCTGAAGAAGCAACATCAACTGCTATCATGTGGTTTTCTCATGGACATTAGTATTAAGTTTAGTAAAAATGTTTTTCCAGTTCCTACGGGAGGCGTCAAGAAAAAAAGTGCACCACTGCCAGATGCAATTTTTGCAATACTTTATGAAAAACGTCACTTTGCTCTGCCGTTAATTTGGGGATGAATTCTTTTACTTGATGTTGCAGTGCTACAAATGGGTAGTCTAGTTCCCTGGCAATTTCATTGTTACAGTTATTTCCATCGACTCGCACGCCTCACCTCAAGTAATGTCGGAAAAATTTAAATTTTAAAAGAATTATTTTTGAAACTATTTTTAAATTGTATGCTTATTTTGTCAATTGTTACTCAATTATTAAAAAAAACGAAAAGCCGTCAAAAAGCCGACAAAAAATTAAGAAAATAGAATAAAAATCGGGTTTAAAACTTGTTAAACAATCAAACCCGAAGCTAAAATGAGTTTTTCTGCAAAAGTCCGTACCAAATAAAAAAACCGGTTCCGAACCATATAAAAAATGGCCTATGTTTGACACTTGTAATGTAGCTTTCCATTGGTGAAAGTATTTTTAAAATTGGTTTAACGGTTTGAAAATCCGTGCCAAATATAAAAAATCGGTTCTGAATCGGATAATTTAAATAATTTAAAAACCACCCAACCATGCATATTCTACAGGACGTCTTCAGCCATTTTTTATTTTATGCAGCCGTTCTCGAGTTATGGAGTGACAATCAAAATGTACACTTCTTTTTTTATACATATATATATATATATATATAGATAAAATTTCATTATGTATGTTTGTGTTGGTGTATTACGTAATTTCCTCTTGTGTGTACGTGTGTGTGTGCTATAATGACAAGATTCCGCTGGTTTCTGGGGTAGGTCTAGGGTTGAAAGTTGGGTTTATTTTGGCTGGATTGTCTCGCTTTTTAAGTACCTGTCAAGTATCAAGGTAAAATAAAATTTGTCCAGCTAAAACCATTCCCACAAAATGTTCTTAATATGTATTGCCTTAAATTTCTAACGATATATAGTTTATACATCGACTATTGCTGTCTTCGCGCAGTTTATAACCAATTACCAAAAGATTTGTAAAATGAAAAAATATGGTCCGAGTTTTTAATGATAATTGAAAGCAATGAATTATAAAATTTACGAAAAGTTGTATGTTTCATCCCTTCAATACCAGTTAGTAACGCATTTTGTGAAAGAGTTTTTAGTATATTAAGCAATTTATACAAAAAAGAAAGAAATCGAATGTCTTTCGATCTTATTAGAGCGGAAATATTAATAAGAACTATCTTAGAGGAATCTTGTATATATTTTCAAAGATTTCTTCAAATACCTAAAGGTTTGGAATTAGCAAAATCCGTAAGCGCAAATACAAAATATATGTGGCAGAAAAAATAAAACTGGGCTGTTGAGCTCACAGTTGTGAAACCGTTGGTGCCAATAGTTACGTCTTAGAAACGTTTTGATGGATATAATTTAATTTTATATCTTTATGTCGTTACTTTATCGCATTTGTAATGTAAAATTTAACAAATATTTGCTCCTGTCACCTTAACAAGCATATAAACAGTATAACTCTATTCGATCAACTGTTCAGGCTGAGCACAACATGTTGATTATAGGTAGCGAAAAAAATTTATGATGGAAAATTACTCAACTTTTGAGTGGAGCGGAACCCCTCAATTATGGGTTTCTAAGACAAACACTCAACGGTTGCGCAACAGCTACGTCTTATGAATGTAATTTTTATTAATTTTTTATAATTTTTTACGCCAACGTACAGACAAATCAAATCGTAATTAGTAAAAGAACAAACGACAATGGTAAGACTGTTGTAAATATAGAGATGTTAAAATTGAGCTTTCATTACAAAAAAGCTTTCTGCAAATTCAAAAAGGCTTATCTTTAAAACTAAATCGAGCATTACTAGAAAATAAATTGTGTTTATGTTTTATGACCAATTTCGTTTGCTTATGTTTTTTATTGTGTTTTACATTGGCTATTTATGGTCAGATTTCTTGATTTTAAGGATGCAAATAAAACCAATTTATTTCATCTTTTTTCTCAACGTTTCGTCAGCTTTTTTCCGACGTCTTCAGGAGAATTTTTATTTTTAAATTCTGGCAACAAATTACAAGTTTTTTTATTTCTTGTTACATTTTTGTAATATTAATTTTTATGTTTGACTTACGATATTCAGTTACATTATTAAATAAATTATAAAACCTGGACAGCACGAACAATTAATTGTATAATTTGAATAATAATAAATAATGCAAAATATCACAGGCAAACTTAAAACTAATATCACAGAACTTCACTTGTCAGGTTATTGCAATTGAATATTGCAGTTTGGTGTTGTCTTTGTCTTCTTTTGTGTTGATGGATTTTTTAATACGTTGCTGTATTCGTAGGCTTTCCTACGAATTCGCTTTCTTTTCTCTATCTAATATTTTGACCCCTTTAAAATCTATTTTATGTTCCGTTTCTTTCACATGTTGGGCTAGAGCTGTTATCTCTTTTCCTTTGTTTATGTCTGCTTTATGTTCTGATACTCTGGTCCCGAGTTTTCGTTTTGTTGTTCCTACGTATACTTTATTGCACATTTCTGTTTCATTTCCTAGACAAGTTATTTCGTATACAACATTGTCTGTTTCGAATTTGTCAATTTTTGTTCTTTCCTGTGTAAAAAGATGTCTCAGTGTCTTGTTTGATCTATATGTGACTATTGTTGTTTTATCATTTATCATATGTTTTAATGTTTTGTTTTCGGTCAACTTTGGAACATATGGTACACTGTAGAAAACTTTTTCTACTACTCCATTATTATTGTTTACAGTTTGGTTTTTATTTAAGCATTTGTTTATTAGTTTGTTCGTAATGTATATCGGGAAGTTGTTTTTTGTCATTATCTTTCTTATTATACTGATGTTTTCGTTTCTGAATTGTTTGTCACTAATGTTGAGAATTTTGTTAATTATATTCGTCGCCGTATCTATTTTCATGATCATCGGTTGGGTGGAACGGTAATTAATTAATCTGCCAGATGCGGTTTCCTTTGCATACCAGTCTGTTATTAATTTGTTGTTGTATTTTATTATTTTAATTGGAATAATAATTAGAATTAACTAAAATTAATAACCATGGGCTTGTGGCAAAAATTAAATAAATATATACTTAATAGTAACAAACCAAAATAGTTTGTCTTAAGTAGAACAAAAATAAGCAAATTAACTAACATGTGTATAATTAGTAAAAATAACAAACGACAATTGTAAGACTGTTGTAAATATAGAGATGGTAAAATTGAGCTTACAATACAAAAAAGCTTTCAGCAAATTGAAATACGATGAATCAAAACAATTCACATATTCCATTTGCAATAATGCTAAGTTAAAAATCTACATCAACTGATACCACACACAGTGGACCAAACACAAAAGAACGCTGATGATGAAGGTTTAGTGGCCTTCGAAAACGGAAGGCTGTTCCGTTCAACTATGTGTTGTCAGAATATTTACAACTAACTTTGGTGTTATTTTTTTTATTAATAATCATCACATGTAATTTGGCTTAAAAAGCGATACGAACTTTAGCCTGTTAAAATCATAAATATAGAAAAGTTCATAAATTGCAAAATGGAAGATGATGAAAGTATTGTAAATTTTGTTGCAAATATCACTTCTTTGGCGCAACTTTTAAAAGACATGGACTCGGAACAAAAAGAATCTATGGTAATCGCAAAAATTTTAAGCAGTCTGCCTTATTCACAAAAACAATAGAAATGTAAGTTCAAGTAAAATAAATGGAAAATGCAATTATTGCAATAAATTAGGCCATTGGGCAAGAGAATGCTATAAAAAGCAAAGATATCAACAAAATAAACCAACAAATAACACTAGCTCTTTAGCTGTTACTAAAGAATTAAAAGTAAAAGATAATGACAAAATGTCAAATTGCCGAAAATCACATTTGTTTGTTTTACAATCCAATAATTCACAAAAGCAAATTTGAAAATATTTTTTATGTGGATTCAGGCGCAACTGACCACATGTGTTTCCAAAGGGAATTGTTTACCAAATTTTCTAAATATGAAGATGGTATGTGCCAAGTTCGAGTTGGCGATGGCCGTAAATTGAACGTTGTTGGTGTTGGTGATATTGATGTGCAGGTGAATGAAAAATGCGGTACAAGAGGTGTCATACATACCATAAAGGATGTTTTGTTAGTGCCCGATCTAGATAGAAATTTTCTATCGGTTTTGAAAGCAACAAATAAAGGTATGAAAATTGTATTTGAAGAAGGTGCAGACTGTGAATTGTTCATGATGAAGTGATTGTTTCTGGTGTACGCGATAATAAATTATATCCTCACAAAAACATAAATGTGAAAAACGGCCAAGTTCTTATCAAAAATTTCGGCCATTAAAAGTTGTGAGACATAAATTTTGACCAAGTTCTTCTTTGCCACAACACCTAACACAGAAATGTATTATGTGTGATACAAATTTGTAATCGTAAGGGTTTCATATAATTTCTAGATAATCTGTTAACTTGGCAATATTTTTACCTTTCCAAAAAAGGAGAGAATAATGTATAAATGTTCATTTCTTTATATTGATAAAAATGTTGTCAAGTTGGCAGACTATCTAGAAATTATATGACACCCTTACGATTACAAATTTATATAATGCATAGCATATTTCAGCGAAAGGTGTTTTTCCAAACAAGAACTTGGTCTAAATTTATATCTCACTGCTTTTGATGACCGAAATATTTGATAGGAACTTGGACTTTTTTAACATTTATGTTTTTGTGAGGATCTGATTACTTTTTGAAAAGATTTCGATAATAACACTTTTTAAACTTAAAATTTCTAGTGTATTTTATTTCTATTCATGATCACTGTGCCAGTTGAAAATTACAGATGTTCAATAGCTTTCCGTGAGTACCTGCCATTACGACCTTATCTCACGGGAGCCAAAGCACCGGGTGCAGGTAAGACGCCAGACCATCGCCCCCATGCACCCTTTTAGAATGAACCTAAGGCCCACTACTCAAGACAGATAGGTTGCAATCTTTGATATAGTTATCCCTGTACTATATTCAATTTCCTTGCTGAGCTAATTTGAGCTTTCTAAACTCTGCTTCTATGTCCGTGCCCTTAAATCCAGTGCCTACTCCACACATACCAAAATCATCCCTTAAACCCCGTTGGGTAGGACGAACTCGGCGTTTTAGCAAAGGATCCTGACGACCGCTACATGCACTCAAAACTTCAAAGCAGCTCGGCTGTCGGGCAACCGTCACCCGTGGCACCAGAAGTTCTACCACAAGGAAACTCGTCTTTTGAACTCAGGGGCAGTTCTAGGTGACGGTGCAGCTAACTGACATCAACAGGGCCTGTCTTCCTTTTATAAATATGTGCACATACTTTGCTCTATTGCCAGAGATCGGGTAGTTACACATAAGTTCTATGAGTAATGTACCAAAGGTACGTCAATGGAAAAAGCCATATCACCCCAGCTGGGGCCTGGGGTTGCCACACCCGTAGTCAAAAATAGACTCCCCTGGGGGAGTTGAAAATGACTGAGGTACATAAAATAATGGGTAAGAGTGTGATGGGTGTTGAATGGTTGACATTAAAAATGCACTATTGTGCCATTACAACGGGTCGCCAGTGTGTATGCAATTTGGTAAGAGCCGACTGGAAGAAACATGTAAAATACAGCGTAAATTTTACTGGGCGTGATCCCGCCTATTTTCTCAATATATTAACATATTAAAGTCTGCTTAGCCGAAGTACATAAATCAAAATGATATTCCCAATGTGTACGCAAAGTTTCAATAGGGTAGCTGGTGCTTTTAATTTTTGGAATTTCCGATTGAGTAAATCAATTACTATTTGTGTACAAAATGTCAGCTCTCTATAGTATAATATTATGTAAAATTTTTATGGGTATGGCCCCGCCGACTTTTATATCTGCTAGTGCTTATGGTTCATGCAAAGTTTGGTATTAAAAAGTTAATGACAAATATATGAGTAATAAATTAAAAACTGCTAAGCCGAAGTACCTGAACGAAAAAGCTAAGATTTATGGGTGAAGTCACTGCTACTTTTCAAAATAGGGAATTTTTATTTTGGAGAAGTGCAATGTGTATGAAAAGTTTTGATAAAATGTATGTTAATTTTGAATTTGAAGTGCTTGTTTCCGCCCTCTGATAGCAGCTTTTGGGTTTTCACATTTTTCTTAGTGATCTCTTATCTAGATTTACTTGTGTATTAAATTTAAGCTCGCTAGTTCGAATTGGAGTTTTAACGTCGTGGCCCCGCATACCGGGTAAAACTTTTTGGTTTTAAGATTTTCCCATTGGCCTACGCAGCTACACTTACTAGTGTATAAAATGTCAGCTCTCTAGCGCGAATTATATCTTTAGATTTTATCAGCATTATCTCTCCCACTATTCCTAACTCAAAATTTTGTTGTGAGTAGCGCTTATAATTCATGCTAATTTTCTTCTTAAATATGCTAGACCGATGTAGATTAAACACAAGGCTAACATTTTATGGAAGTGATCACGCCAAATTATAATCACAGTATTGTGTACGTCAAGGCGTATGCAAGATTTCACTAAATTGGCTTGAATTAAAAGCTGTGTATTAAGTTTTTAATTCAAATAATACTAGCGTGGCCCCGCCCATTCTGATAAATTTTTTGGGTTTTCAGATTTTTCTAGTTGGTTCCTTCCTTAGGCCTACTTGTATATCAAATTTTAGCTCATAAGCGCAACTTTTAATTTTTAGTTTTTATTGGCGCAGCCCCGCCCCTCTATCTAGAATTTCCGTGTTTTTAGATTTTTCTAGTTGGTTTCTCACCTAATTCTACTTGTTTATTAAATTTCAGCTCCTTAGCGCAACTTTTAACTTTTAGTTCTTATGGGCGTAACCCCGCCCACTTTTCCAAAGTCAAAATTTTTTGGGCCAGTGCTAATTTTTCGTGTCTAGTTTCGTTACAAACGGATAATAATAGCTAGATAAATAGTATATCTAAATATGCTGAGCCGCAGGGCATTAAAATGAGGTTTAAATTGTTGTACTGTGTGTGTATATTTTGTTTTAAGTTAGTCTGCCCGTATTTTAGCCGGCGCAGATTAACGCAGATTAACGCCGCTGCCTATTAATTTGTTGAAGGCAGTTGAATGCCTATTATGGAATTTTTCTTAGAGTTGATGAAAGCTCTCCAAAATAAAAGATGCCGGTTTTAGGCAGGATCAGTGAGTAAGTTTTATTTACATTTTTTCCTTCTTTTATACTATTTTAACATTTTCCAATACATTACAATTTGTTCTTGTTTATTTGAAATAAATTCCAATTACATTCCAGTTTAACAATTTAGTTTTTGTAATTTTCTACTTAAACATTGGTTGTGTAAAATAACGTAGCTTAACTTAATACTAATTATACTTATCCTAATCGACTATGGATACCATATCTTATAATTAACTACATACTAATTATATTTAAATGTGAGATACTTTACATTGTATGGGCGTATCAACGCCCACTTTTTTAATAAAAAATTTATAGCCTTGCATTATCGCAGTATATATGCCGAATTTCAATAAAAAAAAGCTTCCATTAGGCGCCTTATATTAGCTTTTTTAATTCTGACTTTTATGGGCGTAGCCCCGGCCTCATGGTCGTAATTTTTGTATTTTATTTCTCACCTAGACCTAGCTCTCTATCGAATTTCAGGTCAATAGAACAAACTTTTATTTTTATGGGCGTAGCCCCGCCCTCCTGGTTAAAATTTTTAGGTTTTCAGATTCCATTCCATTTCATTTCTCACCTAGATCTATTCGTGTACCAAATTTAAGCTCTCTAGCGATAGCGGAACTGCTTCATAAATTTGATTAGTGTGTCAGTGGTCAGTGAGTATGTCTTAAAGTATGCACTTTTTGCACCTCTATATCTGCGGAACCGTTTCATTGTAACAGTTAGTAACCTTTTTGTTTCTTCTTCTTTTCCAGTGGGAATCATTGCTTTTAATGTATCACTATTTATTATTATTCTTGATAATGATATGATATCTCGTAGTCATAGTCGCATAGGTCGATATGGATTACTATGTGTGAATAGAGAAATTAATGGCCTATGGTCCGTTATTACATAAAATTTTCTACCATATAGGTATGGCCGGAAAAAATTTATTGCCCAGTGTATGGCTAATAATTCCTTTTCAATAACAGATTTGTTTAAGTCATGCTTTGACAAAGTTTTGCTTGCATACGATATGGGTAGGTCCTATCTCTCCTTGTGATAATACTGCTCCTAATGCAAAATTAGACGCATCTGTTGTCAATATAAAAGGTTTGTTGAAAGCAAGATATTTTAAAATGGGAGGGTTTTTTTAATTTAGATTTTAGTGTTTCAAATGATTTCTGACAATCTTCAGTCCACATAAATGGTTTATTTTTCTTTAATAGTTGGTTTAGATTTCTTGCTATTTGTGCAAAATCTTTAACAAAACATCTGTAGTAGTTACAGAATGCTATGAATCTTCTTACTTCATCAGCGTTACTCGGTACAGGATTATTTTCTATGGCACTGTGGTTGTTGGGGTCAGTACGTATTCCTTTGTCTGTAATGAGGTGACCTAAATATACTACTTCAGTTCTCAAAAAATTGCATTTACTAGAGTTTAGCCTCAAATTATACTTTTTCAATTTCTCAAATACTTTTGTTAAATTATTATGGTGATGTTTTATGCTACATCCAAATACTATAATGTCATCCACGTACAAGAATGATTCAGAACTCAAACCGCTTAATGCTATAGTCAGCATACGCTGAAAACTATTTGACGATATTTTTAGTCCAAAAGGTAAGCGCTTAAAATGAAAATGACCATTCCTGGTTAAAAATGCTGTTAATGGTCTAGAATCTTCGTCCAAATTAATTTGGTGAAATTTACTGGTCATGTCCAACGTGGAAAAATATTTAGCCCTTCCTAATTTATCCAAAACATCTTCTATCCTTTTTAAAGGGAATTTTTCATTGACTATTTTTTCATTTAGTTTGCGAAAATCTACCACTAATCGCCATTTATGTTTGTCGTCTGCGGATTTCTTAGGTACAACTAGTAATGGTGAGTTGTACGGGCTTACTGATTGTTCGATAATGCCTTCATTCAATAGTTTTTATACCTGCTCATCTATCTCTTTTGTCTGCATTTCCGGTAGTCTATAAGGTCTTGTGTATACTGGTGTACAGTCCGTTGTCTGTATATGTTGCGTGTAAAAATTATTTACTGTGAGCTTATCACCATCTAAATGAAAAATTTTATTGTATTCGATTATTAAATCTATTAATGACTGTTTCGCTACTGGATCTAGTGATTCAATTTTTAAGGACTTTAAAATCTTTTGTATTCGTTCCTTGTCCTCTCTAATGGTAACATTTTTGCTGTTGTATATTTCATAATCTTCTAAATTTTTCATTATCAAGTTTTTTGTATTTAAATGGACATCGTTGTCAGTCGTATTCAAAAATTTTACATGTTTTATTCCTACTGCCGGTATCACACTGTTCGCTACAAATATGCCTGGCGATAGTCCTTCATTTAAAATTATACTATCTGATGATGTGTGTATGTCAACTGGTATTATACATTCTGACCTTGCTGGAATACATATGTCGGTGTTGTAGTACCCCGCCAGGGGAGTCTATTTTTGACTACGGGTGTGGCAACCCCGGGGCCCCAGCTGGGGTGTTGTGGCATTTTCCATTGACGTACCTTTGGTACATTACCCATAGAACTTATGTGTTACTACCCAATCTCTGAACACAAACAGAGCAAAGGATGTGCACATATTTATAAAAGGAAGACAGGTCCTGTTGATGTCACTTAGGTGCAGCGTCACCTAGAACTGCCCCTGAGTTCAAAAGACGATAGAGGTGAAGCCCTTGTGGTGGAACTTCGAGGTCTGACCAGAGGCTACTTCTGGTGCCACGGGTGCCGGTTGCCCGACAGTCGAGCTGCTTTGAAGTTTTGAGTGCATGTAGCGGTCGTCAGTTTCCTTTGCTAAAATGCCGAGTTCGTCCTACCCCTTGGTAACCCCAAGGGATGATTTTGGTATGTGTGGAGTAGGCACTGGTTATTTGGCGACAAAGGCATGGGTTCATCTCGGATGAGTGGTTGAGCTGTGCCGGCAATGGTTGAGGAATTCTCTTGGGGACCTCGCTATGGGTGTATACACAACACCTTAGCGTGGAAGCCGGAGAATTATCGTGGTGGCTGTGGTTGCTACCAAAATCGCTGGGAGAATAGTCTTGGCTTCCCAGTGTGAAATCAATCGTAGTGATTGGTCTGACGCGGTCAGCCAGACACTATTCTAGGTGCTGTTGCCATTCAACAGTAGCTGCTATGGGCACGGACATAGCAGCAGAGTTTAGATAGCTCAAATTACCTCAGCAAGGTAATTGAATATAGTACAGGGATAACTATATTCAAAGATTGCAGCCTATGTGCCTTATGGAGTGGGCCATAGGTTCATTCTAATAGGGTGCATGGGGGCGTTGGTCTGGCGTCTAACCCACACCTGGTGCTTTGCACCCGTGAGATAAGGCCGTAATGGCAGGTGCTCACGGATAGCTATCGCACATCTGTCGGTGTTGTAGGTACAATTTGTATTTATTGGGAGCATAAGTTCTTTATTTGATACATTAAAAGTTATTGTAAATGTTTCCAAATCTATCTTACACTTATATTTTTCTAGGTATGGTATGGGGTATGTGGAAATCATCTGAAACTATATTGAACATGTGACTAATGTAGTGATTATCAAAATATATATCTAAGTGAGCTGTGCCAATGCTTTCTATAGTTTCTCCAGTTATACCACTTATTTTTGAAATATTTTTTATGTTAATATCTTTTATTTCTCCTTCCTCACAAACAGAAATGTCTGCACCTGTGTCTATTAAAAAGCTTAAGTTTCCTATCTTAGTTTTGCCATTTATTTTAAGTGTTTTTGCTGTATTATTCGAAATTTTGGAAAGTTTAGGCTTAGGATAATATCTGTTGCCTGAGAAATTCCGTGAGTTCCCTGGTTGCGATCTCCTAACACTAAATATGTTATTATTTGTTGTTTGCATATTCCTTTCTAGCGTGATACACTTTTCTGCTGCCTCACTTAATGTTTTCGGATTGCTCGCAACCAATATGTTTTGATATTGCATGTCTACCCCCTTCATAAATACATACAATGCCATACTATCGCCCATTTTGTATATCGCGGCTTTTGTTTCCTGAGTCGGATTGTTCAACTGTTCAGTGAGGAGTGTAATTTTTTCTCTAAATGACGATATGTCAGAATTTCCTTGCTTCACCGTGCCAAGTTCTGTCAATACTTGTTGTAAAGTTCGTGGGTTGGGATAAGATGGGACTAACGAGTTTCTCAAATCAGAAAAAGTAACTGGTCTATTAGCACGTCCTAAAATACTTCGAACGTTTGCTGATAGCTTTAAATTATATACATACTTCACAAATAACTCTATGTCTGCTTTTCGCAACATATCATGTAGTAGTTCAGCTTGGACTATGAAATCCTCTAATGATTCATAAGAGCCCTTAAAAATCTGTAGGTTTTTACCTACTATGGATATGTCGAATTGTGCCATATTTGGAAAATTATCAACTTCTACCTTTGATATCGTTTCGGAGTCTGTTGAATTTTTTATTCTTAAATTTTTTATCAAAGTAAATACTCTATTAATTGTCTCTTCTTTTAAAGTCGGAAGAATTTCAGAAACTTCCTTTTTTATGTTGTTTATGTACGCGAGTTTTTCTTTTTTATATTCTGAGGAGTAAATTCCATTTTTACTTTTTTTATGTTTTGCTCTAGTTTTTCTAATTCAAATATGTATGAATCTAAATCTTTCATTTAAAATTAAATTTAGTTTGATATATGCTACAAGCGATATTTATATTTATGTCTTTCACTATGTGGCAACTTTATTTTATTTGCCTATATGGTAATATAGTTTTATAAGAATTGCTTCTAGTATGGCAACACTTCATATTAATTGACATTTCATTTTATTTCATTATTCTTGTGAAATTTCCATTGTTATTTTTTGTTCAATGGAAAATGTGATTTTTGTATTTTGTGTGTATTTAATCAATTATAAAATAATTTAAAGTAATTTATTTAAACCAATAAAATATATTTTGGTTTGCAGTAGTAAAAAAGTTTTAGTGTATTTCTAAATGTGGTTTTATTTAAAAATTTTTTTATTGTTTCTTGTGGTGCCGATATTGGTCTAATTGCTCCTCCAGCTTGCCGATCTGCACCCAGATCTCGGATGAAATTTGCCACGATGGTGGTGGGTCTGCATTCACCGTATCTCTTAGTGCTGCTAACTTACGTCGTATGCGTACCAGTTTTCCGCCCCTTTTGTGCCATGGTTTCACTACTTTTGGGATGTTGGTTAACCTTGCTTCCAGACTTCTTTGTTGCCTCCTGCGGTATTCCTCTATGGTTAACCTCTTTGGCCCCGGAGTATATAGTGGTGCGTTCGAGTTTTCACCTGCCGGCTGACACTCCACAGGTATTTCTGTATTTGTCTTTTTATTTGGCAGGATCGCCATGTACTGTGTGTGTATATTTTGTTTTAAGTTAGCCTGCCTACCTGTATTTTAGCCGGCGCAGATTAACGCCACTGGCTATTAATTTGTTGAAGGCAGTTGAATGCCTGTTATCGAACTTTTCTTAGAGCAGATGAAAGCAACATAAAAGATGCCGGTTTTAGGCAGGATCAGTGAGTGAGTTTTATTTACATTTTTTCCTTCTTTTATACTATTTTAACATTTTCCAATACATTACAATTTGTTCTTGTTTATTTCAAATAAATTCCAATTACATTCCAATTTAATAATTTAGTTTTTGTAATTTTCTACTCAAACATTGTTTGTGTAAAATAACGTAGCTTAACTTAATACTAATTATACTTATCCTAATCGACTATAGATACCCTATCGTATAATTAACTACATACTAATTATATTTAAATGTGAGATACTTTACATTGTATGGGCGTGTCAACGCCCACGTTTTTAATAACAAATTTATAGCCTTGCATTATCGCAGTATATATGCCGAATTTCAATAAAAAAGCTTCCATTAGGCGCCTTATATTAGCTTTTTTAATTCTGACTTTTATGGGCGTAGCCCCGGCCTCCTGGTCGAAATTTCCGAGTTTTCAGATTTTTTTTATTTTATTTCTCACCTAGACCTAGCTCTCTATCGAATTTCAGGTCAATAGAACAAACTTTTATTTTTATGGGCGTAGCCCCGCCCTCCTGGTTAAAATTTTTAGGTTTTCAGATTCCATTCCATTTCATTTCTCACCTAGATCTATTCGTGTACCAAATTTAAGCTCTCTAGCGCTAGCGGAAGTGCTTCATCAATTTGATGAGTGTGTCAGTGGTCAGTGAGTATGTCTTAAAATATGCACTTTTTGCACCTCTATATCTCCGGAACCTTTCATTGTAAAACTTTTAAACTTCGCATATGACGTTATATGAGGATATTCTAGTTATGGTTTAAATATCATAATTTTACAATTGCGGGGAACAAAGTTATGAGGGGGGTAAAAACAGCTCGAATGGCTTCGTGTAAATATACTCACTGTGTGCATTGGCCAGAACTTGGCCTGGCGCACTGTGGTGCACCTGGATATTACTTACGAGCAAGCGGATTAGGATGTGACTCGAATTTTGTTAGGTATTTGCCTGCGTATTTTTCAATTTCCTCAGTCACTAGTGGCATATTTAAATCACGATGTATATTTGAATTTTTTATGTACCATGGAGTCGACGTTATCAAGCGTAAAATTTTGTTTTGCCTTCGTTGGATTTTCTCAACATTTGAAGCTGACGCAGTGCCCCTTGGCTGAATTCCGTAGCACCATATTGGCCTTAAAAGCGACTTGTATATATATTAAAAGTTTGCAGTTTAGGCTGAGTGTTGAATTTCTACAAATCAGCCAATGTACTTGAGTTAATTTAAGTTTCATCAAGGTATATACCAAGATATTTCACATGTGAATTTTGAAGAACAACTTGATTGTTAATCCGAATGGGGGAACAAGTATCGCTTCGTAAGGTTAATGTTACTTGAACACACTTTTGTTCATTTACCTTAATTCTCCATAATTTTAACCAAAACTTCATCTGTGTTCCTGGAGTCTGTGGGATGCCTCATCAGGGTTTTCGTGAATACTAAGGCAGGCTGTATGGTCAGCAAATGTGGAAGTACAGGGTGGGCCAAAAGAAACCAAGGGGTGTAAAAGTTTAATAACTTTTTTGTTTATTATTTTTTTTTATTTTTTCTTTCAGATTATATAGACAACACTTGGAGAATTTATAATGGAGAGGTTCACAACTGAACAGAGAACCAGAACAATAGAATTTTATTATTTAAACCAGAAATCAACTTTATTGAAAATTTGATTATGAGTGATGAAGCTCATTTTCATTTGAATGGCTTTGTTAATAAGCAGAACTGTAGGTTCTGTGGTTCTCAAAATCCTAGAGCCATTCATCAACGCCAATTGCACCCCATCAGGTGTACAGTATAGTGTGGGATAACATCTGAAAATGTCATTGGGCCCTACTTCTTCGAGAATGAAGATGGAAGTGCTGTAACCGTAAATGGAGAGCGGTATCGGTTTATGATAGAAAATTTTTTACGTCCTGCTCTTGAAAACAGACCTGGTATGTGGTTTCAGCAGGACGGAGCCACTGCCCATACTGCCCGAGACATAATGGCACTTTTAAGTCAAATTTTTGGAGAGCGAATAATTTCTCGAAATTCGGAAATTATTTGGCCAGCGCGATCGCCAGATTTGACAGCACCCGACTATTTTCTTTGGGGTTTTTTGAAGAAGCGAGTGTATGTGAACAAGCCAGAGACAATCCTTGAACTCAAGGCAAACATTGTTGCAGAAATTCGAACGCTACAGCCACAAGTTTTGAAAGATGTTATGGAAAATGCTCTAAAAAGAGCCCATCAGTGTGAAGCTGAAAACGGTGGTCATTTTTCATATTTAGTGTAAAAAAATTTCCATTTTGTATATTATATAATCTGAAAGAAAAAATAAAAAAAGTTAATAAACAAAAAAGTTATTAAACTTTTACACCCCTTGGTTTCTTTTGGCCCACCCTGTATGAATACTTCTGCTCACAGGCATAACACAAGTGTAAATCAAATATAAAACTGGCCCCAGCATATTCCCCTGTGGCACACCGTATGAAATAGTTTCAGGCATACTCGTAAAATCTCCTTCCACGACAGTGAACTTACGGGAAATAATCTAACTTTCCAAAAGATTTAAAATGTTTATTGGTAAGTCTTCAATTTTAAAATTAGGACTTCATGCCACACTTTATCAAATGCCTGAGAAATGTCAATAAACAGAGTAGAACAATACTTATTTTCTTCAAAAGGTCTTCTTATAAATTGAACTAATCTATGAGTTTGTTCAATGGTATTATGCTGACTTCTAAAACTAAATTTATAGTCTGGTATGCACCCACTACTAATTAGAATTGGGGTCAATTTTGTTTTGAGCAGTTGTCCGAAAAGCTTTGACATTGTTGATAGTAGACTTATTGGCCTATATGACTCAGCCTTGGCTTTGGAATCATTTTAACATCGGCAAGCTTCCAGCTGTGCGGATAATAGTCCAGTCGGAAAATGGCATTAAAAATGAATAACAGGATTCTTCTTGCAACACAAGGCAATTTCAACAGCATCTGGTTTTTAATTCCATCAATACCCGGAGCTTTCTTCGGGTTGAGTTCAGCAAGTAATTTTTGTAAATCACGCGTCTTAAACTTTATGTGATGAAGGGGTAGAGCGACTACACTCGGCAAATCAGCAACACCAGTACATATGTTTGGCTTAAAAATGGATTTTAAGTGCTCAGCAAATATGTTACCTTTTTCAGTATCGCTTCTTGCCCAACCTCTGGTAGATGTGCGTAGAGGTGGTTTAAACTCAACGGGTGTTTTAAGCTTTCTAGCAGCGCGCCACAAAGAGTAATTAGATGCTGGTGTGACATCAAGACCATCCAGATATTTTTAAAGAGATGCAGTTGTTTCAGATGCAAGCAACTCTTGGAGTCGTTTAGTGCACTCTTTAAACCTGATTTTATGTTGAGGTGATCTGTGCTGATGCCATTCCCTACTAGCTCTTCTTTTTTCACGTACGAGACGTTCAATGTCTGTAGAATGAATTCTATTACAACCAGTCTGCGGATGGGAAGTAGTGGCATGTTCAGCAGCCTGTTTAATATTTTTGTTAAGATTGGCAATCTAGATTCAATATCATTGGGTATTCTTAGCATAACATTTTCCGTGCAATGACTACTGAGATATTTTTTGAACACCAGCCAATTAACACGATTGATCATCTTCACATATGAGTCAGGTAAGTTACTTCTTAATGGGCTACAAATTGTAATGATCGTCGGAGAGTGATCGGACGAGAGATCAAGAGAAGCTTGAACTTGAATTAAATCCCTCGAGATATTTCTTACGACGCCAAAATCTATAAAATCCGGATTTTTTTGTATGTCAGTAGGCCAATAAGTGAGTTCCCCACTCGATATGACATTTAAGCCCATTTTTGAAATTGTGTTGAACAATGCTCGACCTCTGGGTGTAATAAGACGCGAACCCCAGTACGTATGTTTTGCATTGTAGTCGCCAGCTGTTACAAAACGAGGTCCAAAAGATTTGTAGAATTTCTCGTATCGATCCTCAGTGATTGAAAATCTGGGAGGGGAGTAAATTGAAGATATCACGAAATTTGTACAAAAATTTTAAATTTTTTTGTATTTGTAGATGTTCTTCACAAATGTTGTCAATAATATAGTGCTTGAGTCTTGACATTATTAGAACTGCTGATCCACCGCATGCTCTCCCTCTAGGGTCACTTGTATCATATATAGTGTAGCCATTCATTTTAAAAAGGCTTCTCGAAGTCAAATGAGTCTCAGAGACTAGCATTACATCAATATTTTTTTCCGTGGGGAAGTGCTCAAGCTCGTTTTTCTGTTGGCGAAAGCCGTTTGCGTTCCAGAAACATATTTTTAAAGTATTCATGGCTTGTTAATTAATGCTTGAAGCAGTGTATTCTGCATTCGTAGCATTTCTTTCATCATGCTAGTCGTATGTATTTGTTGTAAAATTATTTATAGTTTGCACCAGATTATCAATAGTAGCTTCAAGGCGATTGAAGTTAAAGCTTGAATTTGTATTTGTTGAATTATTTGCCGGTGTAACATTGTGTGTGGGAATACGGGGAAGTAATTGGCTGGCTCATTTGCGCAGAAGTGGCGGAGGAAGTGTTTGCTTTTTGAACTGGAACTAATTTAGGTTTTTGCACCATAGCCTGCTTGACGAAAGAGTACACAGGACATCCTCTGTAGTTAGCGGTGTGGTTACCTCCAAAATTACTGCATTTTTTTCTGCCTGATCTTTTGGTTTAGTACAACCAGCAATACCGTGCAATTCACCGCAGATCACAGAAATTGTAGGTAATTTGCAGTAAGTTTTTGTGTGACCATATTCTTGGCAATTATGGCACTGTACGCGACCTGATCGCTTATATGGCTCTTCGACTATGGTTTTTCGATATAAGAGGTATTTTAGGTTATAAATTGGATGTGTCTTATTTTTTTTTAACTTTATATCATTCGGCTCCAGTTCAACACGAAATAGAGGCTGGGGATTTTCTCCCTATTGATTATATTAGTAACATTTTTTACCTTAAATCCTTGTATGATGAGTGCATCTTTTAAGTCTTCGGGATTAACATAAGAATCAATGCACTTCAATACGATTTCCATACCTTTAGCACTCTTAAGCTGGTACGTATAAAAACTTGTTTTATTTTTTTTTCGAATTCTGTTACTATTACTTGAACTTTAGATTTTTTACTACTGTTATCTAAAGTGATAACTTGATTAAGTGATGAACACGAGCCAGAAGCGGATGATATCGCTGACTTAAATGAAGAAGTACCAGGCAACTCAAATGTTAACAAATCACTAGTTGGCATTGGGCAAAGCGAAGTTGATAGCTGACGAAAAATTGAATTTGCCGCTAGAAAAATATTATCATCAGATTTTTTTATTTTTATTGATTTCATTAGGAGTTTCAGAACTCACAGTAAAATAAGCATTTCTTCCGTTAGAACTCACTTCAAAATTTTTTGTATTTGAGGTAGAGAGTTCCTCAAGGGCACTTTATTTGTATTTTTTTGTTTACGGTTTTTTTTTGTTTTTGTTATTTCTACTATGTTAAAATATTAGCAAAGCAATAAAGCTTATTTATTAAAGTCAATATGTAGCTATTACGAATAATATGTACTACGAATATTTTTGTATAATGTTTTGATTGTTTAGTAAGTATGTAAGAAAAATTCCGCTAATCGACTATTCACTAAGAAGATACAACGAGAACTGACTTTCGCATTCTCAATTTATTTCAAATAGTAGCAACGCTGCTCAAACAAACGTCAGTGTCAACAAACCTCAAATTAAAAATAAATAAATTGTTTGTGTTTGGCTGTGAAAATTGTTTATTAAATTTATTTAGGAAATTCTGTAAGAAAAAAATATTAAAAATGGATTCTGTGGCACTGTGGTTCGACGACAAAGAGGGGCATGAGCAATATGAAAGGATACAGAGAAGATTTCTCGGAAGCAAATCAGATATTCTAAGCTTGAATGAAAAAATGTAATTTATGTTGATGCTTGCGAAAAATAAACGTTTACTTATGCAAAATATTTCTTTTTTCAGCTTTATAAAAAAATTTTGATTAAATAAAGAAGCATTTATATATGTCTTAAATAATATTTGCTCGGAATGCAATACTACGAAATCAAGTGCAATTTCACCAATTATTAAATTAGCGGCTGCGTTAAAATTTCTTGGTCAAGGTGGCTACTAACACCAAATTAGTCAAGATCATTTCCTCGGAATATCTCAGCCAGCTTTGTCGCTATGTTTGGCAGAAGTGTGCATAGCAATTGAAAAGATTCTATGTCTTAAGCATATTCAATTTGAAATGTCCGAAGACGAAAAGAAAGAAGCAAAATCTTTTTTTTAGAAAAAATAATATTCCTGGTCTGATTGGAATAGTAGATGGTACACACATTCAGATGAAACGACCCAGTGAAATAGAACATTTATATTTTAATAGGAAGCTTAAGCATAGCATGACTGCTATGGTAGTAAGTTATCTTTTGTTTTTTAAAGATAACATTTTTAACCCTGCACACGTAACCTTCGAACGTATCCCTCTAAACCTAACCATTCGTCGTTTCGACGAGCACTTTTTGGGGCGTATAATATCGGTTCTAAACATATATATTTTTGTACTTGCAACACATACATACCTTTAGCAAGTACTTTTTTAGTAAATACAACTATATATTTCTATTCTGTTACAAGGATATTTATTATAATCCATTTTTCCAAAAAGCATTTTTTTTTTGAGATCACATTGTTATAAAATTTATATAAACGAACAAAACAAAAAAGCCTTTTTCTCTTTGGCAAAACTTAACTATAACACTATTGTCATTTAAAAAAATATATAAAATTAATTTTTTGAAGCGCATTGTGTGCAGAAATCAACTTTATGCTCGCCAACACTCGTGAAAGCGACGAACAAGTTTATCATATCTCAATAATTACGTGCTCACGCGCCGAATTTGGTTGTCTCCTGCAAAAGCTCAGCGAAAACTAAGTTGGCAAGAAATTTAGCGGCGATCGGTGCACGTGTTAAAAAGAAATAGCTAATTTTTCGTCCGGTGTTCGTCGTTTCGACGAAGGTTATGTGTCTAGGGTTAATAATGGTTAATTTCAGATATGTGATCATAAAATGATAATTACAGCTGTCGATTGTAGGTATGGAGGGGCAAGTCACGATTTCCATGTGTGGAATCTCTCCAATGAAAGACAAATACAAAAAAGAAAGTTCGACAGCGGAATGAATGGAACTTGGATCCTTGGTAAGTATTTTTTTCTCTTTTTATTGTAATACTTTTACAATTTGACAACTATTTAGGCGACTCCGGCTATCGATTAGAAACACTTTAGAAGCACTTTTCAATGAAAAGTTCAGCAAAGTCAGATCATTAATTGAAAGAGTGTTTGGTGTAATGAAAGGAAGATTTCGGTGTTTGCCAGCGGCCCGAGAGCTACATTACGACCCACCAAAGGTGGTACGCATTATGGATGTTTGTTGCGCGTTGCACAATATTTGCTGCAAGTTTAACGTTGAACTGCCAACGGAGGAAATTGTGGATTCCGAAGATCTGCCGCAATCGAATAATAATATACCAAACTCAAGCAATTATAATAGTAGTAGCAAAAATTATACAAACATCGCTAGAAATATAAGAGATCAAATAAAAAACAATATGATTTAAATTTATGTAAATGTTTTATTTAAAAAATCCTTTTCATTATTCTTAACTACTAGATAAAACAGTCTTTAATATTTAAAAACACAAAATCACTTCATTGATAAAAAAACTTACAGGCTAATATAAAAATAAAAACGCTCTTCATTGCATAACTCATCACTTGGCAGTTCGTTGCATATTAATATTAACTAATTGTACAACTAAAAAACAAAAAGAACAAAAATACTACTTACAGGTACATATATCACATTAGTTTCATTTCTTCCTCTTCAATATTTAGCATGATTTTCTTTAAATCAAATTTTTGTTTTAGCAAATTTCTGTTTTCGATTGCATTTTCTTTTTCAAATTCAAATTTTTGTCTTGCCAGATCTAATTCTTTTTCTCTTATTTCGAAATCCTTTCTTTGATATCGACTTCAACTTTTCAAATTTTCATTTATTTGCTTCAATGAAGCCATACATTCTTTTTGATATGCAATTTGATTTTCGACTTGTGTTTTAAGCAGACTATCTCTATCACTGAGCGTGAACATTTTCTTGGATTACGTTCACAACTTTGGGAACGTACATTTGTTGCCACCTCCGAATAAACTATTACTTGCGTAGCTAATTCTTGTAACGGCACTTCGTCCAACTGTTCCAACACAGCCATGTCTTCACCATTATTTTCAAGATTGGAAGCAGTTGTTGCCCCGAAGGAAAGTGCGCCCGGTAATCCATTTACGGAATCCGTCATGTTTAACAATTTCACCACTTGCTCTTCTAAGGGAGACAGTGGATTATATCTTGATGGGCCACCGCCAGTACCGCCAATGTCGGTTTTATTTCGTCTAAGCTTCTGTTTGGTGTGTATTTTAAAATCGGCTCAAACCTGTTAAAATTAAAGTTGAAGTCAAATATTTTGGAACTGGTTTATATATTTCATAGTTTTTTCCATTCTGAAGCTTCTCTAATAGGTGGTGCACTGATATTTAGTTCTTCTTTGGTGTTTTCAAATGGCCTCTTGCCAATTGGCAGTACTTATTCATAAATTCTATCATAATTTCAAATTGACGCGGTTTGCTGGTCTTATTGCTTGCTTCCCTGAATTAAATAATAAATATATGATTAATTAATAAATAAAATATTATCTTTCACTTACATTTTTGTAGTTTGCAAATGCTATTTTGTTGTCGAATAAATTTTGCGAATTTCATACGTGTTTGAAATTTGTTTTCGCATTGTAGAATACCGAGTTACCACCTTTTCACATTTGAAATGCGATTAAAAAAGAACCTTGCAAATATCACAATGCAGAATAGCAATTGTTCGCGTTTATGTATTTTCTCATCGCATTGATTTTCGCATCGCAAGTCAGAATAAGCCTCCAGGTGTTAAAAAACAGATTTTCTTAATAGCTTGATAGCTCAAGAAACCGAATTTGGTTGGACTTTGACCGGACCCTTCCCAAAATCACATACAACCCAACCCGTTGTCTCATATTTCAATTCTGTAAAACTTGATAGATTTATAACCAAGTTTTGGAAAATAGAAATATACCCACCAAACCCAATACATCTGAAGAAGGCTTAGCTTGTGAAAAAAGCTATGTTACAACTACACACAAATTACCCATCGGCCGTTACCAAGTAAGTCTTCCATTTCAATCACCTATAATTGAATTAGCAAACTCGCGCCATATTGCAATGGCTCAATTTTTACGAAATGAAAGAAATTTAATTAAAAAACCCAAACTAAAAATATAATATGATAACGTGCTGCAATAATATATTGACTTAGGTTATATGAAACCCGTAACGTGTAACTCTAAAACAACTTTACACAAACAGTATTACTTACCCCACCTAATAGCTTCAAAAAATTTTAAAAATAATATTATGTAGATGAAGTTTTTGCTGGAGGTCATACAATTGAAGAAGCTAAAAGTGCTCAAACACATTTAATCCAAGCTCTTGACTCTGCTGGATTTCCCTTGAGAAAATGGACTCCTATCACTAAAGAACTAGCTGTTTAAGTTTACCCGAAGAACACTTGCTTGATGTCGCCTTACTCACACTACCCTATTCAAATAACGCCAAAACATTAGTCATAAGATGGAATTCCAATAATGAAAGGAAGTCTGCATACGCAAACCGGACTGTTTTATTAGACATATCTCGCCTATTTGACCCAAGTGGTTGGCTAGCGCCAATTGTCATTTCTGCCAAGATTATTGTGCAGCAAATATAGCAAGACAATACAGCATGCGATAAATGTCTTATACCACTCACCTTAATTAAATGCCACAAGTTTTTGCAGTTCTATGACAATATTGATCAAATTCGCATTCCGAGATGGATTAATTTTTCACCTTCAGTTTCATGGCTTCCGAAAAAACCTACTCAGCTGTTACTTGTACCGTAACCCTACTTCTCTCAAAAACGAGAGTTGCACCAATTAAAGTAATCTCGCTACCAAAATTAGAACTTTGTGGTGCTGTGTTGTTAGTTAATGTTACCCACAATGTAAGAACCTAACTAAACCTCTCGCAACATCAAATATATTTTTGGACAACTCATGGAACACTTTTGTGGCAAATAGAGTATCTACAATTTTGGAAACTGTACGCGTGGACACCTGCAACATCAAATATATTTTTGGACAACTCATGGAACACTTTTGTGGCAAATAGAGTATCTACAATTTTAGAAACTGTACGCGTGGACACCTGCAACCATGTTGCCTCGCATGAGAACCCCGCTGATGTTGCTACCCGAGGATGTAATGCAGAAGAATTAAAAGAAGTCGTGTTGTGGTGGAATGGACCACTATTGCTGAAAGAAACATAGTCAAGATGGCCAACAACACACAAACGCTTTGAAACTCAAGCTGAAGCTAAAATTAGTCAATCATTTTCGACTATAGTTAAAATACACCCAACCATTGGAAATCAAACCCAGACATATTATTACGATTTTCAAAATTGTCAAAAGCTCTAAGAGTAATGTCATACGTTTATCAATTCTGTGATCGAACATCACACACTTGAACCCAATCAATTCGAAATGAGAAAATCATTCTCGATAAAATTAAATATCAATCCAGTAAAGCAAGAATTGAAAATTTATTTGCCCACCCAAGCATTGAACTTGATGCTATAGAGATAAAGTCAACACAAGATAGACTCATTATTTTATTTCATCTTAAACATTTTGAAGAAGAATATAATTGTCTAAAAAGGAAGCACTCGATTCTTAAAACAAGCAACTTACTGACTCTAACACCATTTTTAGACTCTGCTAATATTATGCGCGCAAAGGGTCGACTAGTCAACTCCAATAGTTTGTCGTATTCAGAAAGACACCCAATTTTAATAGCATACGCAAGTCAATTTGCAAAATTGTTAACTTTACATGTACATTTAATTACTCTACATGGAGGAAATCAACTCAGGTTAAGGATACTCAGATCTGGCTATTATATTCCGAAACTTCAGAATCTGATTATTTCAACAATTCACAAATGTGTATCGTACACAAAATACAAGCATCGACAAGCTACCTAATTTATGGCAGCTTTGCCACCCGAACGTACCCAAATAACCCGACCATTTTATAACACTGGAGTTGATTTTGTCGGGCAGTTTGATATCAAATTGTACAATGCAGTAATTGTAAAATAACAAAAAGATATTGTACCATGCTAATATATTAGAATATAAGTAGATATAAGTAACCTTTGATTTTTATGTTTATGTTTTATTTTATTTTTAGTTTGTTTGATTATATTTTAATTCTTGTTCAACTACCGAACTGAAAAGATTAAATATATCAAAAATACATAACAAATTTTGGCGACGAGGATATATATGTATACATACAAAACCCGTCCTGATTGCGTTTTCGTAGTATATGTACACACGATTAGTTTCAATATAAAAATATATGTAAATATATATAAAATAATTGTGTGGAAAAAAATGGCGTTTATCGGATCAATAGAACAATTTACCTTTGGGGATGATTTCGAGGAATATCTGGAGCGTATAGAGCAACTCTTTAAGATAAATAAAGTTGAAGAAGCAAATGAGGTGGCTTTATTTTTAACGTTGGTTGGACCACAAACTTATAAGCGTATAAAAAGTGTAATTTTACCTGAAAAGGCTACAGATAAATCATTTAAAGACTTGGTAGTGAAAATCAAGCCGCATTTTCATCCCGAAAAAAGTATTATTGCAGAACGGTTTAAACTTTATAATTGTTCACAAAAACCAAGTGAATCGATAAGTAATTTCACATTGAATTTAAAGCTGTTGGCTTCACAATGCAACTTTGGCACCTTTTTGCAAGAAGCACTACGAGATCGGTTAGTGTGTGGTGTAAGAAGTAGTCAACTTCAAACCAAGTTACTTTCATCTTCAAATCTGTCATGGGATGAATCATGCAAATTGGCACACTCTTTCGAGTTGGTAGACAAGGAACAAAAAGATATGCATCCATCGTCGTCGTACGATGTAAACAAAATTAATTATCAGCAGCAAAAGAAATTGTTTGAAAAATGCACAAGATGGACATCCAGGCATGCTGCTGGGAAGTGTCCGGCAAAAGAATTCAATTGCTTTAGCTGTGGGAAAAAAGGTCATTCATCAAAAGCGTGTTATACAAAAACTGCCCATAAGAGGAAAGCTGATACATCAAACTTTAATAAAAAAAAGTCGTCAGATCCATGACTTGAACTATAAATTAGGTACAATTAATTGGATGAATCAAGAGAACGAGCCATTATTGAAAAATGTTTTAGTTAGTGGTAAAAATATCTTGATGGAGGTAGATACTGTGGCGGTGGTTTTTGTTATATCATTAACCGATTATAAATATTATTTTAAAAACTGTAAACTAAATGCTGTTAACTACCCTCCCTTGCAGGTTTTAACAGGGACTAAAGTGGAACTTGTAGGTGAAATACCAGTAAGAGTTGATGGAGTAAATTTAAAATTATTGGTAGTCAAATCAAGTCTCCGATTTAATCCACTGATGGGAAGAAATTGGTTAGACGTGTTATATCCATCATGGAAAAATTTTTTTACGAATTCTGATGGTAAGTACGATAACATTTTTTTTGTACAAGAAAACTGCCATTCCAACATTAGAAATGAAGTTAAAACCAGATATCCATCATTGTTTTTAAAGAACTCAAATCCTATTAAGCAGTTTTCTGCTTCTGTTATTCTGTTACCAGAATCACAACCAAAATTTTACAAACCATATTCTGTTCCTATTAGTATAAGGTGTAAGGTCGAAAGCGAACTTACAAATATGTGTAATGAAGGTATTATAAGACCTGTTAAAAATAGCTGTTGGGTTGCACCAATAGTTTGTGTTCTCTAGAAAGATTCAACTGTTAGAATTTGTGGTAACTTTAAGGTGACCATAAACCCAGTTGATGGGGTTGTTTATACCCTGCCTTTAATAGATGAGATTCTCACTACCTTAAGAGGCAATAAAATTTTTTGCACCCTGGACTTAAGTAAGGCCTATTTGCAGCTTTCTGTGAATGATCAGTGTAGGTCATTGTTAACGGTGAATACTCATTTGGGATTGTTTCAGTTTTGCAGCTTACCTTTTGGTGTGTCAACAGCACCCATGATTTTCCAACAGGTTATGGATCAGAGTACTCAGGGTTTGAAGAGTGTGGCAGTATATTTAGACGATAGTTTGATAGCACGCATTAGTAAGGAGGACTGTGAGGAAAAGCTATACAAGGTTTTGGACAGATTGCAGGAGTATAATGTTCGTACAAATTTAGAGAAATGTCGGTTTTTAGAGAGTAATATAGAATATTTGGGCCATATTTTAACTCCCGAAGGCATTCGTCCATCTAAAAAGAAAATGGATGCCATTATGTTAGCTCCAGAGCCAATGATGAAGAGTGTTCTCTTTCATTTTTGAATTGCAAGAAATTGTTATATGAAAATGATCTATTATGTCATTTTGACCCATCCAAAGAGATTATAATCGCCTGTGATGCATCTCCATATGGAGTAGGTGCTATACTTAGTATTTTAGTAGATGGGCAGGAAAGGCCATGTTTTATGGCATCATCAACCTTAAGTAAAGCAGAGAAGAACTATCCACAGATACATAGAGAGGCTTTAGCTGTAGTATTCGCTATAAAGAAATTTCATAAATATGTTTACGGCTACTCTTTTACTGTATACACTGATCATCAACCTCTGGAGAAGCTCTTAGGTGATCAAAAGGCTTTATCCAATATTGTTTCCATTAGGTTTCATAGATGGATTTTGTTTTTAGCAAATTATAACTGCAAAATCAAATATCGACCTGGTTCAAAGCAAAGGAATGTAGATGCGTTATCTCGGTTGCCCATAGAGGGTACAACCAAGGTAGATAATTCAAATATTAATTTTTTCAATTTTGATATGAATTATGTACCAATTAGCTTTGAGGAAATAGTAAAAGTCACTGAAAAGGATGTAAATATTATGAAAATATGTAGTAAAAAATATCTGTTGGCCAGATGTTTTAAAACTGGATAAGATATTAATTGCTTATAGAAATGTTAGATATTCGTTAGACGTTAAAAATAAATGTTTATGTTACGTGGACCGTTTAGTTATACCAACGATTTTAAGAGAGAAGGTTTTAGTTTTATTACATGACACTCATATAGGCATCGTTCGCATGGAGCTTTTGGCTCGTAGTTGTGTCTGTTGACCATCTATCGACTCAAATATTACAACATTTGTGGCAAATTGTTGGATATGTCAAAAGATGGGAAATAAGAATAAAGACTGTCCAAACTTTACATGGCCATCGACTTCATATCAATTGAACGAGTTCATGTGGATCTTTTTCAGTTTCAGGATACTGATTTTTTTGTTTTGGTCTATGATTTTTCTAAGTGGATTGAGGTACATGTGTTAAATAGGACAACAACAATGGCAGTAGTTGACAGGTAAAAACTTATATTTTCAAAATTTGGTTTTTGTAAAATTTTGGTGACCGACAATGGTCCTCAGTTTAGAAGTGATGAATTTAAATTGTTTCTAAAATTTAACGGTATTCAGCAGATGCTTAGCCTTCCGTATCATCCTAATAGTAATGGTTTGGCAGAAAGAGGAGTATAGACGGTTAAACGTAGCTTAAAACCATATTTTGTTACGGAAAAAGCAAAAAAAAAATAACAACACAAAATCTGGTTTTTAATTTTCTCTTTAAATATCGTAATACTCCATCAACAGTAACTGGTGTTTGTCCAAGTAAGTTAATGCTAACATATAAGCCAATAACTTTATTATCGTATTGTTGTATTGTACCGGACTCAAATATAACGGAACCGCTTACTCATTATAAAAAAAAGAAAATTAAAGAAAAGCAGAATTTTGAAGGAAGCTCTGAAGCAAAATATTTTAAATTCTAAAGTTGGTCAAAAGATCTTATATTTGAATCCGGACAGCAGTAGTGATGCCAAATGGGTAAAGGGTTGGATTTGTAACAAAATATCAAAAACTTTATATTTGATAGAGGTTAATAAAAGACGTAGAGTGGCCCATCATAACCAATTAAAACAGATTACAGAAGTAATAATAGTAAATAAAAGTAATCACTTAGACGATAGCGATACTGAAGAATTTTTTGATGCGGAGGAAGATTGTATAGTCGAAGATATTGTTAGTCAGGAAAAATCTCAGCCTTTAAAAGAACGGTTAAGAAATAGACTACGTGTTAATTAAAAAACCTGAACTATTAAAAAAGAAATTGTTAAAACTTAATTTAAAAAAAAAATTATAATATTCGATAAATTGCTCTAATTTTTAAAAAGGAGAAGAAATGTACCATGCTAATATATTAGAATATAAGTAGATATAAGTAACCTTTGATTTTTATGTTTATGTTTTATTTTATTTTTAGTTTGTTTGATTATATTTTAATTCTTGTTGAACTACCGAACTGAAAAGATTAAATATATCAAAAATACATAACAGATATGTATGCGTTTTTGTTTTGCTTTGCAACAAAAACAATTCACTTAGAACCGACATCTGACCTGCCAACTCAAACCTTTATGGCAGCATTCGCACGACTTTTTTTTCGAGGCGGGGATGCCCTGTCGCCATTTACTCTGACAACGGAACAAATTTCTTTGGAGCTAGTCATTTGCTAAAAAGAAACGACAGGAATTCCTTAAACAAGTAAAAGGATCAGTCATTGCAACTTATAGCTTACAGAATTTGACGTGACACTTTATTCCCCCAGGAGCCCACACATGGCTGGCTTATGAGAAGCAGGTTGAATACTATAAAATATACTTTTGAATAACTAGCAACACTTCTTGCTAGAATTGAAGGATGCCTCAACTCAAGACCCTTAAGCCTGTCAAGTAACAACCCTCAAGATTTGAATGCTTTAAACCCCAGGTCATTTTTTAATTGGTTCACCCATATTATCACCCGCAGAACCCGATTGTTACAATGAAAATCTTTCGGTGGCAAAAGTTAAAGATTCAACATCAAAATTTTTGCAGACGATGGAAAAACGAATATCTTAAAGAACTGCATAAACGATACAAGTGGAAATATTCTAAGCGACAAGTTACAATTGATGACATTGTTGTTATAAGACAGGACAACTTACTCTTTAACGAATGGTTACTTGGACGTGTAATTAATACTTACCCTGGAACATATGGACACAATAGAGTTGTTGACTTGCGCACATCAACTCGAACTTTAAAACGTCCAGTAACTAAAATTGTATTCTTACCCACTAATAAGAGTAACATATTCGTTTGAAATCCTAACTCATTAGAATACTTATCTCAACACTAAATTTAATACAGCTACACTAACCCGACTTTAATACATAATCAAATAATACATGATAAAATTTTTCTCATAAATCAACTTGTTTATTTGATATTATTTGTTCAGTATAACCCTTTAGTGCTGATATAAGGATCTAACCCTTATGTATCAAACTCATCCTCATTCATTCGTAATCTTTGATTGATAGATTTCATAATTTTCTTATAGATCATGGCACCCAATAACAAAAGTGGAAAGTGATCGTCACCGATCTAGACGTATAGAAGCAAAACGTTATTTTGGTTGCGGTATTTGCCAAGCAGATCATCGATTAACGAGTTGCAACAAGTTCGTCAAACTAAACTTGTCTCAAAAACATAAAACTGCAGTGAAGCTGCATTATTGTATCAATTGTCTAGCCAGAAATCATCTTATAAATAAGTGTAATAGTAGAGCCCGTTGTCAAAAATGTAAGGCTAAACACCATTCTATACTATATGGCCCAGAAAGAATATTGAAAGATATATCCACTACTCATTCTTCTACGCCGACTAAAATACCACCAGTTCCAAACACACGTCGGTCTTTAATAGTTAGCAGTACAACAACCGTCACACCCTTTAGCTTGCCAATTTTCTTGTAACAAATACTTGTGCCTACTGTAGAAGTCCAGATTATAACAGATACTGGATGTAAATCGGTTAGAGCGCTATCAAACCCGAGCTCTACGTCTTCGCAAGTCTCAAATGAGTTTGTTGAATGAAACAAATTGAATTCAACGTAGATGGAACAAAATATGCAAAGATGACGACAACCCAAAATATGGCATCTACTGTCAAATATAAAATGTACTACTTAGTTTTTTTTTTAATACAAGTATTTATTTATTGTATCTTCATATATGAACTAACAATAAGTATTCAAATCTTAAATCTAAAATATAATTGTTAGGCCCGACCAGTGTCGGACATAAACTTCGTGATTATTATAAGTAATACATAAGTAGTGATAATCAAAAAGGAAAAATAAATGTATTATTAAGCAGTCCCATCTGGAGTGTTGAGTATAAGAGACCATGGGTCTCTCTTTTTTAAGCGGATGTGTCCAGTAAAGTTCAAAATATTACAAGCAAGCGGACTAGACTGTGACTCGAGTTTTATTAAATATTTGCCTGCGTATCTTGCAAGTTCTTCTATCACTAGTGACATATTTAAATCACGATGTATATTTGAATTTTTTATAGATCATGGAGCCGATGTTATTAACCGTAAAATTTTGTTTTGCTTTCGTTGGATTCTCTCGATATTGGAAGCTGAAGCAGTGCTCCATAGTTGAATTCCGTAACACCATATTGGTTTCAAAATCGACTTGTATATTAAAAGCTTACAATCTAGACTGAGTGTTGAATTTCTACCAATCAGCCAATGTATCTGAGTTATTTTAAGCTTCATTTGTGTTAGCTTTGAGTCAATATGGTGTTTCCATGTAAGCCGACGATCAAAGTGTATACCAAGGTATTTCACATGTGAATGTTAAGCAACAACTTGACTGTTGATTCTTATGGGGGGACAAGTATCTTTTCGTAGGGTGAAGGTTATATGTACGCACTTCTGTTCATTTACTTTTATTCTCCATAGTTTTAACAATAGCTCAAGCTGTGTTATATGTTCCTGAAGAAATCAGGATGCCTCATGAGGGTTTTCGTGCATACTAAGGCAGGCTGTATCATCTGCAAATGTAGAAGTATGGATATTACTCCTCACAGGCATATCACAAGTATAAATCAAATACAAAACTGGCCCCCACAAGGGCGTATACTTGTGGTACACCGGATGAAATAGTTGCTGGCGTACTCATAAATTCTTCTTCCATAACAGAGAACTTCCGTCCTAAAATATAACTCTCCAAAGGTTTCAGAATGTTATTTGGTAGATATGTCTTCAATTTTAAAATTAGGCCATCATGCCAAACTTTATCAAATGCCTGAGAAACATCACTAAACAGGGCAGAACAATACTTCTTTTCTTCGAATGTTTTCCTTATAAATTGAACCAATCTATGCATTTGCTCAATGGTGCTATGCTGACTTCTAAAACCAAATTGATGTCCGGTATGCACATATTATCTGTTAGACAAGGGGACAATTTTGTCATGAACAGCTTTTCCAAGAGTTTTGACATAGTACACAGCAAACTTATTGGCCAATATGACTCAGCTTTGGTAAGATCTTTGCCCGGCTTTGGAATCATTTTGACCATGGCAAGCTTCCAGTGTTGTGGATAATACTCCAGTCGTAATATGGCATTAAAAATAAACAGCAGGATTCTTATTGCAATATGCGGCAAGCTAATCAGCATCTTGTTACTAATTCCATCAATACCTGGAGCTTTCTTTGGTTTGAGTTCAGCAATTACTTTTTGTACATCACGCATCTTAAACTTTAAGGGTCGAGGGGGTAGAGCAACTACACTCGGCAAATCAGAAACACCAGTACATTTCTTTGGCGTAAATACGGATTTTAAGTGCTCAGCAAATATTTTACATTTTTCCGTATCGTTTCTTGCCCAACTTCCGGTAGATGTGTGCAGAGGTGGCTTAAACTCAACCTGTATTTTAAGCTTTCTAGCAGAGCGCCACAAAGAGTAATGTGATGCTTGTGTGACATCAAGACCTTCCAGATAATGTTTAAGAGATGCAGTTTTTTCAGATGCAAGCAACTCTTGGAGTCGTTTAGTACGCTCTTTAAATCTGATTTTATTTTGGGGTGATCTGTGCTGTTGCCATTCCCTTCTAGATCTTCTTTTTTCATACACGAGACGTTCAATATCCCTGGAATAAATTTTACTAAACCCAGTCTGGGGATGGGAGGTAGTGGCATGCTCAGCAGCTTTTTTAATATTTTCATTAATATAGGCAATGCTAGATTCAATATCATTGGATGTTCATAGCGTAATATTTTCCGTGCAATGAATACTAAGATATTTTTTGAATCCCAGCCAATTAACACGATTGATCATCTTCATACATGGGTGAGGTGAGTCACTTCTTAGTGGGTTACAAATTGAACCGATAGTCGGAGAGTGATCGGAGGAGAGATCTAGAGAAGCTTCAACATGAACTAAATCCCTAGAAATATTTTTCATGACGCCAAAATCTATAACATCCGGAATTTTTTGTATGTCAGTAGGCCAGTAAGTGGGCTCCCCACTCGAAATAATATCCAATCCCATTTTTGAAATTGTATTAAACAAAGCTCGACCTCTAAGTGTTACAAGGCGTGAACCCCAGTACGTATGTTTTGCATTGTAGTTTCCAGCTGCCACGAAACAAGATCCAAGCGATTTGTAGAACTTTTCATAGTAACTGAAAATCTGGGAGGTGAATAAATTGATGATATCACAAAATTAGAGCAAAAATATTCGTAGCTTGCATATATTCTTCACTAACGTTGTCAAGCATATAGTGCTTGAGTCTTGACTTAATTAGAATTGCAGATTTACCGCATGCTCTCCCTTTAGGGTCCTTTGTATCATATATAGAGTAGCCATTAATTTTGAAAAAGCTTCTCGAAGTCAAATGTGTCTCAGAGACCAACATTATGTCAATATTTGTTTCCGTAAGGAAGTGCTCAAGTTCATTTTTATGTTGGCGAATGTCGTTTGCGTTCCAGAAACATATTTTTAACGTGTTCATGGCTTGTTAATTAATGCCTGAAGCAGTGTATTCTGCATTCGTAGCATTTCTTGCATCATGCTTGTGTAACGTGGTTTTATCGTCGGCTGAGGTAGCTTAGCCGCGTCCAGGGTCTACTTACGGATCCACGAACATTAAGTAATAAAAGACCTTTATTTATCCCTCTATGAGGTTTTATACTCAGATCTTACTTTATTGAATAAAAATATAAATAATATGAATAATGAAAATAGCTCAAAGTAACTTCGTTGTGTATCGTTGTTGCAGGTTCGTTGCTTGTAGACTCGGCTTCGTTCGTTTTAGTCGTTGATGCAGGTTCGTCGCTTGTAGACTCGGCTTGATGACTGCGTTCGTTTATTATCGTTGTTGAAGATTCGTTGCTGGTAGACTAGGCTTAATGATTGTGTTCGTTTATTATCGTTGTTGAAGATTTGTAGCTGGTAGACTCGGGTTGATTACTTCCTTCGTTGTAGATGCAGGTTCGGTTTATGGTGATGCTGGTTCGGGTGTGAGGTACGGTCGGGGTCAGGTTAGTAAGTTACCTACTTTCTACGAAACATGCAATACTTGCTTAGCCTAGGAGAACAGTCAGCCGAAGCCGCTGTGAGAACAGTAAGTCGAAACTGCTGTGAAAACAGTCAACCGAAGTCGCTGTGAGAACAGTCAACCGAAGTCGCTGTGAGAACAGTCAGCCGAAGCCGCTGTGAGAACAGTCAGCCGAAGCCGCTGTGAGAACAGTCAGTCGAAACCGCTGTGAGAACATTCAACCGAAGTCGCTGTGAGAACAGTCAGCCGAAGCCGCTGTGAGAACAGTCAGCCGAAGCCGCTGTGAAAACAGTCAGTCGAAACCGCTGTGAGAACAGTCAGCCGAAGCCGCTGTGAGAACAGTCAGTCGAAACCGCTGTGAGAACAGTCAACCGAAGTCGCTGTGAGAACAGTCAGCCGAAGCCGCTGTGAAAATTTATCTACAAAGGCACTTTCGCACCTTTATACTCCAAAAAATATAACTTACTCCTCCTGGAGGTTAGTCGGCTCAACACAATAAATTGTACGAGCCCTTACAGCGGAATTGCTGTGCTTGCCGGAACATGCCTTTGGTTACCAAGACTGCAACACTTATAAATTTCGTCCAACAGACTAAACAAGAATTGTTTGTATGAGGATAATACTAACGAAATATACGCGCAATTATTTAACAAAAGCCCCATGCACTTGCATGCTGGTATCCCAGCGAATATTTACGCAGTTGGTACATATTACTTTGTTTAAGTGATATGTTAATTATCTGCAAAACGTTTGTATTATGTGGTTGTGCATACTTTGCTTGGCCATAGTTACGTATAGACATGTAGAATATGTATATGTATGCATTACTGTACATGTATAGCTGGTTTGACTTCCATATCTACTGTACGGGTGTAGATGATTATGTAACGTATTGGTTTTGTATTGTTTGCTTGGCTATGCCTGTTGGTACGTATGTAACGGGTGTGTGTTGTTATTAAATGCAAAAGAAAGACTGAATTTTTGTTGTTGTGTGGTTTCTATTTTGTTTTGTTCTACAAAATAAAATATTATGTAGCGGGTGATCGCCGGGTAAATACGAATTATTTAGAGGCTGATCAACGTAACACTTGTCATATTTGTTGTAAAGTTGCTGATAGTTTGCACAAGATTTTCAATAGTGGCTTCAAGGCGATTAAAATTAAAGTTTGAGTTTGTATTTGTTGAATTATTTTGCGGTGAAACATTTTGTGTCGGAATAGAACTAGCCTTAGCAGCATCGGCATATGATACACGTGACGTAACTGGTTGACTCATTTGAGCAAGATTACTCCGCCAATCTGATTGGGCTGGAGGTGATTTTGGTTTTTGTCCCATAGTTTGTTTAACGAAAGAAAGTTACTACATTTTTTAACACTTTGATTTTTTGGCTTATTACAACTAGCAGTGCCGTGCAATTCGCCACACACAACACAAACAGTAGGTAAATTGCAGTAAGTTTTTTATGGCTATAAATTGGATGTCTCTCGTTTTTTTTTCAACTGTATATCATTCGGCTCCAGTTCAACACAAAATAGAGGCTGGGGTATCTTCTCCCTATTGATTATATTAGTAACATTTTTTACCATAAATCCGTGTTCAATAAGTGCACATTTTACTTCTTCGGGGTCAACATATGAATCTATGCCCTTCAATACTATCTGTAGGCCTTTAGCACTCTTAAGTTGGTATGTATAAAAACTAGTTTTATTTTTCTCAAATTCTGTCACAATTTTTCGGAAATCTTTTTCTGCATATATTTGTATTTTTGTTTCGTTAATATTTCCTCGTTTAATTGGAATTATATGAAAATTATTATCACCAATGACCGACAGTAGTTTTTTGAAAAGTGCGTTTAAATTTTTTTCTCTTAAATATATACTAGGTGGTGGCTTAAAAGACTTTTGCGAGGATGCAGCGGGCTTGTCGTCGGTGTCTTGAAATATTGCAAAACGATTTTGACGATTGGTAGATGATGCACTGTTATCCCTAGAGATCTTTGGAGCAGATGAAATTTTTGAAGAATTCGGGCTTCGCCCACGCTTTACCACTGTTATATATCTGTCCATTCTGACTTGTACTTTGGGTTTTGTGCTACTGTTATCTGTAGTGATAACTTTGTTAAGTGATGAGCACGAGCCTGAAGGGGATGATATTACTGACTTATATGAAGAAGTATTAGGCAACTCTAATATCAATGAATCATTACTACGGCTATCTATAGTGATAACTTGGTTAAATAATGTTATTTTCACTATGTAAAAAAATATTAGCAAAGCAATAAAGCTTATTTATTAAAGTCAGTATGTACCTATTACAAATAATATGTGCTACGAATATTTTTTTTTTATATAATTTTTTGTTTGTTTAGTAAGTATGAAAGAAAAATTTCGTTAATCGACTGTTCAGTATGAAGGTACAACGAGAACTGACTCGTACTACTTAGTGAAGAGAAAGTTACCGAAGAACTCTTGCCCCTCACCTATTAAAGAGTCTATCAAAGAAAAATTTTAAAATCTGGCCCTATTGGATCCAAACTTCCACACTAATACCCCTGTGCAAATAGAATTAGGTGGAGACCTTTACAGCCAGATGCTCAAGTCTAATATTATACGCATATATGGTGGATCTTTATTAGCCCCAGGACTCTACTCTTGGGTGGCTTATTATGAGCTCTTACACCGGCTAAAATTTTGCACAAAAAACCAAAGTATTGTTACGTATCCATTAACATCCTATTTTACCCTTTAAATTTTTTTTTGTTGAGATTTAACTAAAGTTCATTTTTATTTCAGATGTCCGAACGGGGAGGATGTTCACCTCAGTGAACAAAAGTATAATACACATGTCTAACCCTGACATTATCAACAATACCCCCATCTGTTTTTTCGTAACTGCAACTAATTTCAAGGCACATGAAAAAAACATCAGAACATCATATTTTTTTATTATTATTAAAATTAATAAAAGGCAGTAAGTTGTTATTTACCTATACTGAACATTTACATCAAACATCAATACAATAAACTAAAACCCCAACAACATACACACATATTGCATATTTATCGTGTACAATAACTATACATAAATACATAATTATAAACACATAAACATAAATTGAATTGTTCTTATATAAACTGAAATATTTAAATACATATAATACGTTTTATAACGTTTTAAAAATTTCGGGTTTTTATTTACTTATTGAAAGATTTCCGCTAAATCCTTATAAGTATTGTTGTAACCCTCTGACGCGTCTAAATAGAGGGGTTTACCTGGATCCTATGCGTATTTCACTGTTGCTAATGCTAATCAGGGAACCTTTACCCAAAAATTTCTTAGAACAACTAGAGTTATTATGTTATAAGCTTTCATTTAAACAAATGAGAAGCTTAACATGTAACAAAGTTGGAACAAGAACTCAATAATCAACATGTTTTTTTTTACTTTACAACACTGGCTTACTTTTTTCAGCTCTAATTGTAGTTGTAAAAGTATGCAAAGAAAATAAACGTAAATAACAACAACAGCTATTCAAGAACAGACTGTTGCCACATAAGTATTTTTGATCGGGTGCAATCAAGTTAATAATAAGTGTTTTTATGGGAGTTGTTACAATTTAAGTTTAAAATTTTTAACGCACTAATAATCCCAAAATATTTTTTTATTAAGATACATTGAAATTGATTATTGATGGGTTTAGCTGGATTTTATGTGCATTTCACTGTTTCTAATGCATATCATCAGGAAACCTTTACTCGAAAGTTTCTTAGAACAACCAGAGTTATTATGTTATAAACTTTCATTTAAACAAATGAGTGGCTCAAAAAATAACAAAGTTGAAAATCAATAATCAACATGCTTTTTATTTTCTTACTTTACTACATTGGCTGAATTTTTTCAGTTCTAATTGTAGTTGTAAAAGTATGTAAAGAAAATAAATGTAATCACTAGTTATTACATATTCATAATACAGTAGTTTACGCTTAATTGCTCCCCGCTTAAATCATTTACCCGGTTAATTGCTTATTGCATATAAAAATATCCGTCTGTACATGAGGTCTGTTTAGTTGCGTTACCCTTTTAATTGACTCTTAAATAAAAGCCCTTTTTCGATATCTAAGAAACCGAAAAAAGATGTGCCAACTGTTAAAATCATATATTTTTATTTAATTTTTTCATTGCATATGCGTTAACTACTTAACTACTTGCAGTCGGTGCCAAGAAGGTTGTTAAATAAACATAGAAACAAATTTCTAGGTTGTCAACTAATAAGCTAGATTCTTTCTTTTTGGCACCACCTGCAAATATAGGGTGGTTAAATTTTAAGGGCCAATGTTGAATGTGAACCACACCTAAACGTCAAGTTTTTTTCTGCATTTCATTTGACATTTCTCAATTTCAGACTAACTCAATTTGAACCATAGAAAGATACACAATCGAGCAACACATTAAAGTTATTCAGGCTTATTATGAAAATGTGCGTTCAAATCAAAATTCATATCGAAGGAAATCATATTCAGTGATGAGGTATATTTCACTTCAGTGAATTCGTCAATAAGCAGAATTGAGGCATTGGGGCGAATGATAATTCAAGAGTGACTGTTTGGTGAGGTTTATGGGCTGGCGGCATCGTTGGGCCGTATTTTTTCCAAAATGAGGCCGGTCAGGCAGTTACTGTGAATGTCGATAAGCCACCAACAATTCAATAGCTAAAGGATGAGATAATTCGGCTCGTTAACGGTACAGAACCTCAATTATGCCTCAGCGTTATCGAAAATTCGGACCATCGGATAGAGGTGTACCGCCGTGGTCGCGGCGGCCATTTGGACGATATTTTGTTCCATACATAATTGAACCATACCATATTATCATAATAAAAATAAATGACAATAATTTCCTAAATTATTTGTTTTATTCAAACTCAACATCGGCCCTTAAAATTTATGGCTCGATTATAGATGGCAACCGAACTTCAGTTGCCGAGTTAACTAGCAACGCAACTGAACTTAAAATTAGTATTATGTATGGATCCTTCATCCATTGCCAAAAAGTTATCGAAAATACGATTATGACAGTATGGCAACTGAAAATAATTAAACAAAAATTTAAAATATAAGCAATAAAAGTGCTGAAAAGAAACTTATTAAGTAAGAGTGTTTAAAACATTACTGATCATAGAAAATGATTACTTAGTTGGAATTTGATGAAGAAAAGAAAGTACAAAATGTTTAATGTATTAGATGCCTCTTTAGAATTACCGCATCTACTGTGAGTATATGTTATTGCCTAAAATAAGTTTTAACAACCTTTTTTTAACTTTAATGCATATTTTCTTTAAATATGCATAATAGAAAGTCGCAAATAAAAATAATATTGCAATTACTTTTTAATTTGTCCAATTTTTTGGTTTTAAAACTATGCAGCAACTACAAATTTGTGGTTGCCAATATGGCATTTCGGCAACTAGTAACGCAACTAAAGGTCGGTTGCCATCCATAATCGAGCCATTAACCACCCTCTAGTTAAGTAGTTAACGCATATAATACTTCATTTATTTTTAAGTTTTTAGTGTATAAAGTCGGTTTCATTAAAAAAAAAGTTTTTACTTTTATTTAAGATTTCGCTCTTTAATTTTTATACCATCGAAATGCACATGTACATAACATAACATTCCACACTTTATACATTAGAATGATCGCAAAAATTTTTTGCTTTTAACGTATATGTGACCCCCGAGAAAAGGGACCTAGTGTGTCAAAAAGAGGGTTATGGCTTAACAGTGGATTCTGGTACCTAAAAGGGTGTAGAATAAGATGAAATGAGTTTGATTTCTTATAAAAATTTATTTACCCCATAAAAACGTACGACATTGATAACACTCCTTATAGAGTTGGCACAAGACTGAACGTCACTTAATTTTTTACCTTTCTTATAGTTATTTTTACAATGTTCTTCGCATTAGTATACGCACATCATTAACAGTTATACAGTTGGAACAAGACTGAATCGTCACTTTATTCTTTTCATTTCCTATAGTTATTTTTAGAATATGTACAGAGCAACAACAATAGCAAAGGTAATGTCACAATAAAAGCGAAAAAAAACACGTCATCACATAGGCATGACTTCACCAAAGTCGGCACTCAATCTTAACTAACCATACCAAATCGCAACTGTGAACTTAAGGTGTTTTCAAAGTGATAATGTGTTATGAAACTGTAAATGCGCTTTTCTCAAAACCTTTTTTTCACACAATAGGAAGAAGAAGGTCACATATATTGAATAATTATAAACTTAATATTTGAAATAAATTCTGTCGCCTTTTTAACTAAAATTAAAGCAATGTATTGTTTTTGGCCGGTGACGGCTGTTAGCCGGCTTGCAGCCGATCGGCAATCGTTCTGATTGATTTCGGTTTTGGTTTCACTTACTTCAAAGAACGACAATCAAATCAAACAATTTCTTTCGTTTATTTTCGTACTACGCTTTTAAGTACAAAGAAATCAGAACAAAAAAATGTATAACTGTAATAGTGTCGATTATTTCTGTTACGAAAATCACGTCCTTCAGGAAATAACTTTAATTCAACATGATTGTTCATTTTCATTTTAATAGTACGTAAATGTTAAACTAACGTGAAATAAAGTTATTTCAAAAGGATAAATTTTCTTTGAAAACTACTATAAATGATGTCAGATTAACATTAAAGACATATGAAGCAATATCATTGTAATTTTCACTTTTGGAAATGGGAATCTTTTACAATATGGGTATCATAAGAAAGCTTTATAAGGCGCGTCCAACTGTATATACAATTTGTCCAAGGACTATCGCCCATGTCCTTTTTTAAGGATATTCTGTTTAAAAAAAACGGTTTTTGAATTTTTTGTTCGGGGTTGTTTGTAATAAAAATGCCAAATTAACATATTTTTATCTTTGGTCGATTTAACTAAATACGGGTCTCAGCTTTTTTTGAAATTCGCGCTAGTTCGCGTTTTGACAAAAATGCAATGGGGTGGTAACCCTTCCTTTTAAATAGGGCAATATGGGTATCGAATTTTTTCTTTTGCCAAGTATATCATCTTTATATATAAATAATTTAGATTTTCGCAAAAATATAAAATCAAAGTATGCTGTATGAAAAATTTCATGCATAAAAACAAAATTGTAAATTTAAGTTTATCAGCTCCCAATATCGTCGGGTTTAAGCTAAACCAAATTTAAATAACTGTTAATTGTGCCGTGATTGAAATGATTAAATATGTTACAGAATCCAAAAAAAAAAATAGAAATAGTTAGTATATTTTAAATTAAGTAATTCTTTTTTATATTAATTTTTGAAAACAACTTTTTGGGACTTTCTTTTATGTTGCAAAATTCGAAAGCAAATGTTAAAAAGTTTTCTAAATAATACACTAAATATATTACAAATGTTAGTAAATAATATGCTAACACTTATTTTACTTTATTTTTATTAAAATAAAATCAAAATTGAATTATAAAATTTTCTATAAAAAAACGCTTGCATTGTGTTTTCATTTGGAATAAAAGTAAAACCGTATTGTTTTACAATTCCAAAATACAGATAATTAGAACATCTTAACTTTTTAAGAGGATTTTAAGTCTACGATAAATTCGCAAGTCGTTTTTTAGGAAAGTTTTGTTAATATAAACAATAAAATTTAATAACTTTTTTAATTTGCGAAAAAATAAGCCGACAAAAAGTCGTGGATCATTTCTTTTTTCTTCCTTCAGTCTTATTTTTATCCATACATGATCTAGAAACTAAATCCGCTATCATATTAGAGTTACCAAAAAATTGCATTTATATATATTCCAGAGCACCGTGTAAAATGCATATAATTTGCAAAAATCTAAATTATTTATATATAAAGATGATGTACTTGGCAAAAGAAAAAATACCCATATTGCCCTATTTAAAAGGAAGGGTTACCACCCCATTGCATTTTTGTCAAAACGCGAACTAGTGCGAATTTCAAAAAAAGCTGAGACCCGTATTTAATTAAATCGACCAAAGATAAAAATATGTTAATTTGGCATTTTTATTACAAACAACCCCGAACAAAAAATTCAAAAACCGTTTTTTTTAACAGAATATCCTTAAAAAAAGGACATGGATGATAGTCCTTGGACAAATTGTGTATACAGTTGGACGCGCCTTAAAAAAGCCTTTCTTATGATACCCATATTGTGTATGTTGGTAAGGAAACAGATTCTCAAATTGACAAAACATGAAAAAATAGACCCTTTTTCAAAATGGTCCAGCTCACGAGAGGTCAAAGCTGGAGCCGAAATATTTTAAATGTCATCATAAAAGATACCAATGTTCATTTTGAGGGGGGTACACCTAGCACGAAGTTTGCTTCCATACAACTTGAGTCGCTCTAATGTACATATGTATATATTTGTATACTGTTCGTATACCTTCGTAGAACATGTTTTAATAGACTCGCTTACGTTACTGCTTTTCGGAATGCAATGCAATGCTTCTAAAAGCTTTTAATGCTTCTAACTTTCGAATATTTTTTGCTTTGTTATTCCTTCTTCATTCTTATATAGTTAGGTTTTCTTCTGACTATTTTATAAAATTCTTTATTACAAAACTATAATATTTTGCCATTTATTAATAGTGCCTGCATATTTTGGATCGAATTGTCAACAAGTTTTTACTCAATTTTAGAGTGAGTATATTTATGCGAATCCGGTTTCCGGTTTGGAAATACCAAATATGTGAATTCATGTTGAAAACAAGAGATTTGATTTACAGAACAGGGGTGTGAATCTTGTAGTTTTTCGTGATTGAAAGTTTGCGTCAAGTATTTGCAGCTGGCGGAATAGTTTTTATATGTTTTGCTTAAAAATAAATAAAAAAACTCATGAAAAATCTTATGCCTGTCTTGAAAATAAAATGATTTCTTAAAATAAGGTTTATTCAGAGTGATATTTTTGTTATTGAGTATGGCACCGTAGTTCCCATTAATAGGATTACTAATCATTTTATTTATTTTCACTTGTCCATTAGATTTCCTTGCTTAGACTATCTTATTCATGACTTATAATAATAAGAGAAATTTCAGCATTTTACCTTTTTGAAAATATTTCGATTTAATGCTTAAACAGAATAAGTCCGAAACTTCAGGAAAAATCGCTGTCAAATTAACAAAGCCCACAATAAAATCTACGGCATTAACTTCAAATGCTCTTTAATTTTTGTTTCATTTTCTTTTGTGCTTATTTTTCTTTGTAGTTTTGTTCACAAAATGTATGAAATTCATTGAAAGTATGGCAGCTTTATTGGGAGAACGAGTGTTTATATATGAGAACATAGGACAAAATGCTCTCAAAATCAAATATATTCTATCTCTCGACTGCTTACTGGGGCTGCCTTTTTATGTTAATTTGTATGGAAATGTATTTATGCTGCAATTCTGTTTAATCATTTACAGGCTTTATACAGCCTGTTCTGTACATTAGACCTACTCAATTTTTTTTTCGAAATTCCTTTATAAACATTGATTTAATAAGCACGTGTAGAACGCTTAAATATTGATGAACAGGAATTGGTCTCTCAAATCGTTTTTTTTAATGCCTTTTTCCCCAAAAATTAAAAATCTTGCTTTAGTAATTTGCCTCTAACTCAAGCAGTTCTTAACAGATTTCAATCTTAATTACATGCATTAGAAAGATTATTAAATTTCCTAAATACTTCTGTAAACAACATTGCCATTTTGTCGATGGTTTTTTATTCATAGCATTACAAATTCACATTTTCTAATACTTATATTTTTTTAAATTTTTGCTTACCTTTTCTTATATAAAAATTTAACGAGGCAAAATTTTTAAAGCAGTATGGTAGGAAATTTTAATATAAAGATTTTGGAGTAAATAACAGTAGTATACTGTTAAGAAAAAAATTGCAGTTTTAGGCAAAATGCCGCAATGACTAAAGTAGTATATTTGTAAATTTGCTTCAATTTCATAAATACATTAATATAAAGTAAGAAGAGATTGATGTTGGTTTTTTGTTATTTCAAAATTCGCTAAAATTGTACTTTGTTGGAGTTTGGATGCGTTTTGTGAAAATGGTCGATGTTTTCCATCACTAGTGTGTTGTTGACGGTTTTTAGAAGGCCAATTGCGTACGCAGCAGGGTCGTTAACTACTGTGAAGTTTATTGCAAACTGTTAAATTTTTTGTAAATTTTCATTTTCGCCAACAGAAAAAACGACTTTAAATAAAGCCATAATTGATTCCAATAATATCGAAGAAGGTTTTTGTGTTCCTTGTCAACAGGTCAATGATTTTGAGCTTAGTTTCTTTAAAAAACACTTATAACGAAACAAATTTTGCTGGTCCTTTGGATGCCATTTCGTCCAACGTATTTAGTGAATGTCTTGGTCGAAATTTACGTTGAGCTTTGGTTTAAGTGCACGTTAGCAACACATGCCGCTTCAAACGATATTTTTTTGATACAACAAATCCAGCTGCTTTGGAAATAATGTCATGCCACTTATGTTATTTAACTGAAATGGCGATTGGCTTATCTTTTTTTTAATCCAAGACATTTACTAAATACGTTTGACGAATAACATCCGCTTTAAATAGTCCAAGGGACCACCAAATTTGTTTCTTTATATGTAAGTTTTTTTTAAAGCAACAAAATTTAACCATTTGCAATGAACTTAACAGTAGTTAATGACCCTACTCAGCGAGCAATTGGCCTTCTAAAAACCGCCAACAACGCACTAGTGAATGAAAACAGTGAGCAAAATGATTTGATTCAAGTAATCGAGCATTTTCACGAAACGCAACCAAACTCCAACAAAAGTACAATTTTAGCAAATTTAAAAAATAAAAACCAACATTAATCTCTTCTTACTTTATTTTAAATATGATCGCGCGGTGGTCTAAATTAGAACACTTTAAATTTAAAAAATAAAAACCAACATCAATCTCTCTCTTCTTACTTTATTTTAAATATGATCGCACGGTGGTCTAAATTAGAACACTTGACACCTATTATGTCTTTATTTATTATAAACCCATGTGTAAAATACAAAATCTTTTTTTTAGGGAAATTTAAATCGCTTCTTAATACTTTTGAGCCAAGAAATTTGAAAACCATTTATATTGTGCATATCTACACAAAAACACCATTTAAACCATATATGTTTCACCAATATTCATGGACGATGAGATACTTAAAAGTGTACTGCAAAACAGTGCATGCCGTTTTTACATATATGTATGTATATAAGATGTATTTATTAAATTAAACCAAATTTACTAGTAAACAACTTTACACATTTTTGCATTTCGCCTAAAACTGCAGTCTCTTTTAACAAAATGCTACTGTTATTTACACCAAAATCTTTATTTTAAAATTTCCTACCATACTGCATTTACCGCATGTAAAAATTTTGCATCGTTAAATTTTTATATAAGAAAAGGTAAGCAAAAATTAAAAAAAAATATAAGTTCGTATTTGAAAATGTGAATTTGTAATGCTATGAATAAAAAACCACCGTTCATCAATATTTAAGTGTTATATTTACACCAAAATTCTTGGTTTTTAGAGTAGATTAAGAAAATCGATGTTCATGAAGGATTTTCGAAAAAAGTGTAAAAACTGAGACGGTCTAATGGACATGAAATGTTTACAAAAATATAAGTAAAAGTACAAAAGTTTCAATTTAACACAATCGTTGCAAGTAAGTGTTAATTAAAAATTAATAGTAGTAGTAATAATCTCATAATTGTTCGAATATACTTTTCATTAATTACTATTCACATAAGTCTTGTCATTCTTTTCCAAACATAAGTTCATAATATTTCTTTTCCTATGGTTAAAGAACATTTTCTTTTATCAATTTGTTGATTTTTTTTGACATATCCAAAAATTTTATGTTTGTCTCCTTGGTATTTTATTTAAACTATGGACGATGGCGTTAAAGCGACTCGTGCAGCACGTGTAGGGGACTTACAAGAACGTTGAGTAACAGCAACATTACCATGAATACGGAAGAGTTCACCTACTGTTATGGCTACTTGGACAACTCCCTTTCCTTCCAGAACATCCGCAGCACAGCATATTAAATTCTGAAAAAAAAAATAAAGTACACATTTCTTAAGTGATAAGTAAAACAACTTCATAAAAATTTGCATATTTCTGTGAAACTAATTCATTAACCGACTTAAAAAAAGGAGGAGGTTATATGTCTGTCATATATGTAATTTTTTATATGTTCTTCTTTTATATGAAACTAGCTGACCCGGTCCGCGTTGCACAGTGTGGGATTTTGAAAAAAAATGTGGAAATAATTCTGCAGTTTCTAAACAAGCCGTCTGATTGTAATGAAATTCCATACAGCATTTAAGGAGGCGTTACCGAGCTTAAGTCTGGAATTGAGATTATATATTATATATCCTTAAAGGGGGCGGAGCCACAAACCTCCAAAATGGGCAACCTCGGGTTAATAAAAAATTCAAACCGATGCCAAGCTGATGTTTTTGATCTGATAAAAAAGATTTTTTGCAAGTGGATTTCTCTATCCAAAAGCTAAAAAAAAAGTCTCTTTAATTTATGCAGTTTCGCTTACAGTTTAGGAAATATTCGAGAAAAAAAATTTAAATTTTGGGGTTTTTACCAACTTTGGTCCACTGTTCTGCTAATGGAGAAGGGATTTTAATAAAGAAAATTGGTATGAGCTAAAAACAAAATTTTTAACATTTAGAAAGAAATTTTATATCAAAATCAATATTAAGTCATAAGTTATACGTAAATTAAATAAAAATTTAAAATAAGTCGATTTGTTGTCGTTTTTTTGCAGAAAAAAGTGGGTTAATTATTTTGCTATTATTTTAAAATTTTGCAACGTTACCAACCCTATATTTTTATTTGTTCAAAAGGTACTATTATAAGAAACATTAAAGAGAAATTTGTTGTTCAAAATTTTTGTTATTGAGGGTGCCAGATCGTTTCGAAATTGACCTATTTTGGTTATAAATATCAAATGTAAAGCATGTTTTCTCAAATTCCAAGACTGATATCAAAAAATTTGTGATTTTACCTTGAGACATTATATGTTTTGAAATATATCCCAAAATATTATCTGCGCCCGGAGAAAGATAAGAACAATCCTCACAAAAACATAAATGTGAAAAAGGGCCAAGTTTTTATCCAAAATTTCGGCCATTAAAAGTTGTGAGATATAAATTTTGACCAAGTTCTTCTTTGCCACAATACCTAACACAGAAATATGTTATGTGTGATAAAAATTTGTAATCGTAAGGGTGTCATATAATTTCTAGATAATCTTCCAACTTGACAACATTTTTATCAATATAAAGAAATGAACATTTATACATTATTCTCTCCTTTTTTTGAAAGATAAAAATATTGCCAAGTTAACAGATTATCTAGAAATTATATGACAGCCTTATGATTAAAAATTTTTTTCACACATAATATATATCTGTTTTAGGTATTGTGGCAAAGAAGAACTTGGTCAAAATTTATACCTCACAATTTTTAATGACCGAAATTTTGGTTAAGAACTTGGCCCTTTTTCACATTTATGTTTTTGTGAGGATCTAACTACTTTTTGAAAAGATTTCGATAATAACACTTTTCAAACTTAAAATTTCTAGTATATTTTATTTATATTCATGATCACTGTGCCAGTTGATGTGCAATAGCTTTACGTGAGTACCTGCCATTACGGCTTAATCTCACGTGTGCCAAACCTATGTCCCACTCCATAAGACACATAGGTTGCAATCTTTGAATATAGTTATCCCTGTTCTAAACTCTGCTGCTATGTCCGTGCCCATAGCAGCTCTGTTGAATGGCAACAGTACCTAGAAGAGTGTCTGGCTGACCGCGTCAGACCAACCACTAGCATTGATTTCACACTGGGAAGCCAAGACTATTCTCCCAGCGATTTTGGTAGCAACCACAGCCACCACGATAATTCTCTGGCTTCCACGCTAAGGTGTTGTGTATACATCTATAGCGGGGTCCCCAAGAGAATTCCTCAACCATTGCCGGCACAGCTAACCACTCATCCGAAATGAACGCATGCCTGTGTCGCCAAAAATCCAGTGCCTACTCCACACTTACCAAAATCATCCCTTAAACCCCGTTGGGTAGGACGAACTCGGCATTTTAGCAAAGGATCCTGACAACCGCTACATGCACTCAAAACTTCAAAGCAGCTCGGCTGTCGGGCAACCGGCACCCGTGGCACGAGAAGTAGCATCTGGTCAGACCTCGAAGTTCCACTACAAGGGAACTCGTCTTTTGAACTCAGGGGCAGTTCTAGGTGACGCTGCACCTAACTGACATCAACAGGACCTGTCTTCCTTTTATAAATATGTGCACATCCTTTGCTCTGTTTGTGTTCAGAGATCGTGTAGTAACACATAAGTTCTATGGGTAATGTACCAAAGGTACGTCAATGGAAAAAGCCACATCACCCCAGCTGGGGCCCCGGGGTTGCCACACCCGTAGTCAAAAATAGACTCCCCTGGGAAAGTTGAAAATGACAGATATGCGATAACTTTCCGTGAGCACCTGCCATTACGGCCTTATCTCACGGGTGCCAAAGCACCGGGTATGGGTTAGACGCCAGACCAACGCCCCCATGCAATCTATTAGAATGAACCTATGGCCCACTCAATAAGGCACATAGGTTGCAATCTTTGAATATAGTTATCCCTGTACTATATTCAATTACCTTGCTGAGGTAATTTGAGCTATCTAAACTCTGCTGCTATGTCCGTGCCCATAGCAGCTTCTGTTGAATGGCAAGAGCACCTAGAATAGTGTCTGGCTGACCGCATCAGACCAATCACTAGCATTGATTTCACACTGGGAAGCCAAGACTATTCTCCCAGCGATTTTGGTAGCAACCACAGCCACCACGATAATTCTCCGGCTTCCACGCTAAGGTGTTGTGTATACACCCATAGCGAAGTCCCCAAGAGAATTCCTCAACCATTGCCGGCACAGCTCAACCACTCATCCGAGATGAACCCATGCCTGTGTCGCCAAATAACCAGTGCCTACTCCACACATACCAAAATCATCCCTTGGGGTTACCAAGGGGTAGGACGAACTCGGCATTTTAGCATAGGAAACTGACGACCGCTACATGCACTCAAAACTTCAAAGCAGCTCGACTGTCGGGCAACCGGCACCAGTGGCACCAGAAGTAGCCTCTGATCAGACCTCGAAGTTCCACCACAAGGGCTTCACCTCTATCGTATTTTGAACTCAGGGGCAGTTCTAGGTGACGCTGCACCTAACTGACATCAACAGGACCTGTCTTCCTTTTATAAATATGTGCACATCCTTTGCTCTGTTTGTGTTCAGAGATCGGGTAGTAACACATAAGTTCTATGGGTAATGTACCAAAGGTACGTCAATGGAAAAAGCCACATCACCCCAGCTGGGGTCCCGGGGTTGCCACAGTCGTAGTCAAAAATAGACTCCCCTGGGGGAGTTGAAAATGACAGAGGTACATAAAATAATGGGTAAGAGTGTGATGGGTGTTGAATGGTTGACATTAAAAATGCACTATTGTGCCATTACAACGGGTCGCCAGTGTGTATGCAATTTGGTAAGAGCCGACTGGAAGAAACATGTAAAATGCAGCGTAAATTTTACTGGGCATGATCCCGCCTATTTTCTCAATATATTAACATATTAAAGTCTGCTTAGCCGAAGTACATAAATCAAAATGATATTCCCAATGTGTACGCAAAGTTTCAATAGGGTAGCTGGTGCTTTTAATTTTTGGAATTTCCGATTGAGTAAATCAATCAAAATGTCAGCTCTCTATAGTATAATATTACGTAAAATTTTTATGGGTATGGCCCCGCCGACTTTTATATCTGCTAGTGCTTATGGTTCATGCAAAGTTTGGTATTAAAAAGTTAATGACAAATATATGAGTAATAAATTAAAAACTGCTAAGCCGAAGTACCTGGACGAAAAAGCTAAGATTTATAGGTGAAGTCACTGCTACTTTTCAAAATAGGGAATTTTTATTTTGGAGAAGTGCAATGTGTATGAAAAGTTTTGATAAAATGTATGTTAATTTTGAATTTGAAGTGCTTGTTTCCGCCCTCTGATAGCAGCTTTTGGGTTTTCACATTTTTCTTAGTGATCTCTTATCTAGATTTACTTGTGTATTAAATTTAAGCTCGCTCGGGTAAAACTTTTTGGTTTTAAGATTTTCCCATTGGCCTACGCAGCTACACTTACTAGTGTATAAAATGTCAGCTCTCTAGCGCGAATTATATCTTTAGTTTTTATCAGCATTATTTTATCTCTCCCACTATTCCTAACTCAAAATTTTGTTGTGAGTAGCGCTTATAATTCATGCTAATTTTCTTCTAAAATATGCTAGACCGATGTAGATTAAACACAAGGCTAACATTTCATGGAAGTGATCACGCCAAATTATTAAGGTGATAGTTTACAGTATTGTGTACGTCAAGGCGTGTGCAAGATTTCACTAAATTGGCTTGAATTAAAAGCTGTGTATTAAGTTTTTAATTCAAATAATACTAGCGTCACCCCGCCCATTCTGATAAATTTTTTGGGTTTTCAGATTTTTCTAGTTGGTTCCTCCCTTAGGCCTACTTGTATATCAAATTGTAGCTCATAAGCGCAACTTTTAATTTTTAGTTTTAATGGGCGCAGCCCCGCCCCTCTATCTTAAATTTCCGGGTTTTTAGATTTTTCTAGTTGGTTTCTCACCTAATTCTACTTGTTTATCGAATTTCAGCTCCTTAGCGCAACTTTTAACTTTTAATTTTTATGGGCGTAGCCCCGCCCGTTCTGGTAAAATTTTTTGAGTTTTCAGATTTTTCTAGTTGGTTTCTAACCTAGACCTACTTGTGTATCAAATTTCAGCTCACAAGCGCAACTTTAAATTTTTAATTTTTATGGGCGCAACCCCGCCTCTCTAACTAAAATTTACGGGTTTCCAGATTTTTCTAGTTGGTTTCTCACCTAATTCTACTTGTATATCAAATTTCAGCTCCTTAGCGCAACTTTTAATTTTTATGGACGTAACCCCGCCCACTTTTCCAAAGTCAAATTTTTTTGGGTCAGTGATAATTATTCATGTCTAGTTTCGTTACAAACGGATAATAATAGCTAGATAAATAGTATATCTAAATATGCTGAGCCACAGGGCATTAAAATGAAGTTTAAATTGTATGGGCGTGTTACCGCCCATTTTTTTAATAAAAAATTTATAGCCTTGCATTATCGCAGTATGTATGGCGAATTTCAATAAAAAATCATCCACTAAGCGCCTTATATTGGCTTTTTTAATTCTGACTTTATGGGCGTAGCCCCGCCCTCCTGGCTAAACTTTCTGAGATTTCAGAGTTTTTTTATTTCATTTCTCACTTAGACTTAGCTCTCTATCGAATTTCAGCTCAATAGCACAAACTTTAATATTTATGGGCATAGCCCCGCCCTCCTGGTTAAAATTTCCGGGTTTTCAGATTTTTCTGGTTCATTGCTCACCTAGATCTTGTCGTGCACAAAATGTTAGCTCTCTAGCTATAGCGGAAGTGCTTCATCAATTTGATGAGTTTGTCAGTGGTCAGTGAGTATGTCTTAAAATATGAACTTTTTACACCTCTATATCTCCGGAGCCTTTCATTGTAAAACTTTCAAACTTCGCATATGAGGTTATATGAATTTATTCTAATTATGGTCTAAATATCATAATTTTACGATTGCGTAAACAAAGTTATGAGGGGGTAAAAAGAGCTAAATATACACACTGCTTGCATTGGCCAGAACTTGGCCTGGCGCACTACTGTGCGCCTACACACAGCAGAAATACCAAAAAATCCCATTTTTGGGATCTTATGAAATCTTTTTGAGAATTGCCGGGAACTGAAAAGAAAATTATATGTGGTTTTACTTTTTTTGTATTTATTGCATAATTTTCCACCTAAGTGAGAATTTTCAGCCGAAAATATTGATAAATGCGAATTTTACAGCATTCCTTTGTGTAAGACCTGTGTCTTCTAGGAAAACTCATTATATCTTGTAAGCAGATGCAGGTAATTAGAAAAAAAATTAGTAAAAGTTAATTTTTATAGGAAAATTACTACTTATTTATTTTTTTATTATTGCTTGACGCTGTATTAATTGAATATATTGGTGTAATATTCATGAATGTAGTTATGCAGCTACGTCTAATTTTTAAAAATACCTGAGATAATACTCGTAATTATATTTGTACACTAGGGTGACCAAAAAAATTATTTTTGGGTCTTAAGCATAGTTTGAAACCTTATAGGGTCAAGTATTTTTGAGATTTTTTTTCAGATTTTTCGGCAGAGGTTTAGAGGTCGCACAAGTTGAATTTTTGCAAACAATCGAGTTTGCCTGCAATTTTTTGTATTTTCTTCATAACTTTAACCATAAACATAATTTTTTTTAACTTTTGAGTAACTAATTTAAAAGAAAAATGTCAAAGCTTTATTTTTGTCTGCAAAAATTATGGGTTTTCAATGAATTGGTTCTTTTAGGTAGCTTACATTAAAATTTTTCGTAATTTTTCCATAAATTTTGTAAATGACGCTTTATAGCTTTTAAAATTTTTATAAAAATTAAAAAAACTAATGATGTAGGTTAAGAGGTTAATTAGTTTTAAATAATTTAAAACAAAAAATCTCGATTTTCCTCTTACCTTTCCTGAGTTACACCCGTTTTCAGCTTTGTAACCAGTTTAATTTCATACCGAACAAAAAAAATTTAAATTAATCTTTAAAATACACGCTCAGCATACTTAGATATAATATTTATATATGTATTATTATACGTTTGTAACGAAACTTGACACGAATAATAAGCACTGGCTTAAAATATTCTTGAATTTGGAACAGTGGGCAGGGATGCGACTATAAAAATTAAAAGTTGCGCTAATGAGCTGAAATTTGATACACAAGTAGGTGACCAACTAGAAAAATCTGAAAACCCAAAAATCTTTACCAGAATGGGCGGGACCACGCTTATATTGTTTAAAACTGAAAACTTTTAAGAAAAATTTTGTATGAACATTTCTCTTAAAACCCCTTTATAAAGCCTTAATAAGTTATATAAAAAATGCTTCTAATATACAGCTTTTTACTTAAGCCATTTTAGTTAAACCTTGCATATACGTTGCACGTATACAATCTTTTAAACTATCACCTAAAAAAGTGAGCGTGATCACCCCCTTACCTTTTTGTTTTGTGTTTAATTTATTTTGGTCTAGCATATTTTAGAAGAAAATTAGCATGAATTATAAGCGCTGCTCACAACGAAATTGTGAGTTTATCATAAAATTAAAGGTATTATTCGCGCTAGAGAGCTCAAATTTAATACACAAGTAAGTGTAGATGCGTAAGCCAATGGGAAAATCTTAAAACCAAGAAGTTTTATCCGTTCAAACTCGAATTGGTACTAGAGAGCTGAAATTTGCTACTTAAATAAATCAAGATCAGATATCACTAAGGGAACAAGCACTGTATACTCAAAATTAAGTTCAGTTTTATTGAAACTTTTATTACAATAATACTCAATCGGAAAATCCAAAAATTAAAGCACCAGCCACCCTATTGAAACTTTGCATACACATTGGGCACATCCTTTTGATTTATGTACTTCGGATAAGCAGACTTTAATATGTAAATATATTGAGAAAATAGGCGGGTTCGAGCCCACTGAAATTTATGCTGTATTTTACATGTTTCTTTCCAGACGACTCTTACCAAATTGCTTACACACTGGCGACCAGTTGTAATGACACAATAGTGCAGATTATGTAGAAGATTATGTAGAAATTATGACACCTTTACGACTACAAATTTATATAATGCATAGCATATTTCAGCGAAAGGTGTTTTTCTAAACAAGAACTTGGTCAAAATTTATATCTCACTGCTTTTGATGACTGAAATTTTTGATAGGAACTTGGACTTTTTTCACATTTATGTTTTTGTGAGGATAATTGTCACACACAAAATTACAAAAGAATACGTACTTATATACATATGTACATATATACATATGTACATAAATCCATAACCACCCTGTAGCAAATGTCACTAATGAATCAGTGCTGATTCACTAGTGACTTTGTCGCCAGTACTACTGACTGATTATACCCCACCCAAGGCTTTTTGCTATAGACATTTAACATTTGTGTGTCATTGAAAAGCAACTACTGACATTGGAACTATCGATTAGATAGTTCTTTAGGGACCAAATGAAGACATTGGAAACAGATAGCCACTAGTAGATTTTAGTAATTCTAGTATAGACTTTTGATAATAAAATTGCATATTTTGTTAAAATTTTGGTGTTTTATTAATCGCATATATTAAAAATGGGACTTATACATAAAAAAGCATAAAATAACACGAACTAATTCATTCATTCGTTCAGCATATTACCAGTAAGTAGGGATTTTGTTTGTCATTTTTATTAAGTACATATAAGTTAATTAAAAATTTTGTGTTTCGCTGAACTAGTAAAGTCAAACACTTACGAATGAATCTGCAAGTGTGGCAAATCTTTAACTGATGGCACAAAATTTTCCATAATTTGCACTTTCACTTACAATTTTTTAAATTTCACATTTTCTATTTTTAACCTCCGACTAAAAAAGGGTGTAATAAGTTTAGAGTGTGTTTGTGTATCTGTGTGTCTGTACGAGTCCACGTGCATACCAAACGGCTGGCCCGATTTTGATTTATTTTTTCCTGTTTGAAAGGTTACTTGATCGAGAGTGTTCTTAGCTATGTTTGAAAAAATCGGTCCAGCCGCTTAGAAGATATCGCATCTTTTCTAGATATGTTCGGGGGTTTATAAAATTTTTAATTTTTGTTATTATACAATATGGATTCATATTATATTTTTTTTTTTGCAAATTTTTTTTGTGAATTTTTTTAATTCTTGTTATATAGATTTATATTCACCTTTTAATTTGATTTCTTAAACTAATTTTTATTAACACTTAAATTTTGCTTCAAGTCACTTTAATTTTCAACAAACCAATAAAACAAGAAAAAGAATAGTTGTATGTATCTGAAATAATGTTTTCTACACATTAATAATAATACTAATAGACGCTACGTTGACAATGTCACCAAAATAGTCGACAAAAGTGGTGACACTTAAGCCCACGTTTCCTTCAGGTCAATAAAACAAAAAATTAAAATCATATACGTACATACATATATACATACAAAAATGTACTCTAATATATCTACATATGTATATAGAGTTTTATTTATGTAAAATATTAATTAAAAAAAGTAGTTTGAATTTAAGTAATAGTTTGCTTTTAAATAATAGTACAAACGAACTGGCGCGCCACGTCTTCACAGTGTGATGATTATACCAAGACTGACTCTCAAACATCAAGCGCTCGTCTCATCGAATTTTCCCACATCTCGGCCGACCTGACAAGGATTCGCCTCGAATTCATCATTGTTGGGGATACACCACGGCTTCATATATTCTGCGCATGTTGTAGTGTTTCTAGGACCTTCCGTTTCTGAGGCACGAACGACGTTGTATGTATCGTTTGCCTTCTGGGTTAAAACCTCATAGGGGCCTAAGTACTTGGATTTTAGCTTTAGACCCGGGCCAAATTGGGTTCTTTTAATCGCAACCAAGTCTCCTACGTTGTATTTATTGGCTCTTTTGCGGCGTAGATTATACGATTTCCTGTTTTCGGCCTGTAACTTGGCTATTTGACCTTTAGCATTCTGCCTTATTTGTTCCCTATCTTCACTTTATTTTAACACTTTGACAATATTTTAGTTCATTTATCCTGGACGAGCCCCCAAATATATAGAGTTTTATTTATGTAAAATATTAATTAACAAAAGTAGTTTGAATTTAAGTAATAGTTTGCTTTTAAATAATAGTACAAACGAACTGCCGCGCCACGTCTTCACAGTGTGATGATTATACCAAGACTGACTCTCAAACATCAAGCGCTCGTCTCATCGAATTTTCCCACATCTCGGCCGACCTGACAAGGATTCGCCTCGAATTCATCATTGTTGGGGATACACCACGGCTTCATATATTCTGCGCATGTTGTAGTGTTACTGGGACCTTCCGTTTCTGAGGCACGAACGACGTTGTATGTATCGTTTGCCTTCTGGGTTAAAACCTCATAGGGGCCTAAGTACTTGGATTTTAGCTTTAGACCCGGGCCAAATTGGGTCCTTTTAATCGCAACCAAGTCTCCTACGTTGTATTTATTGGCTCTTTTGCGGCGTAGATTATACGATTTCCTGTCTTCGGCCTGTAACTTGGCTATTTGACCTTTAGCATTCTGCCTTATTTGTTCCCTATCTTCACTTTATTTTAACACTTTGACAATATTTTAGTTCATTTATCCTGGACGAGCCCCCAAATATATAGAGTTTTATTTACGTAAAATATTAATTAAAAAAAGTAGTTTGAATTTAAGTAATAGTTTGCTTTTAAATAATAGTACAAACGAACTGGCGCGCCACGTCTTCACAGTGTGATGATTATACCAAGACTAACTCTCAAACATCAAGCGCTCGTCTCATCGAATTTTCCCACATGTATATATTCAAACTTTAATAATATACATACATACACTGCGCGTCATCAGGTTAGCGCTTCTCTTTTACTCATTTGTTTTCGCTTTTTTCTCTTCTCCTATTGCACGCAAATTCATAATTTTTGTTTTAATTTTGCAATTATTTTGTCCAATTTCTCAAACCAAAAACTAAAGCTCGATAGAAGAACGGTTATAATATATTAATTGCTATTTTGTTTTATTTTGGACGAACATTTTGCGTCATTAGATTAGCATTTTTATTTATCTCGTTTCTTTTGGCAACCACGGTTATCAAATTTTTTGTGTAGTCTAAACTAGTATTTGTCTTTAAATCAACGCGTAAAATGTGAAAGAGAGCTGTTTTATCTTTGGAAGAAAGAGCAAAGATTGAAGCCTTTTATGATTCTCGACTATCCTTCCATAAAATTGCTGCAAAAATTGGAAGACACAGAAAAACGATTGCAAATTTTCTTAAAAACAAGGAAAACTATGGGAAAAAATTCATAGACAAGCGAACTATACTGAAGCAAGCATCAAATTCACATGACTTGTCCACCAAAATCAGAGAAAAAACGGGTGTTAATGCTAGCTTGTCAACGGTTCAAAGAGATTTTAGGAAAGCTGCCTACTTATAGCGGAAAAAACTTAAAAAAAACACCACTTAATATGCTTAGCAAGGAAATGCGCTTGAATTTTTCTCGAAGGCACTTGACGTGGTCTACTCAGTGGCATTACGTTGCCTTTTCAGAAGAAAAGAAATTTAATTTAGAAGGGCCCGATAGGTATAATTATTATTTTCATGACCTTCGTAAGGAGGAACATTACTTGGACCACCTGCACAGCCAGGTTGGGAGTGTGATGGTGTGGGTAGCAATATCCTACTACGGCACATGTGAGCTGCAGTTTTTAACATCGCGTATGAAGGCGGATAACTACATCAGCGTTTTGTAAACGGCTCTTCCCCAATTTCAAAATTTATGTGAAAATGTAAAGTGGCATTTCCAGCACGATAATGCTCCAATTCACACTGCCCGATCCGTGAAATCGTGGGTTCAGAGCCAAAAAGTTAACCTCCTTGAATGGTCACCATACTTCTCCGACCTAAATATCATCGAGAACGTCTGAGGATGGTTAGCTAGAAAAGTGTATGAGTCCGGAAAACAATATAGAACAAAAACCGAATTGATAGAAGGCATCAAACACGCTTGGTCCACCAATTCGTTGAATTACATTGAACAACTATACAATTCAATTCCTAATCGAATTTTTTAAGTGATTTCAAACAAAGGCGGAATTACACATTACTAGTGATCTTTAAAACTGTTTGAAATATAATAAATAAGTAATTAAAAACCATATAGTTGCTAAAAAATACTAATTAAAATGAAATTATGACTGTAAGGCTATAGATTGCTTGGTTCAGACAATATTAAAATTAACTATTATGGAAAGAGGGACACTAACCTGATGACGCGCAGTGTACATATATTTTTATATAATTTAAGTTCTAAAGTTCAATAAACTCCAATAAAGTACATAAATTAAAGCACATTACATATTTACAAAAATATAACTACTGCACAATTACAACATCAATAATACCAACCAACTTAACACACGTCGTAGCACTTCCTGCTGAAAAGAAAAAAAAACACAAGAGATTTTTTTAAACTCTTGTAAATGTTTGTACATTATACCCAGCAAACAAGGTAAGTCTGTATCTTTACAACTTAAGGTAGAATTAATAAAATCGTATCGTGATGTTGTGTGTCAGCTGACAAAAACCGTACCATATACAATGCATGTTACTAGTTATAAAATATGTGGTGGTAGCACTGCTGACGTAGGAATCTGCAGAAAACAGATTTTTCTGTAGCGAATGTCAAAAACGCCGCATTTAATGCCAGACAAAAAAAATGTGCTGTGCAAACTGTTACATTTTCTATAAATTGTGCACAAAGTTGAACGATACGGCAAGCTGTAAAGTAGAATGATACGATTTTACTAATTCTACCTTTACACACATAATTTTCTTAATTTCAAATATTACAAGAGAAATTATCTCTTTATTTCAAAGGCAATCAATAAAATATAACTTAAAATTATTGGTAACTACATATACCCATAAGAGCAAGTAAGGTTATATTAAAAAACTTATATTTTTATTGCCTTTACTTTGTGTAGTACACACAAATACTTGTGAAATACCCAGTGGGAATTTTGTCTGCTGCCACAAATTTATTTAAAAAGAAGTGAAAATCTTTAATTTTAGTAACTCCTTTATTACCCAAAACCTTTACACACACAAGTTTCATTAATCAAAAACCCAACATGTCTACACTGAAAGCATTGGCTGCCGATTTAATACGGTACATTGAGATCGATTTAGATGCGTTAAAAGGATTATTAAAACTTCCAAGATAATTACCAATTGTAATCCGCCCTTCAATTCCAGAAACGGGAATTGGAGACTTTGTGGTCAGATATTTGCAAAAATAAAAACAAATTAGGGAATCTCTTGATTTAAGTGAGTCAGCAAAAGATAGTACGATAAATGTCCCCGAAATAACAAAACAGATTAGAGCAGCGAAACAATTCAATAGAAGTATAATAAAAATTGAAGAATCTATTGATACCCTTACTCGAATTAATGAAAACCGACTGCAAGAAACGCGACCCTTTTTACTCAATGGCACAATAACGCAACCCACTGACTCTACAGTAACATTTAATGTAGGGATTGCCGTTCGGTTTTAACCGAAACCACGGTTTTTACCCCATAAAAACCGAAACCGACAAAAAAAGCGTCGGTTTTGAAGTTTTACTTTAACATTATTATCTTGTTTAAAAATACAGCAAATGTACTTTACATTGAAGACTTTTATATATTACTAAACATTCTGTAACAATAAAAGGTAAGAAAATTTTAAAATTTTAAGAAAATTTAACAATTTTTTGCAGGAAGAATTGTAATCTGTTATCAAAAAATCTCTAGCAGATATAAAGCAAGAAGACGACAATTTTAACGTTCTTCGACAAGAATTTGTACTTTATAAAAAAAAACGAACAACAAAACAACCAATATATTGATTCACAAGGCAATAACACAATAAAACCCTCTTCAAATGAAAGCGAAAGAGTGTTTTCTGTCGCTGGTAACCTCTGCACAAAATTAAGATTTCGTTCAAACGACTCTCCATTGAGCAGTTTAACGTTTATGAAATTTTATAACTTGAATAATTAAATATAAATCTTTTATTCTTAAGGTTTTTATACACATACTCACTACTAAATGTACCTTTTCTAATATAAGTACTTGAATTGAATACAAACCAGAGAAACTCTATCAATCCTATAGTAAAAATTTTTTCCCTCGGAAAATGTTTCCCAGTAATATTTTCCCTTTTTTTGGTTCCCCTTATCATGAATAATCTGCCTTATCATGGTTGGCCTATTACAAATACGACTACGACTCTTTGGCAATAGATTAAAGAAAAACTCTTCTTCCATCTATTACCAAACAGTTGTACTCGTATTTGAAATACGCCAACCACGATAAGGCAAAATATTTTTCACGTGAATTTTTTCACTTTTCCTTTATTTTTGCAGGCGAACTGAATTATTACATCGAACAATTTCGATATTTTTCTTCGAATTATATATTAAAAGTTAAAACTATTCATGCTTAATGCTTACGATTGTTAACAATAATTCCCCACAACAATTTTGATCATAGAGTATGAATATCTTTGGTTCACAAACAGTAAATTTTATGGTAGTGCACCACGGTGGTATATTATAGAAAAAATAGCTAAATCAACAGAAGCGCCGCCATGAGTAGAACTTTAAATTAAATAAACTTCATTTATAACCCAAAATTTTTGTGACTTTTTTATTAAACTTAAATTTTTCCGATTTTCAATTAATTTTTAATTGAATTTAACAATCACGTGGACTGATAGCGGAAAAAAATTTCACATTAAGAAAAATTCCATTTGTTTTTCACGATAGGGATGATTATTTTTAAATCATCACTTGTCTTTCTAGCATACATACCTATTTATATACATGCAGATTTTTAAAACCGAAACCGAACCGAAACCGACCGGTTTTAGTGGCTTAAAACCGGAAACCACGGTTTTCTAATTTCCACCCTAATTTAATGTACCGCTATGCGACATGCCAATGTTTAGTGGCGATTTTAAAACATGGGCCTCATTCCGAGATCTCGTTTAAGTGGAGTTGAGAGACTTTTCCACCTGAAACAAAAAACTAGGGACGAAGCCAAGGAAATTGAAGACAATGCACCCTTCACAAATGATGGTTTTGTTTTTGCATGGAATCATCTAGTTTCCCAATACGAAATTAATAGAATGCAAATTAATGCCCAATTAAAATCATTATTTAATTTACCCACTGTGAGTACCATGTTCACTATATCAATAAAAAAGCTCCAAAGAAAAATAATTTGCTGTATTTCGAATTTAAGTTCATTGGATATAGAGACAGATAATTGGGATCCTATTTTTGTGTATCTATGTTCAACAAAACTACCCGGAGAAGTTCGTATACAGTTTGAAAAAACACTTTCTGATTGTTCAGAAATGCCATCATGGACTGATCTCGATTTGTTTTTGACAAATACTTATAAGGAGCAAACATCAGTAACTGATCACCAAAATATCCACCCAAAAGCCAAGCAGTTCCAGGAAAATACGAATCTGTTTGACAGAAGACGCAAAACTTTTCATAACGGAACCCATTCTCAAAAACAAACACACCCCAGAATTAAACCCCATAAGAAATTCTCAAACCCAACCCAAAATAACAAAAATCACACAAAACATACAAATAATACAAATTCACAGAATAAACCCGATGGATAAATTTTCAAACTTTGTAAAAATAATCACACCCTAAGAGAATGCTCCATATTCCCCTCATTAGGAATAAATAAAAGGATTAAATTTGTAAAAAAGAATGGAAAATATTATAATTGTTTAGCCATTGCCCATATAATCAAGGATTGCCATAGCACTTTTACATGCAGATATTGCGGTGGAAAATACAATACCCTTTATATAAACCCAATTTAAACATAAACCCACAAATTGATGGCTATAAACCATCAACATCACGAAATACAGCACAATATTTTACGACACATGCCCGTTCAAGCAAACCCACGTTAGACGACAGAACAAAATTGCTAGGAACAGCAGTTCTAAATGTTGAGCTTCAAGGAGAAAAATTCCCAACTAGAGCCCTAATTGACCCAGCTTCAGATTTTTCGTTTATTTTATGTCATGTAATGTCACGGTCCAACACTGAAAATAATTTCAAATTGAATATCCAAGCGATTGTTGTTTAAACCATCACAAAAATTTATCCACCCAACACTTAAACCAAACACACATAAAATAATTAGAGGATATTCAATTAGCTGACCAGAAAGTCTATGAAAGCAGACCCATAGGTTTCATAACTGGCAGCGATTTCTACCCATAGATTTTAAAATCAGGAGGCTTATTCTGAATTGCGATGCGAAAATCAATGTGATGCTCAAATAAATGCGATGCGAAAGAAAATTGGTATTCTGTTAGACTTTCGCAATTTTTTTAAGACATGTTTATTTATTTATTGTATCTTCAAATATGAACTAACAATAAGTACTCAAATCTTTATCCAAAGTATAATTATTAGTCCCAACCCATGTCGGACATAAACTAAGTGATAGTTATTAATAATACATAAGTAGTGATAAGCACAAAAAAAAATATCTTCAAGCAGCTGCATCTAGAGTGTTGTTTATTAGTGCCCTTGTATCTTTCTTTTTTAAGCGGATGTGTCCAGTAAAGTTCAAAATATTACGAGCAAGCGGATTAGGATGTGACTCGAGTTTTGTTAGGTATTTGCCTGCGTATTTTTCAATTTCTTCAGTCACTAGTGGCATATTTAATAGTGTTGTCAATTATTCGTCTTTTATATTTGTTCGAATAAAATTTCGTGGTTTTTTTCTTGTTCGAATAGACGAATAATTTTGAACTTTTGTTCGAATATTCGAACGAACAAAGAATAAAAAAATATATTCGAATAATCTTAAAAAAGTTTGCAAAAAACGACACGTATGTGTATTAGCTTAATTTTTTTTTATTAACAAACGAAAAATTATTCATCACACACGAAAAACATATGATTTCAATAACACATTTAGAAATATTAATAACAAAACTTAAAAATTTTAAGAACCTTTGCCGCAGTTGACGTTGTAGTATAAGTTAAGAACTCTGTGTTCCACTAATACTATTGAAGTAGCAGAATCGCAAAAAAGAAGAGAGTAAATTAATATATGTTAGTGTTTAGTGTTAGTATAAATTAGAAGATACGATCATGTCACCTTTCAAACGAAAACAAAGCAAATTAAAATCGGTCAAGTCGTTCGGGAGCTACGGCGTCAAACACACGCAGACCTAACAGAATATATCTAAAAACGAAGTGATACTTTCTAAGCGGTTGGACCGATTTTCTTCAAACATAGCTAAGAACACTTTCGTGTGGAGTCGTAAAAACAAACAGATACACAGACACATACTACAAACTTATAAATTTTTTTCTCTTTTTGTGACGTATTTTAAAAAGTTGGTATTTAATGCTTTTTTGATGTCGTTCCATAATTCGATTTTTAAGGCTTTTTATTAAAGAAAATCAGTTTTTTTTTCTAATGTCTTTATCAGAAACTATAAGACACCTTCTAATTCCATGAAAGAAGCATTACCTTTTCCCAGAAAGAAAAAAGATGAGTTTAGCGAAGATATATATGTTTATATGTGTACATACAAACAAGCTTACACAAGTATTTATAAAATGTAGTAATTTGATTACTTAATATCATATTGTTAACAAATTAAAAAGTAATGAAATGTAAAATACTTTTTATATAAAGTAGTTAAGGAAATTGTTCGAATATGATTCCTTCGAACAAAAATGATAAAAAGTTGTTAGAATATTCGAACAATTTTTGTTCGAATGACAACACTAATATTTAAATCACGTTGTGTATTTGAATTTTTGATGTACCATGGAGCCGACGTTATCAAGCGTAAAACTTTGTTTTGCCTTCGTTGGATTTTCTCAACATTTGAAGCTGAAGCAGTGCCCCATAGCTGAATTTCGTAACACCTTATTGGCTTTAAAAGCGACTGTATATTAAAAGTTTGCAGTCTAGGCTGAATGTTGAATTTCTACAAATCAGCCAATGTACCTGAGTTAATTTAAGTTTCATTTTCATAGCTTAGAATCAATGTGGTGTTTCCATGTAAAACGTCGATCAAAGTGTATACCAAGATATTTCACATGTGAATGTTGAGGAACAACTTGATTGTTAATACGAATGGGGGAACAAGTATCTCTTCGTAAGGTACATTTACCTTAATTCTCCATAAGTTTAACCATAGCTTCATCTGGCTAGTGTGTTCCTGGAGTCTGCGGGATGCCTCATCAGGGTTTTCGTGAATACTAAGGCAGGCTGTATTGTCGGCAAATGTGGAAGTATGAATACTACTGCTCACAGGCATAACACAAGTATAAATCAAATATAAAACTGGCCCCAGCATATTCCCCTGTGGCACACCGTATGAAATAGTTGCAGTCATACTCGTAAAATCTCCTTCCACGACAGTGAACTTACGGGAAATAATGTAACTTTCCAAAAGATTTAAAATGTTTATTGGTAAGTCTTCAATTTTGAAATTAGGACTTCATGCCACACTTTATCAAATGCCTGAGAAATGTCAATAAACAGAGTAGAACAATACTTTTTTTCTTCAAAAGGTCTTCTTATAAACTGAACTAATCTATGAGTTTGTTCAATGTTACTATGCTGACTTCTAAAACTAAATTTATAGTCTGGTATGCACCCACTACTAATTAGAATTGGGGTCAATTTTGTTTTGAGCAGTTGTCCGAAAAGCTTTGACATTGTTGATAGTAGACTTATTGGCCTATATGACTCAGCCTTGGTTTGATCTTTGCCCGGCTTTGGAATCATTTTAACATCGGCAAGCTTCCAGCTGTGCGGATAATACTCCAGTCGCAAAATGGCATTAAAAATGAATAACAGGATTCTCATTGCAACACGAGGCAACTTCAACAGTATCTGGTTATTAATTCCATCAATACCCGGAGCTTTCTTCGGGTTGAGTTCAGCAAGTAATTTTTGTAAATCACGCGTCTTAAACTTTATGTGTTGAGGGGGTAGAGCGACTACACTCGGCAAATCAGCAACACCAGTACATATGTTTGGCGTAAAAATGGATTTTAAGTGCTCAGCAAATATGTTACCTTTTTCAGTATCGCTTCTTGCCCAACCTCTGGTAGATGTGCGTAGAGGTGGTTTAAACTCAACGGGTGTTTTAAGCTTTCTAGCAGCGCGCCACAAAGAGTAATTAGATGCTGGTGTGACATCAAGACCATCCAGATATTTTTAAAGAGATGCAGTTGTTTCAGATGCAACCAACTCTTGGAGTCGTTTAGTGCACTCTTTAAACCTGATTTTATGTTGAGGTGATCTGTGCTGATGCCATTCCCTTCTAGCTCTTCTTTTTTCACGTACGAGACGTTCAATGTCTGTAGAATAAATTCTTTTAAAACCAGTCTGCGGATGGGAAGTAGTGGCATGTTCAGCAGCCTGTTTAATATTTTTGTTAAGATTGGCAATGCTAGATTCAATATCATTGGGTATTCCTAGCTTAACATTTTCCGTGCAATGACTACTGAGATATTTTTGAACCCCAGTCAGGTAAGTTACTTCTTAATGGGCTACAAATTGTAATGATCGTCGGAGAGTGATCGGACGAGAGATCAAGAGAAGCTTGAACTTGAATTAAATCCCTCGAGATATTTCTTACGACGCCAAAATCTATAAAGTCCGGATTTTTTTGTATGTCAGTAGGCCAATAAGTGAGTTCCCCACTCGGAATGACATTTAAGCCCATTTTCGAAATTGTGTTGAACAATGCTCGACCTCTGGGTGTAATAAGACGCCAACCCCAGTACGTATGTTTTGCATTGTAGTCGCCAGCTGCTACAAAACGAGGTCCAAGAGATTTGTAGAATTTCTCGTATTGATCCTCAGTGATTGAAAATCTGGGAGGGGAGTAAATTGAAGATATCACGAAATTTGTACAAAAATCTTCAATGCAGATATTTGTTGCTTGTAGATGTTCTTCACAAATGTTGTCAATAATATAGTGCTTGAGTCTTGACTTTATTAGGATTGCTGATCCACCGCATGCTGTTCCTCTATGGTCCTTTGTATCATATACAGTGTAGCCATTCATTATAAAAAGGCTTCTCGAAGTCAAATGAGTCTCAGAGACTAGCATTACATAAATATTTTTTTCCGTGGGGAAGTGCTCAAGTTCGTTTTTATGTTGGCGAATGCCGTTTGCATTCCAGAAACATATTTTTAAAGTATTTTAAGGCTTGTAAATTAATGCTTGAAGCAGTGTATTCTGCATTCGTAGCATTTCTTTCATCATGCTAGTCGTATGTATTTGTTGTAAAATTATTTATAGTTTGCACCAGATTATCAATAGTAGCTTCAAGGCGATTGAAGTTAAAGCTTGAATTTGTATTTGTTGAATTATTTGCCGGTGAAACATTTTGTGTGGGAATAGAACTAGCCTTAGCAGCATCTACATGCGATACACGGGAAGTAACTGGCTGGCTCATTTGCGCAGAAGTGGCAGAGGAAGCGTTTGCTATTTGAACTGGAACAAATATAGGTTTTTGCAGCCTGCTTGACGAAAGAGTACACAGGACAACCTCTGTAGTTAGCGGTGTGGTTACCTCCACAATTACTGCATTTTTTTTCTGCCTGATCTTTTGGTTTAGTACAACTAGCAGTACCGTGAAATTCACCGCAGATAACACAAATTGTAGGTAATTTGCAGTAAGTTTTTGTGTGACCATATTCTTGGCAATTATGGCACTGTACGCGACCTGATCGTTTATGTGGCTCTTCGACTATGATTTTTCGATATAAGAGGTATTTTAGGTTATAAATTGGATGTGTCTTATTTTTTTTTTAACTTTATATCATTCGGCTCCAGTTCAACACGAAATAGAGGCTGGGGATTTTCTCCCTATTGATTATATTAGTAACATTTTTTACCTTAAATCCTTGTATGATGAGTGCATCTTTTAAGTCTTCGGGATTAACATAAGAATCAATGCCCTTCAATACGATTTGCATACCTTTAGCACTCTTTTTTTCGAATTCTGTTACTATTTTGCGGAAATCGTTTTCTTTGTATATTTGAATTTTAGTTTCGTCAATGTTACCACGTGTCATTGGAATAACGTGAAATGCGTTCTCACCAAAGGGAGTTAGAATTTTTTTCTCTCAAATATATTGGTGCTAGTTTGGAGGTTTTTGTCCAAGATACAGCGGGTTGGTCATTATTAGCCTGCAATACTGAAAAACGATTACTACGATTAATTGATGCAGCGTCTTTATCCCGGGATATCTTGGGAAGCGATGAGATTTTTGAAGAATTTGGGCTTCGCCCACGCTTTACAACTGTAATATATCTGTCCATTCCGACTTGAACTTTAGATTATTGACTACTGTTATCTAAAGTGATAACTTGATTAAGTGATGAACACGAGCCAGAACCGGATAACATCGCTGACTTAAATGAAGAACTACCAGGCAACTCAAATGTTAACAAATCACTAGTTGGCATTGGGCAAAGCGAAGTTGATCGCTGACGAAAAATTGGATTTACCGCTAAAAAAAATATCATCAGATTTTTTTATTTTTATTGATTTCATTAGGAGTTTCAGAACTCACAGTAAAATAAGCATTTCTGCCGTTAGAACTCACTTCAAAATTTTTTGTATTTGAGGTACTTATATAGAGAATTCCTCAAGGGCACCTTATTTGTTTTTTTTTTTGTTTTTGTTATTTCTACTATGTTAAAATATTAGCAAGGCAATAAAGCTTATTTATTAAAGTCAATATGTACCTATTACGAATAATATGTACTACGAATATTTTTGTATAATGTTTTGTTTGTTTAGTAAGTATGTAAGAAAAATTGCGCTAATCGACTATTCACTAAGAAGGTACAACGAGAACTGACATTCGCATTCGCAATTTATTTCAAATAAAGGCAACGCTGCTCAATCAAACGTCAGTGTCAACAAATCTCAAATTAAAAATAAATAAATTGTTTGTGTTTGGCTGTGAAAATTGTTTATTAAATTTATTTAGGAAATTCTGTAAAAAAAAATATTAAAAATGGATTCTGTGGCACTGTGGTTCGACGACAAAGAGGGGCATGAGCAATATGAAAGGATACAGAGAAGATTTCTCAGAAGCAAATCAGATATTCTAAGCTTGAATGAAAAAATGTAATTTATGTTGATGCTTGCGAAAAATAAACGTTTACTTATGCAAAATATTTCTTTTTTCAGCTTTATAAAAGAATTTTGATTAAATAAAGAAGCATTTGTATATGTCTTAAATAATATTTGCTCGGAATGCAATACTACGAAATCAAGTGCAATTTCGCCAATTATCAAATTAGCGGCTGCGTTAAAATTTCTTGGTCAAGGTGGCTACTAACACCAAATTGGTCAAGATCATTTCCTCGGAATATCTCAGCCAGCTTTGTCGCGATGTTTGGCAGAAGTGTGCATAGCAATTGAAAAGATTCTATGTCTTAAGCATATTCAATTTAAAATGTCCGAAGACGAAAAGAAAGAAGCAAAATCTTTTTTTTTATAGAAAAAGTAATATTCCTGGTCTGATTGGAATAGTAGATGGTACACACATTTAGATGATACGACCCAGTGAAAATGAACATTTATATTTTAATAGGAAGCTTAAGCATAGCATGAATGCTATGGTAGTAAGTTATCTTTTGTTTTTTAAAGATAACGTTTTTAATAATGGTTAATTTCAGATATGTGATCATTAAATGATAATTAGAGCTGTCGATTGTAGGTCTGGAGGGGCAAGTCACGATTACTATGTGTGGCATCTCTCCAATGAAAGACAAATACAAAAAACAAAGTTCGACAGCGGAATGAACGGAACTTGGATCCTTGGTAAGTATTTTTTTTCTTTTTATTGTAATACTTTTACAATTTGACAACTATTTAGGCGACTCCAGCTATCGATTAGAAACATGGATCTTAACGCCATATCGAAACGCTGCAGAGGCTTCTGCTGAAGCACTTTTCAATGAAAAGTTCAGCAAAGTCAGATCATTAATTGAAAGAGTGTTTGGTGTAATGACTTACACCAAAAGTGCTGCAATAATATATTGACTTAGGTCATATGAAACCCGTAACGTGTAACTCTAAAACAACTTTAAACAAACAGTATTAGTTACCCCACCTAATAGCTTAAAAAAATTTTAAAAATAATGTTATGTAGATGAAGTTTTTGCTGGAGGTCATACAATTGAAGAAGCTTAAAGTGCTCAAACACATTTGATCCCAGCTCTTGACTCTACTGGATTTCCCTTGAGCAAATGGACTCCTAACACTAAAGAACTATTAAACAGCTTACCGTAAGAACACTTGCTTGATGTTGGCTTACTCACACTACCCTATTCAAATAACGCCAAAACATTAATCATAAGATGGAATGCCAAGGAAGATGCCTTCTTCAAACCGAACTGGTTGGCTAGCGCCTATTGTCATTTCTGCCAAGATTATTATGCAGCAAATATGGCAAGACAATACAGCATGGGATAAATGTCTTATACCACTCACCTTAATTAAATGGCACAAGTTTTTGCAGTTCTATGACAATATTGATCAAATTCGTATTCCGCGATGGATTAATTTTTCACCTTCAGCAAAAATCGAGTTTCATGGCTTTTTAGATGCTTCCGAAAAAACCTACTCAGCAGTTACTTGTACCGTAACCCTACTTCTCGCTAAAACGAGAGTTGCACCAACTGGGTGCTCGCTTCCAAAATTAGAACTTTGTGGTGCTTCCAAATCTCGCTTCCAAAATTAGAACTTTGTGGTGCTGTGTTGTTAGCTAATATTACCCACAATGTAATAACCCAACTAAACCTATCGTTACATCAAATATATTTTTGGACAACTCATGGAACACTTTTGTTGCAAATAGAGTATCTACAATTTTGGAAACTGTACGCGTGGACACCTGCAACCATGTTGCCTCGCATGAGAACTCCGCTGATGTTGCTAGCCGAGGATGTAATGCAGAAGAATTAAAAAAAGTCATGTTGTGGTGGAATGGACCACTATGGCTGAAAGAAACACAGTCAAAATGGCCAACAACACACAAACGCTTTGAAACTTAAGCTGAAGCTAAAATTAGTCAATCATTTTCGACTATAGTTAAAATACACCCACCCATTGAAAATCAAACCGATTCAAACCCAGACATATTATTACGATTTTCAAAATTGTAAAAGGCTCTAAGAGTAATGTCATACGTTTACTGATTCTGTGATCAAACATCACACACTCGAAGCCAATCAATTCGAAATGAGAATACCATTCGCGATAAAATTAAATATCAATCCAGTAAAGCAAGAATTTATTTGCCCACCCAAGCATTTAATTTGATGCTATAGAGATAAAATCAACACAAGATAGACTCATTATTTTATGTCAGCTTAAACATTTTGAAGAAGAATATAATTGTCTAAAAAGGAAGCACCCGATTGCAAAAACGAGTAACTTACTGACTCAAATACCATTTTTAGACTCTGCTAATATTACGCGCGCAAACGGTCGACTAGTCAACTCCAATAGTTTGTCGTATTCAGAAAGACACCCAATTTTAATAGCATACGAAAGTCAATTTGCAAAATTGTTAACTTTACATGTACATTTAATTACTCTACATGGAGGAACTCAACTCAGGTTAAGGATACTCAGATCTGGCTATTATATTCCGAAACTTCAGAATCTCATTATTTCAACAATTCACAAATCTGTATCGTACATAAAAAAAAAGAATCGACAAGCTACCCAATTTATGGCATCTTTGCCACCCGAACGTACCCAAATAACCCGCCCATTTTATAATACAGGAGTTGATTTTGCCAGGCAGTTTGATATCAAATTGTATAATGCAGTAATTGTAAAATAACAAAAAGATATGTATGCGTTTTTGTTTTGTTTTGCAACAAAAAAAAATTCACTTAGAACCGACATCTGACCTGTCAACTCAAACCTTTATGGCAGCATTCGCCCGACTTTTTTCGAGGCGGGGATGCCCTGTCGCCATTTACTCTGACAACGGAACAAATTTCTTTGGAGCTAGTCATTTGCTGAAAAAAAAACGACAGGAATTCCTTAAACAAGTAAAAGGATCAGTCATTGCAACTTATAGCTTACAGAATTTGACGTGACACTTTATTCCCCCAGGAGCCCACACATGGCTGGCTTATGAGAAGCAGGTTGAATACTATAAAATATACTTTTGAATAACTAGCAACACTTCTTGCTAGAATTGAAGGATGCCTCAACTCAAGACCCTTAAGCCTGTCAAGTAACAACCCTCAAGATTTGAATGCTTTAAACCCCAGGTCATTTTTTAATTGGTTCACCCATATTATCACCCGCAGAACCCGATTGTTACAATGAAAATCTTTCGGTGGCAAAAGTTAAAGATTCAACATCAAAATTTTTGCAGACGATGGAAAAACGAATATCTTAAAGAACTGCATAAACGATACAAGTGGAAATATTCTAAGCGACAAGTTACAATTGATGACATTGTTGTTATAAGACAGGACAACTTACACTTTAACGAATGGTTACTTGGACGTGTAATTAATACTTACCCTGGAACATATGGACACAATAGAGTTGTTGACTTGCGCACATCAACTCGAACTTTAAAACGTCCAGTAACTAAAATTGTATTCTTACCCACTAATAAGAGTAACATATTCGTTTGAAATCCTAACTCATTAGAATACTTATCTCAACACTAAATTTAATACAGCTACACTAACCCGACTTTAATACATAATCAAATAATACATGATAAAATTTTTCTCATAAATCAACTTGTTTATTTGATATTATTTGTTCAGTATAACCCTTTAGTGCTGATATAAGGATCTAACCCTTATGTATCAAACTCATCCTCATTCATTCGTAATCTTTGATTGATAGATTTCATAATTTTCTTATAGATCATGGCACCCAATAACAAAAGTGGAAAGCATAACCATGCAGGCAACAATCAACGCTAATCAAAAAATCGTCACCGATCTAGACGCTTCTATACGTTATTTTGGTTGCGGTATTTGCCAAGCAGATCATCGATTAACGAGTTGCAACAAGTTCGTCAAACTAAACTTGTCTCAAAAACATAAAACTGCAGTGAAGCTGCATTATTGTATCAATTGTCTAGCCAGAAATAATCTTATAAACAACAGCTATTCAAGGACAGGCTGTTGCCACATAAGTATTTTTGATCGGGTGCAATCAAGTTAATAATAAGTGTTTTTATGGGAGTTGTTACAATTTAAGTTTAAAATTTTTAACGCAGTAATAATCCCAAAATATTTTTTTATTAAGATACATTGAAATTGATTATTGACGGGTTTAGCTGGATTTTATGTGCATTTCACTGTTTCTAATGCATATCATCAGGAAACCTTTACTCGAAAGTTTCTTAGAACAACCAGAGTTATTATGTTATAAACTTTCATTTAAACAAATGAGTGGCTCAAAAAATAACAAAGTTGAAACTCAATAATCAACATGCTTTTTATTTTCTTACTTTACTACATTGGCTGACTTTTTCAGTTCTAATTGTAGTTGTAAAAGTATGAAGAAAATAAATGTAATCACTAGTTATTACATATTCATAATACAGTAGTTTCCGCTTAATTGCTCCCCGCTTAAATCATTTACCCGGTTAATTTCTTATTGCATATAAAAATATCCGTCTGTACATGAGGTCTGTTTAGTTGCGTTACCCTTTTAATTGACTCTTAAATAAAAGCCCTTTTTCGATATCTAAGAAACCGACAAAAGATGTGCCAACTGTTAAAATCATATATTTTTATTTAATTTTTTCATTGCATATGCGTTAACTACTTAACTACTTGCAGTCGGTGCCAAGAAGGTTGTTAAATAAACGTAGAAACAAATTTCTAGGTTGTCAAATAATAAGCTAGATTCTTTCTTTTTGGCACCACCTGCAAATATAGGGTGGTTAAATTTTAAGGGCCAATGTTGAATGTGAACCACACCTAAACGTCAAGTTTTTTTCTGCATTTCATTTGACATTTCTCAATTTCAGACTAACTCAATTTGAACCATGGAAAGATACACAATCGAGCAGCACATTAAAGTTATTCAGGCTTATTATGAAAATGTGCGTTCAAATCAAAATTCATATCGAAGGAAATCATATTCAGTGATGAGGTATATTTCACTTCAGTGAATTCGTCAATAAGCAGAGTTGAGGCATTTGGGTGAATGATAATTCAAGAGTGACTGTTTGGTGAGGTTTATGGGCTGGCGGCATCGTTGGGCCGTATTTTTTCCAAAATGAGGCCGGTCAGGCAGTTACTGTGAATGTCGATAAGCCACCAACAATTCAATAGCTAAAGGATGAGATAATTCGGCTCGTTAACGGTACAGAACCTCAATTATGCCTCAGCGTTATCGAAAATTCGGACCATCGGATAAAGGTGTACCGCCGTGGTCGCGGCGGCCATTTGGACGATATTTTGTTCCATACATAATTGAACCATACCATATTATCATAATAAAAATAAATGACAATAATTTCCTAAATTATTTGTTTTATTCAAACTCAACATCGGCCCTTAAAATTTATGGCTCGATTATAGATGGCAACCGAACTTCAGTTGCCGAGTTAACTAGCAACGCAACTGAACTTAAAATTAGTATTATGTATGGATCCTTCATCCATTGCCAAAAAGTTATCGAAAATACGATTATGACAGTATGGCAACTGAAAATAATTAAACAAAAATTTAAAATATAAGCAATAAAAGTGCTGAAAAGAAACTTATTAAGTAAGAGTGTTTAAAACATTACTGATCATAGAAAATGATTACTTAGTTGGAATTTGATGAAGAAAAGAAAGTACAAAATGTTTAATGTATTAGATGCCTCTTTAGAATTACCGCATCTACTGTGGGTATATGTTATTGCCTAAAATAAGTTTTAACAACCTTTTTTTAACTTTAAAGTCGAAAATAATATTGCAATTACCTTTTAATTTGTTCAATTTTTTGGTTTTAAAACTATGCAGCAACTACAAATTTGTGGTTACCAATATGGCATTTCGGCAACTAGTAACGCAACTAAAGTTCGGTTGCCATCCATAACCGAGCCATTAACCACCCTCTAGTTAAGTAGTTAACGCATATAATACTTCATTTATTTTTAACATTTAGTGCATAAAGTCGGTTTCATTTAAAAAAAGCAATGTGAGTCCGATCACAGAGGATATGTGTAAACATCTAGTAATGAAAATTTTTTTTTTTAAGTTGGAAGTACTTATGCTTTTTTTTATTTTTTTAAATTAATTAATTAAAAGTATCAAAAATTTAAATATTGTAAATACATAGGAATTTGCTGGTTTTTGTTTGTTTTATTAAACTTATTTGGTTAGTAAATGTATATGTACTGCATTAAAAATTGCAGTAAGCAGTAAATTTACTGATTACTAAAAAAAATTCAGTAAATTTTTAATGCTAATGAAATTTAATTTGTATTACCAGTAAAATCGTATTGCCGTAATCATAATAAAATTGTAGCAAGTGGCAAAGTTTTTTCATTCAAATTTTTAAACTTTTGTATGAAAAACATTATTTAGCCACTCGGTAGAATTTCATTATGAATACGGGCATTACTGATTACTGAAAATTCAATGCACCTCAGCATATAACAAATCATTTAGGCAATTTATAAAAATTGTAGAAAAAATTTTAGTAATCAGTAAAAATTTACTTGTTAAAAAATTTTTATTATTTTTACTGAAACTTTAGTGGTACTGCAGTGCTCATCTGTGGTACATGCCTTTACTTTTACTTTTTAATTTTTAATTCCTGTTGTTCATCGTTTAGTTGTTGCTGTTCTTGTTGTTGTGTACGCATTGCAATTGAAATGAATTTAGTAAAGTGCGACTTTGACTCGCGCACATTCGGTTTTGAGTATTTTTTTGATTTAAATTACATCCTTTTTTAAGTTTTTTCAGTTTAAACGATTTTTTCAGTTTTATCGCTGTTTTCTCGTTTTCGCGTTTTTTTCCTCTTTTTGGGTTTTTTTAATTTTCGCAATTTTTTTTCATTTTGGCGATGTTTTTCATTTTGGACGATTTTTTTCTGTTTTTGGGGTTTTTTCATTTTTCCGTTTTTTTTCATTTTGGCGATTTTTTCTGTTTTTGGAGTTTTTTTTATTTAGGCCATTTTTTCATTTTAATATTTATATATTTATATTTTTAATATTTTTTTTTGATTTTTTAGTTTTACCCTTTTTGAAAATTTCAAGAGTTTTGATCTTACGGTTTCCAAGATACACCAAGTTGTCAAAATTACAAAGTCAAAATTGCATTAACTGATGGTACACCCATGGATTTAAATTTTTTAAATTTAGTATTAATTGTTGTAGTCTGTATAAAAATACACCAACTTTTAAAATTTCAAGTGTACATATGTACATACAATTGTATGTAACTATATTACATGGGATTTTAACAATTGTCGTTGCTCGTTTTGGAACACCTTTAATTTTTAACTCTCATGTATTTGTTGTTGTAGTGGCCAAATGTCTACACACTGCGTCCAAATTTCAGGTCCGTAGCTCTTACGGTTCATTTTCACCTTTGGTGTACGGAACCCTAATAAAGCAATTATCAAGTTAAATAAAACAAACAATAACCAGCAAAGTCCTATGTATTTACAATATTTTAAATAACTTTGTATTGCTTCTTTCAATACTAAGGCACTCATACATATGTAGCTCACACCGATTTGACAACGCGGTGTGAATTTCAGCAAAATTTGTGATTGTATTGTGAAAAAGAATTTTACCCCCTATAGATGTTTACACATCAAAAAGTTTTTACTTTTATTTAAGATTTCGCTCTTTAATTTTTATACCTTCGAAATACACATGTACATAACATAACATTCGCCACCGTATACATTAGAATGATGGCAAACATTTTTTGCTTTTGTCGTATATGTGACCTTCTCCGAGAAAAGGGACCTAGTGTGTCAAAAAGTGGGTTTGGGCTTAAGAGTGGATTCTGGTACCTAAAAGGGTGTAGAACAGTGATGGGAAATGTGGCACAATTGTGCAATTTTTGGCACAATTGGACGTTTCCTGGCACTGTGGCACTCTTGATCCTTTTCTGGCACTTTTTTTTCATTAAATATTTTTACGTTTTTAAGTAATGAAAACTTAGTCTGATTAGAGGCTGACAACTAGGGTGATCGACTCGGTTTTTCAACCGGTTTTAAAATCCGGTTTTTTTCAAAATACGGTTGTCGGTTTTTTCAAAATGTTGATTTTTCGAATGCCGAATAGTCCGGTTTTTTTACAATTTAAAAACCGGCTGAGTCGAATACTTTTCGATTTGTACATTTTGCATGTTTTGTTGATTTTCGTAAGTACATTTTTAGTGTAAAAGCTCTAAGCTTTTTTAGAGCATGGCAACGTTTACTGAAACATGAAATTTAAGAGAAATTATTTTATGAGGTAATAGCAGAGGCGAATTTAATTGGCCTTATGGTGTGCAATGGATGTCAAAATACAGTTGCAAAAAGTATTTTTTAGTTTTGTTGCCATTTTGCTTCATATTTTATAGATATAGATATAGGTAGATATAGATATAGATATAGGTAGATAACCACATTGTCCATACATTCATATGTATATACCATTAAGGAATAAACTAGACATACAACCATAATTTTTGGGGTTTGAGGAAACTTGGGAAGAAATTCAAAAAATTAAATATGCCAATATTTAGGTTCCTAATATATATGTTTATACAAAAAATAAAAAATTAAAAAATAATTATAATAACAACAACATAATATACCATATTTGGATGCCATTTGTTGACGACTTGGTACCGGATATCACAGAATTTTCAAACAAGTTGACGATTTTGCACGTATTTTTTCATGTATTTTATGCCTGTATGCCGACTTTTCTCCTATGTATTTTTAATATTTTTGCTACTGTAGGTAGGTGCTATAATTATTTTTTGTATAAACATATTTATTATTGACATATTTAATTTTTTGAATTTCTTTTCAAGTTTCCACAAACCCAAAAAATGATGGTTGTATGTAGAGTTTATTCGTCAACTTTATATTATATATAAATATTTATGTACTATACATAAGTATATGAAGTTAATTTTAATGTTTTACCTTTATTTGTTTTATAGTATTTACATGAACTGTTTTAACCCTTTTTTATAAAGCAATTTAAAATCAAAACTTTTGTATATTAATTTTCTTACTTAAAAAACCGGTTGACCGGTTTTTCCTGAATTGTAAAAACCGGAACCGGGTTTTTCATAATTTCAAATATTCGAACTATTCGAAAACCGGTTTCTGGAAATGTCGAACAATCGATCACCCTACTGACAACTGTTGAGTTCTGATAGGTAAAAGTAACGGTTTGCCCAGAGACATTAACGATCTATTAAAATGAGATTATAAATGTATTTGTAACAGCTAATGTCGTAGAGATGACTTTATAAATTTTTAGTATTTTATCTCTGAAATTTATGAAATTCTTAAGTATTCCCCAAACCGTTGGTTAACTTTTAAGATTGTCGCAGATAGAGTCTTTAAACAGTGGGAGCCCTTGGAATATTTCTTCACATTATATAATTTTCAGTCATAATGCAATGATAAAACTGAATTCATATTAAATAGTTTAATGGATAATATAAGCAAAATGTATTTTTATTTTTATCTTATGTCCTTGAAATAGTAAATTATAGAAACGCAATCTAAAAATGTGTGACTACATTTAATTTTAAAGAGGCTTTTTCATGTCGAAATTTTTTGAACAAAAAATATATTGCTCTTCATGTTGACATTATAAAGGGTGTTTTTTATTGAGGTATAGAACTTTAAGTTGGCATCATTTTTTTAACTGGCGGCCATTTTGTCAGCTGTCAAGTGATTAATATTTAGTTTGGTTTGCCATTTTATCATGAACAGGTTGACAAAAGAACAACGCTTGCAAATCGTGCAAATTTATTTCGAAAATAATGGTTCAGTTCGCGAAGTTTACCGCAAGCTCCGTCCATTTTATGGTCGACATAATCGTCCATCAGAGCAATTAATTCGGTTAACCATGGATCGTTTTTGCACTACGTTTACTCTATGTGATAATACGCATCCGCAGAGACGTCGAACAGTGCGCACCGAAGAAACAATTGCCGCTGTAGAGCAAAGTGTTGAAGAGGACCCGAATGAATCGATTCGCCACCGTGCACAGCAATTGGAGCCGACTAACCGACTATTTTGTTCCCGAATTGAATGGCATGAATGTGGATGAGTTGTGGTTCCAACAAGACGGCGCTACATGCCACACAGCGCACGTCACAATCGATTTATTGAAGGAAACATTCGATGAGCGCATAATTTCGCGGAATCGACCTGTCAATTGGCCACCAAGATCGTGTGATTTGACACCATTGGATTATTTTCTTTGGGGATATGTGAAGTCGCTCGTCTACGCCAACAAACCAGAAACGTTAGGGGACTTGGAAGCCAACATTCGTGGCGTTATTGCCAACATACGGCCCCATATGCTCGAAAAAGTGGTTGAAAATTGGACCTGTAGAATTGGCTTTATTCGAGCCAGCCGCGGCGGCCACATGCCCGAAATCATATTTAAACATTAATGGCATAAAATTATCCTTTCAATAAAGCCAAATTGATGGACATTAAAACGATTTTCTTGTGTTTTATTTCAATTCGAAGTTCTATACCTCTGAAAAAAACACCCTATAGATCGAAATTGTTGAGAATTTCGACCCAACGGAAGAAAGTTATTGTGGCACTGAAATTGAACTATTAATAATCAAAAACTAAGTCCCTATCCAGACTTGCAATTTTTGTTGCAGCAATTCTTGGATTTATCCGTGAGAGAGGTGAGAAGATTGGGGAGGGGTACACAGTTGCATGTGCTCTGCAATTTTATTTTGATTTGAAATTCGTAATTGTTAATTTCAAGTTGTTAGTTGTATTTGACGTTTTTTATAATTTTATTTCTTCAGTTGTATGAAAAACAAAAAATATATTAAAAAGTAAATAGAATTAATAATTTTTAAGAAAAATTTATGGTATAACAGAATTTTTTAATGCGTAATTGCAAAGTTAGAATTTAATAATTTGAACACTTAAGCAATTTCAAAGCAGAATTTTAATAAGTTGCAGCAACAAAAATTGCAAGTCTGGACGAGGACTAATTTTCCCAGCATAAAGTTGTAGATTTCAAAAATAGAATTAGGCGTTTTATATATCTTTTGTGTCATATTTGAAAACTAAATATAACTTCAAGGACTATTATTTGAATTGCTTTCCAAAGTGTGCGCCAGAATATGTTCTAAGTGGAGACACAAATAATACTGTTCATTTTGATAAAAAAAATGCTTCTAAACGAAATAAAATGCGTGAAAAATTTAAAAGTGAATACAGGTCCATATCAGGGCTGTCAGATGTGGCGATTTCTCGCCAAACATGGCGACTATAAGCTAGTTTGGCGTCCTGATTTTCGATTTGGCGACATGGCGATATTTTGGCGTTTTATAAAAAAGTTGGCGATTTTTTTTTTGGCTATTTTTGATAAGCCATGAATAGGATTGAAAATCGTTAAATATTATTTTTATTATGGTATTTGTCTCGTGTAGATGGTGAGCTAAGAACATTTAATACTGGTATTGACAGCAACCGTTTTAGAAAACTTGTGCAAATTTCTGTAACTCGTTGGTTGTCTTATGGACAGCCGAAAATGATAAGCCTGCCCAAAATAGGAACAAAGAATTATGTGAAGAAAAGACAAAATTTTTTAGATATTTATAAATCGAAAAGTAAATGAAATGAACCATTTAAATCTTGAATTTCAGTCTATAATTTTCCTCAAAAGTTTTCAAGCCAACAATTTTAATTGAAACTCAAAATAGCGAAAAATTGATAACCAATGTTATTATAGCTATTGATATACCAAACACTTTTCTCCCACTAAATTGAATCGATTTTGGGTCAGCATTTAAAACTGAATGAATCAATGTTGAAATGGCTGATGAAAATATTGAAATACGTCAAAAAAATTGTTTTTCATATTCCTATCCTAACATATCGCTAGATGTTTATGAAACACAGAGGACAAGATTACCGTATAGGGATTGGAAAGATTATTTTAATGGTGATATTCCATCTAACTTAAAACAGTTTTTATCCAAAAGTATATGATTATAAGGATGTAGGTATGTACCATTTTAAGGAACTTGTTTTGGCTGTACTGTACATGCTGGTAATTCCAACAAGTAATGCCTGCGTTGAAAGGGTATTTTCAATAATGAACTCAACTAAAACGAGCTTCCGAAATAGCATGCAATATGAACTTCTTGGCGCGTTATTATGAATTATAAATTATATGAATGTGAATAGCACATGTTGCACTTCTTTTATACCTTTGCAAGATGTGTTGAAAAAGTTCAATTCCCATACGATGTATTCAAAAGAAGAAGACAATGTGGAATGTCTTGAAGATTAGCACCCTTATTCAAACAAAATATTTTACTTTAGCTTTAAAGTTCATATTAGTTGCCAAGCACTTTAAGGCTAACATAGCTTTGTTAAGAAATCATATGCAAAAGACAACTTTAATTATTTTGTGATTTAATAATGAATACTGGTAACACCACCGTGTTCAACAACCACTTCATAGCTTATGATGTACAAAATCGAATACAATTTCATTCCGGTATTCAAATAAATTTTTATTTTATTAAATAAATTTTCATTATCTTGAAGTAAAGCAACCTAATTTAAAAAATATGAGCTTATGACATGGTAATAAAACAGATAAACACAACTATGAAGTAAAAGTAAAGAAATGTGAAAAACTATCACAATTTGTTTTATGCGAATGAAACAAGTATTTGAATATCCAGCTTTTTTCGATTTGTTTTGATTGTATGTACATCACTAAAACATTTTTGTATAATTGTATTTATTTTAATATTTTTTTAAGGATTTTGCTATGCATTTCGAATCAGTTGGATAATTTGGTGATGTTTCCCATTACATGACAGAAATAATAGCTTCATTTTCAGATGTAACATGAATCAGTATGTGCTATATTAATAAAAATATTTGAGGTACAAAACACACATTTTGGAAATATCAACTTAAAGTAGTTTTAACAAACGTGGGTGCCTACTTTAGAATTTGTATACAATAATTTTTTTAGAATACAACTTTACTTAACATTGCTTGGCAAAGCTTTATTAAGTTTTTTCCATAAGACTCTAAGTATATAGAGTTTTAAATATGTAATAGAACTGCAACTATATACAAATGTACATACATATATCCAATATTTGATTAATACTAACCGCAAAATCTTCTTTGTATCAAAAATTGTACCTTTTTATGTTCATAATAAGTTTTACATTGCTCTAAATAAAAATAAACAATATATATATAATGGCGATATTTTCGCCACGTTAGCCGAATTTTAGCGATTCGGAACAAATTAATTTTTTATAATTTATAAAATAAATTTTTAATAATTTATAAAATACATATTTCATTGTCAAAAACTAAAAAAAGAGACTTTGCCGATTTTTAACATTCGATTTGGCGAAAATGGTGAAAATAAATCTGACAGCCCTGATCCATATCAGATTTTCAACGCGACCATATTAGCTTATTTTGAGCTAAATTTACCTCATTTTTTTTTTTTTTTGGGACTTAGCTGCAAAATTTCCATTTAGCTCTTAGCTTATTTTTTAGCTTTTTTAAAAACTCATTTAGCTTTTTTAGCCGTTTTTTAATCTAGATAGCATGTTCTCAAAAAATATGTTAAAGACATAAAAAAGTTATAACAAAAATTAAAAATTTTAAGAACCCCCAAGCATACTGAATAAATGTCTGAACCGATTTTCTTCAATTTTAGGCGAGATCAAGTCACTTTTCAAACTACAAAAACAAAACTAAAATCGGTCTAGCCGTTTGGGAGATACGGCGTCAAAGACATACAGATTCAACTAAGTATATTTAGAAAAGATGTGATATCTTCTGAACATCTGGACAGATTTTCTTCAAAAAAGGTAAGAACACACTCTCGGTCAAATCACCTTGCGAACAAAAAACAATCTAATTTAAAATCGATGCAGCACTTTGTTCTGTTGGTGGACTCGTACAGATGCACAAATGTACAGACACACACTACAAACTTATAAAACCCTTTTTTGGACGAAGGAAGGTTAAAAATTATAATTTGTAAACATTCAAATATATAAAATTTTTTCATTGAGAAATAATTTAAAAATACAAAATGTAAATTGCGCATTTATAAGAGAAATGACAAATTTTAAAAATAGATGACATTGATTGCAATTTTGGAGTTACAATGGCAAAAGTTAATTTATATTGCCTATAAGACTTTTAAGGACTTTCTTTGAGTTGAGTTGAACTTGTATTCAGCGGCATGAATAGGTTTTCTGTTAATAAGACTAATTAATTTAAAAAAAGGTTTCGTATTTTAGTATAAATGTTTTTAAATTTTTGGAAAGTTTTTGTGTTATTTTTCTTTAAGACTCAAATATAATAATGAATAAATAATTTAATTAAAAATTATTCAATATTTTTATTTCAAATAATAGAAAAATATGTTTTTGTATGTATATATTTAACGTTATTTTAGCAATAAGAAACTATTGCAAAGAAGCCGAAAAAAGTTTAGCTTTATTTTATGGCTTAAAGTTTTAGGGTCTTATGCAAAAAACTTAACAAAGCTTTGCCAAACAATGTTAAGTAAAGTTGTATTCTAAAAAAATTATTGTATAAAAATTCTAAAGTAGGCACCCACGTTTGTTAAGACTACTTTAAGTTGATATTTCCAAAATGTGTGTTTTGTACCTCAAATATTTTTATTAATATAGCACATACTGATTCATGTTACATCTGGAAATGAAGCTAGAAGTGCCTGCCCTTATCTTAAATTTATTATTTCTGTCATGTAATGGGAAACATCACCAAATCATCCAACTGATTCGAAATACATAGCAAAATCCATAAAAAAAATATTAAAATAAATACAAGTATACAAAAATATTTTAGTGATCTACATACAATCAAAACAAATCGAAAAAAGCTGGATATTCAAATACTCGTTTCATTCGAATAAAACAAATTGTGATATTTTTTCACATTTTTTTACTTTTACTTCATAGTTGTGTTTATCTGTTTTATCACCATGTCATAAGCTCATATTTTTTAAATTAGGTTGCTTTACTTCAAGATAATGAAAATTTATTTAATAAAATAAAAATTTATTTGAATACCCGAATGAAATTGTATTCGATTTTGTATATCGTAAGCTATGAAGTGGTTGTTGAACATGGTGGTGTTACCAGTATTCATTATTAGATAACAAAATAATTAAAGTTGTCTTTTGCATATGATTTCTTAACAAAGCTATGTTAGCCTTAAAGTGCTTGGCAACTAATATGAACTTTAAAGCTAAAGTAAAATATTTTTTTGCATAAGGGGGTTAATTTTTAGCTTATTTTAGCTCTTTTTTAAACGTGATTTAGCTTAACTATATTTCAAAATCTGGTCACACTGTAGATTTTGAAGATGTCAAAAATTCAAGGGCTTAAGTGTGAGTGAGTTTTTGATAGACATGAAGACGTAAACCGTTCAAGGTATACTTTTTATTCTCTACTCTTCATCAAGCGTGGAAAGTATATTTTTAGTTCGAAATTTTGATCAAAAGTAAAATGTTAAATGGACTGCAATTATGAACTTTAGCATCTTTAATACATGGTAAAGATTTTTGAAGTCTAACAATATATCTTGTATATAATCGTAATACATATAAAATGATGAACCAAAGATGCAATACAAATTCTAATATACCGACAGAATCTTTGTTTGGATTAAAATAAATAGCTAACAATTATTAATATTTTTAACGTGCACGAATTTCTACAACTCGACAGTATATTAACCATAAAAAAAGCATAAACTATAATTGTCACTAAGTATATACATCTAATAAGAAAAAGTTATTTTATCATTTAAATTAGTTTAGGGTTATTATAGTTTTTAAGTATGTCCTTTTGAATCATTACTATAACGTACAAAATGTTTTTATATTTGTATTTCTTGTAAAGAAGTACAAATTATTAATATATGATACATACATATCGAGCATTACTTTCGATTTAGGAGAAGGCTTTCTTATAACATTCAAATATGTTTTACGACTACATACGTAAATTGTAGCTTACGATAAATATTACAGCATGTATTTTAAAAGTTATAGATAATTTTGCAATTTTTCGATTATATCGAAAATAGGGCTCGAAATGTATTAATGTGTATATACAACTAATTTTAGACCGTGTGTTTTGTGATATTCGTAGAGTTTTGTAGTTTTAAGGACAATAAAGTATCATTCAAAAACCATAGTTTAAATGAACACCAAGTGCTAGTAGTTGTGAAATGGCGGTTCGGGGGCAATTAAAATTGTTAAATTGTTGCTGAAATTGTTAGATTGTGGGCTGAAATTGTTAAATTGTGGCTGAAATTGTTAAATTGTTGCTGAAATTTTAAAATTCTTGGAAATTTGTGTTTTCGGCGGCGCTTTGATGTTTTTTGTTTACATTAGGAGTTTTTTGTTTACATTAACTTTGTGTGAACGGGTGATTTTTTTGGGTTACATTAATTGTGATAACGGGTGATTTTTTTGAGGTTTCATATGAGTGTATATGCCGACGGCAATACATGATTATTATTTTTTTCAAATGCCGACGGCAAAACATGTTTATTAATTTTTCCTAATGCCGACGGCAAAACATGAATATAATTTTTTCAAATGCCGACGGGAAAATGATTTTTCCTAATGACGACGGGAAAACGTGAAAGTTATTTTTTCTAATGCTAATGTTCGTGTTGATAGACTGTGAGAATGTGGACGTGATTTGAGTAGGTGGCGTTGTTGCTGTATTATGTAACCATAGGAATTTGTGGATGTGTCTGTCTGTCTGTGAGAATTTAGGTGAGGGTTTGATTGGAAGGGGCGGGGTGTAGTTGAGGTAGATCGATTGCGTGTGTATGTGTGTGTGTGTGTATGTGTGTGCGCGTGTGTGTGTGTCTGTGTATGTTCGTATTAATTTCAATGTACATATGTATTTCTGTAGGAGCTTAAGGCTGATTGTGATTTTTGAGGGGCGAGGCATTCTATTAATATGTAACCGGGGGAATCTGTATGTTTGTATTTCTGTAGGCGTTTAAGGCTGACCATGATTTGGGTGGACAGGGTTGTTGACGTAATATGTAGCCATGGGAATTTGCGAATGCGTCTGTCTGTAGCAGTTTAAGACTATTCATAATTTAGGGTAGGTGAGAGTGTTGTGTTGTTGAGATTAATCTTATATATTGTATATGTATGTATGTATGATCATGGGAATTTGTGTATGTATATCTGAGGGAGAATTTAAGGCTCGTCATGATTTGCAAAAGGTGGGGTGTTGTTGAAATTTTCTTGGATATTTCTTATATGAATTCTGCTATGTGTGTGTGTGTATTTGCGCTAATATTTATATGTAGATAGAAATAAATTGTTTTCAGTATCGACATTTGGTACTATAAAATACTATCATATGTCTGGACTTCCCTAATCTTATTATGTTTTTATACTTACGCTTGTTTTATATTTTCTCATACTTAAATTTGTCTCGCGTTAAAGTCTGCCTATATGAAATTTGTTTATATTACAGATTTTGTTTATTTCAATCTTTGAATACATTTTTTTTTGTCATTGATGTCTTTTGTTCTTCTTGTTGTTGGTGTTGTTGTTGTAAATATTCGTCTGTGTATAGATGCGATATATTCAGTTTTTTTTTATTTGGAAATTAAAACGTTTTAATTTGTATCTGCGTTTACTTAAAAGTTTGTGAGGATTTTCTGTTTTAAGTAAAACTGAATTCCTAAAGATACATACTCTATAGTAATAGTAACTATAATAGAAATATTTGTTATATTTAATTTAAATTTTTTTAAAGTTGATGCAACGTTAGTAAGTCAACGTTAGAAATTTTTGGGGTACACAATTTTTTCTAACTATAGCCTTTTTTCTTCACTTTCTACATTTATTTTTGAAATCTTGCTTTGCTTTATGAATATGTATAAACATTTTTAAATGAAACTGATCCAGCACTCCAGCTTATATACTGATAGTTTTTTTTTCTTTGGTAGTCAACTTACTTCTTTCTTTATTTTTATTGATAAACATTTAAAATCAAAAGGGAGCTTTATATTGAAATTATTATTTTCATAATTGTTGAAAACAATCACTAGTTTTTTTTTTTTTGTGTGATGAAATCATTTGAAGTTGAAGCTGATATCTTTGCTTACTGTTTCAAATTAAAATTTTATTCAATAGAATAAAAGGAGCTTTTTTCTTAAATTCTGATGCAGTTAAGATCGGATATGAGACTGAATTTAAATGTACTTTTAAATTAGTCACAATGAACAAACTTATTTTCTTGTTGAAAAGCGATCATCAGAAAACGAAGTGGTTTTCAGAGACTTTAGGTATACCCTTTCGACGGTTCCTCTAGGATACAAGATGACTTTGTTTGACGAAATTTCTGTTGCTTTATACTGATAATATGTTTACATTAATAAGGTACATATGTATATGTTTATTTTATGAAGGGCTATTACCTATGGCTTTCATTTGACGTTCTATATGATTTTTTTTCTCATTTTATTAAAGTTCAGCGTGTTGTGTATATGTTTCTGAAATGTTTAAGTGTGCTTTGTGTGTCCATCGGACAGAGTGTACGTTTTAGTTGGTCAGTCAGTCTATATATTTATTTTTTTCTTCTTCTAATGTACCACACCTTTTTTCACATTTTACTACTTGAAATAGAGAATTTTTGTCTAATTTTTTCTGGGTATCTACATACATTAGTTAAATATGTGTATGAATTTTTAAGAAAAAATTTTAAATAAAATATTGGAAAAAGAATTAATTGTGTGAATGGTTTTTATTTCTTTATTAGCTTTACTTCGCTAGATCAAAAAAATTTTTGTTTTTGCTTATATGCAAATTCTTGTTTTCATGTCGCTTAAACATGTACAGTCTTGTTTTCATGACGCTTAAACATGCACAGTATTGTTTCCATATCGTTTAAGCATGCACAGTCTTGTTTTCATGTCGCTTAAACATGTACAGTCTTGTTTTCTTTGAAAAGTTATGCACATGACAAATTGAATTTCACAATGTTATGAAATTCCATTAAATTTCATTAGATTTTTTCATAAAGAGAAACAATTTAGACAATCGGATAAGTCCTTATATTTTTCACTACATACAAGTTTCTGTTATTTTATATTCGAATAGATGAATCCTAAATTTCCTTTAAAAAATAACACACAACAAGGAATAATTTAATTTAATTTTATTTATATTAATAATACATTTTAATTTTATTTTATTTATTTTTATTATAATGATGGAAACATTTCATAGTATCTAATTATTAAATTTTCTAATATACTTTTGCGCAAAAAATATATTGTACATCTGCAAGTATCAGGTCCTTCCTCACACTCAGGATCATACCAAGGACAGCTTTTTAAGTGTCCTTCTGTATTGTCTTCATCTTCCATGATACCATATTCTTCGTTCTCATCTAGCATATTTTCGAAAAATTTGATCATCTCCCAATGATCAAAAAGCCTGAAGCTTTCGAAATTTCTTAAAAATTGGTTTAGAGTACGTCTAATTTGGCTCATTATATTTGCCGATAAATTAATGAATGATGATTGTTTGAAGGTTTCTTTAAGACTAATTTGCTCTTTAAATTTTTAAAGTACTATCTTTTGATATTTAAAATATCTATACCATCATCTATATTCCATACTTCTTTTTTAGCACTCTATCTCGCTCTATCCCTTTTCTCTCTATAACTATCTCTTTCTGTCTATCACTATCCCCCACTTATTCACTATTTCACCATATTTTCGATTAGCCTTCTTGAAGTCGTCATCGCTAGTTTTAAGATCATTTTCAGTTAAACATTCAAAGTGCGGAGAAGTAAATAAAAAAAAAATAAATAAATAAAACAAAAATGGAGTCTACAACAAATCTAACATCAAAATTTAATTCACTAAAAAATAAAACCTTAATCCACATAAAGGAGCTTGAGACAGCAACTAAATACACCATTCGAAAAGTGTCAAGAGTAACAACAAAATATGGGCCAACACTAAAAGTTGAAATGGAAAACCACATAATGTTCCTCCCAAAGCGATATAATGCTTTAACCGATGCTGAAATTAAAGAACTCTCGAGCGGATCATATTGCTTAAGTAGAGAAGGTGAACAAAGCTTAATTGTTGAAAGCGAGCTGAGTGAATTTCTAATTCAAAATTCCCAATTTCCAATTTGGCAATAATATATAATAATTTTGTATTTTAAATTATAAATAAAAATACATGAAAGAGTTTTGTAAAATATAAATGTTTGTGCTTTTTTATTTAATATTTTCAGTTATTTCATAAAGAAATTGAAGACATAAATGACCACAGGTAAATGTATTGAAATTCTGATGTTGATTATAGTTGTATTTTATATTGGTACCAAGATATTTGAGTACTTCCGAAGGAGGTTGTAAGATTCCAAAGCTGTCGAAATATTCTTTTTCATTGTTGTTTTTATAATATGCTACCCAATGTGTACCAGGTCCTGTTGATACGTCTAAATTGATTATTCCACATTCTATTTTCTTTGTTCGTTTTGGTAGAGTATTCAACATGAAAACTCCTCTAAAATATGGAATATTTATAGAGAAAAGGTTTATGTCCACATCAGATAGTGGTCTGTTCGTAGCATCTCTAAGAGTTTTTTGATTCCTCTTTGTAAACTAAACCATAACCCTTTTTATATGGTTTTAAGTAAAGTCCCTTTCCAACTGCTATAGATTCCATCGCTCTATTATGTCTAATTGCTTCATCAAGTTGATTTTTTGCATTCTTTGTTGCATTAACAGCTTTAGCTATAGCAGCACCTCCAGTTGTTAGACTACCAATTGCACCCAGAGCAGTTAAAATCGGTATTAGAGGCAAAAACCCACCAATTTTTGGTACACGTATTACATGTGGTACTATAATTTGAGATTTTCTTCCTTTTAATGATTTGTTGATAGTTTTTCGGGCAATTTTAATTGCTGAGTTAATATCTAATGGTTTTTCCTTCTTTAGTATTTTTGTTGCAGCTCTAATTGATGTTCTAAACAGTTTTTTATCATTTATCTTGTTCTTTTTAACATTTTTCTTTTTCTCCACACCCATACCAAATTTTGTTTTGGCTTTCATTGCGTTAGTAACCATATAGGCAAATGATTTTTCAGCAATTCTACTATCTTTTGATAAAACTCGATCCCAAGCTGAATTTTCAAGTATTTTATCAGCTTTATGTCTAATGCTTAAATCCTTATTTTTTGAATAAGCTATATCATGATCTTTACAAGCAGAGTCCAATAAATTAATTCCTTTGTCACCTCAATTTAAACGTTTTTGTAGTTTTGTTTCAGGTCCACAATACTAATATCCGGGAAGATAAAGTTCACCAGTTAGAGAGTTTATTTTTTTATCTACTATACCTCCTCCAACGAAGGTGTTTTTATGACTAAACGTTTTCTGATATTGTATAACTATATCATCTAATTTTGTCGATAATAACAGGTAACATTTATAAAATCTATTTAGTTCGTAATATTGTTCCTTCTACTATTTTTTTTTTTTTTGGTTTACTTGCCTCTATCTTGACTGATGGTTTCTCAGTCTTTAAACTTGTATATTCTCAACTTCTGTCTTGATGTTACTTTCTTCTTTCGTGCGAATTCTTGTTTTTTCTTTTCATATCGCTTTAACATGCACAGTCTTGTTATCTTTGAAAGGTTCTGCACAAAACAAATCGAATTTCACAATATTATGAAATTCCATTATATTTCATTAGGTATTTTCTTATCGACACCAACTGCTTTAACAACATCTCATTTACGTTTGCTAACAGCAAATAGTACAATAGGTGTCAGCTATTAGATCAGCTTATCAGCTATTAGATCAGCTTATTAGCACCTGGTCTGTTTTTCAGATCAGCTTTTCAGGAGCTGGTCTGGTTTTCAGATCAGCTTATCACGACCTGGTCTGGTTATCAGATCAGCTTATCAGGACCTGGTCTGGTTATCAGATCAGCTTATCAGAACCTGGTCTGGTTTTCAGATCAGCTTATCAGGACCTGGTCTGGTTTTCAGATCAGCTTTTCAGGACCTGGTCTGGTTATCAGATCAGCTTATCAGAACCTGGTCTGGTTTTCAGATCAGCTTATCAGGACCTGGTCTGGTTTTCAGATCAGCTTTTCAGGACCTGGTCTGGTTTTCAGATGAGCTTTTCAGGACCTGGTCTGATTTTCAGGTCAGCTTATTAGGAGCTTGTCTGGTTCTCAGGTCAGCTTATTAGGAGCTGGTCTGGTTTTCAGGTCAGATGAAATAACTAAAGTCTATCTTTTATTAGCAGTATTTTTGTTTCTATAACGAAAATCGTTTAATTCAATATATTTGCTTATAATCAAAAGTCCATATTTATCCTTCCAACACTCTACAAATTTTTTAAAACTTGTCAAAATTCATATTACTGTCAACATGAACCTTGTAAACATGCTTCATATTTTTCTCATCTTACTTAAACATTATAATTACATTTGCATTGTCTCTTATTAAATGCTTATAGCCATATTCATAAAAATTTTAAACAGCATTTCAAATGTTGTTTGAGCAAAATTCGTTAAAATTGTATTCATAATAGAATATTAGCTTAAAAACGTTTTTTAACTTGCGTAAATCAACAAATCTTATAAATTAAATGCACCCATACTTAAAATAATTTTGAGCTGACGTCGTTCTAGTTATGCTTCTTGTTTATTTATATTTTTAACTTTGTCTGTATGTATGTATGTATGCATGTATTAAGAATTATGCTTATGTTTGGCACAAGTAGAATGAGTTATCATTCTTCTGTCGCCCCATACAAAAATATACACGTACACGTACATATGTATGTATATTATTCTGCTTTCCACATGCAACATCAGCAAATATCATAATTGAAATGTATTAAGCTTCATTACCAGAAAAAAATAAATGTATAATAACCCATTCTTTTAATTATGAAATTATGTAATTTCTTTAAGTATTCATAAGTATTCTTTAAGTATTCCAATTTGGCAATAATATATAATAATTTTGTATTTTAAATTATAAATAAAAATACATGAAAGAGTTTTGTAAAATATAAATGTTTGTGCTTTTTTATTTAATATTTTCAGTTATTTCATAAAGAAATTGAAGACATAAATGACCACAGGTAAATGTATTGAAATTCTGATGTTGATTATAGTTGTATTTTATATTGGTACCAAGATATTTGAGTACTTCCGAAGGAGGTTGTAAGATTCCAAAGCTGTCGAAATATTCTTTTTCATTGTTGTTTTTATAATATGCTACCCAATGTGTACCAGGTCCTGTTGATACGTCTAAATTGATTATTCCACATTCTATTTTCTTTGTTCGTTTTGGTAGAGTATTCAACATGAAAACTCCTCTAAAATATGGAATATTTATAGAGAAAAGGTTTATGTCCACATCAGATAGTGGTCTGTTCGTAGCATCTCTAAGAGTTTTTTGATTCCTCTTTGTAAACTAAACCATAACCCTTTTTATATGGTTTTAAGTAAAGTCCCTTTCCAACTGCTATAGATTCCATCGCTCTATTATGTCTAATTGCTTCATCAAGTTGATTTTTTGCATTCTTTGTTGCATTAACAGCTTTAGCTATAGCAGCACCTCCAGTTGTTAGACTACCAATTGCACCCAGAGCAGTTAAAATCGGTATTAGAGGCAAAAACCCACCAATTTTTGGTACACGTATTACATGTGGTACTATAATTTGAGATTTTCTTCCTTTTAATGATTTGTTGATAGTTTTTCGGGCAATTTTAATTGCTGAGTTAATATCTAATGGTTTTTCCTTCTTTAGTATTTTTGTTGCAGCTCTAATTGATGTTCTAAACAGTTTTTTATCATTTATCTTGTTCTTTTTAACATTTTTCTTTTTCTCCACACCCATACCAAATTTTGTTTTGGCTTTCATTGCGTTAGTAACCATATAGGCAAATGATTTTTCAGCAATTCTACTATCTTTTGATAAAACTCGATCCCAAGCTGAATTTTCAAGTATTTTATCAGCTTTATGTCTAATGCTTAAATCCTTATTTTTTGAATAAGCTATATCATGATCTTTACAAGCAGAGTCCAATAAATTAATTCCTTTGTCACCTCAATTTAAACGTTTTTGTAGTTTTGTTTCAGGTCCACAATACTAATATCCGGGAAGATAAAGTTCACCAGTTAGAGAGTTTATTTTTTTATCTACTATACCTCCTCCAACGAAGGTGTTTTTATGACTAAACGTTTTCTGATATTGTATAACTATATCATCTAATTTTGTCGATAATAACAGGTAACATTTATAAAATCTATTTAGTTCGTAATATTGTTCCTTCTACTATTTTTTTTTTTTTTTTTTGGTTTACTTGCCTCTATCTTGACTGATGGTTTCTCAGTCTTTAAACTTGTATATTCTCAACTTCTGTCTTGATGTTACTTTCTTCTTTCATGCGAATTCTTGTTTTTTCTTTTCATATCGCTTTAACATGCACAGTCTTGTTATCTTTGAAAGGTTCTGCACAAAACAAATCGAATTTCACAATATTATGAAATTCCATTATATTTCATTAGGTATTTTCTTATCGACACCAACTGCTTTAACAACATCTCATTTACGTTTGCTAACAGCAAATAGTACAATAGGTGTCAGCTATTAGATCAGCTTATCAGCTATTAGATCAGCTTATTAGCACCTGGTCTGTTTTTCAGATCAGCTTTTCAGGAGCTGGTCTGGTTTTCAGATCAGCTTATCACGACCTGGTCTGGTTATCAGATCAGCTTATCAGGACCTGGTCTGGTTATCAGATCAGCTTATCAGAACCTGGTCTGGTTTTCAGATCAGCTTATCAGGACCTGGTCTGGTTTTCAGATCAGCTTTTCAGGACCTGGTCTGGTTATCAGATCAGCTTATCAGAACCTGGTCTGGTTTTCAGATCAGCTTATCAGGACCTGGTCTGGTTTTCAGATCAGCTTTTCAGGACCTGGTCTGGTTTTCAGATGAGCTTTTCAGGACCTGGTCTGATTTTCAGGTCAGCTTATTAGGAGCTTGTCTGGTTCTCAGGTCAGCTTATTAGGAGCTGGTCTGGTTTTCAGGTCAGATGAAATAACTAAAGTCTATCTTTTATTAGCAGTATTTTTGTTTCTATAACGAAAATCGTTTAATTCAATATATTTGCTTATAATCAAAAGTCCATATTTATCCTTCCAACACTCTACAAATTTTTTAAAACTTGTCAAAATTCATATTACTGTCAACATGAACCTTGTAAACATGCTTCATATTTTTCTCATCTTACTTAAACATTATAATTACATTTGCATTGTCTCTTATTAAATGCTTATAGCCATATTCATAAAAATTTTAAACAGCATTTCAAATGTTGTTTGAGCAAAATTCGTTAAAATTGTATTCATAATAGAATATTAGCTTAAAAACGTTTTTTAACTTGCGTAAATCAACAAATCTTATAAATTAAATGCACCCATACTTAAAATAATTTTGAGCTGACGTCGTTCTAGTTATGCTTCTTGTTTATTTATATTTTTAACTTTGTCTGTATGTATGTATGTATGCATGTATTAAGAATTATGCTTATGTTTGGCACAAGTAGAATGAGTTATCATTCTTCTGTCGCCCCATACAAAAATATACACGTACACGTACATATGTATGTATATTATTCTGCTTTCCACATGCAACATCAGCAAATATCATAATTGAAATGTATTAAGCTTCATTACCAGAAAAAAATAAATGTATAATAACCCATTCTTTTAATTATGAAATTATGTAATTTCTTTAAGTATTCATAAGTATTCTTTAAGTATTCCAATTTGGCAATAATATATAATAATTTTGTATTTTAAATTATAAATAAAAATACATGAAAGAGTTTTGTAAAATATAAATGTTTGTGCTTTTTTATTTAATATTTTCAGTTATTTCATAAAGAAATTGAAGACATAAATGACCACAGGTAAATGTATTGAAATTCTGATGTTGATTATAGTTGTATTTTATATTGGTACCAAGATATTTGAGTACTTCCGAAGGAGGTTGTAAGATTCCAAAGCTGTCGAAATATTCTTTTTCATTGTTGTTTTTATAATATGCTACCCAATGTGTACCAGGTCCTGTTGATACGTCTAAATTGATTATTCCACATTCTATTTTCTTTGTTCGTTTTGGTAGAGTATTCAACATGAAAACTCCTCTAAAATATGGAATATTTATAGAGAAACGGTTTATGTCCACATCAGATAGTGGTCTGTTCGTAGCATCTCTAAGAGTTTTTTGATTCCTCTTTGTAAACTAAACCATAACCCTTTTTATATGGTTTTAAGTAAAGTCCCTTTCCAACTGCTATAGATTCCATCGCTCTATTATGTCTAATTGCTTCATCAAGTTGATTTTTTGCATTCTTTGTTGCATTAACAGCTTTAGCTATAGCAGCACCTCCAGTTGTTAGACTACCAATTGCACCCAGAGCAGTTAAAATCGTTTAAATTCATACATAAGCTTTTTTCTACAAGTTCCATATGTATGTATTCATACGTTCGCTAACAGGAGTATGGTTTATTAGTGTACTGGCCTTCTACTGTGCAAATCGAATACAACTATAATTGAGTCGATCTCATTCAGTCGGCCATTTTTGACTAAAACTATTTATCAAATCCATTTAATTTAAATGGGTTTGATCTTACGTTTGCATCAAAAACGACCTAAACGGTCTAAATAAAAAACAAAATAATTTTGAACTGCAACGTAAAAAATACATACACACTCGAGCAGTTTTTTAGACAAAATACTCCGCATTATTCTGTAAATATTTCTCGCTTTTACGTCAACCCGACAACAAAAAGTTTTCACTTACCTTGTATTGTATTCTACTCCAATTGTAAGTAGTACAATTATGTGTCAATAGTAGTTACCGACAAGTAGATAAGTGCTAATTTTTTTCAGCGTTGAGGGGTCGACATACAGATAGTTATACACTGCAATTATGAATAAATTTCCGCAAGAAATTTCTCCCTTTCCAAATTAGATTTTTTTGTTTTCCCTATTATTTGCTACTGTTTGAAATTATTCCCCGGGAAAAATTTCTCGTGGAATTTGAATTATAATTGCCCTCATAATATAGAATAAAACGGAATAAATTTGTCAAACTTATGAATTTTTCAAATGTTATTTCCCTTCCAAAGGTAATATGTTTCTTTTGTTTTCAAAATAATCCTAAAATGTACACATATTCTAGCACCTTTGATGAAAATAACCGTAAGAAAGTAGTTTATTTATTTTAATCTTGTTGTTAATTTATAAGAAATATGACACGAATAGTTTATTTATTTTGCTCTTGTTGTTAATTTATAAGAAATATTACACGAATAGTAAATTGTTGAAACTGTACGTATAAAATTGTATGGGACTTTTAAATATTATAAAAAATACCTCAAAATCAACGAAAATTTGAATTTATAAAGTTTTTATACAAAAATTGCTAAGAAATCCGAAAATGAAATCCTGGGATTCGGGACTTGCCAAATCCCGAGAATCCCGGGATTTCCGGGTTTGAGATGTCCCGTTTGGCATCCCTAATTTACGTACTGTTAAAATGAAAATGAAGAATCATGTTGAATCAAAATTATTTTCAGAAGGACGTGATTTTCGTAACAAAAATAATGGACACTATTACAGTAATAAATTTATTTTGCTCTGATTTCTTTGTACTTAAAAGCGTAGTACGAAAATAAACGAAAGAAATTGTTTGATTTGATTGTCGTTCTTTGAAATAAGTGAAACCAAAACCAAAAACAATAAGGACGATTGCTTACTTTTTGTTCGTTTTTTTTTTGCACATGAGCACAAACCATGGAACACAGCCGATCGGCTGTAATCCAGCTAACAGCCCTCACCGCCCACAAACAGTACATTACTTTAATTTTAGTTAAAAAGGCGACAGAATTTATTTCAAATATCAAGTTTATTATTATTCAATATATGTGACCTTCTCCGAGAAAAGGGACCTATTGTTGGAAAAAAAGTTTTGAGAACAACGCATTTAAAGTTTCATAACACATTATCACTTTGAAAACACCTTAAGTTCACAGTTGAGATTTGGTATGGTTAGTTATGATTGAGTGCCGACTTTGGTGACGTCATGCCTATGTGGTGAAGTATTTTTTCGCTTTTAGTATGACAATACCTTTGCTATTGTTGCGGCTATGTACATATTCTAAAAATAACTATAAGAAATGAAAAGAATAAAGTGACGATTCAGTCTTGTTCCAACTGTATAACTGTTAATGATGTGCGTATACTAATGCGAAGAACATTGTAAAAATAACTATAAGAAAGGTAAAAAATAAAGTGACGTTCAGTCTTGTGGCAACTCTATAAGGAGTGTTATCAATGTCGTACGTTTTTATGGGGTAAATAAATTTTTATAAGAAATCCAACTCATTTCATCTTATTCTACACCAGTGATGGGAATTGGAAATCTTGGTTTCGTGCCAAATCTGCTATTAAATAGTGCCAAAATCACTTGAATAGTGCCAAAACACTATATAATTTTAATGTTGGCACTTTTTTTTAAGACGTTTTTTTATTTATTGTATCTTCAAATATGAACTAACAATAAGTATTCAAATCTTAGGGCCAATCCCACGATGTCGACAACGTTCGAATTGTCGCACACTTACATTCAAAACAAAAACAAATTTTAATACTTTGTTGTTTTTTCAAATGTAAGTGTGCGACAAGTCGAACGTTGCCGGCAATCCCACATTGGCCCTTAATCTAAAGTATAATTATTAGGCGCAACCAATGTCGGACATAAACTAAGTGATAGTTATTAATAATACATAAGTAGTGATAAGCACAAAAAAAATATTTTTAGGCAGCTGCATCTGGATTGTTCTTTATTAGAGCCCTTGTATCTCTTTTTTTTAAAAGTAAAGTTCAATATATTACGAGCAAGCGGATTAGGATGTGATTCGAGTTTTATTAGGTATTTGCTTGTCTATTTTGCAATTTCTTCAGTGACTAGTGTCATATTTAAATCACGATGTATATTTGAATTTTTGATGTACCATGAAGCCGACGTTATCAAGCGTAAAATTTTGTTAGCACTAGTAGTAGTGAAATGGCGGTTCGGGGGCAATCAAAATTGTTAAATTGTTGCTGAAATTGTTAGATTGTGGGCTGAAATTGTTAAATTGTGGCTGAAATTTTAAAATTCTTGGAAATTTCTGTTTTCGGTGGCGCTTTGATGTTTTTTGTTTACATTAGGAGTTTTTTTGTTTACATTAACTTTGTGTGAACGGGTGATTTTTTGGGTTACATTAATTGTGATAACGGGTGATTTTTTTGAGGTTTCATATGAGTGTATATGCCGACGGCAATACATGATTATTATTTTTTTCAAATGCCGACGGCAAAACATGTTTATTAATTTTTCCTAATGCCGACGGCAAAACATGAATATAATTTTTTCAAATGCCGACGGGAAAATGATTTTTCCTAATGACGACGGGAAAACGTGAAAGTTATTTTTTCTAATGCTAATGTTCGTGTTGATAGACTGTGAGAATTTGGACGTGATTTGAGTAGGTGGCGTTGTTGCCGTATTATGTAACCATAGGAATTTGTGGATGTGTCTGTCTGTCTGTGAGAATTTAGGTGAGGGTTTGATTGGAAGGGGCGTGTGTGTGTATGTGTGTGCGCGTAGGAGCTTAAGGCTGATTGTGATTTTTGAGGGGCGAAGCATTCTATTAATATGTAACCGGGGGAATCTGTATGTTTGTATTTCTGTAGGAGTTTAAGGCTGACCATGATTTGGGTGGGCAGGGTTGTTGACGTAATATGTAGCCATGGGAATTTGCGAATGCATCTGTCTATAGTAGTTTAAGGCTGATCGTGCTTTGAGGATCTTGTTGAGGTAAATTGGTTATGTGTATGTATGTATCTGTTTCTGTAAGAATTTAAGATGATTGGGATTTATTAGGGAGGAGGTGTTCTTGTATTATGTAGCCGGGAGAATCTATGTATATATGTCTGTAGCAGTTTAAGACTATTCATAATTTAGGGTAGGTGAGAGTGTTGTGTTGTTGAGATTAATCTTATATATTGTATATGTATGTATGTATGATCATGGGAATTTGTGTATGTATATCTGAGGGAGAATTTAAGGCTCGTCATGATTTGCAAAAGGTGGGGTGTTGTTGAAATTTTCTTGGATATTTCTTATATGAATTCTGCTATGTGTGTGTGTGTGTGTATTTGCGCTAATATTTATATGTAGATAGAAATAAATTGTTTTCAGTATCGACATTTGGTACTATAAAATACTATCATATGTCTGGACTTCCCTAATCTTATTATGTTTTTATACTTACGCTTGTTTTATATTTTCTCATACTTAAATTTGTCTCGCGTTAAAGTCTGCCTATATGAAATTTGTTTATATTACAGATTTTGTTTATTTCAATCTTTGAATACATTTTTTTTTGTCATTGATGTCTTTTGTTCTTCTTGTTGTTGGTGTTGTTGTTGTAAATATTCGTCTGTGTATAGATGCGATATATTCAGTATTTTTTTTATTTGGAAATTAAAACGTTTTAATTTGTATCTGCGTTTACTTAAAAGTTTGTGAGGATTTTCTGTTTTAAGTAAAACTGAATTTCTAAAGATACATACTCTATAGTAATAGTAACTATAATAGAAATATTTGTTATATTTAATTTAAATTTTTTTAAAGTTGATGCAACGTTAGTAAGTCAACGTTAGAAATTTTTGGGGTACACAATTTTTTCTAACTATAGCCTTTTTTCTTCACTTTCTACATTTATTTTTGAAATCTTGCTTTGCTTTATGAAAATGTATAAACATTTTTAAATGAAACTGATCCAGCACTCCAGCTTATATACTGATAGTTTTTTTTTTCTTTGGTAGTCAACTTACTTCTTTTTTTATTTTTATTGATAAACATTTAAAATCAAAAGGGAGCTTTATATTGAAATTATTATTTTCATAATTGTTGAAAACAATCACTAGTTTTTTTTTTGTGTGATGAAATCATTTGAAGTTGAAGCTGATATCTTTGCTTACTGTTTTAAATTAAAATTTTATTCAATAGAATAAAAGGAGCTTTTTTCTTAAATTCTGATGCAGTTAAGATCGGATATGAGACTGAATTTAAATGTACTTTTAAATTAGTCACAATGAACAAACTTATTTTCTTGTTGAAAAGCGATCATCAGAAAACGAAGTGGTTTTCAGAGACTTTAGGTATACCCTTTCGACGGTTCCTCTAGGATACAAGATGACTTTGTTTGACGAAATTTCTGTTGCTTTATACTGATAATATGTTTACATTAATAAGGTACATATGTATATGTTTATTTTATGAAGGGCTATTACCTATGGCTTTCATTTGACGTTCTATATGATTTTTTTTCTCATTTTATTAAAGTTCAGCGTGTTGTGTATATATTTCTGAAATGTTTAAGTGTGCTTTGTGTGTCCATCGGACAGAGTGTACGTTTTAGTTGGTCAGTCAGTCTATGTATTTATTTTTTTCTTCTTCTAATGTATCACACCTTTTTTCACATTTTACTACTTGAAGTAGAGAATTTTTGTCTAATTTTTTCTGGGTATCTACATACATTAGTTAAATATGTGTATGAATTTTTAAGAAAAAATTTTAAATAAAATATTGGAAAAAGAATTAATTGTGTGAATGGTTTTTATTTCTTTATTAGCTTTACTTCGCTAGATCAAAAAAATTTTTTTTTTGCTTATATGCAAATTCTTGTTTTCATGTCGCTTAAACATGTACAGTCTTGTTTTCACGACGCTTAAACATGCACAGTATTGTTTCCATATCGTTTAAGCATGCACAGTCTTGTTTTCATGTCGCTTAAACATGTACAGTCTTGTTTTCTTTGAAAAGTTATGCACATGACAAATTGAATTTCACAATGTTATGAAATTCCATTAAATTTCATTAGATTTTTTCATAAAGAGAAACAATTTAGACAATCGGATAAGTCCTTATATTTTTCACTACATACAAGTTTCTGTTATTTTATATTCGAATAGATGAATCCTAAATTTCCTTTAAAAAATAACACACAACAAGGAATAATTTAATTTAATTTTATTTATATTAATAATACATTTTAATTTTATTTTATTTATTTTTATTATAATGATGGCAACATTTCATAGTATCTAATTATTAAATTTTCTAATATACTTTTGCGCAAAAAATATATTGTACATCTGCAAGTATCAGGTCCTTCCTCACACTCAGGATCATACCAAGGACAGCTTTTTAAGTGTCCTTCTGTATTGTCTTCATCTTCCATGATACCATATTCTTCGTTCTCATCTAGCATATTTTCGAAAAATTTGATCATCTCCCAATGATCAAAAAGCCTGAAGCTTTCGAAATCTCTTAAAAATTGGTTTAGAGTACGTCTAATTTGGCTCATTATATTTGCCGATAAATTAATGAATGATGATTGTTTGAAGGTTTCTTTAAGACTAATTTGCTCTTTAAATTTTTAAAGTACTATCTTTTGATATTTAAAATATCTATACCATCATCTATATTCCATACTTCTTTTTTAGCACTCGATCTCGCTCTATCCCTTTTCTCTCTATAACTATCTCTTTCTGTCTATCACTATCCCCCACTTATTCACTATTTCACCATATTTTCGATTAGCCTTCTTGAAGTCGTCATCGCTAGTTTTAAGATCATTTTCAGTTAAACATTCAAAGTGCGGAGAAGTAAATAAAAAAAAAATAAATAAATAAAACAAAAATGGAGTCTACAACAAATCTAACATCAAAATTTAATTCACTAAAAAATAAAACCTTAATCCACATAAAGGAGCTTGAGACAGCAACTAAATACACCATTCGAAAAGTGTCAAGAGTAACAACAAAATATGGGCCAACACTAAAAGTTGAAATGGAAAACCACATAATGTTCCTCCCAAAGCGATATAATGCTTTAACCGATGCTGAAATTAAAGAACTCTCGAGCGGATCATATTGCTTAAGTAGAGAAGGTGAACAAAGCTTAATTGTTGAAAGCGAGCTGAGTGAATTTCTAATTCAAAATTCCCAATTTCCAATTTGGCAATAATATATAATAATTTTGTATTTTAAATTATAAATAAAAATACATGAAAGAGTTTTGTAAAATATAAATGTTTGTGCTTTTTTATTTAATATTTTCAGTTATTTCATAAAGAAATTGAAGACATAAATGACCACAGGTAAATGTATTGAAATTCTGATGTTGATTATAGTTGTATTTTATATTGGTACCAAGATATTTGAGTACTTCCGAAGGAGGTTGTAAGATTCCAAAGCTGTCGAAATATTCTTTTTCATTGTTGTTTTTATAATATGCTACCCAATGTGTACCAGGTCCTGTTGATACGTCTAAATTGATTATTCCACATTCTATTTTCTTTGTTCGTTTTGGTAGAGTATTCAACATGAAAACTCCTCTAAAATATGGAATATTTATAGAGAAAAGGTTTATGTCCACATCAGATAGTGGTCTGTTCGTAGCATCTCTAAGAGTTTTTTGATTCCTCTTTGTAAACTAAACCATAACCCTTTTTATATGGTTTTAAGTAAAGTCCCTTTCCAACTGCTATAGATTCCATCGCTCTATTATGTCTAATTGCTTCATCAAGTTGAGTTTTTGCATTCTTTGTTGCATTAACAGCTTTAGCTATAGCAGCACCTCCAGTTGTTAGACTACCAATTGCACCCAGAGCAGTTAAAATCGGTATTAGAGGCAAAAACCCACAAATTTTTGGTACACGTATTACATGTGGTACTATAATTTGAGATTTTCTTCCTTTTAATGATTTGTTGATAGTTTTTCGGGCAATTTTAATTGCTGAGTTAATATCTAATGGTTTTTCCTTCTTTAGTATTTTTGTTGCAGCTCTAATTGATGTTCTAAACAGTTTTTTATCATTTATCTTGTTCTTTTTAACATTTTTCTTTTTCTCCACACCCATACCAAATTTTGTTTAGGCTTTCATTGCGTTAGTAACCATATAGGCAAATGATTTTTCAGCAATACTACTATCTTTTGATAAAACTCGATCCCAAGCTGAATTTTCAAGTATTTTATCAGCTTTATGTCTAATGCTTAAATCCTTATTTTTTGAATAAGCTATATCATGATCTTTACAAGCAGAGTCCAATAAATTAATTCCTTTGTCACCTCAATTTAAACGTTTTTGTAGTTTTGTTTCAGGTCCACAATACTAATATCCGGGAAGATAAACTTCACCAGTTAGAGAGTTTATTTTTTTATCTACTATACCTCCTCCAACGAAGGTGTTTTTATGACTAAACGTTTTCTGATATTGTATAACTATATCATCTAATTTTGTCGATAATAACAGGTAACATTTATAAAATCTATTTAGTTCGTAATATTGTTCCTTCTACTATATTTTTTTTTTTTTGGTTTACTTGCCTCTATCTTGACTGATGGTTTCTCAGTCTTTAAACTTGTATATTCTCAACTTCTGTCTTGATGTTACTTTCTTCTTTCATGCGAATTCTTGTTTTTTTCTTTTCATATCGCTTTAACATGCACAGTCTTGTTATCTTTGAAAGGTTCTGCACAAAACAAATCGAATTTCACAATATTATGAAATTCCATTATATTTCATTAGGTATTTTCTTATCGACACCAACTGCTTTAACAACATCTCATTTACGTTTGCTAACAGCAAATAGTACAATAGGTGTCAGCTATTAGATCAGCTTATCAGCTATTAGATCAGCTTATTAGCACCTGGTCTGTTTTTCAGATCAGCTTTTCAGGAGCTGGTCTGGTTTTCAGATCAGCTTATCACGACCTGGTCTGGTTATCAGATCAGCTTATCAGGACCTGGTCTGGTTTTCAGATCAGCTTTTCAGGACCTGGTCTGGTTATCAGATCAGCTTTTCAGGACCTGGTCTGGTTTTCAGATCAGCTTATCAGGACCTGGTCTGGTTTTCAGATCAGCTTTTCAGGACCTGGTCTGGTTTTCAGATCAGCTTATCAGGACCGGGTCTGGTTTTCAGATCAGACTATCAGGACCTGGTCTGGTTTTCAGATCAGCTTATCAGGAGCTGGTCTGATTTTCAGGTCAGCTTATTAGGAGCTGGTCTGATTTTCAGGTCAGCTTATTAGGACCTGGTCTGGTTTTCAGATCAGCTTTTCAGGACCTGGTCTGGTTTTCAGATCAGCTTATCAGGACCGGGTCTGGTTTTCAGATCAGACTATCAGGACCTGGTCTGGTTTTCAGATCAGCTTATCAGGAGCTGGTCTGATTTTCAGGTCAGCTTATTAGGAGCTGGTCTGATTTTCAGGTCAGCTTATTAGGACCTGGTCTGGTTTTCAGATCAGGCTATCAGGACCTGGTCTGGTTTTCAGATCAGCTTATCAGGAGCTGGTCCGATTTTCAGGTCAGCTTATTAGGAGCTGATCTGATTTTCAAGTCAGCTTATTAGGAGCTGGTCTGGTTTTCAGGTCAGATGAAATAACTAAAGTCTATCTTTTATTAGCAGTATTTTTTTTTCTATAACGAAAATCGTTTAATTCAATATATTTGCTTATAATCAAAAGTCCATATTTATCCTTCCAACACTCTACAAATTTTTTAAAACTTGTCAAAATTCATATTACTGTCAACATGAACCTTGTAAACATGCTTCATATTTTTCTCATCTTACTTAAACATTATAATTACATTTGCATTGTCTCTTATTAAATGCTTTGTTTGAGCAAAATTCGTTAAAATTGTATTCATAATAGCATATTAGCTTAAAAACGTTTTTTAACTTGCGTAAATCAACAAATCTTATAAATTAAATGCACCCATACTTAAAATAATTTTGAGCTGACGTCGTTCTAGTTATGCTTCTTGTTTATTTATATTTTTAACTTTGTCTGTATGTATGTATGTATGCATGTATTAAGAATTATGCTTATGTTTGGCACAAGTAGAATGAGTTATCATTCTTCTGTCGCCCCATACAAAAATATACACGTACACGTACATATGTATGTATATTATTCTGCTTTCCACATGCAACATCAGCAAATATCATAATTGAAATGTTTTAAGCTTCATTACCAGAAAAAAAATAAATGTATAATAACCCATTCTTTTAATTATGAAATTATGTAATTTCTTTAAGTATTCATATTTGTAGTAGTAGGACAGTTCACAACTACTATCTGAGGTTTAAAAACATATATTTATACTAAAAAACTAAAAAAACTATCAGTATATAAGCTGGAGTGCTGGATCAGTTTCATTTAAAAATGTTTATACATTTTCATAAAGCAAAGCAAGATTTCAAAAATAAATGTAGAAAGTGAAGAAAAAAGGCTATAGTTAGAAAAAATTGTGTACCCCAAAAATTTCTAACGTTGACTTACTAACGTTGCATCAACCTTAAAAAAATTTAAATTAAATATAACAAATATTTCTATTATAGTTACTATTACTATAGAGTATGTATCTTTAGGAATTCAGTTTTACTTAAAACAGAAAATCCTCACAAACTTTTAAGTAAACGCAGATACAAATTAAAACGTTTTAATTTCCAAATAAAAAAAATACTGAATATATCGCATCTATACACAGACGAATATTTACAACAACAACACCAACAACAAGAAGAACAAAAGACATCAATGACAAAAAAAAATGTATTCAAAGATTGAAATAAACAAAATCTGTAATATAAACAAATTTCATATAGGCAGACTTTAACGCGAGACAAATTTAAGTATGAGAAAATATAAAACAAGCGTAAGTATAAAAACATAATAAGATTAGGGAAGTCCAGACATATGATAGTATTTTATAGTACCAAATGTCGATACTGAAAACAATTTATTTCTATCTACATATAAATATTAGCGCAAATACACACACACACACACATAGCAGAATTCATATAAGAAATATCCAAGAAAATTTCAACAACACCCCACCTTTTGCAAATCATGACGAGCCTTAAATTCTCCCTCAGATATACATACACAAATTCCCATGATCATACATACATACATATACAATATATAAGATTAATCTCAACAACACAACACTCTCACCTACCCTAAATTATGAATAGTCTTAAACTGCTACAGACATATATACATAGATTCTCCCGGCTACATAATACAAGAACACCTCCTCCCTAATAAATCCCAATCATCTTAAATTCTTACAGAAACAGATACATACATACACATAACCAATTTACCTCAACAAGATCCTCAAAGCACGATCAGCCTTAAACTACTATAGACAGATGCATTCGCAAATTCCCATGGCTACATATTACGTCAACAACCCTGCCCACCCAAATCATGGTCAGCCTTAAACTCCTACAGAAATACAAACATACAGATTCCCCCGGTTACATATTAATAGAATGCTTCGCCCCTCAAAAATCACAATCAGCCTTAAGCTCCTACGCGCACACACATACACACACACGCCCCTTCCAATCAAACCCTCACCTAAATTCTCACAGACAGACAGACACATCCACAAATTCCTATGGTTACATAATACGGCAACAACGCCACCTACTCAAATCACGTCCAAATTCTCACAGTCTATCAACACGAACATTAGCATTAGAAAAAATAACTTTCACGTTTTCCCGTCGTCATTAGGAAAAATCATTTTCCCGTCGGCATTTGAAAAAATTATATTCATGTTTTGCCGTCGGCATTAGGAAAAATTAATAAACATGTTTTGCCGTCGGCATTTGAAAAAAATAATAATCATGTATTGCCGTCGGCATATACACTCATATGAAACCTCAAAAAATCACCCGTTATCACAATTAATGTAACCCAAAAAATCACCCGTTCACACAAAGTTAATGTAAACAAAAAAACTCCTAATGTAAACAAAAAACATCAAAGCGCCACCGAAAACAGAAATTTCCAAGAATTTTAAAATTTCAGCCACAATTTAACAATTTCAGCCCACAATCTAACAATTTCAGCAACAATTTAACAATTTTGATTGCCCCCGAACCGCCATTTCACTACTACTAGTGCTAACAAAATTTTACGCTTGATAACGTCGGCTTCATGGTACATCAAAAATTCAAATATACATCGTGATTTAAATATGACACTAGTCACTGAAGAAATTGCAAAATAGACAAGCAAATACCTAATAAAACTCGAATCACATCCTAATCCGCTTGCTCGTAATATATTGAACTTTACTTTAAAAAAAAAGAGATACAAGGGCTCTAATAAAGAACAATCCAGATGCAGCTGCCTAAAAATATTTTTTTTGTGCTTATCACTACTTATGTATTATTAATAACTATCACTTAGCTTATGTCCGACATTGGTTGCGCCTAATAATTATACTTTAGATTAAGGGCCAATGTGGGATTGCCGGCAACGTTCGACTTGTCGCACACTTACATTTGAAAAAACAACAAAGTATTAAAATTTGTTTTTGTTTTGAATGTAAGTGTGCGACAATTCGAACGTTGTCGACATCGTGGGATTGGCCCTAAGATTTGAATACTTATTGTTAGTTCATATTTGAAGATACAATAAATAAAAAAACGTCTTAAAAAAAAGTGCCAACATTAAAATTATATAGTGTTTTGGCACTATTCAAGTGATTTTGGCACTATTTAATAGCAGATTTGGCACGAAACCAAGATTTCCAATTCCCATCACTGGTGTAGAATAAGATGAAATGAGTTGGATTTCTTATAAAAATTTATTTACCCCATAAAAACGTACGACATTGATAACACTCCTTATAGAGTTGCCACAAGACTGAACGTCACTTTATTTTTTACCTTTCTTATAGTTATTTTTACAATGTTCTTCGCATTAGTATACGCACATCATTAACAGTTATACAGTTGGAACAAGACTGAATCGTCACTTTATTCTTTTCATTTCTTATAGTTATTTTTAGAATATGTACATAGCCGCAACAATAGCAAAGGTATTGTCATACTAAAAGCGAAAAAATACTTCACCACATAGGCATGACGTCACCAAAGTCGGCACTCAATCATAACTAACCATACCAAATCTCAACTGTGAACTTAAGGTGTTTTCAAAGTGATAATGTGTTATGAAACTTTAAATGCGTTGTTCTCAAAACTTTTTTTCCAACAATAGGTCCCTTTTCTCGGAGAAGGTCACATATATTGAATAATAATAAACTTGATATTTGAAATAAATTCTGTCGCCTTTTTAACTAAAATTAAAGTAATGTACTGTTTGTGGGCGGTGAGGGCTGTTAGCTGGATTACAGCCGATCGGCTGTGTTCCATGGTTTGTGCTCATGTGCAAAAAAAAACGAACAAAAAGTAAGCAATCGTCCTTATTGTTTTTGGTTTTGGTTTCACTTATTTCAAAGAACGACAATCAAATCAAACAATTTCTTTCGTTTATTTTCGTACTACGCTTTTAAGTACAAAGAAATCAGAGCAAAATAAATTTATTACTGTAATAGTGTCCATTATTTTTGTTACGAAAATCACGTCCTTCTGAAAATAATTTTGATTCAACATGATTCTTCATTTTCATTTTAACAGTACGTAAATTAGGGATGCCAAACGGGACATCTCAAACCCGGAAATCCCGGGATTCTCGGGATTTGGCAAGTCCCGAATCCCAGGATTTCATTTTCGGATTTCTTAGCAATTTTTGTATAAAAACTTTATAAATTCAAATTTTCGTTGATTTTGAGGTATTTTTTATAATATTTAAAAGTCCCATACAATTTTATACGTACAGTTTCAACAATTTACTATTCGTGTAATATTTCTTATAAATTAACAACAAGAGCAAAATAAATAAACTATTCGTGTCATATTTCTTATAAATTAACAACAAGATTAAAATAAATAAACTACTTTCTTACGGTTATTTTCATCAAAGGTGCTAGAATATGTGTACATTTTAGGATTATTTTGAAAACAAAAGAAACATATTACCTTTGGAAGGGAAATAACATTTGAAAAATTCATAAGTTTGACAAATTTATTCCGTTTTATTCTATATTATGAGGGCAATTATAATTCAAATTCCACGAGAAATTTTTCCCGGGGAATAATTTCAAACAGTAGCAAATAATAGGGAAAACAAAAAAATCTAATTTGGAAAGGGAGAAATTTCTTGCGGAAATTTATTCATAATTGCAGTGTATAACTATCTGTATGTCGACCCCTCAACGCTGAAAAAAATTAGCACTTATCTACTTGTCGGTAACTACTATTGACACATAATTGTACTACTTACAATTGGAGTAGAATACAATACAAGGTAAGTGAAAACTTTTTGTTGTCGGGTTGACGTAAAAGCGAGAAATATTTACAGAATAATGCGGAGTATTTTGTCTAAAAAACTGCTCGAGTGTGTATGTATTTTTTACGTTGCAGTTCAAAATTATTTTGTTTTTTATTTAGACCGTTTAGGTCGTTTTTGATGCAAACGTAAGATCAAACCCATTTAAATTAAATGGATTTGATAAATAGTTTTAGTCAAAAATGGCCGACTGAATGAGATCGACTCAATTATAGTTGTATTCGATTTGCACAGTAGAAGGCCAGTACACTAATAAACCATACTCCTGTTAGCGAACGTATGAATACATACATATGGAACTTGTAGAAAAAAGCTTATGTATGAATTTAAACGATTTTAACTGCTCTGGGTGCAATTGGTAGTCTAACAACTGGAGGTGCTGCTATAGCTAAAGCTGTTAATGCAACAAAGAATGCAAAAAATCAACTTGATGAAGCAATTAGACATAATAGAGCGATGGAATCTATAGCAGTTGGAAAGGGACTTTACTTAAAACCATATAAAAAGGGTTATGGTTTAGTTTACAAAGAGGAATCAAAAAACTCTTAGAGATGCTACGAACAGACCACTATCTGATGTGGACATAAACCGTTTCTCTATAAATATTCCATATTTTAGAGGAGTTTTCATGTTGAATACTCTACCAAAACGAACAAAGAAAATAGAATGTGGAATAATCAATTTAGACGTATCAACAGGACCTGGTACACATTGGGTAGCATATTATAAAAACAACAATGAAAAAGAATATTTCGACAGCTTTGGAATCTTACAACCTCCTTCGGAAGTACTCAAATATCTTGGTACCAATATAAAATACAACTATAATCAACATCAGAATTTCAATACATTTACCTGTGGTCATTTATGTCTTCAATTTCTTTATGAAATAACTGAAAATATTAAATAAAAAAGCACAAACATTTATATTTTACAAAACTCTTTCATGTATTTTTATTTATAATTTAAAATACAAAATTATTATATATTATTGCCAAATTGGAAATTGGGAATTTTGAATTAGAAATTCACTCAGCTCGCTTTCAACAATTAAGCTTTGTTCACCTTCTCTACTTAAGCAATATGATCCGCTCGAGAGTTCTTTAATTTCAGCATCGGTTAAAGCATTATATCGCTTTGGGAGGAACATTATGTGGTTTTCCATTTCAACTTTTAGTGTTGGCCCATATTTTGTTGTTACTCTTGACACTTTTCGAATGGTGTATTTAGTTGCTGTCTCAAGCTCCTTTATGTGGATTAAGGTTTTATTTTTTAGTGAATTAAATTTTGATGTTAGATTTGTTGTAGACTCCATTTTTGTTTTATTTATTTATTTTTTTTTTATTTACTTCTCCGCACTTTGAATGTTTAACTGAAAATGATCTTAAAACTAGCGATGACGACTTCAAGAAGGCTAATCGAAAATATGGTGAAATAGTGAATAAGTGGGGGATAGTGATAGACAGAAAGAGATAGTTATAGAGAGAAAAGGGATAGAGCGAGATCGAGTGCTAAAAAAGAAGTATGGAATATAGATGATGGTATAGATATTTTAAATATCAAAAGATAGTACTTTAAAAATTTAAAGAGCAAATTAGTCTTAAAGAAACCTTCAAACAATCATCATTCATTAATTTATCGGCAAATATAATGAGCCAAATTAGACGTACTCTAAACCAATTTTTAAGAGATTTCGAAAGCTTCAGGCTTTTTGATCATTGGGAGATGATCAAATTTTTCGAAAATATGCTAGATGAGAACGAAGAATATGGTATCATGGAAGATGAAGACAATACAGAAGGACACTTAAAAAGCTGTCCTTGGTATGATCCTGAGTGTGAGGAAGGACCTGATACTTGCAGATGTACAATATATTTTTTGCGCAAAAGTATATTAGAAAATTTAATAATTAGATACTATGAAATGTTGCCATCATTATAATAAAAATAAATAAAATAAAATTAAAATGTATTATTAATATAAATAAAATTAAATTAAATTATTCCTTGTTGTGTGTTATTTTTTAAAGGAAATTTAGGATTCATCTATTCGAATATAAAATAACAGAAACTTGTATGTAGTGAAAAATATAAGGACTTATCCGATTGTCTAAATTGTTTCTCTTTATGAAAAAATCTAATGAAATTTAATGGAATTTCATAACATTGTGAAATTCAATTTGTCATGTGCATAACTTTTCAAAGAAAACAAGACTGTACATGTTTAAGCGACATGAAAACAAGACTGTGCATGCTTAAACGATATGGAAACAATACTGTGCATGTTTAAGCGTCGTGAAAACAAGACTGTACATGTTTAAGCGACATGAAAACAAGAATTTGCATATAAGCAAAAACAAAAATTTTTTTGATCTAGCGAAGTAAAGCTAATAAAGAAATAAAAACCATTCACACAATTAATTCTTTTTCCAATATTTTATTTAAAATTTTTTCTTAAAAATTCATACACATATTTAACTAATGTATGTAGATACCCAGAAAAAATTAGACAAAAATTCTCTACTTCAAGTAGTAAAATGTGAAAAAAGGTGTGGTACATTAGAAGAAGAAAAAAATAAATACATAGACTGACTGACCAACTAAAACGTACACTCTGTCCGATGGACACACAAAGCACACTTAAACATTTCAGAAATATATACACAACACGCTGAACTTTAATAAAATGAGAAAAAAAATCATATAGAACGTCAAATGAAAGCCATAGGTAATAGCCCTTCATAAAATAAACATATACATATGTACCTTATTAATGTAAACATATTATCAGTATAAAGCAACAGAAATTTCGTCAAACAAAGTCATCTTGTATCCTAGAGGAACCGTCGAAAGGGTATACCTAAAGTCTCTGAAAACCACTTCGTTTTCTGATGATCGCTTTTCAACAAGAAAATAAGTTTGTTCATTGTGACTAATTTAAAAGTACATTTAAATTCAGTCTCATATCCGATCTTAACTGCATCAGAATTTAAGAAAAAAGCTCCTTTTATTCTATTGAATAAAATTTTAATTTGAAACAGTAAGCAAAGATATCAGCTTCAACTTCAAATGATTTCATCACACAAAAAAAAAAACTAGTGATTGTTTTCAACAATTATGAAAATAATAATTTCAATATAAAGCTCCCTTTTGATTTTAAATGTTTATCAATAAAAATAAAAAAAGAAGTAAGTTGACTACCAAAGAAAAAAAAAACTATCAGTATATAAGCTGGAGTGCTGGATCAGTTTCATTTAAAAATGTTTATACATTTTCATAAAGCAAAGCAAGATTTCGAAAACAAATGTAGAAAGTGAAGAAAAAAGTCTATAGTTAGAAAAAATTATGTACCCCAAAAATTTCTAACGTTAACTTACTAACGTTGCATCAACTTTAAAAAAATTTAAATTAAGTATAAGAAATATTTCTATCATAGTTGCTATTACTATAGCGTATGTATCTTCAGGAATTCAGTTTTACTTAAAAGCAGAAAATCTTCACAAACTTTTAAGTAAACGCAGATAAAAATTAAAATGTTTTTATTTTCAAATAAAAAAAAAAAACTGAATATATCGCATCTATACACAGACGAATATTTACAACAACAACACCAACAACAAGAAGAACAAAACACATTACTGACAAAAAAAAAATGAATTCAAAGATTGAAATAAACAAAATCTGTAATATAAACAAATTTCATATAGGCAGACTTTAACGCGAGACAAATTTAAGTATGAGAAAATATAAAACAAGCGTAAGTATAAAAACATAATAAGATTAGGGAAGTATAGACATATGATATTATTTTATAGTACCAAATGTCGATACTGAAAACAATTTATTTCTATCTACATATAAATATTAGCGCAAATACACACACACAGAGCAGAATTCATATAAGAAATATCCAAGAAAATTTCAACAACACCCCACCTTTTGCAAATCATGACGAGCCTTAAATTCTCCCTCAGATATACATACACAAATTCCCATGATCATACATACATACATATACAATATATAAGATTAATCTCAACAACACAACACTCTCACCTACCCTAAATTATGAATAGTCTTAAACTGCTACAGACATATATACATAGATTCTCCCGGCTACATAATACAAGAACACCTCCTCCCTAATAAATCCCAATCATCTTAAATTCTTACAGAAACAGATACATACATACACATAACCAATTTACCTCAACAAGATCCTCAAATCACGATCAGCCTTCAACTACTATAGACAGACGCATTCGCAAATTCCCATGGCTACATATTACGTCAACAACCCTGCCCACCCAAATCATGGTCAGCCTTAAACTCCTACAGAAATACAAACATACAGATTCCCCCGATTACATATTAATAGAATGCTTCGCCCCTCAAAAATCACAATCAGCCTTAAGCTCCTACAGAAATACATATGTACATTGAAATTAATACAAACATACACAGACACACACACACGCGCACACACATACACACACACACACATACACACGCAATCGATCTACCTCAACTACACCCCGCCCCTTCCAATCAAACCCTCACCTAAATTCTCACAGACAGACAGACACATCCACAAATTCCTATGGTTACATAATACAGCAACAACGCCACCTACTCAAATCACGTCCACATTCTCACAGTCTATCAACACGAACATTAGCATTAGAAAAAATAACTTTCACGTTTTCCCGTCGTCATTAGGAAAAATCATTTTCCCGTCGGCATTTGAAAAAATTATATTCATGTTTTGCCGTCGGCATTAGGAAAAATTAATAAACATGTTTTGCCGTCGGCATTTGAAAAAAATAATAATCATGTATTGCCGTCGGCATATACACTCATATGAAACCTCAAAAAAATCACCCGTTATCACAATTAATGTAACCCAAAAAAATCACCCGTTCACACAAAGTTAATGTAAACAAAAAAACTCCTAATGTAAACAAAAAACATCAAAGCGCCGCCGAAAACACAAATTTCCAAGAATTTTAAAATTTCAGCAACAATTTAACAATTTCAGCCACAATTTAACAATTTCAGCCCACAATCTAACAATTTCAGCAACAATTTAACAATTTTAATTGCCCCCGAACCGCCATTTCACTACTACTAGTGATAACAAAATTTTACGCTTGATAACGTCGGCTCCATGGTACATCAAAAATTCAAATATACATCGTGAGTAGATTGGTAATGGCGGAGATAGTCCTGTTTTGGGAATTCAAAACCGGGGAAAAATAAAAATGATGGCAACCCTATTACAAATTGGGGGATTTTGGGGATTTTCATGCTGATATTGTGTTTGTGTGTGTGTGTGTGTGTGTGCGCGTGTGTGTGTGTGTGAGTCTGATTCTTTGGTTATGTCTATGCATGTGTATGTGGGTGTTTGTATGTGTGTATGGGAGTGTGTGTGTGTGTGTGTGTGTGTTTGTGTATGTGTTTTTGTATTTACTTGTATGTTTGACGGTGTTCGATACGTTTGTTGTAGTGGCAGACAATCATTATACCCAGTAGGAAATGGCGATGGTGAAAATGTACTGAGTCGCTTTTGACTTGTCGCTTGTGCGACGTACATACAAATGTATTTATATTGACAAGTTATTGACAAGTCCACCACAAATACACCATATCTGTTTTCTTTACTTCCTTTATACTTATGGATATAACAAAACTTATTATAACAAAATTGTTACTAGAATTTTAGTGTTGACACAAAGACACTTGCTCCCAGTCTGACTGCAGGGTAGTTACAAGGGATCTGTGTATTTGTGTGCATATAGTGATTGTTATTTGATAGACTTTGGGCTGCTGTTTTGAGTTGTCCTTGGTATGCTCATGTAGGGTTATTGTGTATATATGTATGTATTTATGTTTGCGATCTGTGGGGAAATAATCTAATAGCTGCAGAGATTGGCAACCCTATTGTGAATGGAAGTGAATGCCGAATATATTTATGGTAATGTATGTATATGTTGTTGTATTAATGTATGCGATCGTTTCTATTTTTGCTTTGAAAAATATCATTGCTTGTGTGAGTTACATCAACACTTTTTCATACATATTTACAAATGAATGTGTATAGGTTTTGTAGGCTATTGACGTTGATATTCTTATGGATAGAAAATATTGTGTTGGCATAGGTTTTATGTGTACAAGTGCAGTCCAGATATTAAATGTTTTGAATCCAATCAGGTTGATAAGTATAGTTTTTGATAGGGGTAGTGATATTTTTATTTCAATATATTTTACTTTAATGTAACAATTATAGGAAATAGCTTTTGGAGAAATACAGCAAAAACTTATAGAAGCACCTACTTTCACGTGTCCCGATTTTTCTAGTACCTTTATATTGCAAACTGATGCTAGCGATTTTGTTCTGGGTGTTGCTGTTTATATGAATTTCATCATATATCGTAATACCAACAGAGAATTGTGGAAATGTGTGTGTGTGTGTGGGTATGTGTTTATGTGTGTGTGTGTATGTGTGTGTGTGTGTATGTTTGTAGGAATTTCAATGTGTGTATTTCTGTAGGAGCTTAGGGCTGATTGTGATTTATGAGGGGTGAGGTGTTCTAGTAATATGTAACCGGGGGAATCTGTGTGTTTGTATGTCTGTAGGAGTTTAAGGCTGACCATGATTTGGGTGGGCCGGGTTGTTGACGTAATATGTATCCATGGGGATTTGTGGATGTGTCTGTCTATAGTAGTTTAAGGCTGATCGTGATTTGAGGTAGGTGAAGATGTTGTTGAGGTAAATTGGTTATGTGTATGTATGTATGTATGTATTTTTGTAAGAATTTAAGATGATTGTGATTTATTAGGGGCGAGGTGTTCTTGTAATATGTAGCCGTGAGAATCTATGTGTATAGACGTCTGCAGAAGTAATTTCAGGTAGGTGAGAGTGTTGTGTTGTTGAGATTAATCTTATATATTGTATATGTATGTATGTATGATCATGGGAATTTTTATATGTATATCTGGGGAGAATCTTAGGCCTGTCGTGATTTGTGAAAGGTGGGGTGTTGTTGAAATTTTCTTGGATATTTCTTATATGAATTCTGCTCTGTGTGTGTGTATTTGCGCTAATATTTATATGTAGATAGAAATAAATTGTTTTCAGTATCGACATTTGGTACTATAAAATAATATCATATGTCTATACTTCCCTAATCTTATTATGTTTTTATACTTACGCTTGTTTTATATTTTCTCATACTTAAATTTGTCTCGCGTTAAAGTCTGCCTATATGAAATTTGTTTATATTACAGATTTTGTTTATTTCAATCTTTGAATTCATTTTTTTTTTTTGTCAGTAATGTGTTTTGTTCTTCTTGTTGTTGGTGTTGTTGTTGTAAATATTCGTCTGTGTATAGATGCGATATATTCAGTTTTTTTTTTTTATTTGAAAATAAAAACATTTTAATTTTTATCTGCGTTTACTTAAAAGTTTGTGAAGATTTTCTGCTTTTAAGTAAAACTGAATTCCTGAAGATACATACGCTATAGTAATAGCAACTATGATAGAAATATTTCTTATACTTAATTTAAATTTTTTTAAAGTTGATGCAACGTTAGTAAGTTAACGTTAGAAATTTTTGGGGTACATAATTTTTTCTAACTATAGACTTTTTTCTTCACTTTCTACATTTGTTTTCGAAATCTTGCTTTGCTTTATGAAAATGTATAAACATTTTTAAATGAAACTGATCTGGCACTCCAGCTTATATACTGATAGTTTTTTTTTTTTCTTTGGTAGTCAACTTACTTCTTTTTTTATTTTTATTGATAAACATTTAAAATCAAAAGGGAGCTTTATATTGAAATTATTATTTTCATAATTGTTGAAAACAAACACTAGTTTTTTTTTTTTTTTTTTTGATGAAATCATTTGAAGTTGAAGCTGATATCTTTGCTTACTGTTTTAAATTAAAATTTTATTCAATAGAATAAAAGGAACGTTTTTCTTAAATTCTGATGCAGTTAAGATCGGATATGAGACTGAATTTAAATGTAATTTTAAATTAGTCACAATGAACAAACTTATTTTCTTGTTGAAAAGCGATCATCAGAAAACGAAGTGGTTTTCAGAGACTTTAGGTATATCCTTTCGACGGTTCCTCTAGGATACAAGATGACTTTGTTTGACGAAATTTCTGTTGCTTTATACTGATAATATGTTTACATTAATAATGTACATATGTATATGTTTATTTTATGAAGGGCTATTACCTATGGCTTTCATTTGACGTTCTATATGATTTTTTTTTCTCATTTTATTAAAGTTCAGCGTGTTGTGTATATATTTCTGAAATGTTTAAGTGTGCTTTGTGTGTCCATCGGGCAGAGTGTACGTTTTAGTTGGTCAGTCAGTCAATATATTTATTTATTTTTTTTTTCTTCTAATGTACCACACCTTTTTTTTCACATTTTACTACTTGAAATATAGAATTTTGTCTAATTTTTTTCTGGGTATCTACATACATTAGTTAAATATGTGTATGAATTTTTAAGAAAAAATTTTAAATAAAATATTGGAAAAAGAATTAATTATGTGAATGGTTTTTATTTCTTTATTAGCTTTACTTCGCTAGATCAAAAAAATTTTTGTTTTTGCTTATTTGCAAATTCTTGTTTTCATGTCGCTTAAACATGTACAGTCTTGTTTTCATATCGCTTAGACATGCACAGTCTTGTTTTCATGATGCTTAGACATGCACAGTCTTGTTTTCATGATGCTTAAACATGTACAGTCTTGTTTTCTTTGAGAGGTTATGCACAAGACAAATTGAATTTCACAATATTATGAAATTCCATTAAAAGAGAAACAGTTTAGACAATCGGATAAGTCCTTATATTTTTCACTACATACAAGTTTCTGTTATTTTATATTCGAATAGATGAATCCTAACTTTCCTTTAAAAAATAACACAAAACAAGGATAAATTTAGTTTAATTTTATTTATATTAATAATACATTTTAATTTAATTTTATTTATTTTTATTATAATGATGGAAACATTTCATAATATCCAATTATTAAATTTTCTAATATACTTTTACGCAAAAAATATATTGTACATCTGCAAGTATCTGGTCCTTCCTCACACTCAGGATTATACCAAGGACAGCTTCTGAAGTGGCCTTCTGTGTTGTCTTCATCTTCCATGATACCATATCTTCGTTCTCATCCAGCATATTTTGAAAAAATTTGATCATCTCCCAATGATCGAAAAGCCTGAAGCTTTCAAAATCTCTTATAAATTGGTTTAGAGTACGTCTGATTTGACTCATTTTATTTGCTTATAAGTTAATGAATGATGATTGTTTGAAGGTTCCTTTAAGACTAATTTCCTCTTTTAAATTTTTAAAGTAGTATCTCTTGATCTTTAAAATATCTATACCATCATCTATATTCCATACCTCTTTTTTAGCACTCTATCTCTCTCTACCCCTTTTCTCTCTATAACTGTCTCTTTCTGTCTATCACTACCCCTCCACTTATTCACTATTTCACCATATTTTCGATTAGCCTTCTTGAAGTCGTCATCGCTACTTTCAAGATCATTTTCAGTTAAACATTCAAAGTGCGGAGAAGTAAATGAAAAAAAAAAATAAATAAATAAAACAAAAATGGAGTCTACAACAAATCTAACATCAAAATTTAATTCACTAAAAAATAAAACCTTAATCCACATAAAGGAGCTTGAGACATCAACTAAATACACCATTCGAAAAGTGTCAAGAGTAACAACAAAATATGGGCCAACACTAAAAGTTGAAATGGAAAACCACATAATGTTCCTCCCAAAGCGATATAATGATTTAACCGATGCTGAAATTAAAGAACTCTCGAGCGGATCATATTGCTTAAGTAGAGAAGGTGAACAAAGCTTAATTGTTGAAAGCGAGCTGAGTGAATTTCTAATTCAAAATTCCCAATTTCCAATTTGGCAATAATATATAATAATTTTGTATTTTAAATTATAAATAAAAATACATGAAAGAGTTTTGTAAAATATAAATGTTTGTGCTTTTTATTTAATATTTTCAGTTATTTCATAAAGAAATTTAAGACATAAATGACCACAGGTAAATGTATTGAAATTCTAATGTTGATTATAGTTGTATTTTATATTTCTACCAAGATATTTGACTACTTTCGAAGGAGGTTGTAAGTTTCCAAAGCTGTCGAAATATTCTTTTTCATTGTTGTTTTTATAATATGCTACCCAATGTGTACCAGGTCCTGTTGATACGTCTAAATTGATTATTCCACATTCTATTTTCTTTGTTCGTTTTGGTAGAGTATTCAACATGAAAACTCCTCTAAAATATGGAATATTTATAGAGAAACGGTTTATGTCCACATCAGATAGTGGTCTGTTCGTAGCATCTCTAAGAGTTTTTTGATTTTTCTTTGTAAACTAAACCATAACCCTTTTTATATGGTTTTAAGTAAAGTCCCTTTCCAACTGCTATAGATTCCATCGCTCTATTATGTCTAATTGCTTCATCAAGTTGATTTTTTGCATTCTTTGTTGCATTAACAGCTTTAGCTATAGCAGCACCTCCAGTTGTTAGACTACCAATTGCACCCAGAGCAGTTAAAATCGGTATTAGAGGCAAAAACCCACCAATTTTTGGTACACGTATTACATGTGGTACTATAATTTGAGATTTTCTTCCTTTTAATGATTTGTTGATAGTTTTTCGGGCAATTTTAATTGCTGAGTTAATATTTAATGGTTTTTCCTTCTTTAGTATTTTTGTTGCAGCTCTAATTGATGTTCTAAACAGTTTTTTATCATTTATCTTGTTCTTTTTAACATTTTTCTTTTTCTCCACACCCATACCAAATTTTGTTTTGGCTTTCATTGCGTTAGTAACCATATAGGCAAATGATTTTTCAGCAATACTACTATTTTTTGATAAAACTCGATCCCAAGCTGAATTTTCAAGTATTTTATCAGCTTTATGTCTAATGCTTAAATCCTTATTTTTTGAATAAGCCATATCGTGATCTTTACAAGCAGAGTCCAATAAATTAATTCCTTTGTCACCTCAACTTAAACGTTTTTGTAGTTTTGTTTCAGGTCCACAATACTTATATCCAGGAAGATAAAGTTCACCAGTTAGAGAGTTTATTTTTTTTATCTACTATACCTCCTCCAACGAAGGTGTTTTTATGACTAAACGTTTTCTGATATTGTATAACTATATCATCTAATTTTGTCGATAATAACAGGTAACATTTATAAAATCTATTTAGTTCGTAATATTGTTCCTTCTACTATTTTTTTTTTTTTGTTTACTTGCCTCTATCTTGACTGATTGTTTCTCAGTCTTTAAACTTGTATATTCTCAACTTCTGTCTTGATGTTACTTTCTTCTTTCATGCGAATTCTTGTTTTTTCTTTTCATATCGCTTAAACATACACAGTCTTGTTATCTTTGAAAGGTTCTGCACAAAACAAATCGAATTTCACAATATTATGAAATTCCATTATATTTCATTAGGTATTTTCTTATCGACACCAACTGCCTTAACACCATCTCATTTACGTTTGCTAACAGCAAATAGTACAATAGGTGTCAGCTATTAGATCAGCTTATTAGCACCTGGTCTGTTTTTCAGATCAGCTTTTCAGGAGCTGGTCTGGTTTTCAGATCAGCTTATCAGGACCTGGTCTGGTTATCAGATCAGCTTATCAGGACCTGGTCTGGTTATCAGATCAGCTTATCAGAACCTGGTCTGGTTTTCAGATCAGCTTTTCAGGACCTGGTCTGGTTTTCAGATCAGCTTATCAGGACCTGGTCTGGTTTTCAGATCAGGCTATCAGGACCTGGTCTGGGTTTTCAGATCAGCTTATCAGGAGCTGGTCTGATTTTCAAGTCAGCTTATTAGGAGCTGGTGTGATTTTCAGGTCAGCTTATTAGGAGCTGGTCTGGTTTTCAGGTCAGATGAAATAACTAAAGTCTATCTTTTATTAGCAGTATTTTTTTTCTATAACGAAAATCGTTTAATTCAACATATTTGCTTATAAACAAAAATCCATATTTATCCTTCCAACACTCTACAAATTTTTTAAAACTTGTCAAAATTCATATTACTGCCAACATGAACCTTGTAAACATGCTTCATATTTTTCTCATCTTACTTAAACATTATAATTACATTTGCATTGTCTCTTATTAAATGCTTATAGCCATATTCATAAAAATTTTAAACAGCATTTCAAACGTTGTTTGAGCAAAATTCGCTAAAATTGTATTCATAATAGAATTTTAGCTTAAAAACGTTTTTTAACTTGCGTAACTCACCAAATCTTATAAATTAAATGCACCCATATCTAAAATAATTTTGAGTTTACGTCGTTGTAGTTTTGCTTCATGTTTATTTGTATTTTTAACTTTGCCTGTATGTATGTATGTATGTATGCATGTATTAAGAATTATGCTATAAGTTTGGCACAAGTAGAATGAGTCATCATTCTTCTGTCGCCCATACAAAAATATACACGTACATATGTATGTATATTATTCTGCTTTCCACATGCAACATCAGCAAATATCATAATTGAAATGTTTTAAGCTTCATTACCAGAAAAAAATAAATGTATAATAACCCATTCTTTTAATTATGAAATTATGTAATTTCCTTAAGTATTCATATTTGTAGTAGTATATAGATAATTTTAGTATAAATATATGTTTTGAAACGTGATATAGTAGTAGGGAACTGTTCATCTGGCTTAGATTAAAATTTTAAAGTTTCATTACCCATAACTCCGACAAAGGACACCCAGAAATTATTACACAACCCAAATCACTGACAGACTCAAATTTCCACGGTCAGCCAGACAGACAAACATAGACTTAATGTAAACAAAAACTTCTTATGTTACAAAAATAAGAGTGACTTATTGAACCACCCTCGAAAAATATTTAAAGGACTTATTGAACCACCCTCGAAGGTATCAAATTTCAAGAATTTTAAAATTTTCAAATTTTAATTACCCAAATTTAACAATTTCACCCACAATTTAACAATTTTAATTGTCCCCGGATGAACAGTTCCCTACTACTATATCACGTTTCAAAACATATATTTATACTAAAATTATCTATATACTACTACAAATATGAATACTTAAGGAAATTACATAATTTCATAATTAAAAGAATGGGTTATTATACATTTATTTTTTTCTGGTAATGAAGCTTAAAACATTTCAATTATGATATTTGCTGATGTTGCATGTGGAAAGCAGAATAATATACATACATATGTACGTGTATATTTTTGTATGGGCGACAGAAGAATGATGACTCATTCTACTTGTGCCAAACTTATAGCATAATTCTTAATACATGCATACATACATACATACATACAGGCAAAGTTAAAAATACAAATAAACATGAAGCAAAACTACAACGACGTAAACTCAAAATTATTTTAGATATGGGTGCATTTAATTTATAAGATTTGGTGAGTTACGCAAGTTAAAAAACGTTTTTAAGCTAAAATTCTATTATGAATACAATTTTAGCGAATTTTGCTCAAACAACGTTTGAAATGCTGTTTAAAATTTTTATGAATATGGCTATAAGCATTTAATAAGAGACAATGCAAATGTAATTATAATGTTTAAGTAAGATGAGAAAAATATGAAGCATGTTTACAAGGTTCATGTTGGCAGTAATATGAATTTTGACAAGTTTTAAAAAATTTGTAGAGTGTTGGAAGGATAAATATGGATTTTTGTTTATAAGCAAATATATTGAATTAAACGATTTTCGTTATAGAAAAAAAATACTGCTAATAAAAGATAGACTTTAGTTATTTCATCTGACCTGAAAACCAGACCAGCTCCTAATAAGCTGACCTGAAAATCACACCAGCTCCTAATAAGCTGACTTGAAAATCAGACCAGCTCCTGATAAGCTGATCTGAAAACCCAGACCAGGTCCTGATAGCCTGATCTGAAAACCAGACCAGGTCCTGATAAGCTGATCTGAAAACCAGACCAGGTCCTGAAAAGCTGATCTGAAAACCAGACCAGGTTCTGATAAGCTGATCTGATAACCAGACCAGGTCCTGATAAGCTGATCTGATAACCAGACCAGGTCCTGATAAGCTGATCTGAAAACCAGACCAGCTCCTGAAAAGCTGATCTGAAAAACAGACCAGGTGCTAATAAGCTGATCTAATAGCTGACACCTATTGTACTATTTGCTGTTAGCAAACGTAAATGAGATGGTGTTAAGGCAGTTGGTGTCGATAAGAAAATACCTAATGAAATATAATGGAATTTCATAATATTGTGAAATTCGATTTGTTTTGTGCAGAACCTTTCAAAGATAACAAGACTGTGTATGTTTAAGCGATATGAAAAGAAAAAACAAGAATTCGCATGAAAGAAGAAAGTAACATCAAGACAGAAGTTGAGAATATACAAGTTTAAAGACTGAGAAACAATCAGTCAAGATAGAGGCAAGTAAACAAAAAAAAAAAATAGTAGAAGGAACAATATTACGAACTAAATAGATTTTATAAATGTTACCTGTTATTATCGACAAAATTAGATGATATAGTTATACAATATCAGAAAACGTTTAGTCATAAAAACACCTTCGTTGGAGGAGGTATAGTAGATAAAAAAAATAAACTCTCTAACTGGTGAACTTTATCTTCCTGGATATAAGTATTGTGGACCTGAAACAAAACTACAAAAACGTTTAAGTTGAGGTGACAAAGGAATTAATTTATTGGACTCTGCTTGTAAAGATCACGATATGGCTTATTCAAAAAATAAGGATTTAAGCATTAGACATAAAGCTGATAAAATACTTGAAAATTCAGCTTGGGATCGAGTTTTATCAAAAAATAGTAGTATTGCTGAAAAATCATTTGCCTATATGGTTACTAACGCAATGAAAGCCAAAACAAAATTTGGTATGGGTGTGGAGAAAAAGAAAAATGTTAAAAAGAACAAGATAAATGATAAAAAACTGTTTAGAACATCAATTAGAGCTGCAACAAAAATACTAAAGAAGGAAAAACCATTAAATATTAACTCAGCAATTAAAATTGCCCGAAAAACTATCAACAAATCATTAAAAGGAAGAAAATCTCAAATTATAGTACCACATGTAATACGTGTACCAAAAATTGGTGGGTTTTTGCCTCTAATACCGATTTTAACTGCTCTGGGTGCAATTGGTAGTCTAACAACTGGAGGTGCTGCTATAGCTAAAGCTGTTAATGCAACAAAGAATGCAAAAAATCAACTTGATGAAGCAATTAGACATAATAGAGCGATGGAATCTATAGCAGTTGGAAAGGGACTTTACTTAAAACCATATAAAAAGGGTTATGGTTTAGTTTACAAAGAAAAATCAAAAAACTCTTAGAGATGCTACGAACAGACCACTATCTGATGTGGACATAAACCGTTTCTCTATAAATATTCCATATTTTAGAGGAGTTTTCATGTTGAATACTCTACCAAAACGAACAAAGAAAATAGAATGTGGAATAATCAATTTAGACGTATCAACAGGACCTGGTACACATTGGGTAGCATATTATAAAAACAACAATGAAAAAGAATATTTCGACAGCTTTGGAAACTTACAACCTCCTTCGAAAGTAGTCAAATATCTTGGTAGAAATATAAAATACAACTATAATCAACATTAGAATTTCAATACATTTACCTGTGGTCATTTATGTCTTAAATTTCTTTATGAAATAACTGAAAATATTAAATAAAAAGCACAAACATTTATATTTTACAAAACTCTTTCATGTATTTTTATTTATAATTTAAAATACAAAATTATTATATATTATTGCCAAATTGGAAATTGGGAATTTTGAATTAGAAATTCACTCAGCTCGCTTTCAACAATTAAGCTTTGTTCACCTTCTCTACTTAAGCAATATGATCCGCTCGAGAGTTCTTTAATTTCAGCATCGGTTAAATCATTATATCGCTTTGGGAGGAACATTATGTGGTTTTCCATTTCAACTTTTAGTGTTGGCCCATATTTTGTTGTTACTCTTGACACTTTTCGAATGGTGTATTTAGTTGATGTCTCAAGCTCCTTTATGTGGATTAAGGTTTTATTTTTTAGTGAATTAAATTTTGATGTTAGATTTGTTGTAGACTCCATTTTTGTTTTATTTATTTATTTTTTTTTTCATTTACTTCTCCGCACTTTGAATGTTTAACTGAAAATGATCTTGAAAGTAGCGATGACGACTTCAAGAAGGCTAATCGAAAATATGGTGAAATAGTGAATAAGTGGAGGGGTAGTGATAGACAGAAAGAGACAGTTATAGAGAGAAAAGGGGTAGAGAGAGATAGAGTGCTAAAAAAGAGGTATGGAATATAGATGATGGTATAGATATTTTAAAGATCAAGAGATACTACTTTAAAAATTTAAAAGAGGAAATTAGTCTTAAAGGAACCTTCAAACAATCATCATTCATTAACTTATAAGCAAATAAAATGAGTCAAATCAGACGTACTCTAAACCAATTTATAAGAGATTTTGAAAGCTTCAGGCTTTTCGATCATTGGGAGATGATCAAATTTTTTCAAAATATGCTGGATGAGAACGAAGATATGGTATCATGGAAGATGAAGACAACACAGAAGGCCACTTCAGAAGCTGTCCTTGGTATAATCCTGAGTGTGAGGAAGGACCAGATACTTGCAGATGTACAATATATTTTTTGCGTAAAAGTATATTAGAAAATTTAATAATTGGATATTATGAAATGTTTCCATCATTATAATAAAAATAAATAAAATTAAATTAAAATGTATTATTAATATAAATAAAATTAAACTAAATTTATCCTTGTTTTGTGTTATTTTTTAAAGGAAAGTTAGGATTCATCTATTCGAATATAAAATAACAGAAACTTGTATGTAGTGAAAAATATAAGGACTTATCCGATTGTCTAAACTGTTTCTCTTTTAATGGAATTTCATAATATTGTGAAATTCAATTTGTCTTGTGCATAACCTCTCAAAGAAAACAAGACTGTACATGTTTAAGCATCATGAAAACAAGACTGTGCATGTCTAAGCATCATGAAAACAAGACTGTGCATGTCTAAGCGATATGAAAACAAGACTGTACATGTTTAAGCGACATGAAAACAAGAATTTGCAAATAAGCAAAAACAAAAATTTTTTTGATCTAGCGAAGTAAAGCTAATAAAGAAATAAAAACCATTCACATAATTAATTCTTTTTCCAATATTTTATTTAAAATTTTTTCTTAAAAATTCATACACATATTTAACTAATGTATGTAGATACCCAGAAAAAAATTAGACAAAATTCTATATTTCAAGTAGTAAAATGTGAAAAAAAAGGTGTGGTACATTAGAAGAAAAAAAAAAAAAAATAAATATATTGACTGACTGACCAACTAAAACGTACACTCTGCCCGATGGACACACAAAGCACACTTAAACATTTCAGAAATATATACACAACACGCTGAACTTTAATAAAATGAGAAAAAAAAAATCATATAGAACGTCAAATGAAAGCCATAGGTAATAGCCCTTCATAAAATAAACATATACATATGTACATTATTAATGTAAACATATTATCAGTATAAAGCAACAGAAATTTCGTCAAACAAAGTCATCTTGTATCCTAGAGGAACCGTCGAAAGGATATACCTAAAGTCTCTGAAAACCACTTCGTTTTCTGATGATCGCTTTTCAACAAGAAAATAAGTTTGTTCATTGTGACTAATTTAAAATTACATTTAAATTCAGTCTCATATCCGATCTTAACTGCATCAGAATTTAAGAAAAACGTTCCTTTTATTCTATTGAATAAAATTTTAATTTAAAACAGTAAGCAAAGATATCAGCTTCAACTTCAAATGATTTCATCAAAAAAAAAAAAAAAAAAAAAAAACTAGTGTTTGTTTTCAACAATTATGAAAATAATAATTTCAATATAAAGCTCCCTTTTGATTTTAAATGTTTATCAATAAAAATAAAAAAAGAAGTAAGTTGACTACCAAAGAAAAAAAAAACTATCAGTATATAAGCTGGAGTGCCAGATCAGTTTCATTTAAAAATGTTTATACATTTTCATAAAGCAAAGCAAGATTTCGAAAACAAATGTAGAAAGTGAAGAAAAAAGTCTATAGTTAGAAAAAATTATGTACCCCAAAAATTTCTAACGTTAACTTACTAACGTTGCATCAACTTTAAAAAAATTTAAATTAAGTATAAGAAATATTTCTATCATAGTTGCTATTACTATAGCGTATGTATCTTCAGGAATTCAGTTTTACTTAAAAGCAGAAAATCTTCACAAACTTTTAAGTAAACGCAGATAAAAATTAAAATGTTTTTATTTTCAAATAAAAAAAAAAAACTGAATATATCGCATCTATACACAGACGAATATTTACAACAACAACACCAACAACAAGAAGAACAAAACACATTACTGACAAAAAAAAAAAATGAATTCAAAGATTGAAATAAACAAAATCTGTAATATAAACAAATTTCATATAGGCAGACTTTAACGCGAGACAAATTTAAGTATGAGAAAATATAAAACAAGCGTAAGTATAAAAACATAATAAGATTAGGGAAGTATAGACATATGATATTATTTTATAGTACCAAATGTCGATACTGAAAACAATTTATTTCTATCTACATATAAATATTAGCGCAAATACACACACACAGAGCAGAATTCATATAAGAAATATCCAAGAAAATTTCAACAACACCCCACCTTTCACAAATCACGACAGGCCTAAGATTCTCCCCAGATATACATATAAAAATTCCCATGATCATACATACATACATATACAATATATAAGATTAATCTCAACAACACAACACTCTCACCTACCTGAAATTACTTCTGCAGACGTCTATACACATAGATTCTCACGGCTACATATTACAAGAACACCTCGCCCCTAATAAATCACAATCATCTTAAATTCTTACAAAAATACATACATACATACATACACATAACCAATTTACCTCAACAACATCTTCACCTACCTCAAATCACGATCAGCCTTAAACTACTATAGACAGACACATCCACAAATCCCCATGGATACATATTACGTCAACAACCCGGCCCACCCAAATCATGGTCAGCCTTAAACTCCTACAGACATACAAACACACAGATTCCCCCGGTTACATATTACTAGAACACCTCACCCCTCATAAATCACAATCAGCCCTAAGCTCCTACAGAAATACACACATTGAAATTCCTACAAACATACACACACACACACATACACACACACACATAAACACATACCCACACACACACACACATTTCCACAATTCTCTGTTGGTATTACGATATATGATGAAATTCATATAAACAGCAACACCCAGAACAAAATCGCTAGCATCAGTTTGCAATATAAAGGTACTAGAAAAATCGGGACACGTGAAAGTAGGTGCTTCTATAAGTTTTTGCTGTATTTCTCCAAAAGCTATTTCCTATAATTGTTACATTAAAGTAAAATATATTGAAATAAAAATATCACTATCCCCTATCAAAAACTATACTTATCAACCTGATTGGATTCAAAACATTTAATATCTGGACTGCACTTGTACACATAAAACCTATGCCAACACAATATTTTCTATCCATAAGAATATCAACGTCAATAGCCTACAAAACCTATACACATTCATTTGTAAATATGTATGAAAAAGTGTTGATGTAACTCACACAAGCAATGATATTTTTCAAAGCAAAAATAGAAACGATCGCATACATTAATACAACAACATATACATACATTACCATAAATATATTCGGCATTCACTTCCATTCACAATAGGGTTGCCAATCTCTGCAGCTATTAGATTATTTCCCCACAGATCGCAAACATAAATACATACATATATACACAATAACCCTACATGAGCATACCAAGGACAACTCAAAACAGCAGCCCAAAGTCTATCAAATAACAATCACTATATGCACACAAATACACAGATCCCTTGTAACTACCCTGCAGTCAGACTGGGAGCAAGTGTCTTTGTGTCAACACTAAAATTCTAGTAACAATTTTGTTATAATAAGTTTTGTTATATCCATAAGTATAAAGGAAGTAAAGAAAACAGATATGGTGTATTTGTGGTGGACTTGTCAATAACTTGTCAATATAAATACATTTGTATGTACGTCGCACAAGCGACAAGTCAAAAGCGACTCAGTACATTTTCACCATCGCCATTTCCTACTGGGTATAATGATTGTCTGCCACTACAACAAACGTATCGAACACCGTCAAACATACAAGTAAATACAAAAACACATACACAAACACACACACACACACACACACTCCCATACACACATACAAACACCCACATACACATGCATAGACATAACCAAAGAATCAGACTCACACACACACACACACGCACACACACACACACACACACAAACACAATATCAGCATGAAAATCCCCAAAATCCCCCAATTTGTAACAGGGTTGCCATCATTTTTATTTTTCCCCGGTTTTGAATTCCCAAAACAGGACTATCTCCGCCATTACTAATCTACTATCGTGATTTAAATATGACACTAGTCACTGAAGAAATTGCAAAATAGACAAGCAAATACCTAATAAAACTCGAATCACATCCTAATCCGCTTGCTCGTAATATATTGAACTTTACTTTAAAAAAAAAGAGATACAAGGGCTCTAATAAAGAACAATCCAGATGCAGCTGCCTAAAAATATTTTTTTTGTGCTTATCACTACTTATGTATTATTAATAACTATCACTTAGTTTATGTCCGACATTGGTTGCGCCTAATAATTATACTTTAGATTAAGGGCCAATGTGGGATTGCCGGCAACGTTCGACTTGTCGCACACTTACATTTGAAAAAACAACAAAGTATTAAAATTTGTTTTTGTTTTGAATGTAAGTGTGCGACAATTCGAACGTTGTCGACATCGTGGGATTGGCCCTAAGATTTGAATACTTATTGTTAGTTCATATTTGAAGATACAATAAATAAAAAAACGTCTTAAAAAAGAGTGCCAACATTAAAATTATATAGTGTTTTGGCACTATTCAAGTGATTTTGGCACTATTTAATAGCAGATTTGGCACGAAACCAAGATTTCCAATTCCCATCACTGGTGTAGAATAAGATGAAATGAGTTGGATTTCTTATAAAAATTTATTTACCCCATAAAAACGTACGACATTGATAACACTCCTTATAGAGTTGGCACAAGACTGAACGTCACTTTATTTTTTACCTTTCTTATAGTTATTTTTACAATGTTCTTCGCATTAGTATACGCACATCATTAACAGTTATACAGTTGGAACAAGACTGAATCGTCACTTTATTCTTTTCATTTCTTATAGTTATTTTTAGAATATGTACATAGCCGCAACAATAGCAAAGGTATTGTCATACTAAAAGCGAAAAAATACTTCACCACATAGGCATGACGTCACCAAAGTCGGCACTCAATCATAACTAACCATACCAAATCTCAACTGTGAACTTAAGGTGTTTTCAAAGTGATAATGTGTTATGAAACTTTAAATGCGTTGTTCTCAAAACTTTTTTTCCAACAATAGGTCCCTTTTCTCGGAGAAGGTCACATATATTGAATAATAATAAACTTGATATTTGAAATAAATTCTGTCGCCTTTTTAACTAAAATTAAAGTAATGTACTGTTTGTGGGCGGTGAGGGCTGTTAGCTGGATTACAGCCGATCGGCTGTGTTCCATGGTTTGTGCTCATGTGCAAAAAAAAACGAACAAAAAGTAAGCAATCGTCCTTATTGTTTTTGGTTTTGGTTTCACTTATTTCAAAGAACGACAATCAAATCAAACAATTTCTTTCGTTTATTTTCGTACTACGCTTTTAAGTACAAAGAAATCAGAGCAAAATAAATTTATTACTGTAATAGTGTCCATTATTTTTGTTACGAAAATCACGTCCTTCTGAAAATAATTTTGATTCAACATGATTCTTCATTTTCATTTTAACAGTACGTAAATTAGGGATGCCAAACGGGACATCTCAAAACCGGAAATCCCGGGATTCTCGGGATTTGGCAAGTCCCGAATCCCAGGATTTCATTTTCGGATTTCTTAGCAATTTTTGTATAAAAACTTTATAAATTCAAATTTTCGTTGATTTTGAGGTATTTTTTATAATATTTAAAAGTCCCATACAATTTTATACGTACAGTTTCAACAATTTACTATTCGTGTAATATTTCTTATAAATTAACAACAAGAGCAAAATAAATAAACTATTCGTGTCATATTTCTTATAAATTAACAACAAGATTAAAATAAATAAACTACTTTCTTACGGTTATTTTCATCAAAGGTGCTAGAATATGTGTACATTTTAGGATTATTTTGAAAACAAAAGAAACATATTACCTTTGGAAGGGAAATAACATTTGAAAAATTCATAAGTTTGACAAATTTATTCCGTTTTATTCTATATTATGAGGGCAATTATAATTCAAATTCCACGAGAAATTTTTCCCGGGGAATAATTTCAAACAGTAGCAAATAATAGGGAAAACAAAAAAATTTAATTTGGAAAGGGAAAAATTTCTTGCGGAAATTTATTCATAATTGCAGTGTATAACTATCTGTTATACACTCCCCTCAACGCTGAAAAAAATTAGCACTTATCTACTTGTCGGTAACTACTATTGACACATAATTGTACTCCTTACAATTGGAGTAGAATACAATACAAGGTAAGTGAAAACTTTTTGTTGTCAGGTTGACGTAAAAGCGAGAAATATTTACAGAATAATGCGGAGTATTTTGTCTAAAAAACTGCTCGAGTGTGTATGTATTTTTTACGTTGCAGTTCAAAATTATTTTGTTTTTTATTTAGACCGTTTAGGTCGTTTTTGATGCAAACGTAAGATCAAACCCATTTAAATTAAATGGATTTGATAAATAGTTTTAGTCAAAAATGGCCGACTGAATGAGATCGACTCAATTATAGTTGTATTCGATTTGCACAGTAGAAGGCCAGTACACTAATAAACCATACTCCTGTTAGCGAACGTATGAATACATACATATGGAACTTGTAGAAAAAAGCTTATGTATGAATTTAAAATTTTTCAGTAGAGCAAAAATGCTGTTCAAGTGTTCAGGCAAACTTTTAATGTATGTGCCTATAAAAATGTGATCTGTAGACGCAATTAATCGAATTTGATTAGAATAGAGTATACATTTCTTTTAATTTTTCGATATGTTCAGCCTTATTAGTCGTAACGAAATCGATAAAAAAATTAGATAATGCTTGGTATACATACATATGCAACAACCGTTATACTTGTTGTTGATCAATCGCAATTAAAAAAACGCTAGTAGATATATTTTTAATAGTGTCCTGCACAAGACTATTTATAAGACCTTTCAAGACATTTTTTTCGGTTGTTTGTCTTGCCAACAGTGTTTTTTAACGATTCTTTTAGAATATTTCGCTGTAGTAAAGCATTTGAAAAAATCCCTCATGTCTTGAAAGGTCGTATAAATACTCTTGTGCAGGACACTAATTTAAAAAAAAAAACAATATTGTTTTTGCAACTTATTTGTATGAAAGTGAATCTAAAAATTTTCGTAAGTCAACTTAAGCGGTAGTCCTAAAAGTCCACCGATATGTGAGTATATTCGTTTTGGCTTAGATAATAGAAAAACATTTATATTGAAAACATAAACAAGTTTTCATATTTAGTTTTTGTTTTCACTATAAATTCTCTAACATCAAACGTGATTAATCAACTTAAAAATAGATGAGAAAAATTCTTTTAATTTTTATTTCATACTCGTATTAGAAAATGGTTCACTTCAAAGCATAGTCCACCATCCCATTGCCCTGAGGGCTCTGCTAGCATTCTGCTTTGCATTCGTACACAGCACAACTACTAACAAAAACCTAAAGCAAGTGCATAAAACACACAAAATGAGCGGATTTTCAAATACCACCAAAATGATTTAATTTCTTTTTTCTATATTATTTATGTAAATAAATTATCTAATTTAATTCTTTTTATAACAGTACTTTTTATTGCTATAAAAAATAGACAAAATATGTGGAATATAGAGTTAAAAAATAAGTTTTTATTTGGCTTAAATATTTTTGTAGGTGCTGAGTGTCGAGTATGTATTCAGAAATTGAAAAAAAACTAGTACATACAGTCTTAGGCACCAGTATATATAAACGTTAATTCATATAAAATTAACCCATAAAAATATTTTTCATACACCCAGTTAATCATTTACAAGAGCGATTTTTTTCAGTGGAACAGCACTAAACATATATTAGTTCTGTTCTGCTTTTAAGAATTTTCTCTTCTTGGTGACCATTGCTTTAAAGATAATTGTGCAATGATAAATTATGAACATAAAACCTTTTAAAATGCATTAAATTGTTATTAAAGTAATATTTATTTAAAAAAATAATTTATTTTACAAAAAATAATTAGATCCCTAAATCTCGAAAATCCCTAGATCCCGAATCCCGGGATTTCCAAAAATCGATCCCGATTGGCATCCCTAACGTAAATGTTAAACTAACGTGAAATAAAGTTATTTCAAAAGGACAAATTTTCTTTGAAAACTACTATAAATGATGTCAGATTAACATGAAAGACATATGAAGCAATATCATTGTAATTTTCACTTTTGGAAATGGGAATCTTTGTTGATCCAAGATAAATGTACAATGAATTTTTTTTAAATAACTTCACGGTATATTTTAGATTTATTTGAATTAAAAAAAATCTTTTTTTTTAATTATTGCAAACTATTATTTTTAAACCATGTCTTTAAAAAGTATAAATATTCGTATTCATATTCATCAAAATTTGGCGAATTCGAACACGAAAATTCGCACTTCACTAGTGCATATGTACATATGTATATAATTGTATACTGTTCGTATACGTTCGCAGAACATGTTTTAATAATCTCGCTTACGTTACTGCTTTTCGGAATGCAATGCATTGCTTCTAAAAGCTTTTAATGCTTCTAACTTTCGAATATTTTTTTCTTTGTTATTCCTTCTTCATTCTTATATATTTAGGTTTTCTTCTGACTATTTTATAAAATTCTTTATTACAAAACTATAATATTTTGCCATTTTTTGAAGGCAAAACAATATTTTACGGTTAATAACATCGGCTCCATGGTACATCCAAAATTCTGTTATACATCCTGATTTAAATATGCCACTAGTGACTGAAGAAATTGCAAAATACGCAGGCAAATATTTAACAAAATTCGAGTCACATCCTAATCCGCTTGCTCGTAATATTTTGAACTTTACTGGACACATACGCCTAAAAAAGAGAGTCACAAGGGCTCTTATACTCAACACTCCAGATGGGACTGCTTAATAATAAATTTATTTTTCCTTTTTGATTATCACTACTTATGTATTATTTATAACTATCACTAAGTTTATGTCCGACACTGGTCGGGCCTAATATTTATATTTTAGATTTAAAATTTGAATACTTATTGTTAGTTTACATATGAAGATACAATAAACAAATACATGTATTTAAAAAAAAGACATAAAGTCTTAGTTTAATTCTTAGACTTGATTTTATTAATCGTGAAAATCACCAGTAATTTTTATACAAAATTTTTGAATAATCGCTAAATATGCATACTTTTATTAGATAACAAATACCTAAAAGAAAATATAAGTTTGTAGCACTTCAAAACATCACAAATAATAAACTCCATGTAAATTTATAATGCATGTGTGTAGATATGTATATATATATATATATATATATATATATATATATATATATATATATATATATATATATATATATATATACAAGTTCTTGTACGGTGTTCTTAAGAATTTCTAATGTAAAATTAGAAAAAAATATATAGCGAAAAATTATGATCTGCAAATACTTTGTATATATTCTCTGAAGGAAACGTGGGGTTAAGTATCCCCAAATCACCACTTTTGTCGACTATTTTGGTGACATAATCAACAGAGCGTCTATTAGTATTGTTATTAATGCGTAGAAAACATTATTTCAGATACACACAACTATTCTTTTTCTTGTTTTATTGGTTTGTTGAAAATAAAAGTGACGTGAAGCAAAATTTAAGTGTTTATAAAAACTAGATATACCAAACGGACGACGAAAATGTATCTAAACGTCATAAAAAAATTCATTAAAACACAGCCATATGCAAGCACAAACACAAACATATGCAAGCATAATTAAATAATACATGAAATTAAAAAAACATAACCAAAATCCCTTCAACCAACCTAATTCAATTTAGTCAAATCTCTTCCTTTAAGTATTATGGCCTTGATACAACAACAAATAAGAGAAAAACAATTGTAAGGTCAAGAGAAATACTACAAATACACACACACACACACAATCATGTTTTGTTTCTTTTTTTACTTGTAAGCTAATAAATGCGTGTGTAATATGTGTGCATGTAGTAGTAGCAACTTTAAACGCTTATAGCTCCCAAAATACTAAACCGATTTCAATAAAATGTAGATTCTGCACATCTGTATAAAAAATCCTTTAAAACCATATAAATCTTTTTAAAATCGGTGCGGTGGTACCAGCGTAAAAGGGATTACAAAAAACATGTTCGCCTATTAATTATATAGATAGATTAGTTTAAGAAATCAAATTAAAACGTGAATATAAATGTATTGAACAATAATTAAAAAAAAAATACACAAAAAGAATTTGCAAAAAAGAAATAAAATAACAATCCATATTGTATGAAAATAGAAAACGTGAAAATTAAAAATTGTAAGTGAAAGTGCCAATTTTTTAAATTTTTTTACCCTGTGGAAGATTTTGTGCCATCAGTTAAATATTTGTCACACTTGCAGATTCATTCGTAAGTGTTTGACTTTACTAATTCAGCGAAACATAAAATTTTTGATTAACATAAATACACTTGGCCGCAAAACTCAACATACGACTTAATATTTTAAAAAAATTGTAGTTTTTAAAGGAAAATCGTTAATTTGTCTAACTTTTTTTTTAAATAGAAGTAATTTAAATTAAATAAAAATATCACACTTGATTTCAGTAAGCAATATCAAACAAACAAAAAATATTATAATTCAGTATTTTATCCGATTGCAAAAGTGTACAAACGATGTATTGTTGAATGTATTGTGTAAAATGTTTTAAAGTTTTAATAGCTTGTGTGTTTGCTTTTTGATCAAAAACTTTTCTAAGCCTTTTAGGCATCGACGAAACCATTTTTTAAACCAAGTTTTTCGTTTAAAATTGTACTTTTTTGAGATAGAGACGATCGCTGTCAATTTTTGACGCCTCTGCTTCAAGAAAGCCCATAAACAATCGATCAAATTTAAATCTGGGGACAGTGAAAGATGTGGAAGCTTCGGTTTTACTTCATAAAGAAGCCATTCCTTAACCAGCCTTAAGTTATTCTTGGGGTCATTATCATGCATAAATATATATTTATCTTTAAGGTGCAATTTGCTTACATTCTGCAAAAATTATTTTTTAAAATATCTAAATTACCACGACCATCCATAATTCCATCAAAAAATTTTAATTCTCAAACCCCATCAGCACTTATGCACTCCCACACCGTTACCGAGTCCCCACAATATTTGACAGCACTGCATGCGTTTTATTATACAAGTCAATATTACATTATATCCATGGTTTTGGTCGTCCGTCGTTTCCAAATATGTTGAACTTACGATACTCCGTAAAAATAACTCTTTCCCAAAACTTAGATTTGTTAAGATGGGCGTTTTGTACTCCAGAGCATAAGAATATCGTTTAATTTTGCTAATGGGACTTACATATGTATGTTATTTTTCTGGCTATACACGTCTAAAATCCAACTTTCTTTAAGCAACGCGAATTGTATTAGCATCTACAAGAATTCCATATATATTTTTAAGGTCCTCTTTCAATTTTGTGCTACTTCTCTTTGTATTTTTCGCAATTTGTTTTACAATTTTGTGCCTTAGTCTTTCACCAAACCTTGCTATTTGCCACAATCGTGGCAAACTTTGATTCTTTTATAGTTTTAATGATAGTTTGGATAGTAAATTTAGAAAAATTTAAGATCTGTCTGGCTTTTCTCATTTAATTCCCTTCATTTGAAAGATTGCTGACTAATTTTCGAACGTCGGTTGATATTTCCTTAGTTTTTCCCATTTTGTTCAGCTACTGCTAATAATCAAATCACAATTTAAGCAAAATGTTGTAGTGTACCTCACTCACTATAATACACTGTATCATAGTTTAATTGCATTGCAACACAGTTCATTGTAATAATTAACAGAACGCTTACTTTATAATATTTAAATGACACACTTTTATTTTTATTAATAAATTATGTTGTTATAGCAAAACTAAAGACATAAAGAAACACACAAATTGAAGAATGTAAAATAGTATATAAGCAGTCAAAATGTTAAATAAAATCAGACTTTAATTTGATTAACATAAATCGGCTCTTTAGCCTTGTTTTCTTTTAAAGTTTCAAAACTTCTTTTGGCAGTTCTTTTGAACGCCTAAGTTTTAGCTGGGACCCCCCCAGCTGTTTTAAAATAAAAAGGGGCTATAGGGACTCCCTTTCCAAAAACATTTTATATTGTATAATTTGACTATTCATTACGTATTACAATGTAACACATATTGTTAAAACAAGACTAAATAAACACATATATGTATGTACACTTTTTCGACGTTGGCTTAGCGTAATTTTTCAGCATTTTTTAATTTAGTAAAAAATTAACATTTTTTTTAATCTTTTTTTATCTCGAAGTTAAAAAGTGGATCCAATATAATACTCATGATACAATATTTTCAAAAATTAAACATTGAATAAAAATTCTGAAAAAAGATATGAAATACATAAAACCGTATGTAGAGTTTTGCGGCTAAGTGTATATGTATTTAATAGAAAAGACAAACAAAATCCCTACTTGCTGGTGATATGCTGAACGAATGAATTAATTAATTCCGGGTATTGTATGTTTTTTAATCATAAGTTCCATTTTTTAAATATTTTTTTAATGAAACACCAAAATGTGAACAAAATACGCAATTTCATTATCAAAAGAGTGTTCAAGCCAGTTTCACTGCTTAAACTAACAAAAAAAAAAACATTTTTTGATAATTGCGAATTTCCACCTCTGCCTTTATTGTGAATATATATCATGGTTTTTTTAAATTAAATTTTAGATTGTCAATTTCCGTCATAGAGAGAAGACTTCCTGCGGCTCCCAATTTATTTGGTCATAAGTATACATAATTGTGAATCTTTGAATTTAATAAATAATGTAAGTACAAACTAAATTTCAAAAGAAGATTTATTTCCATTTGTGAAAACTCACGATCCCATTGTCTCTCCTTGCTCATAAGTCAGGTTTGCCTTTGTTGTTACAAAGGTCGCTTAAACCGATAATCTATACAGGAATCCCCTCCTGCCCTTTTATCATAAAAAGCATACACCACCGTATGTTACTCTAAAACTCCTCGTAAGACTAACTCACATCCAGCATACCCCACGTATAAGCAAGAGTATACTAGAATTACTAACTTACTTGACTATCTGTTTCCAATGTCTTCATATGGTCCCTAAAAAACTATCTAATCAGTAGTTCCAATGTCAGTACATAGTTGCTTTTCAATGACACGCACATGTTAAATGTCTATTGCAAAAAGCATTGTGTGGGGTATAATTAGTCAGTAGTACTGGCGACAAGGTCAATAGTGAATCAGTACTGACTGATTCACTAGTGACTTTTCCTACAGGGTTCATATCCCAGTCAGCATGTGGAAGATTGTTTCACCAAACTGAGTCTCTTTCGACTGCCTTATATGATCAAAAACTAATTAATCAGTTCTGCGCTTAAAACATGACTCGAAAATGATTCACAGAAACACTTAGAAAGTTATTTGTTTAAAAAATAAAAACAATCAGCAAGCTCGTGCAGTAAAATCAAGAAAATATAAAAATTTAAAACAAAAAAACTGAATGTAAATACCCACAAACTGTCTCGAAAGTGAATCGAAATTGATCAAAAATGCGAGTCACAAAAGACTCTTTTAGAAGACTCGCAGCTAGGGTACCATTTTCTCCCGAATGAACAGTCATTTTCGACTCGAAATCGAGCGCATAAATGCTTATTTGAATCGCGCAGAGGAGTCGAAAAAGACACGAATATGATCATTAATTTCATAAAATGCTGACTGGGATACTATATATACTTGTACACACACATGTGTGTATGTATGTATCCATATTTATAGTTCAGTCCAGGGATGCCAGATAAAATGATGGAAAAATCGTCGAAATCCCGATAAAATGTAAAATAATCGTCATTTCATGTTCGAAAATCGTCAGAAATATCGGACAAATAAAAATTTCATTTTTAAACATGTATATATATATATATCACTTTGTTAGCCTAGTAGAAAACTTATGAAAAATATTCCTAAGTTAGCAAGTCCAAGTTTTGGTATCAGTACTTTTGATGACCGAAATTTTTGATAGGATATCAACTTACAAAGGTCAATATATCGTTGGTCTCAAATGGAAAGGCCCTGACGCAAATAATTGTAACTTTACAGGAGAAGTAAAACATAATAGAAAGTGTAATATTCAAATTGTAACTTTTTTGTATATTCAACTGCTTGTAAAAGCGGTATTTTTTACACTATTGCAATAAATTTTTCTGATGAGGTGTATTAGTGTGATTTTTATTGAAATCACTGAAAAACTCTTTTTAATTGAACCAAAAAAAAATAGAAAATTTTTATACAAAAATATGTAAATAATAAGGAATTTGGGCTTTTTTGTTAATCAATATATATATACATATTAATTTCTTTCCTGCTTGTGTAACTCATCAGTAGACTTCAACCCAAAAGTTTTAGAAATATGCTGAAAACCTGTATATGCTTATAGTACGACTCTTAATATGTTATTGAGAATTACAATATACAAACATAATGAAGGCCTCCATAAGCATATGGAGTTTTTTTTAGCTTTTTTCAAAAACTATTGGGATGAAGTCTACTTACGAGTTCCATAAGCAGGAACGAAATTCATATAGACATTGCTGAACCAAACGTTGCTTTGGCAAAAATTTATAATAAATCAAAGACTATTTAACTAATTTTGATATTAACACTTCTCAAGAATTTTAAACTTTTTATGAAATCATTCCTTGCTTGTATCTTTTCAAAATATTGTATTCAAATATAGTATATAAATAATTTTTCCATATGTACATATAAATTTGTTATATATTTATATTATATTAATTTTATTATTATTTAGTTTATTATTATTAGATTATTATTATTATTTGTACATACTTTACTTTTTGTCTATATATTGTTTTTGTTTTGAATGTTTTATTTTTTTTAGTTTTAATTATAACTTAATTTTTGTTATTGAAACTGTACTGTTAATTTATGTTTTAACTTAAATAAAAAATAAATAAATAAAAAAAATTTGTATAAAATGTTTTTAAACGCACTAATAATCCCAAATTAATATTTTACTTAAGTAAATATAGTTTTTTTATTAAAAATATATTGAAATTGGAAATTTAAAAAAAATATATTTTACTTAATAAGTAAAATATTAATATGGGTTTATTAGTGATTTTACAAAATTTTAAACGTAAATTTTAACAATTCCCATAAAAAAACACTAATTAAAAAAAATTTGTGTTTTTTTGGTATAAAATTTGGCGTTCGTGTGATACAATAATTTCTAATAAACTCTCTATTTCAAAGAAACCATTTTATTGCAAATTTTTATTTCATGTAATATTTTTTCCTAGAAAAGATGGTGTTTTCTTTTCTGTGGCAAAAAGGAAAAAGTGCTTAAGTCGAGATAAGATGACTTGGAGTTAATGGTACCTCCATAATCTATGACTTGCAACTTATCTTTTTTAGACTTCTAATCTCATTTGGAACAATGGCTTAATTTAGGTTATATTCTAGTATATTTCAACTTAAATGTATTAATTATAGTGTGCAGAACGATATTTGCTTAAAAATTAACGGTTAACATAGAATTTCGCTATTGAACGGTAAAAGAAGCAAATTTCTGAAAATCGACGTGAAAGTTTAAAAGTGCTCTCCTGCAAAACAGTGAAATATGACTTAAGCACTTTTTCCTTTTTGCCACAGAAATATATTATGTACTCGTATACACAATATAATATAATCTACTAAAATATTTATTCAAAGCAAATTTTTTATTTTAACTTTTTATAACGGAGTTTGTAATAATTTTTAATATAGAAGATGACAGTCAAAAACATTATTTATGCAAAAACGGGATTCAGAATATCCCGAAAATCCCGGGTTTTAAAATTAAAAAATCGCGGGCTCCGGGATCGTCATAGTCCCGAAAATCCCGGGATCTCCGGGCTCGGGATCTCCCGTTTAGAATCTCTAGTACCAACACAATCCCAAAGTTTGGTGAAGGTTATTGTTTTTAGAAAAGAGTAAAAAAAGTGTAACTAGATTAAAATTGTTGACATGTGAAGTGCTATTAATATTGATTTTAATTAAAATAAGAAAGTTTGTAGATTTGTAATCATTATGCAGTGTGTGATATGCATAATAATTGTTTTTTATGTTTGCGGTATATTTGGTGACTTCAATTCTACTGGAATACCTACGCGAAGCGGAAAACCACGCAAACGATGCCTTCAAAACAGATTTTGACTGCTAATATAGTTCTAGCAAATGGTATGAACCCGAAAGTACTTGTAAAATCTGCTTCAGTGTACTTAAGAAAATTAAGTCTGAAGAGCTTATAAGCCACTCATTACCATTATCTTTCTCAATGATTTGGCATCATCCAATATTCCATAAAGCAGAGGACTGTTATTTGTGTGAATTGCTTACCAAAAAAAAGTCTGCAATCGCAATATTTGTAGTTTAGAAAAAGTTTAATAACTTTTGCAAATATAAATCGATTGTAACAAATGTCTCAAATGTCTCGGTACAAAATTTCCTTTAAAAAATAAAAGATCTTCATAGAAGAAAGTTAAAATAATATTGTTGAGTTTGAAAAATTAAGTTAAAAAAATCCAAGAAAATTGAAATGTTTGATAAAAACTGACCCAATATCTTGGAACATACAATAAATGTATGCAGTTTTTAAAAACCTAATTCTTTGCCTTTCCAAAATTATTTCAAATTTTTAAATTGGTCGAAAAAGGTGTAAGTTAGAGGTACTAAAGTACTACGACCCACCCTAAAACAATTTTTTCAAAATAACTCGAGGCGTTTCAAAATCTTGGAAAATGGTTTTTGTATGTCCTCACATAGGCCTACAACTCCTACTAGGTCGCTTTTAAAGTTCTGACAAAAAGTGTTTTTTGTAACACTAGTTGAGCTAGTTCCTGTATGAATAAATAATTAAACAAAAGTGAAATCAATATTAAAATTTGCTTTAAGAACATATTACATTGTGATATTCGAATATTAAAACTTAACGACTTGCATGATGATACCAAGCTAAGTTAAATGATAGCATATGTACATATCATGTGTTACAACTATGAGAGCAGCCAAATGAAATTGGTATAAAAGAAGCTGCTGTGCATATGGAATTTATCTTTGTAGGCAATTTGTAGTAGTGAATAATTATTGGTGGTTAGCAGTTTATAATAATTTAAATATAGTTTTTTTACAATTATTATTGGTGGTTAGCCGCTGCACAGTGGCGTGAAATAAAAAAAATGGGAAAAACCCCGCAACTTTTGAACTTGTGACCCGATTTCTATGAAGCTAACTGTTTTGGAAAGAAGAAGTGCTTAACTTTTGAGAAAATAAATTTACAGGCACCCTGTTGTAAGAGTGTCGAAATTTTTTTAGAGCTTGTAACTTTTGTAAATATCGACCGATCTTAAAAATTTTTTCAGCGGGACAATCAACATTAAGAAACAAAAGTAAAACATGATCAGACCACCATTTTATCTCTTACAGTTTCCAAGTTATTTGACTTTAAATTTTTTTTTAATTTTGGTCCCTGACTTTTTTTAATCGTTAGTACATAACTCCTTTATTACTTGGCAAAATCAGTTGGTTTTGTTGTTTTTGAAACAAATTCTTTTTGATATCTTAAAAATTGTAGCAATGAATAATTTTGCAATTGCAAAAATTAAACATTTTTTGCTTACGCTTCAGATGCGGGGGGAAAGTATAAAGAGCAAGCAAATACACACTGAGAGCATTATATTTTTTGCTCTTATTACCAGCGTTGCCGTTGTGCGACTTAAGTCACATTTTGCTACTTTTTCGACAGCAAAACATGCGGCCAATGGAAAAAAACGATGTAAAAATATCAGAGTTTTTACCACAAAAAATAACGATTTCCGGAGGAAAGTTGCTGTTGCTGAAATAAAGCTTGTTTTAAGGATGATAAGTTTTCAAATTCTGCAGTTGTAAAGTCAGCGAATTACACCTTATTTCTTCATCTGTATAAAATCTAGGCGCACGGTAGTGCGCCAAGCCAAGTTCCGGCCAATGCACGCAATGTGTATATTTACAGGAAGCCATTCGAGCTGTTTTTACCCCCTCATAACTTTGTTCCCCGCGACCGCAAAATTATGAAATTTAAATCATAACTAGAATAAATTCATATAACTTTATATGCGAAGTTTGAAAGTTTCAAATTAAAGGTTCCGGAGATAAGGAGGTGCAAAAAGTGCATATTTTAAGACATACTCACTGATCACTCAACAAATTGATGAAGCACTTCCGCTATAGCTAGAGAGCTAAGATTTGGTACACGGGTAGATCTAGGTGAGCAATGAACCAGAAAAATCTGAAAACCTAAAAATTTTAAACAAGGGGGCCGGGCTACGCCCATAAAAATTAAAATCTGTGCTAGTGAGCTGAAATTTGCTACAGAGCTAGGTCTAGGTGAGCAATAAACTAAAAAAGTTTTAAAACCCGAAAATTTTGGCCAGGAGGGCGGGGCTACGCCCATAAAGGTTAGAATTAAAAAAGCAAATCTAAAGCGCTTAATGGAAGCTATTTTATTGAAATTCGGCATACACGCTGCGATAAGACAAGCCTAAAAATTATTCATTAAAAAAGTGGGCGTTGACACGCCCATACAATTTCAACCACATTTTCGTGTACTACCGCTCAGCATATTTAGATATACTATTTATGTATGTATTATTATCCGTTTGCAACGAAACTTGACAGGAATAATTTCCAGTAACCGAAAAAAATCTTAAGTTTGGAAAAGTGGGCGGGGTTACGCCCATTAAAATTATACATGAAAAGTTGTGCTAAGGAGCTGAAATTTGATACACGAATAGGTATAGGGGAGAAAACAACAAGAAAACCCTGAAAAACCAGAAACTTTAGCCAGAGGGGTGGGGCTGCGCCCATAAAAATTAAAAGTTGCTTTTATGATCTGAAATTTGATACACAAGTAGGTCTAGGTGAGAAACGAACTAGAGAAATCTGAAAAACAAAAATTTTTTACCAGAATGGGCCACGATACTATTGTTTGAACCTGAAAACTTACAGCCTTATTTATAAAACTTATTAAGACTTTTTAAGAAAAATTTTTTATGAAAATTTGTCTTAAAACCCCTTTATAAAGCTTTAATAAGTTAAATAAACAAGGCTGTTAATATACACCTTTTAACTTAAGCCATTTTAGTGAAACTTTCCATATACCTTACACGTATACAATGCTTTAAACTATAACCTAAAAAAGTTGGCGTCATACTCCCATAAAATTTTAGCCTTGTGTTTAATCTACTTCGGTCTAGCATATTTTAGAAGAAAATTAGCATGAATTATAAGCGCTGGTCACAACAATATTGTGAGTTTAAAATAGTGGGAGGGGTAATGCTCATAAAATTATAAGGTAAAATTCACGCTAAAGAGCTGAAATTTAATACACAAGGAAGTGTAGATGAGTAAACCAATGGAAAAAATCTAAGAACCAAGAAGTTTTATCCGCTAAAACCGCAATTCACAGTAGAGTGCTGAAATTTGGTACACAAATTAATCTAGATCAGAGATCACTTAGAAAAATCTAAGAAACCAGAAGTTTCAATCAGGGGTTGGGAACAAGCACTTTTAACTCAAAATTAAGTTAAATTTTATTGAAACTTTTCATCCACATTGCACTTATCCAAAGTAAAAATTTCCTGTTTTGAAAAGTCGACGTGACTACACCCATAAATCGCAGCTTTTTCTTTCATATACTTCGACTTAGCAGTTTTTAGTCTATTACTCATGTATTTCTCAAAAGCTTTTTCATACAAAACTTTACATGAATCATAAGCACTAACAGATATAAAAGTCGGCGGGGCCAGGCCCATAAAATTTTTAAGTAATATTATACTGTAGAAAGCTGACATTTTGTAGACAAATAGTCCTAATTAATTTACTCAGTCGGAAAATCCAAAAATTAAAGCACCACCCACCCTATTGAAACTTTGTATGCACATTGGGCATATCCTTTTGATTTATGTACTTCGGCTAAGCAGACTTTAATATGTAGATATATTGGGAAAATAGGCGGGATCACTCCCACTAGAATTGACGCTGTATTTTACATATTTTTTTTAGACGACTCTTAACAAATTGCGTACACACTGGCGACCCGTTGTAATAGCAAAATAATTCATTTTTAAGGTGTACAATCCAACACTCATCATGCTCTAACCCATTATTTTATGTAACTATACCATTGCTAACTGCCACAGTGATCATGATTAGAAATAAAACACCACAGAAACCTTAAGTTTAAAAAGTGTTAACATAGAAAATTTTTCAAAAAGTAGTCAGATCCTCACAAAAACATAAGTGTGAAAAAAGGCCAAGTTCCTATCAAAAATTTCGGCCATCAAAAGCAGTGAGATATAAATTTTGACCAAGTTCTTGTTTGGCACAACACCTTTCACTGACATATGCTATGCATTATATACATTTGTAATCGTAAGGGTGTCATATAATTTTTAGATAATCTGCTAACTTGGCAATATTTTTACCCTTCTAAAAAAAAGAGAGAATAATGTTCATTTCTTTATATCGGTAAAAATGTTGTCACGATTACAAATGTATATAATGCATAGCATATGTCAGTGAAATTTTGATGTTAGATTTGATGTTAGAGATTTTATAGTGAAAACAATAACTAAATATGAAAACTTGTTTTTGTTTTCAATATAAATGTTTTTCTATTATCTAAGCCAAACCGAATATACTTACATATCGGTGGACTTTTAGCACTACCGCTTAAGTTGACTTACGAAAATTTTTAGATTCACTTTCATACAAATAAGTTGCAAAAACAATATTGTTTTGTTAAAAATATATCTACTAAGGTTTTTTTAATTGCGATTGATCAACAACAAGTATAACGGCTGTTACATATTTATGTATACCAAGCATTATCTAATTTTTTATCGGTTTCGTTACGACTAATAAGGCTGAACATGTCGAAAAATTAAAAGAAATGTATACTCTATTCTAATCAAATTCGATTAATTACGTCTAAAGATCACATTTCTATAGGCACATACAATGAATAATTTTGCAATTGGAATTTTTGAAAATTATGAGAAAATTTTGGATATTTTGTGAAAAAGTATTCTTAATTTTTTTTAATATTTTAAAAAGTTATTAAGTATTTGATAAAAACTTTAATTAACTAAATTAATAGTCATTGGCTTGTGGCAAAAATTAAATAAATATACTTAATAGTAACAAACCAAAAAAGTTTGTCTTAAGTAGAACAAAAAATAAGCAAATTAACTAACATGTGTATAATTAGTAAAGAACAAACGACAATGGTAAGTAAGACTGTAAATTTAGAGATTGTAAGGTGAGCTTTCATTACAATACATCTTTCAGCAAATTGAAATACGATGAATGATGATGAAGCAGAAAAGTACATTAACTGACACCACACACAGTGGACTTCAAATGTTTTAAAATTTTTTCTATGTAATCACAATAGAAGACGTAATTGTCTATTCAATGGTATATGTTATGTTTGTATACTTTTGTATTATATCAGTCTTAAAATGTATATGACCTATTGAAGGTGTATTAAATATTTTTTTGTAATTAATTACTTTAATTATGCTCAAACATACCAATACTAATATACAGAGACAGTATATATACTAGGGATGTAACGAGTCCCAGTTTAGCGAATGCGAATAATATATTTTAATTTTTGCGAAAGCGAATGCAAATATTACAATACGTTAAAAAATCAAATGAAAACAAATTTATATAAGAACATAAAGTTGTATTATATACATGGATGTACTACATATAACATTTTATGTAAATTCAGTCTCCAATTGAGCAAATATTTATTAATTTATTAATAACAAAAATTAAAAATTTTAAAAACCCCCGACTTTTTTCAGAAAAGATGTTATATCTTCTAAACGGCTAGACCGATTTTCTTCAAACATAGCTAAGAACCCTCTCGATCAAGTCATCTTTCAAATAGCAAAAACTAAATGAAAATCGGTCCAGCCGTTTGGCCTGTACGTGGAGACGGACAGACACACAGACACACACTACACACTTATAACACCCGTTTTTTTAGTCGGGGGGTTAAAAATACAAATTCATCAAATAGAAAGATATATGAAATTAACGAGTGGCACTAGTTTCACGTGGTATTTACAATAAACAATGGCTATTTAATACTTTTACGGCCCTACGTTCCTTGTAGGAGTTAAGAGGAACAAATATATATATATATATATACTAGCTACACCCGGTGTGCTTCGCTAACCCCATCGTGTTATCGAATGATGTAAATATTTTGTAAATAAACCGAAAACTCGGATTTTTTAATACAACATTTCGACAGTTTTAAAATTTTGATATTGAATCATTACTAACATAGGTTTTTTGTAAATATCTTCGGAACTACATTTAAAAGTTTGATATCTCGTTTTGAAAAACATGAAAACAGCTTTCAAAAAAATAAAATAAAATAAAAAAACAAAACAAAAAACAAAAAAAAACAAAAAAAAAACAAAAATTGATTTTCCACGCTCCTCCGCCCGCAGACCGAAAATCAAAAATCACAATGTCACCCTCCTGAATATTCTGAAGATTCCCTGAAAATTTTATCAAAATCGGCCCAGCCGTTTTGGAGTCCATACGTTACATACATACATACACACATCCTGTTTTATATATATATATATATATATGTATATATATATATATATATATATATATATATATATATATGTATATATATATATATATATATATATATATATATAGATATATATACATATATGTGACAGCGCATAGAGAAAGGTTAGATAATCTGCTAACTTGGCAATATTTTTACCCTTCTAAAAAAAGAGAGAATAATGTTCATTTCTTTATATCGGTAAAAATGTTGTCAAGTTAGCAGATTATCAAGAAATTATATGATACCCTTACGATTACAAATGTATATAATGCATAGCATATGTCAGTGAAAGGTGTTGTGCCAAACAAGAACTTGGTCAAAATTTATATCTCACTGCTTTTGATGGCCGAAATTTTTGATAGGAACTTGGCCTTTTTTCACATTGATGTTTTTGTGAGGATATAATTTACAAAAAAAAAAAAAACATAAAGTATAAACATAAATTAGCGTTACTGAACAATTATCAAATAGACTTAAAGTAGACACTTGTCAAAGATTAGATTCCAAGTGAAGAACTTATTAAGAAATAAAAAATTTCAAAAAGCACCCAAAATGGTGCGAAACGCACCAAGTTGACAACGCTGGTATTTATGTTTTTACAGTTTTCAATTTTTGTTTATGAATACTAAGTAATTGGGTAAATTACGGTATTCGATATCGAACGAAATATGCATTTAATTTCGATTGGAATTTCATTCGATATGAAATGCCGCAATTTGACCACTCTTTTTTTAGATTTCATGATTTCTTTATATTTAGTAGCTATCTATAATACGTTTATACTCGTCTTATTTGCAAATGAAAACTGTATTTGCAAATACTCTACTAGGCGGTATTATAGAAATATGTTCGCAGTTATTTAATTAATTATTTGAATTATTTTTACTTTTTTAATTTGCAAATGAAAAAATATAATAAAAAGAAAATGAATTAACTTCAGTTTTCCCATCTATATTTAACTTTACTTTTTTTTTGATGCTGATCATTTATATACATACATGTACACTTTAAGGCCCCAATTTTGGCTTCCAAATTTACTTCATTTGAACCTTTTTTAACCTATAAACAATTTATAAAAACTTTCTAAATTATAAATATTTATAAAATGTTTTATTAAGATTAAAGATGAAAGTAAGTTAAAATACATATTTTTTTAATTGTAATACTCCGAGAAATAATTTGCATTTGGAATCATGGATTTGGGTGTCAGATTTTTTGCAATATTTTCACCAGTTATTAGCTTTTCTATGTTATTGGAAACTATGTTAAAAACAATCTAGAAAACTTTTCATAATTGGGATTAAAAAATTTAATTTTTTTTGGAAAATAAGAAAACGGAAGTAACTGGAAAGTACCACATAATTCTCTGCATAATAATTGATTGAAAGTAGTATGGAATAACACATTTGTTAAAGCTTACACAAATTTTTAATCATACTATAGGGTGGTTAAATTTTAAGGGCCGATTTCGATTGAAAGCATGAGGTTATCAATAGCAGTCAGTTGTTTTAGACAGCGCGTAGCCAACCCCCAATTTTTTCATATCGTATTGACGTGCTGTCAATGTTGACAACTGGAATGGGGGTGAATATCGCAAAAACAAAAACTTTTAAGTTAAGAAAGAGTACTTAAGAAAAGAGTGACGCTTTTAATGCATTCTTTATGTGTAAATGATTTTTCAGTAACATACATATCTTAATCTAAGCCTAAGCTTCACCTACTATTGTATGTATGTATGTATGCGAGTATATGCTACTATATTCGGGTATGTTCTGTATTTCGCGTGAAATTAAATCGCTCAGAATTGCCATAGCATTGTTGTTGTAAATACATATTTCCAACAACAATTCTACGGCAATTCCACACGTTTTAATTTCACGTGGAATGCAGAACATACCCAATTATTTGACTCATGTTTTTTTTTATTATTTGTTTTCACATACTTATTTTTATTAAATTAAACAAGATTTTGTTTTAATTAATATGTTAATATATTCTGTTATTACATCTCAAATACTTTGTTTATTTCGAAGTAAAAATTTTAAGTTATATTTTGAGCTTTTACACTCTAAACTCTCCTTTTTAAATGGCTTAATGTATTAAAGTTAAAAAAAATATTTTGGTGCTTTTTTACCCTCTTTTTCGTATATTTTGCGCATTTTACCCTTTTTGCAACAGCTTAATGTGCTTTTGCTCTTCGTAGAGATACCAACACTGCACTGCAGAAAGAAATGAGTGTGCGTACGCTGGACGGGTAGTACTGGAAATACCCGTCATAGAAAATTTTAGCTTGTATGAGATGCGCATTCTATATGATTTATATTCTTTGCTTCGACGTAGCTGACTTATAAGTAAAGCATTCTTCAAAGCTTTAAAATTTTAGCAGAAAACTTTTCTATAAACAAATTCTCATAAGCATCAAAATTAAAATAAATTCCAGCGGTGTTTGGAAATATTTTTCAGTTTTTGAAAAAAGAAAAGGCAGTGTTTTTTCGTCAGCAAGATTTTCTACTTAAGACTCGTCTGTTCAAACTTTTATAAAATGTATTAAACACCATTCATTACTTCGTACAAACAAAATGGAAATGCAAACAGTATTAAGTATATACATATGTGACGCGCAAAATAGAAAGGGACCTAACGGTAAAAACGGGTTTTGTTCAGGAGAGTGTATCGTGTATCTTTCGTGTACCATCACATCATAAAACGCGCATATCTCTGGGAGGGAACACTTTTGGGGAATGGGATCGGTCTCATTCGATGCTCAGATGTTTTCCACATCAAAAAAAAGTGAAAATTAATTTTTTTACCCTTAGGTCCCTTTCTCTATGCGCTGTCACATATATATAAATATATATATATATATATATATATATATATATATATATATATATATATATATATATACATATATAAAACAGGATGTGTGTATGTATGTATGTAACGTATGGACTCCAAAACGGCTGGGCCGATTTTGATAAAATTTTCAGGGAATCTTCAGAATATTCAGGCGGGTGACACTGTGATTTTTGATTTTCGGTCTGCGGGCGGAGGAGCGTGGATAATCCATTTTTGTTTTGTTTTTGTTTTTTTATGTTATTTTATTTTATTTTATTTTTTTGAAAGCTGTTTTCATGTTTTTCAAAACGAGATATCAAACTCGTAAATGTAGTTCCGAAGATATTTACAAAAAACCTATGTTATTAATGATAGAGTTCTCGTGGTACCTTCATAGCGAACAGTCGATTAGCGGAATTTTTCTTACTTACAAAAAATTAAACAAACAAAAAATATTCGTAGTACATATTATTCGTAATAGGTACATACTGTCTTTAATAAATAAGCTTTATGCTTTGCTAATATTTTTACATAGTAAAAATAACAAAAACAAAAAAAACCGCAAACAAAAAAATTAAACAAAGTGATATTGAGGAATGCTATATATGTGTACCTCTAAACAAATAAACAATCATAAATAACAAAAACAAAAAAAGACCGCAAACAAAAAAAAAAACACAAACGAATATCCCTTGAGGAATTCTTTGTATGAGTGCCTCAAATACAAAAAAAATTGAAGTGAGTTCTAACGGCAGAAATGCTTATTTTACTGTGAGTTCTGAAACTCTTAATGAAAAAAATATAAATAATAAATCTGATGAAAGTCTTTTTTTAACGTCAAAGCCAATTTTTCGTCAGCGATCAACTTCGATTTGTCCAATGCCAAATAGTAATGATGCATTAATATTACAGTTGCCCAGTACTTCTTCATATAAGCCAGTATATCATCCCCTTCAGGCTCGTGTTCATCACTTAACAAAGTTATCACTACAGATAACAGTGGCTCGAAACTCAAGGTACAAGTCGGAATGGACAGATATATAACCGTGGTAAAGCGTGGGCGAAGCCCGAATTCTTCAAAAATTTCATCTGCTCCAAAAATGTCTAGGGATAACAGCGCAGCCTCAACTAATCGCCAAAACCGCTTTAAAATTTTGCAAGATGACAACGACAAACCCGAGGTATCCTCGAATAAAATATCCAAGCCGCCACCAATCCATTTGAGACAAAAAAATTCAAATGCCCTTATTAAAAAATTAATTTCGGTCATTGGTGAGAATAAATTTCACATTGTTCCAATAAAACGTGGCAACATCGATGAAACTAAAGTCCAAATTTATGACGAAAAAGATTTCCGCAAAATGGTTGCTGAATTTGAAAAAAAATAAAACAAGCTTCTACACATACCAGCTTAAGAGCGCTAAAGACATGCAGATCGTATTGAAGGGCATAGATTCTTATGTTGTTCCCGAAGAAATAAAAGATGCACTCGTCCTCCAGGGGTTTAAGGTAAAAAATGTGTCCAATATAATAAACAGAGAGAAGATTCCCGAACCCCTATTTCGTGTTGAACTTGAGCCTAATGATATAAAATTGAAAAAAAATGAGACGCATCAAATTTATAATTTGAAATACCTCTTGTACCGAAAACTCACAGTTGAAGAGCCACATAAGCGTTCAGGTCCTGTACAGTGCCATAATTGCCAAGAATATGGCCATACAAAAACATACTGCAATTTACCCTCTGTTTGTGTTGTGTGCTGCGAATTACACGGCACTGCTAGTTGCAATAAGCCAAAAGATCAAAGTGATAAAAATGCAGTAATTGTGGAGGTAATCACACTGCTAACTACAGAGGTTGTCCTGTGTACTCTTTCGTAAAGAAGACTATGGTGCAAAAACCTAAATTAGCTCCAGCTCAATCAGCAAACGCTTACTCTGCCACTTTTGCGCAAATGATGTATTGTATGCAGATGCTGCTAAGACAAATTCAATTCCCACACAAAATGTTTCCCCGCCAAATAATTCAAAAAATACTGACGCAAGCTTTAATTTTAATCGCCTTGAAGCTACTATTGAAAATCTGGTGCAAACTATAAACAATTTTACAACAAATATGACTAGCATGATGCAAGAAATGCTGCGAATGCAGAATACTCTGCTTCAAGCATTAATTAATAAGCCATGAACACGCTAACAATATGTTTCTGGAACGCAAACGGCATTCGCCAAAATAAAAATGAACTTGAGCACTTCCTCATGGAAAAAAATATTGATGTAATGTTAGTATCTGAGACTCATTTGACTTCGAGAAGTCTTTTTAAAATTTATAGCTACACTATATATGATGCAAAGGACCCTAGAGGAAGGGCTTGCGGTGGATCAGCAATTCTAATAAAGTCAAGACTCAAGCACTATGTTCTTGATAGCATTTGTGAAGAACACCTGCAATCAACAAATATTGGCATTGAAAGTTTTTGTACAAATTTTGTTATATCATCAATTAACTCCCCTCCCAGATTTTCAATCACTGAGAATCAATATGAGGATTTCTACAAATCTCTTGGACCTTGTTTTGTAGCAGCTGGCGACTACAATGCTAAGCATACGTTCTGGGGTTCGCGTCTTATTACCCCCAGAGGTCGAGCATTGTTCAACTCTATTTAAAAAATGGGCTTGGATGTCATTTCGAGTGGGGAGCCCACTTATTGGCCTACTGACATACAAAAAATTCCGGATGTTATAGATTTTGGCGTCATAAAAAATATCTCTAGGGATTTAATTCAAGTTCAAGCTTCTCTTGATCTTTCGTCCGATCACTCTCCGACGATCATTACAATTTGTAGTCCATTAAGAAGTAACTTACCTGACCCATATGTAAAGATGATCAATCGTGTTAATTGGCTGGGGTTCAAAAAATATCTCAGTAGTCATTGTACGGAAAACATTACGCTTAGAACATCCGATGATATTGAATTTAACATTGCCAATCTCAGCGAGAATATTAAACAGGTTGCTAAACATGCCACTATCTCCCATCCGCAGACTGGGTCTAATAAAATTTATTCTACAGACATTGAACGTCTCGTACGTGAAAAAAGAAGAGCTAGAAGGGAATGGCAACAGCACAGATCACCACAAAATAAAATCAGATTTAAAGAGTGCACTAAACGACTCCAAGAGTTGCTTGCATCTGAAAAAACTGCATCTCTTAAAAATTATCTGGAAGGTCTTGATGTCACACCAGCGTCTAATTACTCTTTGTGGCGCGCTGCTAGAAAGCTTAAAACACCCATTAAGTATAAGCCACCTATACGCACATCTACTGGAAGTTGGGCAAGAAGCGATACTGAAAAAGGTAAAATATTTGCTGAGCACTTAAAATCCGTGTTTACGCCAAACATATGTACTGGTGTTGCTGATTTGCCGAATGTAGTCGCTCTACCCCCTCAACACATAAAGTTTAAGACGCGTGATTTACAAAAATTAATTGCCGAACTCAACCCGAAGAAAGCTCCGGGTATTGATGGAATTAGTAACCAGATGCTGATGAACTTGCCTCGTATTGCAATGAGAATCCTATTATTCATATTTAATGCCATTTTACGACTGGAGTATTATCCACACAGCTGGAAGCTTGCCAAGGTTAAAATGATTCCATAGCCGGGCAAAGATCTAACCAAGGCTGAGTCATATAGGCCAATAAGTCTACTATCAACTATGTCAAAGCTTTTCGAAAAACTGCTCAAAACAAATTTGTCCCCAATTCTAATTAGTAGTGGGTGCATACCAGACCATCAATTTGGTTTTAGAAGTCAGCATAGCACCATTGAACAAACTCACAGACTGGTTCAATTTATAAGAAGAACTTTTGAGGAAAAAAAGTATTGTTCTGCGCTCTTTATTGACGTTTCCCAGGCATTTGATAAAGTGTGGCATGAAGGCCTAATTTTGAAATTGAAGACTTTCTTACCAATAAACATTTTAAATCTTTTGGGAAGTTACATTATTTCCCGTAAGTTCACTGTTGTGGAAGGAGACTTTACGAGTAGGCCTGAAACTATTTCATCCGGTGTGCCACAGGGGAGCATACTGGGACCAGTTTTATATTTGATTTATACATGTGATATGCCTGTGAGCAGTAGTATCCATACTTCCACATTTGCCGACGATACAGCCTGCCTTAGTATGCACGAAAACCCTGATGAGGCATCCCGCAAACTCCAGGAACACATTAGCCAGATGGAGCTTTGGTTAAACTTATGGAGAATTAAAGTCAATGAACAAAAGTGTGTCCATATAACGTTCACCCTAAGAAGAGATACTTGCTCCCCCATTCGGATTAACAATCAAGTTGTTCCTCAACATTCACATGTGAAATATCTTGGTATACACCTTGGTCGACGACTTACATGGAAACACCACATTGACTCTAAGTTAACTCAAATGAAACTTAAATTAACTCAGGTACATTGGCTGATTGGTAGAAATTCAACACTTAGCCTAGACTGCAAACTTCAAATGTGGAGAAAATTCCACGAAGGCAAAATAAAATTTTACGCATGATAACATCGGCTCCATGGTACATCAAAAATTCAAATATATATCGCGATTTGAATATGCCACTAGTGACTGAAGAAATTGCAAAATACGCAGGCAAATATCTAACAAAACTCGAGTCACATCCTAATCTGCTTGCTCGTAATATTTTGAACTTTACTGGACACATCCGCTTAAAAAAGAGAGATACACGGGCTCTAATATTCAACACTCTAGATGATGAAGCTGCTTGAAAACACCTTTTTCTTTTTGTTGCTTATCACTACTTATGCATTATTAATAACTATCACTAAGCTTATGTCCGACATTGGTCGGGCCTAATAATTTTTTTATAGATTTAAGATTTGAATACTTATTGTTAGTTCATATTTGAAGATACAATAAATAATAAACATGCATTTAAAAAAAAAAATAATAATAATAATGTTCCAATATCAAAATTTTAAAACTTTCGATATTGGATCATTATTAACATAGGTTTTTTGTAAATTTCTTCGGAACTACATTTAAGAGTTTGATATCTCGTTTTGAAAAACATGAAAACAGCTTTCAAAAAAATAAAATAAAATAAAATAAAAAAAACAAAAAGAGACAAAAATGGATTATCCACGCTCCTCCGCCCGCAGACCGAAAATCAAAAATCACAGTGTCTCCCGCCTGTATATTCTGAAGATTCCCTGAAAATTTTATCAAAATCGGCCCAGCCGTTTTGGAGTCCATACGTTACATACATACATACACACATCCTGTTTTATATATGTATATATATATATATATATATATATATATATATATATATATATATATATATATATGTGACAGCGCATAGAGAAAGGGACCTAAGGGTAAAAAATCAATTTTCACTTTTTTTTTGATGTGGACAACATCTGAGCATCGAATAAGACCATGCCCCAAAAGTGTTCCCTCCCAGAGATATGCGCGTTTTATGATGTGATGGTACACGAAAGATACACGATAGTTCTTAGCTATGTTTGAATAAAATCGGTCCAGCCGTTTAGAAGATATAACATCTTTTCTGAAAAAAGTCGGGGGTTTTTAAAATTTTTAATTTTTGTTATTAATAAATTAATAAATATTTGCTCAATTGGAGACTGAATTTACATAAAATGTTATATGTAGTACATCCATGTATATATGTAATACAACTTCATGTTCTTATATAAATTTGTTTTCATTTGATTTTTTAACGTATTGTAATATTTGCATTCGCTTTCGCAAAAATTAAAATATATTATTCGCATTTGCTAAACTGGGACTCGTTACATCCCTAGTATATATACTGTCTCTGTATATTAGTATTGGTATGTTTGAGCATAATTAAAGTAATTAATTACAAAAAAATATTTAATACACCTTCAATAGGTCATATACATTTTAAGACTGATATAATACAAAAGTATACAAACATAACATATACCATTGAATAGACAATTACGTCTTCTATTGTGATTACATAGAAAAAATTTTAAAACATTTGAAGTCCACTGTGTGTGGTGTCAGTTAATGTACTTTTCTGCTTCATCATCATTCATCGTATTTCAATTTGCTGAAAGATGTTTTGTAATGAAAGCTCACCTTACAATCTCTAAATTTACAGTCTTACTTACCATTGTCGTTTGTTCTTTACTAATTATACACATGTTAGTTAATTTGCTTATTTTTTGTTCTACTTAAGACAAATTTTTTTGGTTTGTTACTATTAAGTATATTTATTTAATTTTTTGCCACAAGCCAATGACTATTAATTTAGTTAATTAAAGTTTTTATCAAATACTTAATAACTTTTTAAAATATTAAAAAAAATTAAGAATACTTTTTCACAAAATATCCAAAATTTTTTTCATAATTTTCCAAAATTCCAATTGCAAAATTAGGGTCTTATGCAAAAAAACTTAATAAAGCTTTGCCAAGCAATGTTAAGTAAAGTTGTATTCTAAAAAAATTATTGTATAAAAATTCTAAAGTAGGCACCCACGTTTGTTAAGACTACTTTAAGATGATATTTCCAAAATGTGTATTTTGTACCTCAAATATTTTTACTAATATAGCACATACTGATTCATGTTACATCTGAAAATGAACCTAGAAGTGCCTGCTCTTATCTTAAATTTATTATTTCTGTCATGTAATGGGAAACATCACCAAACTATCCAACTGCTTCGAAATACATAGCAAAATCCATAAAAAAAATATTAAAACAAATACAATTATACAAAAATGTTTTAGTGATGTACATACAATCAAAACAAATCGAAAAAAGCTGGATATTCAAATAATCGTTTCATTCGAATAAAACAAATTGTGATAATTTTTCACATTTTTTTACTTTTACTTCATGGTTGTGTTTATCTGTTTTCCTATTAAGTCAGAAGCTCATATTTTTTAAATTAGGTAGCTTTACTTCAAGATAATAAAAATTTATTTAATAAAATAAAAAATATTTGAATACCCGAATGAAATTGTATTCAATTTTGTACATCATAAGCTGTGAAGTGGTTGTTGAACACGGTGGTGTTACCAGTATTTATTATTAAATCACAAAATATTTAAAGTTGTCTTTTGCATATGATTTTTTGATAAAGCTATGTTAGCCTTAAAGTGCTTATCAACTACTATGAACTTTAAAGCCAAAGTAAAATATTTTTTTGCATAAGAGGGTTATTCTTTGTATGTGCCTATAGAAATGTGATCTTTAGACGTAATTAATCGAATTTGATTAGAATAGAGTATACATTTCTTTTAATTTTTCGACATGTTCAGCCTTATTAGTCGTAACGAAACCGATAAAAAATTAGATAATGCTTGGTATACATAAATATGTAACAGCCGTTATACTTGTTGTTGATCAATCGCAATTAAAAAAACCTTAGTAGATATATTTTTAACAAAACAATATTGTTTTTGCAACTTATTTGTATGAAAGTGAATCTAAAAATTTTCGTAAGTCAACTTAAGCGGTAGTGCTAAAAGTCCACCGATATGTAAGTATATTCGGTTTGGCTTAGATAATAGAAAAACATTTATATTGAAAACAAAAACAAGTTTTCATATTTAGTTATTGTTTTCACTATAAAATCTCTAACATCAAATCTAACATCAAAATTTCACTGACATATGCTATGCATTATATACATTTGTAATCGTGACAACATTTTTACCGATATAAAGAAATGAACATTATTCTCTCTTTTTTTTAGAAGGGTAAAAATATTGCCAAGTTAGCAGATTATCTAAAAATTATATGACACCCTTACGATTACAAATGTATATAATGCATAGCATATGTCAGTGAAAGGTGTTGTGCCAAACAAGAACTTGGTCAAAATTTATATCTCACTGCTTTTGATGGCCGAAATTTTTGATAGGAACTTGGCCTTTTTTCACACTTATGTTTTTGTGAGGATCTGACTACTTTTTGAAAAATTTTCTATGTTAACACTTTTTAAACTTAAGGTTTCTGTGGTGTTTTATTTCTAATCATGATCACTGTGGCAGTTAGCAATGGTATAGTTACATAAAATAATGGGTTAGAGCATGATGTGTGTTGGATTGTACACCTTAAAAATGAATTATTTTGCTATTACAACGGGTCGCCAGTGTGTACGCAATTTGTTAAGAGTCGTCTAAAAAAAATATGTAAAATACAGCGTCAATTCTAGTGGGAGTGATCCCGCCTATTTTCCCAATATATCTACATATTAAAGTCTGCTTAGCCGAAGTACATAAATCAAAAGGATATGTCCAATGTGCATACAAAGTTTCAATAGGGTGGGTGGTGCTTTAATTTTTGGATTTTCCGACTGAGTAAATTAATTAGGACTATTTGTCTACAAAATGTCAGCTTTCTACAGTATAATATTACTTAAAAATTTTATGGGCCTGGCCCCGCCGACTTTTATATCTGTTAGTGCTTATGATTCATGTAAAGTTTTGTATGAAAAAGCTTTTGAGAAATACATGAGTAATAGACTAAAAACTGCTAAGTCGAAGTATATGAAAGAAAAAGCTACGATTTATGGGTGTAGTCACGTCGACTTTTCAAAACAGGAAATTTTTACTTTGAAAAGTTTCAATAAAATTTAACTTAATTTTGAGTTAACAGTGCTTGTTCCCAACTCCTGATTGAAACTTCTGGTTTCTTAGATTTTTCTAAGTGATCTCTTATCTAGACTAATTTGTGTACCAAATTTTAGCACTCTACTGTGAATTGAAGTTTTAGCGGATAAAACTTCTTGGTTTTAAGATTTTTCCATCTACACTTGCTTGTGTATAAAATTTCAGCTCTTTAGCGTGAATTTTACCTTATAATTTTATGAGCATTACCCCTCCAACTATTTTAAACTCACAATATTGTTGTGAGCCGCGCTTATAATTCATGATAATTTTCTTATAAAATAAACTAGACCGAAATAGATTAAACACAAGGCTAAAATTTTATGGGAGTGATCACGCCCACTTTTTTAGGTTATAGTTTAAAGCATTGTATACGTGTAAGGTATATGGAAAGTTTCACTAAAATGGCTTAAGTTAAAAGGTGTATATTAACAGCCTTGTTTATTTAACTTATTAAAGCTTTATAAAGGGGTTTTAAGACAAATTTTCATAAAAAAATTTTCTTAAAAAGTCTTAATAAGTTTTATAAATAAGGCTGTAAGTTTTCAGGTTCAAACAATAGTAGCGTGGCCCCGCCCATTCTGGTAAAATTTTTTTGTTTTTCAGATTTCTCTAGTTCGTTTCTCACCTAGACCTACTTGTGTATCAAATTTCAGCTCATAAAAGCAACTTTTAATTTTTATGGGCGCAGCCCCGCCCCTCTGACTAAAATTTCCGGGTTTTCAGATTTTTCTTGTTGTTTTCTCCCCTATACCTATTATGCGAATCCGGTTTCCGGTTTGGAAATACCAAATATGTGAATTCATGTTGAAAACAAGAGATTTGATTTACAGAACAGGGGTGTGAATCTTCTAGTTTTTTGTGATTTAAAGTTTGCGTCAAGTATTTGCAGCTGGCGGAATAGTTTTAATATGTTTTGCTTAAAAATAAATAAATAAACTTCATGCCTGTCTTGAAAATAAAATGATTTCTTAAAATAAGGTTTATTCAGAGTGCTATTTTTGTTATTGAGTATGGCACCGTAGTTCCTATTAATAGGATTACTAATCATTTTATTTATTTTCACTTGTCCATTAGATTTCCTTGCTTAGACTATCTTATTCATGACTTATAATAATAAGAGAAATTTCAGCATTTTACCTTTTTGAAAATATTTCGATTTAATGCTTAAACAGAATAAGTCCGAAACTTCAGGAAAAATCGCTGTCAAATTAACAAAGCCCACAAGCCAAGTTCCGGAGAATGCACGCAGTGTGTATATTTACAGGAAGCCATTCGAGCTGTTTTTACCCCCCTCATAACTTTGTTCCCCGCAATCGTAAAATTATGAAATTTAAATCATAATTAGAATAAATTCATGCAACCTCACATGCAAGAGGTTTTTTAGATAATCTTAGATCTTTAGATAAGATTTTAGATAATCTGCTAACTTGGCAATATTTTTACCTTTCTAAAAAACGAGAGAAAAATGTATATTTGTTGATTTCTTTATATCGGTAAAAATGTTGTCAAGTTTGCAGATTATCTAAATATTATATGACACACTTACGATTACAAATGTATATAATGCATAGCATATGTTAGTGAAAGGGTTTGTGCCAAACAAGAACTTGGTCAAAATTTATATCTCACTGCTTTTGATGGCCGAAATTTTTGATTGGAACTTAGTCTTTTTTCACATTTATGTTTTTGTGAGGATAAAATCTACGGCAGTAACTTCAAATTCTCTTTAATTTTTGTTTCATTTTCTTTTATGCTTATTTTTCTTTGTAGTTTTGTTCACAGCTTTATTGGGAGAACGAGTGTTTATATATGAGAACATAGGACAAAATGCTCTCAAAATCAAATATATTCTATCTCTCGACTGCTTACTGGGGCTGCTTTTTTATGTTAACTAGATATACCAAACGGACGACACACTCGTCCGTATTCTAGAATCAAAATGTAAATAATTTAAGATTCAAAGAAAATGTATCTAATAGTGTTTTCACACTGACATGGTTTTAATAAAAGTTGGTTTTAACCTTAAAACCAACTGTTAAAACCTGGTTTTACCATACGAATTGTTTTTGTTAAAACTAAATTAAACCATTTTTGAATTGGTTTTAAGTTGGTTTTATGAAATGTAACCTTGTTTTCGCTGTGATAAATTCAGTGCTGCTAAATTGAAATGGCCGACATTAGCTGATAATGTTTATGCCAGTGAATAACAATAGATGGCGCTTGAAAGATTTTCAACTTAAAAATGGATGCAGCAGCAACAATAATCAAAAAATTATGGGAAAAAAAGTTTTTTTTTTAAGGAAAACAAAGAAAATATTTTCATTGAACTCTAGAAAGTAAAAATAGACAATATGACTGCCATTCATCTGCCTATAAAAAAGGTTTATCTTATAATGTATTTATGCATTTTTATTTATAGCTTTATTTCCAAGCACTTCTTCATTCTGTATAAGAAGTTCCATAATTTAAAGAAAATTTATTTACAAAATATAAAATAATTTCCATTTTAGAGCGAATAGTGAAATATCTCAGTTTTTCATACAAACAGAAACTGTTGTACAGTTTGTCCAACAAGTGCTATTAAAAAGCAGAAAAAATGCAACAACAAATACACACATTTCTGCAGGAGACCGCCTGTGAGTTAAAACTTTAATTTAACAAACTTGCAGTGTGAATGCAAAATCAGCTGTTTATGGTTTTAACGTTAAAACCTGATTTTAACTTTCAGTGTGAAAACACTATAAACTTCATAAAAAATTCATTAAAACACAGCCACACACAAACTTATATACATATGCAAGCATAATTAAATAATAAATGAAATTAAAAAAAACATAAACAAAATCCCTTTAACCAAGTTAATTCAATTTATTCAACTCTCTTCCTTTAAGTATAATGGCTTTCATACAACAACAAATAAGAGAGAAAAATCGTTAGATCAAGAGAAATACTACAAACCCACACACACCCACTCATGTTTTGTTTCTTTTTTACTTGTAAGCTAATAAATGCGTGTGTAATATGTTTGCATGTAGTAGTAGCAACTTTAAAGGCTTATAGCTCCCAAAATACTAAACCGATTTCAATAAAATATAGATTCTGCACATCTGTATAAAAAAGCATATGAATCTTTTTAAAATCGGTGCAGTGGTACCAGCGTAAAAGGGATTACAATTAAATTTAAATTCTTTTTTCTCGAAATTCCTTTATAAACATCGATTTAATATGCAAGTGTACAACGCTTAAATATTGATGAACGCGAATTGGTCTCTCAAATCGTTTTTTTTTTTTTTTTTTTTTTGGAAAAAATGCCTTTTTCCCCAAAAATTAAAAAATCTTGCTTTAGTAATTTGCCTCTAACTCAAGCAGTTCTTAGCAGATTTCAATCTTAATTACATGCATTAGAAAGATTATTAAATTTCCTAAATACTTCTGTAAACAACATTGCCATTTTGTCGATGGTTTTTTATTCATAGCATTACAAATTCACATTTTCTAATACTTATATTTTTTTTAATTTTTGCTTACCTTTTCTTATATAAAAATTTAACGAGGCAAAGTTTTGAAAGCAGTATGGTAGGAAATTTTAATATAAAGATTTTGGAGTAAATAACAGTAGTATACTGTTAGGAAAAAATTGCAGTTTTAGGCAAAATGCCGCAATGCCTAAAGTAGTAAAGGGTGTTTTTTATTGAGGTATAGAACTTTAAGTTGGCATCACTTTTTTAACTGGCGGCCATTTTGTCAGCTGTCAAGTGATTAATATTTAGTTTGGTTTGCCATTTCATCATGAACAGGTTGACAAAAGAACAACGCTTGCAAATCGTGCAAATTTATTTCGAAAATAATGGTTCAGTTCGCGAAGTTTACCGCAAGCTCCGTCCATTTTATGGTCGACATAATCGTCCATCAGAGCAATTAATTCGGTTAACCATGGATCGTTTTCGCACTACGTTTACTCTATGTGATAATACGCATCCGCAGAGACGTCGAACAGTGCGCACCGAAGAAACAATTGCCGCTGTAGAGCAAAGTGTTGAAGAGGACCCGAATGAATCGATTCGCCACCGTGCACAGCAATTGGAGCCGACAAACCGACTATTTTGTTCCCGAATTGGATGGCATGAATGTGGATGAGTTGTGGTTCCAACAAGACGGCGCTACATGCCACATAGCGCACGTCACAATCGATTTATTGAAGGAAACATTCGATGAGCGCATAATTTCGCGGAATGGACCTGTCAATTGGCCACCAAGATCGTGTGATTTGACACCATTGGATTATTTTCTTTGGGGATATGTGAAGTCGCTCGTCTACGCCAACAAACCAGAAACGTTAGGGGACTTGGAAGCCAACATTCGTGGCGTTATTGCCAACATACGGCCCCATATGCTCGAAAAAGTGGTTGAAAATTGGACCTGTAGAATTGGATTTATTCGAGCCAGCCGCGGCGGCCACATGCACGAAATCATATTTAAACATTAATGGCATAAAATTATCCTTCCAATAAAGCCAAATTCATGGACATTAAAAGGATTTTCTTGTGTTTTATTTCAATTCGAAGTTCTATACCTCTTAAAAAAACACCCTATATATTTGTAAATTTGCTTCAATTTCATAAATACATTAATATAAAGTAAGAAGAGATTGATGTTGGTTTTTTGTTATTTCAAAATTCGCTAAAATTGTACTTTGTTGGAGTTTGGATGCGTTTTGTGAAAATGGTCGATGTTTTCCATCACTAGTGTGTTGTTGACGGTTTTAAGAAGGCCAATTGCGTACGCAGCAGGGTCGTTAACTACTGTGAAGTTTATTGCAAACTGTTAAATTTTTTGGAAATTTTCATTTTCGCCAACAAACTTTAAATAAAGCCATAATTGATTCCAATAATATCGAAAAAGATTTTTGTGTTCTCTGTCAACAGGTCAACGATTTTGAGCTAAGTTTCTTTAAAAAACACTTATAATGAAACAAATTTTGCTGGTCCTTTGGATGCCATTTCGTCCAACGTATTTAGTGAATGTCTTGGTCAAAATTTACGTTGAGCTTTGTTTTAAGTGGACGTTAGCAACACATGCCGCTTCAAACGATATTTTTTTGATACAACAAATCCAGCTGCTTTGGAAATAATGTCATGCCACTTATGTTATTTAACTGAAATGGCGATTGGCTTATCTTTTTTTTAATCCAAGACATTTACTAAATACGTTTGACGAATAACATCCGCTTTAAATAGTCCAAGGGACCACCGAATTTGTTTCTTTATATGTAAGTTTTTTTTAAAGCAACAAAATTTAACCGTTTGCAATGAACTTAACAGTAGTTAATGACCCTACTCAGCGATCAATTGGCCTTCTAAAAACCGCCAACAACGCACTAGTGAATGAAAACAGTGAGCAAAATGATTTGATTCAAGTCATCGAGCATTTCCATAAAACGCAACCAAACTCCAACAAAAGTGCAATTTTAGCAAATTTAAAAAATAAAAACCAACATCAATCTATTCTTACTTTATTCTAAATATGATCACACGGTGGTCTAAATTAGAACACTTGATACCTATTATGTCTTGTAAAATACAAAATCAAAGAATAAAATTGTCTTTTTTTAAGGCAAATTTAAATCGCTTCTTAATACTTTTGAGCCAAGAAATTTGAAAACCATTTATATTGTGCATATCTACACAAAAACACCATTTAAAACATATATGTTTCACCAATATTCATGGACGATGAGATACTTAAAAGTGTACTGCAAAACAGTGCATGCCGTTTTTACATATATGTATGTATATAAGATGTATTTATTAAATTAAACCAAATTTACAAGTAAACAACTTTACACATTTTTGCATTTCGCCTAAAACTGCAGTCTGTTTTAACAAAATGCTACTGTTATTTACACCAAAATCTTTATTTTAAAATTTCCTACCATACTGCATTTACCGCATGTAAAAATTTTGCCTCGTTAAATTTTTATATAAGAAAAGGTAAGAAAAATTAAAAAAAAAAATTAAAGAAACATTTAGGAAATTTAATAATCTTTCTAATGCATGTAATAAAGGTTGAAACTAAGAACTGCTTGAGTTAGAGACAAATTGCTAAGGCAAGATATTTTTCATTTTATAGAAAAAAAAAGAATTATTTTCTCAAAAAATAAAAAAAAACGATTTAAGATACCACTTCCCGTTCATCAATATTTAAGTGTTATATTTACACCAAAAATCTTGGTTTTTAGAGTAGATTAAGAAAATGGATGTTCATGACGGATTTTCGAAAAAAAAGTGTAAACACTGAGACGGTCTAATGGACATGAAGTGTTTACAAAAAATATAAGTAAAAGTACAAAAGTTTCAATTTAACACAATCGTTGCAAGTAAGTGTTAATTTAAAATTAATAGTAGTAGTAATAATCTCATAATTATTCAAAAATACTTTGCATTAATTACTATTCACATGTCTTGTCATTCTTTTCCAAACATAAGTTCATAATATTTCTTTTCTTATGGTTAAAGAACATTTTCTTTTATCGATTTGTTGATTTTTTTTGTGGCATATCCAAGAATTTTATGTTTGTCTCCTTGGCATTTTATTTAAACTATGGACGATGGCGTTAAAGCGCCTCGTGCAGCACGTGTAGGGTACTTACAAGAACTTTGAGTACTGGGAACATTACCATGAATACGGAAGAGTTCACCAACTGTTATGGCTACTTGAATAACTCCCTTTCCTTCCAGAACATCCGCAGCACAGCATATTAACTTCTGAAAAAATAAAGTACACATTTCTTAAGTGATAAGTAAACCAAATTCATAAAAATTTGCATATTTCTGTGAAACTAATTCATTAACCGACTTAAAAAAAGGAGGAGGTTATATGTCTGTCATATATGTATTTTTTATATGTTCTTCTTTTATATGAAACTAGCTGACCCGGTCCGCGTTGCACAGTGGGGGATTTTGAAAAAAAAGTGGAAATAATTCTGCAGTTTCTAAACAAGCCGTCTGATTGTAATGAAATTCCATACAGCATTTAAGAAGGTGTTACCGAGCTTAAGTCTGGAATTGAGATTATATATTATATATCCTTAAAGGGGGCGGAGCCACAAACCTCCAAAATGGGCAACCTCGGGTTAATAAAAAATTCAAACCGATGCCAAGCTGATGTTTTTGATCTGATAAAAAAGATTTTTTGCAGGTGAATTTCTCTATCCAAAAGTTAAAAAAAGTCTCTTTAATTTATGCAGTTTCGCTTACAGTTTTGGAAATATTCGAGAAAAAAAATTTAAATTTTGAGTTTGTTACCAACTTTGGTCCACTGTTCTGCTAATGGAGAAATCAAATCTTGTTCGATTTTAAAATAGAAACTTGGCATGAGTTAAAAACAAAATTTTGAACATTTAAAAAAAAATTGTATATCAAAATCACTATTAAGTCAAAAGTTATACGCAAATTATATAAAAAAATTTCAAAAAAGTAGATTTTTTGTCGTTTTTTTTTTTGCAAAAAAAAGCGGGTTAATTATTTTGCTATTATTTTAAAATTTTGCAACGTTACCAACCCTATATTTTTATTTATTCAAAAAGGTATTACTATAAGAAACATTACAAAGAAATTTGTTGTTCAAAATTTTTGTTATTAAAGGTGCCAGATCATTTCGAAATTGACCTATTTGGTTATAAATATCAAATGTAAGGCATTTTTTCTCAAATTCCAAGGCTGGAATCAAAAAACTTGTGATTTTAACTGAAGACATTATGGGTCTTATGCAAAAAACTTAATAAAGCTTTGCCAAGCAATGTTTAGTAAAGTTGTATTCTAAAAAAATTATTGTATAAAAATTCTAAAGTAGGCACCCACGTTTGTTAAAACTACTTTAAGTTGATATTTCCAAAATGTGTGTTTTGTACCTCAAATATTTTTACTAATATAGCACATACTGATTCATGTTACATCTGAAAATGAAGCTAGAAGTGCCTGCTCTTATCTTAAATTTATTATTTCTGTCATGTAATGGGACACATCACCAAATTATCCAACTGCTTCGAAATACATAGCAAAATCCATAAAAAAAATATTAAAATAAATACAATTATACGAAAATGTTTTAGTGATGTACATACAATCAAAACAAATCGAAAAAAGCTGGATATTCAAATACTCGTTTCATTCGAATAAAACAAATTGTGATAATTTTTCACATTTTTTTACTTTTACTTCATGGTTGTGTTTATCTGTTTTCCTATTAAGTCAGAAGCTCATATTTTTTAAATTAGGTAGCTTTACTTCAAGATAATAAAAATTTATTTAATAAAATAAAAAAATATTTGAGTACCCGAATGAAATTGTATTCAATTTTGTACATCATAAGCTGTGAAGTGGTTGTTGAACACGGTGGTGTTACCAGTATTTATTATTAAATCACAAAATATTTAAAGTTGTCTTTTGCACATGATTTTTTAATAAAGCTATGTTAGCCTTAAAGTGCTTATCAACTACTATGAACTTTAAAGCTAAAGTAAAATATTTTTTTGCATAAGGGGGTATATGTTTTGAAATATTTCCCAAAATATTATTTGCGCCCGGAGAAAGATAAGAAAAATACAGCAGAAATACAAAAAAAATCCCATTTTTGGGATTTTATGAAATCTTTTTGCCGGCAACTGAAAAGAAAATTCTATGTGGTTTTACTTTTTGTGTATTTATTGCATAATTTTCCACCTAATTAAAAGTTTTCAGCCAAGAATATTGATAAATGCGAATTTTACAGCATTCCTTTGTGTACGACCTCTGTCTTCTAGGAAAACTCTTTATATGATGTAAGCAGATGCAGGTAATTAGAAAAAAAGCTAGTGCAAGTTTATTTTTATAGGAAAATTACTACTTATTTATTTTTTATTCTTGCTTGTCGCTGTATTAATTGAATATATTGGTGTAATATGCATGTATGTAGTTATGCAGCTACGTCTAATTTTTAAAAATACCTGAGATAATACTCGTAATTATATAGGGTGTTTCTTTAAGAGGTATAGAACTTTGAATTGAAATAAAACACAAGAAAATCGTTTTAATGTCCATCAATTTGGCTTTATTGGAAGGATAATTTTATGCCATTATTGTTTAAATATGATTTCGGGCATGTGGCCGCCGCGGCTGGCTCGAATAAAGCCAATTCTATAGGTCCAATTTTCAACCACTTTTTCGAGCATATGGGGCCGTATGTTGGCAATAACGCCACGAATGTTGGCTTCCAAGTCCCCTAACGTTTCTGGTTTGTTGGCGTAGACGAGCGACTTCACATATCCCCAAAGAAAATAATCCAATGGTGTCAAATCACACGATCTTGGTGGCCAATTGACAGGTCCATTCCGCGAAATTATGCGCTCATCGAATGTTTCCTTCAATAAATCGATTGTGACGTGCGCTGTGTGGCATGTAGCGCCGTCTTGTTGGAACCACAACTCATCCACATTCATGCCATCCAATTCGGGAACAAAATAGTCGGTTAGTCGGCTCCAATTGCTGTGCACGGTGGCGAATCGATTCATTCGGGTCCTCTTCAACACTTTGCTCTACAGCGGCAATTGTTTCTTCGGTGCGCACTGTTCGACGTCTCTGCGGATGCGTATTATCACATAGAGTAAACGTAGTGCGAAAACGATCCATGGTTAACCGAATTAATTGCTCTGATGGACGATTATGTCGACCATAAAATGGACGGAACTTGCGGTAAACTTCGCGAACTGAACCATTATTTTCGAAATAAATTTGCACGATTTGCAAGCGTTGTTCTTTTGTCAACCTGTTCATGATGAAATGGCAAACCAAACTAAATATTAATCACTTGACAGCTGACAAAATGGCCGCCAGTTAAAAAAGTGATGCCAACTTAAAGTTCTATACCTCAATAAAAAACACCCTTTACTTGTACACTAGGGTATCCAAAATTTTTTTTTGGGCTTAAGAATAATTTGAAACCTTATAGGGTCAAGTATTTTTGAGATTTTTTTCAGATTTTTCGGAAGAGGTTTAGAGGTCGCACAAGTCAAATTTTTGCAAACAATCGAGTTTGCCGGCAATTTTTTGTATTTTCTTCATAACTTTAACCATAAACATAATTTTTTTAACTTTTGAGTAACTAATTTAAAAGAAAAAAAGCTTTATTTTTGTGTGCAAAAATTATGGGTTTTTAATGAATTGGTTTTTTTAGGTAGCCTACATTAAAATTTTTCGTAATTTTTAAATTAATTTTGCAAATAACGCTTTATAACTTTTAAAATTTTTATAAAAATTAAAAAACTAATGTTGTAGGTTAAGAGGTTAATTAGTTTTAAATAAATTAAAACAAAAAATTCTCGATTTTCCTCTTACCCTTCCTGTGTTACACCTGTTTTCAGCTTTGTAACCAGTATAATTTCATACCGAAAAAAAATCTAAATTAATCTTTAAAATACACGCTCAGCATATTTAGATGTAGTATTAATATATGTATTATTATACAGAGCAGTGGAAGATGAGGTGGAATATTTTACTAATACTTGTAGGAATTGTTTTGAACAGTCCTGTCCAGTGGTTTACCCGGGCAAAAGAAAGCAGCCTTCGTGGTGGACCAAACATCTAAAAGATCTGAGGTCTTCGGTTAGGAGATTGTTCAATAGGGCGAAACTCACAGGAAGTATTGAGGACTGGAACAATCATAAGGTATTGTTTAATAAGTACAAGGCTGATCTCAAAAGTGCGAAAAGAGCCTCATGGAGGAAATACTGTGAGGAGATTGATTCCGTTAATGAAATAATATTCAACGATTGGATGGCACATGGACGGAATCCAGCTCTGAGACACTTTCTGTTCTGATGGACACTCACTTTTCTGGCTGTAGGGAAGTAGGGGAAGAGGCGACGATGGAGGTTAATTTTAACTACTTGTCGGAACCGGGATTATAAGGAGCAGTGGACGACATAGTGACGTTGGAAAAAGCAACATGGGCAATAAATACATTTGAACCAGAGAAATCTCCGGGTCCAGGTGGTATTTTTCCGGCCATGTTGCAGAATGTCACAGAGCGCGTACTACTGGTGTACTCTCTGGTGTATATCTTTAAGATATGCTTAAGCAGGAGGCTTATATTGAAAGGCTGGAAAGAGGTTATGATCATCTTCATACCCAAAGCGGGTAAGGCAAGACACTCAAAGCCGAAGGATTTCAGGCCAATCAGACTTTCGTCGTTTCTTTTAAAAACATTAGAACGACTGATTGATCTGCATCTAAGGAACACAATTGATACCCGCGTCATAAGTGGCGCTGTTGAGAATGCGCTTCATGACGTGGTTGGTGTTATAGAGAGAGGATTGCAGCACAAGAATTACACACTGGCTGCATTCTTAGACATTGAGGGAGCCTTTAACAATATAAGTATAGAGGCTATTAGGGAGTCGCTGGAGACTCTTAGGGTTCACAACTTTATAGTGGAGTGCATAATTATCATGCTTAAAAGCAGATTCATAAACTCGAGTATGGGAAGAGGAAGCCTGAGGAGATTAGTGACAAGAGGGAGGAGTTTTGTCACCTCTATTGTGGTTGTTGTCAATGAACACAATTCCTAAGGGTTTTGACAGGAGCGGACGGAAGATAGTTGCATAGGAGGATGACGTGGTTTTGCTGGTAACGGAAAAGTTTCTTCCCACTATCAGTGATCTATCTTCCTGGGCCAGCAGTAAAAGACTAGGAGTCAACCCAAAGGACTAGGAGTCAATACAAAGTAGAAAGCTTTATACTACCCAGGATGGGAGGGGTCGAGCTGAGACTAGCAGATGGGGCTAAATACCTGGGTGTTTTCCTAGACAGGAAGCTTTCTTGGAAAATAAAGAGGCACGAAAGGCTAAAGAAAGGGGTCAATGCCTACTACGCATGCAGAAACTCCATAGGAAGGAACTGGGGTCTGCAACCGAAGGTAGTAAACTGGATTTACACATCGGTTATCAGGCCGGTTATTTCCTATGGTTGTGTTTTATGGTGGGAGGCATTGAGGAAGGAAAGTCACAGGAGATTACTAGCTAAGGTTCAGAGATGTGCCTCGATGGACATCACAGGTGCTCAGAGGAGCACAGCTCAGGCTGCCGTGGACGTCATTCTTCATCTACTTCCAATAGAGGACTTTGTGATGGGCACAGCGGCTAGAAGTCTCCTTAGACTCGTGGAAACAGGTTTGGTGAGGACAGGAATATCAGGTCACACGTCAATCTTAAATAAGATCGGTTTTGGTGACCAGGAATCCGTAACCCCTGGGTTTACGGACTATAAGATCGCTGCGATCGATTTTAGTCGAACGCCCTTAATGGTAATTCCGGATAGGGACTATTGGGTCAAATTCGATAGGCTGTATGAGGGTAGTGCAGCCTTTACAGACGGATCAAAAACGGGGGAAGGCACAGGGGCTGGAGCCTGGAGTGTTTTCCAGGCTGAGATCTCGGCGATCCTTAGAGCCACGGAGCTGGTGGCCAGGAATGTAGCTGAAGGTGAGAAGGTAACCTTCTACGTCGACAGCCAGGTCGCTTTGAAGGTACACAATGTCAAATCGAAACTTGTTAGTGACTCTAGGAAGGCCCTCAACTTGCTTATGGAAAAGTATAGTATCGGACTATGTTGGGTTCCAGGCCACTGCATTGTTGAGGGAAATGAAATTGCCGATGAGCTGGCAAGAGTAGGGTTGGCGTTGGATGAGGGATTCTTGGACAGATTGGTGAAATTACCGATAGGTCATTACTATAAGGAACTCAGTGATTGGGTAGAAAGCAGGACCAACAATTCATGGCGAAGTAGGGAGGATTGTAGAGTCCGAGGGGTTTTTGTCCAAAACTAGACTCAGGAAGATCTAAACTACTACTGGACATGAATAGGAAGGCGAATCATGATAGGCGTGCTGACTGGTCGCTTTTGGGAGACTGGTACTCCAGATTTTTGTAGGATGTGCGGGGATGAAGAGGAACCAGAAACCATTGAACATATTATCTGTCATTGCTTGAAGCTGCAACGTTATAGGCTTAGATGGCTGAGCAGACGTTTCCATGAAAGCATTACTGAAGTCGGGAAGTGTAAACTAGAGGACATCAAGAGCTTTATTATGGAAATTCGGTGGCGTAGTGACGGATAATAAGTTCACTTCTGGCTGAAAATGGGAGGGTGAATATTACTTTTTTATGGGCAACAGAAGGGAATCACAATGGATCCAATTGGGTCTCCGAGTGGAGGTGCGGTAAAGAACCACCCTTCATAACCTAACCTAACCTATTATACGTTTGTAACGAAACTTGACACGAATAATAAGCACTGGCTTAAAATATTCCTGAATTTGGAAAAGTGGAGGGATGCGCCCATAAAAATTAAAAGTTGCGCTTATGAGCTGAAACCTGATACACAAGTAGGTGACCAACTAGAAAAATCTGAAAACCCAAAAATGTTTACCAGAATGGGCGGGACCACGCTAATATTGTTTAAAACTGAAAACTTTTAAGAAAATTTTGTATGAAAATTTGTCTTAGAACCCCTTTATAAAGCCTTAATAAGTTATATAAAAAAGGCTGCTAATATACAGCGTTTAACGTAAGCAATTTTAGTTAAACCTTGCATATACGTTACACGAATACAATCTTTTAAACTATCACCTAAAAAGTGGGCGTGATCACTCCTTTAACATTTTAGTCTTGTGTTTAATTTATTTTGGTCTAGCATATTTTAGAAGAAAATTAGCATGAATTATAAGCGCTGCTCACAACAAAATTGTGAGTTTAAAACAGTGGGGGAGGTAAGGCTCATAAAATTAAAGGTATTATTCGCGCTAGAGAGCTCAAATTTAATGCACAAGTAAGTGTAGATGCGTAAGCCAATGGGAAAATCTTACAACCAAGAAGTTTTATCCGTTAAAACTCCAATTTGTGCTAGAGAGCTGAAATTTGATACATAAATAAATCTAGATCAGAGATCACTAAGGGAACAAGCACTGTAAACTCAAAATTAAGTTCAGTTTTATTGAAACTTTTATTACAATAATACTCAATCGGAAAATCCAAAAATTAAAGCACCAGCTACCCTATTGAAACTTTGCATACACATTGTGCACATCCTTTTGATTTATGTACTTCGGATAAGCAGACTTTAATATGTAAATATATTGAGAAAATAGGCGGGTTCGCGCCCACTGAAATTTATGCTGTATTTTACATGTTTCTTTCCAGACGACTCTTACCAAATTGCTTACACACTGGCGACCAGTTGTAATGACACAGTAGTGCATTTTTAAGGGGTACAATCCAACACCCATCACACTCTAACCCAATACTTTATGTAACTATGCCATTTTTAACTGGCACAGTGATTATAAATAGAAATAAAACACACTAGAAATTTTAAGTTTAAAAAGTGTTATCATAGAAAACTTTTCAAAAAGTAGTCAGATCCTCACAAAAACATAAATGGGAGAAAATACCAAGTTCCTATCAAAAATTTTGGTCATCAAAAGCAGTGAGATATAAATTTTGAACAAGTTCTTGTTTGGAAAAACAACTTTCACTGAAATATGCTATGCATTATAGAAATTTGTAGTCGTAAAGGTGTCATATAATTTCTACATAAAATTTCGGTCATCAAAAGCAGTGAGATATAAATTTTGAAGAAGTTCTTGTTTGGAAAAACACCTTTCGCTGAAATATGCTATGAATTATATAAATTTGTAGTCGTAAAGGTGTCATATAATTTCTACATAATCTGCTAACTTGACAATATTTTTACCTCTCTAAAAAAAGGATAGAGTAATGTATATAAGTTCATTTCTTTATATCGGTAAAAATGTTGTAAAGTTAGCAGATTATGTAGAAATTATGACACCTTTACGACTACAAATTTATATAATGCATAGCATATTTCAGCGAAAGGTGTTTTTCCAAACAAGATCTTGTTCAAAATTTATATCTCACTGCTTTTGAGGACCGAAATTTTTGATAGGAACTTGGACTTTTTTCACATTTATGTTTTTGTGAGGAGAATTGTCACACACACACAGAAAATATTATTTCCAAAAAATTTTTAAGCAAATATTTGTTTGATATCAAATTTAGTTTCAGTAAATATTCTGTACTGTTCCACTAAATTAATTTGTACCAAAAAACTGTGTTGAGAAGAAACAGGCCACGACGTTTGTTGGCTACTTTTCGGCATTTACATGTATACAACATGATCAATCAATATAAACAACAACAACCGCACAACAGCACGTTGTTCCTATCAACAAGCAAGATAAACACAAACACACTGAAATAAAATTTTCTCTCAGCCGAACTCTGATTAATTAAAATTTTTACAAAATTTTTATCAGAATTTACAAAATTATTTGTAGGACCGCATTCAAATAAAATATTTACTGATTCAACGAATTTGGTTACTGAAAATGACATTTAGTTTTTTCTGTGCACAAAATTACAAAAGAATACGTACTTATATAAATATGTACATATATATATATGTTCATAAATCCATAACCACCCTGTAGAAATGTCACTAATGAATCAGTGCTGACTTTGTCGCCAGTACTAGTGACTGATTATACCCCACCCAAGGCTTTTTGCTATAGACATTTAACATTTGTGTGTCATTGAAAAGCAACTACTGACATTGGAACTATCGATTAGATAGTTCATTAGGGACCAAATGAAGACATTGGAAACAGATAGCCACTAGTAGATTTTAGTAATTCTAGTATAGACTTTTGATAATAAAATTGCATATTTTGTTAAAATTTTTGGTGTTTTATTAATCGCATATATTAAAAATGGGACTTATACATAAAAAAGCATAAAATAACACGAACTAATTCATTCATTCGTTCAGCATATTACCAGTAAGTAGGAATTTTGTTTGTCATTTTTATTAAGTAAATACATATAAGTTAATTAAAAATTTTGTGTTTCGCTGAACTAGTAAAGTCAAACACTTACGAATGAGTCTGCAAGTGTGGCACATCTTTAACTGATGGCACAAAATTTTCCATAATTTGCACTTTCACTTACAATTTTTTAAATTTCACATTTTCTATTTTTAACCTCCGACTAAAAAAAAGGGTGTAATAAGTTTAGAGTGTGTTTGTGTATCTGTGTGTCTGTACGAGTCCACGTGCAGACCAAACGGCTGGCCCGATTTTGATTTATTTTTTCCTGTTTGAAAGGTTACTTGATCGAGAGTGTTCTTAGCTATGTTTGAAAAAAATCGGTCCAGCCGCTTAGAAGATATCGCATCTTTTCCAGATATGTTCGGGGGTTTTTAAAATTTTTAATTTTTGTTATTATACAATATGGATTCTTATTATATTTTTTTTTTGCAAATTTTTTTTGTGCATTTTTTTAATTATTCTTATATAGATTCATATTCACCTTTTAATTTGATTTCTTAAACTAATTTTTATTAACACTTAAATTTTGCTTCAAGTCATTTTAATTTTCAACAAACCAATAAAACAAGAAAAAGAATAGTTGTATGTATCTGAAATAATGTTTTCTACACATTAATAACAATACTAATAGACGCTACGTTGACAATGTCACCAAAATAGTCGACAAAAGTGGTGACACTTAAGCCCACGTTTCCTTCAGGTCAATAAAACAAAAAATTAAAATCATATACGTACATATATACATACAAAAATACACTCTAATATATCTACACATGTATATATTCAAACTTTAATAATATACATACATACACTGCGCGTCATCAGGTTAGCGCTTCTCTTTTACTCATTTGTTTTCGTTTTTTTCTCTTCTCCTATTGCACGCAAATTCGTAATTTTTGTTTGCAATTATTTTGTCCAATTTCTCAAACAAAAAACTAAAGCTCAATAGCTCGATAGAAGAACGGTTATAATATATTAATTGCTATTTTGTTTTATTTTGGACGAACATTTTGCGTCATCAGATTAGCATTTTTATTTATCTCGTTTCTTTTGGCAATCACGGTTACCAAATTTTTTGTGTAGACTAAACTAGTATTTGTCTTTAAATCAACGCATAAAATGGGAAAGAGAGCTGTTTTATCTTTGGAAGAAAGAGCAAAGATTGAAGCCTTTTATGATTCTCGACTATCCTTCCATAAAATTGCTGCAAAAATTGGAAGACACAGAAAAACGATTGCAAATTTTCTTAAAAACAAGGAAAACTATGGAAAAAAATTCATAGACAAGCGAACTATACTGAAGCAAGCATCAAATTCACATGACTCGTCCACCAAAATCAGAGAAAAAACGGGTGTTAATGCTAGCTTGTCAACGGTTCAAAGAGATTTTAGGAAAGCTGGCTACTTATAGCGGAAAAAACTTTAAAAAAACCACCACTTAATATGCTTAGCAAGGAAATGCGCTTGAATTTTTCTCGAAGGCACTTGACGTGGTCTACTCAGTGGCATTACGTTGTCTTTTCAGATGAAAAGAGATTTAATTTAGAAGGGCTCGATGGGTATAATTATTATTTTCATGATCTTCGTAAGGAGGAATATTACTTGGACCGCCTGCACAGCCAGGTTGGGGGTGTGATGGTGTGGGTAGCAATATCCTACTATGGGACATGTGAGCTGCAGTTTTTAACATCGCGTATGAATGCGCATAACTACATTAGCGTTTTGTAAACGGCTCTTCCCTAGTTTCAAAATTTATGTGAAAATGTAAAGTGGCATTTCCAGCACGATAATGCTCCAATTCACACTGCCCGATCCGTGAAATCGTGGGTTCAGAGCCAAAAAGTTAACATCCTTGAATGGTCACCACACTTCTCCGACCTAAATATCATCGAGAACGTCTGAGAATGGTTAGCTAGAAAAGTGTATGAGTCCGGAAAACAATATAGAACAAAAACCGAATTGATAGAAGGCTTGTTCCACCAATTCGTTGAATTACATTGAACAACTATACAATTCAATTTCTAATCAAATTTTTGAAGTGATTTCAAACAAAGGCGGCATTACACATTACTAGTGATCTTTAAAACTGTTTGAAATATAATAAATAAGTAATTAAAAACCATATAGTTGCTAAAAAATACTAATTAAAATGAAATTATGACGGATTGCGCTATCCTGTTGACCAATTTTCACTACATTTTTTTTATATATAGTTTTGCTCAAAAATATATTAAAATTTTGCCTTGAATGTTACAGCAGTCATTGTTACTTTGTTTTGAAGAGAATATATAGGAGTTTACTGAATAAAAACTGTGAGGCTATAGATTGCTTGGTTTCAGACAATATTAAAATTAACTATTATGAAAAGAGGGGCGCTAACCTGATGACGCGCAGTGTACATATATTTTTATATAATTTAAGTTCTAAAGTTCAATAAGCTCCAATAAAGTACATAAATTAAAGCACATTACATATTTACATAAATATAACTACTGCACAATTACAACATCAACAATACCAACCAACTTAACACACGTCGTAGCAGGAAAACGACACAAAAGAAGAAAAAAAGCACAGGAGATTTTTAAACTCTTGTAAAGGTTTGTACATTACACACAGCGAACAAGGTAAGTCTGTATCTTTACAACTTACACACATAATTTTCTTAATTTCAAATATTACAAGTGAAATTATCTCTTTATTTCAAAGGCAATCCATAAAATATAACTTAAAATTATTAGTACTATACCCATACAAACAAGTAAGGTTATATTAAAAAACTTAACGCTGATGATGAAGGTTTAGTGGCCTTCGAAAACGGCTAGCTGTTCCGTTCAACTAATTATGTGTTGTCAGAATATTTACAACTAACTTTGGTGTTATTTGTTCATTAGTAATTATCACATGTAATTTGGCTTAAAAAGCGATACGAACTTTAGTCTATTCAAATCACAAATATAGAAACAAATGAAGTTCGAAAAATAATAATTAAATCAACTAAACTTATATTTTTATCTAGGCGCACAGCAGTGCGCCAGGCCAAGTTCTGGCCAATGCACGCGGTGTGTGTATTTACATGAAGTCATTCGAGCTCTTTTTACCCCCCTCATAACTTTGTTCCCGGCAATCGTAAAATTATTATATTTAAAACATAATTAGAATAAATTCATATAACCTCATATGCGAAGTTTGAAAGTTTTACAATGAAAGGCTCCGGAGATATAGAGGTGCAAAAAGTGCTTATTTTAAAACATACTCACTGACCACTGACTACTGACACACTCATCAAATTGATGAAGCACTTCCGCTATAGCTAGAGAGCTAAAATTTTGTGCACGACAAGATCTAGGTGAGCAATGAACCAGAAAAATCTGAAAACCCGGAAATTTTAACCAGGAGGGCGGGGCTATGCCCATAAATATTAAAGTTTGTGCTATTGAGCTGAAATTCGATAGAGAGCTAGGTCTAGGTGACAAATGATATAAAAAATCTGAAATCTCGGAAATTTTAGCCAGGAGGGCGGGGCTACTCCCATAAAAGTCAGAATTAAAAACCCAATATCAGGCGCTTAGTGGAAGCTTTTTTATTGAAATTCGGCATACATACTGCGGTAATGCAAGGCTATAAATGGTTCATTAAAAAAGTGGGCGTTGACACGCCCATACAATTTAAACCTCATTTTAATGCCCTGCGGCTCAGCATATTTAGATATACTATTTATCTAGCTATTATTATCCGTTTGTAATGAAACTAGACACGAAAAATTTGACTTTGGAAACGTGGGCGGGGTTACGCCCATAAAAATTAAAAGTTAAAAGTTGCGCTAGGGAGCTGAAATTTGATATACAAGTACAATTAGGTAAGAAACCAACTAGAAAAATCTGGAAACCCGTAAATTTTAGTTAGAGAGGCGGGGTTGCACCCATAAAAATTAAAAAATAAAAGTTGCGCTAAGGTTCTGAAATTTGACACACAAGTAGGTCTAAGTGAGAAACCAACTAGAAAAATCTGAAAACCCAAAAAATTTTACCAGAATGGGCGGGGCCACGCTAATAATATTTTGAACTTAAAACTTAATACACAGCTTTTAATTCAAGCCAATTTAGTGAAATCTTGCATACGCGTTGCACGTACACAATACTTTAAACTATCACCTTAAGAATTTGGCGTGATCACTTTCACAAAATGTTAGCCTTGTGTTTAATCTACATCGGTCTAGTATATTTTAGAGGAAAATTGGCATGAATTATAAGCGCTGCTCACAACAAAGTTTTGAGTTAGGAATAGTGGGAGAGATAATGCTGATAAAATCTAAAGATATAATTCGCGCTAGAGGGCTGACATTTTATACACTAGTAAATGTAGCTGCGTAGGCCAATGGGAAAATCTTAAAACCAAAAAGTTTTACCCGGTATGCGGGGCCACGACGTTAAAACTCCAATTCGAACTAGCGAGCTTAAATTTAATACACAAGTTAATCTAGATAAGAGATCACTAAGAAAAATGTGAAAACCCAAAAGCTGCTATCAGAGGGCGGAAACAAGCACTTCAAATTCAAAATTAACATACATTTTATCAAAACTTTTCATACACATTGCACTTCTCCAAAATAAAAATTCCCTATTTTGAAAAGTAGCCGTGACTTCACCCATAAATCTTAGCTATTTCGTAAATTTTACGTAATATTATACTATAGAGAGCTGACATTTTGTACACAAATAGTAATTGATTTACTCAATCGGAAATTCCAGAAATTAAAAGCACCAGCTAGCCTATTGAAACTTTGCATACACATTGGGAATATCATTTTGATTTATGTACTTCGGCTAAGCAGACTTTAATATGTAAATATATTGAGAAAATAGGCGGGATCATGCCCAGTAAAATTTACGCTGTATTTTACATGTTTCTTCCAGTCGGCTCTTACCAAATTGCATACACACTGGCGACCCATTGTAATGGCACAATAGTGCATTTTTAAGGTCAACCATTCAACACCCATCACACTCTTACCCATTATTTTATGTACCTCTGTCATTTTGAACTCCCCCAGGGGAGTCTATTTTTGACTACGCGTGTGGCAACCCCGGAGCCCCAGCTGGGGTGATGTGGCTTTTTCCATTGACGTACCTTTGGTACATTACCTATAGAACCTATGTGTTACTACCCGATCTCTGAATACAAACAGAGCAAAGGATGTGCACATATTTATAAAAGGAAGACAGGTCCTGTTGATGTCAGTTAGGTGCAGCGTCACCTAGAACTGCCCCTGAGTTCAAAAGACGATAGAGGTGAAGCCCTTGTGGTGGAACTTCGAGGTCTGACCAGAGGCTACTTCTGGTGCCACGGGTGCCGGTTGCCCGACAGTCGAGCTGCTTTGAAGTTTTGAGTGCATGTAGCGGTCGTCAGTTTCCTATGCTAAAATGCCGGGTTCGTCCTACCCCTTGGGGTTAAAGGGATGATTTTGGTATGTGTGGAGTAGGCACTGGATTTTTGGCGACACAGGCATGCGTTCATTTCGGATGAGTGGTTAGCTGTGCCGGCAATGGTTGAGGAATTCTCTTGGGGACCCCGCTATGGGTGTATACACAACACCTAGCGTGGAAGCCGGAGAATTATCGTGGTGGCTGTGGTTGCTACCAAAATCGCTGGGAGAATAGTCCTGCCTTCCCAGTGTGAAATCAATGCTAGTGGCTGGTCTGACGAGGTCACCCAGACACTATTCTAGGTGCTGTTGCCATTCAACAGAAGCTGCTATGGGCACGGACATAGCAGCAGAGTTTAGATAGCTCAAATTACCTCAGCAAGGTAATTGAATATATTACAGGGATAACTATATCAAAGATTGCAACCTATGTGCCTTGAGGAGTGGGCCTTAGGTTCATTCTAAAAGGGTGCATGGGGGCGATGGTCTGGAGTCTTACCTGCACCCGGTGCTTTGGCACCCCTGAAATAAGGCCGTAATGGCAGGTGCTCACGGAAAGCTATTGCACATCTTTCATTTTCAACTGGCACACTGATCATGAATATAAATAAAATACACTAGAAATTTTAAGTTTAAAAAGTGTTATTATCGAAATCTTTTCAAAAAGTAATTAGATCCTCACAAAAACATAAATGTGAAAAAAGGCCAAGTTCTTATCCAAAATTTCGGCCATTAAAAGTTGTGAGATATAAATTTTGACCAAGTTCTTCTTTGCTACAATACCTAACACTAAAATATATTATGTGTGATAAAAATTTGTAATCGTAAGGCTGTCATATAATTTCTAGATAATCTGTTAACTTGGCAATATTTTTATCTTTCAAAAAAAGGAGAGAATAATGTATAAATGTTCATTTCTTTATATTGATAAAAATGTTGTCAAGTTGGAAGATTATCTAGAAATTATATGACACCCTTACGATTACAAATTTTTATCACACATAATATATTTCTGTGTTAGGTATTGTGGCAAAGAAGAACTTGGTCAAAATGTATATCTCACAACTTTTAATGGCGGAAATTTTGGATAAGAACTTGGCCGTTTTTCACATCTATGTTTTTGTGAGGATTGCCTTTACTTTGTGTAGCACATACAAATACTTGTGAAATACCCAGTTGGAATTTTGTCTGCTGGCACAAATTTATTTTAAAAAAAGTGAAACTCTTTTTTTTATTAACCCCTTTATTACCCAAAACCTTTACACATAAAAATTTCATTAAACAAGAACCCAACATGTCTACAGTGAAAGCATTGGCTGCTGATCGATTTAGATGCGTTAAAGGAGGATTATTAAAACCCCCAAGATAAAGGTTTGTACATTATACCTAGCAAACAAGGTAAGTCTGTATCTTTACAACTTACACCAGAGTCCACCATCCTATTGCCCTGAGGGCTCTGATAGAATTCCGCTTTGCATACGTACACAGAACAACTACTAACAGAAATTTAAAACAAGAGCATAACACACAAAAAGAGCAGATTTCTGTCGCATTTTTATGAAAAAAATACACCGAGAGTATTCAAACACTACCAAAATGATTTAATTTACTTTTTCTATATTATTTATATAAAAAATTATCTAATTTAAATCTTTTTATAACAGCAATTTCTATTGCCATAAAAAAGAGGAAAAATATGTGGAATATAGAGTTGAAAACTAAGTTTTTATTTGGCTCAAATACTTTTGCAGATGCTGAGTATCTAGTACGTATCAAGAAATTTAAAAAAAAACTAGTACATACACTCTTAGGTACCACTAAATACAAACTTCAATTCTTATAAATTTAACCCATAAAAATATTTTTCATATACCCAAGAGCGATTTTTTTCAGTGGAACAGCACTAAGCATGTGGTTAGAGAATAAATGTGTTCTGACGTAAGATTGCAGTGAGGCATGACTTGGACGTCGTAAGGTTGAAATTAGATCGTTGAAGACTTTCATCTGCAGTTTTTTGATTGCGCGAGTTATCTTTTTTTGCTTGGATAGATGTGGTGGGACGTTCTTGAGAAGGAGAACGTTTTGATTTTGAAACAGCTGACAATGTTGGGTGGATATGAAGCAAATGCATGGTGGAACTTCCGGCAGTGCTTATATCCATTCCTTTGGAATGGTCATGTGCTAGACAGTTAGTGCAATATTTATTTTTCTTGACTGCATGAATGCGATCAGTTGTATAGACAAGAATTTTTTACAAGTCCGCAATTGATGAGGACGTCTGCAAATTTGGCAGGGAAACGTGTTGTAATTCTTAATGGAATTACTTTTATAAGAACGAGAAATAGCTTTTGGCATGTTGATGAAAAAAATACCACAGGAGCTGAAATATGAAAAATAAATATGTAACAGAAACAAGATAGTTTCCAAGTTTAGGACGAGTTAGGCAAGATGATGAGCTTGACAATAGCTCGAGTTATTACTCCACGTTAAGTTAAAACGTCAGCTACACGAACACGTCCATCCGAGTCAGCTATGGATACAGATTCATTTATTTGTGGATCGATAGGTGCTAAAATAGGAGATCCAACGAGGAAATATCCAGGAGTTAAATCACAGAGATCAGAAGGATCTGTGGACATAGGAGAAATTTGTCTGGTATTAAGACATGCTTCAATTTTTGCTAATAACGTGGATAATTCTTCATAAGTGTACTTATAGCACCCTGATATTTTTCGAAAGTGGGTTTTGAAGCTCTCTACACCAGCTTCCTACAATCCGCCCATATGGGGAGCACCTGCTGGGATGAAATGCCAAGTGATGTTTTGATGGGCGTAATTCGCTTCAATACGCTTTTGTGTGGTTTGGATAAATTATTTGGCTTTGGAGGCACCGACGATTGTAGTTGTGAAACGAAATTCCCAAATGCTGGTAGAAATGCAGGTGTCGAAAGATCAGATATAGCTTCTAAGTAAATGGCCTTGGTGGAAAAACACACGAAACGACATACATAACCCTTCATAATTCGGCAGGCTCTACCGGAGCAACTTTTTACATCAAAAGGCCCGGCAAAATCGATACCTGTATTAGTGAAAGGCCTAGATATGTCACTACGTTCTGGAGGTAGAGCTGCCATAATCTGCTTTTGGCACCTTTTTTGTATTTAGAAAGAACACATTTTACAGTTGTTATTAACTCTTAGCCTTTGGAATCCAGTATTCCATTCGTAAAAGCCTCAGAACTAGTTGATTTCCACCATGAATACTAATTTCGTGAATAAATTTCACTAAAAACCTGGAATATTGACCGTTGTACGGAATTATAATTGGAAATTTTTAATTATAGGAAAGGCCGGGGCTAATTCAAGTCTACCACAGGAACGTATGATACCTTCGGAGTCTAAAAACGGATTTAAGTTGAAAATGCTGCTGGATTTTGTAATGTTTTGTTTGGATGATAGACCCTTATACTAATCGGGATACTGCACTTTCTGGGTAACTTAGACAAGAACATTACGAATAGCGACGATTTCAGAGCTAGATATCAAAATGGAATCCTAGTAAAAAGTGGACCGATATCTTGGATTAGTTCTAAGGAAGAATCGGTAGACATATGCCATCACACGCATTGCCTTGGAAAACGAGGAAAACCTTTCAAGTAAATCTTCGAAGTCTGTGAAGTACGGAAAATATGCTCGAAAAGATTTCGCCTACAAGTCAGTTCTGGGAAGATTGGAAGATTGGCCACTCATTTGATTGGCTTTTCAACCATTGCGGTCCAAACCACCACAAGTCATTATTTATTAAGTATTTTGGCCATTTACTACGGTTTGCTAAATCTGCTGGATTAGTTTCTGAGTTTAAATGGTTCCACTGTGAGATATTTACTATTCCCAGCTAAAAAAAATTATGTATGGTCTATATATTTTTAATATATGAATGTATATGAATATACATGTATATATATGAATTCATGTATGAAAATGTATGGGATTATACATGGCAAAAGTATGAATTAATATATGAACTAATATATGAAATGTGTTATAATATATGAGCTCACATCGTCGCACGTCAAACTGTCCAATATGCAAATTTGAGCTTTTCAGAAAAGCGCGAATTTAAAGTAATATGAATTTAAAGTAATCGTATTCCTAAAAGTGCCAAGCTTAAAATATTTCTTATTGAGTTATCTATCGTCCGTGCGAATTTCAGCATTTTGAAATGAGACATATCGTTAAAATTAGGGTACCAAGATAACGAATCTAAAAAACCAATTTTGCATATTGGATAGTTTGACGTGATAGGAACGATATATGGAAATTTTAATTATGAAGCTCTTCATATGTGAATCCATAGAAATAGTATGTAATATATGGCGCCATATAAAAATGTATGCATACTTGATATATTACATAAGACCCCATTTGCAATCAAAAAAGTTTGAATTTTATTAACTCGATCTGTTTCTCTCTTTTTTTTATCACTGGTGAATTGGAAGTCTGTTAGAAAATACATATGCTTTGCAAAGTTTATATGCGTATAGCCTCAAAGTTTAAAAATAAAAACTCGTGTAAAAAAATACATTCTTGTAAGATTTTATAAATTGTGGGCCTATTCAATAAATCAAATAATCAAAAAAAAAAAAATTCAGTCATTAATTTTATAAAAAAATAACGGAATTCTCAGATATATTTAAAAAAGAAAATTCATATAACTGCCAAAAGTAATATTAAAAACTAGTGTTAGTATAAAAACGGATTATTTTTTCTTTTATAATTGCATTAGTTTTAATCTGATTTCTTAAATTAATGTTGTGTACGAATGTGTGTTTTGTGTTTTTTAAATAATCGATTGACCTTTTGACTAAAAATGATGAATGAAATGACTTTTCGTTCGTTTTTCATTATTTGTCCAAACAAATGTATTATTAACTTAGCAATATGCCAAAATCGACTTTTTGCGAAAAAGAAATTTTTTATTGTTGAAAATGGTTAGGGCTTCAGCAACAACTTTTGTTCTGTAACTTTTTCATAATTCCGTTATTTACAAAATTACCGTTATCTTTAAGCTATGTACAGACGATTGTCAGATCTTACAATATTGTCAGATCTGGCAATGTGCTGACAATGTACTGGCAATCGAAAATTGCCAGCACAATATTTCTTGTCAGTTCACACGGTTGTCAGAAAATCTTACAATTTATTGCCAGACGGTTGTATGACAATAAATTCATCTGACAAAATCGTCAGTAGAAAAATTGTCAGTTCACACGGTTGTCATATGCACAAATTGTTAGATCTGTTGTTATGCGTTGCCAGACTTAAACCATTTGTTGGAAATTGTTAAATATTTATCGTTTGTGCTTGTGTTTAATGTAAAAAGTGAAAGTATAAATTATTATGGACCATAAAGAAGCAATTGCAATGATTTTGTCTGCATATATTTTATTATAAATTTTTTATTTAAAATCAAGCGTGTGCAGTGTTGCCCATAGAAAGAATTATCTTACAATGACGCCATTGTCAGATGCATGAACTTCGCACATCTGACAATATTAAAATGTCTGACAAATATCTGGCAATAATTTTACAATGTGTTCACACGATTGTAAGATGTCTGACAATTTGTTGTCAGTTGCTAGTATTTCAATGGACTGACAATACTCTTTCTAGCAACGGCGTCTGGCAAAAATTGCCAGTTCACACGGTTGTAAGAAATTTTTAGCACATTTTACTGGCAATATTGTAAGATCTGACAACCGTCTGTACATAGCTTTAGGTCATTGAAGAAAATCAAAATTTTGACCCTTAAATTTCCAGAATTCGACGAAATAATGTTTGGCAAATTTGTACAAAATCCTGTGCCGAGTATTTATGCTGAGCATATGAACTCATAGTATTTGCAAATACAGGGTGTTTTGATAAATTTTTCAATAAAAATTAATTTTACGCCATCTATCTGCAATAATTTGTACTAACTACATTCAGCAATTTGAAAGGTAATTTGAATACCTTTTCATTAATTCCTTGTCATTAAAAAAATTTGAAAACCGGTTGAAATATAACCGAATGAGAAAGGGAAGAGCTATAAGATAATTAAACAGTTTCAAATTTATATTAAAATATGTATGTAACTTAAATTCGTCATTAAAATTTTGTACGTAATTACATTTTTCCTTATCATAATAGTAAATGAAATGTAAGTATATTTACTTAACCCATGGAAAGGAATTTTTTTGCCTAACGTAAAAGCAGTTTCTATGGTCTTAATTAAATTACAAATGTATAATTAATTCATTTCACTAGTATAAATTCCCGTTTTATTAAAATACTCACTATATTTTTGTAATGAATGAATACAATTTGCCGAAAATAGACTAATGTTTTTTGTACGGCACAAAATGGGCTGAATATTATGCCTTGAAATTCAACATAGTTGTTGATAACTATAATATATCTAAAATTCTGCGGTGATGCTTGAAGATTACATTCCTACTTCAAAAATTATATGTAAATGAAAGTAAAAAAAAACGATTTTTTTTTTTATTTTTATCGTTTTTTTAACATTTTCCGAACTTTCTTGTAAACGAAAAATGCGATTGCCACGCACCACCTCAGAATTTTAGAACTTGAAATAATTAACAACTGTGTTGAATGACAAGACATAATATAGAGCCCAATTTGTGCCGCGTTAAATGTTAGCAGTAGTATTTTCTTGCTTCCAAGTTTTGTTGTTGCCATTTTTTTTTTGCTCAGTGTGTCGTTGCAACGATATCCATAAATGGAAGATTACTACCCAAACTAACTATGCAAAAAATAAAAACATTGATTTTGTAGCTGTTAACATAAATATAGCGTTAAATCCATAAAAAGTTAAGAAAACGAAGTTTTAATGGACAGCCTAAATTTCCCTTTTAGGACAAGTTCCACAGAGTTCCAGCCTTGGAACGGAAATTGTTTTGATTGGAGCTGCTTTGATTTTGGACGAAATAAAATGAGTATGAACGGCATTTCCAATGGATATTCGAATGTAAAGTGCTGCTGCGTATGCCCTTTCAGAGGCATCACAAAATCCATGAAATTGAACTGTAGCATCAGGAGAATAATCAATCCATCGAAGAAAACGTATGGAATTGATTGAAGTATAATTGGCCTCAAAAGATTTCCACTGATTCAAAGTTTCTGGCGACAGTTCATCCCAACCAGTATTATCAATCCATATTTTTGCATCACTATTTTTGCTAAAATAATGAAGGGGAATAACCAGCCAGCTGGATCAAAAAGCTTTGCTTTTCTAGATAAAACCTATTTTTTATATACTTTGGCGGACAATGGAAGTTATTTGCAACACAATAAAACTCATCTGTGCAAGCATTCCATCGAATGCCGAGGGTTTTCGTGGAACTATTGTCTTCAAATTTTAAAACATCCTCATGTAGAAGGTGCTCTAGAGGAATATAAGCTAATATGTCTTTGTAATTGGAAGTCCACTTTCTTAGAGCAAATCCAGCTGATTGAAGTGCAAGATGTTCATTTTAGCTTTAATAGATTCGCTTTTGGTATGGGCTAGAACATAATCAACATACATACTATTTGTGTATCATCTGCCAATTGTAAAAGAGTGCGAGTAGCTAAATATGGAGCGCAGTTTACTCCGAATGTGACTTTTTTCAATTCGTAATCTTTTAGAAAAGCTTGGATCGTCTCGGAAAAGAATTGTCTGATACGGTGTATAGTTTGAATTTACCAGAATCTGCATATACATCTTTTGGATGTCAGCGTTAAAAACAAAACGGAAGAAACGCCATTTTAAAATCAATAAAACCAGATCATTTTGTAATATTGGCCCTATATGCAGCAATGAATTTAAGCTAAGTCCATTTGAAGAAGGAGAAGATGCATTAAATACCACACGAACTTTAGCGGTAGTGCTATCGGGCTTTATGACTGCATGGTGCGGCAGATAATATACTCCAGTATTTTGAGAATGGCTAGGAGGTTGACCATGTGAACAAGTTCTTCGTATTCTTGAACATCTCTATCATATTCAAGCTTGAAATCAGGGTTTCGGATCAGTCTTGCGTCACTGCGGAAGAATTGAGCCATAGCACTAGACCTAGAGTTACTTATATTCAAAGAATCTTGAAAATCGTCCTTGAAAGGAAGCGACACAATATATCGACCATCTGGATTTCTTGTAGTTCTTCGCATATATATATCCTCACATGCCTGATCAGATAAAGACAAAGTTCTTCTTTGGAAGATTTTCCACCTCCCAAAAGCGTGAAATCAACTTATGCAAAGATATTTCACATAAGAACGAATTTATAGTGGATAAGCACGAGGGATAGGACCCGTCAAAATCTATCCAAAAATAGTCTTTTGAGAAATTAGTGAATTACAAACTATTTGTCTCACACCTGATGGAAGGGAAAATATCTCCACCAATGAACATATCAATTTTAGAACTTCGATAGAAATTAGGATCAGACGAATATCAGGAAGATTATCAAATGAACTACTTGAAATTGTTTGAGATGGAAGATTTATAGAAAGATGTGGAACCACGAGCCGTGCCGAAAACGAATGTACACTGACGTTGCACTTTAGCCGAGACTGAATTGTTTAAACCAGATATTTGAGCGTTAATTTTCTGATAAAGAAATTTAAGCAAGCTAAATAAACGCTCCGAAGCGAAAGTGCCTTCCGATCCTGAATCAACCAAAGCTCGTGCTTTATATGCCACGCCCCTACTCATAACGTTTACCATGGCAGTTCCCAGCAGAACGTCCTTTGAGTTGGCTGCAAAGCAGGATTGATCTATACCAGCACTTGAAGAATTAGTGGACTGTAAAAAGTGCTGAATTGGGATTCAGGTTAGTACCTTTGCTTGTACTAAGAACTACAGCGGAATCACTAATGTTTGTTGCTTCCTTATGAAGCAGCGTATTATGCCTTTTATTGCATTTGAAACAATTGTCTTTGCTACTAAAATTTCTAACAGTACGAGTTTTTGAGAAACAATTCAAGCACAAGCCTTCTTTTTTATTTCCTTTATTCTCTGACTGCAGTCCATATTAAGGAATTTTAGGCATTTTCGTATTGCATGACTCTCTTTGGAACATAATTGTGTGGCAGTGTTTACCCTTGGAGTGAGCTTCTTTGGAATTACTTATCTTTTAATTTTTGTTCCCACAAGGTCAAAGCAGTCTCTGGAATATGACTCGTGCAAATGAAGGCAAAAATTGGATCCCAGCTTTCGACATTGATATTATAGAGCCTTAGCGCAGATATGCAGGAATTAATATCTCTCTGAAGCTATTTCAAGGACTTTCCTGTTGCAGAAGCAATATTTGGCAGATTGAAAAGTGTTTCGATTCTCAAATCGAGAACATAGCTCAGTCCAGGCCAGATCAAAACCTTGATTTGTTAGTGGACTTTTCTTCACAGTTTTGTTGGCCTCATCCCTCGTTTTTTGTGTTAAATAAAATAACTCTTCTACAATACTAGCCTTGGAATTAGTAACTACCGCTGTAAATACATCGCGAAATGTGTGCCACGATGCATAATCTTCAGTATATGGTTCAATATCAATGAGGGGCAAGTGTAGACTACGCGCCTCGGAAAGGCTTGAATTCTGCTGATTCTCTGCCGGACGAGAAGTTGACGATTTCGGAAATGCATCGGCAATCTCAGATAACTTTGTCAAACAATCGCAGTATATCTTATACGTGTGCTTATACTTAGTTTTAAACGATACAATATCACTCGCAGCCTTTTTCTTGGAATCTACATTAGCATTTTCAAATTTTCATAAGTTTCCTTAAGACGAGCCCAGTTTGACTTCAACTCCTGTCGATGGACTTCAAGAGCGTGTATGGAAATCGCTGGATACTAGTGATCGTTAAGGTCTACCTCAAATTCGACAATATTGTCCGACAATCGAATAAATTGTTCTGAAACCATATTAGTATTAATAGGTAAGGGTAGTCAAATTAAAAAATATAGACTTATTTGTGGTCTAAGGAAAGGGCTATTTTCAAAGTTTCAACCATTTCAATATTAATGATTCAATAAAACTTATCAAATGAATTTTTTAATAGAAAATTAAAAGGAACTCAAGTTAGGAAGAATTAGTTTGAAAAAAATAAATTCATACATTTAATTCTCTGGCGAATCTATGATTGCATTCTGATTATTTATTGGAAATAATCAGCTGGTGTATTTTGGAGGGATCAATGAACTTAACTTTGTGGGAAATTCATAAAAAATTATGCAAATCGCTGCCAACAATAGGACCGTTTCTTAACTTTTGCACGAAAACAAGAAAAAAAGTTTTTTTTCTGGTAATTATGATTTTTGTGTGTAAAACACATACACACATATAGAATGCATGAAACTAGAGGGGATTTTTTAGCTGAGTTGTGAGTTCCTATATACATATATTTACAATATACTCTATTTCCCCAATAAGAAAAACTTCGCTAATCGTCTGTTCACTATGAAGATGCAACGAGAACTCTCAATAAAGATAATTAACTTAATGTACTGCAATCCTCTACACATGTTGGTCTGTATGAAATATTGTGAAAACTGAAGCGTTCAAAATGAACTATAACACAGTGCAATATTCAGCAGCACATCATGTTATCACTTTTTATAGTAAAAGTGTAACATTTTCCATTTCGAAAGCTATAGCACACAAAATATTAAAATATGAATGTGGGCTTATTATAAAACATCTACGCTCTATTTATTTCTATAGCTATCAGATCTTTACAAAATATAGATAAACTAAGGAAATTGGACTTTGATATCCAATCTTTAAGAAGGTACATCTGTATGAATAAGTATCAACCAAATTTACTAAATAAATATGGACTTCAACTATAATAATGTTCAGCATGATTCTACATATGTGCATAAATTATAAAATGCAATGTAAACAGATCTTACTTTATATCTGTATATGTATGAATATCAAATAAATTTACAGAAAAGAAATATTGAAAGTATACCGAAGCATGTGTAATTTCAAAAAAATTCCGCACGTCATACAATTTTGTAAGCACAGAAATTTTATGACTTTGTTGCAAATGAAATAGATATGTATCTATTTTGTAAAAAATTGTAAAGAGTGAATTGGTAAATTATAATAGTATAGATTTTTAATTGAAAAACTACACTCGGACTCTCGCATTACTATCGATAGAAGCTAACAAATGCATGCTATCAAAATACATAAATCTGTTAAAAGGTGATCAGAAGCTTTTTTTTTAATCATTAATTCGAGACAATTGTATCTGGATATACCCAATTCATGAATTTGATGTATACTGGTATGATTGATGGTGATGGGCATCTTTTTTTAAGTGAGAAATTATTACATCTGAAGGCGATGCAACCCAGCCTACGTTAACAACAATAACTTTAAGGGGTCCTGTTTGACCTCTTTCATGAAGAAACACTTGAGCTAAAAATTCTCCCAAACGTAGATAATCCAATGTTTCTGGCACTTTATGGAAGCAACGACGGTGAATTGATGGTGGAGGTAAATGAGTTATTTCAGATCGATTTTCTAGAATGGCTGTTTATCAAACATATATTTCTTTGTATGTTAAATAATTTCTACATACTTACATATATTTAAATAAATGTTCTCTATTTCAAGTAGTAAAATCAAAAGGTAGTGACACATAAGGAATAAATAAAAGTAAAAAGTGACTGACCAACTTATACAAACAGCATGTCTAACAGACTCACAAAGCATACTTAAAGATATAAAAAATATTTATACAATACATTGAACTTTAATCAAATGAGAAAAAATCGCTTCATCCACAACATCAAATGAAAGCCAAAGTCGATACCCATACATAAAATAAACATACATATATCCTTTTAATGTAAAGATAGTATCAGTATCAAATAACACAATTTGGGCAATTAAATTTTTAAAATTTAATTACCCATAACACTGGCAAAAGTCATAGAAATTTCGTTCTGCAAAGTCATCTTGTATACTACAGGAACCGTCGAAAGAGTATAGCTAAATTCTTAGAAAACAACTTCATTTTCTCTTGGTCACTATTCCAGAAGAAAATAAGTTTGTTCATTATGATTTAACTAATTTAAAAGTATATTTAACTTCAGTCTCATGTCCATACGATGATCTTAACATAAAAATTATTATTTTAGTGGATGTTAGTCATGAGAATAAATCTTTCAATAATGGACCGATTGATATTAAAAGAGAATATGCAACAGCAACTAATATTGCAGCAAAGACATCAGCTTACTGCATTTTAAACTGTATTCTTATTAATGGACAATTTCGAAAAGTCTTATAAATTAAGTAATATGGAAGAAAATATGGTTTTTATAGACGTTCAAGGTTTCAAAAGTAATTCAAATGGTTTAATCGTAAAAAAGTAGCGATTGTTGTTTGTTGTGTGAATGTAACAATTTTATTATAAAACCACCATTTGATTTTAAATGGTTATCAATAAAAAAGCAAAAAGAATCGATGTGGCTGACAAAAAATTATCCTAAAATTTCGTTTTAAAATATTTATAAATTTTTAAAAAGCAATGCAAGACGTTCCAAACTAAATGTAAAAGGTGAAGAAAAAAGATGACGGTTAGAAAAAATTTTATGCTTCCAAAAATTTCTAGCGTTGACTATATAGACTGCATCAACTTTAAAGAAATGTAAATTAAATAAAGGAAGTATTTCTATTATAGTTACTATTACTACAGAGTGTGTATCTTCAGAAATTCAGTTTTACTTAAAACAGAAAATCCTCACAAACTTTTAAGTAAATGCAGATTAAAAAATTAAAAAAACATTTTTAATTTCAAATAAAAAATGTTTCTGGAACGCAAACGGCATTCGCCAGCATAAAAATGAACTTGAGCACTTCCTTACGGAAAAAAATATTGACATAATGTTGGTCTCTGAGACTCATTTGACTTCGAGAAGCTTTTTCAAAATTAATGGCTAACCTACATATGACACAAAGGACCCTAGAGGGAGAGCATGCGGTGGATCTGCAATTCTAATTAAGTCAAGACTCAAGCACTATGTCCTTGACAACGTTAGTGAAGAATATATGCAAGCTACGAATATTTTTGTAGAAAATTTTTGATCGAATTTCGTGATATCATCAATTTATTCACCTCCCAGATTTTCAGTTACCGAAGATCAGTATGAAAAGTTCTACAAATCGCTTGGATCTTGTTTCGTGGCAGCTGGAGACTACAATGCAAAACATACGTACTGGGGTTCGCGCCTTGTAACACCTAGAGGTCGAGCTTTTTTTTTTAATACAATTTCAAAAATGGGATTGGATGTTATTTCGAGCGGGGAGGCCAATTACTGGCCTACTGACGTACGAAAAATTCCGCATGTTATAGATTTTGGCGTCATGAAAAACATTTCTAGGAATTTAATGTATGTTGAAGCTTCTCTAGATCTCTCCTCCGATCACTCTCCGACTATCGTTTCAATCTGTAACCCACTAAGAAGTGAATTACCTCAACCATATATGAAGATGATCAATCGTGTTAATTGGCTGGGATTCAAAAAATATCTTAGCAGTCATTGCACGGGAAATATTACGCTAAGAACACCCAATGATATTGAATCTAGCATTGCCTATATTAATGAAAATATTAAACAGGCTACTGAGCATGCCACTACCTCCCATCCGCAAACAGGGTTTAATAAAATTTATTTTAGGGATATTGCAAGTCTCGTGTATGAAAAAAGAAGAGCTAGAAGGGAATGGCAACAGCACAGATCACCCCAAAATAAAATCAGATTTAAAGAGTGTAATAAACGACTACAAGAGTTGCTTGCATCTGAAAAAACTGCATCTCTTAAAAATTCTCTGGAAGGTCTTGATGTCACATAAGCATCAAATTACTCTTTGTGGCGCGCTGCTAGATAGCGTAAAACACCCTTTGAGTTTAAGCCACCTCTAGGCACATCTACCGGAAATTGGGCAAGAAGCGATACGGAAAAATGTACAATATTTGCTGAGCACTTAAAATCCGTATTTACGCCAAACACATGTACTGGTGTTTCTGATTTGCCGAGTGTAGTTGCTCTACCCCCTCGAGCCTTAAAGTTTAAGATGCGTGATGTACAAAAAGTAATTGCTGAAGTCAAACCAAAGAAAGCTCCAGGTATTGATGGAATTAGTAACAAGATGCTGATGAACTTGCCGCTTATTGCAATAAGAATCCTGCTGTTTATTTTTAATGCCATATTACGACTGGAGTATTATCCACAAAACTGGAAGCATGCGAACGTCAAAATGATTCCAAATCAGGGCAAAGATCTTACCAAAGCAGAGTCATATAGGCCAATAAGATTGCTGTCAACTATGTCAAAACTCTTCGAAAAGCTGCTTATGAAAAAATTTTCCCTTGTCTAACAGATAATATGTGCATACCGGACCATCAATTTGGTTTTAGAAGTAAGCATAGCACCATTGAACAAACGCATAGATTGGTTCAATTTATAAGGAAAACATTCGAAGAAAAGAAGTATTGTTCTGCCCTATTTATTGATGTTTCTCAGGCATTTGATAAAGTTTGGCATGATGGCATAATTTTAAAATTGAAGACATATCTACCAAATAACATTCTAAAACTTTTGGAAAGTTATATTTTAGGCCGGAAGTTCTCTGTTATGGAAGGAGAATTTATGAGTGCGCCCGAAACTATCTCATCCGGTGTACCAAAAGGGAGTATACTGGGGCCAGTTTTGTATTTGATTTATACTTGTGATATGCTTGTGAACAGTAATATCCATACTTCTACATTTGCCGATGATACAGCCTGCATTAGTATGCACGAAAACCCTCATGAGGCATCCCGATATCTTCAGGAACATATAACACAGCTTGAGCTATGGTTAAACTTATGGAGAATAAAAGTAAACGAACAGAAGTGCGTACATATAACCTTTACCCTACGAAAAGATACTTGTCCCCCCATAAGAATCAACAGTCAAGTTGTTCCTCAACATTCACATGTTAAATACCTTGGTATACACCTTGATCGTCTGCTTACATGGAAACACCATATTGACTCAAAGCTAACACAAATGAAACTTAAAATAACTCAGATACATTGGCTGATTGGTAGAAATTCAACACTCAGTCTAGATTGTAAACTTTTAATATACAAGTCGATTTTGAAACCAATATGGTGTTACGGAATTCAACTATGGGGTACTGCTTCAGGTTCTAATATCGAGAAAATCCAACGAAAGCAAAACAAAATTTTACGGTTACTAACATCGGCTCCATGGTACATAAAAAAATTCAAATATACATCGTGATTTAAATATGCCACTACTGACTGAAGAAATTGCAAAATACGCAGGCAAATATTTAACAAAACTCGAGTCACATCCGAATCCGCTGGCTCGTAATATTTTGAGCTTTCCTGGGCACATCCGCCTTAAAAAGAGGGACACAAGGGCTCTTATAAATACTTAACACTCCAGATGGGACTGCTTGAAAATATATTTATTTTTCCTTTTTGATTATCACTACTTATGTATTGGTTATAATTATCACTAAGGTTATGTCCGACTCTGGTCGGGCCTAATATTTTTTTTATAGATTTAAGATTTAAATACTTATTGTTAGTTCACATATGAAGAAGATACAATAAATAAATACATGTATTAAAAAAAATCTATAAAAATACTCGTATTACGCATCTATACACAAAAGACCAGGCGAATATTTACAAGAACACCAAAAGACCGCTGTTGGAGAAAAAAAATATATTCAAAGAGGGAGCCAATCAATTTGTAGATATGTGTATACACATTGTCCAAAATTCATTTCAACAACATTTAAAATTATTAATTACTTCATATTACACTAAAGGGCTACTCAGACTATTATATTTTGTATTAATAAATGTCAAAAATTCAAATAATACGTACAAGTGCGATATTGTGAACGCAACATGTCATCAGTAATGGTAAATAGTACGATAAAAATTTGACATCCCATAAGACTGGACCATTTTTTGAAAATTTTCTAAACGATAATACTTTTCATTTGATCACAGACTGACAAGTCGTCTGTTTCAACGCCGATGCTGTGCCGTCCTTTATATCATATCTCTTCGTCTTAAACTGGCTATAATAATTGAATATGGTTATCGTATTGGAATATTTTTCGTGTAAGAATTGTCTGAAAATTAGCTAAATTATCATATTTTCTTTTTTTTTTATATTATTTAAATCAATTACTTTGACCGCCGTTTATTTTCAAAGGCCGGCATGATAACAGCTTGCTTGAAACTGTTGGCTTTCTGGTAATATTTTTCTTATTTTGTTTTGGAATTTTTAAATTAATTATTAAGTCTGTGCCGCGATTAATTACAAAGTGTTATGTCCGAAGATTTAGTGGGTGTGCCTGTAAAGATATGTATACGTAATATGCATACATATTTATGCATGTATTTATATATGAACATACAGACGAACAACATTTTCTTCTCAGGTTGAGTGGAGTTCACAGGCAGTTTTAAATTTAATAGAACTGTTCAAAAATGAACCGTGTCTATATAACACAAAGGACAAGCTATACCATAATAAACATGCCCGAGCGGAAGCATTAGAAAGCATCGCCAAAGAAATGGAAGACGCACTGCCTGGCATTACAGCAACAGAGATAAGGGTAAAGAATCTTAATACATATTTATGTACATATGTATATCTTTGTTACATTCATAATATCTTTTATAAATATTGTAGACTAAATTGAACTACCTTCGCTCCCAATATTCGAGAGAAATATTGCGGGAAGCTGAGTCAAAAAAAGTGGAATAGGGTCAGATGAATTGTATGTCCCTTCGGCCTATTGGTTTGAACACCTATACTTTATAAAGGATTTTGTACGCGTTCGGAAAGGCAAGTCCAATCTTTCTCAGGTAAGATACTGTGAGTTTTGGACACGCTATGAATCTAAACAATTAATTTTTACAGACCTTTAATGATATTCCGTTGTCAGAAGGCAATGAGCATCCATCGTCATGGAATCGAAGTAATGTAAGTGCTGTGCAATTGGTAATATATTAAGAGTCATATTTGCACAAGAAACACAGTCTGAAATCGTTTTAAAATTTACAGGCTCAAAAAAATTGTTGAGCAAGAAACTAAACCTGAAAAGGGAAACGTTATGAATTTTCTTTTCCGATATTGTTTGTGATATATTTGTCAAGTATGTAGCTCTTATTGAGATTTCGTATTTGTATCTTGTTTAAGATTAATTTTCACCAAAAAATATCAGAGTTCAACATATATACCACAAACAATTTTTTTCAGGTTCAGTTTGTTGCTCAGCAATTTTTTTTGAGCCTGTAAATTTTAAAACGATTTCAGGTTGTGTTTCTTGTGCAAATATGATTCTTTGACTAGTTTGTAACTAAATTTCAGTTTTTACAACTGTTTATTTTTAACCCCGACTAAGAAAGGGGTGTTATAAGTTTATAGTGTGTGTCTGTCCGTGTCTGTCCGTGTCCACGTACAAGCCAAACGGCTGGACCGATTTTCATTTAGTTTTTTCTGTTGAAAGATGACTTGATCGAGAGGGTTCTTAGCTATGTTTGAAGAAAATCGGTCCAGCCGCTTAAAAGATATAACATCTTTTCTGAAAAAAGTCAGGGGTTCTTAAAATTTTTAATTTTTGTTATATTAGATTGATAATTAGGCATCAATGACAGACCCAGAGGATTCAACACCGGCAAAGAAAAAACGAACAAATGCATCAGAAAGCGATGAAGCGCTAAAAGCTGCAACTACTTTTTAAAAGAAATGACAGCAGAGCAGAAACCTGATAAATTTACTGAAGGTTTAACAACCTTCATTTCATCAAGTTTAGCAGAAATTAAAGATAAGAATCTTCGTGACGAAGTTTCATCAAAAGTAATGCTTTTACTTTTGGAGTATATGGAAAAGCAACGAGAATTAGAAATTGTTATATAGCAACACAGATTTTAAAAAGATTGCTATATAAAAATATAAAATTAAAAATCAGACTGAATAACAAAAGCATATAAGTACATACATACATATCGAGGGTTTATATTCAAAAAGTGCTATCTGCAATTCTTGAATATTTTAAAAGACAAAATAAAACTGTTATTTTCTCTAAGTCTAAGAGCAATAACTGTATTTGATTTACATTAGTAGAATTAATATGTGATCTGTAAATGGTACTATTCATTAAAATTTAGTTATTAGCCTTTACACTTTGAGAAAATAACAGTTTTTTGCGCTCTTCTAAAATATTCAAGCCTTGCAGATAGAACTTTTTGAATATAAACCCTCGATATGTACTTCTATATTTTTTGAAATACATACATACTTTAGTTACCTGTATTTTTGTTAAACATAATTAGATAAATATGCATTAATCTTTTTGTTTTTTTATTTTGAGTTGTTAATTAATTATATGTACATTTAAATGAAAAATAAAAATGTATTTATATATATATATATGTACATATGTGCATTGAAATAAAAATTTGTTTTTAAAAACCAATTATTACAAAAACTGCCTATTTATATCAAAAATTAAATCTTCTTACAGAGTCTTCTTGCCACTCTAGGATATTGACATTGTTAAAATAGTGCCTGTACTTATCTCTTATCCCCGACGCTTCATCTGAACAACGGTTTCCTACGCTTTTTTTCCAAACGAGTGTGATTGGGAGTTTCGGAAAGATATGAGATTCACTTTCATCTATTCTTGTGAGATAGTTGTACAATGTGCATGCAGCTAATGTTATTAGCTCTACTTTTTCAACACTTGATGTTTTTATAGGCTTTTGAAAAATTTGAAATCTTGGTGCAAGAATTCCAAATGCATTTTCGACCACACACCGGGCCCTTGACACAGTAGTTAAAGATTTTATTTTCATATAGCTGCCTTTGATTGTAGGGTTACCTTGAAAGAATAGTATAACTATATTATCCTCTTCAGAATCGAATTTTAAAATTTTCTACAAAACTTTAAATGATTTTTCCTCAAAGTAAATTTTTTGAGTTATGCTGGTTTTTAAGTAAATAAGTGAGATGAACCATGTCCGATATATGTATTTATATTTTTACAGTCTCTAATTTTTTTTATAAATCTTAAGTAATTGGGAAAATTACGGCACTCGATATCGAACGAAATATGCATTTAATTTCGATTGGAATTTCATTCGATATAAAATGCCGCAACTTGACCACTCTTTGTTTAGATTTCATGATTTTTTTATATTTAGTAGCTATCTATAATAGGTTTATACTTGTCTTATTTGCAATTAAAAACTGTATTTGTAAATACTCTACTAGCCGATATTATAGAAATATGTTCGTAGTTAATTAATTAATTATTTGAATTATTTTTACTTCTTTCATTTATAAATGAAAAATTATAATAATAACAAAAATTCAAAATTTTAAAAACCCTCGAATATTTCTAGAAAAGAAAAAAACTAAATCAAAATCGGTCCAGCCGTTTGGTCTGTACGAGTACTTTTACAGACACACAGATACACAGACACACACTACAAACTTGTAACAGCCCTTTTTTTAGTCGGGGGTTAAAAATAAAATGAATTAACTTTAGTTTTTCGATCTACTTTACTTTTCTTGATGCTGATCATTTACATACATACATGTATACTTTAAGGTCCTAATTTTGGAATCCAAATTTACTTCATTTGAACCTATTTTAACTTATAAACATTTTATAAAAACTTGCTTAATAACTTATAAAAAGTTTTATTAAGATTAAAGATGAAAGTAAGTTAAAATACATATTTTTTTAATTGTGATACTCCGAGAAATAATTTGCATTTGGAGTCAAGGATTTGGGTGTCATATTTTTTGCAATATTTTCACCATTTATTGGCTTTTCTATCGACCAAAACAATAAAATGATCGACATCATCGAGACGAATATCGCCAACTGGACGAAGAGCTTTTTTTATAATACCTGATATGCTAAACTGTGTACATGATTGCCCTACAGCATACATTCTTTTAAAATGATACAAAGGGATAAATTGAAAAAAGGGGTCAAAAGTGATACTTTAATGTCACAACGGCAACGCTGCTCTCAGTAATGCGAGCGTAACATACACTGCAGAAAGAAATGAGAGCATTGTTGCCATTTTGGCATTTTCACTGCCAGATCTGGCATTTTCATTATGTGAAAAGCATTCAACTTTTAAAAAATTCTGCCAGATGCTTTTTGGCAGAATTTGCTTAAAATAATAAATGTTAATTTGTTAAATTTTTTTCAATGTACGGAGTATTTTTATTAATAAATTTAAATTTTTTTATAATTATGTGTTTCCTTCGTAATGTAGATTCAACGAATACATACATATGTATGTATTATATGCTATGTATTGTATACATATCTGTGGACCTTTGATAAAAGAACTTAACTCGAGTTATGAAAATTTGTTGGATTTTTTATTATACGACTATTTTTGCAATGCGCATCTTTTTTTTTCTTATCAGCACTATTCTACGCTTCTTAGTTCGAGAAATACTATATGCGAAAAAACAACATATCTCTAGATTTTACTGGTTTGCTTTTGATAAAAGAACTTAATGTAAATATGATGAAAAATTAGTAAGAATTCGAAAAATAAAGTTTAACGAACTTTTGACAAAACGTCCTATTTCATCTTAGTACTCCGCATTTTTTTAAAAATTATTTTCACAAAACATCGTATTTCGAAATAAGTTCCTTTATCAAAAACTAAATTGTGAAAACGGAGTATTTATATCGAAGTAAGTTGATTTTGCGTATCATATTTCATTGCGACAACACATCTTATACTGAAATAAGTGCTTTTGTAAAATTTTAAAGCTAAAAAATTTAGAGAAGAATTGAATTTATTTCTAAAAGATCGTTTGAATAAACAACTTATTTCATGTATTATTTTTTTCTTCATAAAAATTTTTACTTTTCCTTAAATGTTTACCCCAAAAACTTTGTTCAGCATTTTAGGAGTATTTTCGCTCTTCTGAAAAATTTGAAAATTAGAAATATGTGCTTTTGTCAAAAGTCCACAAATGTGTATGTGGAGCCCTATTTTAAATTATCCGTAAGCGACAAAAATTAAAATTTTCAGAAGGCAGGTTTTTATAGTATCCAAATATATTTTACGATACATAAATTGTCGCTTAAGTACAAATTTTGCAGCCTACATTTTAAAAAATATCAAACATTTCGACATTTTGATAATTCTAAACTATGGGTAGGCCATAGTTTTAATTTCAATTACAAAAGTCTATTTTTTACAACATCTTGCTTACAATTAAACCGAAAATAAGTCTCGATATACAGACATATATACATATATTTTATGTATATACCCTGAAGGAAATGTCGACGGTAAAATGTACTGAGTCGCTTTTGACTTTGTCACCAGTACTACTCTACAATTATTCCCCATACAATACTTTGTACTATAGACATTTAGCATATGCTTGTCATTGAAAATCTACTAGTAACACTAAAACAGTTGACTAGGTAGTGACTACGTAGTTCTTATGGCAACATGGAGAAATACCAACCAGACTTTACTGGTACATTTCTATACTTTACGTACATGCAAATTTATATATATTGACAAGTTGTTGAAAAATTCACCGGAAATACACCACATATGTTTTCTCTCTTACCTTTATACTGATGATGAATAGAAAAAAAAACTGTAGACAATGTGTTGACATAAAGAAAATTGGTCCCAGTCCGAAAATACATAAATATTCATATCTATGGATATGAATACATATTCATACATACATACTATGTATGTAACTTTTCTTTATTTAGTTATTTTAACTAAAAATATACGTACATACATATGTATGTGGATAAATAGTTTGCAACATCTTGTATATAGTACATACATACCATAAATGGAGAAAGAAGTAACGAAATGAAATAGTTGAAGTGCATGAAATAACACCTTTCTATTATTGTTTATAATTTGGCAGTTACTTATGACAGATTTTTAAACATTTGTAGATAGGGTCTGTCCATATATTACGTAACGCTCTAGGGTGTTTGAGTTTTGTTACGATTTGTTATGGGGGGAGGGAATCGGCGTAAAAAATAAAAATGAATGTATCTCAGAGTTCGTCACGCAAGCAGTGCTGCCAGAATGATGATTTTATCATATTTTTGATGATTTTTGGACCAATATATGATTTCATGATTTTTTTCTGGAATGATGATTTTTAATTTTGCAAATTATAATTTTTATTTTCAATACGTATTGTACATACATGCAGCTATAGTTTTCATTAATAGCAGCGGTCTTAGTATTAAAATTTCTCAAATTTTTTTTACACTATCATGTATATATAGCTAATGAAAATATTTCAGCTTATTTTTAGGAAACATTTTCTTAAGGATCAGATCCTCGAGAATTAAAAGAAAAAACAAAATATTATAAACATCGGAATTGTGTTCTGACAAAAAAATTATGTATTGTTATGTAAAATGTATGAAATGTATCTGGCAACATTTTCTTGCTATCTGTGAAATAATGAGACGGGCATTTATTTCGTGCGAAATATTGACAGCTGATGTTTTTGTTAACAAAAGTCGATCAGTGTTGCCTATTTCAAACCAATAAATACGAAAATTTTTTTCCGAAAAAGTATAATGGGCATCACTTTTTACGTGTCAAATTTTTCACGCGAAATAATCAATGTTGCTGAAAATTTTTCACAACATGGAACAGAGTACTAGGCTTAAGAAAACAATTCTTTTGCCAGTCAATGTTTGTCAACATCTTACGTTAGTTTTGAAACTTATTTGAAAAAACGTAGAAGTTGTATTGTTGTGTTAGAAAAAAATGATATAGGTCCATATAAAAAAAATATTTGACACCATATGCAAAGAACACCAGCAACATTTTTTAATTTACTGACTACCAGGTGACTTAAATAATATCAACTTTAAGTTAGTTAAAAAGTAATGCGGAGTGAGGCAATTGACTACCGCCTAGGACATCGCAATGTTAAAATAGTTATTTGTTTCCATTGGAAAGTAATCCAGGTGACAGTCAGTTTTTCCTTGTTTTCTTGCCTTTATGCAGAGGTAAGCAAATACCAATGCTAGGTCCAGAAAAAAACACCTCTTAAGTCCAGCGGAAAACAATATGCATCTAGTATACTAACATTTATTTAACAAATAACTTTTGTGTTCATTTTATATAACAAAATGAATAGTTTCGTTGCCCTCACACTGATTTAGTTTCAGTAAATTTAGGCAGATTTTTGTCCCCTAAAAAATTACAATTGCCTACTAAGCCAACGATATATTGCTTTGATTCACTACACTTGTGCCCCCTGTGTCTTACATACTCAAAAATGCATCATTTTTTTTTGGTATATAGAATAAGAAACTTGATTTATATATATATATATATATAAATATATATATATATATATATATATATATATATATATATATATATATATATATATATATATATATATATATATATGTATATATACATATATATATATACATTATATTAATTATATATATGTGAATTGTTGGTAATTAAAAAAAATTGAGCGTTTTTTTTCTTCAAAATATGACTTTATTTCCGGCAAATGATGATTTTCTGTGCAAAACAAGACGAATTTCGTCCGACGATGGTGTTGTGTTCATTTTCATATGCACAAATGCGTTTTATATTTTATAACGAAAGTTCGCACCGAAAAATTCTTCGTTCGTTCCAGTTGTGTTCCTAGCATCAAATTGTATTCGTTAGAGTATATAAAAAGAAAGAAAATGTAAATAACAACAACAGCTATTTATTAGTGCGTTTAAAAAATTTTAAACTTAAATTTTAACAATTCCCATAAAAAAAACACTAACTGCCTTATTCATATAAAATATTTCAGGTTTATTAAGCGCTTATTTTACATATTTTATGAGAAATTTGTCAAATAAACCTGTAATAAACCTTAAATATTTTTTATGAATTAGACCGTTAAAATTTATTTTTATCTAACTGTTTTATTAAAGACAACCTCTTTAAACAAAATCAAATAAGTAATTTAAGTAGTTTAAGATATAACAAGGCAGTGGGTTTTTTTGATTGAAGGTGTATGAATATGAACTTTGTATACTGTACATACCTATATGTAATGAAAAATATACATACTATGTATGTATGTACATACATATAGCCACTTACATACACACATATACGTATGTATGTATACATAAATAACCGACCGATTTTCTTGAAACATAGCTAAGAACCCTCTCGATCAAGTCATCTTTCAAACAGAAAAATTTAAATGAAAATCGGTCCAGCCGTTTGGCCTGTAGGTGGACACGGACAGACACACAGACACACACTACAAATTTATAACACCACTTTTTTTAGTCGGGGGTTAAAAATAAATAGAGTTGAAATTTACAGTTTAAAAATAATGAAAAAGAATAAATAAGTGCTTAAAAAGAAAAGAAATTTTTAGAAAAACATACTACATACTTCCATATGTCCACATACATGTACATAAACAAGTACATATGTAAACGCATTTACCGTTTAAAAATAAGCTCCGCGAAGCCAAAAAAGGGTATTTTGACCAATTTGGATATAAGTTAGTAAGTATTTACTTACTTACAACCCGCAAGCATACATACATACATGTATATACTTACAACCAGATGATGAGATGTATTCTTTTTAATTTTATCGACCTTTTTTCAATTGATCAATCATATCTCGAGCTAGAAATGTCCGATTGGGTTGTTACTCATATTCAAATGCAAGGTATTGATATGACGAATAAATATGTATAATCGGATCTTCAATTGCTAAAGCAGTTCAAAATATATCGATGAAAATAGAGCACATTTTACAAAAAAATCATATTTTCAAACAAATCGTTAACAAAAAGTCTGGTTTCTGTTCATTTACGTAAAGATAATACTTTTACGTAAGACCAACCAGAAGAAAATCGACCGAAAAATGATAAATAATAGTAATAAAAAAGTCAAAATACATAAAAATAAATAATAAATTAAATATATGTATATTCGTGTGAGCAACTAAACTCATAAATTGTCGAAAAAATCAAATATTCGAAAAATATTTGATTTGGATTTATTCACTCAATTCTTCTGGTCAGTCTTAGTTCTTACGTAAAAGTATCACATTTACGTACATGAACAGAAACCAGACGTTTTTTTTGTAACGATTTGTACTTTTCTAGGATCGACCCAATCGGACATTTCTAGCTCGAGATATGATTGGTCAAGTGAAAAAAGGTCGTAAAAATTAAAAAATTACAATATCTCAAAAACTGTTCCATAAAAAATTTTACCTTGATTTTCAAATTCAGCGGAAGAAATTATATATAAGAAAATCTATCTCTCATCAAATGTGCATGAAAAAAATTAATTTTGTAAACTAGTGTAATTTATTCTGTTTATAACTAGAAAAATTTGCGAATATCACAAAAAACATGGTCTAAAATTAATTGTATATAGACATTAATACATTTCGAACCCTATTTTCGATATAATCGTGAGCGACATGTGGTAAAAAATTAACTTTTTTTATTATCAAAATTGCAATATTTTTGATAACTTTTAAAATACAGGCTCTAAAATTTATCGTGAGCGACAATTTACGTATGTATTCATACAGTCACTTTAACACAATACCAAAATTTTGGACTTGTGTACCCGTTGTCGAAAACAACTGACTGACTGCAGGTTTATCTTATTTTTTAGAACTTACGAAATGGAGATTTATTGTCAGTAGCACAAAATTATTCTCGAGAGCGAGTAAACAAGCCCCAATTTTTGGGTATTGTGTTAAAGTAACGTCGATGTCGACAACTGAAATAAGGGTGAATATCAAAAAATTTTGATTTATTTACTGGCTCTAGAGAACAATTTTGTGCTTCTATTCCGTTAATTAAGGTCTATAAAATAGCATAAACCTGCCAACAGGAGTCAGTTGTTTTCGACAACGGGTACACAAGCCCCAATTCGTTGGTATTGTGTTAAAGTGACGTTTTATTTACAAGAAACACAAATATAAAAACATTTTTTACGTTATAGTAATGATTCTAAAGGCCATAATTAAGGACTATAATAACCCTAAACTAATTTAAATGATAAAATAACTTTTTCTTATTAGATGTATATACTTAGTGACAGTTATAGTTTATGCTTTTTTATGGTTAATATACTGTCGAGTTGTACAAATTCGTGCACGTTAAAAATATTAATAATTGTTAGCTATTTATTTTAATCCAAAGATTCTGTCGGTATAGTAGAATTTGTATTGCATCTTTGGTTCATAATTTTATATGTATCACGATTATGACAAGATTTATTGTTAGGCTTCAAAAATCTTTACCATGTATTAAAGATGCTAAAGTTTATAATTGCAGTCCATTTAACATCTTACTTTTGATCAAATTTCGAACTAAAAATATACTTTCCACGCTTGATGAAGAGTAGAGAATAAAAAGAATACCTTGAACGATTTGATAAATATTACTTAAAAATTTTTCATTGAATCTATTGTTTACGTATGTCTTTCAAAAACTCACTCACATTTATGCTCTTGAATTTTTTAAATCTTCAAAGTCTAATATGGATCTGTATTCACTTTTAATTTTTTCACGTATTTTTGTTTTCGTTTAGAAGCATTTTTAATCAACAGAAGCATTTTCAATCAAAAGGAACAGAGAGACAAAATGTCTCTCAATTTAGAACATATTCTGGCGCACTATTTAGGAAGCAATTCAAATTATAGTCCTTGAAGTTATATATAGTTTTCAAATATGACACAAAAGAAATATAAGAAGACTTTAATTCTATTTTTGAATTCTACAACTTTATGCTGGAAAAATTATTTTTTAATTGTTAATAGTTCAATTTCATTGCCGCAATAATTTTCTTCCGTTGGAAGATGGTGTGAATTTCTATCTATATTGTCAACATGAAGATCATAAATATATTGTTGGTTCAAAAAATTTCGACAGAAATGACGAAATAAAAAAGCGTCTTTAAAATTAAATGTAGTCTCACATTTTCAGATTATATTTCGATAATTTACTATTTCAAGAACATAAGATAAAAATATAAGTACATATTTTATTATCTAGGGTTTGCCAAAAACCGCGGATATTAGAAAACCGCGGTTTCCGGTTTTAAGCTGCTAAAACCGGTCGGTTTCGGTTTTAAAAATATACATGTATATAAATATGTATGTATGCTAGTAAGATAAATGATGATTTAAAAATAATCATCCCTATCGTGAAAAAAATGGAATTTTTCTTTATGTGAAATTTTCATTCCCCTCAAAGAGAAAAATGCTATCTTGAATATCCCTTGAATTTTTTTCCACGCTATCAGTCCACGTGAATATAAAAAGGGAAGAATTAAAAATTAATTGAAAATCGGAAAAATTTAGGTTGGATAAAGAAATCTGTAAATTTACTGTCTGTGAACTAAAGAGATTCATACTCTATGAAAAAATGTGTTATAGGGAATTATTGTCCTAAAAATAAATAATTATAACTTTTCATATATAATTCGAAGAAAAACATCGAAATTATTCGATGTAATAATTCAGTTCGCCTGCAAAAATTAAGTAAACAAAACCAAGGGTTAACGTATTTCAAATACAACTACAACTGTTTGGTAATATATGGAAGAAGACAGTTTTTCTTTAATCTATTGCCAAACAGTCGTAGTCGTATTTGAAATACGCCAACCACGATAAGGAAGATTAGATTATTTATGATAAGGGGAACCAAAAAAGGGAAAATATTTCTGGGAAAAAATTTTCGAGGGAAAAAATAGTTACTATAGGGGTGATAGAGTTTTTCTGCTTTGTATTCAATTCAGGTAATTATATTAGAAAAGGAACATTTAGTAGTGAGTATGTGTATAAAAAGCTTAAGAATAAAAGATTTATATTTAATTATCCAAGTAATAAAATTTCAGAAACGTTAAAGCGTTCTATGTAGAGTCGTTTAAACGAAATCTTATTTTTGTGCAGAAGCTACCAGCGACAGAAAACATTCTTTCGCTTTCAGTTGAAGAGGGCGTTATTGTGTTATTGCCTTGTGAAGCAATAATATGTTGGTTTTTGTGTTGTTTGTTTTTTTATAAAGTACAAATTCTTGCCGAAGAACGTTAAAATTATTGTCTTTTTGCTTTACATCTGCTAGAGATTTGTTGATAACAGATTACAATTCTTCATGCAAAGAATTGTTATAATTTTCTCAAAATTCTAAATTTTTTTACCTTTCATTGTTACAGAATGCTTAGTAATGTATAAAAGTCTTCAATGTAAAGAACATTTGCTGTATTTTTAAACAAGATAATAATGTTAAAGTAAAACTTAAAAATCTACGCTTTTTTTCTGTCTGCTTCTGTTTCGGTTTTTATGGGTTAAAAATCGCGGTTTCGGTTTCAGTTAAAACCGAACGGCAATCCCTAATATTATCCCTTAAATTATTTAATATGAATAAAGTCTTATCATTGCATTATGACTGAAAATTTTATAATGTTAATAAATATTTCAAGCGATCCATCCCACTGTTCAAAGACTCTATCTGCAACAACTTGAGACAACCAACGGTTTTGGGGAATACTTAAGAATTTCATAAATTTCAGAATTGAAATATATCTAAAAAATTTATAAAACCATCTCTACGACATGACCTGTTACAAACAAATTTATATATGTGACAGCGCATAAAGAAAGGGACCTAAGGGTAAAAAAATCAATTTCACTTTTTTTTTGATGTGGACAGCATCTGAGCATCGAATGAGACCGATCCCATGCCCCAGAAATGTTCCCTCCGAGAGATATGCGCGTTTTATGCTGTGATGGTACACCAAAGATACACGTATTTAAATCTTTAAAATGGCTCTCCTGAACAAAACCGGTTTTTACCCTTAGGTCCCTTTCTATTTTGCGCGTCACATATTCATTTGAATAGATCATCAATGTCTCTGGGGAAACCGTTACTTTTAACTATCAGAACAAGCGGTCGGTAAATGTTTATTTTCTAAACAATTTTAGAAACTTAAGTATTCTCTTCAAACCATTTTTCATAATACTTTTCACAATTACATAAAATGCGATTCTCGTTATATTGCTATTATGAAAACATTGTTGCGCATATGAAACTTTTGTTTTTATGCTATTGAAATATGTCATGTAGATAAATAATATTAATTATTATTTACATATGTACATATTGCAAGGAACTCGGTATGAGCATGGGTAAAAGTGTTCAAAAGCTTATCGTTACATAATTAAACTTAATATTTTTCCCTTCTTTATTATAGATTGGGTAAAATTTACGATTCCAATTGCAAGGCCTGTTGTTTGTTCCGAATCATCGTCATAAGCAGAATTTAGGACAAATCTTACTTCAACCCCTGGGAGTTATTATTCGTTTCTTCTGTTGGAACAGGGAATTGTGTTATGCTTAAACATCGAACAGTGCCTGTACTGAGTAAAGGTTTGCTTTTTATATTGCCTGTAGCCTTTAATGAAGAAAATCTTTGTAAGCCATTAAGTTCTGCAGAAGGATAGATACGTAAAAATTATTACTCAACAAAGTCGTTGATTTTTTTTATTCTATCATCTTAAATTTTAGCATGACCAAAAGGCATGACCTATATGTACCTCTCTGTACTTTTCTTCTCTGAACTTGGTTACTCACTGTCTGCAAACGCATTTGTTACTGTATTTTTTTATTAACTGAATTTCGGAATTGTCGTTTGCAAATTCAACATCCACCCCTAAATAATTCATAAGGTATTTTTGATTATGTACTTAAATTTTGCACTTGTTGTTAACAATTTCGACATCTTCTAAATAATTTAAAATAAAAAAATAAAAAATTCGCTGTTGCGCGTGTTTTTTTCTAGCTTCTTTACTGTTTTTCACGTAAATATTTTTTGTGTAAAATAATTTATCATATGAAAAGTTTTTAAGTTTTTTTTTCAGTTACGCTAAACGAGAATCGATAGAGTTATGTAACTGTGAAAAGTTTTGTTCCATTCCCCTTTTTTTCATAATGAAAATGTATTTAAATTCTTTTAATTTTTCACTGAACGGGAATCGGAAATGCTATGAAATCGTGAAAAAACTTTTCATTGCCAGCACTGATGGTATTTATAGAAAGGGTTAACACTTTTACAAAAACAATCAAAATCAACTCAGGAAATTTTCATGTTGTTTTTGTAATCATTGTACAACTGCAACCATCAGCTACTTAAATCGTACCACAAAACCAAACAAACAATAAACAAACCTATAAAAAATATATTTTGTAGTAAAATTTACATTGAAATAATAAAATGTTTTCTCCAATATTTAGTTATATTAGTACACATTTTGTTTTGCAATTATCCAATTTTTTGTTATTGACTCAGAAGTTTAATATCTTTGCTTGCATTTTACTTCATTTTACTTATGGTATCAGTGCAAACATGAAAAATACCTACAAAAGACTTTTGTTCTCTTTTTTTATGCGGAGAGTATTTCATAATATTTTATTCCTACAATGTCGTAAGACTTTGTATTACCATGTAAAGACACCTTTAAAAACATAAAAAGTACAAGAATAGTACTTATTATTGCAATAAGCAAAGTTTCCATATTTAATGCACAAAAAGTGCCAGAGAAGGAGCGATAGTGCCACAGTGGCAGGCTACATCCAATAGTCCAAAAATGGCACAATTGTGCCACATTTCCCATCACTGAATCATATGGTTAGCATACTGGTCAAGAGTTGCCATTTCTTTCTATTAAAATCATACATCGGACCGAAGTAAAAACTCTCAAAATAAAACATTCAATTTATTTAAAAGATTGTTAGTCACAAAAAATAAAAATAAAATTAAATTTTGTTCACATTAATCAAAAAAAGTACGAATTTATAATACTATCACTAAAATTCTGTTAAACATCATATATTCATCTCTAAACTAGAAATACATTTCTAGAGCTAATTCTCTATAGCCCCAATCCCTCGAATATATATTAGAAATTACTTCAATTCGTACATAGTTTCTCTATTATAGTTAATTACGAAACTGTTATTACAATTCAAGCCTTGTCTTTTCTAACTTAGTTTAGAATAACATGACTTCTTCAACTCGAAAAGCTTCTACCGTATCTCCCATGGAGATATTTGAATGTGACTGCGACCACTTGCTATAGTTCTGTGCGAAATTCAGTAGAATTGTTGTAGACGATTAAACAGAAAGAGCACTCGAACTCAAATTTAAAGATTTAGAAGCAAGGTGGTCCAGATTAGAAGGGTCGTATGAAAAAGCCATGCTATCTCAGAGCGATCCAAAAAACCCGAAATGAAAGAATAAAAATAGAATATGGTATATGCGAAGACGCATATTATAACTACTCTGCCCAAATCATTGCTTTATTGAAAGTTAATAGGCTCGAATCATTTGGTAACCCAAACTTTCAATCGACCACTCGCAATCAACCGCCACAAGCGTTTAATCAAAATTTTATTCAAGAAAACTCTAACAATTGCAGAAGTATTCAAAGGCAGTTACGAACAATGTCCCTCATTTCGTGACATGTTCACGGTATTATATATAAACCATTCTAATCTCTATCCTGTGACAAAATTGTACCATCTTCGTAATAAAATGAAAGGTGAGGCAGGAGCAATAGTTAAAAGATATCCTCTCTCGAATGAAAACTTTGAACTTGAACAAAAGAATTCTGGAAGACAATCAGATAAAAATCCTTTTCGATATCCTAGCAGCAACAAAAGAAGAGATTGAATCAATAAGAAGAATTCAGTCTTCTGTAAATGACTCGTTGGCTACTTTAAGAACTCTTGGCATTGAAGTAGAAAGCCATTCTGATTCGTTTAATTTTAATTTTTAATTTAATTAAGAATTTGCCCCAAATTTTTAGCACTAATTACTTGATTTTGTGTATAAAAACAGATATTGTAAAAACTGTTTAGCCTCATCCCACCTCAAGGCTAGTTGTAACAGTAAAAACACCTGTATTCGATGCAAAAATCTCATCATACGCTATTGCACATGGGATGAAAATCCCCAGACTCAAGTTGGTTTTCTGAAAGCGCTAAAAGCAAAGAAACTCTCAATGAGAGCAAATACCATCAGAAAACGTTACAAAAAAAAATAAGAAATCGTATTCAGCTTCCTTACAAGAAATCCCATTTCGATATTGTGGGAATCGGCGGTCAAAAGCAAACGGCGAGCATAGAGTGTGAACTCGTTTTATTAGCAAGAAGGTACAATCTCAGAATACTAATTAAAGCTTTAATTTTACCAAAAGTAACCAAACGACTCCCAGCTTGCACTTTGAAATTGCTATCTCTGAGGAACTCGCCAAACTAGATCTAGCAGACCCTAATTTCAAAAAGTCTTCACAAATAGTCTTATGCAATGACTACGAACATTTTCTCAATCTTGAAGGCATATAAAAAATGTTTGAGGCCAAGCATCAGCTTATAAAACTATTTTGGGATGGGTGCTAAGTAGTCCCGTAAAAATGCAGACAATTCAATCCTTTGCAACCTCTGTACTGCCATAAGATACATATGACCTCAATAATCTGTTAAAGAGGTTCTGGAAGCAGGAAGAAATTCTAAAAAACCGCTTAATCTCAGAAGAAGACGAGTTTTGTGAGCAGTTTTATACCCAAACCACTACATGACTTAAGAATGGCAAATACGTTGTAAGGCTGCCGTTCAAGAAAGACTTTCCAGAAAAGACTTCTCTGAGCCCATCGCGTTTCGTTGTCTTAGCTCAATATACGCGAATGGAGCAAATATTGGCAAAAAAAATCCCACCACTCTTGATCATATGGAAGCGACGTCTTCGCATCTCAAGGCAAATACAATTCCCAATATTTGCCACACCATTCAGTCGTTCGTCCAGAACACAAAACTACTAAGGTAAGAGTTGTGTTCAACGCGTCCAGGAAAACAAAGTCAAAATTTTCACTTAATTTTAATTAATTTCACTTAATGATGTCCTGTACACGAGCCCCACGCTCCAAAATGATCTAATCAGCGAAAATATCAATGTTTTTAGTGGCGATATACAGAAAATGTATCGCCAAAGTAGTAGTAGAATGTATGAGCCCGAACAATAAAAATTGTCAAATTTGGATAATTAAAATCGAAATTTTGTAATTTATGGACTAAAATTTACATATTAAGGTAATTAGTGTCAATGGTGTGAAGTGACGAGGGTTACGGATCGTTTGTATATAGAAAAGGGTAGTTTGATGTCGGCTCGTCGATGTGTTTTTGTTTTAATTTTATGGTTTGATATCCGTTCGTCGATGTGCATAGTTAATTATGTAGGCACGCAGGGCTTGTTTGTACGTAGTATGTTTTTTCGTTGGTTAAGCGGTTGCAACAGGTTTATAATTTCATATTGTGTGTGCGTGTGTGCATAGTTTAGTTTTTTTTTGTAATATTATTTTGTTTGTATGTAGTATGTTTTTTCGTTTGTTAAGCGGTTGCAGCGGTTTATAATTTTAGAGTGTAAGTGCGTGTGTGCACAGAGAAAAAGGTTGCTTTGTTTTTTTTTTGCAATATTCTTTTTTTGGCTGGTGGTCATGGAAGATTATTTTAGAAAGAAATTATGTATGCTTGTGGGAAATCTATGAATGTTTTTGTTGTTGGTTTTATTTAGTTTGATTTTCCTATTTCCTATGTTTAAAGAGTTTGAAGAGGTGAATGAAATATGTAATTTATGAGCAACGAACTTATTTCAAGGGTGGAAAAATTGAAGTGTAAGATATTTAGGATTTTCAAAAGGAATTAGTGATGCGTGATCATGGGAGCCAACGTTATGCTGGTACGTGTGTATTTGTGTATGTTTTTACAATAACTTGAGCGTTGGCAGATGGGTAAGCAGTGGTATATATATCTATACATAAAAGCGAGAGTGTAATGCCGAGTACAAATGCTTTTCACATTATGTGTTTTATATGGAATGCAATACCACACAACAAAAAATAAATAATAAATCGGAAATGATAAACGTTCTCACTAGTGCACACTGTTGCGATGTCACAAAATATCATAGTGTGCACTCGGCATTACTTTTTTTGTTTGTAATATTCCTTTTTAGCTGGGGACATGGAAGGGTATTTTAGAAAGTAATTAGGTATGACGGTGAGATATCAACGTTTTGTTTTTGTTGTTGTTTGATTTAAATTTTTTTATGTGTAAAGAGTTTGAAGAAATGAATAAAATATACAATTTATGCGTGTTGTATTTATTCATTCTTTTCACTTATTTTGTAAGGAAATTGAAGTTTGTGATATTGAGGATTATCAAAGATTGGTTGTTATTTTCACTGCTTGCTAATATTTGTCTCTGTCTCTTGTACATACCATATACATATAAATAAATGAATGAACAAAATGTTGTATATTTTTAATCTACATGTTTACTTAAAAAAATATCGTAAATATATGTGTTGTAGCAATGTAAGACTAGAAAATTAAAATAAAGTTTTTAGTTATTTTCCTGATAAAGTAAATATGCATTTCTTAAGGCACAAACTCCATAATTGTGATAACTGCAGTAAAAATATTCCGGATATTTAAGTTGTATTTGCTTAAAGTTGATGCAGCCAATATCCTCGATGTTCTCAAACCATTTCTTCTTTTCCGTACCCTTAACATAGATTGAAGAATGTTTTAAATTGGATTTTAAAAATTTTACAACACGTTTAAATGATATTGATCTGTCATTCCAATTCAGATGATGAAAGATTCTTGTTAGCCAATTCGCTTCGCTTTGTTTTGCTATTGATAATCTTTTGAAGTTAAACGGTGGTTTAATAATAAAATTTATGTGCTCCTTATTGTTGAAAACAATTGATAGTTCTTTTGCAATGGATATGTTTGAATTGGATTTAAATCCTTGCATATCGATGAAAACTTTATCCCCAATCATCTTATATTTTATTTACATTACAGTAGTTTTCGTTTATAGTCACTACCGCTTATTATCACATTAATGATATAGTCCATATTTAATGTTTTTTGTGACTTTTGAACTGAATTTCATTCAAAAAGTTGACGATATTGTCCATTTACTATATAGTCGTATTTAACATATATGCACCGACTTTGTGGTAGTCAAAATACAAATTGTATGCAAACTATTCGCGTTATAGTCACAAAAATTTTCAACAGATTTTTTTTAGTTATTTATTTAAGTCATAAACCAAATAGTAAATCTAAATTTCAACCTCCATCTACTGTTTAGTAGAAAAACATGTCCTTAAAACAAAACATTGTTGCATAAAATGCCACACAAATGCGCCTTTTAAATAAAAAATTGTTTTGTAGTTGACATAATTAGATTGTATGGAAATTCTTTTATATACCTCTGCGTGGCATATAAAAAAATTAGGCTTATAGTCACATTAGCTCCAACTATTACTTGTTATAAATCATTTTTTGTCTCTCCTGAAAAGTAGTAGTTTTTAAGTTACGAGGTTGCGTTATCGATATGTACGTACGCTAACAGAAGTAAAAATAACAACAACCAGGTACATGCTTTTGTAAGCGCATGCATGCTGTATAAAATACAATAAACACATGCAGACTTTTAAAGATTTTAAACTAAAACGAACAAAGCATACAAATGGGGAAATTAATTCCCAACAGGTTAAAATAATAATTACTATAAGATGTCAAGCTCAACCCACAGGCAATCAGGACGAGCTGGACGTCTCAGTACAGTAAGCATATATTACAAGAAAGGCTTGTCCCCATTTTTTGTGAACAGAAAGCTCCAAGATCTACCGCATTCATCTTGAGCTTTCTAATAAATTGTAGTTAGTATTCAAGATCTATAGATCTTGAATTTATTTTGGTTTTAATTTTATTTTATTTCGAGATCTACCGAATTTATCTTGAAATACAGTTTTATTTTATTTTTGTTCAAGATCTACCGCATTCATCTTGAACTTCCCGTTTATATTCAAGATCCTCCGAATTCATCTTGAATTTCATTTGCTTGCTGTTATTTAAAGATCTACCGAATTCATCTTGAAATAATATTTTTTTTCATGATCTACCGCATTCATCTTGAACTTCTCGTTTATACTCAAGATCCTCCGAATTCATCTTGAGTTTCTTTCGCCGCTTTATTTTTCAAGATCCACCGAATTCATCTTGAAAAATCGCATATATTCAAGATCCCCCGTATTCATCTTGAATTCCTATTACGAGAGCCACCGAATTCCTCTCGCCCGCATTAAACTGGCCTCAGAGCCCACCGGATATAACCTGAACATATTTTATTTCGAGAGCCACCGAATTCTTCTCATTTACCAACCTGGACAGACTGAGTCATACCCCAGCTGGAAAAGTAAACCACGTTACAAACTCTTATTATTATCTGAATTGTCTAGAGTTTCCGATTGAGAGTAAAAATCATCGTTGTCATCATTGTCATTAGACTTGTGCCATTTAGTTCATTTTAGTGACCGGTCATTTTAGTTCATTGTTTGTAAATGAACTAGTTCGTTCATTTAGTTCAATCGCTCTTTTTAGTGCATTGAACTAGTTAGGTCTTTTTAGTAACTAAAATTTAGTTCAATGATTTTACATCTACAATTCTACATGCATGTGTATGAGTGTTGTTGTCTTTGACAATATTAAAAACACAAATTCTGTGATTAAAATACTGTATGAAAACTAAAATTAATTAATTAATTAATAAATAAATTTGCTTTATAAAAAATCTCATAAATCAAAAATATTTTTTTGTGAATAGGGTAGTATAAGTGCTTACTTGTGTTTTCTTGTTTATTGCATTTTTGGTAGTAGCCTGCGATGAAGAAGATCATACATACATACATACATATGGATAAGTATAGAAGATAAGCACACAAACAGTAAAAAAGTAAAGCAAAACGTTGAAAACATTTAGTTCACAGCCTCTTTGCTAGTTCATTTTGTGTATTAGTTCTTAGTTCAAAAAATCAACTAGTTCAAAAATTGAACTAGTGATCGTAAAACAATTGAACTAGTTCACTTATTTCAAAGTACTGAATCGTTCATTTGAACTAGTTCGTTCATGAAATACACAAGTATCATCAGTATCAACTTTATCAATCTTATTTGCATTTCGATCACTAAGTGAGATATTTTTATTGCATAATGTTTCTTCAGCAGGCTTCTTTGGAGTACTTGTCTCTAACTTAACTAATTGTTCGTTGAATGGAAAATTTGATTTTTTATAAACTTTCGTTTTAAATTCATCTTTTTCTACTTTAATACTTCTTTTATTATGTTTAGAACTGTTCACAAATTCTTTTAAGGGATCTGTTATGGGTTTAAATGTGTCTTTGAATTGCTCATGTGTATCTGCTTCATCAACTTTTATACTACAAAATTTTTTCTTTAAAACATTTCTTGTCTTTATTAGCTCTTTTAAAACTTTTTCAACTTTCAGATCAGGTATAGGGGGTATCAGATAAGGTAACAGATCAGCTATCAGATCCGGTACGTTAAATATTTTAGGAAATAAGTAGATGTACTATGTGCAAAGCCAAATTAAGTACAAATGTTTTACTTTTATGTAGAGTAATTTATATTGTTATAAAATAGTCAAATTGCTTTCTATAGCGACCATTTTTCAAGTCATTATCTTTTCTTATCATCAAAAATCCATATTTATCCTTCCAACACTCTCGACAAATTTCATGAAACTTTTCATAACTCATGTCGCTGGCAACATGATTGCTATAAACGTGCTTCATGTTTGTCTCATCTTGTTTAAATATTATAATCACATTGGCATTGTCTCTTATTAAGTGCTTGAGAATTCTCCTAAAAGTTTGACACAAACAAAATGAATCAATATCCTTATGTTGTCCCATGCAAAAATATGCTGGTATATTATTTTGCTCCTCGCATGCAACATCATCAAAGATCATAATTGAATTAGTTTTCGCTTCGTCAGGAGGAATAAATTTTTCATTATCTAAAAATGTGTAATATCCCATCCCTTTAATTGGCGAAATTAATCGCTTTAAGTATTCAGATTTTGGTTGATAAAGGGATTTCTTCGAACTTGAGTTCATTAGGGCTTTCTAGCAAGCTAATCATAACATTAGTCTTTCCACAATTTGATGGTCCAATTATTAGAGCACGCATAGAATTTGGTAAGAGAGAGCTATGTTTTATTTTAGATCTGATGTTCGTTGAAGCATCAATATTGCGAATCACAATATATTTATGTTGTTTTTCTAATTGCATTCTTATAACTAATTGCATTTCATAAATGTTACTTTTATTATAGAAGAAAAAAAATAAGATGCTTATACATTATAACAAAACGTTTAGTTATAAAAAATCAGCAGTAGAAAGAGGTTTAGTGAATAGAGTAATAAACTGTTGAACCACACCTTCCTGGATATCAGTTTTGTGGACCCGGAACAAAATTATAAAAACGTTTAGATCGCGATGACAAAGGAATAAATTTATTAGACGCTGCATGTAAAAATCACGACATTGCTTATTCCAAAGCAGATGATTTAAATAGTAGACATCAAGCTGATGAGATTCTTGAAAATAAAGCTTGGGAACGAGTTCTTTCAAGAGATAACAGTATTGCAGAAAAATCGTTTGCGTATATAGTTACTAACGCAATGAAGCCCAAAAGAAAATTTGGTATGGGATGGAAGAAGAAGGTTGCAAAAAAAGTGAACAAAATGGAAAAAAGCTGTTCAGTACATCAATTAAAAATACTGAAGAAGGAAAAACCTCAAGACATTAACTCTGCCATTAGGATTGCACGTAAGGTTATCAACAAGTCGTTAAGGGGGAAGAAATCGCAAGTTATAATACCACGCATAATTAATGTTCCAAAGATTGGTGGCTTCTTACCTTTGGTACCTATTCCTACTGCTCTGAGTGCAATTGGTAGTCTTTCTACTGGCGGAGCAGCTATAGCAAATGCAATAAATGCTGCAAAGAATGCCAAACAACAACTTGATGAAGCAACTAGACATAATAAAACAATGGAAGCAGAAGCAATGGGGAAAGGTTTTTAAACCATAACAGAAAGGATATGGATTGGTTTGTCAAGAAAAACAAAAACTAAATTTTTCGTAAAGCTACCCAATAAAGCCCTATCTGATGTTGATCTGAGAAAATTTTCAACAAACATTCCATATTTTAGAGGAGTTTTCATGTTGGATACACTACCAAAACGATCGAGAAAAAGATAATGCTGAATCATTAATTTGGATTTATCAAGAGGACCTGGAACCCATTGGGTAGCCTATTATAAAAACAATGAACATAAAGAATATTTCGACAGTTTTGGAAACTTACAACCTCCATTAGAATTAGTTAAATATCTAGGCAAAAATATAAAATATAATTACAATCAATATCACGGTTGTAATTCATTTAAATGTGGAAATTTATGTCTTCAATTTCTTTACAAAATAAGTGAAAAGAATAAATAAATACAACACAAGAAATTTTTTTTAAATTTTACTGTTTTATTAATAAAAAAGTTTATAAAATATAGTTTCTACATATTATTCCCACTGTGGGTATTGAGCATTTGTTAGAAATATACTTATTTCAGCAGCAGTATCCAATTTTAAGGAATTTTCTCCTTGCTAACATATACAATATATACCGGATGCTAGTTCCATTATATCATCATCCGATAGCGTGTTATACCGATTTGGTAAAAACATTATGTTATTTTCCAGTTTAATTTGAATTCTGCTGCCGTATTTACTAGTCACCCGTTTAGCATTTTTAACTGTATATTTAGTTGAGTCCTGGAGCTCTTTTACATGGATTAATGTTTTTTTATTTAAATTGTTGAACTTTATCAAATTTGAACTTTGTTATCATTATCAGAATATTAATTAATTAAATTAAATTTTTTTTATATGTATTTTTTATATGTTTTTTTTTCTCTTTTTTGACAGATTGCTCAATCTGCTTTTGTAAACTGATGTATTAAAAATTTCTAGCAATCTTTAAACAGGCAAAAAAAATCTAAAAAACAAAGATCAGTATCATAGCTTTTCTCTTTTTCTTATATTGTAATTATTTTTTATGTAAATTTTTGTTTGTTTTGTCACTGATAGAATTGTAGTGGAAGAGATAGTTATATTGACGTTCTCAAGCGTAACTGAAACAAAACATTTCAAAACAAACATCAGATAGATAGTTATATTAATGTTCTAAAGTGTAAGTGAACCAAAAAAATTTCAAGAGAACTCAAAATTGTTTGTAAAATTTAGATTTTACAAGAATATTTTACTATACTACTATATATAGGTACGTAATCCTTTCAGGAATATTAGTGTAAAAATAGCATTCAACAAAATCCTTTAAAAAAATAAAATTAAATTAAAAATGATCCAAATCCGTGAGACGTTGTTTGAATTCCTTCATTCCTTTGAAGACTTATTGCTCTACGAGCATAAGGAAAAAATTCATTTTTTTTATCTCTATGCTAACTGAAAATGAAGAGTATGGAGTTGTAGAGCAGGAAGATTCGAAGATAGTGAGCATTTCACCAGCTGCCCCTGGTATAGCGAAGGATGCGAGGAAGGGCCGATACTTGTCGGTGTATAATGTTCCGCATAAGAAAAAATAATAATTTTTAAAATTATTGAGACTTACAAAAATGTATCTCAAAAAAAACTATGAATAAATATAAAATGTATTTGTATGTGTATGATTTATTATTTACTTAAATGTACATATTTATGTATATATACAGATGAATAGACAGAAAAAGCTATAAGTTTAAGTATTATTTTCATTGAGGATGGATGAACGTACTTTAAAGAATATATTTCACAACAATCCAGAACGAAAACCTCAAATATATGATTTGGTTTCTGAGTTTGAATACTTGCTCAATTGAAAATTGAAGATTGCATGTGGATTTTCTACAGCTTTTGATTTTAAGCCAATGATATGCTTGAATTATAAAAATAAGCAATACATTGGACTGGATCGAGAAGAGTGATTACATCTCATGTGCTATAAGGAGTATATTCATGATATGCTTAATAGTCGGGATTTTTAAATTCTATAAATATAATTGATAATGAAAGTGAGAGAGATGTTGAATATAAGTTTCAATATAAAAGAGGTGTTTGTTTTTTAGTTATCATACAAGGAAACTTTAAAATAAAAATCGATTCTGACACTTGGAGATCACTAACTCAAATTCGAGTATTTTTTACATCAATTTTATGTTGGAACAACATTCTAAGAAAACAAATCCCTCATTTCCATCATGAATATTGTATACCAACCTGCTCCGCTTTAAACATAACAAAACTTCAAATCAATGAAATATAAGGAATACACGAAAGGGATGTAAAGATTGAATTAACACGACTTTATTATGAGATTGGAGAAAAAATGCAACACAAGATTGTAACAGATGTGGATAATAAATAAAAAACTGTACACAAAAATATTTGTTTTTAATGTTTTTTTATTTTCATATTAGTGTGTTTTATTTAAAAAACTAATCTTGCAAATAATATATACAATTTTGGAAATCAAATTATGTAGAGAAACACAACATAGGAAATGTTATATTTTTTTCTTTTTGTTATATTTCCTAAATAAAAAATAATTTACAATAGACACAAAGATTTTTACTTAAAACTAAATAATTATAATTGGAGAAATAAATTACAGAAGCTTTAATTTGTATACATATTTTACTCATCTTCTTAAGTTTTTCTATTTCTAATAATAACATACCAAGGTCATAATCAGGATTTGTTTCATCAATTTCAATATGATGCCTTGTATATGTGTTTATACCATCACTTTTGACTTTTCTCTTGTCATCTTAGACTTAAAAGTTAGCATATTATCATAAACATTTGATCTGTTAAATAAACAATCTCTATACGAACTTATCTACAACACATTTTTCTACTCCTTTATATTTTTTAATTTCATTTCCATTTTTTACAGTAAAGGAGTACATTTTAGACCGTAATCTTCCCACAATTCTCATCTTCCATCATACTTTTTTGTTTACGAGAGGAATCCCGTAATCATTTGTTTCTGGATAGTCAGAAGTGTCAAATTCATGTTCTTTATAATTCTTAATGTCTGCGCAAAAGTCTTGAGTTTGTACCGTGTATATGAATGAGTCAGTGTCCATGTAATTTAATTTCAATTTTGACTTGAATTTAGGTTGCATGTATCTATAATGAAAATTATACATCTTCCATTTCGAGTTCTCTTGGTACCTTCAAAGCGAATAGTCGATTAGCGGAATTTTGCTTACATACTTACCAAACAAACAAAAAATTATACAAAAAAATATTCGTAGTACATATTATTCGTAATAGATACATACTGACTATAATAAATAAGCTTTATTGCTTTGCTAATATTTTTAACATAGTAAAAATAACAAAAACAAAAAATGCAAACAAGAAAAAAACACAAATAAAGTGCCTTTGAGGAATTCTCTATGAGTACCTCAAATACAAAAAATGTTAAAGTGAGTTTTAACGGCAGAAATGCTTATTTTACAGTGAGTTCTGAAACTCTTTAATGAAAACAATATAAATAATAAATCTGATGAAAGTCTTCTTTTAACGGCAAAGCCAATTTTTCGTTAGCGATCAACTTCGTTTTGTCCAATGACAAATAGTAGTGATTCATTAACATGTAACAGTTGCCCAGTACTTCTTCATATAAGACAGTAATATCATCCCCTTCTGGCTCGTGTTTATCACTTAACAAAGTTATCACTACACATAACAGCAGATCAAAACCCAAGGTACAAGTCGGAATGGACAGATATATAACCGTGGTAAAGCATGGACGAAGCCCGAATTCTTCAAAAATTTCATCTGCTCCAAAAATGTCTAGGGATAACAGCGCAGCCTCAACTAATCGCCATAACCGCTTCAAAATTTTGCAAGATGACAACGACAAACCCGAGGTATCCTCGAATAAAATATCCAAGCCGCCACCAATCTATTTGAGACAAAAAAATTCAAATGCCCTTATTAAAAAATTAATTTCGGTCATTGGTGAGAATAAATTTCACATTGTTCCAATAAAACGTGGCAACATCGATGAAACTAAAGTCCAAATTTATGACGAAAAAGATTTCCGCAAAATGGTTGCTGAATTTGAAAAAAATAAAACAAGCTTCTACACATACCAGCTTAAGAGCGCTAAAGGCATGCAGATCGTATTGAAGGGCATAGATTCTTATGTCGTTCCCGAAGAAATAAAAGATGCACTCGTCCTCCAGGGGTTTAAGGTAAAAAATGTGTCCAATATAATAAACTGAGAGAAGATTCCCGAACCCCTATTTCGTGTTGAACTTGAGCCTAATGATATAAAATTGAAAAAAAATGAGACGCATCCAATTTATAATTTGAAATACCTCTTGTACCGAAAACTCACAGTTGAAGAGCCACATAAGCGTTCAGGTCCTGTACAGTGCCATAATTGCCAAGAATATGGCCATACAAAAACATACTGCAATTTACCCTCTGTTTGTGTTGTGTAGGGCGAATTACACGGCACTGCTAGTTGCAATAAGCCAAAAGATCAAAGTGATAAAAAATGCAGTAATTGTGGAGGTAATCACACCGCTAACTACAGAGGTTGTCCTGTGTACTCTTTCGTAAAGAAGACTATGGTGCAAAAACCTAAATTAGCTCCAGCTCAATCAGCAAACGCTTACTCTGCCACTTTTGCGCAAATGAGCCAACCAGTTACTTCCCGTGTATCGTATGCAGATGCTGCTAAGACAAATTCAATTCCCACACAAAATGTTTCCCCGCCAAATAATTCATAAAATACTGACGCAAGCTTTAATTTTAATCGCTTTGAAGCTACTATTGAAAATCTGGTGCAAACTATAAACAATTTTACAACAAATATGACTAGCATGATGCAAGAAATGCTGCGAATGCAGAATACTCTGCTTCAAGCATTAATTAATAAGCCATGAACACGCTAACAATATGTTTCTGGAACGCAAACGGCATTCGCCAACATAAAAATGAACTTGAGCACTTCCTCATGGAAAAAAATATTGATGTAATGTTAGTATCTGAGACTCATTGGACTTCGAGAAGTCTTTTTAAAATTTATGGCTACACTATATATGATGCAAAGGACCCTAGAGGAAGGGCTTGCGGTGGATCAGCAATTCTAATAAAGTCAAGACTCAAGCACTATGTTCTTGACAACATATGTGAAGAACATCTACAAGCACCAAATATTGGCATTGAAAATTTTTGTACAAATTTCGTGATATCATCAATTAACTCCCTTCCCAGATTTTCAATCACTGAGGATCAATACGAGAATTTCTAAAAATCCCTTGGACCTTGTTTTATAGCAGCTGGCGACTACAATGCAAAACATACGTTCTGGGTAGAGCTGCAAAACTATCGATAGTGGCTCCATTCGATAGTATTTTTTTATGCCATTGATACTATCGATAGTTTTTGATTTTTAGAAACATCCCTTTTACACACGGAAAGTTTACTTTGCAAAGTCTTAATTCAGGTGTGTGAAAGACAGAGTGATAAATACTATCTCTTTCTGTCTTTCTCCCTGCTGAATTAAGGCTTTGCAAAGTAAAGTTTCCTTGTCTATAAGCTCTAAAACTTATCAATTGCGTATTTTTCTAATATAAAATCTTAAATTTTTTAATAATTCTATAAGGTAAAAAGAAACTTGATTTTTTTAAAACTTTTAGTTCTAATGTTTTTAATACACATATTCAACAAACATATATACACAGTTCTATAAAAAAAATAAACGAAAAAGCAAACAGATAGATAGATGGATCAATAAAAAATAAATTTAAAAGGAATAAAATAAAAAAAATCTTTACTTAAACTATTGCAGTTAGCTAAAAAGTATTCGTTTAACAGAAGGAGAAGCAAACTATTTAGCGTCACCTTTTATTTAAAAGTAAAGAGCGTAGACAGTCCAGTAGTCTTCAAATTTAGCCGCCGTCAAGTTTCTTCAAGTATCAAAGCCGTTGGAGCATAATAATTGTATTTTTATGCAATTTGCACCTAGTAGATAAAAACTGACATCTTATGTTGAAACAAATCAAAACTAATTACTTTGTTTTCGCATTTATATATGTAATGATAACCATTACCAAACCAGGCGGCGAAATTTTAATGTTGCGTTTTTTATTACACAGTCACCATCATTCCGTTTTTATTGCCTGAGATTTTTCTCTTTTAGTCGACAGTATCGCTATCGAAAAACAAATATCGATAGTCCATTTAAAATAAAACTATCGATAGTACCATCGATAGTTTTGCAGCTCTAGTTCTGGGGTTCGCGTCTTATTACACCCAGAGGTAGAGCGTTGTTCAACACAATTGCAAAAATGGACTTGGACGTCATTTCGAGTGGGGAGCCCACTTATTGGCCTACTGACACACAAAAAATTCCGGATGTCATAGATTTTGGCGTCATGAAATATATCTCTAGGGATTTAGTTCAAGTCGAAGCTTCTCTAGATCTCTCATCCAATCACTCTCTCACTATCGTGACAATCTGTAACCCACTAAGAAGTGACTTACCTGATCCATATATGAAGATGATAAATCGTGTTAATTGGCTGGGGTTCAAAAAATACCTTAGTAGTCACTTTACGGAAAATATTAAGCTAATAACACCAGATGATATTGAATCTAACATTGCCAATCTCAACGAGAATATTAAACAGGCTGCTGAACATACAACTACCTCCCATCCGCAGACTGGGTTTAGTAAAATTTATTCCATAAATAAATTAGATTTAAAGAGTGCACGAAACGACTCCAAGAGTTGCTTGCATCTGAGAAAACTGCATCTCTTAGAAATTATCTTGAAAGTCTCGATGTAACACCAGCATCTAATTACTCCTTGTGGCGCGAGTTAACGACTTTAGGTAGAACACTCATTCAAACACACACACACACAATAATAAGTAATGATCATGCATCGTCATGATACAAAAACACTTTTTCTAAATAATAAAATACAAACACTGCATTGTTCTTAATTTTAGGGATATGTAATTGTAAATATTTTCTAAAATACTTTCTCTAAAATATAAGATAAGAAATAAACCATGTTCAATCTTGTTTAACTAACAAAGAAGTTACCTACGAAACAAAGATATTTTTATTATAATACCTAAATATAAGAAACAAAGATTTGTTTTATTCTAATACTTAAATATAAGAAACAAAGAAACAAAGACATGTATTTTTTAGTATTTAAGAAAGATATTTCAAAATTGTAAGTTAGTTTATGATTGGCATAAGAACTAAGAATAACTCATACGAGTTAAGAAAATAAATATTTTTTTAATTCAAAAGAAATTGTAAAACTTTAATTGGCGATCCTGCCAGGAGAATAATTAAAATTATTTTTCAGTAAGCGGACCATTGGAATCCTTGTCACAGCAAGGAGTCAAGTTTTTTATATACAAAAAAACACAACCTTCATAGAAGGGAAATTAAAATCTTCATACGAAGAAAATATAACTGAAACAAAAAGCTACCCCAAAAAGCTACATAAAATAAAAATAACTCATAAATTATAGTGATAAAAATCAATAAAAGTGTTAGTGAATAAAAACTTTATGAAGAAAAGAGAAACAGCAGCAGTCCTTTGGAAGATTTAGAAGAACAAAAAATGGCTAACAACAGTGTGGAAATCAGCATGCTTGTCCAGCAAATGGCAACTCTACAACCCACTATGCAAAATATGATGCAGGAACACGCAGCGGAAGTAAAAAGGTAAATCCTCAATGGAACCATCCACAACCTGCACCACAGGAAGAAATTTTGACACTAATAACAAATGTCAACGACGTAAAATTAGATGTATTCAAATCACTTCCGACATTTGATGGTGATATTACAAAATATCGAGTGTGGAGAGAAGATACATCTCGAATGATGCATAGTATAGAACCACTAAAAAACACCAGTATCTACTCCCAAGCATTACAAATAGTGAAGACGAAAATACAAGGAGAAGCCGCTCAGGTTTTAGCAAATCATGGTACCATTTTCAATTTCGGGACCATCAGAGCAAGGCTAGACTACACGTACGCCGATACTCGACCTCTATATGTCCTGCAAGAAGGGATGAAACGATGCTACCAAGGACGAAAAACATTAGAAGAATCTCATGATGAAATAAACAAATGCTTAAGTTTAATAATATCAAAAATCACAATGTCCGGATATGGAATAGAAGCCGTTAATGCCATGACAGAACAGGCAAAACAAGACTCTATTCGAGTGTTCACATCTGGAGTCAATAATACATTTGTACAGTCTACATTATACGCAAATGCTCCAGTGGATTTGGAAAACGCATATTCTATTGCCCGCACAATAGAACATGATAGCAGGCATCAAAACTTAAAACTATCATACGATACGGGACACACATCAAAAATACAATTAAGCGAGCCACGATTCGAGAGACAACAGTTCCAACCAAATCGGAAAAACCAACCTCGCCAAGAATACAACTTTAACAATCCTCTACCATACTTCAGCTACCAACGACCTCAGGGATTCAACCCACAGCAGCATACCAACAATCACCAACCTCGACCAGAACCAATGGACACTAGTTTAGGCAACACTGCTCAACGACAGCCCACACGTTTCAACCAACAACAAATCATGGAAGCAACAAGCAAAGCCCAGCGTAAACTTTACAGAGGAACAACAATATCACCACACAAGATCACACCGATAGTTTGATTGTAGAAATAGGTACAGTAAATAAATTAGTTGTTAAGAATTTAAACTAAGGAATGGATTGCCCCATATCCCAATGTCTGATGAAGAAAGAACATATAATGTATTAATAGACACTGGAGCAACCCATAACTATATAAAAAAATCATTAAAATTAAATTTAAGAAAAAAGGTAAATCCTATTGAAGTTATGTCGATTCACGGAACTTCTATAATAAATTCAAAACAAACCATTAAATTTCTTGATAAAGACATACCCCCTTATGCAAAAAATATTTTACTTTAGCTTTAAAGTTCATAGTAGTTGATAAGCACTTTAAGGCTAACATAGCTTTATTAAAAAATCATATGCAAAAGACAACTTTAAATATTTTGTGATTTAATAATAAATACTGGTAACACCACCGTGTTCTACAACCACTTCACAGCTTATGATGTACAAAATTGAATACAATTACATTCGGGTATTCAAATATTTTTTTTATTTTATTAAATAAATTTTTATTATCTTGAAGTAAAGCAACCTAATTTAAAAAATATGAGCTTCTGACTTAATAGGAAAACAGATAAACACAACCATGAAGTAAAAGTAAAAAAATGTGAAAAATTATCACAATTTGTTTTATTCGAATGAAACGAGTATTTGAATATCCAGCTTTTTTCGATTTGTTTTGATTGTATGTACATCACTAAAACATTTTTGTATAATTGTATTTGTTTTAATATTTTTTTTATGGATTTTGCTATGTATTTCGAAGCAGTTGGATAGTTTGGTGATGTTTCCCATTACATGACAGAAATAATAAATTTAAGATAAGAGCAGGCACTTCTAGCTTCATTTTCAGATGTAACATGAATCAGTATCTGCTATATTAGTAAAAATATTTGAGGTACAAAATACACATTTTGGAAATATCAACTTAAAGTAGTCTTAACAAACGTGGGTGCCTACTTTAGAATTTTTATACAATAATTTTTTTAGAATACAACTTTACTTAACATTGCTTGGCAAAGCTTTATTAAGTTTTTTTGCATAAGACCCATAGACTTTTTCGAGTTAGATGATATAAAAGAAAGCGATGTAATATTAGGATGGCAGGGAATAGTTGCTGTAAATGCCATAGTAAATATACAAAACATGACGTTCACAATAAATAAAAACGAAATTAGCAAAGTTAATTATTTTATAGGAAATGAATTATATAAAGAAAGAATAGATTTTCTAATGAGGGATAGCAATGGCATAGGACAACAAAGATTGAAGCCAGATTTTTCAAAATTAAATGCAAGTTCTATAACTGACAGATATATTATCCCTGATGTAAATATGACTATACAAAATTTGGGTAAAGCCAAATATTTCACAACCCTAGACTTGGAATCAGGCTTCCACCAAATAAAACTTAAGAGGGAAGATAGAGAAAATACAGCCTTTTGCATAAATGGTGGCAAATACGAATTTGTGCGTATGCAATTCGGACTAAAAAACGCCCCTTCAATATTCCAAAGATGTGTCGATGATATCCTAGGAGAATACATCGGGAGCTTTGCTTATGTCTACATTGATGATGTACACATATACTCTTCAACTCCAAAAGAACATATGGAACACATTCAAATCATATTTAATGCTTTAAATAAGGCAGTTAAATATAATATAAAATATAATAATAATATATAATAATATAAATATATTTCTTGAAGAAAAATATTCACACAAAAAATTATTCCCAAAAAAATTTTCAAACAAACGCGTGTTTTGAAATATAATTTAGTTTCAGTTAATATTTTTTACTGTTCCAGTAAATTATTTGTTTCAAATTTAATTTATGTAAAAAAAATATATATAATGAAAATTATCTATATAAAGTAAAATTTGTAAAAAAAAATTTTAGATTTATTTTTTTTATTTTTGTTTTTAAAATTTTTTGTTATTTAAATTTGTTATTTTCAGTTAAATTTATTTTAATATACTGTAAAAAAATTTGTCTGATTTTTTTTAATTTTTCTACAAATTATTTTATAGATATAAAGAACATTTTATTTTTTTTTAAAGATTTTTGTTTGAGGTTTTTAAAATTATTATGTTTGTATATTGTGATTCTCAATATAGTATTAAGAGTCTTACTATAAACATACGGAGTTTGTTAGCTAAATTCAAAAATTTTTTGGGTTGAAGTATACTGACGAGTTCCAAAAGCGGGAACGAAATGCTTAACCATAAAACAAGCCAATTTTTGAAAGTAAAAAAAATAGTTGAACTTTTTTTTTGATTCAGTTATTTTTTTTTTCAAATAAAACTTTTACTAATATAAAAAAAAATTGGTATGAATTGTTATTGATTCAGTTAATTTATTTTCTGAAAATACGAAAAATTTTAGTGAATGGGTTTGTAAATTATAAAAACAAATTGCTGAATAATACAAAAAAAATCTGCAAAAATGTTTTGCTGTTCCTATTACTACATTTGACTGAAAATATTTTGAGTTTCAGTTAACTTTTTTCTCTAATGCCATAATAAGTTAACTAAAAATAAAATTTTTTCTTCCAGTTAAATTTTTACAAAATTGTTATAAGAATCTACAAATTTCTTTGTAGGTCCGCATTCGTACAAAATATTTACTGATTCAATCAATTTGGTTACTGAAAACGAAATTTTGTTTTTTCTGTGTACATACATACATGGTAGTGTCCTGCATAAGACATCTTATAAGAACTTTCAAGACATGAGGGATTTTTCAAATGCTTTTCTACAGCGAAATCTTATAAAACAAACGTTAACACTGTTTGCAAGAAATTTGTTTGAGTATTGTAGGTATAAGAGTAACGAAGCAAACACTTCGTGACGGAAGAATTTGTGATACTTGCTTCTTTCTACGTGTACAAACGTCATGCATGTATTTGTGTATGATTTTTTATTTTTCTGCCCACATGCAAAGGCACACACATGCATTAACATTAGTTGTATGCGGTTAATCACATAATAGCTTACCATCTACATATTACACACACACTCAAACGTACAATATGAAAAATAACCAGCATACACTAATCAACAGTACTTCTTTTGAGTGTTTGTTACAAACAAGTTGTCTTGCGACATCGCTTGTTAACACTGATATACACATACACCAATAAATCCATCGTGCTTCGCTTATAGTACGACAGCATTTATTATTGGTTTAGTATAATACATGCGACGTGAATATATTTAAAAATCATGACGTATTTACATTTATAGACCTTTTATGCAGGTCTCTAATACATGGTATATAAAAAAAAGATTTCAATGTTATAGTGAAAAACAACGGATAAAGAAAAAAAAAGCAATAAGTCAGACTTAACAAAAAAGGAATTACATATGTACATTAGAGTGGCCGTTAATTGTATGGAGACTTTTTTTATTTCTTCTACTCTCACCCCCCAAATCGGTTCAGATTTATGTAAAAAATTTCATACCGATAAGTTGTGTTTTAGGTGGTGCGTCAAGCCCTCAAAGTTAGCCTTCAAGCCCATTTTTCAATGTAATTACCATAGTGCAATATTCAGCAAAACATCATGTTATCACCTTTTATAGTAAAAGTTTAAGATTTTCCATTTCGAAAGCAGATCAGATCAGATCTTTAGAAAATATAGATAAACTACGGAAATTGGACTTTGACATCCAATTTTTAAGAAGGTACATCTGTATGAATAAGTATCAAACAAATTTACTAAATAAATATGGACTTCAACTAGAATAATGTTCAGCATGATTATACATACATAAATTGTAAAATGCAATGTAAACAGATCTTACTTTATACACTGAACCAAATGTCGTAGGTAGGTTAGGTTAGGTTAGGTAGGGGTGGCAGTCAGAAAGACGGACTCACTTAGACAGTTTTGGTCCATTGTGATACCACGGAGACTCTGCTTATGCGGAGTCCCCATCGTCGAACCATCCAGAGCTCAGTATAAAGCTACTAATACGTTGAAGTTCAACACTAGCAAAGTCAGAAAGTTCCCTGAATTCAAGAGCGCCCATTGTGGCCATTCTCTTTCCTGCAAGTCCAGGACAGTGACAAAGAAAATGTTCTATGCTTTCCTCTTCATCGATATCTTGACAGCTACGGCAAAAGTCGTTGTGTTCAACCCTTAGCCTTTGTGCATGCCTACCTATGAGACAGTGTCCGGTTAACACGGACACTAGAATCGAGATTTGTTTCCTATTCTTTGAAATTATGTAATCCGTACCTTCTATATTTAGGTGAGTACATAACTGCCTTGTGATCACGCAATCATTTCTTGTGACCCACCTTCTAGTTGTTTCGTCCTCTGTCTTGCGCCTAAGTCTGAGTTTGCAAGAGAGTAGGGCTAGATCCACACATTCCAAATCCGGTGGAATCTGTAAGGTTGTCCCAATTCTAGCAAGCTCGTCAGCCCTAAAGTTCCCCTGAAAGCCTCTATGCCCCAGGATCCAGATGATCCTAATATCAAACTGCTCTGCCATCTCATTTAGAGATGATCGGCAGTCGAGGGCTGTTGTTGTTCTTAGAAGCAGGGATTCGAGGGCCATAATAGCCGCTCGACTATCGGTGCAAATGTTAATCAAAGTCGTTGAAGTGACATTCACTCTCAACCAATTCGCAACTTCTCTTATAGCAAGGATCTCTGCCTGAAAGGCACTGCAGTGATCCGGAAGTCGCCTTGCAAAACGAAGACCTAAAGCCCTCGAAAAGATCCCATAGCCCACACCTTCATGTGTTTTGGAGCCATCCGTATAAAAATTAACACTTTTTTTTCTACCTGGAGTTCCATTCATTCACATTTCTGTGGATGGTATCCAGGTTTTATAACGACGTTCGTGTAGTAGAGCAGAGTAGGTTTGGTCAATCCTCCATCCCCTAACATCATCATCGAGTCTTCTAATGTGGCCGGTTCCATTTTCGTTCCACAGAGAGGTACATCGCAGACGGATTGCCGAGGACGTTGCCATCTCCTTCCCTACTAGATCTAATGGTAGGAGTTGAAGAAGCATCCCCAGTGCATCCGTAGGATTGCGAATAGTGCGAATAGCACTGGTTACATACAAGGATGCAAGTCTTTGCACCTTGTGTAAGATGTTAAGATACGTCTTTTTCTCCAGGGATGGCCACCACACGATGATCCCATACATGAGAATTGGACGTACTATTGCAGTATAGATCCAATGAACAGTTTTTGGGGTAAGACCCCAATTCTTCCCAATGGATTTTTTGCATAGATATAGTGAAATTGTTGCTTTTTTCACTCTCTCTAGAATATTCGCCTTGAAACTCAGCTTTGAATCAAGAATAACACCAAGATATTTTGCAGTGTGGGACACTTTTATCTCCGTATTATTAAGTGTGATAGGTTGGAAATCAGGTATCTTATACTTCCTAGAGAAAAGGACTAGTTCCGTTTTATTAGGATTAACAGCGAGCTCTCGTTTCTCCGCCCATCTTCTTAAAGGTGAAAGACCATCCTGTAGGATGTCCCATAGAGTTGTGAGGAATTTTCCTCTTACAGCTATTGCCACATCATCAGCATAAGCCACGATTCTGCAACCCCGCGAATCTAGAGATAGCAGCACAGGATTTAGAGCTAAGTTCCACAATAGTGGCGAAAGAACTCCTCCTTGTGGTGTACCCCTATTTACAATGTCGTAGGTAATATTAACGAAAAACTTTAGTAGACCCTTAACGAAAAAAAAACGTTAAATGTACTGGCTTTTTATTCAAATCTAAAGAAAATTTATTAAAATAAACAAATTTTTTTCAAAACAAATAATGGATCTTTGTATAAAATGTAGTTAAATAAAAATAAAAACTAAAACGTTGTTAAATAAACAAAATTTTAATTAAAACAGTGGTAAAATAGAAGAATCGCATGGTAATCATAACTAGAGCTAAATTAGTTGATTTAACATCCTTATACGAATCACACAGCAAAGCCATTGAACTCGTTTTGAAGCAATCAAAGCCTGGAGATTCAGTTTTGGTGCTCGGAGACTTAATTTAATTGAATTTTTTTAATTTAATTTAATTTTATTAAGTCAATAGATTTTAAATCCATACTGACTAAAGGTTTTTACAAACAGTGTCAAATAACATAAATTAAAAACTAAACACATGTATGAAATTGAATTAACTGTTTAAATGTATAATAATTTTCTAACTAATAATAATAATAATTTTATAACTTCAGTACTCTCTGACATATCAATAAGATGATAACATTTATTAAAGTTTTCACATGCACGCCGAAAAGAGTCATTATTAGCATAGACAGATCTATAGTATTTTAGACATAATAGCACAAAACATACAGAAGTGTCACGAGACGGAAGATACGGGTATTTTTCAGTTTGTCTCGTTTTCCCTCAAATTTTGTCGTCGTTTTTGTTTTGCTACGTCTTTCAAGTGCAATAAATTTTTATTACCTGTGTTAATTGGTAAGTAGTAATACACTACAGTATCAAATACACTATGCTTTTCTCTTTTCTCCATGAATTTTAACAAAAACCTGATTGGAGCTTTTTTTACCTGTCACTTTCTTCACTTCTGTGTATTCTGTGATAATAGTTGGAAGTTACGAGTTGGTCTTTCAGAAACATTTATGTTAATTTTACTAAGAAGGTACTCGGAGTCAGCATCACCTCGAATTATGTTAAGAACAAATAAAGTGTTTAACATCGATCGACGACTTTTTAGAGTTGGTAACTTGATAAGGCCAAGTCTACTGTTATACGATGGTAGAACATACGAATTCCAACGAAGGCCACGGAGACAAAAGGTGACAAACTGCTTTTGAACTGATTCAATGCTATTAATATGAATAGAATAATATGGGTCCCATATAACAGATCCGTATTCAATAATAGGTCTAACAAGTAAAGTATATAAGAGTTTTGTGAGATATGGATCGGAAAATTCTTTAGACCAGCGTTTCATAAATCCAAGTACACCATTAGCTTTATTAATAATTACCGAGATGTGATCACGAAAGTTAAGCCTGTTGTCTAGCAATATACCAAGGTCCAGAATGTTGTAAACTTTTTCCATTGTAGAGTTTTCAACAATATAATCTGAGTCAAATTTTATCTGTCTAAAGAAGGACACGTGTTTACATTTTTTAATATTTAAATTCAGTAAATTGATTTTGCACCATCTAGAGAAGTTTTCAACGTCATACTGTAGTCAATTATGACCATTGATGTCATTAAAAGCGCTGAAAATTTTGACGTCATCAGCATACATCAATACTTTAGAGTGTAAAATAACAGATGGAAGACCATTGATAAATAATGTGAATAAGAAAGGACCCAGATGACTGCCTTGAGGAACACCAGAATGAACTTGGATGACTTTTGATGTAACATCTCTAAATTTGACTTGTTGTGTTCTATTTGATAAACAAGATAGAAGCCACTTTAAAGTCGAGGTGCTAAACCTCATAAGTGATAATTTTTGCAGTAAAATATCGTGATTTACTTTATCAAATGCTTTGCTAAAATCAAAGTATATCACATCTGTTTGCAAGTTATTTGTAAATCCATCATTGACAATAGTAGTGAGCTCTAATATATTGGTAGTTGTTGAGCGCCACTTACGAAAACCATGTTGACACGGAGATAAAAGAGATGAAATTTGATGATACAAGCAATCAGTTATTATCTTTTCCAGGAGCTTAGGAATAGCATTAAGCTTTGCAGTTCCTCGTAGTTTGATACCTCAATTTTACTAACGCTTTTAAATAAAGGAATAATAAAAGATTTCTTCCATACAGATGGTAAGTAACATAATTCAATGGATTTATTGAAGATTGCTGTAAGTGGACCGGATAATGAATCAGCACAATTTTTTAGGATACAATTTGGTATTTCATCAGGATCATATAAGAATGAGTTTTTTTAGCGATCTTAAATTCGATAAGACAGTTTCAATGTTCGTATACGGAAAATATATCCCAGGTGAATGTGATGTAATATATAGATAGGAAGTCCGATTATCATAATACTCAAAAAATCTGCAAACATATTGCTAATAGATGTATCATCACCAGCACTACGAGAACCGTGTTTCCAATGCTTCGGATAACCAGAAGTGCGGCGTTTAGAATTGATAAAATTATAAAAGGATTTAGGATTAGATTTCATTTTTGATTTCATACGATTTATTCAGTTGCGATATGCCAGTTTAATTGCCATATTGTATTCAGACCATGCAAAAGCATAGTTACTAAAATCAACCGATAAGCCAGTTCTTTTATATTTAATGTAAAATTTTTTTTCCTATTTTTAGCATTACTTAAGAATCTATTATTCCATGGTGAGCCATTATTGTTGCGAATAATTATTTTTGGAACAACGGCAGCAATGGCATGATGCAAAACAGAATAAAAATTCAAGATAACACTGTCAAAATCATCGCCAGAAAATACCGATTCCCAATTAACATTAAATAGTAAATAATTAAGTTTTGTATAATTAGTACGGGGGAAACAATAGCTTTTAACGTGTTTAGACTTACTTACTTGAACCCAAAGAAGATGTAATAGTAGAGTGTAAAATATCCATATCAAATGTAGGATGGTGGCAGTCTTCAGGATAGCTGACGGGAAGAGAATTCCGTAAGCAGATATCCAGCGGATGATTAAAATAAACAAGATCCAGTAGTTTACCAAAAGCGTTAGTTACATGGTTTATTTAAAAAAATTCACAGCTATGGAGTGATTGAATGAATTCATTTGTTATAGTAGGTAACATATAATTACCTCCAAAGATTTAATCCACATTACATTGGGAAGATTAAAATCACCAAGTACAATGATTAAAACAGATGGATGAGCTTGATTCAAAACAAAGTCAATTGTTATAAATGAGATTAGATGAATTTGGAGGAAAATAAGAGCAGGTGATATACAAGTATCTATAGTCAATACGAATTTTAACAGCAACAAATTTAATCTCAACATCGTCATTTTGTGAAGCATTGACAAGTTCACAGTGAAAATTTTGCAAAACCGCTATAAAAACTCCACCACCAAGTTTTTGCATACGATCACATCTAAATATTTGATATTGGGAACATAAAATTTCATTGTTGTAAATAAACTTTTTACCATTCAACCATGTTTCAGAGAAGACAATCATATGACACGAAAATTCAAAACTATAAGCATAGAGATCGATTAATTTAGTATTAAACACGAACATTTTGGGAAACTAAGTTTATGGGGTTATCTATCAGCAATTGTATTAATTTTTTGAAACAGTGTTTTGTGGTAAGTGAACAATGTCAGTCTGCGAAGTATTTCTGTATTCATAGTCACGGATAATTGCATTAGGCGGCCAAAAATCTTGGTTTACAATAGGATCAAAATGTTCTTCAGGTACAATAATTTTAAAAGACGATTTACTTCTGTGCTTAGAGTATTTAAATTTAAAAACCGCAATTTCAAAGTCGTAACCAATCTTTTTCATTACATAATGCTTAACGTTATCAGTAGTTGTATCAGATGCAAATCGAGCAGCAAATATAGTTTTTTTTTTTTGTGGTGATATTACCTTTAGAATAGGAACAGCATTTATGGGCTTGAAGCCAGGTATTGTAGGATTTAAAGTAATAGGAGCAGAGACATTTTGACTTGGTAGACTTTTTGAAGGTAGCGATGAACATGAAATTGATGGCGAAGTTTGGACATTTTTCTTATGAGATGATGAAGGATTGTCAATAGATTGAGTGGAAAGATCGGAAGAGGCAGCATAATTATGATTTTCCAAGATTTGTGACTGCACGATAGATGAAATTGAACAAGATGGAGTAGGAGTAGAAAGCAAATTATCATCACGATTTTAACAACATTGGCATTAACTCGAGTTTTACAAACATGTTTTTCAAACATCTCTTTAAACTTAGTAAACTTTTTTATTATATTGATTAAATCATTATTTATATCATTTAACTGATGTCGATTATTTTTTAAAAAAGAATAAAATTCGATATCAAATGCAATGCATTTCTTGCAACACCAGCGGAGTCCCTTATCTTCACGCAGATTATCAGCGGTCCAGGGGCCAAATCAACATCCTTAGCATGATAAATAGTGTCACCGAGCCAGCAAGAAACCATCGGATCATCAGATTTAACACGGCATTTCGGTTTAGAGCAAGACATATTGTAGGTGTTATTATTTATTTATTTGTAATATTTTTATATTTATTGTTTTATGTTTTTATTTTATTAAATGTTAATAATTAATACGCGAAAAACGAGGTATCGATGTATGATGTATTTATAACAGTTTAAGTATATGATATATGAGATATTTAATAATTTTAAATGAGAATACCAACGTATTTGTTATTCTTGTAAAAGTTGAGATTTTTTACATAAACGATGTTTGTTGCTGTTGTAGTTGAAAACTGGTTTGTGTGATAGATTGTTATTGTTGTACGAATGTATGTTGTATATTTGTATTTTTTCTTAGTGCAAACAAAACAAAAGCACTGTTTTAAATATTAAAGCTGTTGTTGTTTTATTTCAAATTATTTATGTTAATTGTGTATAATAAAACACTGAGGATTATTATTTTCAAAAATGTTTTTTTTTATTTTAACAAAAAACGAAACAAACAGAACAAAATTGTTTTTTTTTTCTTTAGTTTTATACAGAAAATAAGCGATACTAAGAGGAGCACCAAAATACGTGTTGTTCACTTCAACGACAATTTAATATTACATGGTATGAACAGCCCGATTTACATTTTGTAGTTGCATCACCGACTTCTGAAACTAGCATTAATTTTGCTGATAGTATTGCAGATTTGGCACTGTTTTAAATAAATAATATACAGAATTCATTAGGCAGGGTACTGGATTTGACATATGTTGATCAACCTGATGATTATTCTATTAAACGTATAGATCCAATATTGTCGCCAGAAGATACATACCATCCTACTCTGGAGATAAATATATTCTCACAAAATCAACTTCTTGTAAGGAATAGTACAAATTATGAAAAAAAATTTTGACTTCAGGCATGCGGATTTTAACAAATTAAATTATCTTCTTTTGACTGAAAATTGGTTTGAATACAGTTCACTCAAAAACTTTAGTACTACAGAAATCTATGCAATCTTAAACAAATTTTATACTGGGTTATTTGACTGATTTAAGAGATCGATAACAATTATAGTGAGAAGAGCTCCAAATGGACCTCCTTGGAATATCAGAGCTTTATCAAGACTGAAAAACTTGAAAAACAAACACTGCAAAAGATATAGAAAAACTGGCCTTAGCTCTGATTATAGTCAATACTCAATTTCAAGTTCACTCTATAACTTAGAAAATAATCAATGTTATAACAACTATCTGCTAAAAATGAAAAACAATTTTAAGTTTATGCCAAAATCGTTCTATGAGTTCGAGAATTCGAAGCGTAGAATCTCTGGTTGCCCAGCAATGATGAAATTTGCGGATATTGAATCTTGCAGTGATTCTGAAATTTGTCACTTATTTGCTGACCTTTTTTCTTCCACTTACTCAGAGAAGAAAACTATCAAAGTACCCATATCCAATGCCTGTAATGGCTCAAACTGTGTGTCCAATTCTAGACTCATCTACTGTTATGAATGCAATAAAAACATTGAAAAGTTCCGACAAATTCGGCCCTGATGGAATTCCACACTGTGTGCTTATTAAATGTTCGCAATACTTAATTATGCCCTTAACTTACATATTCAACATATCTCTTTCCAATGGCTACTTCCCAAATATCTGGAAAAAATCATTTATTATACCTCTATTCAAATCTGGCAGCAGATATAACATAGCTAACTACAGAGGCATAGCTAGATTGAGCGCTATACCTAAGCTATTTAAAAAAATAGTGACTGATATACTATCTCATCAAATATCATCATTACTTTCACCTCACCAACACGGGTTTAGAAATGGCCGATCAACAGTTACAAATTTATTGGAATTTACAATAAATGTAATATCTTCGTTTTACAAAGGCATGCAAACCGACACAATGTATGCGGATTTCAGCAAGGCATTCGATAAAGTTAATCACGATATCCTCATTTTTAAATTAGACAAAATTGGACTATCACCCGTTCTTTTGAATTGGATGTTATCATATCTTAAGAATAGATTTCAGTATGTTCTCTTCAAATACCAAAAATCTAAGATTATTCCAGTTCCGTCTGGTGTGCCTCAAGGTAGCCACCTAAGCCCGTTATTGTTTTTAATATTTATTAATGATTTACCTTCTTGCATCGCACATTCCAAAATATTAATGTATGCTGACGACGTAAAGTTATTCCTTAGCATGAATAACCCTAACCTATCTACCTTATTACAAATATATTCAAAGAACTTCAACCGATGGTGTATAGTAAACTTGATGGATCTCAATTTGAAAAAATGCAAGCACATGTTATTTTACAGAGCAAATCCATTAGTATCTAATTATACGATAAAAGAACATACACTTAAAAAAGTTGATACATTCTTAAATCTTGGAGTACTTTTGTATACTAAACTAAGTTTTAACGCACACATCTCACAAACTGTGAATAAATCCAGAGGAATATTAGGTTATATTAAGCCCTGGGGATATGAATTTGATGATCCGTATATTACTAAGCAGTTATATACCTCCCTAGCAAGACCAACTTTAGATTATGCCTCTGTGGTCTGGGACCCACAATATGAAGTACATATAAAGAAAATTGAGTCCGTTCAAAAGCAATTCCTTTTATTTCGCCTAAGATGTCTTCCTTGGAATAGAGATATTAACCTTCCATCATATGAAAGTAGCTTAGCACTCATTAAACTTCCTATATTAAAAAGTAGAAGAGTATATTTGAAAATATCGTTTATTATGAATCTAATTAATGGCAATACCACTTCTGAAACTCTTCTTCGCAAAATTGAATTTGTAATTCCAAATCGTCCAACTCGAAATTATGTTCCTCTTAAACTCCAATATTTCTGTTACAACTACGCAAACTTTGATCCGTTCCGAAGAATGTGTGCTGAATTCAACAACTACTATGCGTATATTGATTTTTAATCAAAGCCTGATATCCTAAAAGGAATATTATTAATTTATTAAATCGTTAAATGCATTAACAATATAATGAGTTGTTATTAATTGGTTTTAAAAAACCATTGTTATTTAGCCTGTAAGAAAATTATTTTCATAGGCTTTTACGTAAATAAATAAAAAAATATTAAAATATTAAAAAAATTAGAATAATGCATCGTTTATTTTAATAAATGTTGTTAATTTAACTCCGAAAAAAGTGTTGTTTTGAATATTAATTCGTTACAGTTTAGTTAAACCAAGAAGATAATAAACTAAAGCGTTCTAGATATGAAGAAATTTTGTAGAAATCAACCAATTAGAATTGAGTAAAATTATTTTAAATAACTAAAATTACGTAGAATTGATGAATGAGCAGTAGAGTTGAAGAAATTCCGATAAATTTAAAAATTTTATGTTATTTCCATTGAACAAAGGCATGTAGAAGAGAAGAAATTTCTTCATTTCCTAAAGAAAAAACAACAAAACCATAAGGAAGAAAAGTTAAGCTTGCCTGACAAACACTTTATTTCGTTTGTGGTTCCTTATAAGTGCAGTGTCATTGTTAAAAAATATTCTTATAATAAATAATTTTAATAAAATTTAAGAAAAGTGGATTGAAATAAATAAATAAAATATTTTAACGTAATGCGTAAGCTAAAAAAAAGTTGGTGTTGTTCAAAAGCGACCTTATTCCCACAAAAGTTCACAGGATACTAACAAAAAATTTTATATATACATATAAAATTATATATAAAGGTAATAGCTACAAAGGTTTTTGTAAAAGTTGACTTATCATATACCTTTGTACATATACAAATATTTTTAGGTATCACAGAATAAAATATAGACGACAGTATGGGAGCGCTTTTTATGGACAACTGCTCTTGGGCAGAAGTTGAGAGACATTGGGCTGCAGCCAAAAATTACAGGCTCCTCGAACTGTCCAATGAAAAATGTATTTCTGACGTACACTGCAAAAAGCCATATGGTTTCAAGTTGTTACGTGCTTAATTAATAATAAAATTGAATTTTAAATAGTTTCCTGTTTTGTTTACTTTTGGTGGTAGATATAGCAGTTATATCCGAACGCAAAGTGCTTTCATGCCAATTTTGAGACTTTCGTCTTAAAAATATAGCCCGTGTTTGAAGAGCGTATCAAGCACCGATCTAGAAAACTTTAATTTCAAACAATTAATGAAATACATAACAAAATTGAAAGTAAGGGTTAAAATATTTTATTCATAACACGTTTTGTAATTAATTTTACTAATACTATACACTTTTCCAGATGGTCGTTTGTAATGAAATTTTTTATCTTCTACATAGTCGTTTGATACCATCAGCAAAAACTTTAACGGCCATTATTACAACTTAAAGTTAGCTAAAAGTAGGAGTTTATCGGACGTATAAAAAGCTTTCCATTAGTGAAAATTGGATTTAACTTACCATGTAGGATAAACTTGTCTGTAGTTTATCGCTCACTTTAGGTTAAATTAAAATTTTGCAAATGATAAAGTTTTTATATGTACGATAAAGTCCTACTTTTAACTAACTTTAAGTTGTAATAATGGTCCTCAGAGTTTCAAATGGAAAGAAAATATGTATAAGTCTTTGTGAAAAGTAAAATCGATGTTCTTAGTTTTTTTCTACAAAAATTTTAATTAAATATTACCCTAATGTATACTTACTCGTATATATTTAGTTACGTATTTATTATTAATAAATATCAATGCATACTTTAGAGCTGTGCCAAATCGTTCATTCAAGTGACCGCTCATTTTCGTTCATTTTCTAAAAAAGAACGAGTTCGTTCATTTCGTTCATCCGCTCTTTTCAAGAAATAGAACGAAATAAAAACCAAAACTTGATTCGTTAAATAAAAAGGGGCAAATGAATTGGGTTTGTTATGAATTATTTAGCAAAATAAGCAAAACGAACAAAAAATATATATATATATATATATAATTATATATATATATATATATATATATATATATATATATATATATATATATATATATGTATATATAACAAATTTGTTAAACACAAAAACAAATTGACTACACAGTTACTTACACAATTTGTAAACTAGTTTGCTATTTACAATTTATATAAAAATTGTCTCAAATGGTGGAAGAAAATGTTCCTACAGGGGCTTAGTAATTGAATAAAATATGGTAGTTAAAGTTAATAATAATTCTTCATTATGAATAAAAAAGTTATTCATACGTACTAAATTTACTAATATGGAGTTTTCATTTTCATATTTACTTACCATATTTAAACTACATACTTATTTGTAAAGAATTGAATGCCCTGAGAAAGAAAAAGAAAAGCAACACTTGAAATATCGTAAATGTAGTTAGCTACACTTTTATATGTATGTATGTTTCGTTAAAACAACTACGTAAAAATACTTTTCGCGCTTAATAACTTACTTACAATTTAATCGTCAACTGTTGCAGTTCTTAGAATTGAATACTTATACTTACCTTAACTATATGTATGTGATTATTTTAATAATAAAAGCTGGAAAAGAAGTTAACCTCTTTAATCAACCCAATTGCACAAGAAATGTGAGTACAAATCATAGCTCTCAGATAAGAATAAAGGTAAACTAAAGGTTAAATTTCTTGTAGCCTGCCGCTCTATAAAAGCCGATAATATTAATAATTACCTACGAATTATTACACACATATTATTAAATTTCCTATCAATACTCAAGTATTTATTAGATCTTAACAATAACACTTATATATCTGCATCATGAAAATGTACGAAGCCGTTCATTCGAAGCGCATGCCAAAGATAAACAAACTTATTATAGATAGAGAAACTCTATAGATTCCCATGATCGTATGAAAAGACGTTCAGGCAAAGAAGGCGGATGAAGTTAAATATACAAATCTGTAATATAAACAAATTTCTCACAGGATGACTTTAACGCGAGACAAATTTAAGCATGAGAAAATATAACGCAATCTTAAGTATAAAAAACATACTAGGATTTGCAACTTCAGATATATGATAGCACTTTGTGGTACCAAATGCCCATATTGAAAACAATTTATTTCTACGTACATATAAATAACATCGAGAGAGAATTATATACACACACGCACACACACATACCAGAATTCATCTAAGAAAAATCCAAGAAAATTTCAACAACACCCCAACCCTTAAAAATCACGGCCAGCCTTAAATTCTCCCCTAGATATACATACACAAATTCCTATGGTCATACATACATATACAATCGATTAATCTCAACAACACAAATCATGATCAGCCTTAAACTCCTGCAGACATACATACACACAGATTCCTACTGATACATATTACAACCACACTCTCACCTACCCGAAATCACGACAGCCTTAAACTCCTATAGACATACATACACATAGATTCCCATGAATACATATTACAAGAACACCTCGCCCCTAATAAATCACAATCTGGCTTAAATTCTCACAGACATACATACATACATACCTCAACTTCCTCAACCCACCTCAAATCACGATCAGCCTCAAACTCTTACTGACATACATACACACAGATTCCCACGGATACATTTTACAACAACACCCTCACTTACCCCAAATCACGAATAGCCTTAAACTCCCTGAAGGAAACGTCGGGTTAAGTTTCCTACGTCACCACTTTTGTCGACTATTTGGGTGACATTGTCACCGGAGCGTCTGCATATTAATGTTGTTTTTGATGCGTAGAAAATATTTTTTCTTCTTAATGTTTTATTGGATTGTTGAAAATAAAAGTGGCGTCATGCAAAATTTAAGTGTTTATAAAAATTGGTTTAAGAAATCAAATTAAAAGGTTAATACCTATAGATGTATTGAACAATACATATTCATATTGTATAAAAATAAAACAATGTGAAAATTAAAAAAATTTTAGTGAAAGTGCCAATTATGGATTTTTTTATCCTTTGGTAGATCTTGTACCATCAGTTAAATATTTGTCACACTTTCAGATCCATAGGCTGAGTTTACATCTGTCATTTTTTGTGTGTCATTTGCCCAAAAAAGCGTAACCAACTAATTACTAATGAAAAACTGTTTAGTTCAGACATATATTTATGGATTTAAACAGTTTCCAATCATGTTGGGTTCTATAAAATTGTCTATTAGTTATGTATGAAACTGTTTAACTTAATAAATACGTGTCTGAATCAAACTGTTTTTCATTAGTAATTAGTGGTTAATTTTTTTACGCTTGTGTGGCACATGGCACACAGATGGAAACCCGGCCATATGTAAGTGACTTTACTAATTCAGCGAAACATACAATTTAAATTAATCAGTACGGTTTTTCCACGGACATTTCCCACAGTGTGGTGATATTGTCGTAAGTCAGTACAATCTTACTATTGATATTTTCACCATATGGTCCCACAAGAACTACCTAGTCAGTATTGACGTAGTCTACTGGTAGATTTCGTAAGACAAGCCTATGTTATATGTCAATAGTAGATAGCATTAGTTGGGGTATAGTTTGTCAGTAGTACTGATGACATTGTCAATAGATAATTGCTATTGACATTTTCTGCAGGGCTCCTAAAAACATACATACACACAAATTCCCCCGCTTACATATTACAAAAACACCTCGTCCCTCATAAATCACGATCAACCTTAAATTCTCACAGACATACATACACGCAATCGATCTTTCTCAGCTACACTCTGCCCCCTGCCAATCACAGCCTCACTTAAATTCCCGCAGACAGATGCACCCACAAATTCCCATGGTTACATATTACGTAAACAACCCCACCCACACAAATCATAATGAGCCTTAAATTCCCATAGTCAGCCCAAATTTAAAAATTTTAACCCAAAATTTAACAATTTTAATTGCCTCCGGAGGAACAATATACAACTACTCAATAAATAAATATTAGCATTAAAACAAAAAATTCTGCTTATATCATCCATCAAACCATTTCATTTAAATTAAGTTTTATCATTACATCCCGCTGTTCAAGGACTCTATTAACTACAGTTTGGAGAGACAACCACCGTTTTAGGGAATATTTAAGAATTATATGAAGTTCTTAGTTGTAGTATTTCAGAAAATTTATAAAATCATCTTTTCGACATGAGCTATTGCAAAAAATTTATTTATTCCTCTTAATAAATCTTCAATGTCTCTAGGCAAACATTCATTGGATACAGTTACTTTTTTCCCCATTTTAACCGAACAGTTCTCAGCCCAAATCCTACTAAGTTTTCAATACTTAAAAACTTAAAAATACAAAAAGATTACTTACAGCCACTCCCACATCACAAGTTAACATTCTCTAAATTCCATGAGTCACTCACATTCGTGCGTTTGAGCGCCCCAATAATATTCGACTTATCGTTTGCCTGGTTTTACGTTTCTAACGTAAGCCATATACCCTTTGTCAAATATTTATATTGCCACATCAGCGATTTCCCACATTCATCGTCAAATGGGAATAAAAAATCGTTCAAATGTTTAAATTGTGCTTTAAAAAATTAAACTCTGTTCTAATTGAGCTTGCAACAAGTGGCAGCCAAAAATAAATTAAAAATAAACAAACTTAACAAAAAATGTTTGTTAAAGATAAAAAGTGTAAATAATTACCAAAGAGTTTTTATTAATGTAAATAAAAAAATAAAACACAAGCTATGCAAAATTTTCTGAAGAATCACCCAAATGGAATAATGACCAACCAACCCTTTGTCAAATATTTATATTGCCACATCAGCGATTTCCCACATTCATCGTCAAATGGGAATAAAAAATCGTTCAAATGTTTAAATTGTGCTTTAAAAAATTAAACTCTGTTCTAATTGAGCTTGCAACAAGTGGCAGCCAAAAATAAATTAAAAATAAACAAACTTAACAAAAAATGTTTGTTAAAGATAAAAAGTGTAAATAATTACCAAAGAGTTTTTATTAATGTAAATAAAAAAATAAAACACAAGCTATGCAAAATTTTCTGAAGAATCACCCAAATGGAATAATGACCAACAGGCCATTATTCATTGTCATTTGGGTTAATGTCATTATCTTTAGGTTTTTTAAAAATACCAACAGACCCAGAAAAAGTGTTCTACCTTGCCAGCCTTTGGACGGGTGAAATAATTTTCTCTTCTGTGAATATATATTTGCATATGTAGGTATGTATGTAAATATCATATTGGAATTACTTTGGACTGAAATAACAGATTCACTATCGGTAAATTTTGTAATATATTATTGTTTTAATTGATGAAATTAATTTCTTTATATCTAGGTTGATATAAAGATTTTGAGTATAAATAAATGTTCTCAAATTTAAGTCCATTAGGACTTTCTAGCAAGCCAATCATAGCGTTTTTTTTCGCAATTTGAAAGTCAACTATTGTTGCACGAATAGAATTTGATATAAAGGAACTATGATTTATTTTTGAACTATCGTTCGATGATTCATCAATATTTCGTACCAAGAATTATTTATGCTGTTTTGACTAAGGGTATGAGTCAATATTTATAAAATCCATTTCATAAATATCAGCTCATACTCATAGTCAAAACAAAGTATGCTTTAAGTGTTTAAAACCGGTATTACCATAAAAATGGTGGTTTTAAGCACTTAAAATATACTTTGTTTTACTAACCGCATTTTATAACTAAATGCATTTCATAAATATTGACGCACACTCATAATCAAAACAGCATATAAATATCCTTTGTTTTGACTATGAGTATGAGTCATTATCTCTTATTATAAAAAAATAAAATAGTATAATTATATGATATCAGAAATCATGTTTTCTAATATCATATAACCATACTATTTGATTCTTTCTATAATAATAGATAATATTTATGAAATGCATTTATTTACAAAATGCGATTAGTAAAACAACATAAATATAGGATGGTATGAAATTTTGATGATTCATCAATATTTCATACCAAGGTATTTTTAGGTTGTTTTTACTATGAGTATGCGCCAATATTTATAAAATGTATTTCATAAATATTATCTCTTATTATAGAAAAATTAAAAATGTAGCTATACGATATCAGAAAATATTTTCTGAAATCGTATAGCTATATTATTTTATTTGTCCTATAATAAGAGATAATGGGCCCTACTCATAGTCAAAACAAAGAATATTTTAAGAGTTTCAAATCAGTATTATCATATAAAATACTGATTTTAAACTCTTACAGCCTTATTTATAACACTTATTAGGGCTTTATAAAGTCTTTTTAAGAAAAAATTTTTATAAAAAATTTGTTTTAAAAACCCTTTACAAAGCCTTAATAAGTTTTATAAATAAGGCTGTTAAAATATACTTTGTTTTACTAACCACATTTTTGTAACTAAACGCATTTCATAAATATTGATGCATACTCATAGTCAAAACAAAGGATATTTTTATGCTGTTTTGATTATGAGTGTGGATCATTATCTCTTATTATAGAAAAAATAAACTAATGCAGCTATACGATTTCAGAAAATATTTTCTGATATGGTATAGCTGTATTAGTTTATTTTTTTATAATAAGAGATAATATTTATAAAATGTATTTAGCTACATAAATGCGGTTAGTAAAATAACCTAAAAAACCTTGGTACGAAATATTGATGAATCATCGAACGGTAGTTCAAAAATAAATCATAGTTCCTTTATATCAAATTCTGTTCGTGCAACAATAGTTGACCTGTCAAATTGCGAAAAATAACGCTATGATTGGCTTGCTAGAAAGTCCTAATGGACTTAAATTTGAGAACATTTATTTATACTCAAAATCTTTATATCAACCTAGATATAAAGAAATTAATTTCATCAATTAAAACAATAATATATTACAAAATTTACCGATAGTGAATCTGTTATTTCAGTCCAAAGTAATTCCAATATGATATTTAACGATGATGCGTATGGGAAGAATACTTTTTTATGGGGAGAGATAAGAATGTTGATTCATTCTACTTATGTAAAACTTACACCAGAATCACCAAACATTTCATAAGAGATCATCATAATGTAATTTTAATGTTTAAGTAAGGTGAGAAAAATATAAAGCATGTTGAAAGGCTAAATATGAATTTTTGATTATAAGCAAAGATATTGAATTAAACGATGATCGTTATAGAAAATAATTTTACTACATAAAACTTTACTTTTTCGTATTTCATTTGACTTTAAACTTCATTTATATAAATGTTCTAAATGGCTAGCTACTTGTACACTGATAACTAAATCTGACTCATATATCTTGAAATGAAAATTTGAATAGCTCCTGATAGCCTGATCTGTTACCTGATAAGCTGATCTGAAAACCAGACCAGCTCCTGATAAGCTGATCTGAAAATCAGATCAGGTCCTGATAAGCTGATCTGAAAACCAGACCAGCTCCTGATAAGCTGATCTGATAACCAGATCAGGTCCTGATAAGCTGATCTGATAACCAGACCAGCTCCTGATAAGCTGATCTGATAAACAGATCAGGTCCTGATAAGCTGATCTGATAAGCAGACCAGCTCCTGATAAGCTGATCTGATAACCAGACCAGCTCCTGATAAGCTGATCTGATAACCAGACCAGCTCCTGATAAGCTGATCTGATTACCAGATCAGGTCCTGATAAGCTGATCTGATAACCAGACCAGCTCCTGATAAGCTGATCTGATAACCAGACCAGCTCCTGATAAGCTGATCTGATAACCAGACCAGCTCCTGATAAGCTGATCTGATAACCAGATCAGGTCCTGATAAGCAGATCTGATAACTAGACCAGCTCCTGATAAGCTGATCTGAAAACCAGATCAGGTCCTGATAAGCTGATCTGATAACCAGACCAGCTCCTGATAAGCTAATCTAGTAGCCGATACCTGAATTTGCTGTTAGCAAACATGGATGAGAAAGTTTTAAAGCATTTGGTGTTGAGAACAAATGTGATTAAGAAAAAGCTTCGTAGTATAAAAACTAGTGAAATAGATACAAATGAACAACTAAGAGATGCATTTAAACCTATAACAGAAGAATTCATAAATAGTTCTAAAAATATTAAAAGAATTCTTATGAAAGAAAAAAGTAAAATCAAGACAGAAGTTGAAAATATACAAGTTTAAAGCATGAGAAACCATCAGTCAAGATAGAGACAAGTACACCAAAGAAACTAGCAGAAGGAACAATATTTGATAATACCATCTCATCTAATTATGCTAATACTGAGAATGATGATGACGATGATTTGTTCTCAAAGACTTCCAATTCCGAAGACTTATCAGTATTGGAAGGAGGAAATGAATTAGATAAAGGGTGTTTTTTATTGAGGTATAGAACTTTAAGTTGGCATCACTTTTTTAACTAGCGGCCATTTTGTCAGCTGTCAAGTGATTAATATTTAGTTTGGTTTGCCGTTTCATCATGAACAGGTTGACAAAAGAACAACGCTTGCAAATCGTGCAAATTTATTTCGAAAATAATGGTTCAGTTCGCGAAGTTTACCGCAAGCTCCGTCCATTTTATGGCCGACATAATCGTCCATCAGAGCAATTAATTCGGTTATTCGGAATGGACCTGTCAATTGGCCACCAAGATCGTGTGATTTGACACCATTGGATTATTTTCTTTGGGGATATGTGAAGTCACTCGTCTACGCCAATAAACCAGAAACGTTAAGGGACTTGGAAGCCAACATTCGTGGCGTTATTGCCAACATACGGCCCCATATGCTCGAAAAAGTGGTTGAAAATTGGACCTGTAGAATTGGCTTTATTCGAGCCAGCCGCAGCGGCCACATGCCCGTAGTCATATTTAAACATTAATGGCATAAAATTATCCTTCCAATAAAGCCAAATTGATGGACATTAAAACGATTTTCTTGTGTTTTATTTCAATTCGAAGTTCTATACCTCTAAAAAACACCCTATACAAATTAATGGTGATAGTAACCTCAAACTGAATGAAGATAAAATAGAACTTGGTGGTCAAATATGGGCTCTAACACTAGGACTATTTTCTCTGTTTGATAAAATACCAAAAAATTATGATAAATTTGAACTCGAAATCTATAAAAAGATTTTAATTACTACTAATGTATGCCTCCGTCAGAGAACGATGATATAAGTTAATTTTTCTGGAAACTGAAATCGACAAACTAAAGAACAAATTAATAATATAGCTTAAGGCATTGATATAATACAAGAATATATTCAAATGCATATTGGTGGACTACAACGTGAAATAAAATTAGAGAAGGAAGAGAGTTATAAAATTGAAAAGGAATTCTAAAAATTAAATAATTAAAAATAAATTGAAGAGTTGTACGATTAAATATATAGATTAGAAAATTAACTACATGTTAGTATAAATAGCTCATATATAGTATAGTTAAATAAATAGATCACCACACTATCGAAAAAATCTGTAAAACAGCTCAATGTCTTTAAAAAGAAATTTAGTAAACGAACTCCATTTTAAAACTCGAAAATTGTTTGTGCTTGTAGAGATGCAATGACAGGAATATATGAAGTTTTATGGAGCTAAGTTAGGTGAAATTGAGAACTATTCTACAGAAAATAGAAATTGTTGATTTTTGAAGACTGTAATTGACACATTCTCAAAGTTTAGTACAGCTGAAAATAAAGACTGCACTCTAAAAACCAAGGAATGGAAAATATTTTTGAAGTGGTACGGGTACCAAAAAAAAAAAAAACAAAAAACTTACAAACAGATGATTCTAAGGAATTTTTTAATAAATACTTTGGAAAACTCATACATAAATAGAAGATTAAACATTACTTAATATGAAAGCATCAATAGTACAATGATTTAATTGAGCATTAAAAGGAATGATGTGAAAAGAATTAGCTTTAATGGTTCATATAAAAGGATTGGTATACATATATAAAGAATTACTTAGTGCATAAAATAGAAAAATTTATCTCAACATTAAAATGTTTACGATTAAAGTTAACTCAACAAATGAGAAAAAGCTGCTTAATACAGTATAAAGTAATTTGAAGAATGAATGTTGAATTTAATAAAAATAAAAATTAAATTTAAACGAAAAAATCTAGTTTTTTGTAGGATTGATTAGGAATGATGGGTCTTAAGAAAGGTAATTAACTAAATGTAGTGGAATTAGATAATTAGCTAAATGTAGTGGAATTTTCTAAACTTGTTGGTCTGAATGAAATTTGCTAAAACTTCAGTGTTTAAAATAAACTATAACATAGTGCAATATTCAGCAGCACATCATATTATCACTTTTTATAAAGTTGTATGTACATTTTCCCATCGAAAGCGTTAGAACGCAAAATTTTACAATATGAAAATGGGATTATTATAGAAGATCTTCGCTCTATTTATTTCTTTAGCTATCAGATCTTTAGAAAATATAGATAAACTACGGAATTTGGACTTTGATATCCAATCTTTAAGAATGTACATGTGTATGAATAAGTATCAAGCAAACTTAGTGAATGAATATAGGCTTCAACTAGAATCATGCTGAAGCATGCATACTGCAAACAGATCTTACTTTATATCTGTATCTGTATGAGTATTAAATAAATTTACAGAAAAAAAATGAAAGCATGCCGAAGCATGAATAATTTCAAAAAAAAAAATAAATCCTCACGTCATACAATTTTGTAAGCAAAGAAATTTTATGATTTTGTGGTCACTTAAATACAAACATACATATGTATCTACTTTGCAAAAATTCAAAAGAGCGAACTGGTAAATTGTAATAGTAAAGATTTTCAATTGTAACACTACTACATCTCGGACTCTTACGTCACTATCGATAGAAGCATGCTAAGGCATGCATACTAGCAAAATATATAAAGCTGTTAGAAGGTGATGAGACAGCAATTGTATCTGGATCAACCCAACTCATGAATGTATTGTATACGGGAGTGATTGATGGTGATGATGACCTTTTTTAAGTGAATAATCATTACATATGAATGCGATAGGAGTCAACCAGCAAACCTCATGTACAAATACTTGAGGGGAAATATTCTCCCAAACATAGATATTTCATTGTTTCTAACACTTTATGAAAACACCGACGGTGAATTGCTGGTAGAGGTAACTGAGTTATTTGAGATCGATTTGCTACAATAGTTGTTTATTAAACATACATTTCTTTGTAAGTAAACTAATTTCTACATACCTAATGTATATACCCAGCAAAAAATTAGACAAAAATACTCTATTCCAAGTAGTAAAATCTGAAAAAAGGAGTGGCACATTAGAAGAAAAAAATAAATAAAAATATAGACTGACTGACCAACTAATACGTACACTCTGTCCGATGGGAACACAAAACACACTTATACATTTCAGAAATATATACACAATACGCTGAACTTTAATAAAATTAAAAAAAAATCATATATGACAACAAATAAAAGTGAAAGGTGCTCACCCTTCATAAAACAAACATATATGTACCTTATTAATGTAAAAATATTATCAGTATAAAGCAACAGAAATTTCGTCAAACAAAGTCATCTTGTATCCTAGAGGAACCGTCGAAAGTGTATACCTAAAGTCTCTGAAAACCACTTCGTTTTCTGATGATCGCTTTTCAACAAGAAAATAAGTTTGTTCATTATGACTAATTTAAAAGTACATTTAAATTCAGTCTCATATCCGATCTTAACTGCATCAGAATTTAAGAAAAAAGCTCCTTTTATTCTATTGAATAAAATTTTAATTTAAAACAGTAAGCAAAGATATCAGCTTCAACTTCAAATGATTTCATCACACAAAAAAACTAGTGATTGTTTTCAACAATTATGAAAATAATAATTTCAATATAAAGCTCCCTTTTGATTTTAAATGTTTATCAATAAAAATAAAAAAAGAAGTAAGTTGACTACCAAAGAAAAAAAAAACTATCAGTATATAAGCTGGAGTGCCGGATCAGTTTCATTTAAAAATGTTTATACATTTTCATAAAGCAAAGCAAGATTTCAAAAATAAATGTAGAAAGTGAAGAAAAAAGGCTATAGTTAGAAAAAATTATGTACCCCAAAAATTTCTAACGTTAACTTACTAACGTTGCATCAACTTTAAAAAAATGTAAATTGAGTATAAGGAATATTTCTATTATAGTTGCTATTACTACAGAGTATGTATCTTCAGGAATTCAGTTTTACTTAAAAACAGAAAATCCTCACAAACTTTTAAGTAAACGCAGATAAAAATTAAAACGTTTTTATTTTCAAATAAAAAAAACTGAATATATCGCATCTATACACAGACGAATATTTACAACAACAACACCAACAACAAGAAGAACAAAAGACATCAATGACAAAAAAAATGTATTCAAAGATTGAAATAAACAAAATCTGTAATATAAACAAATTTCATATAGGCAGACTTTAACGCGAGACAAATTTAAGTATGAGAAAATATAAAACAAGCGTAAGTATAAAAACATAATAAGATTAGGGAAGTCCAGACATATGATAGTATTTTATAGTACCAAATGTCGATACTGAAAACAATTTATTTCTTTCTACATATAAATATTAGCGCAAATACACACACACACACATAGCAGAATTCATATAAGAAATATCCAAGTAAATTTCAACAACACCCCACCTTTTGCAAATCATGACGAGCCTTAAATTCTCCCTCAGATATACATACACAAATTCCCATGATCATACATACATACATATACAATATATAAGATTAATCTCAACAACACAACACTCTCACCTACCTGAAATTACAGATAGTCTTAAACTTCTACAGACATCTATACACATAGATTCTCACGGCTACATATTACAAGAACACCTCGCCCCTAATAAATCACAATCATCTTAAATTCTTACAAAAATACATACATACATACATACAAATAACCAATTTACCTCAACAACATCCTCACCTACCTCAAATCACGATCAGCCTTAAACTACTATAGACAGACACATCCACAAATCCCCATGGATACATAAAGGGTGTTTTTTATTGAGGCATAGAACTTTAAGTTGGCATCACTTTTTTAACTGGTGGCCATTTTGTCAGCTGTCAAGTGATTAATATTTAGTTTGGTTTGCCATTTCATCATGAACAGGTTGACAAAAGAACAACGCTTGCAAATCGTGCAAATTTATTTCGAAAATAATGGTTCAGTTCGCGAAGTTTACCGCAAGCTCCATTTTATGGTCGACATAATCGTCCATCAGAGCAATTAATTCGGTTAACCATGGATCGTTTTCGCACTACGTTTACTCTATGTGATAATACGCATCCGCAGAGACGTCGAACAGTGCGCACCGAAGAAACAATTGCCGCTGTAGAGCAAAGTGTTGAAGAGGACCCGAATGAATCGATTCGCCACCGTGCACAGCAATTGGAGCCGACTAACCGACTATTTTGTTCCCGAATTGGATGGCATGAATGTGGATGAGTTGTGGTTCCAACAAGACGGCGCTACATGCCACACAGCGCACGTCACAATCGATTTATTGAAGGAAACATTCGATGAGCCATAATTTCGCGGAATGTACCTGTCAATTGGCCACCAATATCGTGTGATTTGACACCATTGGATTATTTTCTTTGGGAATATGTGAAGTCGCTCGTCTACGCCAACAAACCAGAAACGTTAGGGGACTTGGAAGCCAACATTCGTGGCGTTATTGCCAACATACGGCCCCATATGCTCGAAAAAGTGGTTGAAAATTGGACCTGTAGAATTGGCTTTATTCAAGCCAGCCGCGGCGGCCACATGCCCAAAATCATATTTAAACATTAATGGCATAAAATTATCCTTCCAATAAAGCCAAATTGATGGACATTAAAACGATTTTCTTGTGTTTTATTTCAATTCGAAGTTCTATACCTCTAAAAAACACGCTATATTACGTCAACAACCCTGCCCACCCAAATCATGGTCAGCCTTAAACTCCTACAGACATACAAACACACAGATTCCCCCGGTTACATATTACTAGAACACCTCACCCCTCATAAATCACAATCAGCCCTAAGCTCCTACAGAAATACACACATTGAAATTCCTACAAACATACACACACACACACATACACACACACACACATACACACACACATACACACACACACACACACACACATACACACGCAATCGATCTACCTCAACTACACCCCGCCCCTTCCAATCAAACCCTCACCTAAATTGTCACAGACAGACAGACACATCCGCGAATGCCTATGGTTATATATTACGGCACCAACGCCACCCACTCAAATCACGGTCAGCCTTAAATTCCCACAGTCTAGCAACACCTACATTAGCATTAGAAAAAATAACTTTCACGTTTTCCCGTCGTCATTAGGAAAAATCATTTTCCCGTCGGCATATACACACATAAAAACCGCCAAACTATGAACCGCCTTAATACATTCACACAAAATATTCCACACACAAACATCTACGATCAGGCAGACAGACAGACCGACAGACAGACACACAGACAGACATACACTTAATGTAAACAAAAACTCCTAATGTAAACAAAAACTCCTAATGTAAACAAAAAACACAAATTTCCAAGAATTTAACAATTTTCAAATTTTAATTACCCAAATTTAACAATTTCAGCAACAATTTAACAATTTCAGCCCACAATTTAACAATTTCAGCAACAATTTAACAATTTTAATTGGGGCAGAATGAACATTCCCCTACTACTGCCCTCGAAGTTCCAACATTATTGGGCGGTATTAAAAAAAATTGCCGATTCGTCGTCATGCTTGAAGACAGTAAAGAAGTTATCGTGGGGCTAGAATTTCTACGCAAATTTAACACCAACATACAAATCGCTGGCCTGAAACTTAATTGTGACACTTCACCAGGAAATTAACACAGATACCCACAACAAACAGAACCACAACTCGCAAAGCGATTAGCTTGTCTGCGAACAACACCCAGGGTCTATGGTGGGAATCGAACCCACGACCTCTGGACTTAGAGGCTGGCATCGATACCACTCAGCCACAGGGGCACCCTTGTTATAATAAATATAACGAAAATTTATCGACTTTGCTATTCAATAACATATTTTAACGATATTCGCTGTAGGTTGGAGAAAAAACATTAAGTCACAAAATCAAATTTGTTGAGTTTTTCTTTATTATTCTTTGTGCTTTTCGCTTATTTTTACATTTTCTATACAGAGCTTCCACATAATATTGAATTAAATGGTGAATAAGATAAAGCTGGTGACTATTGTAAAAAAAAATTACAGATTCATATTATCGTTATCGCAAGCGAATAAATATGTCGATAAATATTACGATTTTCGTTTCACAAAAAGTTACTGAATCCAGGTACAGAAGTGCGATTCAGTAACTTTTTTTAACGATAATCGCATCGTTAAAATAATTATAGCGAATATTTATCGAATTTGCTTTTCAGTAAAATTTTTAACGATATTCGCTGTAGGTTAATGTCAGCTGTGTCGTTATTTAAGTGAAAATTATTTATGTGCTGTTATATTTATCGACAAAAAGAAACAGAAAATATCAGCTGCGTACTATCGTTAAAAAGAAGTTAAATAATCACACAATCGTTATGGCAAGCGAGAAAATGTATAGACAAAAATTACGATTGTCGGATCGTTAAAAGTTACTGAATCGCATTACAGGAGAGCGGAAAAAGTAATCCAAACATGGGGAGTACTGCAAGTACTGAATTTAGTAATACCGTTTAAATTACAGCTTAGGAGAAACGAAGAATTATTAAATTTATACAAGAGATCGAAAAATTCAAAATGTACAAGGGGTTTCGACAATTAGCTCCCACAAAAACATAGTAACGGATGAACGAACAGTGAAAATTCGTTATGCGCCACGTAAGCCCGCAATGCAGACAATAATAGACGCAGAGATTAGTAAATTGATTGCGGGTTGGTGCATAGAACCATCATATAGCCCGTTCTGCTTCCTATCACTCTGGTTAAAAAGAAAAACTGAACCTGGGGAATTCGTATTTTCGCCAGCTAAACGCCAGGTCCGAGCCTGATGCTTACCTCCTCCCACGTATTAATGGCATCCTTACTAGACTAAGGGAAGCTAATTTCATCATCAGTATCGACTTAAAAAACGGGTATTGGCAAATTCCTATGCAGGAAAATAGAAAGCAATATACAGCGTTCGCGGTACCCGGCAGCGGATGATACCAATGGAAGGTCATGCCGTTTGGGATAAATTCTGCTCCGGCGACCTTTCAACGAACATTGCAAAGTGTGATTGGGCCAGAGATGGAGCCTTTGCCTATTAAGACGACATCATTGTAATAGGGAAGGACGTATAAGATCACAGGCGTAACCTACAGGAAGTGTTCAGAAGATTACGGGCAGCTTAGTTAAAAATCAATCCAGAGAAGTGCACATTTTTCAAGCCAAAGACAAAATACTTGGGACATGTCGTGAATGATCCGGATAAAACTGACGCCATTTCCAAATTACCACAACCCTGCAATATCCTTGACGTAGGACTTTTTCTAGGGTTGGCTTCTTGGTAAAGGCGGTTTGAGCCTGACTCCGAAGCCATATCACAGCCGTTAACTCAGCTACTTAAAAAAGACAAGCATTTTGAATGGGGCCCAGAACCAGAACAGGAGCTCGCCACCTTGAAAAAGAAACTGCCCAAGCTCCTGCCTTAGCATGCCCCGATTTCTCTAAGAAATTCATACAACAAACCGATGCGAGTGATTTCGGCTTTGGAGCAGAAGATCGAGTAATAATATATCGAGAGCCTATATTCAAAAGACGTCAACTCAAATTTGGACAAAAAGAGTTTCCGATGGCAAGTAGTTCCCCTATGCAATATTCATCTGTAGTATAAATTTCGAACCAAAAAAATAATTTTTTCCCTGTTTTATATACATTTTTCTTCTTCTGCTATCTCAAAGTATAATTTTTTTGGTGAAAATAAATACTAAGGCCCTTGTGAATTTCCAATATTTTAAAAAAATTTGTAGTTTATTATAAATCTACCTTATATGTTATTGCATTTGGCATGCTGAACACGAATCTGGTAAGGATTTTGATATCCCATGGCTAGTTTTTGATATATTTTTAATATATTAGTACAGACGGGGACCGATAAAAAAAAATTGGTAATGTATGTATAACTTTTAAACTTTTAATCGAATAGAAACATTATATATGGACCGATTATAGCTTTCGAAATTGATAATTTGGAGTGACCCTTTTACACTAGAGAGTGAGTTAGAGAGTGCTAAAGCTGGCCATCTCGAGATGGAAGTGGCTTGCAATCAGACTTAAGCTATTTTTTATTTTTTTTTATTTTATTTAAGTTTTTTTGTAGCTTTTCAATTCTTATATCTAGTATTATATAAGAGATTTCACCAAATTGATTAAAAAATAAATATATTCAACAAAATCATATTTCTTCCCGACAAAATATGCTAAGTCTAAAAAATATTTGTTTTTTGATCGACTAAAATATGTTATCTCATAAAAATACGCAAGCCAGTGCAAAATAAAATATTTTTTAATTAATGTTTTTTATGGGAATTGTTAAAATTTAAGTTTAAAATTTTTTAAACGCACTAATAATCCCAAATTAATTTATTTATTAAAAATACATTGAAATTGATTATTTAGGGGTTTAGCTGGATCCTATGCGCATTTCAGTGTTGCTAATGCAGATCATCAGGGAACCTTTACCCAAAGTTTTTTAGAACAACTAGAGTTATTATGTTATAAACTTTCATTTAAACAAATGAGAAGCTCAACAACAAATAACAAAGTTGAAACGAGAACTCAATAATCAACATGTTTTTTTATTTTCTTACTTTACCATTAATACATTGGCTGAGTTTTTTTCAGCTTCAAATTGTATTTGTAAGAGTATGTAAAAAGAAAATAAATGTAGATAACAACAACAGCATATTTAAACCATATTATGAAAGGCACATCATTTATTTTTTTTTAATAATGAGCGAATTAACTAGTTTTTTCGCTCACTGAAAAGTTATCTGTTTTGAGTTGACGTATTTTGAATATACGCTCTCGATACGCGAGTCGACATTGGAACAAAGCCGAGAAAAATTACATCACCACGGCTATAGAAATTCGTAAGATGCGACCATACCTAGAAAACTTTAAATTCACGGAAAGAAATATGCTGACTATACGATTGTGGAGAGCGAATTATATATACATTTCCCTCGAAATTGTACTGATGCAGATTAAATCCCTTGGAAGTTATGTGTAGCCGCACATGAAAGTGAACGCGTTTTGCAAGAAAATCATAATAATGTAACAGCCGGGCACATTGGTATGCGAAAAACAATAAATAGGGTAGCCAATCGCTACTATTGACCTGGAATGTTCCCAGACTTTAGTCGCTATGTACGGCGATGCCAGTCATGCCAAAAAAAATCGGCTGGAGAAATGTTAACCAACATCCCCGAAGAAACGTGGGACAATTTGTGGAGATTTTATTGGACCATTGGCACGGTCTAAGCATGATAATACAATGCTTTAAGTAATTTTTGACAGATTTTTTAAATGGGTGGAACTGGTAACAATGCGTAAAGCAACAGCAGAAGTTGTGATAAAGGCATTGAGAGAACGTATCCTTGTACGTTACGGTGTTCCTAAGATACTGATCACTGAGAATGGCACACAGTTTACCTCCCGGGTTGTGCAACATTTCCTGGTTAAAATAGGCGCGCGACACCAATTCACCGCACCATACATGTAATTTATACGATGAAGTTACAACTGGTACTGCAGTGAGAAGACTGACTCCTGAAGAACGTCATAGCAGTGACAGATATTTGAGTTGGTAAAGAGACATTTTGCAAGGCAGCAAAAGATCAGCGATGCTATTACAACTTTAGACGACGTTAGTGGAAGCTCAAGATTGGCGACTATGCGTGGTTGCGACAGCATCCCCTGTCCAAAGCAGTCGATAATTTTGCTGTAAACTTGGTTCCTAAGTTCGGCGGCCCTTTTTGTGTCAAATCTCTCGCTTCTCCAGTTATCGTTAAGCTTCAAAGCAATTTCGATAACGATATGAGAACTGCTCATTTGAGTGAAATAAAACCCGAAACCCATAAAATTGCCTATGAGTAATTCACTTTTTATTTTTTTTATTTATAGACAAGATAAAAAGAAAAAAACCAGGTCACCATGAATAAACATCACTTCGAGGAAATACGACATTATTTCCGTAAACAAATGCAAGAACGCCACATGGTATCGTTTGAGCACCGCTACTAACGTACATCCACTGAAAACCCCCTCCCAGGCACCATCAGCACCAAACCATCAAGTGCCTGCCAGTAGTAGGGAATTGGGGTTTCTGGACCAATTAAAATTGTTAAATTGTGGCTGAAATTGTTAAATTGTGGGCTGAAATTGTTAAATTGTGGCTGAAATTGTTAAATTGTTGCTGAAATTTTAAAATTCTTGGAAATTTGTGTTTTCGGCGGCGCTTTGATGTTTTTTGTTTACATTAGGAGTTTTTTTGTTTACATTAGGAGTTTTTTGTTTACATTAAGTTTGTGTGAACGGGTGATTTTTTTTGGGTTACATTAATTGTGATAACGGGTGATTTTTTTTGAGGTTTCATATGAGTGTATATGCCGACGGCAATACATGATTATTATTTTTTTCAAATGCCGACGGCAAAACATGTTTATTAATTTTTCCTAATGCCGACGGCAAAACTTGAATATAATTTTTTCAAATGTCGACGGGAAAATGATTTTTCCTAATGACGACGGGAAAACGTGAAAGTTATTTTTTCTATTGCTCCCTAGTTGTTGCTAGACTGTGGGAGTTTAAGGCTGACCGTGATTTGAGTGGGCAGGGTTGTTGACGTTATATGTAGCCATGGAGATTTGTGGATGTGTCTGTCTATAGTAGTTTAAGAATGATCGTGATTTGAGGTGGGTGAGGATGTTGTTGAAGTAAATGGGTTATGTGTATGACCATGGGAAGTTAAGGCTGACCGTGATTTGAGTGGGCGGCGTTGTTGCCGTAATATGTAACCATAGGAATTTGCGGATGTGTCTGTCTGTCTGTGAGAATTTAGGTGAGGGTTTGATTGGAAGGGGCGGGGTGTAGTTGAGGTAGATCGATTGCGTGTGTATGTGTGTGTGTGTGTATGTTTGTAGGAATTTCAATGTGTGTATTTCTGTAGGAGCTTAAGGCTGATTGTGATTTATGAGGGGTGAGGTGTTCTAGTAATATCCAACCGGGGGAATCTGTGTGTTTGTGTGTCTGTAGGAGTTTAAGGCTGACCATGATTTGGGTGGGTAGGGTTGTTGACGTAATATGTATCCATGGGGATTTGTGGATGTGTCTGTCTATAGTAGTTTAAGACTATCTGTAATTTTAGGTAGGTGAGAGTGTTGTGTTGTTGAGATTAATCTTATATATTGTATATGTATGTATATATGTATGATCATGGGAATTTTTGTATGTATATCTGAGGGAGAATTTAAGGCTCGTCATGATTTGCAAAAGGTGGGGTGTTGTTGAAATTTCCTTGGATATTTCTTATATAAATTCTGCTATGTGTGTGTATTTGAGGTGGTATTTATATGTAGGTAGAAATAAATTGTTTTCAATATCGACATTTGGTACTATAAAATACTATCATACATCTGGACTTCCCTATTCCTAGTATGTTTTTATACTTACGATTGCTTTATATTTTCTCATGCTTAAATTTGTCTCGCGTTAAAGTCTGTCTGTGTGAAATTTGTTTATATTACAGATTTTTTTATTTAACTACATCCGTCTTCTTTGACTGAAAGAGTTTTCTGCACACAGAGAAAAACCAACTTGAAATCAGTAAAAACCATGCTGAATTAATAAGAACCATTAACAAAGGTTTAGTCATATTAAAATTTCTTATTTCAATATGGACAAAATATTAATTTACAGTATTCATTTATTAAACTCATTAGTTTGTAGATATCTCAATATACATTTTCTATTATATTAAAAATTATTGAATTAATGTGACGAATTCTTATTTTTAAGCTGCAGATTTTCCCTGAGTGTATGGATTGTTTATATTTGCATTGTGCTTTAACTAAACGACGCTTCATATATTTTCATGATGTAGATCTAATAAATACTTAAGCATTGATAAGAAATTTGATATGTATACATACATATCTACAAATTGATTTTATGTATGTATGTATGTATGTACATATATATGTACATACAAATAAGTGTTTAGCTCAATCTTTGAATACATTTTTTATTTTATTTTTTGTTATGTGATGTCTGTTGTTGGTGAAATTAAAAACATTTTATTTTTTATCTGCGTTTACTTAAAAGTTTGTGAGGATTTTCTGTTTTAAGTAAAACTGAATTCCTGAAGATATGTACTTACATACTCTATAGTAATAGTAACTATAATAGAAATATTTCTTATACTTAATTTACATTTTTTTAAAGTTGATGTAATGTTAGTTAGTCAACGTTTGACATTGTTAGGGTATAAAATTTTTTCTAGCTATAGCCTTCTACATTTATTTTGGAAAGCTTGCTTTGCTTTTTAAAAATGTATAAACATTTTTAAATGAAACTGATCCGGCACTCCAGCTTAGGTACTGATAGTTTTTTTGTTGTTAGTAAACTTACTTCTTTTTTATTTTTTATTGATAAATATTGGAAATCAAAAGGGATTTTTATATTGTAATTATTATTTTCATAATTGTTGAAAACAATCGCTGCTTTTTGTTTGTTTTTTGCGATGAAATCGTTTGAATTACTTTTGAAACTTTACGCGTTTATAAAAATTATGTTATTTTCTATATTTCTTAATTTATAAGACTTTTAGACTTTGTCCTTTAGTGGTTATATATTCTATTATACGATTATGAATAAGAATGCAGTAAGCTGATGTATTTGCTTACTGCTTCAAATTAAAATGTTATTCAATTGAATAAAACGATCTTTTTTCTTAAACTCTGATGCAGTTAGAAGCGCTGGAGATCCTTTCATATAACAGCTTTTTAGGAATTTTTGATACATAGTATAATATAGAATTGGATAACATTTATTTTTAATTTTTATGTTAAGAAGTACGGATATGAGATTGAATTTAAATGTACTTTTAAATTAGTTAAATCATAATGAACAAACATATTTTCTTCTTGAATAGCGATCAATAGAAAACGAACTCGTTTTCATATAATTTATCGACGGCTCCTCTAGGATACAAGATGACTTTGTATGACGAAATTTCTGTTGCTTTATACTGATAATATGTTTACATTAATAAGGTACATATACATATGTTTATTTTATGAAGGGTGAGCACCTATGGCTTTTATTTAATGTTCTATATGATTTTTTTTTTCATTTTATTAAAGTTCACCGTATTGTATATATATTTCTGAAATGTTTAAGTGTGTTTTGTGTGCCCATCGGAGAGAGTGTACGTATTAGTTGGTCAGTCAGTCTCTATTTTTATTTATTTTTTTTTCTTCTAATGTGCCACTCCTTTTTTCAGATTTTACTACTTGGAATAGAGAATTTTTGTATAATTTTTTGCTGGGTATATACATTACGTATGTAGAAATTAGTTTACATACAAAGAAATGCATGTTTAATAAACAACTATTGTATCAAATCGATCTCAAATAACTCAGTTACCTCTACCAGCAATTCACCATTGGTGTTTTCATAAAGTGTTAGAAACAATGAAATATCTGTTTTGAGAGAATTTTTCCCCTCAAGTATTTCTACATGAGGTTTGAGGGGTCAACCACTGTCGCATTCATATGTAATGATTATTCACTTAAAAAAGGTCATCATCACCATCAATCATCTCCGTATACAATACATTCATGAGTTGAGTTGATCCCGATACAATTGCTGTCTCATCACCTTCTAATAGCTTTATATATTTTGCTAGTATGCATGCCTTAGCATGCTTCTATGGATAGTGACGTAAGAGTCCGAGATGTAGAGTGATACAATTAAAAATCTTTACTATTAGAATTTACCAGTTCGCTCTTTTGAATTTTTAAAAAGTAGATACATATGTATGTATTTCATTGACCACAAAATCATAAAATTTCTTTGCTTACAAAATTGTATGACGTGAAGATTTTTTTTTTTTTGAAATTATACATGCTTCGGCATGCTTTCATTTTTTATTTTTTTCTATAAATTTATTTTATACTCATACAGATATAAAGTAAGATATGTTTACTGTACATTTTAAAATTTATGCATGCTTCAGCATGATTCTAGTTGAAGCCTATATTCATTCACTAAGTTTGTTTGATACTTATTCATACACATGTACATTCTTAAAGATTGGATATCAAAGCCCAATTTCCGTAGTTTATCTATATTTTCTAAAGATCTGATAGCTAAAGAAATAAATAGAGTGAAGATCTTCTATAATAATAATCCCATTTTCATATTGTAAAATTTTGCGTGCTAGCGCTTTCGATGGGAAAATGTACATACAACTTTATAAAAAGTGATAATATGATGTGCTGCTGAATATTACACTATATTATAGTTCATTTTAAACACTGAAGTTTTACCAATATTTCATTCAGACCATCAAGTTTAGAGAATTCCACTACATTTAGTTAATTACCTTTCTTAAGACCCATCATTCCTAATCAATCCTACAAAAAACTAGATTTTTCGTTTTAATTTTATATTTATTAAATTCAACATTCATTCTTCAAATTACTTTATACTATATTAAGCAGCTTTTTCTCATTTGTGGAATTTTTAATCGTAAACATGTTAATGGTGAGATGAATTTTTCTATTTTATACACTAAGTAAATCTTTATATATACCAATCCACTTATATGAACCATTAAAGCTAATTCTTTTCACATCATTCCTTTCAATGATCTATTAAATCATTCTAGTATTGATGCTTTCATATTAAGTAATGTTTAATCTTCTATTTATGTATGAGTTTTCCAAAGTATTTATTAAAAAATTCTTTAGAATCATCTGTTTGTAAGTTTTTTGGTACCCGTACCACTTCAAAAATATTTTCCATTCCCTTGGTTTTTAGAGTGCAGTCTTTATTTTCAGCTGTACAAAACTTTGAGAATGTGTCAATTACAGTCTTCAAAAATCAACAATTTCTATTTTCTGTAGAATAGTTCTCCATTTCACCTAACTTAGCTCCATAAAACTTCATATATTCCTTTCATTGCATCTCTACAAGCACAAACAATTGTTGAGATTTAATATGGAGTTCGTTTACTAAATTTCTTTTTAAAGACATTGAGTTGTTTCACAGATTTTTTCAAAAATGTTGTGATCTACATGTTGCACTTTCAGCTATTTATACTAATATACTAACATGTAGTTAATTTTCTAATCTGTATATTTAATCGTAAACTCGTCAATTTGTTTTTAATTATTTAATTTTTAGAATTGCTTTTGCAATTTTATAACTGTCTTCTTTCTCTAAATTAATTTCAAGTTGTAGTTCCTCAATTGGCATTTAAATATAATCTTAAATATTAATGCTTTAAGCTATATTATTAATTTGTCTTGTATTTTATCTTCCTTCAGTTTGAGGTAACTATCAACAATAGTTTGTATCTAATTCATTTCGGCCTTCCAATACTGATAAGTCAGTATAAATGTCTTCAGAATTGGAAGTCTATGAGTAAAAATCATCGTCATCATCATTTTCAGTATTAGCATCATTAAATAAGATGGTATTATCAAATATTGTTCCTTCTGCTAGTTTCTTTGGTGTACTTGTCTCTATCTTGACTGATGGTTTCTCATGCTTTAAACTTGTATATTTTCAACTTCTGTCTTGATTTTACTTTTTTTCTTTCATAAGAATTCTTTTAATATTTTTAGAACTATTTATCAATTCTTCTGTCATAGGTTTAAATGCATCTTTTAGTTCTTCACTTGTATCTATTTCACCAGTTTTTATACTACGAAGCTTTTTCTTCATCACATTTCTTGTCAACACCAAATGCTTTAAATCTTTCTCATCCATGTTCGCTAACAGCAAATAACAGGTATCAGCTACTAGATCAAGTTATCAGGAGCTGGTCTGGTTTTCAGATCAGCTTATCAGGAGCTGGTCTGGTTTTCAGATCAGCTTATCAGGAGCTGGTCTGGTTTTCAGATCAGCTTATCAGGAGCTGGTCTGGATTTCAGATCAGCTTATCAGGAGCTGGTCTGGTTATCAGTTCAGCTTATCAGGAGCTGGTCTGGTTATCAGATCAGCTTATCAGGAGCTGGTCTGGTTACCAGATCAGCTTATCAGGAGCTGGTCTGGTTTTCAGATCAGCTTATCAGGAGCTGGTCTGGTTTTCAGATCAGCTTATCAGGAGCTGATCTGGTTTTTAGATCAGCTTATCAGGAGCTGGTCTGGTTATCAGATCAGCTTATCAGGAGCTGGTCTGGTTTTCAGATCAGCTTATCAGGAGCTGGTCTGTTTATCAGATCAGCTTATCAGGAGCTGGTCTGGTTATCAGATCAGCTTATCAGGACCTGATCTGAAGGTACATATACATATGTTTATTTTATCCAGGGTGAGCACCTATGGCTTTTATTTAATGTTCTATATGATTTTTTTTTCATTTTATTAAAGTTCACCGTATTGTATATATATTTCTGAAATGTTTAAGTGTGTTTTGTGTGCCCATCGGAGAGAGTGTACGTATTAGTTGGTCAGTCAGTCTCTATTTTTATTTTTTTTTTCTTCTAATGTGCCACTCCTTTTTTCAGATTTTACTACTTGGAATAGAGAATTTTTGTATAATTTTTTGCTGGGTATATACATTACGTATGTAGAAATTAGTTTACATACAAAGAAATGCATGTTTAATAAACAACTATTGTATCAAATCGATCTCAAATAACTCAGTTACCTCTACCAGCAATTCACCATTGGTGTTTTCATAAAGTGTTAGAAACAATGAAATATCTGTTTTGAGAGAATTTTTCCCCTCAAGTATTTCTACATGAGGTTTGAGGGGTCAACCACTGTCGCATTCATATGTAATGATTATTCACTTAAAAAAGGTCATCATCACCATCAATCATCTCCGTATACAATACATTCATGAGTTGAGTTGATCCCGATACAATTGCTGTCTCATCACCTTCTAATAGCTTTATATATTTTGCTAGTATGCATGCCTTAGCATGCTTCTATGGATAGTGACGTAAGAGTCCGAGATGTAGAGTGATACAATTAAAAATCTTTACTATTAGAATTTACCAGTTCGCTCTTTTGAAGTTTTAAAAAGTAGATACATATGTATGTATTTCATTGACCACAAAATCATAAAATTTCTTTGCTTACAAAATTGTATGACGTGAAGATTTTTTTTTTTTTGAAATTATACATGCTTCGGCATGCTTTCATTTTTTATTTTTTTCTATAAATTTATTTAATACTCATACAGATATAAAGTAAGATATGTTTACTGTACATTTTAAAATTTATGCATGCTTCAGCATGATTCTAGTTGAAGCCTATATTCATTCACTAAGTTTGTTTGATACTTATTCATACACATGTACATTCTTAAAGATTGGATATCAAAGCCCAATTTCCGTAGTTTATCTATATTTTCTAAAGATCTGATAGCTAAAGAAATAAATAGAGTGAAGATCTTCTATAATAATAATCCCATTTTCATATTGTAAAATTTTGCGTGCTAGCGCTTTCGATGGGAAAATGTACATACAACTTTATAAAAAGTGATAATATGATGTGCTGCTGAATATTACACTATATTATAGTTCATTTTAAACACTGAAGTTTTACCAATATTTCATTCAGACCATCAAGTTTAGAGAATTCCACTACATTTAATTAATTACCTTTCTTAAGACCCATCATTCCTAATCAATCCTACAAAAAACTAGATTTTTCGTTTTAATTTTATATTTATTAAATTCAACATTCATTCTTCAAATTACTTTATACTATATTAAGCAGCTTTTTCTCATTTGTGGAATTTTTAATCGTAAACATGTTAATGGTGAGATGAATTTTTCTATTTTATACACTAAGTAAATCTTTATATATACCAATCCACTTATATGAACCATTAAAGCTAATTCTTTTCACATCATTCCTTTCAATGATCTATTAAATCATTCTAGTATTGATGCTTTCATATTAAGTAATGTTTAATCTTCTATTTATGTATGAGTTTTCCAAAGTATTTATTAAAAAATTCTTTAGAATCGTCTGTTTGTAAGTTTTTTGGTACCCGTACCACTTCAAAAATATTTTCCATTCCCTTGGTTTTTAGAGTGCAGTCTTTATTTTCAGCTGTACTAAACTTTGAGAATGTGTCAATTACAGTCTTCAAAAATCAACAATTTCTATTTTCTGTAGAATAGTTCTCCATTTCACCTAACTTAGCTCCATAAAACTTCATATATTCCTTTCATTGCATCTCTACAAGCACAAACAATTGTTGAGATTTAATATGGAGTTCGTTTACTAAATTTCTTTTTAAAGACATTGAGTTGTTTCACAGATTTTTTCAAAAATGTTGTGATCTACATGTTGCACTTTCAGCTATTTATACTAATATACTAACATGTAGTTAATTTTCTAATCTGTATATTTAATCGTAAACTCGTCAATTTGTTTTTAATTATTTAATTTTTAGAATTGCTTTTGCAATTTTATAACTGTCTTCTTTCTCTAAATTAATTTCAAGTTGTAGTTCCTCAATTGGCATTTAAATATAATCTTAAATATTAATGCTTTAAGCTATATTATTAATTTGTCTTGTATTTTATCTTCATTCAGTTTGAGGTAACTATCAACAATAGTTTGTATCTAATTCATTTCGGCCTTCCAATACTGATAAGTCAGTATAAATGTCTTCAGAATTGGAAGTCTATGAGTAAAAATCATCGTCATCATCATTTTCAGTATTAGCATCATTAAATAAGATGGTATTATCAAATATTGTTCCTTCTGCTAGTTTCTTTGGTGTACTTGTCTCTATCTTGACTGATGGTTTCTCATGCTTTAAACCTGTATATTTTCAACTTCTGTCTTGATTTTACTTTTTTTCTTTCATAAGAATTCTTTTAATATTTTTAGAACTATTTATCAATTCTTCTGTCATAGGTTTAAATGCATCTTTTAGTTCTTCACTTGTATCTATTTCACCAGTTTTTATACTACGAAGCTTTTTCTTCATCACATTTCTTGTCAACACCAAATGCTTTAAATCTTTCTCATCCATGTTCGCTAACAGCAAATAACAGGTATCAGCTACTAGATCAAGTTATCAGGAGCTGGTCTGGTTTTCAGATCAGCTTATCAGGAGCTGGTCTGGTTTTCAGATCAGCTTATCAGGAGCTGGTCTGGTTTTCAGATCAGCTTATCAGGAGCTGGTCTGGATTTCAGATCAGCTTATCAGGAGCTGGTCTGGTTATCAGTTCAGCTTATCAGGAGCTGGTCTGGTTATCAGATCAGCTTATCAGGAGCTGGTCTGGTTACCAGATCAGCTTATCAGGAGCTGGTATGGTTTTCAGATCAGCTTATCAGGAGCTCGTCTGGTTTTCAGATCAGCTTATCAGGAGCTGATCTGGTTTTTAGATCAGCTTATCAGGAGCTGGTCTGGTTATCAGATCAGCTTATCAGGAGCTGGTCTGGTTTTCAGATCAGCTTATCAGGAGCTGGTCTGTTTATCAGATCAGCTTATCAGGAGCTGGTCTGGTTATCAGATCAGCTTATCAGGACCTGATCTGAAGGTACATATACATATGTTTATTTTATCCAGGGTGAGCACCTATGGCTTTTATTTAATGTTCTATATGATTTTTTTTTCATTTTATTAAAGTTCACCGTATTGTATATATATTTCTGAAATGTTTAAGTGTGTTTTGTGTGCCCATCGGAGAGAGTGTACGTATTAGTTGGTCAGTCAGTCTCTATTTTTATTTTTTTTTTCTTCTAATGTGCCACTCCTTTTTTCAGATTTTACTACTTGGAATAGAGAATTTTTGTATAATTTTTTGCTGGGTATATACATTACGTATGTAGAAATTAGTTTACATACAAAGAAATGCATGTTTAATAAACAACTATTGTATCAAATCGATCTCAAATAACTCAGTTACCTCTACCAGCAATTCACCATTGGTGTTTTCATAAAGTGTTAGAAACAATGAAATATCTGTTTTGAGAGAATTTTTCCCCTCAAGTATTTCTACATGAGGTTTGAGGGGTCAACCACTGTCGCATTCATATGTAATGATTATTCACTTAAAAAAGGTCATCATCACCATCAATCATCTCCGTATACAATACATTCATGAGTTGAGTTGATCCCGATACAATTGCTGTCTCATCACCTTCTAATAGCTTTATATATTTTGCTAATATGCATGCCTTAGCATGCTTCTATGGATAGTGACGTAAGAGTCCGAGATGTAGAGTGATACAATTAAAAATCTTTACTATTAGAATTTACCAGTTCGCTCTTTTGAAGTTTTAAAAAGTAGATACATATGTATGTATTTCATTGACCACAAAATCATAAAATTTCTTTGCTTACAAAATTGTATGACGTGAAGATTTTTTTTTTTTTTTGAAATTATACATGCTTCGGCATGCTTTCATTTTTTATTTTTTTCTATAAATTTATTTAATACTCATACAGATATAAAGTAAGATATGTTTACTGTACATTTTAAAATTTATGCATGCTTCAGCATGATTCTAGTTGAAGCCTATATTCATTCACTAAGTTTGTTTGATACTTATTCATACACATGTACATTCTTAAAGATTGGATATCAAAGCCCAATTTCCGTAGTTTATCTATATTTTCTAAAGATCTGATAGCTAAAGAAATAAATAGAGTGAAGATCTTCTATAATAATAATCCCATTTTCATATTGTAAAATTTTGCGTGCTAGCGCTTTCGATGGGAAAATGTACATACAACTTTATAAAAAGTGATAATATGATGTGCTGCTGAATATTACACTATATTATAGTTCATTTTAAACACTGAAGTTTTACCAATATTTCATTCAGACCATCAAGTTTAGAGAATTCCACTACATTTAGTTAATTACCTTTCTTAAGACCCATCATTCCTAATCAATCCTACAAAAAACTAGATTTTTCGTTTTAATTTTATATTTATTAAATTCAACATTCATTCTTCAAATTACTTTATACTATATTAAGCAGCTTTTTCTCATTTGTGGAATTTTTAATCGTAAACATGTTAATGGTGAGATGAATTTTTCTATTTTATACACTAAGTAAATCTTTATATATACCAATCCACTTATATGAACCATTAAAGCTAATTCTTTTCACATCATTCCTTTCAATGATCTATTAAATCATTCTAGTATTGATGCTTTCATATTAAGTAATGTTTAATCTTCTATTTATGTATGAGTTTTCCAAAGTATTTATTAAAAAATTCTTTAGAATCATCTGTTTGTAAGTTTTTTGGTACCCGTACCACTTCAAAAATATTTTCCATTCCCTTGGTTTTTAGAGTGCAGTCTTTATTTTCAGCTGTACTAAACTTTGAGAATGTGTCAATTACAGTCTTCAAAAATCAACAATTTCTATTTTCTGTAGAATAGTTCTCCATTTCACCTAACTTAGCTCCATAAAACTTCATATATTCCTTTCATTGCATCTCTACAAGCACAAACAATTGTTGAGATTTAATATGGAGTTCGTTTACTAAATTTCTTTTTAAAGACATTGAGTTGTTTCACAGATTTTTTCAAAAATGTTGTGATCTACATGTTGCACTTTCAGCTATTTATACTAATATACTAACATGTAGTTAATTTTCTAATCTGTATATTTAATCGTAAAATCGTCAATTTGTTTTTAATTATTTAATTTTTAGAATTGCTTTTGCAATTTTATAACTGTCTTCTTTCTCTAAATTAATTTCAAGTTGTAGTTCCTCAATTGGCATTTAAATATAATCTTAAATATTAATGCTTTAAGCTATATTATTAATTTGTCTTGTATTTTATCTTCATTCAGTTTGAGGTAACTATCAACAATAGTTTGTATCTAATTCATTTTGGCCTTCCAATACTGATAAGTCAGTATAAATGTCTTCAGAATTGGAAGTCTATGAGTAAAAATCATCGTCATCATCATTTTCAGTATTAGCATCATTAAATAAGATGGTATTATCAAATATTGTTCCTTCTGCTAGTTTCTTTGGTGTACTTGTCTCTATCTTGACTGATGGTTTCTCATGCTTTAAACTTGTATATTTTACTTTTTTTCTTTCATAAGAATTCTTTTAATATTTTTAGAACTATTTATCAATTCTTCTGTCATAGGTTTAAATGCATCTTTTAGTTCTTCACTTGTATCTATTTCACCATTTTTTATACTACGAAGCTTTTTCTTCATCACATTTCTTGTCAACACCAAATGCTTTAAATCTTTCTCATCCATGTTCGCTAACAGCAAATAACAGGTATCAGCTACTAGATCAAGTTATCAGGAGCTGGTCTGGTTTTCAGATCAGCTTATCAGGAGCTGGTCTGGTTTTCAGATCAGCTTATCAGGAGCTGGTCTGGTTTTCAGATCAGCTTATCAGGAGCTGGTCTGGATTTCAGATCAGCTTATCAGGAGCTGGTCTGGTTATCAGTTCAGCTTATCAGGAGCTGGTCTGGTTATCAGATCAGCTTATCAGGAGCTGGTCTGGTTACCAGATCAGCTTATCAGGAGCTGGTCTGGTTTTCAGATCAGCTTATCAGGAGCTGGTCTGGTTTTCAGATCAGCTTATCAGGAGCTGATCTGATTTTTAGATCAGCTTATCAGGAGCTGGTCTGGTTATCAGATCAGCTTATCAGGAGCTGGTCTGGTTTTCAGATCAGCTTATCAGGAGCTGGTCTGTTTATCAGATCAGCTTATCAGGAGCTGGTCTGGTTATCAGATCAGCTTATCAGGACCTGATCTGATTTTCAGATCAGCTTATCAGGAGCTGGTCTGGTTTTCAGATCAGCTTATCAGGAGCTGATCTGATTTTCAGATCAGCTTATCAGGTAACAGATCAGGCTATCAGGAGCTGTTCATATTTTCATTTCAAGATATCTGAGTAAGATTTAGTTATCAGTGTACAAGTAGCTAGCCATTTATAACATTTATATACATGAAGTTTAAAGTCAAATGAAATACGAAAAAGTAAAGTTTTATGTAGTAAAATTATTTTCTATAACGATCATCGTTTAATTCACTATCTTTGCTTATAATCAAAAATCCACATTTATCCTTTCAACGTGCTTTTTATTTTTCTCACCTTACTTAAACATTAAATATACATTATCATGATCTCGTATTAAATGTTTGGTGATTCTGGTGTAAATTTTACATAAGTAGAATGAATCAACATTCTTATCTCTCCCCATAAAAAAGTATTCTTCCCATACGCATCATCGTTAAATATCATATTGGAATTACTTTGGACTGAAATAACAGATTCACTATCGGTAAATTTTGTAATATATTATTATTTTAATTGATGTAATTAATTTCTTTATATCTGGGTTGATATAATGATTTTGAGTATTAATAAATGTTCTCAACTTTAAGTTAGTACTTTCTAGCAAGCCAATAATATCGTTTTTTTTCGCAATTTGACAGGTCAACTATTGTTGCATGAATAGATTTTCGTATAAGGGAACTATGATTTATTTTTGAACTATCGTTCGATGAATCATCAAAATTTCGTACCATGCAATATTTATGTTGTTTTGACTAAGGGTATGAGTCAATATTTATAAAATCCATTTCATAAATATCAGCTCATGCTCATAGTCAAAACAAAGTATGCTTTAAGTGTTTAAAACCAGTATTACCATAGAAATGTTGGTTTAAACTCTTAAAATATACTTTGTTTTACTAACCGCATTTTATAACTAAATACATTTCATAAATATTGACGCATACTCATAATCAAAACAGCATAAAAATATCCTTTGTTTTGACTATGAGTATGAGTCATTATCTCTTATTATAGAAAAATAAAATAGTATAATTATATGATATCAGAAATCATGTTTTCTAATATCATATAACCATACTATTTTATTCTTTCCATAATAATAGATAGTATTTATGAAATGCATTTAGTTATAAAATGCGATTAGTAAAACAACATAAATATAGTATGGTATGAAATTTTGATGATTCATCAATATTTCGTACCAAGGTATTTTTAGCTTGTTTTTACTATAAGTATGCGCCAATATTTATGAAATACAGAAAATATTTTCTGAAATCGTATAGCTATATTATTTTATTTGTCCTATAATAAGAGATAATGGCCCCTACTCATAGTCAAAACAAAGAATATTTTAAGAGTTTCAAATCAGTATTATCATACAAAATACTGATTTTAAACTCTTACAGCCTTATTTATAAAACATATTAAGTCTTTGTAAAGGCTTTTTAAATCAAATTTTGATACAAAAATTTTCTTAAAAAGTCTTTATAAAGCCCTAATAAGTGTTATAAATAAGGCTGTTAAAATATACTTTGTTTTACTAACCACATTTTTTGTAACTAAACGCATTTCATAAATATTGATGCATACTCATAGTCAAAACAAAGGATATTTTTATGCTGTTTTGATTATCAGTGTGGATCATTACCTCTTATTATAGAAAAAATAAACTAATATAGCTATACGATTTCAGAAAATATTTTCTGATATGGTATAGCTGTATTAGTATATTTTTTTATCATAAGAGATAAAATTTATTAAATGTATTTAGCTACATAAATGCGGTTAGTGAAACAACCTAAAATACCTTGGTACGAAATATTGATGAATCATTGAACGATAGTTCAAAAATAAATCATAGTTCCCTTATATCAAATTCTATTCGTGCAACAATAGTTGACCTGTCAAATTGCAAAAAAAAAAACGATATAATTGGCTTGCTAGAAAGTCCTAATGGACTTAAATTTGAGAACATTTATTTATACTCAAAATCTTTATATTAACCCAGATATAAATATCTGAAGAAATTAATTACATCAATTAAAACAATAATATATTACAAAATTTACCGATAGTGAATCTGTTATTTCAGTCCAAAGTAATTCCAATATGATATTTAACGATGATGCGTATGGGAAGAATTCTTTTGTATGGGGAGAGATAAGAATCTGATAACCAGACCAGCTCCTGATAAGCTGATCTGAAAACCAGACCAGCTCCTGATAAGCTGATCTGATAACCAGACCAGCTCCTGATAAGCTGATCTAAAAACCAGACCAGCTCCTGATAAGCTGATCTGATAACTAGACCAGCTCCTGATAAGCTGATCTGAAAACCAGACCAGCTCCTGATAACTTGATCTAGTAGCTGATACCTGTTATTTGCTGTTAGCGAACATGGATGAGAAAGATTTAAAGCATTTGGTGTTGACAAGAAATGTGATGAAGAAAAAGCTTCGTAGTATAAAAACTGGTGAAATAGATACAAGTGAAGAACTAAAAGATGCATTTAAACCTATGACAGAAGAATTGGTAAATAGTTCTAAAAATATTAAAAGAATTCTTATGAAAGAAAAAAAGTAAAATCAAGACAGAAGTTGAAAATATACAAGTTTAAAGCATGAGAAACCATCAGTCAAGATAGAGACAAGTACACCAAAGAAACTAGCAGAAGGAACAATATTTGATAATACCATCTTATTTAATGATGCTAATACTGAAAATGATGATGACGATGATTTTTACTCATAGACTTCCAATTCTGAAGACATTTATACTGACTTACCAGTATTGGAAGGCAGAAATGAATTAGATACAAACTATTGTTGATAGTTACCTCAAACTGAATGAAGATAAAATACAAGACAAATTAATAATATAGCTTAAAGCATTAATATTTAAGAATATATTTAAATGCCAATTGAGGAACTACAACGTGAAATTAATTTAGAGAAAGAAGACAGTTATAAAATTGCAAAAGCAATTCTAAAAATTAAATAATTAAAAACAAATTGACGAGTTTACGATTAAATATACAGATTAGAAAATTAACTACATGTTAGTATATTAGTATAAATAGCTGAAAGTGCAACATGTAGATCACAACATTTTTGAAAAAATCTGTGAAACAACTCAATGTCTTTAAAAAGAAATTTAGTAAACGAACTCCATATTAAATCTCAACAATTGTTTGTGCTTGTAGAGATGCAATGAAAGGAATATATGAAGTTTTATGGAGCTAAGTTAGGTGAAATGGAGAACTATTCTACAGAAAATAGAAATTGTTGATTTTTGAAGACTGTAATTGACACATTCTCAAAGTTTAGTACAGCTGAAAATAAAGACTGCACTCTAAAAACCAAGGGAATGGAAAATATTTTTGAAGTGGTACGGGTACCAAAAAACTTACAAACAGATGATTCTAAAGAATTTTTTAATAAATACTTTGGAAAACTCATACATAAATAGAAGATTAAACATTACTTAATATGAAAGCATCAATACTAGAATGATTTAATAGATCATTGAAAGGAATGATGTGAAAAGAATTAGCTTTAATGGTTCATATAAGTGGATTGGTATATATAAAGATTTACTTAGTGTATAAAATAGAAAAATTCATCTCACCATTAACATGTTTACGATTAAAAATTCCACAAATGAGAAAAAGCTGCTTAATATAGTATAAAGTAATTTGAATGAATGTTGAATTTAATAAATATAAAATTAAAACGAAAAATCTAGTTTTTTGTAGGATTGATTAGGAATGATGGGTCTTAAGAAAGGTAATTAATTAAATGTAGTGGAATTCTCTAAACTTGATGGTCTGAATGAAATATTGGTAAAACTTCAGTGTTTAAAATGAACTATAATATAGTGTAATATTCAGCAGCACATCATATTATCACTTTTTATAAAGTTGTATGTACATTTTCCCATCGAAAGCGCTAGCACGCAAAATTTTACAATATGAAAATGGGATTATTATTATAGAAGATCTTCACTCTATTTATTTCTTTAGCTATCAGATCTTTAGAAAATATAGATAAACTACGGAAATTGGGCTTTGATATCCAATGATATCATGCAATTTTGTAAGCAAAGAAATTTTATGATTTTGTGGTCAATGAAATACATACATATGTATCTACTTTTTAAAAATTCAAAAGAGCGAACTGGTAAATTCTAATAGTAAAGATTTTTAATTGTATCACTACTACATCTCGGACTCTTACGTCACTATCCATAGAAGCATGCTAAGGCATGCATACTAGCAAAATATATAAAGCTATTAGAAGGTGATGAGACAGCAATTGTATCGGGATCAACTCAACTCATGAATGTATTGTATACGGAGATGATTGATGGTGATGATGACCTTTTTTAAGTGAATAATCATTACATATGAATGCGACAGTGGTTGACCCCTCAAACCTCATGTAGAAATACTTGAGGGGAAAGATTCTCTCAAAACATAGATATTTCATTGTTTCTAACACTTTATGAAAACACCAATGGTAAATTGCAGGTAGAGGTAACTGAGTTATTTGAGATCGATTTGATACAATAGTTGTTTATTAAACATGCATTTCTTTGTATGTAAACTAATTTCTACATACGTAATGTATATACCCAGCAAAAAATTATACAAAAATTCTCTATTCCAAGTAGTAAAATCTGAAAAAAGGAGTGGCACATTAGAAGAAAAAAAAATAAATAAAAATAGAGACTGACTGACCAACTAATACGTACACTCTCTCCGATGGGCACACAAAACACACTTAAACATTTCAGAAATATATATACAATACGGTGAACTTTAATAAAATGAAAAAAAAAATCATATAGAACATTAAATAAAAGCCATAGGTGCTCACCCTTCATAAAATAAACATATGTATATGTACCTTATTAATGTAAACATATTATCAGTATAAAGCAACAGAAATTTCGTCATACAAAGTCATCTTGTATCCTAGAGGAGCCGTCGATAAATTATATGAAAACGAGTTCGTTTTCTGTTGATCGCTATTCAAGAAGAAAATATGTTTGTTCATTATGATTTAACTAATTTAAAAGTACATTTAAATTCAATCTCATATCCGTACTTCTTAACATAAAAATTAAAAATAAATGTTATCCAATTCTATATTATACTATGTATCAAAAATTCCTAAAAAGCTGTTATATGAAAGGATCTCCAGCGCTTCTAACTGCATCAGAGTTTAAGGAAAAAGATCCTTTTATTCAATTGAATAACATTTTAATTTGAAGCAGTAAGCAAATACATCAGCTTACTGCATTCTTATTCATAATCGTATAATAGAATATATAACCACTAAAGGACAAAGTCTAAAAGTCTTATAAATTAAGAAATATAGAAAATAACATAATTTTTATAAACGCGTATAGTTTCAAAAGTAATTCAAACGATTTCATCGCAAAAAACAAACAAAAAGCAGCGATTGTTTTCAACAATTATGAAAATAATAATTACAATATAAAAATCCCTTTTGATTTCCAATATTTATCAATAAAAAATAAAAAAGAAGTAAGTTAACTAACAACAAAAAAACTATCAGTACCTAAGCTGGAGTGCCGGATCAGTTTCATTTAAAAATGTTTATACATTTTTAAAAAGCAAAGCAAGCTTTCCAAAATAAATGTAGAAGGCTATAGCTAGAAAAAATTTTATACCCTAACAATGTCAAACGTTGACTAACTAACATTACATCAACTTTAAAAAAATGTAAATTAAGTATAAGAAATATTTCTATTATAGTTACTATTACTATAGAGTATGTAAGTACATATCTTCAGGAATTCAGTTTTACTTAAAACAGAAAATCCTCACAAACTTTTAAGTAAACGCAGATAAAAAATAAAATGTTTTTAATTTCACCAACAACAGACATCACATAACAAAAAATAAAATAAAAAATGTATTCAAAGATTGAGCTAAACACTTATTTGTATGTACATATATATGTACATACATACATACATACATAAAATCAATTTGTAGATATGTATGTATACATATCAAATTTCTTATCAATGCTTAAGTATTTATTAGATCTACATCATGAAAATATATGAAGCGTCGTTTAGTTAAAGCACAATGCAAATATAAACAATCCATACACTCAGGGAAAATCTGCAGCTTAAAAATAAGAATTCGTCACATTAATTTAATAATTTTTAATATAATAGAAAATGTATATTGAGATATCTACAAACTAATGAGTTTAATAAATGAATACTGTAAATTAATATTTTGTCCATATTGAAATAAGAAATTTTAATATGACTAAACCTTTGTTAATGGTTCTTATTAATTCAGCATGGTTTTTACTGATTTCAAGTTGGTTTTTCTCTGTGTGCAGAAAACTCTTTCAGTCAAAGAAGACGGATGTCGTTAAATAAAAAAATCTGTAATATAAACAAATTTCACACAGACAGACTTTAACGCGAGACAAATTTAAGCATGAGAAAATATAAAGCAATCGTAAGTATAAAAACATACTAGGAATAGGGAAGTCCAGATGTATGATAGTATTTTATAGTACCAAATGTCGATATTGAAAACAATTTATTTCTACCTACATATAAATACCACCTCAAATACACACACATAGCAGAGTTTATATAAGAAATATCCAAGAAAATTTCAACAACACCCCACCTTTTGCAAATCATGACGAGCCTTAAATTCTCCCTCAGATATACATACACAAATTCCCATGATCATACATATATACATACATATACAATATATAAGATTAATCTCAACAACACAACACTCTCACCTACCTAAAATTACAGATAGTCTTAAACTACTATAGACAGACACATCCACAAATCCCCATGGATACATATTACGTCAACAACCCTGCCCACCCAAATCATGGTCAGCCTTAAACTCCTACAGACACACAAACACACAGATTCCCCCGGTTGGATATTACTAGAACACCTCACCCCTCATAAATCACAATCAGCCTTAAGCTCCTACAGAAATACACACATTGAAATTCCTACAAACATACACACACACACACATACACACGCAATCGATCTACCTCAACTACACCCCGCCCCTTCCAATCAAACCCTCACCTAAATTCTCACAGACAGACAGACACATCCGCAAATTCCTATGGTTACATATTACGGCAACAACGCCGCCCACTCAAATCACGGTCAGCCTTAACTTCCCATGGTCATACACATAACCCATTTACTTCAACAACATCCTCACCCACCTCAAATCACGATCATTCTTAAACTACTATAGACAGACACATCCACAAATCTCCATGGCTACATATAACGTCAACAACCCTGCCCACTCAAATCACGGTCAGCCTTAAACTCCCACAGTCTAGCAACAACTAGGGAGCAATAGAAAAAATAACTTTCACGTTTTCCCGTCGTCATTAGGAAAAATCATTTTCCCGTCGACATTTGAAAAAATTATATTCAAGTTTTGCCAAATTAATAAACATGTTTTGCCGTCGGCATTTGAAAAAAATAATAATCATGTATTGCCGTCGGCATATACACTCATATGAAACCTCAAAAAAATCACCCGTTATCACAATTAATGTAACCCAAAAAAAATCACCCGTTCACACAAAGTTAATGTAAACAAAAAACTCCTAATGTAAACAAAAAAACTCCTAATGTAAACAAAAAACATCAAAGCGCCGCCGAAAACACAAATTTCCAAGAATTTTAAAATTTCAGCAACAATTTAACAATTTCAGCCCACAATTTAACAATTTCAGCCACAATTTAACAATTTTAATTAGTCCAGAAACCCCAATTCCCTACTACTCCTGCCGACACTCGTAAGGGTGGATCTGTGGTTGAAATCAAAAAAATGGTAGATGATGTATCCAGTTTAAAAGTTATGGGTTTTTTTTTGTTTTTTTTAACTTTTGAGGACACCAGAAAAAGTAGATCAGCTGCTACCTCCAACGCCGAGATGAACTCTGTCAGTAATATCTACCACATCTGCCAACCACATACGAGAAACAGAAGAAGATGGATGGACACCGTGGTTTATCCCATTAAACAATGAACCCGGCAATCCCCCTACGCCAGGAAAAAGCTTCCAATGCAATGACACAACTCCAACCCGGTACCACTGGAGATTATGAGATAGTTCATTAAGCATGAAGTCACCACTGCCTGTCTCCCCGTGCTTATCTATATTTGCTTCTCCCCCTGGGTTATCGTTAGACTTATACTTGTCACCAACAACACCAGATGGCCTAGGACTGTGGAAACCGCAAGCTGGCCACACGAGTTGCTGGAAAGAATACAATAAGAGCAGGAGAATCCATCCACCAAGCAACGGAAGAAATTTTTAACCCGAGTAGTGTCAGTAACGTATCGTGTGGTGCTTGGCAAGAGTGGTAAAGTGAATGTCACGCTAATGTAAAAGCGAAAAGGCCTCTCACCGAGGAAAGGGGAGAGTGATATGATAAAAGCCGGCACGAAGTATTCTGTTTTTATCACACCATGAAAGTAGTGTTGATACCAAAGTTTGTTTATTTAAGAAATTTATTATTCGACATATCGTCAGAAGTTTATTTTAATTTGAAATTTATTTGCTGGTGGTTCAGCGTTGTCTATATATTTCATTGTTGCTGTAACAAATCATCAGTAGACTTCAACCACACATTTTGAATAGTCACAAACCTCTTATCTTATGCACAGACTTTATATCACTCTACCTAAGTATGTTGAACTATTCTTGCTTATCTTTTACGATCATCACATTAATTACTATTACTTATTCGATGTACCGTCGGTACATACATGTAAGTATTATTGTAGTGGCTTTATGTTACTTGGTTTTTGTTTTCTACAGTTGATTTGGCTTTCCAGTATTTGTGAAACTGTGATTGCCAAGTAAACAGTGATTGCCAAGTGAACATATTTTTGTCACGTGCCCATGATGAATTAAGTGAGACATTTTTAGATTTTAATTGAACTATATTGAATTTTTAATCAGAAATATTTTTTATTCAGGCTTAAGTTCAGTAATTTCAATTCTTTATTGAATGAAATATTTTTATCAATTAAAGCCCCGTTCAGACTATTATACAAGTATTAATACTTTCATCACATTTTGCGATACAGAAATCTAAATACATTCGTTGCGACTGTCAAAAAAATCTAACGTAAAATCACATATTGTGTTCAGACCATCACACTTCAAATCAAATGTGTAATACAAGTGGAAAACATAACAGCTGTTCAATGAAAATGTCTGTGCTATTCATTTACTAGCGGCGGCAGAACGGTTTCATGCAGGCGGGGACGTGCCGACACTTGAAAAAATTCAGCAGTTAAAAATATTCTATGTAAATAAAAAAAAAAATTTAAGAAAAGATATTACAAAAACGTTAAAAAATTACGTCAACGAAATATACTTCCATACGATTCACTTATTCAAAATTTTGAGCCGATATACAATGACGACACGCTATCGGCGGCGAAACAGTCGACTAGGAAGTTTGGTTTGTGTGAAAATGCAACCCTGATGTAATGAAAAGTATTATCGTTTAGAAAATTTTCTGAAAACGAAAAAGTCTTATGGGATGTCAAAATTTTTATCGTATTATTTGCCACTTTGAGGACATATTGCGTTCAGACTATCACACTTGCACGTATTATTTGAATTTTTGACAAGTATAAATACAAAGTATAATAGTCTGAACGCGGCTTAATGTGAGTTTCTGAAGAAGAGAAGAAAAATTGAACTTAGACATGAAGTCTCTTCTAGATCTCTCCTCCGATCACTCTCCGACTATCGTTTCAATCTGTAACCCGCTAAGAAGTGACTCACCTCACCCATATATGAAGATGATCAATTGTGTTAATTGGCTGGGATTCAAAAAATATCTTAGTAGTCATTGCACGGAAAATATTACGCTAAGAACACCCAATGATATTGAATCTAGCATTGCCTATATTAATGAAAATATTAAACAGGCTGCTGAGCACGCTACTACCTCCCATCCGCAGACCTGGTTTAATAAAATTTATTCTAGGGATATTGAACGTCTCGTGTATAAAAAAAGATGAGCTAGAAGGGAATGGCAACAGCACAGATCACCCCAAAATAAAATCAGAGTCAAAGAGCGTACTAAACGACTCCAAGAGTTGCTTGCATCTGAAAAAACTGCATCTCTTAAAAATTATCTGGAAGGACTTGATGTCACACAAGCATAAAATTACTCTTTGTGGCGCGCTGCTAGAAAGCTTAAAACACCCGTTGAGTTTAAGCCATCTCTGCGCACATCTACCGGAAGTTGGACAAGAAGCGATACGGAAAAATGTAAAATATTTACGCTATATTACGTATTTACGCTAAACACATGTACTGGTGTTTCTGATTTTCCGAATGTAGTTGCTCTACCCCCTCCACCCTTAAAGTTTAAGATGCGTGATGTGCAAAAAGTAATTGCTGAACTCAAATCAAAGAAAGCTCCAGATATTGATGGAATTAGTAACAAGATGCTGATGAACTTGCCGCATATTGCAATAAGAATCCTGCTGTTTATTTTTAATGCCATATTACGACTGGAGTATTATCCACAACACTGGAAGCTTGCCATGGTCAAAATGATTCCAAAGCCGGGCAAAGATCTTACCAAAGCTGAGTCATATTGGCCAATAAGTTTGCTGTGTACTATGTCAAAACTCTTGGAAAAGCTGTTCATGACAAAATTGTCCCCTTGTCTAACAGATAATATGTGCATACCGTACATCAATTTGGTTTTAGAAGTCAGCATAGCACCATTGAGCAAATGCATAGATTGGTTCAATTTATAAGGAAAACATTCGAAGAAAAGAAGTATTGTTCTGCCCTGTTTAGTGATGTTTCTCAGGCATTTGATAAAGTTTGGCATGATGGCCTAATTTTAAAATTGAAGACATATCTACCAAATAACATTCTAAAACTTTTGGAAAGTTATATTTTAGGCCGGAAGCTTTCTGTTATGGAAGGAGAATTTATGAGTACGCCAGCAACTATATCATCCAGTGTACCTCAAGGGAGTATACTGGGGCCAGTTTCGTATTTGATTTATACTTGTAATATGCCTGTAAGCAGTAATATCCATACTTCTACATTTGCAGATGATACAGCCTGCCTTAGTATGCACGAAAACCCTCATGAGGCACTCCGATATCTTCAGGAACATATAACACAGCTTGAGCTATTGTTAAAATTATGGAGAATAAAAGTAAACGAACAGAAGTGCGTTCATATAACCTTTACCCTACGAAAAGATACTTGTCCCCCCATAAGAATCAACAGTTAAGTTGTTCCTCAACATTCACATGTGAAATACCGTGGTATACACCTTGATCGCCGGCTAACATGGAAACACCATATTGACTCAAAGCTAACTCAAATGAAGATTAAAATAACTCAGATAAATTGGCTGATTGGTAGAAATTCAACACTCAGTCTATATTGTAAACTTTTAATATACAAGTCGATTTTGAAACCAATATGGTGTTACGGAATTCAACTATGGAGCACTGCTTCAGCTTCCAATATCGAGAGAATCCAACGAAAGCAAAACAAAATTTTACGGTTAATAACATCGGCTCCATGATCTATAAAAAATTCAAATATACATCGCAACTTGCACGTCATTCTTTTAAATTTTAGGTAATGTGATTTGTAAGCGAGTAATGAAAATCGGCAATCAGAAAAGTAAGTCATTATATGGCAAGTAGTTCTAATGGTAATGTGTAATTTTTTGCTGGGTAAGTTTATGTCCGACACTGGTCGGGCCGAATAATTATATTTTAGATTTAAGATTTGAATACTTATTGTTAGTTCACATATGAAGATACAATAAATAAATACATGTATTTAAAAAAAAAGACATAAAGTCTTAGTTTAATTTTTAGACTTGATTTTGCCCCCCCCCCCCAGGATTTATTACAAATTCTTTCTAAAACATATTGTTTTGCCTGTAATATTAAAAAATTCTATTTTTTTATTTATTTTGAAATTAATCGTGAAAATCACCAGTAATTTTTATACAAACTTTTTGAATAATCGCTAAGTATGCATACTTTTATTAGATAACAAATACCTAAAAAAACTATAAGTTTATAGCACTTCAAAACATCACAAATAATAAACTCCATGTAAATTTATAATGCATGTGTGTAGATATGTATATATATACATATATACGTAGCTTTCAACAAATTCTTAATAAAATTGTATTAATGTACGTAGTTAGTAGCAAGACAAGTTCTTGTAAGGTGTTCTTAAGAATTTCTAATGTAAAATTAAAAAAAATTGCGAAAAATTATGATCTGCAAATACCTTGTATTCAGTTCTCGTTGAACCTTCATAGTGAAGAGACATTAAAGCGGATTTTTTTTACATACATACATACGAAACAAATATAAAAAACAACAAAATCAAAAATCATACAAAAAATATTCGTAATACATATTCACCTTGATAACTAAGCTTATTGGCTTTACTAATATTTTTTACATATGTAGCAAGAAATAGCAAAAACAAAAAAACCGTAAACACAAACAAAGTTCCCTTGAGGAATAATACTCTGTATGAGTACCTCAAAGGAAAAAAATTTTGAAGTGAGTTCTAACGGCAGAAATGCTTATTTTACTGTGAGTTCTGAAACTCTTAATGAAAAAATATAAATAATAAATCTGATGAAAATCTTTTTTTAACGGCAAAGCCAATTTTTCGTCAGCGATCAACTTCGCTTTGTCCAATGCCAACTAGTGAATCGTTAACATTACCATTGCCTAGTACTTCTTCATTTAAGTCTGCGATATCATCCGCATCGGGCTCGCCTTCATCACTAAACCAAGTTATCACTACAGATAACAGTAGCTCAAAACCCAAGGTACAAGTGGGAATGGACAGATATATAACAGTGGTAAAGGGTGGGCGAAGCCCAAATTCTTCAAAAATTTCATCTGCTCCAAAGATGTCTAGGGATAACAGCGCATCATCTACCAATCGTCAAAATCGTTTTTCATTATTGCAAGACACCGACGACAAGCCCTCTACATCATCGCAAAAGTCTTTTAAGCCACCACCTATTTATCTGAGAGAAAAAAATTCTAACGCGCTTATAAAAAAACTACTGTCGACCATTGGTGAAAATACTTTTCACATCATTCCAATTAAACGAGGTAATATTGATGAAACTAAAATCCAAATATATAATGAAAAAGATTTCCGAAAAATTGTTAGTGAATTCGAAAAAAATAAAACAAATTTTTACACATACCAACTTAAGAGTGCTAAAGGCCTACAGATAGTATTAAAGGGCATAGATTCATATGTTGAACCCGAAGAAGTAAAATGTGCACTTGTCGACCAAGGATTCAAGGTAAAAAATGTTACCAACATATTTAATAGAGAAAAGGTCCCCCAACCCCTATTTCGGGTTGAACTGGAGCCGAATGACATACAATTAAAAAAAAATGAAGCCCATCCAGTTTATAACGTAAAGTATCTCTTACATCGAAAAATCACAGTTGAAGAGCCACGTAAGCGTTCAGGTCCCGTACAGTGCCATAATTGCCAAGAATATGGCCATACGAAAACTTACTGCAAGTTACCTACAGTGTGTGTTATCTGCGGTGAATTGCATGGTACTGCTAGCTGCACTAAGCCAAAAGATCAAGCAGAAAAAAAATTTAGTAATTGTGGAGGTAATCACACAGCTAACTATAGAGGGTGCCCTGTATTTTCTTTCGTTAAACAGGCTATGGGTCAAAAACCCAAGCTAACTCCAGCTCTACAAGTAAACGCGAACTCCGACACTTTTGCTCAAATCAGCCAACCAGTTACTTCACGTGTATCGTATGCTGATGCTGCTAAGACTAGTTCAATTCCCACGCAAAATGTTCCACCGTCAAATAATTCAACGAATTCAAACTCAAGCTTTAACTTTAGTCGCCTTGAAGCTACTATTGAGAATCTGGTGCTAACTATAAACAACTTTACTACAAATATGACAAGTATGATGCAAGAAATGCTGCGAATGCAGAATACACTGCTTCAAGCATTAGTTAATAAACCATGAACACGTTAAAAATATGTTTCTGGAACGCAAACGGCATTCGCCAACATAAAAATGAGCTTGAGCACTTCCTCATGGAAAAAAAATATTGATATAATGTTGGTTTCTGAGACTCATTTGACCTCAAGAAGCTTATTTAAAATAAATGGTTACACTTTATATGATACAAAGGACCCGAGAGAGAGAGCATGTGGTGGATCAGCAATTCTGATTAAGTCAAGACTCAAGCACTACTTGACAACGTTAGTGAAGAATATTTGCAAGCAACGAATATTTTCGTAGCAAATTTTTGTGCAAATTTCGTGATATCATCAATTTACTCACCTCCCAGATTTTCAGTTACCGAAGATCAGTATGAGAAGTTCTACAAATCGCTTGGATCTTGTTTCGTGGCAGCTGGTGACTACAATGCAAAACATACGTACTGGGGATCGCGTCATGTTACACCTAGAGGTCGAGCCTTGTTCAATACAATTTCAAAAATGGGCTTAGATGTCATTTCGAGTGGGGAGCCTACTTACTGGCCTACTGACGTAAGAAAAATTCCAGATGTTATAGATTTTGCCGTCACTAAAAATATTCATAGGGACTTAATTCATGTAGAGGCCTCTCTAGATCTGTCCTCCGATCACTCTCCAACAATAGTTACAATTTTCAACCCACTAAGGAGTGATTTAACTAACTCATATGTGAACATGATTAATGGAATCAACTGGCTGGCATTCAAAAAATATCTTAGTAGTCACTGCGTAGAAAACATTCAGCTTAGATCATGCGATGATATTGAATTTAACATTGCCAATCTTAACGAAAATATTAAACAGGCTGCTGAACACGCCACTACCTCCTATCCGCAGACCGGCTTTAACAGAATTTATTCTACGGAAATTGAACGTCTTGTATGTGAAAAAAGGAGAGCTAGAAGAGAATGGCAACAACACAGATCACCCCTAAATAAAATCAGACTTAAAGAATGTACTAAACGACTCAAAGAGCTGCTATCGTCGGAAAAAACTGCACTACTGGAAAAGTATTTAGAAGGTCTTGATGTAACGTCCGCTTCTAATTACTCTTTATGGCGCGCTACTAGAAATCTTAAACGACCCGTTGATCTTAAATCACCATTGCGTACTGCGACCGGAGGCTGGGCAAGAAGTGATAGTGAGAAAGGTAACTTATTTTCTGAGCATTTAAAATCTGTATTCACTCCCAATTCATGTACGGGTGCTGCTGATTTACCGTGTGTAGTTTCTCTACCCCCTCGTCCCTTAAGGTTTAAGATGCGTGAAGTACAAAAAGTAATTGCTGAACTCAACCCGAAGAAAGCTCCAGGTATTGATGGCATTAGTAACAAAATGATCATGACCTTGCCTCATATTGCAATAAGAATCCTGCTATTTACTTTTAATGCTATTTTAAGAATGCAGTATTTTCCACATAACTGGAAACTGGCCAAGATCAAAATAATTCCAAAGCCGGGCAAAGATCTTACCAAGACTGAGTCATATAGGCATATAAGCTTACTATCTACAATCTCAAAGCTTTTCGAAAAGCTGCTCATGACTAAATTGTCCAAAATTTTAACTGATAATGGGTGTATTCCAGACCATCAATTTGGCTTTAGAAGTCAGCACAGCACGATTGAACAAACGCATAGACTGGTCCAAGTTGTAAGAAGAACATTTGAAGAAAAGAAGTATTGTTCTGCTCTCTTTATTGATGTTTCTCAGGCGTTTGATAAAGTATGGCACGAAGGCCTAGTTTTAAAATTGAAGACATATCTGCCAATAAACATTCAAAAGCTTTTGGAAAGTTATATTATTGATAGGAAGTTCACTGTTGTGGAAGGAGAGTTCACGAGTGTGCCCGAAACTATATCTTCTGGTGTGCCCCAGGGTAGTATTCTGGGTCCTGTCTTGTATTTAATATATACTTGTGATATGCCTGTGAGCAATAATATCCATATTTCTACTTTTGCCGATGATACAGCCTGTAGGAGTGTGCACGAAAACCCTTATGAGGCATCCCGCAATCTCCAGGAACATATCACCCAGCTGGAAATATGGCTGAACTTATGGAGAATTAAAGTCAATGAACAAAAGTGTGTCCATATAAAGTTCACCCTAAGAAGAGATACTTGCTCCCCCATTCGAATCAACAATCAAAATATTCCTCAACATTCCCAAGTGAAATACCTTGGTATACACCTTGATCGAAGACTTACATGGAAACATCATATTGACTCTAAGTTAACTCAGATGAAACTTAAGTTAACTCAAATATATTGGTTGATTGGCAGAAACTCAACACTCAACCTAGACTGCAAACTTTTATTATACAAGTCGCTTTTGAAGCCAATATGGCGCTACGGAATTCAGTTATGGGGCACTGCTTCAGCTTCCAATATCGAGAGAATCCAACGAAGGCAAAACAAAATTTTACGGTTAATAACATCGGCTCCATGGTACATCCAAAATTCTATTATACATCGTGATTTAAATATGCCACTAGTGACTGAAGAAATTGCAAAATACGCAGGCAAATATTTAACAAAACTCGAATCACATCCTAATCCGCTTGCTCGTAATATTTTGAACTTTACTGGACACGTCCGCTTAAAAAAGAGGGACACACGGGCTCTTATACCTAACACTCCAGATGGGACTACTTGAAAATACTTTCCGCCCCCTTTTTTTTTTGATTATCACTACTAATGTATATTTATAACTATCAATAAGTTTATGTCCGACACTGGTCGGGCCTAATAATTTTTTTTATAGATTTAAGATTTGAATACTTATTGTTAGTTCATATATGAAGATACAATAAATAAATACATGCATTAAAAAAAAAAATACCTTGTATATATTCTCTGAAGGAAACGTGGGGTTAAGTGTCCCCAAGTCACCACTTTTGTCGACTATTTTGGTGATATTGTCAACAGAGCGTCTATTAGTATTGTTATTAATGCGTAGAAAACATTATTTCAGATACACACAACTATTCTTTTTCTTGTTTTATTGGTTTGTTGAAAATAAAAGTGACGTGAAGCAAAATTTAAGTGTTTATAAAAATTAGTTTAGGAAATCAAATTAAAACGTGAATATAAATGTATTGAATAATAATTTAAAAAAATATACAAAAAGAATTTGCAAAAAAGAAATAAAATAACAATCCATATTGTATGAAAATAGAAAACGTGAAAATTAAAAATTGTAAGGAAAGTGCCAATTTTTAAAATTTTTTACCCTGTGGAAGATTTTGTGCCATCAGTTAAATATTTGTCACACTTGCAGATTCATTCGTAAGTGTTTGACTTTACTAATTCAGCGAAACATAAAATTTTTGATTAACATACATACACTTTGCCGCAAAACTCAACATACGACTTAATATTTTCAAAAAATTGTAGTTTTTAAATCGTTAATTTTTCCAACTTTTTTTATATTTTAAATAGAAGTAATTTAAATTAAATAAAAATATCACACTTGATTTCAGTAAGCAATATCAAACAAACAAAAAATATTATAATTCAGTAATTTATCCGATTGCAAAAGTGTACAAGTTAGCACAACTCAGAATTTCAATACGGATGTTGAAATACATAAAAGTCAACAACCATCTGCGTCAGCTATTTGTTCTACAATTGCAAAAGAATGATAAGAAACTTAATAAAATAAATTCAGTAAAGTGCGACTATGACTCGCGCACATAGGGTTCCGTACGAACACTAGATATGTAATTTAATACATAATATATAGTTTTGACATTTTTTTCGTTTTTGGGGTCTTTTCGGTTTTTTTGTTTTGTCGTTATTTGCGTGTTTTTTCGGTTTTGGCGATTTTTTTAAGTTTTGGCTCTTTTTTAGTTTAGACACTTTATTTTCTTGTTTTGGCGATTTTTTCGGTTTTTTGGCGTTTTTTTTTATTTTTGGCGATTTTTTTTAATTTTTGCGATTTTTTGTTTATTTAAATTTTTTTTTTAGTTTTGGCGATTTTTTTCAATTTTTTGCGTTTTTTTCATTTTGGCGTTTTTTTCGTTTTGGCTATTTTTTCGATTTTGGCGATTTATTTTAGTGTTAGAATTTTTTTTATAATTTTGGCGATTTTTTTCGTTTTGGCGATTTTTTTTAATTTTTGGCGATTTTTTTTGGTTTGGCGATTTTATAATTTTCGGGTTTTTTAGTTTTACCGTTTTTGAAAATTTCAAGTGTTTGCCTCTTACGGTTTCCAAGATATAGCAAATTGCCAAAATTACATAGTCAAAATTGCATTAACTGATGGACCACCCTTTAATTTAAATTTTTTAAATTTTAGTGTTAATTGTTGTAGTCTGTATAAAAATACACTAATTTTACAAATTTCAAGTTTCAATATACATATGTTCATACAATTGTATGTATATTACATGGGATTTTAACATATTTCATTGCTCGTTATGGAACACCCTTTAATTTTTAATTCTCATGTATTTGTTGTTGTACCGGCCAAGGTTCTACATACTGTGTCCAAATTTCAGGTCCGTAGCTCTTACGGTTCCTGAGAAAATACCGTGTGACGGACAGACAGACAGCGTAGCGAAAACAATAGGGTTCCTTTTCACCTTTGGTGTACGGAACCCTAAAAACAAAGAAAACACTAGACGCAAACTTAGCGTTTTTTGGGTACAATGTTGGTTTAAATGAATTATTGTTTTTGAAGCCAGGGCAGATCATATTTGGAAGTAAAAGAATAAAGTTCATTTTTATATAGTTTTATTTTAATAAAAACTTTACAAAAAACTAAGACCTTGTTTTTTTGTTAACTGGCGCCCAACGGGTGTTAAAACTAGAGGAACCCATCGATTGAATATAAAGGAGTGCTAAATCTCATATAAAAACATAATAGCTAAACTACAACAAAATAGAAGAAGCAGCTATCTATCAACAGTTGAGGACTAATTGGACTAAAATTAAAAGCAACTGCAACCAATAGAGGAATCAAATATCTATAGTGAAGAAAACTCATCAATAAATTAAGTTTTTTTTTTTGGTTTCAATGTAAGTAGAGTGCTTATGAAATATTTAAGAGTGAAATAAATATTGAATTGCGATTGAAATTCTGTTTAAAAAAGAAAGTGAAGCATACTCTCGTATGAATGAAGATATTGAGTCATTATTAAAGAAATTTAAAAGCTTAGAACTTATAGAAGACTTAGAAATGACAATTACTCCAGATCAGTTAAAAACTATTGTGGAGAGTGCAGTTAGCAGTGCTCTCGTAGTACAGGAGAGACAATTTGAAGAAAAATTAAAGGAATTAGGAAAAAGGGTGACCGAGTTGTCTGTAAATGTACCGGAAGTAGAAAAATATGAAGAGGCTACTATTGGAGATAACGTGTTGTGCAGGGAAACTTTAGATATAGCAAAATCTTTACCAGAGTTTGAAGGAAAGCATGAAACTTATTTTTGATGGAGAAAGGCAGCACACACCGCTTATAGAGTTTATGAAAAGTATAATGGGAGTTCCACCCACTTTCAGGCTTTGGGAATCGTTAGAAATAAAATTAGGGGTACAGCCGATATGATTTCGGCTTCTTTTGACACCCCTCTAAATTTTAAGGCCATTATTAATAGACTCGATTTCACCTATGCGGACAAGAGACCTATTTATTTAATAGAACAAGAAATGCCTACCCTTCGACAGGGAAATCTAACTCTTTTAGAGTATTATGATGAAGTGGAGCGGAAGCTCACACTTCTAACAAATAAAACAATAATGAATTATGATGGTGATCTGGCTGCATCATTAAATGAAAAATATCGAATGGATGCATTACGAGTGTTCATTTCAGGCGCAAAAAAATCTTTAAGCGACATTCTTTTTTCGGCAAAGCCAAAGGATCTTCTATCAGCGCTGGCATTGGCCCAAGAGCTTGAATCAAACCATGTGCGCTATAATTTTGCTAGCAATTATGCTAAAAATATGGAGAAAAAAACACAACAGAAATTTTTTACGAAAAACGCTAGGCTTGTTAATAATAATACCACACAAGGAAAAATCCTTATTATGACAGACGACAGGATAGCACAAAAGAACAAAAGCAGGAGGTGGAACCGATGGATATCGATTCATCATCAAGGTTCAAACACCCCCAAAAAATTAATAATCAGTGGCGAGTCCAACAGAACATAAACGTGAGCCCGGCAATAAAAATACCAAATAATGGTGCCACCAGGTTCACAGGCTTGAAGCAACAGCGGCTCAATCATATGGCGCATGAAAGAAATGATCATGTAGATCATAATTACCAGTATGAAGCTGATACGGAAGTGTCTAATATAGAAAATGAAATTTCGGAATATGACCAAATTAATTTTTTAGTCATGACAACCTGCTCCCCTACATAGAAAGGATGATAGCAGGGAGGAAAATTAAATTATTGATAGACACAGGCGCATCAAAAAACTATATAAAACCATTACCAGAATTAAAACATGTAAGGAATGTTGATGAGACATTTATGGTGAGGTCACTTCATGGCTTCAATTCCATAAAACACAAATGCACTATTAATCTTTTCAATATAAATACTACCTTTTTCATTCTTCCAAACCTGACGTCGTTTGACGGAATTATAGGACTTGATTTATTAAAAATCGCAGATTCTAAGATCGATTTAAAAAATAAAAAACTGGAATATAAGACTGGATCAGAGCCCATTCAGTTTTTTAAATGTAAGAGTGTAAATTTTACAAGTGTGGAAAAAATTGAGGTACCTCAAGAGGTATCCGAGAGATTTCGAAAAATGATAGAAAAAAGAAAGAGTGTCTTCGCTGAACCTGATGAAGCGTTACCCTTTAACACAAATATTATTGCGACTATTCGCACTGAGGATGAGAATCCAATATATTCAAAGTTATACCCATATCCAATGGGAGTAGCAGATTTCGTAAACACAGAAGTTCGTAACCTTTTAAAGGATGGCATCAAGCGCCCATCCAGATGACCCTACAATAACCGTGTTTGGGTGGTAGATAAAAAAGGGACTGATGAATATGGAAACATTAAAAAACGACTTGTTATGGATTTCAGAAAACTGAATTCGAAAACAGTGTCTGATAGGTATCCCATTCTGAATGTAAGTGTTATATTATCAAATTTGTGTGAGGCTAGATATTTTACTACTCTAGACCTTAAATTGGGATTTCATCAAATATTATTGGCAGAAAAGGACCGTGAAAAAACTGCCTTTTCAGTAGGAAACGGTAAATATGAATTTTGTAGACTACCGTTTGGGCTTAAAAATGCACCGAGCATTTTTCAGAGAGCCATTGATGATGTTCTTCTCATCTATTTTTTCTCATCTATGTTTTTCTCATCTATGTTTTTCTCATCTATTTTTAAGTTGACTAATCACATTTGAAGTTAGAGATTTTATAGTGAAAACAATAACTAAATATGAAAACTTGTTCTTGTTTTCAATATAAATGTTTTTCTATTATCTAAGCCAAACCGAATATACTTACATATCGGTGGACTTTTAGCACTACCGCTTAAGTTGACTTACGAAAATTTTTAGATTCACTTTCATACAAATAAGTTGCAAAAACAATATTGTTTTGTTAAAAATATTCTACTAACGTTTTTTTAATTGCGATTGATCAACAAGTATAACGGTTGTTACATATATATGTATACCAAGCATTATCTAATTTTTTATCGGTTTCGTTACGACTAATAAGGCTGAACATGTCGAAAAATTAAAAGATACTCTATTCTAACCAAATTCGAGTAATTACGTCTAAAGATCACATTTTTATAGGCACATATAGGGTGTTTTTTTCAGAGGTATAGAACTTCGAATTGAAATAAAACACAAGAAAATCGTTTTAATGTCCATCAATTTGGCTTTATTGGAAGGATAATTTTATGCCATTAATGTTTAAATATGATTTCGGGCATGTGGCCGCCGCGGCTGGCTCGAATAAAGCTAATTCTACAGGTCCAATTTTCAACCACTTTTTCGAGCATATGGGGCCGTATGTTGGCAATAACGCCACGAATGTTGGCTTCCAAGTCCCCAAACGTTTCTGGTTTGTTGGCGTAGACGAGCGACTTCACATATCCCCAAAGAAAATAATCCAATGGTGTCAAATCACACGATCTTGGTGGCCAATTGACAGGTCCATTCCGCGAAATTATGCGCTCATCGAATGTTTCCTTCAATAAATCGATTGTGACGTGCGCTGTGTGGCATGTAGCTCCGTCTTGTTGGAACCACAACTCATCCACATTCATGCCATCCAATTCGGGAACAAAATAGTCGGTTAGTCGGCTCCAATTGCTGTGCACGGTGGCGAATCGATTCATTCGGGTCCTCTTCAACACTTTGCTCTACAGCGGCAATTGTTTCTTCGGTGCGCACTGTTCGACGTCTCTGCGGATGCGTATTATCACATAGAGTAAACGTGGTGCGAAAACGATCCATGGTTAACTGAATTAATTGCTCTGATGGACGATTATGTCGACCATAAAATGGACGGAGCTTGCGGTAAACTTCGCGAACTGAACCATTATTTTCGAAATAAATTTGCACGATTTGCAAGCGTTGTTCTTTTGTCAACCTGTTCATGATGAAATGGCAAACCAAACTAAATATTAATCACTTGACAGCTGACAAAATGGCCGCCAGTTAAAAAAGTGATGCCAACTTAAAGTTCTATACCTCAATAAAAAACACCCTTTACAATGAATAATTTTGCAATTGGAATTTTTGAAAATTATGAGAAAATTTTGTATATTTTGTGAAAAAGTATTCTTAATTTTTTTTTTAAATATTTTAAATAGTTATTAAGTATTTGATAAAAACTTTAATTAACTTAATTAGTAGTCATTGGCTTCTGGCAAAAAATTAAATAAATATACTTAATAGCACCAAATAGAAGACGTAATTGTCTATTCAATGGTATATGTTATGTATGAATACCTTTCCATTATATCAGTCTTCAAATGTATATGACCTCTTGAAGGTATATTAAATATTTTTTTGTAATTAATTACTTTAATTATGCTCAAACATATAAAAACTAATATACAGAGACAGTATATATACTACTGGATGTAACGAGGCCCAGCGAATGTGAATACTATATTTTAATTTTTGCGAAAGCGAATGCTAATATTGCAATACGTTAAAAAATCAAATGAAAACAAATTTATATAAGAACATGAAGTTGTATTATATACACAAATGGATGTACAACATATAAAATTTTATGTAAATTGAGTCTTCAATTGAGCAAATATTTATTAATTTATTAATAACAAAAATTAAAAATTTTAAAAACCCCCAACATTTTTCAGAAAAGATGTTATATCTTCTAAACGGCTGGACCGATTTTCTTCAAACATAGCTAAGAACCCTCTCGATCAAGTCATCTTTCAAACAGAAGAAACTAAATGAAAATCGGTCCAGTTTGGCCTGTACGTGGACACGGACAGACACACAGACACACACTACAAACTTATAACACCCGTTTTTTAGTCGGGGGTTAAAAATACAAATTCATAAAAAAAAAGATATAAAAGATATATGAAAATAACGAGTGGCACTAGTTTCACGTGGTATTTACAATAAACAATGGCTACTCAATACTTTTACGGCCCTACGCTCCTTGTAGGAGTTAAGAGGAACAAATATATATATATATATATATATATATATATATTTGTTCCTCTTAACTTATATATATATATACTAGCTACACCCGGTGTGCTTCGCTAACTCCATCGTGTTATCGAATGATGTAAATATTTTGTAAATAAACCGAAAACTCGGATTTTTTAATGCAACATTTCGAAAGTTTTAAAATTTTGATATTGGATCATTATTAACATAGGTTTTTTGTAAATATCTTTGGAACTACATTTAAGAGTTTGATATCTCGTTTTGAAAAACATGAAAACAATTTTCAAAAAAATTAAATAAAATAAAATAAAAAAAACAAAAGTGGATTTTCCACGCTCCTCCGCTCGCAGACCGAAAATCAAAAATCACAGTGTCACCCACCTGAATATTCTGAAGATTCCCTGAAAATTTCAACGAAATCGGCCCAGCCGTTTTGGAGTCCATACGTTACATAAATACATACACACATCCTGTTTTATATATATATATATATATATATATTAGAGCGACTCACCAAAAAAAAGTGCTCGATGTACCCTCCTAAAAATGAACCTTGGACTTTTTTAAGATGACATTTAAAATATTTCGGCTCCAGCTTTGACCTCTCGTGAGCTGGACCATTTTGAAAAAGGGTCTATTTTTTCATGTTTTGTCAATTTGAGAATCTGTTTCCTTACCAACATATACAATATAGGTATCATAAGAAAGGTTTTTTTAAGGCGCGTCCAACTGTATATACAATTTGTTCAAGGACTATCGTCCATTTTTATTAAAGGATATTCTGTTAAAAAAAAGGGTTTTTGAATTTTTTCTTCGGGGTTGTTTGTAATAAAAATGCCAAATTAACATATTTCTATCTTTGGTCGATTTAATTAAATACGGGTCTCAGCTTTTTTTGAAATTCGCGCTAGTTCGCGTTTTGACAAAAATGCAATGGGGTGGTAACCGTTCCTTTTAAATAGGGCAATATGGGTATCGAATTTGTTCTTTTGCCAAGTACATCATCTTTATATATAAATATTTTAGATTTTCAGCATAAAAAAAGTAAAGTAAAATATAGATGGGAAAACTGAAGTTAATTCATTTTTTTTCATTTTTTCTTATAATTTATCATTTACAAATCAAAAAAGTAAAAATAATTCAAATAATTAATTAAATAACTGCGAACATATTTCTACAATACCGGCTAGTAGAGTATTTGCAAATACAGTTTTTACTTGCAAATAAGATGAGTATAAACGTATTATAGATAGCTACTAAATGTAAAAAAATCATGAAATCTAAAAAAAATAGTGGTCAAATTGCGGCATTTCATATCGAATCAAATCCCAATCGAAATTAAATGCATATTTCGTTCGATATCGAATGCCGTAATTTACCCAATTACTTAAGATTCATAAACAAAAATTGGAGACTGTAAAAACATAAATACCAGCGTTGTCAACTTGGTGCGTTTCGCACCATTTTGGGTGCTTTGTGAAATTTTTTATTTCTTAATAAGTTCTTCACTTGGAATCTAATCTTTGACAAGTGTCTACTTTAAGTCTATTTGATAATTGTTCAGTAACGCTAATTTATGTTTATACTTTATGTTTTTTTTTTTGTAAATTATATTTTATAAAGATGAAGAAATAAGGCGTCATTCACTGACTTTACAACTGCAGAATTTGAAAACTTATCATCCTTAAAACAAGCTTTATTTCAGCAACAGCAACTTTCCTCCGGAAATCGTTATTTTTTGTGCTAAAAACTCTGATATTTTTACATCGTTTTTTTTCCCATTGGCCGCATGTTTTGCTGTCGAAAAATTAGCAAAATGTGACTTAAGTCGCACAACGGCAACGCTGGTGATAACAGCAAAGAACATAATGCTCTCAGTGTGTGTTTACTTGCGTAAACAAATCTGAAGCGTAAGCAAAAAATGTTTAATTTTTTAGCTCAGATGCGCATTCTATACAATTTATATTCTTTTGTCGAAGCCATGTGCACAGTGTGCAAATTTCTATAGAGTTTTTTGTGCTTTCACCATAGTTGCCAGATGAAATAGGTGTGAATTCGTCAAATTTCACATGAAAACTCGTCTTTTATCAAACGAAAACATAGGACAATAAATAAATTTGTAATTTTTGTATAAAATAAGCTAAACTCTTATCAAAAAAAGAATCAGATATTTAAAAAACAAAATAACTACATGTCTTACTTTGGTTTTGTTTAAGTTAACTTGACTAAATACTCTTTCTACGTTTTCTGAAGTTCAGTTTTTTTTTAATTCTTATTGAATGAAATATTTTTTATTAATTAATGTGAGTTTCCAAAGAAAAGAAAATTAAACTAGACTTTATTAGCTGGGGGACATTTTTTAGATACAATTAGTTATGGTGGGAAATAAAATCTAAGTAGTAGGGAACTACCGCTTCTGGACCAATTAAAATTGTGAAATTGTTGCTGAAATTGTTAAATTGTCGGCTGAAATTGTTAAATTGTTGCTGAAATTGTTAAATTTGGGTAATTAAAATTTGAAAATTGTTAAATTCTTGGAAATTTGTGTTTTTGGCGGCGCTTTGATGTTTTTTGTTTACATTAGGAGTTTTTGTTTACATTAAGTGTATGTCTGTCTGTCCGTCTGTCGGTCTGTCTGCCTGACCGTGGATGTTTGTGTGTGGAATATTTTGTGTGAATGTATTAAGGCGGTTCATAGTTTGGCGGTTATTATGTGTGTATATACAGACGAGGAAAATCATGAAAATGATTTTTCCTAATACCAATGGTGAAATAGTGATTATTAATTTTTCCTAGTGCCTACGGCAATGCATGATAATTTTTCCTAATGCCGGGCAATACATGAATATTGTTTTTTCAAATGCCGACGGGAAAATGATTTTTCATAATGACGACGGGAAAACGTGAGTTATTTTTTCTAATGCTAATGTAGGTGTTGCTAGATTGTGGGAATTTAAGGCTGACCGTGATTTGAGTGGGTGGCGTTGTTGCCGTAATATGTAACCATAGGAATTTGCGGATGTGTCTGTCTGTCTGTGAGAATTTAGGTGAGGGTTTGATTGGAAGGGGCGGGGTGTAGTTGAGGTATATCGATTGCGTGTGTATGTGTGTGTGTATGTGTGTGTGTATGTTTGTAGGAATTTCAATGTATGCATTTTTGTAGGAGCTTAAGGCTGATTGTGATTTATGAGGGGTAAGGTGTTCTAGTAATATGCAACCGGGGAAATCTGTGTGTTTGTATGTCTGTAGGAGTTTAAGGCTGACCATGATTTGGGTGGGCAGGGTTGTTGACGTAATATGTATCCATGGGGATTTGTGGATGTGTCTGTCTATAGTAGTTTAAGGCTGATCGTGATTTGAGGTAGGTGAGGATGTTGTTGAGGTAAATTGGTTATGTGTATGTATATATTTTTGTAAGAATTTAAACACTGAAGTTTTAGCAAATTTCATTCAGACCAACAAGTTTAGAGAATTCCACTACATTTAGCTAATTATCTAATTCCACTACATTTATCTAATTATCTTTCTTAAGACCCATCATTCCTAATCAATCCTGCAAAAAACAACACAAACTAGATTTTTCGTTTTTAATTTTATTTTTATTAAATTCAACAGTTTGTACATCTTTAAATTACTTTATACTGTATTAAGCAGCTTTTACTCATTTATTGAATGTTAAATCGTAAACATTTTAATGGTGAGATAAATTTTTCTGTTTTATGCACTAAGTAAATCTTTATATATACTAATCCACTTATATGAACCCTTAAAGCTAATTCTTTTCACATCATTCCTTTTAATGCTCAATTAAATCATTGTACTATTGATGCTTTCATATTAAGTAATGTTTAATCTTCTATTTATGTATGAGTTTTCCAAAGTATTTATTAAAAAATTCTTTAGAATCATCTGTTTGTAAGTTTTTTTTTTTGTACCCGTACCACTTCAAAAAGATTTTCCATTGCATTGGTTTTTGGAGTGCAGCTTTTATTTTCAGCTGTACCGACTATATAAACTTTGAGAATGTGTCAATTACAGTCTTCAAAAATCAACAATTTCTTTTTCTGTAGAATAGTTCTCCATTTCACTTAACTCACCTCCATAAAAGATCATATATTCGTATCATTACAAGCACAAACAATTTTCGAGTTTTAATATGGAGTTCGTTTACTAAATTTCTTTTTAAAGACATTGAGTTGTTTTAGAGATTTGTTTCGAGAGTGTGGTGGTTGCACTTTCAGCTATTTATACTAACATGTAGTTAATTTTCTAATCTATATATTTAATCGTACAACTCTTCAATTTATTTTTAATTATTTAATTTTTAGAACTGCTTTTCAATTTTATAGCTCTCTTCCTTCTCTAATTTTATTTCACGTTGTAGTCCATCAATATGCATTTTAATATATTCTTGAATTATATCAATGCCATAAGCTATATTATTAATTTGTTCTTTAGTTTGTCGATTTGAGTTTCCAGAAAAATTAGCCGATATCATCGTTCTCTGACGGAGAACGATGATGATTCTGTATGTTAAAATCTTTTTATAGATTTCGAGTTCAAATTTATCATAATTTTTTGGTATTTTATCAAACATTAGAGAAAATAGTCCTACTGTTAGAGCCCATATTTGACCACCAACTTGTATTTTATCTTCATTCAGTTTGAGGTTACTACCACCATTAGTTTGTATCTAATTCATTTCTTCCTTCCAATACTGATAAGTCTTCGGAATTGGAAGCCTGTGAGTACAAATCATCGTCATCATCGTCATCATCATTCCCTGTATTAGCATCATTAAACAAGATGGTATTATCAAATATTGTTCCTTCTGTTAGTTTCTTTGGTGTACTTGTCTCTATCTTGACTGATGGTTTCTCATGCTTTAAACTTGTATATTTTCAACTTCTGTCTTGATTTTACTTTTTTCTTTCATAAGAATTCTTTTAATACTTTTAGAACTATTTATGAATTCTTCTGTTATAGGTTTAAATGCATCTCTTAGTTGTTCACTTGTATATATTTCACTAGTATTTAAACTACGAAGCTTTATCTTAATCACATTTGTTGTCAACACCAAATGCTTTAAAACTTTGTCATCCATGTTTGCTAACAGCAAATTCAGGTATCGGCTACTAGATCAGCTTATCAGGAGCTGGTCTGGTTTTCAGACCAGCTTATAAGGAGCTGGTCTGGTTATCAGATCAGCTTATCAAGAGCTGGTCTGGTTATTAGGTCAGCTTATCAGGACCTGATCTGATTTTCAGATCAGGTTATCAGGATCTGATCTGATTTTCAGATCAGCTTATCAGGAGCTGGTCTGGTTATCAGATCAGTTTATCAGGACCTTTTGCAAATAATGACGAGCCTTAAATTCTCCCTCAGATATACATACACAAATTCCCATGATCATACATACATACATATACAATATATAATATTAATCTCAACAACACAACACTCTCACCTACCTGAAATTACAGATACTCTTAAACTTCTATAGACATCTATACACATAGATTCTCACGGCTACATATTGCAAGAACACCTCGCCCCTAACAAATCACAATCATCTTAAATTCTTACAGAAATACATACATACATATACATAACCAATTTACCTCAACAACATCCTCACCCACCTCAAATCACGATCAGCCTTAAACTACTATAGACAGACACATCCACAAATCCCCATGGCTACATATTACGTCAGCAACCCTGCCCACCCAAATCATGGTCAGCCTTAAACTCCTACAGACATACAAACACACAGATTCCCCCGGTTGCATATTACTAGAACACCACACCCCTCATAAATCACAATCAACCTTAAGCTCCTACAGAAATAGACACATTGAAATTCCTAGAAACATACAAACATACACACACACACACACACACACACACAATCGATCTACCTCAACTACAGCCCGACCCTTCCAATCAAACCCTCACCTAAATTCTCGCAGACAGATAGACACATCCACAAATTTCTATGGTTACATATTACGCCAACAACGCCACCTACTCAAATCACGGTCAGCCTTAAATTCCCACAGTCTAGCAACACCTACATTAGCATTAGGAAAAATCACTAGATGATTTTCCGTCAGCATTATGAAAAAGTATTTTCATGATTTTCCCCGTCGGCATATACACATATAAAAACTACCAAACTATGAACCGTCTTAATACATTCACACAAAATATTCCACACAAAAATTTCCACGGTGAAGCAGACAGACAGACAGACCGACAGACAGACATACACTTAATGTAAACAAAAACTCCTAATGTAAACAAAAAAACATCAAAGCGCCGCCGAAAACACAAATTTCCAAAAATTTAACAATTTTCAAATTTTAATTACCCAAATTTAACAATTTCAGCAACAATTTAACAATTTAACATTTTAATGGTGAGATAAATTGTTTGTACTTGTAATGACAGGAATATATGATCTTTTATGGAGCTGAGTTAGGTGAAATCGAGAACTATTCTACAGAAAACAGAAATTGTTGATTTTTGAAGTCTGTAATTGACACATTCTCAAAGTTTATATAGTCAGTACAGCTGAAAATAAAAGCTGCACTCCAAAACCTAAGCAATGGAAAATACTTTTGAAGTGGTACGGGTACCAAAAAAAAAAACTTACAAACAGATGATTCTAAAGAATTTTTATAAATACTTTGGAAAACTCATACATAAATAGAAGATTAAACATGACTTAATATGAAAACATCAATAGTACAATGATTTAATTAATTATTAAAAGGAATGATGTGAAAAGAATTAGCTTTAATGGTTCATATAAGTGGATTGGTATATATAAAGATTTACTTAGTGCATAAAATAGAAAAATTCATCTCACCATTAAAATATTTACGATTTAACATTCAACAAATGAGAAAAAGCTGCTTAATGTAGTATAAAGTAATTTAAAGATGCACAAAATGTTAAATTTAATAAAAATAAAATTAAAACGAAAAATCTAGTTTGTGTTGTTTTTTGTAGGATTGATTAGGAATGATGGGTCTTAAGAAAGATAATTAACTAAATGTAGTGGATTTCTCTAAACTTGTTGGTCTGAATGAAATATTGCTAAAACTTCAGTGTTTAAAATGAACTATAACATAGTGCAATATTCAGCAGCACATCATATTATCACTTTTTATAAAGTTGTATGTATATTTTCCCATCGAAAGCGCTACCACGCAAAATTTTACAATATGAAAATGGGATTATTATAGAAGATCTTCGCTCTATTTATTTCTTTAGCTATCAGATCTTTAGAAAATGTAGATAAATTACGGAAATTGTACTTCGATATCCAATCTTTAAGAATGTACATGTGTATGAATAAGTATCAAACAAACTTAGCGAACGAATATACGCTTCAACTAGAATCATGCTGAATCATGCATAAATTGTAAAATGGAATTTAAACAGATCTTACTTTATATCTGTATCTGTATGAGTATTAAATAAATTTACAGAACAAAAATGAAAGCATGCCGAAGCATGCATAATTTCAAAAAAAAATCCTCACGTCATACAATTTTGTAAGCACAGAAATTTTATGGTTTTGTGGTCAGTGAAATACATATGTACATATGTATCTACTTTGTAAAAATTCAAAAGAGCGAATTGGTAAATTCTAGTAGTAAAGATTTTTAATTGTAACACTACTACATCTCGGACTCTTACGTCCTATCGATAGAAGCATGCTAAGGCATGCATACTAGCAAAATATATAAAGCTGTTAGAAGGTGATGAGACAGCAATTGTATCTGGATCAACCCAACTCATGAATGTATTGTATATGGGAATGATTGATTGTGATGATGACCATTTCTAAGTGAATAATCATTACATATGAATGTGATAGGGGTCAACCAGCAAACCTCATGTAGAAATACTTGAGGGGAAATATTCTCCCAAACATAGATATTTCATTGTTTCTAACACTTTATGAAAACACCAACAGTGAATTGCTGGTAGAGGTAGCTGAGTTATTTGAGATCGATTTGCTACAATAGCTGTTTATTAAACATGCATTTCTTTGTATGTAAACTAATTTCTACATACCTAATGTATATACCCAGCAAAAAATTAGACAAACATTCTCTATTTCAAGTAGTAAAATCTGAAAAAAGGAGTGGCACATTAGAAGAAAAATAAATAAATAAAAATAGAGACTGACTGACCAACTAATACGTACACTCTGTCCGATGGGCACACAAATCACACCTAAACATTTCAGAAATATGTACACAATACGCTGACCTTTAATAAAATGAAAAAAAATCATATAGGACATCAAATAAAAGTCATAGGTGCTCACCCTTCATAAAATTAACATATACATATGTACCTTATTAATGTAAACATATTATCAGTATAAAGTAACAGAAATTTCGTCACACAAAGTCATCTTGTATCCTAGAGTAAAATATGTTTGTTCATTATGATTTCACTAATTTAAAAGTACATTTAAATTTAGTCTCATATCTGTACTTCTTAACATAAAAATTAAAAGTAAATGTTATCCAATTCCATATTATATGCATCTAAAATTCCAAGAAAGCTGTTATATGAAAGAATCTCCAGCGCTTCTAACTACATCAGAGTTTAAAAAAAAGCTCCTTTTATTCAATTGAATAAAATTTTAATTTGAAACAGTAAGCAAAGACATCAGCTTACTGCATTCTTATTCATAATCGTATAATAGAATATATAACCACCAAAGGACAAATTCTAAAAGTCATAGATTATAAAGCGATTGTTTTCAACAATTAGTGTTCTGTCCTCGGTTACATTCACACGTGTCTATTTGTTGTGTTCCGTGTTTAATTAATGTTAAAATTTGTTACAGTGCGCGTGTTAAATTAAATATTAAATACTGATATTCATACATACGTACAATCATACAAATAGAGAGGAAAAAACCAAAAAAACAGTACCGTTGTTAACAAAAACAAAACATTCAATACAGAAAATAAAATTTATATAAATAAAGGCGATTTAAATTTAATAATTGGAAATAAAAGAAACAAAAAAAGACAATAACAATAAAACAATAACATACATACCTACAATCCACTACTTGCATGCATGTATGCAAAACAATAAAATAAAAAAATAAAAAAAATTCCAGTGTTGGCACTATGTATCAGTGCTGGCACAGTGTTGCCGTTCCCGCTGGAATGACCAGATCAGGGCTTTTATAACCTTTTTAAGTCATTGTGTTTTCCTCTCCCATTCCCCCTCATATCCTAACGAAATCTAACTCTGTGGCACTGACGCCTTTCCGTTAGCTGCTGGTGGACTGTTTAGTGATGAAGGTATAACACTGATCACTAAGCAGTCATCAATAAAACAGTGGTTAACGTGACTGGATTCAATACCGCAGATTAAACATTTGATTTGAATTTTCTCACGTTGCTATGTCTGACAAATTCAAAATTGACTTCTGCAACATTCGGGGCCTAATATCGAATTTTTTTTCTCTGTATATGCACACATTTGTTTCCATCGACCGGATGTTTTCGCCTTATGTGAGACCCAGGTGTCTGAGAATGCTGATCCACAGGATTTTCAGATACCTGGTTATCAACTTCTATCGCTTTTTAACTTTCATCGGGGACTTGCAATGTACATTCGCAATACCGTTGTGTACCAATGCAGCAATCACTAGGCATATCTGATGCTGAATTTAGCTGGGTTAAGTTCCAAATCAGGGCACACTGTTTGCATTTCGGATTTGTCTACAGAAGTCCAAACGCAGAAAGAGATACTACCATTTCCGGCTTCGATGCCCTTTCTGACTCCATATCGAAGATCCTAGAGAGTTATCCGAACAGTGAAATCGTTATTGCTGGTGATTTCAATGTTCAAAATTCAACTTGGCTTCGCCAAGCCGTACAACTACAAAAGGCCAATATGTTGAGTTATTCGCAGCGCATAACCACCTAGTTCAACTTGTGAATAAACCAACACACATTCCGTGTGTTGAAGGGCACCAACAAAATACACTCGACCTCTTTCTCACTTCACACCCTGATAAGTATGAAGTAAGTGTTAATGCACCTCTCGGCAATTCAGATCACTGTACCATTTCGGCCTCCTTTTCGTTCTCAGCACTTCATAGCGTTTCACCTACAGCTACGAAACGACTTAAATACATATACGAAAAGGCTCGTTCGGCTCAGCTCAACGAATTTTTTCGGCATTTTAATTGGAAGCTATGTTTCCTAGACAATGATGTCAATGCCATGGCCAAAATGGTCGAAAGTATAATTTTGATGGGCATGAAAGCTTTCATATCATCAAAAAAGTCCGATTAAGCCCAAAGAGAAACTATGGTTTAATCAGACATGCAAAAACGCAATCAGATCTAGAGAGGAAGCATTCAGTATTTGGCGAAGTAGTCCAAATGCCGATACTGATTTGCTACGCAAAAGGGCGAGATCTTCGTGTGCCAAAGTACTGAGGCGTAAAAAAGCTCTTTACGAAAATCGTCTCCGTGCTAAAGTTCTTGCTGCCCCTCGGGGTAGTAAGAGCTTCTGGTCATTCGTTAAAAGAGTAAAGAATAATGCTGACTGACCCGGCCGATAAAGCTAACCTACTAGCTGAAATATTTGCAAGTAATTCCTACTTGCCGGAAAGCAATCAGCTTCTGCCTATACTAGAGAGAGTATCCACTACTATGCCTGAGATATTCTTTCGAGCTCGGGCAGTAAAAAGGGTTTTGTCGGAACTCAACATAAACAAGTCTCCTGGGCCGGATGGCATTCCAGCACTGGTCTTGCAGCAGTGCTCTTCGACGCTAGCACGTCCATTAGCTAATCTCTTCAGCACGTTGTACCATGTTGGTGAGTTCCCAGTGTGTTGGAAGATTGCTAATGTTACGCCAATCCCTAAAAAAGGAGAAGCTACTAACCCTGAAAATTATCGCCCAATCGCAATATGCTCTGCACTTTCCAAAGTGATGGAAAGTATGGTAAATTTCCATCTTGTAAGGTATTTGGAGTCCAACAGCTTACTCAACGACCGGCAGTATGGATTTCGTAGAGGCCGCTCTACGGGAGACCTACTAGCCCTCCTCTCGGAGAAATGATGTAATTCAAACCACCATTGTGGCGAAAGTAAGGTGGTGGCTCTAGATATCTCCAAGGCGTTTGATAGAGTGTGGCATGGTGCACTTTTGTCAAAATGTATTGCCATTGGTGTCGGTGATAATTTCTCTCGTTTCTTATCGAGTTTCCTCAGGGATCGCACTATAAGAGTTGTTATAGATGGTATCTCATCAAATGAGTTCAAGTTAAATTCAGGGGTACCGCAAGGTTCCGTTCTTTCGCAAACTCTATTTCTTATCTTTATAAACGACCTTCTACTTTCAACCCTATCTACTCTTTCGCGGACGACAGCAGCATTTGCCATTCTTTCTCATTCAGCAATAGACCTAGTCTGCCGCAGGTTGAGGCCATGCGTCAAATAATGAATGAGACTTTAAACTATGATTTAGAAAAAATTTCTGAATGGGGTCATGTGAACAGGGTCGACTTTAACGCCCGTAAGACCCAATGTTGCATGGTTACACATAGACGTATAACCGAAAATGCTGTTGCCTTTGTAGCTATGGGGGGTACAAATATTAAGGAATCAGATGCTCTTGATGTTCTTGGCATGAAAATACAGTGTGATATTGGTTGGACTGAACACATTTTACAAATTGCAAAAGAAGCATTCAAGTGCCTCGACTTTTTGAAACGGTGCAAACAATATTTCACCCCATCTGACCTCCTTACTATTTATACCACCTATATCCGTCCGAAAATGGAATACAACTCTCATGTATGGGCGGGCGCTTCAAAGTCTATTTTGGGGCTGCTCGACCGCGTACAGGAGAGGGCGAAGAAGCTCATCGGCGACAGTAGGGTATCCAACTCTATTGATTCATTGGAGCATCGACGCAATGTGGGGTGCATTTCATTGATCTATCGTTACTACAACGGAATGTGTTCTAATGAAATCAGGGAACTTGTTCCTGAAACCCGCACATATGTACGTACAACACGTGCCTGATTTAGAGCACATCCTTTTGTGGTCGATTGGCCAATGCATCGCACTACGCATTACAGAGAAAATTCCCTTTTTAGCCGCACTGTTCGTATGTGGAATCAACTACCTGCGGAGGTCTTTCCTGTCAATACCAGCGTGGGAAGATTTAAATCAAATGTACACAGACACTACTCCCTCTATCCTCCTTCCCTGTAACCTATTTTCCTAGTTCTAGCACAATGGACTGCATGAGTAGGGGTTATCCCTGAGTGCTGGTCCTATTTAAAAAAAAATTATGAAAATAATAATTATAATATAAAACTCCCTTTTGATTTCAAATGTTTATCAATAAAAAATAAAAAAAGAAATAAGTTAACTAACAAAAAAAGCTATAAGTACCTAAGCTGGAGTGCCGGATCAGTTTCATTTAAAAATGTTTATACATTTTTAAAAAGCAAAGCAAGCTTTCCAAAATAAATGCAGAAGGCTATAGTTAGAAAAAATGTTATACCCCAAAAATGTCAAACGTTGACTAAGTAACGTTGTATCAACTTTAAAAAATATATAAATTAAGTATAAGAACTATTTCTATTATAGTTACTATTACTATAGAGTATATACGTATCTTCAAGAATTCAGTTTTACTTAAAACAGAAAATCCTCACAAAGTTTCAAGTAAACGCAGATAAAAATGAAAACGTTTTAAATTTCAAATAAAAAAAAAACTATGAATATTTCGCATCTATACACAGGAGAATATTTATAACAACAACAACAACAGACATCACATGAGAAAAAAATAAATAAAAAATTTATTGAAAGATTGAGTTAAACCAAGGTTGGAAACCGAAACAAATAACGGTATCGGTATTGATACCGGTACAATTATTTTAAAAATTTCGGTATCGGTAACGGTATTTTTTTATTTCGGTATCGGTATTACCGGTACATACCGTTATCGAGTTTAAAATACCGGTATACCGCTATTACTAAGAAGTTTATTAATTCATACAGTGTATATAACAAAAAACCTCTTTTTATTAAGTTAAAAGTAAGTAATTTTACATAAAGTCTTTAGTAAACAGTATCATTATTTACACAAGTGTAGTGTAAACTTGTATGTTTGTATAAACATGCATAAGTATGTTCAGATCAGAGCTTCCCACAGAGAGAAAACCGAGAGAAATGTATAAGCATGTGTATTTATTTCTATAAAAATCCGATTGATTTTCGGCACTCTGACGCTCCTCTGGGTAGCCTGGTTATAAACGTTTATATTAGTGTTTTTCAAACGGGATTTCCCGGAAAATGTGCGGGAATTCCCGGGATTTTTTTGATATTATGGCAACTTGATGAGTGTCGTTATTCATTTTATGAATACGATTTCGCAATAGTAAGGTCATGACACTAGCACAGTAGCTAAAACTTTACAACAATTAAGGCCTAGTTTACATCTGGCACACATGTGCTCTGAGACTAACACCTAATTCGTACGAAGACTTTTATGAAGTCTATTTTTCGACGTCATTTCTGGTTTGACAGCAAACGGCGTATAGAAGAAAGAGGGGTAGAAAAAATGACTCGATTTCTGTTTTCTATGGTTTTTTTCATACCCTGTCGGAAATTCGGTTAACCTTAAGATATTTCGCAAATATACTGACTGACACTTGGATTACTTTGAATGTAATCAACTGACTATTTTAACATTGCGATGTCCTAGGCGGTAGTCAATTGTCTCAATACTTTCAGCTAACTTAAAGTTGACTTTTTTAAATCACCTGGTAGTCAGTAAATTAAAAAAACATGGCTCGAAAATGTGAAATCACACGTTGTGTACTCAACGCGCTACCACTCGGCTAAGCTGCCATCTAAAATAACAACAGCAAAATGTTAAAATAAAACTGAAATGAGTTTCAAAGTAGCTAAGAATAAATTTGTTGGCTCTCATCAAATTTGATTACGTACTCAACTTAAGAATTAGTTTTGGGTTTGTTCTGGATGACATTGCAGTTAGCTTTTAGTCAGTCTAAGAAAAGTTAACTATAAGTTAACTATTTTTGTAGTCAACAACACATTCTCCGGCAGGGTATGGACTAAAAATGTGTGCATAAACAATAAAATCAATAAAAATCAAAATCAATGAAAAAAATAGACATGTAAAAATAATCATCGTATGAACACAAATAATTTTTGAAAGAAACTTCAAAAGGGAATCAAGCAAAATAGACGTCATTAATTTCATCGTCTGAATCCTGTGTAAGAGGCCTTTATTTGCCATAAGACGAACGCGACGTTCAAAATTTAATTCTGCAATACATAAAAGTAAAAACAGAAATGTGCAAGGAAATAAAAGAAAAATTACAATTATTAATGCTTATTCTGTACTAGTGATGCACGAATATTCGTATTCGAATTGCCGAATATTCGGCAATTTTTATATATTCGTATTCGTCAAATTCAGGCGAATACAAATATTTTTCCAAAATATTAAATAAATAAATGCATAAATCCTAAACCAAATTTAAATAAATGGATAAAAGTATTATTTTGTACGAATCCATTAAATTTTTTATAGACATTTTTGCTCATTTTGAAATATTATTTACTGACGATCATTTACATTTTTGGGGTAGTTTTTATTAACTTTAAAGTGCGCCAAGAGGAGTATGAAGTTCTTTTTCATAACAATTTTTTATTATTTCATATTGCAAGCGTAAATACATAGAATCCTAGTTTAATGTCTATAAATTTCACATTAAATACTCGTATTCGTATTCGCGAATATCGTTTCAAATATTCGTATTCGCGAATATAAAAAATTGACATTCTTTACATCACTGTTCTGTTCTAAAGTCCTATTTTCAAAGATATATTTTGTAATATTTGTTTAATAATATATTTTTTAAAGTGCGGTCAGGCTTGTGTGTATTGTTTGGCCTCCGAGAGTTTTTCGTCCCTATAATCTTGCGGTTTTTGTGGAATTTCTTTAGCAACCATACGTCGTGTACAGTCAGTCACAAAATTTTTTTTAAAATACTGTTAATAACATCCTGGGCATATGGTCTAGTTACTCCACCCATGTTTGTTCAACACCATATTATGCAAATTTACATTGTATAATATGTATCAATAAATAAATAAATAATTTTTTTTGGCATTTACATATAATATTGGTATATATTAGGGTGATCGATTATTCGACTTTTTTCAGAAACCGGTTTACGAATAGTTCGAATTTTTGAAATTATGAAAAACCCGGTTTCGGTTTTTACAATTCAGGAAAAACCGGTCAACCGGTTTTTTTAAGTAAGAAAATTATTATACAAAAGTTTTGATTTTAAATTGCTTCATTAAAAAATATATTTAACAAAAATTAAAGGTAAAACATTAAAATTAACTTCATATACTTATGTATAGTACATAAATATTTATATATAATATACCATCAAGGAATAAACTCTACATACAACCACCATTTTTAGGGCTTGTGGAAACTTGGGAAGAAATTCAAAAAATTAAATACCTATGTCAATATTTAGGGTGCTAATAAATATGTTTTTACAAAAAATAATTATGATAACACCTACAGTAGCAAAAATATTCAAAATACCTAGGAAAAAAGGTCTACATACAGGCATAAAACACATAAAAAAATACGTGCAAAATGTTTGATGTCGTCAACTTGTTTCGAAATACTGTGATTCCCGGTACCAAGCCGTCAACAAATGGCATCCAAATATGGTCTGTTATGTTGTTGTTTTTATAATTATTTTTAAATTTTTTATTTGTTGTATAAACATTTTATTAGCACCCTAAATATTGGCATACTTTTTTGAATTTCTTCCCAAGTTTCCTAAAACCCCAAAAACGACGGGTGTATATAGAGTTTATTTCTTAATGGTATATACATATGAATGTATGGACAAGGTGGATATCTACCTTTATATAAAATATGAAGCAAAATGGCAACAAAACTAAAAAACACTTTTTGCAACTGTATTTTGACATACATTGCACACCATAAAGCCAATTAAATTCGCCTCTGCTATTACTTCATAAAATAATTTCTCTTAAATTTCATGTTTCAGTAAATGTTGCCATGCTCCAAAAAAAGCTTAGAGCCTTTACACTAAAAAAATACTTACGAAAACCAACAAAACACGCAAAATGCACAAATCGAAAAGTATTCGACTCAGCCGGTTTTTAATTTGTAAAAAAAACAGGACTATTCGACATTCGAAAAATCAACATTTTGAAAAAACCGACAACCGCATTGTGAAAAAACCGGGTTTTAAAACCGGTTGAAAACCCCAGTCGATCACCCTAGTATATATGCAGTACTATTATTTATAGAACTCAAATGGTATTATTTTTTTTACTAATGTGCTTATATAACGTTTTATTTAATCGATCTCATGAATTATATTTTTTTTTGTTGAAATAATTAAGTTAAAAATATTTTGTATTGTTTTGCACTGGGCGGGAATTTCCTGGGAAGCCAAAAAGCTGTTCCCGCTTTCCCGGGAAATGGAAAAGTCTGGGAAAAGAAAAACTCTAGTTTATACATATGTATTTGATTATGGTGTGCTTACACTTTGTTGTCGATAAAAAGTAGGAAGAATAGAGCTGAATAAGAACGTCTAAGGAGGGAAATTTTGTTTCTGTAATTAATTTCAAAAAAAGTTAATTGAAATTAGGTTTTGTAATTTTTTTTACGGAAATCGGTATAACGGTACGTACCGGTATATACATAAACGGTATTGTCGATACCGGTATTTTCTACCCGAAATGAGTTTCGGTATCGGTATTGATACCGGTACCTAATTTTAAAGGTATTTGAATCGGTACCGGTATTTTTACGATACCGTTTGCCAACCTTGAGTTAAACACTTATTTGTATGTACATATATACATACATACATACATAAAATCAATTTGTAGATATGTATGTATACATATCAAATTTCTTATCAATTTATTATTATTTTATTTATTAGATCTACATCATGAAAATATATGAAGCGTCGTTTAGTTAAAGCACAATGCAAATGTAAACAATCCATACACTCAGGGAAAATCTGCATCTTAAAAATAAGAATTCGTCACATTAATTCAATAATTTTTAATATAATAGAAAATGTATATTGAGATATCTACAAACTAATGAGTTTAATAAATGAATACTGTAAATTAATATTTTGTTCATATTGAAATAAGAAATTTCTATATGACTAAACCTTCGTTAATGGTTCTTATTAATTCAGCATGGTTTTTACTGATTTCAAGTTGGTTTTTCTCTGTGTATAGAAAACTCTTTAAGTCATAGAAGACGGATGTAGTTAAATAAACAAAATCTGTAATATAAACAGATTTCACACAGACAGACTTTAACGCGAGACAAATTTAAGCATGCGAAAATATAAAGCAATCGTAAGTATAAAAGCATACTAGAATTAGGGAACTCCAGATATATGATAGTATTTTATAGTACCAAATGTCGATATTGAAAACAATTTATTTCTACCTACATATAAATACCAGCTCAAATACACACACATAGCAGAATTCATATAAGAAATATCCAAGAAAATTTCAACAACACCCCACCTTTCGCAATTCATGACGAGCCTTAAATTCTCCCTCAGATATACATACATACACAAATTCCCATGGTCATACATACATCCATATACAATATACGAGACTAATCTCAACAACACAACACTCTCACCTACCCGAAATTACAGATAGTCTTAAAGTCCTACAGACATATATACACATAGATTTTCACGGCTGCATATTACAAGAACACCTCGCCCCTAATAAATCACAATCATCTTAAATTCTTACAGAAATACATACATACATACATACACATAACCAATTTACCTCAACAACATCCTCACCCACCTCAAATCACGATCAGCCTTAAACTACTATAGATAGACACACCCACAAATTCCTATGGTTACATATTACGGCAACAACCCTGCCCACCCAAATCATGGTCAGCCTTAAACTCTTACAGACATACAAACAAACAGATTCCCCCGGTTGCATATTACTAGAACACCTCACCCCTCATAAATCACAATCAGCCTTAAGCTCCTACAGAAATACATACATTGAAATTCCTACAAACATACACACACACACATACACACATATATACACGCAATCGATCTACCTCAACTACACCCCGCCCCTTCCAATCAAACCCTCAGCTAAATTCTCACAGACAGATAGACACATCCACAAATTTCTATGGTTACATATTACGGCAACAACGCCACCCACTCAAATCACGGACAGCCTTAAATTCCCACAGTCTAGCAACACCTACATTAGCATTAGGAAAAATCACTAGATGATTTTCCGTCAGCATTAGGAAAAAGCATTTTCATGATTTTCCCCGTCGGCATATACACACATAAAAACCGCAAAACTATGAACCGCCTTAATACATTCACACAAAATATTCCACACACAAACATCCACGGTCAGGCAGACAGACCGACAGACAGACAGACATACACTTAATGTAAACAAAAACTCCTAATGTAAACAAAAAACATCAAAGCGCCGCCGAAAACACAAATTTCCAAGAATTTAACAATTTTCAAATTTTAATTACCCAAATTTAACAACTTCAGCAACAATTTAACAATTTCAGCCCATAATTTAACAATTTTAGCCACAATTTAACGATTTTAATTGCGGCCGAACCGCCAGTTCACTACTACTAAGGAACATTTAATGAACCAATAGTTATTCAAACACGGCTTGGTTGGCTAATATGTGGCAATTCAGTACCAAAAGAAAATCAAAACTACGAATACAATTTTCATATGTGGGAATGTGGTCGCTCTTATGACAACAGCCTGAACGATTTTAAATTTTTAAAAGTTTTTATTCTATTGAAACGACCGGCATAAACGGTAAGGCCCCTCTTATTGCGAAAGATGAACAAAGGGCAATTGATTTACTAGAGAGGCATACTAAACAATTAGATAACGGCCATTACGAAACGGCATTGCTATGGCGCTATGACAACGTTAAATTACCACAAAGTTTTGATATGGCTATGAAAAGGTTAAAATGCCTTGAAAGGACTTTAAACTCAAACGAGCAATTAAAAAAACTTTTAAAAACACAATTGAAAAAGGCGAAGTTTAACGTGTGACGGATTCATTGTGCCCCGGCATTTAAATTGAGACACTTAAAAATTGTTCAACATCAAAGATTATTAAATAAAACAAGTTAGTTTACTGGGTATGAAGGTACAATACTAAGACAAAGTGAACAAGCACCGATTTTTTGATATTGTACGAGGTGATGTCGTTTTTGACAAATGGAATAAGGGTGAATGTAAAATATTTCTTAAATACAGAGTGTAGAATAAAATATTCAACTTATTGCTAATATCGAAAAAAAATATTTAATCGAAATGTACCGACAGGTCACTTACTAAAAATTGCACTAGAGCAAAAAATTATAAATTTTTTTTTACAAAACATATGCATATGTATGGATGTGCTTATGAATGTATCTCTATAGTAATAAAGGGTCCGCCATCTAACGTTTTTTTTTCAACTAGTGCTTATTTCGTGAATGGTAACAATTAGCTCATGTCTGATTTGACAGATAATTAGTTTTATCCTTCCGCTGAACGAGCCAAATGACCATCCAATGCGTTTTCGCTTCGCTAAGTGGGCCTGCTATCGACTTACAGAAGATGCCGATTTTGCCAAAAAAAAATCATCTTTTCAGATGAAGCTCATTTTGATCTTGGCGGGTATATAAACAAGCAAAATTGAAACGCCGACGCACCGAAAACGAGTCACTGTTTGGTGCGGATTTTGGTCCAGAGGCATAATTGGACCATTTTTTTTCGAAAATGAGCAAGGAGTGGCCGTTACAGTCAATGGCGATCGTTATCGAATTTTTGTTCACAAAAATTGAAGATGAAGATATTGGCAACATTTGGTTTCAACAGGACGGCGCTACGTGCCACACAGCCGAAGATTCAGTAGTTTTTTTAATAGCATTTTCAAAAAAAAGTTATCTGGCGGACCCTTTATATGAATATAGCACTCTTACTTGTTTTTTAATAACATGTTCTAACAATTCCAGACTATAACATTTGCCATTTGAAATATTCAAATTGATATTTACATATATGTACATATGTGGGATGCTGACACAATATCGCTACATTAGCAGCACCTACATGACACTCGACTTTAAAAGAAAACACATACACACACAAACGAGACATAAGTAAGAAGCACAAACAAGACGATGAGAGAAGAAGTTAGTAGAGAAGTAGACGTTCAGCTGACAGAGTAAAGGCTCAGTTAGCCGACTGTAATGTAAAGTAACTGCAACAATAAGAAACAGCTGGTCGATTTTGTTATGTGAAAAGTAATGAAAATGGTTATAGAGATGTAATGTAACCTAACCTGCTTTTCATATAAAAATATCAATCAGCTGTTTTCTACGTCGATAAGAGTTTGCTGCGTAAATTCGTCGTGTGCAACACAACAACGACGAATTTACTCAGCGAATTCCTCTCTTATATTTTATAAAGTTGGTTGTTGTGTGTACAAAGACAGAGAGAGTGAGAGAGAAATTTGTTTTTTCGTCGTTCGTCGGCGTACAAAATAGAAATAAATCTATCTAAGAGTTCGACACGCACGACGAATTTCGTTCGATGGCGGTGTTGTGTTCATTTTCATATGCACAAATGTGTTTTAATTTTTATGACGAAAGTTCGCACCGAAAAAATCGTCGTTCGCCCCAGTTGTGTTCATAGCACAAATTGGTGGTGCTTAGTGAATAAATACTTATTATAAATTAAAATAAATAATCTAACAATTAATATAACGAACTACTTAATTAAAACTGGAGTTATATGCTAAATAATGAATACTTATAAATTGTAATTAACTAATATGAACTATGATATAACCAATAAATTAAAGTTAAAGTTATACACTAAATAAGAATAACCTAGCGTTTCATTTAAAAGGTAATCAAACCCACAACTTGGGGGCTCGTCCGAACCAAATTATTATCAAACAAGAGATAAACTGTACAAGAAAAAACCTGAGGTTAATTCGTGTAGTTAAAGACTTATTGCTAAATAACAACTACAAAGCAAAGACAAAATAATTAAAAGTGAAATAAAATTTAATCAAAATTCAAATAAAAAGTGAAACAAGATTCAAATAAAAGTGAAATAAAAGTCAACCAAAATATTTTCATATAAAATAAACTTGCTAACCATATCTGAAAATCGTTAAATAAAAATACATTCATACAAAATTTAAAACAGTTATATAGTATGTACCAAAAACAAAACGCAATAAAAAACAAGTAAGAGTGCAATATTCGGCTGTGCCGAATCTTATATACCCTTTACCGAAGTGCTTTTATGTAGTATAGAGATACATACATAAGCACATACATAAAGTATAAGCAAAATGAAAAAAATAATTTGACCTACTTACTTTTATGTATAACAAAAAAAATTAATTTTCAAGCCCTAAAATCATAATTTTAGATTTTTCTGATTCCTTATACCAATCTAGTAGTTCTTAAAAAAATTTAGAAAGTGTGTTTAGTGAAAAAAGAAAATTGAAAAAAATGTTTTATTTATTTACTTTAATATCCAGAAAAAAACGTTCAAAGTTTCCAGCTCTGGAGCTGTGGTTTTTATTTTTATAGTTTTCTACAAAAAACTTTTATTTCCAAAACGTAAAATGTATATAATTTATAAAGGCAAAGATAAAAATTAATTAGACTTAGTTACTTTTATATATCACAAAAAGTGTAACTTTTCCAGCCCTGAAATCATCCTTTTTGATTTTTCTGATTTCTGGCACCAATATTTTTCTTTTAAGAATATAAGATATGTTTAATTTATAAAGAAAGGGAAAAATTTGTTTTAGTAAGTTACTTTTGTCAAAAAAAAAAATAAAGTTTTCAACACTGGAATCGTGTTTTAAATTTTTTAATTGCTTTTTTTTATTTGAAATACTAATTTTATTCGTACTCAATCCAAAATTTATTTATTTAATAAAAAAAATAAAAATTAGTTTTCGGTAGTTAATTTTTTATATCACAAAGAGTGTAAGTTTCCCAACCCTGGAATCCTCCTTTTTAATTTTTCTAATTTCTTATACCAATCTTTTTTTTTGCGAATGTAAGATGTGTTTAATATATAGTAAAAAAGGAAAAATTTGTTTTAGTAAGTTACTTTTGTATAAAAAATAAGGTTTCCCAACCCTGGAAACGTCGTTTTAATTTTTGTTTTAATTTGAAATACCAAATTCATTCGTACTGAAGTATAAAAAAGCATATTTTATAAAAAAAAATAAAAAATTAGTTTTCGGTAGTTAATTTTTTATATCAGAAAAAGAGTAAGTTTCCCAACCCTGGAATCATCCTTTTTGATTTTTCTGATTTCTTACACCAATCTCTTTCTTTTAAGAATATAAGATATGTTTAATTTATAGAAAAAAAGGAAAATTTGTTTTAGTAAGTTACTTTTGTATAAAAAAAGTTAAAGTTTTCCAACCCTGGAAACATCCTTTTAATTTTTTGAAGTTCAAATTTTAATTTAAAATACCAATTTTATTCGTACTGAAACATAAAATAAGTTTATTTATTAAGAAAAAAAATAAAAATTAATTTTCGGTAGTTAATTTTTTATATCACAAAAAGTTTCAGTTTCCCAACCCTGGAATCATACCTTTTTAATTTTTCTGATTTCTTACACCAATCTTTTGCTTCTAAGAATATAAGATATGTTTAATTTATAGAAGCAAGGGAAAATTTTGTTTTAGTAAGTTGCTTTTGTATAAGAAAAAAAGTTAAAGTTTTCCAACCCTGGAAACGTCTTTTTAAATTTTTAAATTTTTTTTTTATTTGAAAACCCAATTTTATTCTTGGTGAAGTATAAAATAAGTTCATTTAATATAAATAATTAAAAAATTTGGTTACGGTAGTTAATTTTAAACTTCACAAAAATTTTAGGTTTTCCAACCCTGGAATCATCCTTTTTGTTTTTCTGATTTCTGACATCAACCTCTTTCTTTTAAGAACATCAGATATGTTTAATTTATAGAAAAAAAAGGAAAAATTTGTTTTAGTAAGTTACTTTTGTAAAGAAAAAAAGTTGAAGCTTTCCAACCATGGAAACGTCTGTATAATTTTTTTAATTTTTTTTAATTTTTTTTTAATTAGAAATACCAATTTTATTCATACTGAAGTATAAAATAAGTTTATTTAATAAAAAATTATTAAAAACTAGTTTTCGGTAGTTATTTTGTATGGCAAAATGAAGTTTAAGTCTCCCAGCTCTGAAACCGTCTGCTCGATTTTGCTGATTTTCAATATCAATCTTATTTCGACCATTTCTGACCCACCAGTCCAAGAACGAAGTCTCTAGCTTTTCTAGGAGCTTCGGAAAACCGATTTCACGTACAGACAGACGGACATCGCTTATTCGTCTTCCCTATGCATAAGGATCCAGAATATATGTATATACTTTATGGCTCGCTTATTAATATTCTAGAAATTACAAACGGAATGACAGACCTATATATACCCTTTTACCATTTTTTGGTAAAGGGTATAATTAAATTGAAAGTATAAAATTTAATTGAAGGTAAAGTTCTTACAAAACATCTGAAAGTTAACAAGAAGTAACAGTACGAATTTTTCTTTAGAAGAAAATAACCGACAAAATCACAATAAAATAAAATAATTATTACAGAACACCAAACGCGTGTGAAGTATAAAAATAACAACCACCAAAAACCAATTTAAGTGCAAAAATCAAAATCCGAACAGAGAGGAAAAAACAGACAACAAATACAATGCAGAAATAAATTGTTGTTTCATCCTAAGCCAAACAGACGTAAATATATAAACACAGACAAATTTTAGTCGCTCTGCTCCGAAGTAGCAGAGACTGCGTGAGAGAATAACCAACGAGTGATGCAGTGAGAAGTGGATGCCAGTGTCGACGCAGCTGAGCAGACAACTTACCCTCATACCTAAATAAGAGCGGCAGGCGTTGCGTTAGCAGCAGGGTAAGCATTTTTAGTACATTGGAATGTGAAAATATTTTTTGATTGTACTGAAAATACGTACCCTGCTGCTAACGCAACGCTTTCCGCTCTTATTTAGGCATGAGGTTTACATAGCTGAGAAGCAGCGTTGCCAAATGTGCAGTTTTAATTGGGGCCTAATTCCTGCACTCGTGATCGGAATTGCATTCGAATAGAAATTAATTTCGATGGCAAGAAATTTTCTGATGATGTCACTCGCTAACAAGCGAATCGAGTTTTGGTTTTAGTGTTGGAAAAAGGCAAATATATTTATATATAAATTCATTTCACAACACTGAATAAATTGTAATCAAAAGCATATGTTTGTATATATGTATGTATGCAAAAACATATGTATGTAGTACATACACACGTATATGCAGAAAAAAGAAACGAATACATAAATGTTATTTTAATTTTAATTTTATTAATTACTTAATAATAATAAATTAGTGTAAAGTTAGAGAATAGAGCACTAGCCACATGTTCGATTCTTTTATTGCTTGACCAGAAGCATTTAATTTATTATTTAGGTGCTCCCAGAGCTGGTTGATTTTTTTTATTTTCCCCGACAACTTTTGGGCAAAACATTATGTATTTGCCAAGCCAGTGTGTTTTGTTATATTTAAAGTCAACTAAATATTTTTTAATTTGTATTTTTTATACGTAAATACATTTGTGCATTCATTCATTTTTAAATAAATAAGTAAAATATTGAACATACATTTTCTATTTCTTCGTTTTTTCTATGTTAAAAATGATTTCGAATGCCTTTTTGCTTGCCAGTAAAAACACGAACGGTTGCATTCGAATGTACTCGTAGGCACGTTATCGAATGCTGTCATTAGAAATTTCAATATGTGTTACTCGAAACCGAATGCGAAAATCACAAAAGTTAAAAAACTCGCACATTCGAGTAATAACTCGCTCGCAATCGAATGCGGGAATTAGGCCCCTGATTTTAGCAGTTTTTTAAGCATAGAACAGTTTTTTGCTTAAAAAATAAGTTTTTCTATAAATGGTGCAGTTTTTAATTTTTTACTTTATCTCAAGTTTGTTATTTTAGTTTCGATATCTGAAGCCATAGTTTTACCAATTTTGCTTAGTATAATAGTGAAGGTTTATTAGTACTTTTTCAAACAGCAAGAGAGAATTTACACGAAAGTTGAGTTTTTCTTTATGAAATTTGGTCTTATTGTTTGCAAGTTGGGTTGATACGGTCGTAGCACTTCCTTTATTAATATTAATTCTCGCCTTGCCTTATTGAAAAAGAAAAACTAGTTTCTTCACTGAAATAATTCGAATCCTTATAGAATGAGAAAAAAAACGACAAAATATATACCAAATTAAAGGATAGACCCCATAAAATTTTAAGCCATACACATTTTTTCAGTACTCTCTGAGAAAAATTTCAGTGATTCACAGAAAAAAACATGTTATTTTGGCTAAGCAAGTGTATTAAATAAATAAATCATTGTGCACTTCAAAAAAACAAAATCTTAAAAAACAAAAGCAAACATTTTGGGTACCTTATTTATTGAATTTTTGATCCACTTACTTCTTTAGGTTGATTCAAAAAAAAAAAAAAAGAATTTCCCTGTGTAAATTAATGCGAAATATTCCATAGTGCAACTAAAACACTTCCATTTCAATTAATTAAAAACTTTATAAATTTGTAGAGCCATATTTTTTTAACTGATGCCGATGAGGCTTTCGAGATGGTAAAACGTAAAAACTTGACAAACATTATCAAGTAATGATATAAAAATATATCAGTTATCAGTATTGTTAACACCCCTCCCCCAAAATATACAAAATGCTAAAGAATTTTTTATGAGCAGTTTTTTCACATGAAAATCAGTTTTTATTCAAAATTTTCAGTTTTTCATAAAAATATTATGGCAACGCTGCTGAGAAGTATCGAACAACACAATACTTATGTAGAATCTACATCAGTGTCCCGCAAAATAAAATGTGTCTGTATTGGTGACAAAAATGAGAGTAAAATAAACTTGCACTTGAAGAAAAGTTTTGTAATATAAAATACATGATGTGATTATTAGTTGTTTGTATTTTTTTTTCTAAATAAGCAATTTAATAAAAACTTAAGTAAAATCTAAAAATTTAATAACCATTCAACAATTTAGTGTATAAATTCAAAATTAAATTTATTCACAGCTCTGTGGATACTATTAAAATGTCTTTTTAAACCATTTTCCCTATTATTTTTTAATGTTTCATAACATAAAATGCATTACATATTGCGAAAAGCATTTTTCATCACGAAATATTTCTTAGCTTCCATAATTATATTATCAATTTTTTGTCTGTAGAAATTTATTAAATTTTAACTTTAATTTCGTTCCGTGTGCTCAAAAAAACTAAACCAAAAACCAGGAAAAAATTAATACATGCGTGCACAACTTAATTCGTCGCTTGCTCAGTGACGACTAAATGAAAGAGCATAAGCATGTATGTGATTTTCATCTGCACAATTGTGCTATGGCTTGCGGGTTACTGATCTACATCTACATTGTAGATGCCACTATATTATGTTTAATAGATATACCAAACGGACGACACACTCGTCCGTATTCTAGAATCAAAATGTAAATAATTTAAGATTCAAAGAAAATGTACCTATCTAAAGGTCATAAAAAATTCATTAAAACACAGCCACACACAAACTTACATACATATGCAAGCATAATTAAATAATACATGAAATTAAAAAAACATAAACAAAATCCCTTCAACTCAGCTAATTCACTTTATTCAATTCTCTTCCTTTATGTATTATGCAGTGATGCCAACTTTTTTGGCTATAAAAGCACATTAAAATTTTAAACAAGCACTAAAAAGCGTAATTTTGAAATTAAAAAGCGTAAAAAGCACTAACGTGAAAAACGAGTGACGTTTAATAATGTTTTCTAAGCTATTCTCTATTTCGGCAATATTATCAGCATTTTTAATGAAATATATCAGACGAAAAAGGTATGCTTTACACTAAACAAATAAATACACGAAGTTTTTATTAAAGTAATTTTAAGAAATACGCAAATTTCTTAAAACCACTACTTAGTGCTTTTTCTTAGTTTGGCTTAAAGCTAAAGTTGGCATCGCTGGTATTATGGCTTTCATACAACAACAAATTAGAGAAAAAGAAATTGTTAGATCAAGAGAAATACTACAAACACACACACACACTCATGTTTTGTTTCTTTTTTACTTGTAAGCTAATAAATGCGTGTGTAATGTGTGCATGTAGTAGTAGCAACTTTAAACGCTTATAGCTCCCAAAATACTAAACCGATTTCAATAAAATATAGATTCTGCACATATGTACAGAAAATCCTTTAAAACAATATAAATCTTTTTAAAATCGGTGTAGTGGTACCAGCGTAAAAGGGATTACAAAAAACATGTTCGCCTATTAGTTATATAGAAGAATAGAAGATAAGACTTGATAGCTAACAAGTTTTGATGATCGAATGTGCAATTGTACATAAGCAGGGCAAGTTTAAATATGCACAAAATTAAAGAAAAAAGCAAGCAAAAAAGCGCAAAATAAAAACAAAATAAGCCCAAGAATAAGCAAAAAAAAAGCTCAAATAAGCTTCCAAAAATTAAACAATGTAACCACTTTTCATTTATTTTACTGAAATAATTTTTTATTACAAAGCACAATCATAGGTTTTTTTAGATTTTCAAAAAGGAAAGATCTTCGATTATCGCATAAAACTGTAGAATATATTGAAAAAATTCTTTCTACATCATTGGATGTAGTAGGAGCGAACTTAAACAACAATAATTCGCTTGGAGATAGCGAATCAATGTATTCATCAGCTTCGCTTTTCTTTAGAAAAATATTATTTTTAATTTTAATTAATGTTTGAATTCCAACGTTTCGATTCATAACTTTATTGAACTTTTCAAAAAATATTTTGTTTTCAAGATTTTTCATCTTTTCTTCCACTTCTTCTATGATGGACAAGCTTTCTTTTAAAGAAAGTCCTCTTCTTTCTAGTTTGATTATACTTCGGCAAATACATTCGAAATTACATTTTATGTACGCAAGATCAGATTTTAAAGATTCATTTTTAAATAGAGTTTTTGCTTTACATATTGATTCCGCATCATCATCGGAAAGTGCATTTAACACATTGCAAATTTCTATATAGTTGTCACAATAATAAATAGCAGCTTTGAGCCAAGTACCCCATCTAGTTATACAAGGAGCGGGGGGGTCGGTTATATTTGGATACATATCGTGCAATAAACCAATCCGAGATGGTGCCTAGAGATTCATGATTGAATTAAAATTGTTTTAAGCATATTAAAAATATACATATGTATATAAGTATAGTATATATACATATGTACATATATACCACACATAGTATGTATGTATGTATTACATACCTTAAGAAAAACAGCTTTGCAATTTGCAATAAGGGAGTTTACATCTACGAAGTGCAAGCGTATGAAATCTGCAACTCTATGTAGTCCATGAGATAGGCACGTAACGTAAAGCATCTGCGGGTATAAAATTTTTAATGATTTCATTGCAGAAACCATATACGGTGCCGCGTCAGTAACAACCAACATAACGTTTTTATATTCAATACCTGTTTAAATAAAACATATTTTTAAACTAGAACCTGATCATGAAATTTGAACTGTATAAATACATACCATTGGGCCATAATAATTGCAAACTATCTGTAAAAAAAGCTGCCATAGAGCTATTGTTAGCTCTTTCGACGTGTGCCAAATTAAGAAGATAAGACTTTTCTTTTTCTGTTTCATCCAATATGCCAAAAACAAAAATTTGCAACCAGGCGTTTTTGACTATCAGTTGTTTCATCTAAAGAAACCCAGATTTTTTTATTAAAAGCTTTCGATTGCAGTTTCTTATTATACTTTTCATAAAGTGTGGGTACATATTTATTTCGTAGAACTGTCTCAGATGGTACAGAATGTTTTGTATACTTTTCCAAGAAAGATTTAACGTCTGAATTATTTATTTTATGTAATGGAATATTTGCTGCCAAAAATGTTTGGCATAATTCCATGCTAAATTGGTTTATACTCGGGTCACTTGAGTAACTTGTCAACAATGATTGTGAAGGAGTTGTTTGAGTTTCTTCATCGAACTTTTTGTGTTTAGCCGTTCCTAAATGCTGCTGAACGTTATATACTTTGCATCCAGAAATTGTACAATTGCAAAGCACACAAAAAAGAATTGAACTATCAGCCATAAACACTCCTGGCTATTCTCTTACAATACGAGCATTAAATTCTTTTTTAGTTTCCTTAGGCATTTTTGGTTACACAGAAAATTGTTCACAGTTTAAATAAATTACAATAGTTAACCAGAAACTAACTGCTTTTTTCAGAAGCACAACTACACATTAACAAATGCTAGCAATGTCAAGAGTTAAAGAATAGAAAATTGCATGTGTGAGAAAAGGACAAGCACACTTTTGCTTTTTATTTGCAACAGAAAGACTCAAAAATTATTTTCAAGGGCTGCCAAATTGCATTATAAGCAAATTCAAGCAGAGTGTATTAAATAAAGCAATTTTGCAAAAAAAAAGGTACAAAATAAGCGAAATCAAGCTTTTCCAGCAAAATGCTTGAAAAACTTGCCCTGTACATAAGTATGTATATGAGTAGATGAAGAAAAGGTAGATTAAATTCTTTGAGAAGTTTTGTTGCATACATACATTTGTACATACTTAGATGAGAGATGATTTTTTTTTTGTTTGATGTAGAGGCCTAGAGTAAGTGATAAATAGACAATCACATACATATTGGTAGCAGTATATAATAGAAGCAGAGTGCGTACAGTAAACCAAAAGAGTAAAGGCCGGGGCACAATGAATCCGTCATGCGTTGAACTTCGCCTTTTTCAACTGACAGCTAAGTTGAAATACATGGTTTCTTATGAGGTCTGTTACATTCAGTACGAGTGTGTCAACGCAAATTGCAAAGTTTTGTAAACTTTTAAATTTTTGCGTACGTTGAGTAGTTTGACAGATATTGGTTGATTTTTTTGGTATGTTTTGATTTAGATTTTTGTGTTTTGTGGTAGCAAAAATACAAAAAGAAATAAACGAAATAAATAAATAAAAAAGTGGAATTTAATATGTAAAATGGAGAATCAACCCATTGAAGCTGTTCAAATGCTTCCGTCAATAAAGTACTCATTGTGCCAACCTTCTTCTTCGTTACGATAATGTCAGTTGAAAAAGGCGAAGTTTAACGTATGACGGAGTCATTGTGCCCCGGCCTTAAATTTACTAAATTATTTAAAATACATATTTTCGAGGAAATTATGAATTATTTAAAATAAATATTTTTGAGAAGAAATAGAGAAACAAATAAAAGAGTAAATTCATTAAATAATTTAGAATAAATATTTTTGAAAAAACCGGGGAAACAAATAAAAGAGTACATTCATTAAATAATTTAAAATAAATATTTTGGGGAGAAACAAAGAACCAAAAGAGTGAAGTAATTAAACTGTTTTGAACCAAATATATTTTTTAAAGAAGTACCTACCTAAAATGCAATTAATAATATTTATAATCAATTAGTATTATGTACTGAAATTACAATACGGATTGTAACATACTACATTATATCTAACTTTTATATTGATTTTATTGTATTTTATTAAATAAAAATTGTAAAGCACCAATTCCAAGTTTGACAATACAACTACATGGACATTAACGGTATTCTAAGCCTCACAGTGGAGGAACTAAGGTCGATCTAAAATTGTCAAAGATAGGGAACAAAACTGAGTTACAAGACAGACTCATAACACATTTTGGACTCAGTAGAGAAACCGAATCAGATCATGAGGAAGCTTTTCCTGCAATTGACCAACCAATAGAACGCAGTTGTATTTTTCACTGCGGGATATACAGGACTCGGTCTCTGCCTTCTATGGTGAGGGTTTGCCCGAAGTTACGCAATGGATACAAGAGTTTGAGGACATTGCGTGCATAGTAGGCTGGGATGATTTGAGGAAGTTCATATATGCTAACCAGTTACTTAAAGGAGCTGCAAAAATATTTATCAGAAGTCAATCTGATATAACTGACTGGAACTCACTTAAACTAGCTTTGACAAAAGAATTCGGTACAAAATTGTATTCATTGGAGATTCACAAAATACTGTCAAATAGAAGAAAGAAGTACAACGAAACATACAGAGAGTATTTGTACTGCTTACAAGAGATTGGTAAACCAATCAACATGGATGACGAAAGCCTTATAGACTATTTCGTGCAAGGCATTATTATCAGGCACAAAATATAGATGAACTAAAAGAAAAGCTAAAAACCTATGAGAAGATGAAAATGGCCGGAGAGCCAACAAGCTCGAAGGGCATTGGATCTGAAACAAAACGAAACACAAGCATTAAGAGCGAGCACCGTTGTTTAAAATGCGGTGAAAAAGGACACTTGGCTAATGATTGTAGGAAATCTGATATCAAATGCTTCAAGTGCAAGGGTTTTGGCCATAAATCGTTTGACTGCACAACTAATGCAAGGAAGGAGAGTCCAAACGACAGAAATAATAAAAGGACTGGAAACAACAACGTTCACACGTTAGCCGATGATATAGCCTCTTCATCAAGAAGAATTTTTACAGAAATAGACTTGAATGGGAAGAAAATTTGCGCAATTATAGACACAGGAAGTGATATAAGCGTCTTGCGTTACGACACACTTATGTATTTGAGTGATGTAGGGCTGGGAAGAGAAGTGAAAACGTTAACAGGCATTGGCGGAAAAACAATTAAGACATTGGGGAACTTCAAAACTAGTGCTAAACTAGATGCAGTCGAACTGAACATAGATTTTCATGTGTGTAGAGAAAGCGACGTACTGTATTCGGCAATAATTGGGAACGACGTTTTGTCTCAGGTAGATTTAGTAATAGACTCCAAAGGAGCTAGATTCCGCGCGAAAATCCCAACGATTTCATTATTTGAGAATAGGGAACCAAACGTATTTAGTAAGCCAAAACGAGAGGACATTAATCCGATCGCTGACGTAAGAGAAGAATTTGCAGATATAATCCACTCTGCATCGTCAGGCGAATTTAGAGAAGACGACTTAAAAACAGAACAACTTACAGAAGAGTACCAATTAGAAATCCAAAATATAGTATGAAGGTATAGCCCGTCTAAACCACAAACTTTTCCCGTAAAAATTAAAATAATACTAGACGATGATATCCCAGTGGCGCATAGACCTCGTCGAGTACCATTCTTAGATCAAAATTTCATCGACAACCAAGTCAAAGAATGGCTAGACGATGGCATAATAGTGCGGAGTTATTCAGAATACTCAGCTCCAGTAGTCCTAGTAAAGAAAAAATATGGTACAAAACGCTTATGTTGCGATTTCCGCAAACTAAATGAAAAAATTATCAGAGATAACTTCCTAATGACTTTGATTGACGAAGAAATTAAAAGAAACTAAAGGGGGCAAAGGTTTTCACAATATTGGATTTGCGGAACGGGTTCTTTCATGTCCCTATAGAAGAAAATTCGCAAAAATATACTTCATTCGTAACAAATAAGGGTCAGTATGAATTTAGATACGTACCTTTCGGTATTTCGAATTCCTCTGCTGTATATTGCAGATATATTGCTTCCGTTTTTGGCGAACTAATACACAATAATAACGGGTGTTTTTTTAGAGGTATAGAACTTCGAATTGAAATAAAACACAAGAAAATCGTTTTAATGTCCATCAATTTGGCTTTGTTGGAAGGATAATTTTATGCCATTAATGCTGAAATATGATTTCGGGCATGTGGCCGCCGCGGCTGGCTCGAATAAAGCCAATTCTACAGGTCCAATTTTCAACCACTTTTTCGAGCATATGGGGCCGTATGTTGGCAATAACGCCACGAATGTTGGCTTCCAAGTCCCCCAACGTTTCTGGTTTGTTGGCGTAGACGAGCGACTTCACATATCCCCAAAGCAAATAATCCAATGGTGTCAAATCACACGATCTTGGTGGCCAATTGACAGGTCCATTCCGCGAAATTATGCGCTCATCGAATGTTTCCTTCAATAAATCGATTGTGACGTGCGCTGTGTGGCATGTAGCGCCGTCTTGTTGGAACCACAACTCATCCACATTCATGCCATCCAATTCGGGAACAAAATAGTCGGTTATCATGGCTCTATACCGGTCTCCATTAACGGTAACTGACTCTCCAGCATTATTTCGGAAAAAGTATGACCCAATGACTCCACCAGCCCATAGAGCACACCAAACAGTCAGTTTTTGTGGATGTAATGGCGTCTCAAGGGTCTCATGTGGATTCTCTTCACTCCAAATGCGGCAATTTTGCTTGTTGACGTAGCCATTCAACCAAAAATGAGCCTCATCACTGAACAAAATTTTGCGATGAAAATCAGCATCGAGATCAATCTCATTTTCAGCCCATACACCAAAATCACGACGCATTGCATGGTCTCGCGGCTTTAATTCTTGCACAAGCTGGATCTTGTAAGGTCGCAAGTCAAGATCTTTGCGCAAAATCTTCCATAAAGTTGATGGACAAAGCTCCAATTGCTGTGCACGGTGGCGAATCGATTCATTCGGGTCCTCTTCAACACTTTGCTCTACAGCGGCAATTGTTTCTTCGGTGCGCACTGTTCGACGTCTCTGCGGATGCGTATTATCACATAGAGTAAACGTAGTGCGAAAACGATCCATGGGTAACCGAATTAATTGCTCTGATGGACGATTATGTCGACCATAAAATAGACGGAGCTTGCGGTAAACTTCGCGAACTGAACCATTATTTTCGAAATAAATTTGCACGATTTGCAAGCGTTGTTCTTTTGTCAACCTGTTCATGATAAAATGGCAAACCAAACTAAATATTAATCACTTGACAGCTGACAAAATGGCCGCCAGTTAAAAAAGTGATGCCAACTTAAAGTTCTATACCTCAATAAAAAACACCCATTACATTAATCATCTACATGGCAATATTGTCATACCGTCTCAGAGTGAAGCAGAGATCATTTTAAAATTAAAAAAGGTTCTATCAGTCGCGGAATAAAACGGGCTAAACATATAATAGAAAATGTCAGTTTTTACAGAGAAGAATAAACTTTTTAGGCTATATATTTGAAAATTCCACGGTTTCCGCATCAACCGAAAAAACAAAGGCTGTGGCCAACTTCCCATTACCGACAAACGTAAAAGCTTTACAGAGATTCCTTGGGCTAACTTCGTATTTGCGACGCTTTATACCAGGCTATGCAACAATGGCGAAACCACTAGCAAATTTGTTGAGAAAAGATGTTAAATTTAATATGGGTGATGAAGAAGTCTTGGCATTCAAACAGCTAAAAAACTCAATGATAAAACAACCAGTTTTAACAATTTTTGACCCTAGAGCGGTAACAGAAATACATACCGACGCCAGCCTATATGGTTATGGCGTAGTCTTACTCCAGAAAGGCGAAGACTCCCAATTCTACCCAATAGAGTATATGAGTAGAAAAACTACACCAGCGGATCAAAAGTATCACTCATACGAGCTAGAAGTTTTGGCTGTAATAGAAGCACTTAAAAAGTGGAGAATATTCGTGTTGGGAATGCCAATAAAATCGTCACAGACTGTAACGCATTCGCACTAACAATGCGTAAACAATATGTGCCACCTAGAGTTTCTAGATGGGCTTTATTTCCTACAAGAGTTTAATTACAAAGTAGAGCACAGGCCATGAACAAAGATGAAGCACGTAGATGCATTAAGCCGTTTAACATGCCTAATGATCGAAGACTCTTAACATCACCGTTTACAACGAGCGCAAACACAAGACGAACGGATTAAAGCTGTAAGAAAAATATTAGAAACAGATACATACAATGACTATTTTATGAAATTTGACATTCTACACAAAGACCCAAATAATGAACTTATGCACTCAAAATATTCCATGCTTAAAAATACGAAACATTTTTTCGTAATTTAATTTTTGTTCAATAAACGAAAATTTTGTACATTTTACGAAAATATTTGTAGCATGTGCAGGAAAACAGATTTCGTAATTCTACGAATTTCGTTAAGTTACAAAAATTATTTCGTACAATTATTTTTGTATTATGTACATTTTTCGTTTATTTTATTGAACTTAAGAGAAAATAAAAAATATTTTATAAATTAGAAATTTCGTAAAATAAACAAATTTTGTTTTGTTATCATATTCTTTGCAGTACAAAATTATTCTTAAATCTATACAAGTTTCGTGAATACTACGAAAAAAAATGTTTGAAATATAAGAATAAAAACGGTTGTTTTGTTTTACTTTTTAACATTTTCCTCATTTATTTTCCTGTCATTGTATACAAATATTGTATCAAAAATTATTCAATATATTTCAATTAAAATAAAATTTTGTAATAAAAAATTACTTTTTTTTATATAGGAAGACAACTGGGACGAAGGATAAATCTCGTCCACGGCACAACAACAACGAAAAATTAACATATCTTGTACTTGATAATTGGTTGATTGGTTGGATATTGGCTTTTGTAAAGAGAGATAAATATGTTTTTCCGTCGTTCATCGGCGTAGGGCTGAGTTTACATCTGGCATTTATTGTGTGTCATTTGCCCAAAAAAGCGTAACCAACTAATTACTAATAAAAAACTGTTTGATTCAGACATGTATTTATTAATTTAAACAGTTTCCAATCATGTTGGATTCTGTAAAATTGTCTATTAGTTATGTATGAAACTGTTTATCTTAATAAATACGTGTCTGAATCAAACTGTTTTTCATTAGTAATTAGTTGTTTACGCTATTTTTAAACTTGTGTGGCACATGGACACATATGGAAACCCGGCCTAGGTTAGGAAGGGTCGTGATATACCGCACCACCACTCTGAGACCGAATTGGGTCCATTGTGATTTCATCGGCGTAAGAAATAGAAATAAGTCTATCGCAGAGCTCGTCATGCACGACAAATTTTGTTGGGCGGTGGTGTGTTAATTTTCATAACGAAATTCGTCCCAGTTGTGTTCCCAGTTTAATTAGTAAGTTTCAGTGCAAAATATGTATGTATGTGATATATGAGGAATACAGAGGCTGCAACAATTCCTCTTAAATTATATTTTTCTTTCCATAATTGTTACAACCTTCAATTCCAAGAATTAGAGATTTTTCCACAAAATTACTTTTTAATTTTTTTGCAGCTTTTTATATTTTACAGATTTTAGGTTTATAAAAAATTTCGTATATTACACAAAATTTCTTTTTATTATTCACGAATTTCTTTTGTAAAATAAGCATTACGTTTCGTAAAATTATTTGTAAAAATACAAAATTTTGTTATTTGCAGACAAAAAGTATTTCGTAAAATATACAAATATCATTTCTACTATCTACGAAGCATTTCGTACCGTAAAAACAACGAATATTTTCGTAAAATAAACTACGTTTTTCGTTTATTTTACCCATGAAATATTTTGAGTGTAGTACTCCCGAGCTCAATGGAAAAAGAAAAAATTTAAACGGCACACAGACAAGGACACTTCGCTACCCGAAAAACGCAAGAGTTAATTCAAAAATCTTACTACATTCCAAACTTGACTGGAAAAGTTAAACAAGTTGTTGAAAGCTGTGTAGAGTGTTTAGTTACTGAGGCGAAAAGGGGACGTAAGGAAGGATTTCTCAGTCCCATTGACAAGCCAGATATACCACTTCTGACATATCATATAGATCACATAGGCCCGATGGACTCCACTCACAAACAATACAATTATGTAATAGTTGTTTTAGACGCATTTTCGAAATTTGATTCGCTGTACCCAACTAAGGGTACTGGCTCAAATGAGGTTGTGGATCGACTGACTAAACAGTCGACGTTGTTCGGGAACCCTAAAAGAATAATCACCGATAGAGGAAGCGCGTTTACATCTGGGCAATTCGAGGAATACTGTACATCACAGAACATACAGCATCTTCTGATAGCAACTGGGGTGCCAAGAGGAAATGGTCAGGTAGAGAGAATGAACAGCACCATAATCTCGATGCTAACTAAATTATGCGTAGAGAAACCTGACCACTGGTACAAACACGTAGGTCGAGTGCAGCAAACCCTAGACAGCACGCCGCCAGGAAGCACCAAACTTACACCATTTCAAGTTCTAACTGGGTTAGATATGAGAAAAGACGAGGTTACAGATATTCACGAACTACTTGATGAACTATCAGTGGAAACCTTAAATGCCGAACGAGACACCATAAGCTCGAGAAAATATTCACAAGATACAACAAGAGCACCGCAAGGAATACAACCGTAAAAGAGTGCCAGAAACTGTGTACAATGTCGGACAGCTGGTAGCCATTAAGCGTACCCAGTTTGGCACCAGAATGAAGCTGAGACCGAAATTCCTGGGACCATATCGGGTCAAGAAAAAACTGAACCATGGCCGTTATGAAGTTGAGAAAGTAGGAAACGTAGAGGGCCCGAAAAACACTACGACAGTTGTAGACATGATGAAGAAGTGGAATTAAAATTTGAGGACGAATGTAGGGTCAAGAGGGCCGGATGTGGGATGCTGACAAAAATATCGCTACATTATCAGCACCTACATGACACTCGACTTTAAAAGAAAACACATACACACACAAACGAGACATAAGTAAGAAGCACAAACAAGACGATGAGAGAAGAAGTTAGTACAGAAGTAGACGTTCAGCTGACAGGGTAATGCTGGGAACACAATTGGGACGAACGACGAATTTCGTCCACGTCGACGAATTCGTCGATAAGAGTTTGCTGCGTAAATTCGTCGTGTGAAACACAACAACGACGAATTTACTCAGCGAATTCCTCTCTTATATTTTATAAAGTTGGTTGTTGTGTGTACAAAGACAGAGAGAGTGAGAGAGAAATTTGTTTTTTCGTCGTTCGTCGGCGTACAAAATAGAAATAAATCTATCTAAGAGTTCGTCACGCACGACGAATTTCGTTCGATGGCGGTGTTGTGTTCATTTTCATATGCACAAATGTGTTTTAATTTTTATGACGAAAGTTCGCACCGAAAAAATCGTCGTTCGTCCCAGTTGTGTTCATAGCATAAATTGGTGGTGCTTAGTGAATAAATACTTATTATAAATTAAAATAAATAATCTAACAATGAATATAAGGAACTACTTAATTAAAACTGGAGTTATATGCTAAATAATGAATACTTATAAATTGTAATTAACTAATATGAACTATGATATAACCAATAAATTAAAGTTAAAGTTATACACTAAATAAGAATAACCTAGCGTTTCATTTAAAAGGTAATCAAACCCACACATATATTGCCTACCTCTAGTACTAGTTCACTCATCTATTGCTATACTGTATTTTTGATCATTAGATTTTTTTACAATTCAGACGTTGTGCTATAATTTGTCTTCTACTTGCAAAGACGTTTAACTTCAATGCAATTGATTATCTTATAAACTGAGATTGTATACTTCTAACTGAAATTCCATCAACATATTACGAATTTTGATACAATAATTTCTAATGAATCAATTTTTATAATGAAGATGCGTCTCAAGGAAACTTTTTGAAAATATGGAAATTTTTATAATTTGGGCAACATTTTAATTTATTTTTTTCCAATTTTTGTTTCAGATTTCTTTAGGATGCATATTCATCAATAATATGTTCTTTTAATCGATATACAAATCGATTTTTAGGTTCTTTTAACCAGTGAAATTAATGGACGCATTTATAAAAACTGATTCATTAGAAACTATTGTACATTTTTGAGCTAGTACAGTGTTTTTGTCTACGTTGTAAAGAGCTCTGAATAGTTTCCTCATGATCTTTACCTTTTGAAGCGCCAATATTATGTACCACTCTCAAATCATTGTTAAAGATTGATAAAATAAAAAATAAAACTTTTTTAGAATAATAGAAAGTAAAAAATCGAAAATCGACGGTTTTCTAATCAGTTTTCGGTTTCGAATATTTGGCCCAAAAACCGCGATTTTGATTTCAGTTAAAACCGAACAGCAAACCTTACTTAAAAGTGCTCTCCTGCAAAACAGTAAAATATGACTTGAGCACTTTTTTCTTATTGCCACAGAAATATTCTTCAAGAATATGTGTTTTTATGTGAAGAAACTAACGTTTTCTACACTTCGGTGTTAGAGACCCATGTTAGTAAGCATGTTATGAAATTTATGTTAGTAACGAAAAGTTAAGGAAAGTAATAAAAAAATTAGTAGACTTATTAATTCATTTATAACACATATATTTTTATCAGTTTGTTTAGAGTTTCATAAGGAAACTTTTTAGGAAAGTTAAATGGAATATAAAAGATGTAAATAGTTCAAGTCTTTGTGTATTGTAAATGCATTTTTTTGTTTTTGTTAAAATAACTACATACTATTTGAATACCTTTTTTTATTTAAAGGAAAATTAAATTTGTTTTTTCTTGTAGACATGAACATTTTGATTTACTTTGCACTTACAAATTAACAGTCTTATGTGAACTGGTTAAATTTTAAGGGCCGAAATTCGGCCTTTTACTTAATGTAATGCAGCCTCAACCAAAGATACTCATATACATATACAAGTATTTGTTTGTATTTTGTTTTAATGCCCGTTATTTCTACAAACAGGTAATTTACATAAGGTTTTAACCTACGATTTTTCCTCATAAAATTTAACTGACACGATAAATATCTGTACACTAATAGATATCTATGGCTAGAAATAACGGGCATAAGTTAAGAATAAAGCTATGTACAGACGGTTGTCAGATCTTACAATATTGCCAGTAAAATGTGCTAAAAATTTCTTACAACCGTGTGAACTGGCAATTTTTGTCAGACGACGTTGCCAGAAAAAGCATCGTCAGTCCATTGCAAGACTAGCAACTGACAACATATTGTCAGACATCTTACAATCGTGTGAACACATTGTAAAATTATTGCCAGATATTTGTCAGACATTTTAATATTGTCAGATGTGCGAAGTTCATGCATCTGACAATGGCGTCATTGTAAGATAATTCTTTCTATGGGCAACACTGCACACGCTTGATTTTAAAGAAAAAGTTTATAATAAAATATATGCAGACAAAATCATTGCAATTGCTTCTTTATGGTCCATAATAATTTATACTTTCACTTTTTACATTTAACACAAACACAAACGATAAATATTTAACAATGGCCAACAAATGGTTTAAGTCTGGCAACGCATAACAACAGATCGAACAATTTATGCATATGACAACCGTGTGAACTGACAATTTTTCTACTGACGATTTTGTCAGATGAATTTATTGTCATACAACCGTCTAGCAATAAATTGTAAGATTTTCTGACATCCGTGTGAACTGACAAGAAATATTGTGCTGGCAATTTTCGATTGCCAGTACATTGTCAGCACATTGCCAGATCTGACAATATTGTAAGATCTGACAATCGTCTGTACATAGCTTAAAGATTTATATAAGCATAATGTTTGTTATATATTTTTGTGTTATCATTATTCATATATTGTTGAATCAATAAATAAAGAACACAAAGTAAATTTACTTTAAAAGCGTTAGTGAAAATTCCTTAAAATACATATATATATATATATATATATATATATATATATATGCTAATAAAATATTATCAAGAGACTTTAATCTGACTTGGGGAAGAAAACCAATAGCAAAAATGTTGCTATAAAAACGCACGACAAAATGATCGTTAGTGTATGGGAGTCATGTCTTAATAGCAAAGTTTCCGATTTTGAAGATCCAGATTCACTAATTTTTACAACATTCTTAACCAGTTGTTCATCCTCTATCAGCATGTTATCATTAACACGGTAAATGCTGTATATATTCGATTTGGGCTTAATAATTCCACCATTTGGTATATTGGCATGTTCAAAGAACTCAATACGTTTTGATACCGTATTACTGATTGTATTTTCAGTAACTGTTGCTGTTTCTTCTGTGGTTGTTTGTGATGTTGCTGTCGATGATAAATCAGATTGGGATTTTTCACATGATTTGTCCTTAGAGAAAGACAAATCAAATAGTTTGTATTTAATATTGGCAGTATTTGAAACACTTATAGCGGAAGACTTCTTGGAAGAACGGCTGTTAACCACCTTAAGTGACAATTCGGCGATTTCTTTTTTTTTTATATTTTTCTCATCAATTATTTGATATAAACCAGATGATGATATACCACCAGTAATTACATCATTGTCAGTTTCTGCAATTGTTTGCAAGGTTTCAGCATCCATTGATGACGACAACAACGATGATGATGAAGAGGAGCAATGATTAGAAGCACCGCCTCTAGCATTTCCATGATGTGTGATCAAATTCAGTTTGACCTTTTGAAATGTTTTCAATTTACAATGTCGGTATAGACTACCCACACTTAAAGTTGTTGTTGTGGAAGAATTAACATATTTGTGTTGTGGCTGTTTTATTTCATTGTTGTATCTGCTAGCAACATTGTAACCATTTCTGTTGTAGCAGTTATTTGACTGACCATTCTCATAATAGCAATCTTTACCACCGCCACCACTATTTAAATTGTTATCATAGTGATCAAATTTATCGAAATTGGAATTTTCAAATTCCATCATCTGTTCTTTGGTGCAGGTTGCAGTTACATTTTCTTGCTCTTCTCTATTCTCATCGCGATTTTCACTGTCATTTTCTTCTTCCTCTAGCAAAGAATCATTGTTTGGAAGTAGCATACAACGACGTTGTGTACTCAGATCAGTTGTTTTATTTATTAAGAAGCGTTTGTTGCCTTCAAAAAAACGATGCGGCACTTGTACGTGATTTCGATATTCTTGTAAAAGCATTTGGAATTCATGTTGCTGTTGCAAATTTTTTATGTTCTGATGTTGTGGATTACAGTCCATCACTATTAAAGCGGCTACAGTTTTCAATACGGCCGATGGATTTGGCAAAACTTTAAGTTGCATTTGTTGCTTTTGACTTTCGTTACTTTGTGTATCGGTTTCGACACAATTACAATTGTTGTTATTTCGATACAGTTTGGTATGATTGATGTTGTCGTTACATTTGTTGTCATGATCAGTATCAGTCACAGAAAGTGGTATGACGTCTGCACAGGAGCAAATCAACTCCTGCAACCAACACCAAATAACAAATTTTTGTAAACTAGTTTTTGAAATTTGTTTTTTTATTATTATTATTATTATTTGAACAGTGCTACAACTGAATAGCTTTAGCTTTTCTTTAACGTTTGCAAAATATTTATAAAGAAATAATTAAATATGAAAGAAAAAAATCGAACAAATTCAATATATCCTAGTTATAAAAAATATAAAAGCATTACTTTTATTATTATAAGCAAACTGTCCGGCTGCACAATTTTAAAAACTAATAAGTCACAAAAATAAAATTGTTTAGAAATAAAAAAAAACAAATTTTTGTAAATTTGAAATTAATGGGCGATTATTACAGTATATTACTATAAAAAGAATAGGGAAAAACTTTTATCTTGCTAAACCATAAAATATTTTTTTATTTTACCTGTTTAAAACACAGTAGCCCAATTAACAACCTGTGCAAATGGTCTTGCATCGTAGCATTTGCAAAGTGTTATAATCAAGGACAAGAACTTCATGAATTTTAAAAAGGCATTTTATTCGCCTAAAATATGACATAAAACGCAAAATATGCACTAAAAACAATAATATATACACATATTTTAAAAAATTTTATTCGAAAGAAAATATTTCAATTTACATACAATTAAATAAAGATACATATCGTTAACTCAATACGAAAAGGCCCTGACTCATGTTTTTCATAGTTTACAGGAGGAGGAAAAAACTAAATAAAAAAAGATGCAATATTGATACAAAATTGTTTTAAACGCAATATTATATGCTTATGTAGTGTTTTTAATAAAAATTGCGTTTAAAAAAATTTTGTATCAATATTGCATCTTTATTTATTTAGTATTTTCCTCCGCCTGTAAACTATGAAAAACATGAGTTAGCGCCTTTTCGTATTAAGTTAACGATATAAAAATACTTTATTTTCTCAAGAGGTGCGTGTACAAGCCTTTTGCATTAAATTTTTGCACAAGATTAAATATGCGAAGCTGGCGAACAAAACTAGAAATATCCTCAGTTAATGATTTTTTTAAATTTTTCTTCGGACTCTCCGAGTACACATCTAAGAAGTCACGAAATATTTTCATGCAAACCCAGTTCGATCCTATCTTGAAAAAATAACGATAACTGACTTCCTTGCTTGTCCCTAACTAAGAGTCCAGTAATTTGCCTGTCCTGTAAAAAACAGTTAACGGGACTAGTCTGGTTTTGTTCGCCAGCTCCTCATATGCTACAACGATTTTTCTGCATTATTGCTCCAAACGCGCATTTTTCGAAATACATATGTTTACATTGCAGTAGAGGAGCGATACGTAAATAGAAAAAAGTGTTATTTTTTATTTTCATTTAAAAATTGTATATTTTTCATGTTTTCGAATGTGAATTTCAATCAATATGTTCTTAGAATTTTTTTGTGCATTGAAAAAGGCTTGTGACGTCTGTGGATGTAATCGGCTCGAATTGAAATGATTATTTTTATTTAATCTTATATATTTACTAGCTACACCCGGTGTGCTTCGCTACCTCCATCGTCTTTTCAATTTCATTTATATTGATTTGATAGTGTTGGAGGGACAGATATTAGATACATAGCCTGTGCCTTCTTCTAAATGATGCTATACCTATGCTTTAAATTTCATTAAAATCTGTTTCAAAGTTTCGAAGGAGCACGACTTATACCTTGCCCTTTGCTTGTCTTACTTAAGAGAAAGTACATACAGAATGTCTCCTCCTAAGCGAAGGGGTATCTATATTTTAAATTTCACCAAAATCGAAATGAATCGAGAAATTGTCCCCTTACTTCCTCCTGGTCTTAATTTAGAAAACGTCTATGGCCATTTTGTGACTTTTTAGACGAAGATCTATAAATTTCATTAAAATCGTTTTAATTGTGTCGGAGTCAAAAATTTCCCCTTATTGCCCTACTGTTGAAAATTTTCATAGCATATAAATTAATAAAACATAAATTAGTTTTATTTAAACAAAAAACTGTGTTGCTTCTGCAACACGTTATACTTTATTTATTACTCAATAACAAAAATTAAAAATTTTAAAAACCCCCGACTTTTTTCAGAAAAGATGTTATATCTTCTAAACGGCTGGACCGACTTTCTTCAAACATAGCTAAGAACCCTCTCAATCAAGTCATCTTTCAAACAGAAAAAACTAAATGAAAATCGGTCCAGCCGTTTGGCCTGTACGCGGACATGGACAGACACACAGATACACAGACACACACTACAAACTTATAACACCCCTTTTTTAGTCGTTGGTTAAAAATGACTGCACAGATAATAATTTAAAACTAACTTAAATACATTGCAAAACTGTTACGATTTTTTTTGTCTTATTAATTTTACTTATTTATTTTATGCACTATCAGTTTGGTTCCTTTTTGATGTATCATGAAAAACTCTCATTTGAAATTTAGGTACAACGCGTAGGATTACTTCCTACATTATAGCATGCTAGATTTTTTTGTCATCGTTTTGCTCTTTTAATTTATACATACATATATACGTTTGCAGCATTTATTAAAGTGCGCTCATTAATTTTTTTTTATTACCATGTATAAGTACATATTAACATAACAGAATTTTGGTCAGATGATCCCCTTCTACCTTTATCATACTAGTGGAGTAGATTAGTAATGGGGACCTGAGTCCTGTTTTGGGAATTCAAAACCGGGAAAAAACAAAAACGATGGCAATCCTGTTACAAATGGGGGGATTTTGGGGATTTTCACGCTGATATGGTGTGTGTGTGTGAGTTTGATTCTTTGGCCATGTGTATGTATGTATACTTGTGTGCACAGCTTTTGTTGTTATTGTAGAGAAACGTTGTGCTTACAGTGCAGGGATGTATGTACGTGTGGGATGTGTATGTGTGTGTGTGTGTGAGTCTAATTCTTTGGTTGTATGTGCATGTATATGTGGGTGTTTGTATGTATGTATGGGTGTGTGCGTATGTGTGTGTGATTGTTATTTGATAGACTTATGGTTGCTGTTTTGAGTTATAGTTGGTATGCTTATGTAGGGTTATTGTATGTATGCATTTATGTTTGTGATCTCTGGGGCGGGGGGGAAAATAATCTAATAGCTGCAGAGAGTGGCAACCCTGTTGCGAATGGAAGTCGTTAGGGAATGTATTTGGTAATGTATGTATATGTTGTTGGATTAATGTATGTGATCTTATCTATTTTTGTTTTGAAGAATGTCATTGCTTGTGTGAGTTACATCAACACTTTTTCATACATATTTACAAATGCATGTATATATGTTTTTAAGGCTATTGACGTTGCTATTATGGAGATAGAAAATATTGTGTCGGCATAGGTTTCATATATGTTCAAGTGAATTTCAGATGTTAAATGTTTTGAATCCGATCAGGTTGATAAGAAGAGCTTTTCAATAGGGGTAGTGATATCTTTATTTCGGTATATTTTACTTTAATGTAACAATTATAAGAAATAGCTTTTGGAGAAATACAGCAAAAACTTATAGAAGCACCTACTTTCACGTGTCCCGATTTTTCTAGTACCTTTATATTGCAAACTGATGCTAGCGATTTTGTTCTGGGTGTTGCTGTGTATATGAATTTCATCATATATCGTAATACCAACAGAGAATTGTGGAAATGTGTGTGTGTGTGTGTGAGTATGTGTTTATGTGTGCGTGTGTGTGAGTGTGTGTGTGTGTGTGTATGAATTTCATCATATGTCGTAATAAATTAGGCTTGATGACTACTACGCGATTCTCATATAAAGTATATAAGTAGAAGAAATAATGTAGATTGTCATCAGTCTGCTTTGATATCTCAACAAGTAACAACCTATTTTCCCAACAAAAATTTCTAAAGTGTTTGAAATCCAAAAACTATAAAAGTGCTAGAACTTAACTACTGTTTGTTAAACAAGTTTATAGTGCATAAAAAAAAATAATTAAATAAATTGTTTATAACTGAAATAAATTGTTTATAAATAAAATAATTTAATAAATTGTTTATAAATATAATAATTAAATTAATTAATAAACGAATAAATAATTAAATAAAATGAATACTACAAGTTGTATCATCTGCAATAAAGTCTTTCTGACTCAAACAAAACTAAATCAGCATATTGAAACGCACTCATATGCTAACCAATCGAAGGCTATGGTTGGAACTAGTAAGCTAAATCTTCAAAACAAATATTGTGAGGATTGTGATGAGATGATCCCATCAAATGGTTATATGGCTCATGTCAGAACCACAAAACATAAAAACAGTTGTCAACAAGAACAGATTGGAGATTTTCTCACAAAAAGAGCAAGCAACTTCAATGGGAGGATCGAGACATATATTGTCCTAAACAAAAATGTGGGTGTCTTGTTTCCGGAGGAGTTTCTGAAATCTGCCAAGAGCACCATAGTACAACAAATCAATGAACGTAGTAGGATACATACTACATTTAAATTTAATATGGAGCTCACATGTGATTATATGAAGATGGTGAATGATGAGATTAATGTTTCCCAACTTGTTCATATTTCGAAAATGATGATGGTTACTTTATCTGATGACATAGAGGATATGTACAAGAAACAAACCGAGGAGCTAAGAACCAAAATGGAAGAATTTCAAGAGAGGGATAGCGGATGGACTTTGATTTCAATAAATACCCTTGAAGTCAATATAAACAAGGCGTCCATAATAAGAGGATCGAACTTTATCCCTCTCCCAAAAAATATTGCAGCAAAACATGCATGCATAAATGTCGAGAACTCTGATGTTTATTGCTTTAAATGGTGTCTCATTGCGGCTTTGAATGTAAACAGTGGTCTGAGTCCTAAACAACGGAAAAACTGTAGAAATTACAATATTGCAAACATTTCTGATGAGAATATTAATATAGGGGGAATTGTATTAAATTTTAAAGACCTAGAGTTTCCACTTCCATTGAAGCAGATACAAAAATTTGAAAGTCAAAATTATGTGAGCATCAATGTATTTGGTCACAATGGAACATCGCTTATAGGACCATACTACATAACAAAAGGAGAAAAACATGTTCATATTAATCTCTTATTGCTCCAGTCCAATGAAAACTTCCACTATGTACTCATCAATGATATATCAAAGTAAGTTTCATTTCTGCATTTAAGCGAAATATGTTTTCATATCTATTTAAACAGTTACTTATTATTGTTATATTAATTTACATACTATTTTATTTTCTATATTTTCTTCAGACTTCTTCGTTCCAACATGACGGCACACAGAAGTAAGATTCTGATATGCAACACCTGCCTATATTATACACATGATGATTATGTGTATAATCATCACAAAAACGTTTGCGGCAAAAAAAGTCATCAGAATGCCAGAAAATGGATCTATTATCAAGTTTACGAAGCACTACAAACAGTTAAATGTACCATTTGTAATATACGCAGACTTTGAGTCCATTTTAGAAAAAGTCAATGATCCTGTGAGTAAAAGCACTACAAATGTACAGAAACACCATGCATGTGCATTCGGGTATTTAATTAATTGTAGTTTTAAGAGAGAAAATAATTTATATAGGAATTATTTTGGTGAAGATTCGGCAAATGTATTTATCAAAAAAATAGTTGAAGATTGTACAGATATTTATCTAAATTATTTACTTAAAGTTAAGAAAATGTTCATAACCCCAATAGAAATAGCTCAATATAATAATGCAAAAAATTGTCATATATGTAAGAAAATATTAAATAAGGATAAAGTTAGAGATCATTGTCATCTTACGGGTAATTATCGTGGGGCAGCTCATAGCGAATGTAATTTGAATTATAAAACACCTCAGTTTATACCGGTTATCATGCATAATCTTTCTGCATATGATATACATCTATTTTTCAAAGAACTTTCTACTATAAAATATTCCACAATAAAAGTGATTCCCCAGAACACAGAGCGTTATATCTCTCTTTCAATTTTCATCAGATTAGATGAAAAATATGGATTCGAAATAAGATTTATAGACTCGTTTAGATTTATGGCTTCGAGCTTAGATATTTTAGTGAAAAATCTTGATAATAATGATTTCAATACTATTCGATCATGTTTCGTTGATGAAGCTCAGTTCAACCTGATAAGAAGAAAGGGTGTATTTCCGTACTCTTACATGGATTCCATGACTAAGTTTAAGGAAACTAAGCTCCCTAGTAGAGACGAGTTCTTCAATATTCTAACGAATGAAGAATGTGATGTAGTCGAGTATGAACATGCTCAAAAAATATGGAGAGAGTTTAACTGTAAAACCCTCCTTGACTACACTGAACTCTACTTAAAGACAGATGTTCTACTTCTAACTGACGTGTTTGAAAATTTTAGGAAAATTTGTAGAGATATATATGATTTAGACCCCTGCCACTATTATACAGCACCAGGATTATCTTGGGATGCAATGTTGAAAACCACAGAAGTTTCACTGGAACAGTTCACTGATTCCGAAATGTATATGTTTATACAAAACGGAATTAGAGGTGGACTAGTTCAATGCTCGCAAAGATATTCCAAAGCAAATAACAAATATTTGGAAGATTTTGATGCATCAAAACCATCAGAATTTCTTGTATATTTAGACGCTAACAATTTGTATGGTTGGGCGATGTCGGAATATCTACCTTGCGGTGAATTTGAGTGGATATGTGATACTGATTTTGATGTTAAAAAAATTTCTGATACTGCAGAGTATGGGTACATTTTGGAAGTGGATATAGATTATCCGGATTCAGTGCATGATCTTCATAATGATTTGCCATTTTGTCCCCAAAATAAGACCGTGGGAGGATCCAAAATCAAAAAATTAGTTGCAGACTTACACTCAAAAACAAATTACACCATACACTATAGAGTTTTAAAACAAGCCATTTCAAATGGCCTCATTTTAAAACAAATCCATAGAATACTCAGATTTAAGCAATCCCCATGGCTTAAAAAATATATTGACTTAAACACATTTCATAGGACAAATGCTAAAAATAATTTTGAAAAAGATTTCTTCAAACTTTTAAACAATGCTGTTTACGGGAAGACAATGGAAAACATTGAAAAACGTAGGGACATTAGAATTACTTCATCTTGGGAAACAACAAATAGGAATCATTTAGGTCTCAGAGCATTAATTGCGAAACCAAATTTTAAGCAGTTGACAAAATTTTCTGATGATATGTATGCGGTAGAGTTAGAAAAAATGGAACCACTATATGATAAACCCATATATGTTGGTTTTACAGTACTGGAGTTATCCAAGTGGAGAATGTATGACTTCCATTATGGCTTCATGAAGCCTAAATTTGGAGACAACATTTCTCTCAACTATATGGATACTGACTCATTTATTTATTCAATTAAAACTGATGATTTTTACGATGACATCCGTAATGACATTAGTTTGAATTTTGATACGTCAGAATATCCTAGAGATAATCAATTTCGTTTGCCGCTACTAAATAAGAAGGTTTTAGGAATGATGAAAGATGAAAACCATGGGGATATAATGACAGAGTTTGTTGGTTTAAGAGCAAAAATGTATTCTCTGTCGACTCTTCGCTCGGAAGCTGTTAAAAAATCAAAAGGGATCAAAAAGTCTGTAATTAAAAAGTTGTCCATTAATGATTACAAAAGTTGCTTATTCGAATCCAAAATCATCTCGGATGAAATGTTTTTGTTTAGATCTAAAACACATCAACTATATACACAAAAACTGCATAAAATAGCACTTAGCTTTTCTGATGATAAAAGAAATATAATGAAAGATAAAATAAAAACGCGTGCTTGGGGACATTACATAGACCGAAATAATGATGCAATGGATGTAGAATAGAATGATTCCTACTAAATTGCATGTAAGATGTCAATGAAAATTTAATTTTGTATTAATTGTATTTATTTATTAATGTATTTCTTTAATTATTTATTAATTTATTTATTATTCACTTATTTGTTTATTAATAAATTTATGTATTTATTATTTATTTGTTTATTAATTTATTAATTAGTTTATTCCTTTATTTCTTTATTAATTTACTTATCTATTAATTTATTTATTGTTTATATATTTGTTTATGAATTTATCTATTAATTTTAGTATTTTATTCACACAAAAGTATGTAAAAATTTAATGCTTTAAAGCTTTTATCTTTTTACCTATACCTAAGTTACCTTTAAATAAAAATTAAATATTAGATTAATGATCTTTTTTCTTTTTATATCTGTATATTTTTATTTATAAATAGAGTTAAATTTGTATTGGTACTAAGATTTTTAAGAAAAAATGTTAAATAAAATATTGAAAAAATAATAATATATATAAATGGTTTTTATTTCAACTTAAATTTACTTAATAGAAATTTTAACTACAAATGTCCACATTTTAATATTTTGTTTCTTTATGGGCTTTACTTCGCTAGATCAAAAAATTTTTCTTTTTGCTTATTTACAAATTCTTGTTTTTTCTTTTCATATCACTTAAACATGAACAGTCTTGTTATCTTTGAAAGGTTCTACACAAGAGGAATTGAGTTTTACAATATTATGAAATTCCATTATATTTCATTAGGTATTTTCTTATCGACACCAACTGCTTTAACACCATCTCATTTACGTTTGCTAACAGCAAATAGTACAATAGGTGTCAGCTATTAGATCAGCTTATCAGCTATTAGATCAGCTTATTAGCACCTGGTCTGTTTTTCAGATCAGCTTTTCAGGAGCTGGTCTGGTTTTCAGATCAGCTTTTCAGGACCTGGTCTGGTTTTCAGATCAGCTTATCAGGACCTGGTCTGGTTTTCAGATCAGCTTATCAGGACCTGGTCTGGTTTTCAGATCAGCTTTTCAGGACCTGGTCTGGTTTTCAGATCAGGCTATCAGGACCTGGTCTGGTTTTCAGATCAGCTTATCAGGAGCTGGTCTGATTTTCAGGTCAGCTTATTAGGAGCTGATCTGATTTTCAAGTCAGCTTATTAGGAGCTGGTCTGGTTTTCAGGTCAGATGAAATAACTAAAGTCTATCTTTTATTAGCAGTTTTTTTTTTTTTTTCTATAACGAAAATCGTTTAATTCAATATATTTGCTTATAATCAAAAATCCATATTTATCCTTCCAACACTCTACAAATTTTTTTAAAACTTGTCAAATTTCATATTACTGCCAACATGAACCTTGTAAACATGCTTCATATTTTTCTCATCTTACTTAAACATTATAATTACATTTGCATTGTCTCTTATTAAATGCTTATAGCCATATTCATAAAAATTTTAAACAGCATTTCAAATGTTGTTTGAGCAAAATTCGCTAAAATTGTATTCATAATAGAATATTAGCGTAAAAACGTTTTTTAACTTGCGTAAATCACCAAATCTTAAAAATTAAATGCACCCATATTTAAAATAATTTTGAATTGACGTCGTTGTAGTTTTGCTTCTTGCTTATTTATATTTTTAACTTTGTCTGTATGTATGTATGTATGCATGTATTAAGAATTATGCTTATGTTTGGCACAAGTAGAATGAGTCATCATTATTCTGTCGCCCCGTAAAAAAAAAAATATACACGTACACGTACATATGTATGTATATTATTCTGCTTTCCACATGCAACATCAGCAAATATCATAATTGAAATGTATTAAGCTTCATTACCAGAAAAAAATAAATGTATAATAACCCATTCTTTTAATTATGAAATTATGTAATTTCTTTAACTATTCATATTTGTAGTAGTATATAGATAATTTTAGTATAAATATATGTTTTTAAACCTCAGATAGTAGTAGTGAAATCCCACTCCTGGACCAATTAAAATTGTGAAATTGTTGCTGAAATTGTTAAATTTGGGTAATTAAAATTTGAAAATTTTAAAATTCTTGAAATTTGATACCTACGAGGGTGGTTCGATAAGTCCTTTAAATATTTTTCGAGGGTGGTTCAATAAGTCACTCTTATTTTTTTAACATAAGGAGTTTTTGTTTACATTAAGTGTATGTCTGTCTCTCTCTCTCTGTCTGTCTGCATGACCGTGGAAATTTGAGTCTTTCAGTGATTTGGGTTGTGTAATAATTTCTGGGTGTCCTTTGTCGGGGTTATGGGTAATTAAACTTAAAAATTTTAATCTACGCCGGAGTGGGAGTTCCCTACTACTATCTGAGGTTTAAAAACATATATTTATACTAAAATTATCTATATACTACTACAAATATGAATAGTTAAAGAAATTACATAATTTCATAATTAAAAGAATGGGTTATTATACATTTATTTTTTTCTGGTAATGAAGCTTAATACATTTCAATTATGATATTTGCTGATGTTGCATGTGGAAAGCAGAATAATATACATACATATGTACGTGTACGTGTATATTTTTTTTTTTTTACGGGGCGACAGAATAATGATGACTCATTCTACTTGTGCCAAACATAAGCATAATTCTTAATACATGCATACATACATACATACAGACAAAGTTAAAAATATAAATAAGCAAGAAGCAAAACTACAACGACGTCAATTCAAAATTATTTTAAATATGGGTGCATTTAATTTTTAAGATTTGGTGATTTACGCAAGTTAAAAAACGTTTTTACGCTAATATTCTATTATGAATACAATTTTAGCGAATTTTGCTCAAACAACATTTGAAATGCTGTTTAAAATTTTTATGAATATGGCTATAAGCATTTAATAAGAGACAATGCAAATGTAATTATAATGTTTAAGTAAGATGAGAAAAATATGAAGCATGTTTACAAGGTTCATGTTGGCAGTAATATGAAATTTGACAAGTTTTAAAAAAATTTGTAGAGTGTTGGAAGAATAAATATGGATTTTTGATTATAAGCAAATATATTGAATTAAACGATTTTCGTTATAGAAAAAAAAAAAAACTGCTAATAAAAGATAGACTTTAGTTATTTCATCTGACCTGAAAACCAGACCAGCTCCTAATAAGCTGACTTGAAAATCAGATCAGCTCCTAATAAGCTGACCTGAAAATCAGACCAGCTCCTGATAAGCTGATCTGAAAACCAGACCAGGTCCTGATAGCCTGATCTGAAAACCAGACCAGGTCCTGAAAAGCTGATCTGAAAACCAGACCAGGTCCTGATAAGCTGATCTGAAAACCAGACCAGGTCCTGATAAGCTGATCTGAAAACCAGACCAGGTCCTGAAAAGCTGATCTGAAAACCAGACCAGGTCCTGAAAAGCTGATCTGAAAACCAGACCAGCTCCTGAAAAGCTGATCTGAAAAACAGACCAGGTGCTAATAAGCTGATCTAATAGCTGATAAGCTGATCTAATAGCTGACACCTATTGTACTATTTGCTGTTAGCAAACGTAAATGAGATGGTGTTAAAGCAGTTGGTGTCGATAAGAAAATACCTAATGAAATATAATGGAATTTCATAATATTGTAAAACTCAATTCCTCTTGTGTAGAACCTTTCAAAGATAACAAGACTGTTCATGTTTAAGTGATATGAAAAGAAAAAACAAGAATTTGTAAATAAGCAAAAAGAAAAATTTTTTGATCTAGCGAAGTAAAGCCCATAAAGAAACAAAATATTAAAATGTGGACATTTGTAGTTAAAATTTCTATTAAGTAAATTTAAGTTGAAATAAAAACCATTTATATATATTATTATTTTTTCAATATTTTATTTAACATTTTTTCTTAAAAATCTTAGTACCAATACAAATTTAACTCTATTTATAAATAAAAATATACAGATATAAAAAGAAAAAAGATCATTAATCTAATATTTAATTTTTATTTAAAGGTAACTTAGGTATAGGTAAAAAGATAAAAGCTTTAAAGCATTAAATTTTTACATACTTTTGTGTGAATAAAATACTAAAATTAATAGATAAATTCATAAACAAATATATAAACAATAAATAAATTAATAGATAAGTAAATTAATAAAGAAATAAAGGAATAAACTAATTAATAAATTAATAAACAAATAAATAATAAATACATAAATTTATTAATAAACAAATAAGTGAATAATAAATAAATTAATAAATAATTAAAGAAATACATTAATAAATAAATACAATTAATACAAAATTAAATTTTCATTGACATCTTACATGCAATTTAGTAGGAATCATTCTATTCTACATCCATTGCATCATTATTTCGGTCTATGTAATGTCCCCAAGCACGCGTTTTTATTTTATCTTTCATTATATTTCTTTTATCATCAGAAAAGCTAAGTGCTATTTTATGCAGTTTTTGTGTATATAGTTGATGTGTTTTAGATCTAAACAAAAACATTTCATCCGAGATGATTTTGGATTCGAATAAGCAACTTTTGTAATCATTAATGGACAACTTTTTAATTACAGACTTTTTGATCCCTTTTGATTTTTTAACAGCTTCCGAGCGAAGAGTCGACAGAGAATACATTTTTGCTCTTAAACCAACAAACTCTGTCATTATATCCCCATGGTTTTCATCTTTCATCATTCCTAAAACCTTCTTATTTAGTAGCGGCAAACGAAATTGATTATCTCTAGGATATTCTGACGTATCAAAATTCAAACTAATGTCATTACGGATGTCATCGTAAAAATCGTCAGTTTTAATTGAATAAATAAATGAGTCAGTATCCATATAGTTGAGAGAAATGTTGTCTCCAAATTTAGGCTTCATGAAGCCATAATGGAAGTCATACATTCTCCACTTGGATAACTCCAGTACTGTAAAACCAACATATATGGGTTTATCATATAGTGGTTCCATTTTTTCTAACTCTACCGCATACATATCATCAGAAAATTTTGTCAACTGCTTAAAATTTGGTTTCGCAATTAATGCTCTGAGACCTAAATGATTCCTATTTGTTGTTTCCCAAGATGAAGTAATTCTAATGTCCCTACGTTTTTCAATGTTTTCCATTGTCTTCCCGTAAACAGCATTGTTTAAAAGTTTGAAGAAATCTTTTTCAAAATTATTTTTAGCATTTGTCCTATGAAATGTGTTTAAGTCAATATATTTTTTAAGCCATGGGGATTGCTTAAATCTGAGTATTCTATGGATTTGTTTTAAAATGAGGCCATTTGAAATGGCTTGTTTTAAAACTCTATAGTGTATGGTGTAATTTGTTTTTGAGTGTAAGTCTGCAACTAATTTTTTGATTTTGGATCCTCCCACGGTCTTATTTTGGGGACAAAATGGCAAATCATTATGAAGATCATGCACTGAATCCGGATAATCTATATCCACTTCCAAAATGTACCCATACTCTGCAGTATCAGAAATTTTTTTAACATCAAAATCAGTATCACATATCCACTCAAATTCACCGCAAGGTAGATATTCCGACATCGCCCAACCATACAAATTGTTAGCGTCTAAATATACAAGAAATTCTGATGGTTTTGATGCATCAAAATCTTCCAAATATTTGTTATTTGCTTTGGAATATCTTTGCGAGCATTGAACTAGTCCACCTCTAATTCCGTTTTGTATAAACATATATATTTCGGAATCAGTGAACTGTTCCAGTGAAACTTCTGTGGTTTTCAACATTGCATCCCAAGATAATCCTGGTGCTGTATAATAGTGGCAGGGGTCTAAATCATATATATCTCTACAAATTTTCCTAAAATTTTCAAACACGTCAGTTAGAAGTAGAACATCTGTCTTTAAGTAGAGTTCAGTGTAGTCAAGGAGGGTTTTACAGTTAAACTCTCTCCATATTTTTTGAGCATGTTCATACTCGACTACATCACATTCTTCATTCGTTAGAATATTGAAGAACTCGTCTCTACTAGGGAGCTTAGTTTCCTTAAACTTAGTCATGGAATCCATGTAAGAGTACGGAAATACACCCTTTCTTCTTATCAGGTTGAACTGAGCTTCATCAACGAAACATGATCGAATAGTATTGAAATCATTATTATCAAGATTTTTCACTAAAATATCTAAGCTCTAAGCCATAAATCTAAACGAGTCTATAAATCTTATTTCGAATCCATATTTTTCATCTAATCTGATGAAAATTGAAAGAGAGATATAACGCTCTGTGTTCTGGGGAATCACTTTTATTGTGGAATATTTTATAGTAGAAAGTTCTTTGAAAAATAGATGTATATCATATGCAGAAAGATTATGCATGATAACCGGTATAAACTGAGGTGTTTTATAATTCAAATTACATTCGCTATGAGCTGCCCCACGATAATTGCCCGTAAGATGACAATGATCTCTAACTTTATCCTTATTTAATATTTTCTTACATATATGACAATTTTTTGCATTATTATATTGAGCTATTTCTATTGGGGTTATGAACATTTTCTTAACTTTAAGTAAATAATTTAGATAAATATCTGTACAATCTTCAACTATTTTTTTGATAAATACATTTGCCGAATCTTCACCAAAATAATTCCTATATAAATTATTTTCTCTCTTAAAACTACAATTAATTAAATACCCGAATGCACATGCATGGTGTTTCTGTACATTTGTAGTGCTTTTACTCACAGGATCATTGACTTTTTCTAAAATGGACTCAAAGTCTGCGTATATTACAAATGGTACATTTAACTGTTTGTAGTGCTTCGTAAACTTGATAATAGATCCATTTTCTGGCATTCTGATGACTTTTTTGCCGCAAACGTTTTTGTGATGATTATACACATAATCATCATGTGTATAATATAGGCAGGTGTTGCATATCAGAATCTTACTTCTGTGTGCCGTCATGTTGGAACGAAGAAGTCTGAAGAAAATATAGAAAATAAAATAGTATGTAAATTAATATAACAATAATAAGTAACTGTTTAAATAGATATGAAAACATATTTCGCTTAAATGCAGAAATGAAACTTACTTTGATATATCATTGATGAGTACATAGTGGAAGTTTTCATTGGACTGGAGCAATAAGAGATTAATATGAACATGTTTTTCTCCTTTTGTTATGTAGTATGGTCCTATAAGCGATGTTCCATTGTGACCAAATACATTGATGCTCACATAATTTTGACTTTCAAATTTTTGTATCTGCTTCAATGGAAGTGGAAACTCTAGGTCTTTAAAATTTAATACAATTCCCCCTATATTAATATTCTCATCAGAAATGTTTGCAATATTGTAATTTCTACAGTTTTTCCGTTGTTTAGGACTCAGACCACTGTTTACATTCAAAGCCGCAATGAGACACCATTTAAAGCAATAAACATCAGAGTTCTCGACATTTATGCATGCATGTTTTGCTGCAATATTTTTTGGGAGAGGGATAAAGTTCGATCCTCTTATTATGGACGCCTTGTTTATATTGACTTCAAGGGTATTTATTGAAATCAAAGTCCATCCGCTATCCCTCTCTTGAAATTCTTCCATTTTGGTTCTTAGCTCCTCGGTTTGTTTCTTGTACATATCCTCTATGTCATCAGATAAAGTAACCATCATCATTTTCGAAATATGAACAAGTTGGGAAACATTAATCTCATCATTCACCATCTTCATATAATCACATGTGAGCTCCATATTAAATTTAAATGTAGTATGTATCCTACTACGTTCATTGATTTGTTGTACTATGGTGCTCTTGGCAGATTTCAGAAACTCCTCCGGAAACAAGACACCCATATTTTTGTTTAGGACAATATATGTCTCGATCCTCCCATTGAAGTTGCTTGCTCTTTTTGTGAGAAAATCTCCAATCTGTTCTTGTTGACAACTGTTTTTATGTTTTGTGGTTCTGACATGAGCCATATAACCATTTGATGGGATCATCTCATCACAATCCTCACAATATTTGTTTTGAAGATTTAGCTTACTAGTTCCAACCATAGCCTTCGATTGGTTAGCATATGAGTGCGTTTCAATATGCTGATTTAGTTTTGTTTGAGTCAGAAAGACTTTATTGCAGATGATACAACTTGTAGTATTCATTTTATTTAATTATTTATTCGTTTATTAATTAATTTAATTATTATATTTATAAACAATTTATTAAATTATTTTATTTATAAACAATTTATTTCAGTTATAAACAATTTATTTAATTATTTTTTTTTTATGCACTATAAACTTGTTTAACAAACAGTAGTTAAGTTCTAGCACTTTTATAGTTTTTGGATTTCAAACACTTTAGAAATTTTTGTTGGGAAAATAGGTTGTTACTTGTTGAGATATCAAAGCAGACTGATGACAATCTACATTATTTCTTCTACTTATATACTTTATATGAGAATCGCGTAGTAGTCATCAAGCCTAATTTATTACGACATATGATGAAATTCATACACACACACACACACACTCACACACACGCACACATAAACACATACTCACACACACACACACACATTTCCACAATTCTCTGTTGGTATTACGATATATGATGAAATTCATATACACAGCAACACCCAGAACAAAATCGCTAGCATCAGTTTGCAATATAAAGGTACTAGAAAAATCGGGACACGTGAAAGTAGGTGCTTCTATAAGTTTTTGCTGTATTTCTCCAAAAGCTATTTCTTATAATTGTTACATTAAAGTAAAATATACCGAAATAAAGATATCACTACCCCTATTGAAAAGCTCTTCTTATCAACCTGATCGGATTCAAAACATTTAACATCTGAAATTCACTTGAACATATATGAAACCTATGCCGACACAATATTTTCTATCTCCATAATAGCAACGTCAATAGCCTTAAAAACATATATACATGCATTTGTAAATATGTATGAAAAAGTGTTGATGTAACTCACACAAGCAATGACATTCTTCAAAACAAAAATAGATAAGATCACATACATTAATCCAACAACATATACATACATTACCAAATACATTCCCTAACGACTTCCATTCGCAACAGGGTTGCCACTCTCTGCAGCTATTAGATTATTTTCCCCCCCGCCCCAGAGATCACAAACATAAATGCATACATACAATAACCCTACATAAGCATACCAACTATAACTCAAAACAGCAACCATAAGTCTATCAAATAACAATCACACACACATACGCACACACCCATACATACATACAAACACCCACATATACATGCACATACAACCAAAGAATTAGACTCACACACACACACACATACACATCCCACACGTACATACATCCCTGCACTGTAAGCACAACGTTTCTCTACAATAACAACAAAAGCTGTGCACACAAGTATACATACATACACATGGCCAAAGAATCAAACTCACACACACACACCATATCAGCGTGAAAATCCCCAAAATCCCCCCATTTGTAACAGGATTGCCATCGTTTTTGTTTTTTCCCGGTTTTGAATTCCCAAAACAGGACTCAGGTCCCCATTACTAATCTACTTAGTGGCGAAAGTACATTGATATTAAATCTTATACTTTCGCTCTTATTATGTCCAGAATTACCTACGCATAAAAAAAAACTAAAAGAAATGCTGGACTTGTTCATAGGTTTGATTAATTTATCAAGTTCATAACCAAAGTCAAAGTGAAGATAACAAGTGATATTACACGGAAGCGAGAAAAATAGGTTTAATAATTTCTTTAAAGAAATATAAGTGCTGATATATGTACATGTATAGTGTATGTATAATAAGATAATAAAAAAATTATAAAAATATTACCAAATTTAGTTGGAAAAAAGGGAAAGGTTCAGCTGTTTTCATAAAAAGAGGATCTCAACGAAATATTAGTTTATACCAGCAATGACAACCTTTTCAGAGGTAATTAAGTTCTAAAATTTTTTTTATGTCAGAAATAAATCACGTCGAAATTGCTTTTAAAATTGTTACAAATCCTTTCTTTTACAAAATTACGCAGACTTATGCTATTTGTGGCAGAGATAACTTGGAAGGTCACAGGAATACTGTGACATTGAAAAGGGTCACGAAGACGCCTGAATTTTATAGCCATCAATGTCATCGTAACGAAACAAGGTCTCTCAGGATCCGTAAATTTCCTATACAAAAAGTGTCACACCAAATCTGATTAAATCATATTTATTTAAATAATCTGGAATTCCTTAAACCAATTGCTTAAAACTACAGAAGTATGGAACCTAACCTAATCTATTATCACAGACCCATAACCTAAATCTATTATCACAGACTGCTTTCTATTATCACCTTAAACAGTGAACATAACTTAAATCTACTATCACAGGCTAATACTAATTATCACTTTAAATAGTGGATCTAACACAATATAAATCTAATATCTAACATAAATTTTAATAACACTTGGAATCGTTTAATATAAAACTAAAATAAATAATATCAGATTATAAACACTCTGTAAATTATCTAATTTAACAAAATAAAATGAGTAAAAATTTAAATGTAGACGAGGTAAATTAAATATATCAATATTGGTTAGTTTAAACAACACCAAAAATTAAATAAAATGAATTAACCTAACTCTCTTTGTAAAATTTTTTTTTATTTGTTAACTTACATTTCTAATTACTCTATTCTACATTTAAATTTAGTAACTTATGTATATATATATATATATATATATATATATATATATATATATATATATATATATATACATAAGTTACTAAATTTAAATATATATATATATATACATAAGTTACTAAATTTAAATGTAGAATAGAGTAATTAGAAATGTAAGTTAAGGTTAGTATGATTTCGTTTTCTTAAAAAATAAATTAAATATTAATAATATTTTCTTTATATATATATATATATATATATATATATATATATAAAGAAAATATTATTATTTAATTTATTTTTTAAGAAAACGAAATCATACTAACCTTTTTTTTGTGTGTAACTAAATATCTTTATTATTCACTACTTTGAGAACTATAATTACAAAAACAAGTTTTTTTAAGCAACAACAATAGTAAGAACAACAACGGTGTATTGATTGCTGGGCCCCACAGTCACTATACATTATGAAACGGAACGCTTGAAATCGAACGAATTAAAGTTGTGAGTAAAATGTTTTCTTTATTTTTGTAATTATGCAACTGTTGTTTTATTATAATTATTCATAAATTTCAATATACTTCTTTTGGCTATAATTTTTTTTTTTGATGTGATATTCAGTTCAATTCCATTTTATTCTTTTTTATTTCATTTACAAAAAAAAAAACAAATCTTACAATATATATATATATATATATATATATATATATATATATATATATATATGTATATATATATAAATATATATACATATGATGTTATTCATTCCGATAAGGATATCGGGTGGTCGATCTGGCAGTAGCGTAGGTGAAATATACCACAATTGGCACAACACCTTGCCAGTATAAAGCTTGGTTAACGTTAATTAATTACTCTTAGGTATTTCGAGGCAGTAGAGTAGTTTTATATGCTTATGCGTTGGGAAAAACTGGGTTGAGAACCAACATACCGAATGTGCTGAGCTAGCCGAACATCAAATTGCCGCTTAATTTTGTCGTTTTGACCAAAGTATACTTTTCTTGAATTTCTAATTTTTGTTATTCTTCCGATGTATAAACGCATAACAAAACCTTTGCACGTGCGGTAACGCGACACTTTTGTTTACGTGTTGAATACCTTGCATTCCAGGCAACTTGCATACGCGGTAACGCGACACTTCTGTTTATTTGTTGGCTGCTTGTTCCCACGTTAAACTAAAGAACTAGACGCTTTGTCAGCAATTCGCAATCAAATATACGAAAAGGTATTTCAATTTATTATACATTAACTTATATGAATTTTTAGACTCAGATCTATGTTCTAAATTTCATTAAAATCGGTTAGAACTTTTCGGAGGGGCAGACATTTCCCCTATCACCCTCCTGGTATTATTTATAAAAATGTGCCTTTATAGATTCAGATCTATTTATGTTTCAAATTGCATTAAATTCGGTTTGATTATTTCTGAGAGGCAGAAATTTCCGCGTAAAGGACATACAAACAAACATTAATTTGTTTATGCTCGGATGTATATAGATTAATTGTTTTCAAATTAGCTGCTACCAAATTTGAAGACTCGTGCTTTCAAGATATAGCAGTTTTATAATTACTATGTATAGAGGGTGGCCCCTCTCACTATCCTATTCTACCAATACTTTGCATGACCCTTCCCCCGGTCCTTTTCCACCAATTATTTGAATTACTTTGCCCCTCGCTCTCAAAAGAGTCCATAACAAATTTGGGAACTATTGCTATTACAGCTATCAAAATATATTATTTTTAATAATTTTGTGCGGAGGTGCAATTTACCGTGGTCCTGTTCTACCAATATTTTCCGAACCTCGCATCTCGCTCTCAAAGGAGTCCATACTAAATTTGAGGACTCTTGCTTTTATAATTTTCAAGATATAAGATTATTATTAAATACTTTGTATGGGAGGGAGCCCCTTCCTTTGTGAACGATGACAAAATATATAAAAATAACAAAACACTAAATATTTACAGCCTTATTTATAAAACTTATTAAGGCTTTGTAAAGGCTTTTAAACACACATTTTCATACAAAATTTTTCTTAAAAAGCCTTTATAAAGCCTTAATAATTTTTATAAATAAGGCTGTTATTGTTTTAAATTTATTATTAATTATACTTACATTAATTGTTTTCAAATGAACTCATACCAAATTTGAAGTCTTGCTGGTATAGCTTTAAAAGATTTTTATAATTAAGTTGTATAGGACGTGTCCCTTCCACTAGTCTATTCACCAATACTTTGAACTACTTTGCACTTCGCTCTCAAAGGAGTCCATAAAAAATTTGGAGACTCTTGCTATAATAGCTTTCAATTTATAAGATTATTATTAATTACTTTGTATGACGGGTGTCCCTTCCCCTTACTGCTAGTCTGCCAATATTTTGTTATAATTAATTACTTTGTATTGGAAGTGCCCCTTCCCATGCTCATATGCTACCAATATCTTGAATTACTTCGCACCTCACATCACCGGCCAATAAAACTACCATTCCTTCCATAATATCTGTGCTTTCTCGTAAATCCTGAAGAGTTCGATTTAACGTTTCTGTAGCTTTCTTGTCAGACATCATACTTTCATCCCACACTAAAAGGTTATATTTCCTGAGTATTCTACCTCGGGAGCTATTTTTGCTGTAATTGCAGATCTAACTTAACCATTACAATGAACTAAATACTGGGTATTAGATTTGTTTTTAAGTGTGTCTATCGTTCTACAGTTCTACAATAACCCTACGTCTAGACCTGATATATTTTTATCATGACAAAAGTCAAACTTTATATTGAAAAATAATTTTTTTATGTTAGCTGTTTTTGATATATGCAATATGACATTTGTCATGACAAAAATATATCAGGTGTAGACGTAGGGTGATGCAACGAATGAGTAATATTTTAATATTTTTTGTCATTTGAATTTTTGACAAAATCTGTCACAAAACAATACATTTATACCAAAATATGAGACAAAAATATACATTTATGAGCAAATTATGAATAAATATGCATTTTCAGCAAAATATGCGAAAATATGCACTGACAAACAAACAAAACGAAAACTATATTTATGATTTTAAAAGGCTAAAGTTCGTATCGCTTTTTAAGCCAAATTACATGTGATAATTATTAATGAACAAATAACACCAAAGTTAGTTGTAAATATTCTGACAACACATAGTTGAACGGAACAGCCAGCCGTTTTCGAAGGCCACTAAACCTTCATCACCAGCGTTCTTTTGTGTTTGGTCCACTGTGTGTGGTGTCAGTTGATGAAGATTTCTGCTTTATATACTTAGCATTATTGCAAATGGAATATGTGAATTGTTTTGATTCATCGTATTTCAATTTGCTGAAAGCTTTTTTGTATTGTAAGCTCAATTTTACCATCTCTATATTTACAACAGTCTTACCATTGTCCTTTGTTCTTTTACTAATTATACCTACACATGTTAGTTAATTTGCTTATTTTTGTTCTGCTTAAGACAAACTTTTTTGGTTTGTTACTATTAAGTATATTTTTATTTAATTGTTGCCATGGCTATCAATTTTAGTTAATTTTTTAATTATTATTCGAACTCCATTTGTTTCTATATTTATGATTTTAACAGGCTAAAGTTAGTAAAAGAACACACGACAATGGCTAAAGGCCTGTTAAAATCATAAATATAGAAACAAATGGAATTCGAATAATAATTAAAAAATTAACTAAAAAACAAAATAATTTTGAACTGCAATGTAAAAAACATACATACACACTCGAGCAGTTTTTTAGACAAAATACTCCGCATTATTCTATAAATATTTCTCGCTTTTACGTCAACCCGACAACAAAAAGTTTTCACTTGTGTTGTATTATATTCTACTCCAATTGTAAGGAGGTGTCAATAGTACTCAATTGTTATCGACAAGTATATAAGTGCTAATTTTTTTTAGTGTGGAGGAGATGAATAAATTTCCGCAAGAAATTTCTCCCTTTTCCAATTAGATTTTTTGTTTTCCCTATTATTTGCTACTGTTTTAAATTATTCCCCGGGAAATATTTCTCGTGGAATTTAAATTATATTTGCCCTCATAATATAGAATAAGACGGAATAAATTTGTCAAACTTATGAACTTTTCAAATGTTATTTTCCTTCCAAAGGTAATATGTTTCTTTTTTTTTTCAAAATAATTCTAAAATGTACATATATTGTAGCACTTTTGATGAAAATAACCGTAGGAAAGTAAAGGGTGTTTTTTATTGAGGTATAGAACTTTAAGTTGGCATCACTTTTTTAACTGGCGGCCATTTTGTCAGCTGTCAAGTGATTAATATTTAGTTTGGTTTGCCATTTCATCATGAACAGGTTGACAAAAGAACAACGCTTGCAAATCGTGCAAATTTATTTCGAAAATAATGGTTCAGTTCGCGAAGTTTACCGCAAGCTCCGTCCATTTTATGGTCGACATAATCGTCCATCAGAGCAATTAATTCGGTTAACCATGGATCGTTTTCGCACTACGTTTACTCTATGTGATAATACGCATCCGCAGAGACGTCGAACAGTGCGCACCGAAGAAACAATTGCCGCTGTAGAGCAAAGTGTTGAAGAGGTCCCGAATGAATCTATTCGCCACCGTGCACAGCAATTGGAGCCGACTAACCGACTATTTTGTTCCCGAATTGGATGGCATGAATGTGGATGAGTTGTGGTTCCAACAAGACGGCGCTACATGCCACACAGCGCACGTCACAATCGATTTATTGAAGGAAACATTCGATGAGCGCATAATTTCGCGGAATGGGCCTGTCAATTGGCCACCAAGATCGTGTGATTTGACACCATTGGATTATTTTCTTTGGGGATATGTGAAGTCGCTCGTCTACGCCAACAAACCAGAAACGTTAGGGGACTTGGAAGCCAACATTCGTGGCGTTATTGCCAACATACGGCCCCATATGCTCGAAAAAGTGGTTGCAAATTGGACCTGTAGAATTGGCTTTATTGGAGCCAGCCGCGGCTGCCACTTGCCCGAAATCATATTTAAACATTAATTTCATAAAATTATCCTTCCAATAAAGCCAAACTGATGGACATTAAAACGATTTTCTTGTGTTTTATTTCAATTCGAAGTTCTATACCTCTAAAAAAAACACCCTATAGTTTATTTATTTTGCCCTTGTTGTTAATTTATAAGAAATATGTCAAATATGTTAAAACTGTACGTATAAAATTGTATGGGACTTTTAAATATTATAACAAAATACCTTAAAATCAACGAAAATTTTAATTTATAAAGTTTTTATATAAAAATTGCTAAGAAATCCCGAAAATGAAATCCCGGGATTGAATTTTACAAATCCCGGGATTCGGGATTTACCAAATCCCGAAAATCCCGGGATTTCCGGGTTCGGGATTTACCGTTTGGCATCCCTAGTATATTGTCAGTGAACTACAGGCTTTGACAGCTATAATTAATACCAACTTATTATCTGCGGTATTCGGTGGGCCTTGAGGCTGTTTGGTAAACGAGAGGAATTCGGTGGCTCTCGTAACAAAACATGTTCAGTTCGGTTATATCCGGTGGCCTCTGATGCCAGTTTAATGCGGGCGAGAGGAATTCGGTGGCTCTCGTAATAGGAATTCAAGATGAATACGAGGGATCTTAAGCGATTTTTCAAAAAGAATTCGGTGGATCTTGAAAAATAAAGCGGCGAAAGAAACTCAAGATGAATTCGGAGGATCTTGAGTATAAACGAGAAGTTCAAGATGAATGCGGTAGATCTTGAACAAAATTATTATTTCAAGATGAATTCGGTAGATCTTGAAATAAAAGCAAGCAAATGAAATTCAAGATGAATTTGGAGGATCTTGAATGAATATAAACAGGAAGTTCAAGATGAATGCGGTAGATCTTTAACAAAAACAATTTCAAGATGAATTCTGTAGATCTTGAAATAAAATAAACTAAAATAAATTCAAGATGAATACGATAGATTTTGAATACTAACTACAATTTATTAGAAAGCTCAAGATGAATGCGGTAGATCTTGCAGCTTTCTGTTCACAAAAAATTAGGACAAGCCTTTATGTTGATATCCGTTCTTGTAATATATAGGTAGTGCCCCTGCTTACTGTACTGAGACGTCCAGCTCGTCCTGATTGCCTGTGGCTTAAACTTGACATCTTATAGTAATTATTATTTTAACCTGTTGAGAATTAATTTCCCCATTTGTATGGTTTGTTCGTTTTAGTTACACGTTACACCTTCCTCAACAAATTCGTGCTATTATCTCTGCCGACGATAAAATACACTTAACCACTGCCGCTACAATGGCAGAGTCATGGAAGCAATGAAAACCAACACCACGAACACGTGTACGGTTGGGAGCGAGATCGCACAAGTAGGCGCAAACAATTTCGAGCGTTTGCAACATCAAATTAACGAGCTTTCGAGGCAAATTAAAAGTTTACATACGTCGCGCCCACTTTCAAGAAATAGAAAGTTTAATTACCGCTCGCCAAGACCAGCCAGAAGTAACTCTCGGCCACACAAAAATTACGATACGTGCTACTACCACCATAAATTCGGCAGCGATGGTAAAAAATGCAGACCACCATCTAAGTACGAATGCAATACACACGAGTCGAAAAACTAGCTATCCGGGCTCATGAAAAAGACAGTGCGCTCGGCGACAAGAAAACAACACGCCTTTTTGTAACAAACAACCATACTGGGCAACGATTTTTAATTGATACCGGAGCCGATATCTCCATCGTCCCAACAACAGCGCTCGATATACAACAATCGGGAATACTGTTTGCAGCAAACGGTTCGCTCATAAACGTATATGGCAAGAAAACAGTAAAACTTAACCTCAATATTCGTCGTGAGTTTGTATGGACTTTTCGAGTCGCCAAGGTAAACACCGCAATAATCGGAGCCGATTTTTTCCAACATTTTAAACTTTGTGTGGACTTAGCTGCACGCTGGCTGACTGATAGCACAACAAATCTTAAAACAACCGGAATAAGAACCATTGGAAGTATGCCCACCATCAAATTGATTAATAAAAAAGATAAATGTCAGGCATTACTTCAAATTTACAAAAGCATCCTCACCACGTCAGATAACAAAAGCACAGATGTCACCACACTTCACCACATTGTGACCAAAGGCCCCGCAGGTTACGCTAAGCCCCGCCGTTTAACCCCCGAAAAACTAAAAATTGCAAAAAGTGAATTCGAATATTTAATAAAAAAGGGCAAAAAGCCCACTCCACATGGCACCTAAAAAGAATGGTACTTGGCGCCCTTGAGGAGACTATCGGGCTCTGAACGCCATCACCGAAAGAGATATTTACCCAATTCCCAACACACAAACGTTTCATAACAAAGAGCATGAAAGGCATATGTGTAAACTTACGTTTAACTATTTTTCATATTTATAAGAGTTTTAATTCATAAAAAACTGGATATCACGGCACAATTAATTATGTAAAATTAAAATAAATAGAAAACTGGACATCACAACATAAGTTTGTAGTCAAAAATTAAAATTTATTTATTTATTTTATTTTAATTTTTGACTACAAACTTATGTTGTGATGTGCATTTTTCTATTTATTTTAATTTTACATAATTAATTGTGCCGTGATGTCCAGTTTTTCATTTATTAAAACTCTTATAAATATGAAAAATAGTTAAACGTAAGTTTACACACACACATGTATACATATACATTTTCATTATATTAATTACATTTATTTAATTTGTCAGAATTAAAAATAAAAAAGCTCCTGAAGAAGTTGGAAAAAAAGCCAACGAAACGTCGAGCAGATGTTATATAATTACATACAGACACATTTTAAAATAATATTGTTTTATTACTGATTTAAAACATAAACTGACCAAAAAATCAGCCTAAGGTAACCCCTAGTAATACTAAAAGTTTTTTTTTAATTTATTTATATTTTTCTTATAAAGTTATTATTTATTTAATTAAACTCAGTTTTTAATCAAGATCTTTTATTTACTCAAACAACGGCATATTAAAAAACCCATTATTTTTCGACTAAGTAGAGTAGTTCCATCAAGAAAAAAAACTATTTCCTACAACCACAAAAATAATTAGTTCCTAAATATAAACAATATAACTACTTCTCAAGAATGGATTATTTTAGTCTCATGCCTTGTTAAAATCATTAAGTTGGTAATCCAGTAAGGAACAGCTTCCACAAAAAATTATTAATTCCAAACTCGATTACCTTTTTTGAAATTGTTTGCTGGGAAGTTTCTTTTTCTTTTCTTTTGTAACGTAAATTAGAGCTTTGCATCCAAAAACCTTTAAATAATTTAAGCAAGGTTTATTACCTGACCAAGATCCATCCGGTGTAATATAATTAAGTGCTTTTTATGGAGTACGATTTATTAATTATGCAGATGTATTAGCTGCTTCAGCCCAAAACTTCTTTTCTAACCCAGAACGTATTTCAAGCCATCTTGTTTTTTCAATAATTGCTCTGTTCATTCTTTCAGACATACAGTTTTATTGTGGACTATATGAAACTGTTGTTTCATGTTGGATTCCACTTTTAGCCATTATTTTCTTCATACAATTGTTGCAGTACTCTAAACCATTATCACTTCTCAGTGCTTTTATAATTTTTCCAGTTTGGTTCTCAACACTGTTTTTGAACTCTAAGAACTTTTCAACAACTTCATCTTTTGTGTTGATCAAATAAGGGAAAACTTTTCGGCTATAATCATCAATAAAGATAATCAAATATATCGAACCATTTGTGGATTTAACTTCTATGGGTCTGCAAAGCTCAGTGTGTACAAGCCCTAGCACCTCTTTAACTCTTCATCCTTCATCTTTAAATGTTAGTCTAGACATTTTACCTTTTGCACATGTAATTAATACAACTGTCTTTTATTAAATCGCAATTGACTCCTCAAAAAGATCCGGAAATCATGTTTCTTACAGCTTCATTGTTAGAATGGCCTATACGTTTATGCCATAAATCAGCATCATTTCTTGTGCTTTCACATATGAATGCATTATCGTTCGATATATTGAACCGAAACATACCGTTTATAAGGTCACCTATCAAACTTACGTCTCCACGACCGTTTAAAACTTTGCAACCTTCCTTATTAAATTCAACTTTGCAACCATTTGGAACAATTTTTGATACTGATAGCAAATTAACATACAATTCAGGGATATGTAAAACATCTTGAAATGTAACATTTTGTTTTTTATTTTTACTTGCCTGCACAATCAAATCAACATCTCCAGTACCTTTAACATCCATTACAGAGTTATTTGCAATTGAAACTTCGGTATTTTGATCTTCATAGTTGTTTTTGAAATATGATACACCCGAACACATATGAGCTGTAGCACCCGAGTCAAAGAACCAGTCATTCTTATTTAGTTGACGAACGGTTAAAACTTCCATTTTCATTTTGTAGCAATATATCCATATTTGTTGCAAATAAAACACTTTGGAACTTTATTCTTGAATCCTTTTTTGCGAGAAGCCAATGCTAAGTTTTATGAATCCGTCTTAACATCCTGCAATAATTTCAGTTTAATAGCGTCGTCAGTAATTTTAATACCTGAACTTTGAATTCCCATAATCATCGGCTTATATTCTTCTAGCAGACCAGCAAGCATCATTGATCCAACCCATTCTTCATCAATTTTTATACGAGCAGCTCTTAATTTGTGCTCAGTTGTTAATATTTCATTAAGATATTCTTCAACGCTTTTGCATTCGTTTAATTTTGTTGAACAAAACTTTTGAATTTAACCAACTCGCCTTACTAAACCGCTGTCTTCATTGTCATTGTTCCGTTCAACTATGTGTTGTCAAAATATTTACAACTAACTTTGGTGTTATTTGTTCATTAATAATTATCACATGTAATTTAGCTTAAAAAGCGATACGAACTTAAGCCTATTCAAATCACAAATGAAGTTCGAAAAATAATAATTAAATTAACTTAATTAATAGTCATTGGCTTGTGGCCTAAATTAAATAAATATACTTAATAGTAACAAACCAAACAAGTTTGTCTTAAGTAGAACAAAAATAAACATATTAATTAACATGTGTATAATTAGTAAAGAAGAAACGACAACACAGAAAAAACTAAATTTCATTTTCAGTAACCAAATTCGTTGAATCAGTAAATATTTTATTTGAATGCGGTCCTACAAATAATTTTGTAAATTCTGATAGAAATTTTGTAAAAATTTAAATTAATCATAGTTCGGCTGAGAGAAAATGTTATTTCAGTATGTTGGTGTTTATCTTGCTTGTTGTGCGGCTGTTGTTGTTTATTTTGATTGATCGTGTTGTATACATGTAAATGCCGAAATGTAGCCGACAAACGTCATGGCCTGTTTCTTCTCTATACAGTGTTTTGGTACAAATTAATTTAGTGAAACAGTACAGAATATTTACTGAAACTAAGTTTGATTTCAAACAAATATTTGTTTAAAAATTTTTTGGGGATAATTTTTTCTGTGAATAGTAAGACTGTTGTAAATTTAGAGATGGTAAGGTGAACTTTCATTACAAAACATCTTTCAGCAACTTGAAATACGATGAATCAAAACAATTCACATATTCCATTTCCAAAAAGGTTTCGTATATAAAGCAGAAATCTACATCAACTGACACCACACACAGTGCCTTCTTCTAAATGAAGCTATATCTATGCCTTAAATTTCATTAAAATCGATTTCAAATTTTCAAAGGAGCAGGACGTATCCCTTGCCCTTTGCGTGTCTTACTCATGAGAAAGTGCATACAGTACGGGGTATCTATATTTTAAATTTCCCCAAAATCGAGTTGAAACTCATAAATTGTCCCCTAACTTCCTCCTGGTCCTAGTTTAGAAAACGACTATGGCCATTTTGTGACTTTTTAGACACAGATTTATAAATTTCATTAAAATCGGTTTGATTGTTTTTGAGAGGCAGGAATTTCCTCCTGTCGCCCTCCTAGTCCTATTTTTGAAAATGAACATAGCATATGCGAATTTTGAAACGCAGATCTATCAATGTTCTATATTTCATTAAAATCGGATTAAACGTGTCGGAGAAGCAAAAATTTCCCCATCTCGCCCTCCCCTGGTTTAAAAAACAAAGTATGTGTGAATTTTTAGATGCAGATCTATTTTCTACATTTCATTAAAATCGTTTAAATTGTCGGATAGTCAAAATTTTCTCCCTATTGTCCTCCTGGTTCTACTGTTTAAAATTCATAGCATATGTGAATTTTTAAACTGAGATCTATCTATGTTCTAAATTTCATTAAAATCGGTTAGAACTTTTCGCAGGGTTTTATTGTTTCGGAGGCAGAAATTTCCCCGTATCACCCTCCTCGTCCTAGTTAAAAAATAAGTAATGCCCTTAAACTTTCACGGAGTTGCACAGACTACGTGCATCAAATAATTTTATCACGATCGCTAGAGCGCACAGTGGTTGCACTTATATGGGGAAGAGCGACAAAACTAGTTATATTAAAGATATAGTGTCGAAATTTGCACAGTATATTTCGGATATAATAACCACAATATGGGCGTGGTCACTTGCCTCTACCGCCCATTTTTTTATAATAGATAGATTTTAATTATATTTTATCCCTTCATGGAAATACATATTTCTCCGCAAATTAAATTTAGACTTTTATTGTTTTCAAATATATATCAAAAATATAAAAAAGCTACTCTTGCAGCAATTCAATTGTAGATTTTAGTAGCGTACTTTTCTTTTTACGTGGTAATTTTCGTTGACCTGAAATGAATGGATCCGAACTAAGCAATAATATATTTAGTAAATCCGTGTTTGTTGCAATTCTAGAAATTTTTCGTGTGTGTTGTAGCCTATATCTTTTAATGTCTTTATTTTTCGCTTCTGCAGCTTCCTCTGAAAGTTCTCCAATTGAAGTGTATGGAAGTGTGTAAAAGAATCTTGTGTACTGAAGGTGGGAGATAGAACCAAGGGTATTTCTCTACAAGAGCTTTAGCTGTATCAAGTGCAAATATTTTAAATTTGTCGATGTTTATTTTGTAGCCTGATGTCATAGCCTGCAGCAATACTGCACATCTGGTTATGAGCCCTTCATCAACGCCAGTTATCTTAGCAGCCAAACCAGGATTGTTAAAAAAACGTCTTGCGGTGTTGCCATCGTTAGACGAGCCGCTACCCCCTGGTCTAGGTCTGTCAACTAACAAACCCATCTCGGATCTAAATTTGCTTTGAATTTCCCTTTTCCTATTCATAAATTTATTCTTTTCATCTGTTGATCTAATTTGCCATTTTTTTTAGTTCCAATCTATAAGCAACATGAATGAAATACTCAAAAAAGCGAATATATGAATGTAAGGGTGACATTCCAAACTCATAATTTTCTTTATGCACCACTTTTTGTAAACATGCTTCTATATCATTCATCTCTTTCGGATTTGCTTTACATATATAACATTTGGCAGATGACGTTTTGCTTAATGAGTTGCACACTTTGCCATCGACCATAGTCAGTTGCAACTTGTGCTCAACATATATTTTCTTTTCAAATTTAGAATACTCTGTGTGTTTCAGCATATCAATTTTCTGCTTGAAATAATCTCTCTCTGCAATACAAACTTCGGATGTTTCTTTTTTAAATTGAAATCGAATCGGTCTACAATACCGAGTTGACGACGGCCGAGGGGTTTTCCATATTATTTTTGCATCTTCAGGCTTAGCAGATTTTGTCACTAATTGAAGGGGTACATAAGACGTTACAAATAAACTGTTGTCCTGTGGAGTATTGCTATTGAAACGTTGTTTATACTCATTATAACCGGAGCTACCATCAAAGCCACATTTTCCTATCAAAACAATGTTGTTTATAATAGTTTATTCGCTTTTAATACTTGTTCTTTAGGTGACACAGATACGTTTTTCGGTTTTAAAGAAACAACCTCTTTTTTAGCTAACCAATCTGAATGATTTTTCAAAACGTCTCATTTTAAGCGGTGATTCTTTTTCCAAATGTCAACAATTCTTTTACATAAATATTGTACACATTTCAGTAATTCACAAAACGCGCCTTCTTCGCACTCAAAATTAATTAATTTGATTATTTCATCATAAACTTGCTGTGATTTCGCCGAATATGAACCCTTCTTAGAGCACCAAAGCGCGAAAATTGTCATTCGTGAAAATATGCATTGACGGGATGTTTCTATTATATCGAATAGAGAAAAAAATAACTATCAATAACAAAAAAAATGTCATTCTTATTAAATCAAACGAGATACACAACAAATTTTAGAATACAATAGAACACAATAAACTTGGAGGTTAAGCTAGTATATTGAATATATAGAAAAAACCTGCAAAAAACTGCACTTGAATTAAACATAATTTTTAGCTATAGATGTGTGTCAATATTTACAAACCCATTTGGTCTTTGGCTTTCATTGGGAAACTAACTAAAACTCTAAGTATTTTTAACAAAGAATATCAAACATTGTTAATTAAAACACTTCTTAAAAATTAGTACTTTACAAAAACTACAACACAGTTTATTAAGTTATTATTTTTTAAAAATAATACCAATACCATTCACATTAATTTCCATTTTGATTAATTTAATTTTGCACTTTAATTAAATATATTTTAACAATTTAATATTCACTTTGTTTTCAATGTCGCTTAATCAACTTTCTACTTCTATATAAAATCGCATTTTAATTGTTTGCATCTAAAAATTACCGTTAGAAATTATCAAAACAAATTCAGAAGAGAGAAATTTGATGACATTAGCGACTATTTATTTCGCTACAAACCCAGTATAGAAAATTTAATTTTTTTATTTTTGTCGTATGGGCGCAACCACTGTGGAGCGGTTTGGTCGGACATAAAGGACATACAAACATACGGATGTATATAAATTGCTTTCAAATAAGCTGCTACCAAATTTGAAGACTCTTGCTATTATAGCTTTCAAGATATAAGAGTTTTATAATTATTATGTATAGGGGTGGCCCCTCCCACTGTCCTATTCTATCCCCCCGCCCCTAGGGGAGTCTATTTTTGACTACGGGTGTGGCAATCCCGGGGCCCCAGCTGGGGTAGTGTGGCTTTTTCAATTGACGTACCTTTGGTACATTACCCATAGAACTTATGTGTTACTACCCGATCTCTGGCAACAGAGCAAAGGATGTGCACATGTGTATTTATAAAAGGAAGACAAATTTTTGTACGCCCGTTGATGTCAATTAGGTGCAGCGTCACCTAGAACTGCCCCTGAGTTCAAAAGACGATAGAGGTGACGCCCTTGTGGTGGAACCTCGAGGTCTCACCAGAGGCTAATTCTGGTGCCACGGGTGCCGGTTGCCCGACAGCTGAGCTGCTTAGAGATAAATGCATTGCTGTAGCCAGGATCCTGTGCTGAAATAGTTGTTCGTCCTACCCTCTGGGTTTAAGGGGCGTTTTTCACATATGTCCGATCGTAGCAGGCACAGGATTTTGGCGGCGAGCTTGTATTCTTCTCTCTTACTGCTCTGAAGTTTTGAGTGTATGTAGCGGTCGTCAGTTTCCTTTGCTAAAATTCCGAGTTCGTCCTACCTCACGTGGTTCAAGGCATGATTTTGGTATGTGTGGAGTAGGCACTGGATATTTGGCGACACAGGCATGCGCTCATTTCGGATGAGTGGTTGAGCTGTGCCGGCAATGGTTGAGGAATTCTCTTGGAGACCTCGCTATGGGTGTATACATAACACAATAGCGTGGAAGCCGCTGTGGTGGATGTGGTTGCTACCAAAATCGCTGGGAGAATAGTCTTGGCTTCCCAGTGATAAATCAATGCTAGTGGTTGGTCTAACGCGGTCAGCCAGACACCGTTCTAGGTGCTGTAGCCATTCAATGGAAGCTGCTATGGGCACGGACATAGCAGCAGAGTTTAGATAGCTCAAAGTACCTCAGCAAGGTACTTGAATATAGTACAGGGATAACTATATCAAAGATTGCAACCTATGTGCCTTGAGGAGTGGGTCATAGGTTCATTCTAAAAAGGGTGCATGCGGGCGTTGGTCTGGCGTCTAACCCACACGCGGTGCTTTGGCACCCGTGAGATAATGCCGTAATGGCAGGTGCTCACGGAAAGCTATTGCACATCTGTCCTATTCTACCAATAATTTGAATGACCCTTTCCCCGGTCCTTTTCTACCAATATTTCGAATTACTTTGCCCCTCGCTCTCAAAAGAGTCCATAACAAATTTGGGGACTCTTGCTATTACAGCTTTCAAAATATATTATTCTTAATAACTTTGTAGGTTGATGCCCTTTACCGTGGTCCTGTTCTACCAATATTTTCCAAACTTCGTATCTCGCTCTCGAAGCAGTCCATTCTAAATTTGAGGACTCTTGCTTTTATAATTTTCAAGATATAAGATTATTATTATATACTTTGCATGGGGGAGCCCCTTTCCATGTGAACGATGACGAAATATATAATAACAAAAATTAAAAATTTTAAAAACCCCCGACTTTTTTCAGAAAAGATGTTATATCTTCTAACGGCTGGAGATTTTCTTCAAACATAGCTAAGAACCCTCTCGATCTAGTCATCTTTCAAACAGAAAAAACTAAATGAAAATCGGTCCAGCCGTTTGGCTTGTACGTGGACACAGACAGACACACAGACACACACTACAAACTTATAACACCCCTTTTTTAGATACACAGACACACAGACACACACTACAAACTTATAACACCCCTTTTTTTAGTCGGGGGTTAAAAATAACAAAACACCAAATATTTACAGCCTTATTTGTAAAGGTTTTTTAAAACAAATTTTCATACAATATTTTTCTCAAAAAGCCTTTATAAAGCCTTAATAATTTTTATAAATAAGGCTGTTATTGTTTTAAATTTATTATTATTTATACTTATATTAATTGTTTTCAAATGAACTCATACCAAATTTGAAGTCTTGCTGGTATAGCTTTAAATATAAAATATTTTTATAGTTACGTTGTATAGGGCGTGTCCCTTCCCCCAGTCCTATTCACCAATACTTTGAACTACTTTGCACTCAAAAGAGCCCATAAAAAATTTTATTACTCTTGCTATTATAGTTTTCAGTTTATAAGATTATTATTAATTACTTTGTACGAGGGGTGCTCCTTCCATTTACTGCAATTCTACCAATATTTTGAATTACTTCGCACTTGGCTCTCAAAAGATTCGATACCAAATTTGAAGACTCGCTTTGCTATAGTTTTCAAGATATAAGATTATAGTTAATTACTTTGTATGGGGAAAGACTCTTCCAATGCTCATATACTACCAATATCTTGAATTACTTCGCACCTCACATCACATCACATCCTCCCATAATATGAGCTTTCTCGTAAATCCTGAAGACTTCAATTTAAAGCTTCTATAGATTTCTTGTGAGACATCGTACATTCATCCCACACTAAAAGGTTACATTGCCTGAGCATTCTGCCTCGGGAGCTATTTTTTTTTTTTTTGAAATTACAGATGGGTGAATCTGCTAGATTTAGCGGTAATTTTAAAACAGAATGTGCTGTACGGCCGCCAGTTAAGAGTGTCGCGGCTATACCTGAAGAAGCAACATCAACTGCTATCTTGTAGTTTTTTCTCACGGACATTAATATTAATTTTAGTAAAAATTTATTTCCAGTTCCTCCAGGGGCGTGAAGAAAAAAAGTGCACCACTGCCGAATTCTATTTTTCATAATACTTTATGAAAAACGTCACTTTGTTCTGCCGTTAATTTAGGGACTAATTCTATTACTTGATGTTGCAGTGCTACAAAATCGTAATCTAATTCCCTACCGATTTCATTGTTCCAGTTATTTCCGTCGACTCGCACGCCTCACCTCAAGTAATGTCGAAAAAATTTAAATTCTAAAAGAATTAATTTTGAAACTTTTTTTAAATTTTATGTTTATTTTGTCAATTGTAACTCAATTATTAAAAAAAAACGAAAAAATTAAGGAAATATAATAAAAACCGGGTTTAAAACTTGTTAAACAATCAAACCCGACACGAAAATGTGTTTTTCTGCAAAAATCCATATCAAATAAAAAAATCGGTTCCGAACCATATATATATATATATATATATATATATATATATATATATATATATATATATATATATATATATATATATATATATATATATATATATATATATAAATATATTGTATAAACTGTAGGTCCCTTGAAATAATCTCGTTAATTCGTAAAATTCCCATACATTTTGGTTCCCTCGCTAAATCGTAATTTTTTTTTTTCAAATAAAATTTTCTTTACCTCTTATAAATCGTAATTGTTTGCTAACTACCACTTATAATTCGTAATAAAACAACAGAAACATGGAAATAATTTTTTGCTTTTGCTTGTGTGTGTGTGCATGCATAAAAAAACTCTGTCAGTGTTACAAAAACAACAAATTTTTATTTTTTTTTTAACAATTTGTTTATGATTTTTTATCGTTTTAGTAAATAAATTGAAACCCCCCGTTAATTCGTATTTATTTTATTTTTACACCGTTAAATCGAAACCCCGCTAAGTCGAAAACCCCTATAATTCGTAAGAAATGGCCGGCCCCTTGCGATTACGAATATTCGTGTTATATATATATATATATATATATATATATATATATATATATATATATATATATATATATATATATATATATATATATATATATATTTTATAGCCTATTGACAAGGGTAATGTAGCTTTCCATTGGTGAAAGTATTTTTAAAATTGGTTTAACGGTTTGAAAATCCATACCAAATACAAAAAACCGGTTCCGAACCGGATAATTTAAACAATTTCAAAACCATCCTAATTGCATGTTCTACAAAACGTATTCAGCCATTTTTAGTTTATGCAGCCGTTCTGGAGTTATGGAGTGACAATCAAAATGTACACTTCTTTTTATATACATATGTATATAGATTGGAAAAGTTTAGGAAAATTATATATATAATTATCTTGTTTTAAAACAAAAAATAAATTTTAGGAAATGACTTACTCCTGATTAGTTAATCAAATTTTACTACTTGAAAGATAGAAAAGTGTATTCTTAATTTTTGGAAAAAAGCTTACCAGTTTTACGTATTTTTTCTTTAAATTATAGAATATATCATTTATTTGCATTATGGAAAAAAATATCCTGAGTAAATTTTTCATATTTCCGAGGAATATTTGAACTTGAATTTTTTTGTAAATAAAATAAAATTTTAAAACTCAAAAATTTCAATGCTTATTCAGGGTGCCCTGTTAGGCAATTGGTTAACACAGAAAAAACAGAGCCTCATAAAATATAACAAAAATAGCTCCATGTATTTTTGCAAGAAGGAAATCTTTTAATTTAATAAGGAAATCCTTTTTTAATAAATCAATAAGGAACCTTGTAGTTTTTATTAGGTTATCTTATTGATTTTTTCAAAAAGGTTCTTCTTGTTTTTATTAGGCGACCCAATAAAAAATAAAAAAATATGTCTTTATTCTTTGTACTTATGTATGTATTTTCATTTAAGTTCTATACGATATGTTTATGTGTGTATGTATGTAGTATATGTAGATTTTATTTATTTATACATACACACATACATATTATATTATATTCTTAATTAACTCACCGTACATACATATTATTACTTGAGAGGAGACAAGTATTGTAACAGCAACCTTCTGACTGATAGACAAGCACTCTAACCAATATGCTAACAACAGCTTCAACCACCCTGCAAATAATATTGGAGTACGTGCTCCAATCTAGATGAAAGAGACTAGTTACATCATGGTCCGATGTAATGCAGTCATAGATCATGTCGCTTGCATACAAGCATTCAATGCTGTATGATAAGTGTTCGTGTTTAAACGAATATGATCGTTCTTCCTAGACACTCACAAATTGTATGCGAGTAGTCTATAACTATTCCATATGGAGTAGTTTTGGGGCTAGTCCGATGTAATGCAAAGTTTGACAATGTGGTCCAACCCTAAGACATCGCAATGTTAAATCGACCACTTTTTTTTATATATTTGGAGTATTTTTGTACATGTATGGAAAAGTCACATTATTTGCAGGGCAACATTAAAATTCTTATATAGGGTGTTTTTTTAAGAGGTATAGAACTTCGAATTGAAATAAAACATAAGAAAATCGTTTAAATATCCATCAATTTGGCTTTATTGGAAGAATAATTTTATGCCATTAATGCTTAAATATGATTTCGGGCATGTGGCTGCCGCTGCTGGCTCGAATAAAGCCAATTCTACAGGTCCAATTTTCAACCACTTTTTCGAGCATATGGGGCCGTATGTTGGCAATAACGCCACGAATGTTGGATTCCAAGTCACCTAACGTTTCTGGTTTGTTGGCGTAGACGAGCGACTTCACATATCCCCAAAGAAAATAATCCAATGGTGTCAAATCACACGATCTTGGTGGCCAATTGACAGGTCCATTCCGCGAAATTAATGCGCTCATCGAATGTTTCCTTCAATAAATCGATTGTGACGTGCGCTGTGTGGCATGTAGCGCCGTCTTGTTGGAACCACAACTCATCCACATTCATGCCATCCAATTCGGGAACAAAATAGTCGGTTAGTCGGCTCCAATTGCTGTGCACGGTGGCGAATCGATTCATTCGGGTCCTCTTCAACACTTTGCTTTACAGCGGCAATTGTTTCTTCGGTGCGCACTGTTCGACGTCTCTGCGGATGCGTATTATCACATAGAGTAAACGTAGTGCGAAAACGATCCATGGTTAACCGAATTAATTGCTCTGATGGACGATTATGTCGATTATGGACGGAGCTTGCGGTAAACTTCGCGAACTGAACCATTATTTTCGAAATAAATTTGTACGATTTGCAAGCGTTGTTCTTTTGTCAACCTGTTCATGATGAAATGGCAAACCAAACTAAATATTAATCACTTGACAGCTGACAAAATGGCCGCCAGTTAAAAAAGTGATGCCAACTTAAAGTTCTATACCTCAATAAAAAACACCCATTACCAACATGCTTATACAAAAACGAAAAGATCATGAAAAAAAATTCTCTATGTTTATTTATAGATATAAAACAACAAGAACCCTAATAAAATCAAGAAGATTTCCTTATTAAAAAAATTAATAACATGCTTTGCATATAATCATATAGGAACCTAATGAAAACAATAGGTAATATAATCAATAAGGCAACATAATTAAATCAATAAGGAAAACCTTTTAGAAAAAATCAATAAGGCAACCTAATGCAATCAATAAGAAATCCCTATATTATACAATTTATAAGAAAACCTAATATAATCAAAAAGTTTTTCTCTATAGATTTTTTTGTGCCAAAAATAACGGAAATTGAGTAAAAAAAAGTTGTGAATAATAAGATTTCTTCTTTCTGCTGGTATGCCTCTTACCCTAAAAACGTTTCATAGATAAAATCTTCTTGATTCTATTAGGCAGTTTTTTCTCAACGTAGTGCTTGCCTATCAATCAGAAGGTTGGTGGTTTAATACTTGTCTCCTCTTAAGGAATTTATATGTATGCATTGTGAATTAATTAACAATATAATATGAAGATATAATAAAAAAATATACTATGTGGTATAGAATTTAATTAAAAATAAAAATAAGTACCAGAATTAAAGACATAAAAAAACTTTGAAAAATTTACTAAATTTGAGATCAAAGATGAAAAATATTTTTGCAAAGCTCCGAGTTTTATTTGAAAATTTTACTTAAATATAAAACTATAATTACTATAAAGTAGATCATTAATAAACCAGAAATTCAATAAATATTTTGCTGGTTGCAAGTAAAAAACATATTTGGCGCACGACAACTTTCTTTCCTCAAATTTAGAAAATTTACCAAAGTTTTAGTTATTTGTTTTTGAGTATACACGTTAATTTTTTCTTTGATACTCCCGTAAAAATTTAACTTCAACTTCAAAAGAGCTCACGATATCAAAACTTTTGAACTGTATTTTGGATAAATAAGACAACATTTTTATTTACAATTTTTATTGCAATAAACAACCAATTATTGACCTAAATTTTGAAATCAAAATCGTTACCTGTCACACCTAAATAAACTTTTATACATTGACAATGTTTCTGCAACTTCTACTCGGGGGATAGTGCGTCACAAATAGCAAAACCAAATTTTTATTGAAACTAACGTCGTAATACGAGTATAAGAAAAATGTATACACTACATAAAATATTGAGAGTGAGATTTAAATGTCTAAAAAATTTTTTTTTCAAAAGTACAATATGAGCAGCAACTCAGAATAAATTATTGTTGTTTTTTATATTATTGTTAACACAATTCAACAAATTTTTGTGTTTTTGCCATAACCTCGAAAATAAAATATTTTCTTAGCTAACTTATTGTCGCTGATCACGAATATAGCATTCATTTATTTTTATTAAGATGCGTTTTCGAGATATTCGCGCAAAATATGTTTTTTGCAGTTTACAAAGATATTCCCAAAAATCTTGAGAACTGTTTATTAAAATTTAGCAAATTTAACACCATTGCAAAGATATTTTAAGTGTGTTGATCGCATAAAAATTCACTGAGTTACGGGCCTTAAGATTTAAGAAAAATTGAAGTTGAGCAAAAGCTGCTAAATACAGTATACAGTCATTTTAAGATGTATAAAATATCGCAATTTAATGTAGGAGATCATGTTCGCATAAGAATATAACATATATAACATTTAAAAAAGGTTATACTCCAAATTCAAACCCAAACATTCACAATTACAAGAGTTCAAAATACAAATCCTGCAACATCCATATTAGAAGATTATATTTGTAATCCTATTAAAGGTGGATTCTATACTGACGAACTTTCAAAAACTAGATTTCCAAATACATATCTAGTTGAAAAGGTTCTTAAAATTAAAGGGAAGGAGGTATATGTTAAATGGCTGGGATTTTCTAATCAACACAATTCTTGGATAAGTAAAGACGAAATATTATAGTTGGAAGAAAAACTAAATTAGAAACAACAAAAACATCAATAGCAACAACAACAATAGCATTAATATTAAGAACCTAATGTTAATTTTAAAACAAGAAAATGAAATAAATATGTAAATCATACTTATAAACCATACTGTCTACTAAACTTTATTTATTTGTAATCAGTCAGTTATAATGTCAATGACACTTACTTTGAGCTCTAACTCATCAGAGTTACCTGCTAGTTAATTTCCACCTATTGAATTACATGGTGCATATGAGTGTGCTCTAACTGATTTTCATTCATACAACAGTATTCCAAATGTAGACACCTACAACAATATATTTCATATAGAGGAACATATAATTCAAATACCAATTGGATCTTACGAATTAAATGATATAGTTGATTTTATAGAAGAACAATACAAACGACTCTGCCCAGCAAATAATATTTTTATTGAAGCCAATAACAATACAATGCAAGTTAAAGTTAATAGTTCAAAGGATCCTGTATATTTTAATAAAGACAATACGATTGGAAAACTTTAAGTATTCAATAGCAAAATCCTAACACCAAATAAATATTATTACTCTGATCTTCCATTTAATATTTTTAAAGTGAATCTCTTGCGAATTGAAAGTAATATCGCTATTAATACATACATGAATAACACCAAATCGCATAAGCTTGATGAATTTCCAATTAATGTGCCTACAGGCTATAAAATAGACGAGGTTCCAAGAAATCTAAACTATTTACCTGTAAACAACCAAAAGATAAGTTCACTAGTGCTACACTGATGGTGATTTAATTTCCGCGGAGAGAAAATTACACTACGAATACATTTAAGGCCAACTAAATAATGCTAATATACAACACAAATACATTCAAAAATATAGCAGCAAGAACAACAACAACATTAAAGCAACCAGCAGCGGTATTCTGTAACTCGCTCAGCTAAAGCTTAATCTCCATCGCTAAAATGCTAAAAAAAATTTAGGGCAAATATATTAGCGATGGCGCCAAATCTGTATTCTGTAAGTCTAAAGGCTCCAGTTAGACGACTGTAACGTAATGTAACTGTAACATAGAAGAGCTGATCGATATTCTTATATGAAAAGTAGGTTACGTTACATTACATCTCTATAACCATTTTCATTACTTTTCACATAACAATATCGATCAGCTGTTTTCTACTGTTGCAGTTACTTTAGATTGCAGTCGGCTAACTGAGCCTTAATTGCTTATCTAAAATTTACTATTTTCGCCGCAGCTAATTTGCCATCTTTAGACCAATTCAATATAGTGTTACCTTACTTTATAGTTTGTTTTCCCTAAAAATTATTAACACTTTTCTTCAATGAGTTTTTAAAATATGTTCTAAAATCTTAATTTTAAAAAATTATTTTATTAGCTTTACTCTAAATTTATTTAGTTTTCGCCAAATATGTATTTGAGTAACACTTAAGTGGATAATTTACCCTCACATTTTTTCTTGACACCACCAAATGCGGAAATTATAGGAAAATTTTCCGAATGTGGCATCGCTTTGTTTATTTATGTTTGTTTACTTTATGTACACAACCAAATAGTATTTTCAAAATTTATTAAATAAATAATAATATTAAATATTATTGAAAAAATTATTATAATTTAAAATATCGAAGAAAATATGAGTGGCTTTTATCGGCGACGTATAATAGAGTTCATATTCTCTGCTAAGGCGTCCCATTGCACAGTACGACTTTTAGCTCCGGCGAAATTCACAAATCTAAAATAAGTGCATTTTTACATTTTACTTGACAAAGTTGAAGATAATTTTTTATCTCCAAATACTGAATGGGCATATATTTTTCCTCTTTTGTTACCTTTTTAGTTATTTTTTTTTTCATTATATTGTTAAAATAATTTTTTTTACAAGAAACATAAAATTAAAAAACATTTGTATTTTACTTACTTTTTAGCACCTTAAAATTTTCGTTGCTAAAAATTTAGTGTTTTCGAGACCAACAACTACTTATTTGGAGTTAGAGAATACAAAATTTAAACATTTTGGCGATGGCATTAAATGCTAAAATTGCGGCGAATTAAATTTTTATGGCGTTGCCAAATTTAGCAATGCATGTTACAGAATTAGAGTCAAAAATCGCTAAATCAACTTTATAGATTTTTAGTGATAGAGATTAAGCTTTAGCGCGTTACAGAATACGGCTGTAGTTCAACAAAAAGCACTAACAACATTAAATAAAAATTTTCTAAAGTCCTTGAATTTTTAGTTGAAGACAAAATGAGCTCAATAATAGATGTCTTAGATAAACTCTTGACTGATGAGAATAGAATTCAAAAGGCCTATCGTACATATGTAGCATACTTACAATCTTACAATACCAATGATGAAATTCGAATTTTAATACAAAATCAAGATTTGTATGTGCTACCCAGTGAGAGTTACATTTATGTAGAGGGGTTTGTTGCCGATGATAATAAGCCCAAATCTTCTTCTTCTTCAGAGAACTTTATATTAAAAAACAACTTTGTGGCATATCTATCTCCGTGGAATTGAAATTGATCATACAAAATATTTAGGAGCCACAAGCAACAATAAAAATTTGGATTCTCTGTCACAAACAGAAAGCAATGTGATGCAAAATGCTGGACGGAACAACATTGACGATGTCACTCTTGCAAATGGATTTTTAAATTTCTTTGTACCTCTAAAAATGCTTCTAGGATTCGCTGAAGACTACAACAAAGTTATACTAAACGGAAAACATGAATTGATTCTCTTACGTAGTAAGAACGATGAAAAGCTCGCATATTCCACTGTTTCTACTGAAAAAGCTTAACTTACAATTTCACTCATCTCATGTAGAATCCCACATGTACAATTATCCGAATTTGAATATGATTAAAATTATTAACAATGGTGCTTCTATACCTATGACATTTCTCAGTTGGGATTGTCATATTAATCCACAATTAAACACAGGAACTAACTATATTTGGAATGTTAAACTGGTTGCAAATAGAGAACGCCCCCGTTTTGTGTTGATAGCTTTTCAACAAGAAAATAAGTTTGTTCATTGTGATTTGACTAATTTAAAAGTACATTTAAATTCAGTCCCATATCCATATAACATATAGCTCAAAAATGAACGCTATGCAATATGAAAGAAGCTCAACCGTTTCTAGCTACATCAGAGTTTAAGACTCCTATTATTGTAGTAGATGTCAGTCATCAGAATGAATTACTCAATAATGGACCGATTGATATAAAAGTAGAATTTGAAACAGCAACTAATATTGCAGCAAAGACATCAGCTTACTACATTCTTATTCATGATGTTATAAAGGAATATGTACCTATAAAAGGTCAAGTTCGAAAAGTCTTATAAATTGAGTACGAGTAATATGGAAAATACCAATTTTTATAGACGTACAAGGTTTCAAATGATTTCATCGCAAAAGTAGAAATTGTTTTCAACAATTATGAATAAACAGTTTCATTATAAAACTCCCATTTGATTTTAAATGGTTATCAATAAAAAAAGCAAAAAAAAAAATTATGTAAAAGGTGAAGAAAAAGACGATGATTAGAAAAAAATTATGCTGAAAATTTATTTATTTATTTATTTAATTAATAACTTAATAATAATTATTATAAAGTTATAAAATAGAGCACTAGCTACAAAGGCCATCAGATCTTATTATTAAGGAAATAACTTACAAAAGAAGAATTTACAGTCAGATTGAGTCGTAGATATTTAACATTTTTAGCAAATTAATAACATTTTTTATATTTTCTTTTGTTACATCTAGCAATTAATTTACGAAAGAGTAATTATATTTGTTGCATATACCTTTAACATGATGATATTCATTTATTAAATGTTGAATAGACACGGTTGAACTTCTGCAGAAGCTACATTGGGGTTGTTGTGCTTTTTCCATCAAATGTTGGTGTGTTAAACGGCAGTGTCCTAGTCTTATATGAATGTATTTTTTTAGATGTGTTCTTGGTATATCAGGTGGGTATATGGGTGTTTCTTTATTCGGATTAAACTGCTTATAAATGTGGTTGTAGGAATTCCATTCTTTGCCTTGTTTACTAGAAATTTGTTTGCGGTAATTTAAACGTTTCTTTTGCTGCTTGATCAGCTCTGAGTGTTATTTTCATCAATTAGGGTTTGTCGTATAGTTTGCATGTTATTGTCTATTATGGCGTATGAAACTACATTAGTTGATTTTGACCCATCTGTATAACAATACTTCCAACCATTTTCAGCATACTCGGATTTTTTCATATTAAACAGACATAAATAAGTATCGGTTGATGTAGTGTGTTTTGAATAGGATATAATTGATGAATCAATGCTATTATTTGTGAGTATCCAAGGTGAACGATGTTAGGATTTACACAAAAAAACAAAAATTTGATGGAAAAAAATGTATTCGGAAACCCTACATTGCGCCCGTCACTAATTTGCATACTCTGTTGGTATTAATGTTGCACACGGCACCACAAACATTTAGACATTTGTTAGGATTTATACCGAAATTCCTATCTGGAAACCCTACATTGCACACGTCACTAACTCACATACTCTGTTGGTAGTAGTATTGCACACGGCACCACATACATTTAGACGTGTATATACTGAGCCGTTACCAAGTTTAATACATTTCAATCTTCTCCTTAAATTAAAAAAAAAGATCCCGTTAGTTTCAGTATATAATTGTGCTAGGCAATTCTTTTGGTAGCTTGGCAGAAATTATTGAAATAAGCAGGCAGTCGGTGTGAAGTTTTTAAAGGTGATGGTTCAAGAATTTGTAAAAGAGCGGAAGTAAACGCCAATTATTAAAGTAAAAAAATTAGTTTTCCTTGTGTCTAACATATTTAAAGGGTGGTCAACATGTGAGTTTAAAATAGACTAGAACCCCACAATCAAAGCAAATAAACTATCTACAGAACTATTTAAAAAGCAAAAAGGAGTAACTATAAAAGAAACGCAAAAAAAATATCCGAACACCACCAGACAGAAAGTGAACACGTTTCTTCGTGTAGTGTGTTAAAAGCATAATTTTAAATATTACAACAAAATCAAAAATTTATAATTAAAAATTAACAGTGATAGTGTTAATTCCTAAACAAACAAATAAAACAAAAGATCTTCCTAGAACCAATAATAGAGTGCAATTTTGATTATTATGAAATGCAATTAGAAACTTTTCACCCGACGAGAATAAATTTTTTTTCCTCTCATAAATTAAATCATGTAAGGAAAAAACGGCTAAGCCAAACTAAATACATTTTACATAGAAAAGAACAGTCCAGCATGTGTATGGGAAATTGGTTATATGCATAATTATATTGGACTAAACTATGATAAATTAAAACTAATGACAATCGTGCTTTAACAAAAAAAGAAAGAAAAAACTATAAAGAACATAATAGTATTTACCTCAAAAAGGGAGAAAGCAAAAAGAAAAAAAAGACAATAGTGACACTATTGAACGTTTCTCAAAATTTTAAATTAGACAAACAATCAAAAAAAAAAAAAAAAAAACAAGACGCCGCAGAACCTTAAAAGAAAATAGAAGAGAGTGGAATAATCCGTGAGAATATCGACTAGGCAGAACAGAAGAAGGAGAACAGCATAAATAAGTAATGTATTTTTTTTTATAAACTTCCATGTAATAAGCGAATTAAAAGAGCGCGATCAATGAAAAATATCACAGCTAATAATATTTTAATAATAACACCTGTTTTGTTATTATTATCTCTGGTTGTATGTGTGGTTCATTGATGGCGGTCTCTTAATTATATATATACATATATTTTTTTTTTATTAATAAACTCTATAGTTCTTAAAATATAAATAATTAAAGCAGTTTTTTTTATACTTCCATGTAACAAGTGAATTAAAAGAGTGCGATCAATGAAAATTAACACAGCTAATAATATTTCAAGAATACCCTCTGTTTCGTTATTATTTTATCTGGTTGTATGTGTGTTTCATTGATGGCTGTCTCTTAATTATAAATCCTTTTTTTAATAAACTCTATATATTTCTTAAATATATATATTGATTATATAATCTTTTGACAAATTATATACTTATTAGATTATAAGAAAAAGAAAACAAACAAAAAACAGATATTGTAAATTTAGTTTTCTTTTGAGCATAACAAAAAATATTTCTATACAATAAAACTCCTTTTTTTTAATGTACAACATGAACTTCTAAATTAAATCTTTTTTTTGAGAAAGGATGGTTGTCAGGTGGGGTAGGTACAAATATTCATTGCAGACAACGTGACGATGTCATCAAGTCACGCAATACCAGTTATACACGCTTTAATGCATATAGCAATTTATAAATTCCTTTTTTTTATTTTCGTATATATACAGGGGAACAGATATATTTGGCAAGTATATATATATTTTTTTTATGATTACGCGACAATGGAATTAGGGTCGATACTTACCCCTTGGCTTGAGCTAGTCGGTTTCCATCAATTTTGCCAATGACTCCTATACTTTTGAGATACAAAATGAAAAAATAAGAATATCTAAATGAAAGAAAATTCCACGCGTAACAACGAAGGCAATTAAATTTTTTCACTGGCTTTGAATTTATATTTAATATGATTATATGTATATTCGGTAATTCGTTTTGGCTCTTTTTTAGTTTAGACACTTTATTTTCTTGTTTTGGCGATTTTTTCGGTTTTTTGGCGTTTTTTCATTTTGGCGTTTTTTTATTTTTGGCGATTTTTTTTAATTTTTTCGATTTTTTGTTTATTTAAATTTTTTTTAGTTTTGGCGACATTTTCGCGTTTTGGCGATTTTTTTAAATTTTTTGCGTTTTTTTTTCATTTTGGCGTTTTTCTTTTCATTTTAGCGATTTTGTCGAATTTGGCGATTTATTTTAATGTTAGATTTTTTTTTTAATTTTTGGCGATTTTTTTTAATTTTTGGCGATTTTTTTTTTGGTTTGGCGATTTTATAATTTTCGGTTTTTTTAGTTTTACCGTTTTTGAAAATTTCAAGTGTTTGCCTCTTACGGTTTCCAAGATATAGCAAATTGTCAAAATTACATAGTCAAAATTGCATTAACTGATGGACCACCCTTTAACTTAAATTTTTTAAATTTTAGTGTTAATTGTTGTAGTCTGTATAAAAATACACTAATTTTACAAATTTCAAGTTTCAATATACATATGTTCATACAATTGTATGTATATTACATGGGATTTTAACATATTTCATTGCTCGTTTTGTAACACCCTTTAATTTTTAATTCTCATGTATTTGTTGTTGTAGCGGCCAAGGTTCTACATACTGTGTCCAAATTTCCGTAGCTCTTACGGTTCCTGAGAAAATACCGTGTGACGGACAGACGGACAGCGTAGCGAAAACAATAGGGTTCCTTTTAACGTTTGGTGTACGGAACCCTAAAAATGTGAAACATGCCTTTACATTGACAACATCTAACATTTACCATCATCTCACTTGTCAAAAAGACAACACGTACTGCATAGGTTTTGTTAAGGAAATTATAAAAAATAGATTTTGATGTAAAATTAATAATTGGATTAGTTGTTGCTTTGCAAGAACAAACCCAGTTAAAGTGCAGTACATGGAAATTAGATATAAAAGATTTGCAAGAATAAGATGAACATTTTTTAAAAGGTCAATTATGTATAAATATATACATATATGTACATATATATGTATGTCGTTTTTTCTTAGTTTTTGACCAGCGTTGCCACTAGTGGAAAATGGAATTACAAAGTCGCAAGTCTAAAATAATGTAAAACCGAATGACATAGTGCAAAAAAATCTAGAAAAATTTTTATTTTTTTATTAGTTTATTAGTAAATTAAAATTTAATACGAACTAATTTTTTAATATTTAAAAAACGTACAACAAAATTACAAATATAAAAAAAATCATTAATTCGTAAATATTTACTTCAACGAAGAATAATTTACCACTTTCCTCTTAACATTTTGTCTAAATTTCAGAAAATATTCTTTAAACCAGGCGTTTGAGAATAGCGTTATCAACTCTTTCTTTTCTTAATTTAAACTCATTTAACTAGAAGTACTGAGCGATACTTATATACTCTTTGGTTGTTTGAAGCATATTTATATATTTACACTAAACTATTTTTTCCAATTTCTTTTTATAATTTTAGGCTAAAAATTTGCACCACAATTTTAAAGTTAGCTGATAACTCATTTTTAAATAATTTTAATTAAGATCAGTTTAATTTAAAAAAATCTATCAACAGAGGCGTTTTAGAATGGTAATACCACAACTTTTAAATTTGAAAAGAAAATATATTGATTTGGGAAATTTTAGACCAGTAAATTTCAAAACATCCAATTTATCGTATATATTAAGGTCCTTGTGGTGTAAAAGTGCATAATCACACCACACATTGTCCAATTTTTGAAAAATCTAGCTTAACAAATAGAAATAGATTTTTATTTCGATGGTTGTGAAAATTTTGATTCTCTAAATCAATAAAAATTATAAAGGTAATCATGAAAGTTGATTTTTTTTAATTTGTGTAATTATTTCAATATAAAAGTAACTAAAATCTTTTTACATTAAATTTTGCTATGCCTCGGAACAGTATTTTAATTAATTAAAATTAATATAAATTCCACTTTCGCTGACTGACAAGTTGCTGGTTTTTATTGGTAAACTAAAAACAAAAAAAAGCTTTTATGTAATTAGACAAAAAAAAATTGGCTCAACTTTGATTACTTCAGCTTTTAATTTGTATAAAAGCAGAAAATATGAAGGAAACTGCGAATAATATTTTGTAGATGTTTCATCTAAAGCAGAAAGAATTGATTTAGTTATTTTTTAATGATCTTCAAAAACTTGCAATCTTCAATACAATCTCAAAACTTTATATTGTTCCAGAGCACTTTCAATGCAACAAACTGTTTGCATTACATTTGTAATAGGATCCAAGATTTCTTAGCAAATCTTCTAAATGTTTTTAGTATAATTTAGGCCGTTTTAAAAATTTTATTGGACATAAGTCAAAGAGTGCAAAATTACACAAAAAATTAATGGTGCAAAAATACTACGAAGAAATTTAAATATTACAGATTTTGCACTATTACAGAAAGTGGCAACGTTGTTTTTGACACAACAATGTAATTTTGCTAGTGATGGCACTAAAATTAACGAAAGATGTTAGATGAAACAAAATAAGATAGGAACATCTTTTAAAGATGTAGAAAGATGTTGGTTTTTAGTACTGTGTATTTATTATGGGAAGATGTTAACATTTTCGCAAATTGATGCTAGATGTTAGATGTGCGTCAGTGTAAAAAGCCTATTAGGATTTAGAGAGGAGATCTAATATGTGTGTTCGTTTTAACCGTCTTACTTCATCACTGTCGTCTAAAAGCGTTATTGCAAGAATGTTTTGATGGGCGCTTAGTCTTTTTAAATAATTTGTGCTAAGGTTTTTGATTTTATCCGTGATATTTGGAATATTGAGATCATTATGAATTAAAGTGTTTCTTATATACCAATCTAAAGGTTTTTGACTGATATTTTTGAATTATATCAATGTTGGAGTAGGAAGCGGTTTCCCATAATTGTATACCTTATGTCCATATAGGTTTCAATATGGTCTTATATAATAGTAATTTGATATTTATGTTTAATTCCGATCTTTGACCAAGAAGCCAGTACATTTTATTTGTTTTAATTTTTAGTTGTTTTCTTTTTATTTTTATACGTGTTTCCAAGTTAATCGTCGATCAATATAAAGACCTAAATGTTTGACTTCATTTGACTTGGGTATTAAATCACCATTTAAGTTGACAGCAGGGCAGTCACCGTTTTTAAGTGTAAATGTGACATTGGTGGATTTTTCTGCATTCACTTTAATGTTCCACTTTTTTTAGCCAGTTACTAACTAAGTCAAGCTTTATATAAACTTTTTCACTTTTTTAAATGTGAATGTATGTATTATTATAAAATTTTATTAAATTTTAAATTTTAACCCTAATACTCATACAAAAATAAAATGAATTTAAATTCATTTTGGGAAAATTTTGTATGGAAAATGTTAAATAAAATACATTTCAAATTCGTTTAAAATTTTATGAATATGGGGGTAAATGTATAGAAAATAAAAAATATAGAAATGAGAATGAGAAGTTAACTTTTTGCTTACTTGGAAATTTTTACTTTTTGTTTCTCTGCTTATGAATGTAGTTAGTTGAAACTCTGCTGCTTTAAAATAATCGTAGCCAAGGAAATGACTATGTTGCAAAATGTAAATGTATCCACACATAACGTTTGTATTCTACATAATCACAAAACATTTCACGCACAAATTCACACGATCGTACATACATACATAAAGGGTGTCCCAACAAGAACGCAAGATTTAAATTTTAAATAAAACACAGATATTTAAAAAAAAAAATCGTGAAACTTTAATATATCGTAAAGTAGACAAAATGAGGTTATGTGTGGAACAACAAATCGGGCAGATGGCCGCCGCTGGCACACACGCGATCTTTTAATGAAATTTTCAATGGCCGTTTTGCATAAATGCTGCGGTATTTTATTAATGCAGCGTCCAATTTCCTATTTTAAGGCTTGAGTCGTCGTTGGCTTATTCGCGTAAACCATCGACTTCAAAAAACCCTAAAGAAAAGTCTAATGGTGTTAAATCGCACGATCTAGGCGGCCAATTCTGGTCTCCAAAACGCGAAACAACACGACCGGGAAATGACTGATGTAGCAATTGAATTGTTTCTCTGGCTGTATGACATGTGGCGCCGTCTTGTTGAAACCACATGCCCTCCACATTCATTTCTTCAATTCTAGGCACGAAAAAACTGGTTATCATTTCACGATACCGAACACCACTGACTGTTTGCGCTCGACCTGCGTTTGAGCGACATCATCACGTACAGCTGCGATATTTTCGGTCGATCGACCTGGTCGAAGGCGCGTTGTTGTCTTTACATCACTAACAGATCCAGTTTCGGCAAATTTATCCATTAATGTCTTTACAGTTGACTCTTTTGGACATTATTGTGACCCCAAATTGATCGCAAATTTGCGAACTGTAGCCGCAAAACTTTCACCATTTTGGTAAAACAATTTCACAATGAGAATGCGTTGTTCATTCGTGTAGCGCTTCATTTTTACTAACCTCGTACCTTCTACTAGCAAACAATAACAATTGTTCAAATGTCAAACAATGACACTTCGAATGGCGCCAAATTTAAATCTTGCATTTTTGTTGGGACACCCTTTATAACATTATTAATTTTTTGTGAGTTTTAGATTGTAGTTGTGTAGATTATCCCTCGTCCAACATATGTATTTTCTGTGCAGGTGTAGCATCGATGCATAAGTGTTAAATGCTCTGCACAAACTGAATTGTTACAGGAATGGCAATAGGCCCTTGTTTTCCGCTGCCGTCCATACTCAGAACGGCATAGGCGACATGACGGTCTGTTCGTTCTAGACGCAAACGTTGCGTTCCGTATCATTTGATATGCGGTTATGCGGTTTTTCAGCGCTCGTTCCTCTATGTTTGGTAGTGCCATTTGTTTTGTCAGCATCAGTAGGAATGACCGTCGTCTGTCACTTCTTTTTATTGGCTTCATCTCGTTGTATGAAATAAATGCAGCTAATACAGCAATGTCCACCATATTATAAAACATGGCCAATGGCTTGCATGTATATGTGCCAAGCATCTGGTCCATTGTATCAACGCCCGATTTCTTGGCGTTGTAATCCAAAATAGCAAACGGCTTTTTCTTTTCAGCTTGCATGTCCACATCGCAAGTATAATGTTGTGTCGACAGCAAAATTACCGCTTTGTTCTTCTTGGGCACATATGAACATAGTGCTATATCGCCTTCGTTGAAGCCGAACAATGTGCCGTTGACAGGACGCGTATGATTTTTTTGGAATTCCCGAGGCACACATGTCTTATTCGAGCGCACTGTTCCAACATATGCGGTTTTCTTCCTGATCAAAGTACGCGCCAAATCCAAAGTTGTGAAAAAATTGTCGGCATAAATTGTGCGGCCTGTATCCAAATATCTATCCGAAAGTTGAAGTACAACATTCTGCCCTTGATTCACCTCTCGTGCCTGGTCAGGCAATTTCCCAGAGTAAATCATTCCTTTGACAGGATAAAATGATTTTGAGTCGCACAACCACCATATCTTTATACCGTACTTGGCAAGCTTCGATGGAATGTATTGTGTGAAGCGGATGCGGCCTCTGTATGGGAATAACTGCTCATCAACGGTCACTGCATCGTGCGGAGTGTAAGCTGCTGCTAAGTTAGACTGCAACATTTGCCAAATATCATCAGTAGCCGCAGTTTTGCTGTTGATTACTCGCTGCTGTCTCGTATTTTCATTGTCGAATCTAAGGCATTGTTTTATGCACATCATACGATCTAATCATAATGCAGCTTTATATATTGGACAGCGCGTTGGGCCCCATAACTCTTCAAGAGGTTCACTATTCGATTTAGTGAGTCCAGCATACAAAATAATAGTCAAAAAAGCATCGAACTCTTTCAGAGTGATTGACTGCCTTTCCGATTTGATTCGCGTATTATGATGTACGCCATGTCTTCGGTGATGAGCGAGCGGAATATGGTAAAGGGATCATATGTGGTTCCTACTGGTCCCGGATTCCTCCTTGTGTAGTCGACCACGTTATGAGCACGAGTACGGGAAGTCGATGTTGCATTTTTAGTCCATTTGGTGCCATCTTTGGAAATGAAGTAATTGCCACTTGTTTGCTGAGCATCAGTTTCTTCCTCTTCATCAGCGTCGTCAACACTAATATCTTCATTTATGTCTATACGTGGTTCAGTTTCCGCATCCGAATCATCAACATGAAAATTAGCTTGATATGTGAAATCTTCATCATCCGCACCTTCAAAACCAAATGCAGGAATAGCACCTTCATCGTCATCACTCATCTCCGCACTCATGAAGTCTGCAAATCTATCATCCGCTGCACGTCTTTCATCCTCACTCATTTGGTGGTAGCATGTACTACGACGTACCACAATTTCAGCAATGTCTAAATTTTTCTCTGCCATTGTATTGTACTTTTATTTCTCTTTATAAAATTCAAAATAAAATTTCGCACTCTACGTTCACTGTTAACTGTCTCAACTTTCACTGATTTGGTTTATGAAACTAGAGCCGCTTTTATACCCTTTTCTACGTCTAGCTTGTACATCTGCATCTATGTGAGAGTAAGAGTAGGTAATAGTATGCGTAAAAAGCAAGGGTAAATTTAAACAACTCAACAGGAACCATAACAAAAATTCAAAAAGGGATGGAAAATTTATTATGTTTCAAGGAAAGGCAAAATAAAATAATCCAAAAAGTAACTTAAATTCAAGGAACACGTTTCTGATGTGTTCAAACAATAATACAAGCTAAAAGACAGTGCATTTATTAACGATTTCTTGAAATTTCAGTACAAGGTCCCAGCAGACCTTTTCACACGTTCCGTACAAAACACATTTAAATCTCAATAGAAACTAAACTATTGGTCGGATCGCTTTGAAACGATTCTAGATAAAATTTCCTTGGAATACATGTGGGGGTCGGGTATACTTCCCATGGACCATCAAGGAGTAATTTCAGTTTGAAAATGAAAAAGGTCCTAGGGACCTTCTCACCCACCGGAGGGTTAATAAATTTGTCGCTTTTATTGCTTGAAAATATGCAAAATTTTTAAAATTCCACCATTCTGCATGAAAAAACATGCTGCCAGATATATTTTACGTGTTTTTTGCAATAAGAACAGAGTACTACTTTTGCGAATTTTTTTTTGTGAACAGAACGCCAGGCTTTACGGATAATTGAAAATAGGGCTTCATATACATATGTATACAATACATAGCATAGAATACATAGGAATTAGAGCTGCGTAAACAGTCTTGAAATGTAAAAACGTCATGATTTTTAAATATATTCACGTCGCATGTATTATACTAAACCAATAATAAATGCTGTCGTACTATAAGCGAAGCACGATGGATTTATTGGTGTATGTGTATATCAGTTGTAACAAGCGATGTCGCCAGACAGCTTGCTTGTAACACACACTCAAAAGAAGTACTGTTGATTAGTGTATGCTTGTTATTTTTCATATTGTACGTTTGAGTGTGTGTGTAATATGTAGATGGTAAGCTATTATGTGATTAACCACATACAAGTAATGTTAATGCATGTGTGTGCCTTTGCATGTGCGCAGAAAAATAAAATATCATACACACATACATGCATGACGTTTGTACACGCGCTTATGCGTAGAAAGAAGCTAGTATCACAAATTCTTCCGTCACGAAGTGTTTTCTTCTTTACTCCTATACCTACAATACTCAAAAAAATTTCTTGCAAACAATGTTGTTAACGTTTGTTTTATAAGATTTCGCTGTAGCATTTGAAAAATCCCTCGTCTTAAAAGTTCTTATAAGATATCTTGTGCAGGAGACTAATAGGTATTCGTTGTATCTACATTTGTAAAAAAAAAACATTACAATTATGAATAGAATTACTCTCTACAATGAAAAAATTTAACAGACTAACATTTTTCTTTTTAAGCAAATTCTGCAAAAAAAGGATTTGGCAGAATTTTTTTAAAGTTGAATGCTTTTCGACTAATGAAAATGCCAATTCTGGCAGTGAAAATGCCAAAATGGCAACAATGCAATCAGTCGTTCTTATATGTTAAAAAAAACGATCGGGCTGATATCCTTCGGCTTTGAGTGGCTTTTTTTTGGTATAAATATTACGCTAATCTCTCTCTAGTCTTTCGGTATAAACCTCTTAATCAATCATATCTTAAAGATACTCACCAGCAGCGTTGTCAAATGTGCAGTTCTTCCCGATTTTAGCAGTTTTTCTAAGCATTGAGCAATTTTGCAGTTTTCTGTTAAAAATATAAGTTTTTCTATAAATTGTGAAGTCTTTGTAGTTTTTCATTTTAACTTTTTAATCTCAATTTCTTTATTTTAATTCCGATATCTGAAGCCATTCTTTTACCCATTTTGCTTAATATAACAGTGTTAAGGTTTATTAGTACTTTTTAAAGCAGCAAGAAGGATTTCACACGATAGTTGTGTTTTTCTATATTAAATGTGGTCTTGTTGTTTGTAAGTTGACGTAGCACTTCCTGCATTATTATTAATTCGCCTTGCCTAAACAAGTGTCACACTTTCTTTATTGAAATAATTCGATCTCTTACAGAATGAGAGAAAACACGACGGAATATATACCATATTAAAGGGTAGACCCCATCGAATTTGAAACCACATTTTTCAGATCTCTCAGAGCAAAATTGTAGTAATTCACAAAAAAAAAAACAACAGTTTAGTTTGGCTAAGCAAATGTATTAAACAAATAAATTATTGTGCACTTCAAATTAAACAAAATCTTAAAAAACAGAAGCAAAAATTTTACCTTAGGTTGATTCGGAAAAAAAGAATTTCCCTGTGTAATTTAATGCGAAATATCCCACAGTGCAAATGAAACACAACTTATTATTAACTTTAAATTTGAAGAGCTATATTATCTTAACTGATGACGATGATACTGCCGAGATGTTAAAACGTACTAACTTTACAGCCGGTCTTTAGCGTTTGCGACTGTATATTGTATCTAGTTATCAACACAGTAGTGTGACCGGAATCCATTATCACAGTTAGATTCTTCGAATTTTTTTTTTATCAAAATTACGTTACTCTACGTGTACATCTGATATATTTTTATCATGATAAAAGTCAAATTACATATAGGAAAAATAGCTCAAATTCGCCAAAAAAAAAAACAAAATTTTGAAAATGATGATGGTATATCAGAAAAAAAATAAGAATTCGCAAATTGAGTGGCGTAATAAAGCCATTTTGGTTTATTACTTATGACTTTATTGCAGAAAATTGGTACATTGTGCCAATAGTGTGATCCAGGGTTAAGAAATAATGTTTTACCTACACAAATAAATAAAAATAAAATTGAAATTTAATCAACAGTAAGCAACAATTAAGGAAAAACAGCTAAAATGATCAAGTCACGATAAAAATATATTAGGTATAGACCTAGGGTTAACCCCCACCCCCCCAAAAGAAAACGCAAAATATATAAAAATTCCATACAGTTTTTTATGTGCAGTTTTTCACCTGAAAATAAATTTTTTTCTTCTAAATTTACAGTGTTTCAAACAAATGGAACGCTGCTCACTATAGACAGTAGTACGCGCTCAGGCGCATTCTGCAACATTCCTGGAAAAATAACGGCTATGCCCGATGATTTATACGGTTCAAAGGCACTTATTGCTCATTTTACTTTTTTCAATGCCACTTTGTCGCCCACTACTCCCCGTAATTCTGGCTCCGGAAAGTAGTTAAAATTAACCTCCGTTGTTGCCGTTTTTTTCTTACTTCAGCCAGGAAAGTGAGTGTCCATTAGAACAGAAAGTGTCTCAGAACTGAATTTCGCCCATGAGCCAGCCATTCCAACCTTTTGACAATATTCGCAGAAACCTTGCTAATTAATTTTCGAAATCAATCTCCTCACAGTATTTCCTCTATGAGGCTCTTTTTGCCCTTTTGAGATCACCCTTGTACTTATTATACAAAACTTTATAATTTTGCCAATCTTCAATCTCTCCTGTGAGTTTCGCTTTGTTGATCAATCTCCTTACCGAGGACTTAAGATATTTGATTCACCACGAAAGCTACTCTCGTTTGCCTGGGAAAACCAATGTACAAAACATTCACTACAAGTGTTTGTAAAATATTCCACCTCCTCTTCCACTCCACTTTGTGTGTCCATGCTCTGCGGAGTGAGCCTTGCTCTAATGACAGCAGTGGCCCTATAGGTATCCAAGTTAGTGTTTTTTGGATTCCTATGAATATGGGTCATGCCTTTCCCCTGAATGATTGATATCCTACTGTGATCTGAAAACGTAGTCTTCATCTACCACCCAGTTCTCTGTCATGTTCCTATCTCTGTTAGTTCGTGTTATGTCTATAACATCTGCCCTATCCCTATCGTTGTTAACAAACAAAACGAGACATAATGTGTTTAGCAGATCATCTTTGGAACTCTCCTCTAAGTTTAACACCAAAGCGATAGAAAATTTATAAGTTTCACTTGAGATGAATTTTTGGAAGTCCAAAAAAGCAAATGAATCCTAAAAATTACAAAAGATTCCTCAATGGTCTAAAGAATAGTGGCCTTAAAACGTTGAGAACAATCGATTTTCGAAAAGCGGGAAGAAATTATTAATTTTTATTTTGTAAATTTTGTAAAATGAAAAGAGAATAGCTAAAACTAGACGAGAAATCACAGAAAAAATATTTGCCAAGACATATAAATCTGTCATTAGTTTCGAATCAATTAATCATATCGGGAGTAATAGGTGACCAGTTTTTTATTATGATATATTTTTTTGTATGGAAAAAAGCTAAATTCTACGTAAAAATTTGTTCGCTTTTTATTCGAGATAAAGGGAAATTTTTCTTTTACTTCCGTATGATACTTACATAGACATTAAAGCTTCTTCTTTAGTATTTAAAATAAAAATAAATATATTGAGTTAAACTCAAAATAAAATTGATCGAAATTCATCTGTAGAAAAAAAATCAATAGCTATCAGTCTGAATATATTATTTGTCCTTGTGTCTTAATATATTGCATCAACTTGTGTGTGCTTAAAAGGATAAGTTTCATCTCAAACACTAGTAAAAAGCGTTACATAGAAGTGTCTTGTCAATAATTGTTTTTGTATTAAATGCATCGAATTGATTCAAATTATGTTTACAAAAAAAAAAAAATACGTGTAAGTTCTTGGTTTCATTCCACTAACTAGAAAAACAAATATACATCAACCAAGTACAGAATTTCAGATTTTAACAAACGATTAAAAAAAACTAAAGCCATTCAATGAAAGCGTGCTCCTTTGAAGATGTTTAACAATATTAATCATATTGAATGAATATTGAATGCTACGCTAATAAAAGCTTCTGGTAATATCTTATTCGAATATTTAAATAGAAAAAATTAAAAACTCACCTCATCCACACCAATTTTTCGACAGGCTTCTAAAAAATTATCCACATTACGACGACAACGAGCCATAGTAAGTTTTGACTGCAAGTTAAACCAATATTAAAACAATTTTATCTAAAATTTATGTATTGGAAACTCACTACTCCTGGAGATGGTACATGAATACTAGCTACCGATCGCGGTCTTACATAATTTGCTAAATGACACAATATGACACCATCGGTTAAAGCGGAAGCAATGTCATCGGGTAATGTCATTTTCAAACGACTTTCAATAATCTAATTTAAAAGAAAATATCTAAATTATTTTAAGAATATTAAATAGTAAAATGCATCGTACACTGCGTAATTGTGTCATTAATTCGATCTCCTCTCTTTGACGATCAAACTCGCGTCGCATCGTAAAACTTAGCTTCTCTGGAGCCATGTCATGATTCCAAATAACATTTCTAAAATGGAACATATAAAAATTAAATAAATACAAACGTATACATACATATGTGCATATATTTTTTGTAAAGGTAATTTTGATTATTAGATAATGAAATATCAAACTAGCCTTAACAGAAATTAAACAAATATTTAATATAAATTATTCATTTTTTTCTAACTAGGACCAAAGAACTTCATTAATGCACTGGAAACTTTTAAAAATATTATTACGTTTTTCTCTCTTTGTCTACGCTTTTTCGTGGACTATAAGATTTGCAAATGAATAAAATACCCCAGTGTAGTAATTAGAGTTAAGAATGATACAAGTTTTATTTATAAATACACTTAAACTAAATTAATCAAGAGATTAAATACACAAATACAACTTAAATTACACAAATATTCACATCGGGTTACTACTACGCTTTCCTCCCTGTTGTATACGCACTAAAGCATTGCACAGATACATTTGTTTGCACCAGCGGGCAAATCACCGCATTCGAAATCGAGTACTTTGTCATCGAAATGTTGCTAACGTGGATCACGGCAATCGTTTTCGAAACGTATCTACTCGAAGTTGCACTCGATTGGTAATCTACTATCGAAAACAAGTAAACTCTAGCTTTCTTGCCCCGAAACAAACCAAATAAACAAAACAAAGGAAAAAATAAAGAAGTAATAAAAATATAAGTATTTTTCTGATATTTTCGCACAATTAGTTTAGAAAATATAATTTTAATTGTTTTTAGGGAAAGTGAATATGAAAACAAAGATTGCCCAATAGACAGTGCAAAAATAAATAAGGGAAAATCGTTTCCAGAACAAATACAAATAAAGTAAATGGGAAACAAAAAGAGTTATTGAAGCTATTTATGATGGAACATCATGTTTCGTTTTGTTTTCCTTATTGTCATATGCTAACAGCAATGTAAAAAATAGTAGTAGGTAACATACAATACGATCGAATACCGTGATCCAAAAAATTGCAGCCATCGAAATATTTCTCTACACGAACGTGCACTCGATTTCGAATGCCGTGATTTGCCCCCAGTTTTGTGTGTTTTTGGTTCTGGTATGAACAAATATGTTAGTTAGCGTTTTCTGTTACTAGTTGTAAATGTTGATTTTTTAAAGGAATTATTGTATGGTTGGGCAATAAGCAAATGAAAACAACACATTTATTTTCTCTATTTTTCTAAAACAAATAATGCTAGGAACACAATTGGGACGAACGACGAATTTCGTCCACATCGACGAATTCGTCGATAAGAGTTCGCTGCGTAAATTGGTCGTGTGAAGCACAATAACGACGAACTTACTCAGCGAATTCAGCTCCTACAATTGATAAAGTTGGTTATTGTCAGTGTGACAATATTAGCTAATTTTGGGTTAAATTTAGCTTATTTCTTCTGGATTTAGCTTTAAAATTTTTATTAAGCTCTTAGCTTCTTTTTTAGCTCTTTTAAAAACGGATTTAGCCTTTTTAGCCTTTTTTTAACCCAAATTGCGTATTCTCTAAAAAATATATTAAAGACATACATGATTTAGATTAATTTTATTTTAAATTCTGGTCACACTGGTTATTGTGTATGTAGAGAGAGAAAATTGTTTTTTCGTCGTTCGTCGGCGTACAAAATAGAAATAAATCTATCTCCGAGTTCGTCACGCACGACGAACTTCGTTCTACGGAGGTGTTGTGTTTATTTTCATATGAATAAATGTGTTTTATTTTTTATTACGAAAGTTCGCACCGAAAAATTCGTCGTTCGTCCCAGTTGTGTTCCTAGCATAAGATACATAAAGCTGATTTTACCATAAGTGCCTTATGATGTGTTGAGAAAAAATATACATGGCTGATGAATGAATGAATAAAAGCAACATTTCACACACATAGGTAAGTAACTGATACATGTAAGTAGTAGGGAACTGGGGTTCCTGCCCCAATTAAAATTGTTAAATTGTTGCTGAAATTGTTAAATTGTGGGCTGAAATTGTTAAATTGTGGCTGAAATTGTTAAATTGTTGCTGAAATTTTAAAATTCTTGGAAATTTGTGTTTTTTGTTTACATTAGGAGTTTTTGTTTGCATTAGGAGTTTTTGTTTACATTAAGTGTATGTCTGTCTGTCTGTCTGTCGGTCTGTCTGTCTGCCTGATCGTAGATGTTTGTGTGTGGAATATTTTGTGTGAATGTATTAAGGCGGTTCATAGTTTGGCGGTTTTTATGTGTGTATATGCCGACGGGAAAATGATTTTTCCTAATGACGACGGGAAAACGTGAAAGTTATTTTTTCTAATGCTAATATAGGTGTTGCTAGACTGTGGGAATTTAAGGCTGACCGTGATTTGAGTGGGTGGCGTTGTTGCCGTAATATGTAACCATAGGAATTTGCGGATGTGTCTGTCTGTCTGTGAGAATTTAGGTGAGGGTTTGATTGGAAGGGGCGGGGTGTAGTTGAGGTAGATCGATTGCGTGTGTATGTGTGTGTGTGTGTGTGTGTATGTGTGTGTGTGTGTGTGTGTGTGTGTGTGTGTGTGTGTGTATGTTTGTAGGAATTTCAATGTGTGTATTTCTGTAGGAGCTTAGGGCTGATTGTGATTTATGAGGGGTGAGGTGTTCTAGTAATATGTAACCGGGGGAATCTGTGTGTTTGTATGTCTGTAGGAGTTTAAGGCTGACCATGATTTGGGTGGGCAGGGTTGTTGACGTAATATGTATCCATGGGGCTTTGTGGATGTGTCTGTCTATAGTAGTTTAAGGCTGATCGTGATTTGAGGTAGGTGAGGATGTTGTTGAGGTAAATTGGTTATTTGTATGTATGTATGTATGTATTTTTGTAAGAATTTAAGATGATTGTGATTTATTAGGGGCGAGGTGTTCTTGTAATATGTAGCCGTGAGAATCTATGTGTATAGATGTCTGTAGAAGTTTAAGACTATCTGTAATTTCAGGTAGGTGAGAGTGTTGTGTTGTTGAGATTAATCTTATATATTGTATATGTATGTATGTATGATCATGGGAATTTGTGTATGTATATCTGAGGGAGAATTTAAGGCTCGTCATAATTTGCAAAAGGTGGGGTGTTGTTGAAATTTTCTTGGATATTTCTTATATGAATTCTGCTGTGTGTGTGTGTGTATTTGCGCTAATATTTATATGTAGATAGAAATAAATTGTTTTCAGCATCGACATTTGGTACTATAAAATACTATCATATGTCTGGACTTCCCTAATCTTATTATGTTTTTATACTTACGCTTGTTTTATATTTTCTCATACTTAAATTTGTCTCGCGTTAAAGTCTGCCTATATGAAATTTGTTTATATTACAGATTTTGTTTATTTCAATCTTTGAATACATTTTTTTTTTGCCATTGATGTCTTTTGTTCTTCTTGTTGTTGGTGTTGTTGTTGTAAATATTCGTCTGTGTATAGATGCGATATATTCAGTTTTTTTTTATTTGAAAATAAAAACATTTTAATTTTTATCTGCGTTTACTTAAAAGTTTGTGAGGATTTTCTGTTTTTAAGTAAAACTGAATTCCTGAAGATACATACTCTATAGTAATAGCAACTATAATAGAAATATTCCTTATACTCAATTTACATTTTTTAAAGTTGATGCAACGTTAGTAAGTTAACGTTAGAAATTTTTGGGGTACATAATTTTTTCCAACTATAGACTTTTTTCTTCACTTTCTACATTTGTTTTCGAAATCTTGCTTTGCTTTATGAAAATGTATAAACATTTTTAAATGAAACTGATCCGGCACTCCAGCTTATATACGATAGTTTTTTTTTCTTTGGTAGTCAACTTACTTCTTTTTTTATTTTTATTGATAAACATTTAAAATCAAAAGGGAGCTTTATATTGAAATTATTATTTTCATAATTGTTGAAAACAATCACTAGTTTTTTTTTTGTGATGAAATCATTTGAAGTTGAAGCTGATATCTTTGCTTACTGTTTTAAATTAAAATTTTATTCAATAGAATAAAAGGAGCTTTTTTCTTAAATTCTGATGCAGTTAAGATCGGATATGAGACTGAATTTAAATGTACTTTTAAATTAGTCATAATGAACAAACTTATTTTCTTGTTGAAAAGCGATCATCAGAAAACGAAGTGGTTTTCAAAGACTATAGGTATACCCTTTCGACGGTTCCTCTAGGATACAAGATGACTTTGTTTGACGAAATTTCTGTTGATTTATACTGATAATATTTTTACATTAATAAGGTACATATATGTTTGTTTTATGAAGGATGAGCACCTTTCACTTTTATTTGTTGTCATATATGATTTTTTTTTAATTTTATTAAAGTTCAGCGTATTGTGTATATATTTCTGAAATGTTTAAGTGTGTTTTGTGTTCCCATCGGACAGAGTGTACGTATTAGTTGGTCAGTCAGTCTATATTTTTATTTATTTTTTTCTTCTAATGTGCCACTCCTTTTTTCAGATTTTACTACTTGGAATAGAGTATTTTTGTCTAATTTTTTGCTGGGTATATACATTAGGTATGTAGAAATTAGTTTACTTACAAAGAAATGTATGTTTAATAAACAACTATTGTAGCAAATCGATCTCAAATAACTCAGTTACCTCTACCAGCAATTCACCGTCGGTGTTTTCATAAAGTGTTAGAAACAATGAAATATCTATGTTTGGGAGAATTTTTTTGCCTCAAGTAGGTATTTCTACATGAGGTTTGCTGGTTGACTCCTATCGCATTCATATGTAATGATTATCCACTTAAAAAAGGTCATCATCACCATCAATCACTCCCGTATACAATACATTCATGAGTTGGGTTGATCCAGATACAATTGCTGTCTCATCACCTTCTAACAGCTTTATATATTTTGCTAGTATGCATGCCTTAGCATGCTTCTATCGATAGTGACGTAAGAGTCCGAGATGTAGTAGTGTTACAATTGAAAATCTTTACTATTAGAATTTACCAGTTCGCTCTTTTGAATTTTTGCAAAGTAGATACATATGTATGTTTGTATTTAAGTGACCACAAAATCATAAAATTTCTTTGCTTACAAAATTGTATGACGTGAGGATTTTTTTTTTTTTTTTGAAATTATTCATGCTTCGGCATGCTTTCATTTTTTTTCTGTAAATTTATTTAATACTCATACAGATACAGATATAAAGTAAGATCTGTTTGTAGTATGCATGCTTCAGCATGATTCTAGTTGAAGCGTATATTCATTCACTAAGTTTGCTTTATACTTATTCATACACATGTACATTCTTAAAGATTGGATATTAAAGTCCAAATTCCGTAGTTTATCTATATTTTCTAAAGATCTGATAGCTAAAGAAATAAATAGAGCGAAGATCTTCTATAATAATCCCATTTTCATATTGTAAAATTTTGCGTTCTAACGCTTTCGATGGGAAAATGTACATACAACTTTATAAAAAGTGATAATATGATGTGCTGCTGAATATTGCACTATGTTATAGTTTATTTTAAACACTGAAGTTTTAGCAAATTTCATTCAGACCAACAAGTTTAGAGAATTCCACTACATTTATCTAATTATCTAATTCCACTACATTTAGTTAATTACCTTTCTTAAGACCCATCATTCCTAATCAATCCTACAAAAAAACTAGATTTTTCGTTTTAATTTAATTTTTATTTTTATTAAATTCAACATTCATTCTTCAAATTACTTTATACTGTATTAAGCAGCTTTTTCTCATTTGTTGAGTTAACTTTAATCGTAAACATTTTAATGTTGAGATAAATTTTTCTATTTTATGCACTAAGTAATTCTTTATAACGGGTGTTTTTTTTAGAGGTATAGAACTTCGAATTGAAATAAAACACAAGAAAATCGTTTTAATGTCCATCAATTTGGCTTTATTGGAAGGATAATTTTATGCCATTAATGTTTAAATATGATTTCGGGCATGTGGCCGCCGCTGCTGGCTCGAATAAAGCCAATTCTACAGGTCCAATTTTCAACCACTTTTTCGAGCATATGGGGCCGTATGTTGGCAATAACGCCACGAATGTTGGCTTCCAAGTCCCCTAACGTTTCTGGTTTGTTGGCGTAGACAATTGTTTCTTCGGTGCGCACTGTTCGACGTCTCTGCGGATGCGTATTATCACATAGAGTAAACGTAGTGCGAAAACTATCCATAATTAACCGAATTAATTGCTCTGATGGACGATTATGTCGACCATAAAATGGACGGAGCTTACGGTAAACTTCGCGAACTGAACCATTATTTTCGAAATAAATTTGCACGATTTGCAAGCGTTGTTCTTTTGTCAACCTGTTCATGATGAAATGGCAAACCAAACTAAATATTAATCACTTGACAGCTGACAAAATGGCCGCCAATTAAAAAAGTGATGCCAACTTAAAGTTCTATACCTCAATAAAAAACACCCATTATATGTATACCAATCCTTTTATATGAACCATTAAAGCTAATTCTTTTCACATTATTCCTTTTAATGCTCAATTAAATCATTGTACTATTGATGCTTTCATATTAAGTAATGTTTAATCTTCTATTTATGTATGAGTTTTCCAAAGTATTTATTAAAAAATTCCTTAGAATCATCTGTTTGTAAGTTTTTTGTTTTTTTTTTGGTACCCGTACCACTTCAAAAATATTTTCCATTCCTTGGTTTTTTGAGTGCAGCTTTTATTTTCAGCTGTACTACAATTTGAGAATGTGTCAATTACAGTCTTCAAAAATCAACAATTTCTATTTTCTGTAGAATAGTTCTCCATTTCACCTAACTTAGCTCCATAAAACTTCATATATTCCTGTCATTGCATCTCTACAAGCACAAACAATTTTCGAGTTTTAATATGGAGTTCGTTTACTAAATTTCTTTTTAAAGACATTGAGTTGTTTTACAGATTTTTTCGATAGTGTGGTGATCTACATGTTGCACTTTCAGCTATTTATACTAACATGTAGTTAATTTTCTAATCTATATATTTAATCGTACAACTCTTCAATTTATTTTTAATTATTTAATTTTTAGAATTGCTTTTCAATTTTATAACTCTCTTCCTTCTCTAATTTTATTTCACGTTGTAGTCCACCAATATGCATTTGAATATATTCTTGAATTATATCAATGCCTTAAGCTATATTATTAATTTGTTCTTTAGTTTGTCGATTTCAGTTTCCAGAAAAATTAACTTATATCATCGTTCTCTGACGGAGAACGATGATGATTCTGTATGCATACATTAGTAGTAATTAAAATCTTTTTATAGACTTCGAGTTCAAATGTATCATAATTTTTTGGTATTTTATCAAACATTAGAGAAAATAGTCCTAGTGTTAGAGCCCATATTTGACCACCAACTTGTATTTTATCTTCATTCAGTTTGAGGTTACTATCACCATTAATTTGTATCTAATTCTAATTAATTAACTAAATGTAGTGGAATTAGATAATTAATCCAAAAGTTTAGAAGATATTCTCTTTTTCAATTTAGCTTTTATGAAAGATTATTTTACTGACAGTTTATATCCTATTAATAGTAAGAAGAGCATGATATAGCACATGTAATTTTTACATTCTCTTGTTGTCGGAGTCATTTTCAAGATTACTGAGATTAACACGCTTGCATTAATTACTTAAGTATTAAATAGATTTTAACGTCAAGTTTAGTTGTTCCTCTAAACTTTCGGAAATTTAACAGTTTGCAATAAACTTCACAGTAGTTAACGACCCTGCTGAGCATGCAATTCACCTTCTAAAAACCATCAACAACACACTACTGATGGAAAACATCGAGAATTTGCACAAAACGTATCCAAACTGCAACAAAGTACAATTTTAGCAAATTTTGAAGAAAAAAAACAAAAAACCAAGTTAATATTAATGTGTTTATGAAATTGAAGCAAATTTACAAATAAACAACTTTAGTCATTTCGACATTTCGCTTAAAACTGCAGTTTTTCTTAACAGAATACTACTGTTATTTACACCAAAATCTTTATGTTAAAATTTCCCACTACATTTACAGAATATAAACATTTTTCCTCGTCCAATTTTTATATAAGAAAAGGTAAGCAAAAATTAAAAAAAAAATAATAAGTGGACATTTGAAAATATGACTTTGTAATGCTATGAATAAAGGGGCCCATACACTACAACAGCATGCATGCGCAATGAAGTGTTTGTGCCAGCGGTTTGGTCGTGTATGGGCGTTTTGTGTGATTGTACAGTTTGCTGTAGCGATGTCAAGTAGAGTTTGATATTTTGCTCATGGTACCAGCTTGCTTGTGTTGTATATGGTGAAATTAGCTCAGTTGAGCAAAGTTGTCATGGAGTAAACACGCATTTAAGAAGTATAATTTGTTGAAACATAGTTTGTTTCAATGGAAAACAGAATTTTAGCACTTAAGTTATACTAGCTGCTAATTTTAACAACATACCAATAATAATTGCAGTAAAAACTGTGACAATTCATAACCTCCCTTCCCGCAATTTTGTATGAAATGAATATTGTACCAGCTTGCTGGTATGTTGTGTGGTTCGAGCATGAATACTCAATCGCTTGATTGTGCGTGCATGCTGTTGTAGTGTATGGGCCGCTTAACAAACCATCGACAAAATGGCAATCTTGTTTTAAGAAACATTTAATAAGCTTTCTAATGCATGTAATTAGGTTGAAATCCATTAAGAACTGCTTGAGTTAGAGGCAAGTTAGTAAAGCGAGATTTTTTTCATTTTTTTTTTGGAAAAAATGCATTTTTCCTCAAAAAACAAAAAAAAAAACGATTTGAGAGACCACTTCCCGTTCATCAATATTTAAGTGTTATACACCAAAATTCTTGGTTTTTATAGTAGATTAAGAAAATCGACGATCGAAGTGAGACGGTCTAAGGTGTATATTTTAGTTATGAACATGTGTATATGCAAACAAAAAGAAACGATTATAAATGCTAATTTCATTTTTATTTAATTAATAACTTAATAATAATTAATTAGTATAAAGTTAGAGGATAGAGCACTAGTCACATTTTCGAATCTTTTGTTGGTTGACCATAAGCAGTTAGTTCATCTGCATCCAGAGTTGGTTAATTTTTTATTTTCCCTGACAACTCTTGGGGAAACATTTTTTGCCAAATCAGTATGTTTTGTTATATTTAAAGTCAATTAGAAGTTCTTTAAAAGTGTAATTATGAATGAAATTTCTCGAAAAATTGCTCCCTTTAACAATAAATTTTTTTTTGTTTTCTCTATTACTTGCTTTTGTTTGAAAATGTTCCCAAGGAAAAGTTCTCGCGGCATTTTATTCATAATTGCCCAATATATAATTTTTTATACATACATAGCATTGCACAGATGCATCTGTTTGCACTAGTTTTGCGTGGTTTTTGGTTCTGGTATGAACAAATATGTTATTTATCGTTTTCTGTTACTAGTTGTAAATGTTGATTTTTTAAGCAATTATTGTATGGTTGGGCAATGAGCAAATGAAAACAACACATTTATTTTTTTGTTTTTCTAAGGCAAATAAGATACATAAAACTGCTTTTACCATAAGTGCCTTATGATGTGTTGAGAAAAAATATAATTGGCTGATGAATGAATGAATGAAAGCAAAATTGCACATACATATGTAAGTAAATGATACATGTACATGAAACACATGCATTTGTAATTACTCTCAGAGCAAAATTGTCTCTTTCTCTCACTATACTTTGGCTGCGCCACAAAATAACATAACGAACGTCCGCACATACATCTGCACATCATGTATTTGTTTCAATAGTGGTTTTTTCATATATTTGTATTACAATATGTATTTTTTGAGCAAAAACAGATCAAACAGTTGCTCAGCAGCAATACAATAAGCAATTGTTATTTGTTTTCAATTGTATTTTAATTTGGAAAAGCACCAGCGTTGTCAACTTTGAAATTTCAAAACGCACCAAAATGGAGAAAAAAACGCGCCATTTGCAAAAAAACGCACCAAGCTTAGAATTTCTTTTTTTTAGTTTAAAATGTTTATTATATTAGTTTTGCATAAAAGTAATTTTTTTGTGTTAAAAATTTAACACTAAAACAGGTTTTTACAGTTCAGGGTTAAAAAAATAAAACCTAAAAAGACTTGGCAAATTTTTTGCTATAAATTCATTTGTACTACATAGATATTCTTTTTTTTAAATTCATAAATTCTCTACAAAACTTTTTGAACAGATCAACGATTAATAGAAAGGATTCAAAACTAATAAAAGTTCATTATTTATCATTCTATTCAAAAATTTTAAAAAATTTTTTTATCAGAAGCTTAATATATCCATATTAATAGCAAAAATTAAAAATTTTAAAAACCGCCGAATATTTCTAGAAAACATGTGATATCTTCTAAGCGGCTGGACCGATTTTATTAAAACATAGCTAACAACCTTATCGATCAAGTCACCTTTCAAACAGAAAAAACTAAATCAAAATCGGTCCAGCCGTTTGGCCTGTACCTGGACTCGTACAGACACACAGACACAGATTACAAACTTATAACACCCCTTTTTTTTGGTCGGGGGTTAAAAATATAACAATAAAAACAAACAGCCTTTTACAATGTATGCACATAATTAAAAAAAAACTTAACCAAAAAAATTTAAAAAATTCATTATTCGACATATTGTCATAGTATACTTATTAATTTGAACTTTATTTGCTGTTGGTTCAGCTTTGTCTATATGCATTTCATTTTTGCTATAACAAATCATCAGTAGACTTCAGCCTGAATAAGAAATTATTTCTGATTAAAATTCACTGCAGTTCAACTAAATCTAAAAAAGCTAATATTTTCATTATTATTGTTATCATACAACAGATTTCATTTCAAATTGTGATATTTTGTAAACTTCATTACTATTAATATGGTAATTAACACTATCAGGAAGTTAGTAAGTTTCACAACAAAAATTTTCCAGTTTTAATATATTGTTGTGTTAAATTTTCGTTGGTGCCACCAAAAATTAAAAAAACGCACCAAAATTTAAAAAAAAGCACACCACGCACCAACTAAGGAATTTTTCGCACAAAAAATTTGAAAAAGCACCCAAAATGGTGCGAAACGCACCAAGTTGACAACGCTGAAAAGCACGCACACACAATAACTCTTATACTAGTTCTGTCGCTCACACTACAATTATATGGTACATACCATGGTATACAAACGAGTATACAAATGCAACTCTTTAATACATACATGCTTATCGTTACCTTAGTCGGAAAAAGTTCTAAGTCCACTTTTTGTCGAAATTGAGATTTTGATGCAGCTTGCTAGTATAACTCAAAATACATCATTTACAAGCAAAAATAGTACCATTATTTTGTTTTTTCTTGTTGGAATGCAGTGGTAGGCAAATATAATAAGAAAATATTCAAAGTCGAGTTGAAAGGAACAAATTTTTATGATTTTTATGTTAGTGACTGGTGCGCTAGAAGAAATATTCGTCCTCTTTCTACTGAGGTCTTTTATCAAACATTCTACTCTAAGAATCTGACTTTGTTTTCTCCTAAAACAGATCTATGCCAAATATATGCACGATTTTCAGTAGTACATATATCACAAGAAGAATACAATCTTCACTAGAAAAAAAGAAGAAGCCAGAAATGAAAAAATTAAAGACCGTAATGAAAAAACACATGTTTTCGCAGTGGACTTTCAAGCCGTATTGATGGCTCCAAAATTACAGGTAAGCAGCATGCAGGGCTGTCAGATGTGGCGATTTCTCGCCAAACGTGGCGACTTTAAAGCTAGTTTGGCGTCCTAATTTTCGATTTGGCGACATGGCGATATTTTGGCGTTTTATAAAAAAGTTGGAGATTTTTTTTTGGCTATTTTTGATAAGCCATGAATTTATTATGGTATTTGATGTGCTAAGAACATTTAATACTGGTATTGACAGCAACCGTTTTAGAAAACTTGTGCAAATTTCTGCAACTCATTGATTATCTTATGGAGCGGGTATAAGACGAATTTTGGAGCAATGGGTGGAGCTTAAACATCATTTTTCACTTATTTCAACAGCCGAAAATGATAAGACTGCCCCAAATATTACAAAGAATTATGTTTTCATCACATAATTAATAATAGACAAGACTTTTTTTAGATGTTTATAAATCGAATAGTAAATGAAATGAACCATTTAAATATTGAATTTCAGTCAGATAACATGTATTCAGGCAGTATGCATCAGAGGCTATATTCTACTCTTCTTTCATTTTCCTCAAAAGTTTTCAAGGCAACAATTTTGAATGAAACTCATAACAGCGAAAAATTGATAACCAATGTTATTATAGCTATTGATATACCAAACACTTTTCTCCAACTAAATGCAATAGATTTTGGGTCTGCATTTGAAACTGAATGAAGCAATGTTGAAATGACTGATGAAGATATTGAAATATAATGGTTAAATTCCATCTAACTTAAAACAGTTTTTGGCCTAAAGTTAATGATTATAAGGATACGGCATGTATATACCATTTTAAAGAACTTGCTTTGGCTGTACTTTACATTCCTTTAATTCGAACTAGTAATGCCTGCGTTGAAAGGGTATTTTCAATAATGAACTCAACTAAAATATGCTTCCGAAATGAACTTCTTGACGCGTTATTAGAAATTATAAATTACATGAATGTAAATAGCACATGTTGCACTTCTTTCCTTCGCAAGATATGTTGAAAAAGTTCAATTCCCATACGATGTATTCAAAAGAAGAAGACAATGTGGAATGTCCTGACGATGAAGTATATAGCGTTTTAGATATGTAATAGAACTGCAACTAAATACATACAAATGTACATATATAAATATATCCAATATTTCATTAATACTAGCCGTAAAATCTTTATATCAAACAGTGTACCTTTTTATGGTCATTATCATTTTTACATTGTTCTAAGTAAAAATAAACAAAATATATATAATGGCGATTTGGAACAAATTAATTTTTTATAATTTATAAAATAAATTTTTAATAATTTATAAAATATATATTTCATTGTCAAAAACTAAGAAAAGAGGCTTTGGCGATTTTTAACATTGGAATTGGCGAAAAGGGTGAAAATGAATCTGACAGCCCTGGCAGCATGTACTACCAACAGTGATGCCAATTTAGCCATTTTCTGGCTAAATTTAGCTATTTTTCATCCCATTTAGCTATTAGCTATTTTTTTTAGCCATTTTTATTTTAATTGAGCTATTTTTTAGCTATTTTTCAAAACATGAAATTAATTTGAGATCGCATCAAAGAAACACTTATATACTATCAAAAGAACACAACGGAGTTTTGTTTCGCATTACTATCAATGAATTCTGGTTGAAACTTTTAATCGTTGCCATGTTGTGATAAGTTGTCGGGTCTATTTAGTGGTTTTTATATCAATCAAACAAGGGTCAGTTTTGTTTTACACGAGTGAAAATAAAAAATAAATGAAAGTTTAAAAAATAGAAAATGAATAAAAATTGTAAACAAAAATTTCGCAAGGAATGGATTAGTAACCCAAAAATTTATCGACTGAATAGCAGAATGTACAAATGAATACCAGGCGTACTGCAAGTATTGCAAGTTCGCACTATATGCGCATTTTCTTAACTACCTGAAGAAAAATAACTTTATTTATTACTTACATTTGTTTTTATTTACTTTAAAAAAATTTCCGATTTGTTTAAAAAAATTAATGTATGAAATACCTTCTTGTTTTTGTTAAAGTTCATGATTTTTGCATTCGATGGCGCTTAGTCATTTTTAGCTAGTTTTTTTTAGCAATTTTTTAGCCTTTTTTTTTGTATACATTTAACCATTTTTGATGCAGGAATTCTGGCATCACTGACTACCACACGAAGCTGCAAGTCCACAACTTGGTTTTTTTCAACCTGATAGACTAATCTGGTACCTGATAACCTGATTTGAAAACCAGACCAGCTACCTGATAACCTGATCTAATACCTGAAAAACTGATCTGAAAACCAGACCAGCTACCTGATAACCTGATATGATATCTGACAATCTGATCTTAATACCTGAACTAATAGCTGATACCTGTTCTGCTATCTGCTGTTAGCAAACATGGATGAGAAAATTTGAAAGCAGTTGGTGTCGACAAGAAATATCTTGAAGAAAAAGCTTCGTAGTATAAAAACTGGTGAAAAAGATATATGTAAACAACAAAGAGATACATTTAAACTAGGGTTTGCCAAAAACCGTGAAAATTAGAAAACCGCGGTTTCCGGTTTTAAGCTACTAAAACCGGTCGGTTTCGGTTCGGTTTCGGTTTTAAAAATATGCATGTAGGTATGTATGCTGGAAAGATAAATAATGGTTTAAAAATAATCATCTCTATCGTGAAAAACAAATGGAATTTTTCTTCATGTGAAATTTTCATTCACCTCAAAGAGAAAAATAGTATCTTGAATATCCCATGAATGTAAAAATGGGAAGAATTTTTCTAAAGCTTAAAAATTAATTGAAAATCGGATAAATTTAAGTCGAATAAAAAAATCACACAAATTTTAGGTTATAAACGAAACTTATTTACTTTAAAGTTGTACTCATGGAGGTGCTTCTGTTGATTTAGCTATTTTTTCATTAAGTATACCACCGTGGTGCACCACCATGAAATTTACTGTCTATGAACCAAAGAGATTCATACTCTAAGAAAAAAATTTGTTGTAGGGAATTATTGTCCTAAAAAGAAATAATTATAACTTTCAATATATAATTCGAAGAAAAATATCAATATTATGCGATGTAATAATTCAGTTGGCCTGCAAAAATAAAGTAAACAAATCCAAGGGAAAAGTGAAAAAATTCACGTGAAAAATATTCTGCCTTATTCATGTTAACAGGAACAAAAAAAGGGAAAATATTTTTGGGAAAAAATTTTCGAGGGAAAAAATTTTTACTATAGGGGTGATAGAGTTTCTCTGGTTTGTATTCAATTCAGATACTTATATTAGAAAAGGAACATTTAGTAGTGAGTATGTGTATAAAAAGCTTAAGAATAAAAAATTTATATTTAATTATTCAAGTAATAAAATTTCAGAAACGTTAAAGCGCTCAATGCATAGTCGTTTAAACGAAATCTTATTTTTGTGCAGAAGTTACGAGAAAACACTATTTCGCATTCAGTTGAAAATGGGTTTATTGTGTTATTGGTTGGTTGGTTGGTTGTTTTGTACAAAGTACAAATTTTGTATAAAGTACAAATTCTTTTCGAAGAACGTTAAAATTATCGTCTTTTTGCTTTACATCTGCTAGAGCTTTTTTTGATAACAAATTTCAATTCTTCCTGCAAAGAATTGTTATAATTTTCTTAAAATTTTACAATTTTCTTACCTTTCATTGTTACAGAATGCTTAGTAATCTATAAAAGTCTTCAATGTAAAGTATTTGCTGTATTTTTAAACAATATAATCATGTTAAAGTAAAACTTAAAAACCGACGGTTTTTTTGTCGGTTTCGGTTTTTATGGGCTAAAAACCGCGGTTTCGGTTTCGGTTAAAACCGAACTGCAATCCCTAATTTAAACCTATAACAGAACCTCTCAAAGAATTTAAATAGTTCTAAAAATATTAAAAGAATTCCCATGAACGAAGAAAGTAAAATCAAGACAGAAGTTGAAAATAATACCAGTTTACAGCCTCAGAAACGATCAGTCAATATAGAGGCAAGTACATAAAAGAAACTTGAATAAGGAACAATTTTGATAATACCATCTTATTTTATTATGCTAATACTGAGAATGATGAATGATTTTTACTCACAGACTTTCAATTCCGAAGACACTTATACTGATTTATAGGTCTTAGAAGGAAGAAATGAATTAGATACAAACTATGGTCTATGGTGAAAATTTGGTGATATTAACCTCAAACTGAATGAAGATAAAATATAAGTTGGTGGTCAAATATGGGCTCTAACAGCGGGGTTTTTTTTAGTGATTGATAAAACATCAAAAAACTATGACAAATTTGAATTTGAAAACTAAATAAATACATAATTTCTACAAATTCATGCATACAGAATCATCATCATTCAATGACGGAGAAAGATGTTATCAATAAATTGTTTCTGGAAAATCAAGTCGACAAACTAAAGGACAAATGAATAATATAGCTTAAGGCATTGATATAATTCAAGAATATCCTCAAATGGAAATTGATGAACTACAACATGAAATAAAATTAGAGATAGAAAACAGTAAAAAAAAATTAAAAAGGACATTCTAACAATTAAATCATCTTTTGAAAAACAAATTGAACAGCTGAACGATCAAATTTATAGATCGGAAAGTTAACTACATGTTAGTATAAATAGCTGAAAGTGTATCAAGTAGATCACAACACTCTCCAAAAACTCTGAGAAACAACTTAATGTCTTTAAAAAGAAATTTAGTAAACAAACTCCATAATAAATCTCAGAAATTGCTTGTGCGTTGTAGTGATGTAATGAAATGAATAGATGATCTTTTATGGAGCTGATTTACGTGAAATGGGGAACTATTCTACATAAAATAGAAATTATTGATTCTTGTAGATTGTAAATGACACATTTTCAAAGCTTATATGGTCAGTACCGTTGAAAATAAAAGTTGCACTCGAAAAAACCAAGGCAAACGAAAATATTATTGAAATGCTACGAGTACCAAAAAAAGTTACAAACAGATGATGGTAAAGAATTTTTTAATAAACACTTTGGAAAATTCATGCATAAATAGAAGATCAATTTTTACTTATTATGAAAGCATCAATAGTAAAATAATTTAATAGATCATTAAAATAAATGTTGTGAAAAGAAGGTTCATATAAGTGGATTGATAAATATAAAGATTTAATTAGTGCATAAAATAGAAAAGTTTATCTCACCATTAAAATGTTTGCAATTAAAGTTAACTCAACAAATGAGAAAAAGCTGCCAAATAGAGTATACAGTAATTTGAAGATGCACAAAATGTTAAAATTTAATAATAATGAAATTAAAAAGGAAAAATGTAGTTTGTCGAGTTTGGCTCAAAATGAACTACAACACAGTGCAATATTCAGCTCTAGCACACAAAATTTTAAAATATGAATATGGGCTTATTATAAAAGATCTTCACTCTATTTATTTATATATCTATCAGATCTGTAGAAAATATAGATAAACTACGGAAATTAGGCTTTGATATTAAATCTTTAAGAATGTACTCGAGTATGAATAAGTATCAAACAAACTTACTGAATACATACGGACTTTAACTAGAATCATCATAGGTCAACCAAGAGTCCCAAAAAAAGTACCGAAGATCTTGCCATTTTTCATTATATATTATTTAGAAGTATTGAAATTTAATATTTTTGGGTTAAAATAGTGAATAAAAGTTTATATGTAAAAAATAATTGTAAGCGAAGTTGAGTTTGTATGTTAATTGCACTGGGTACGTTTTATAGGCTTATTTCGTTAAAATATTTACTACATTTAGAGTTCTCTTACCGTTGAGCTTCTCTTCTTTAATTGTACTTAGATAAGTGAAGTTACGGTAAAAAGTACAAAGGGAGACAACAGAGCACGAATTAACCGTATTTGTGTTAATCTTTAATCTGATCTTCTTTAGTCGCGTGAGTGCCTGAAAAACAGCATAAGTTGTCAAAACTTTTGCATTTGTTGATAAAAGTGGAGGCAAATTTGTAGTTTACGTGAGATTGGTTCAACAATCAGTAAAATAAAATTAAATAACATTTTTTTCAAATAATTTATATTTTATTCATTGCGAAAGTTTGTCGTGTGAGTGACCGTAAGTGCAATCCCTTCTAAAAAAATTATATTTGCTAAGTTATTGTTAGCTTTTTTAATTCAAATTTAGATGGACCAACAAAATATTAATAAAAAAAATGAAAAGCAAATGCGGTACATGGGCAAAATAAAAAATAACCCACAAAAACTGATAGATTATATAGCAAAACAAAGAGAATTGTCGCGAAAGTACAGAATAAAAGTGCGAGAGAATCCAATAGAAGTCGATAGCAAGTTAAAAAGAAAGAGAGAATATGATAGATTGAGAGTAAAAATGATTCGGACTAATCGGCAAGTGGAGAACAAGAAAAGTGATAGGCATTGGAGCAAGCAATCTATTGGAAAGGGCGTAAAGAAGGCAGAAAGGGCACTGCCAACAAATACAGGAAGGCGAAAAATTGTTTTGTTTTTGTTTTTACAACCCTATGTAAAAATCATTAGATCGGATCGAAATTTGAACTACTTCCAGACTGCAAACTCTACATTTTCATGACTTCTTTGGAGTGTCTTTTTTACTGGGATTGAATAAAAATACAACGATATGGATATCTCTTTTTTATTTTTTCTTCTTCTTCTTAGCTTAAATACTAATGTAATGACTATAATTATATATATACTTGCACACAAAACTGCAGTGGAAAAAATGTCGCGTGAGTGACCCAGACGAATCCTTCAAAAAAAAAAAAAAATTACGGGCCAAATTTTGAAAAATCATAATACACAATTCGCAGAGTTTGCTGATTATTAGCAATGATGTCTAAAGCCATGTCTATTTGAAGTCGCGTGAGTGACCCCTCTTTTGTAGTACTCTCAAAATACTATAAAAAATTATTAGTGGTGAATTGTAAAAAATTTAATTGTGTTTGATTTATTTAACATTTAAAATTTTATTTTGCTCCCGAAAGTCGTGTGAGTGACCGCGGAAATGCCCATATGCCCATTCAGTATTTGTAGATAAAAAATTATCTTCAACTTTGTCAAGTAAAATGTAATAATTCACTTTTTTTAAATTTGTGAATTCCGCCGGAGCTAAAAGCCGTACTGTGCAATGGACGCCTTAGCAGAGAATATGAACTCTATTATAAGCCGCCGATAAAAGCCACTCATATTTTCTTCGATATTTTAAATAATAATAATTTTTTCAATAATATTTAATATTATTATTTATTTAATAAATAGTATATTTGTGTACATAAAGTAAACAAACATAAACAAACAAAGCGAAAATTTCCCTATAATTTCCGCATTTAGTGGTGTCAAGAAAAAATGTGCGTGTAAATTATCCACTTAAGTGTTACTCAAATATATATTTGGCAAAAACTAAATAAATTTCGAGTAGAGCTAATAAAATAATTTTTTAAAATTACAATTTTAGAACATATTTTAAAAACTCATTGACGAAAAGTGTTAATAATTTTTAGGGAAAACTAACTATAAAGTAAGGTAACACTATATTGAATTGGTAAAAAAGCAACACATTTACGCATATTCAGAAATTATCACTAAGTGTTAACTTTTTTAAGTACCTTTTTAAGTTATTCATATTTGATTACTTTCAGCAGTAAAAGTTTACACTTAATTATGGGTAAAGCTGTAACTAAATGCCAAGTAACTAATACATTCAAAGAACAGCTGACTGATTTCATTTACAATTTATTTGAAAAGTAAAATCAATTTGTGGCTCTTTAAAATGCACAAAACAACAAATACTCTTTATTTTCTAAAATTTTTCTATATAATAAGCTTTCCTTTTTATATTTACTTCTTGCATTTATTTCTATTGCGTCCAAAAAAATATTTATATAAAGCAATAAAATAAATTAGAGATGTGTTTTTGGTCAACAAAATTCTATTGAATATTTTTATTTTTACAGGCCAATATATTAATTGTTTTATATACAGACTATAACCAAAAAATTACTTTTATAGATTTTGTAAATATTTTTTATGGAAATTAAACTATTTTTTAATAGATTCATAAGCTTTTCAACTAATTACAGAATTTATCGTTCAAAATATTATCGACATTTTATTCTCTCTACATAACAATATGCAAGGTTGCATTTCGTTTACCAGCTGAAAGCAGTTGCTGCTGCACTAGTTATGAATTGTGAATAAGAGCTATAACTATCTGTTAACTATTTTTTAGTTTATGTTTTATTAGTTTTGACTTTGGTTACGACTTCTGAATATGCGCCATTATGTTTGTCTCTTTTTCGCAGCAGTTCACCAAAGCAGAAAGAAAGAAATACAGTAGTTTTCGTTCATAGTCACTACCGCCTATTGTCACATTAATGATATAGTCCATACTTAATGTTTTTTGTGAATTTTGAACTCAATTTCATTCAAAAAGTTGACGATATAGTCCATTTACTATATAGTCATATTTGACATATACACTCAAAAAAGTTTTACATTAACTGAATGTATGTTATTTCAGAAGTTGTCTGTGTAGTTTAATTTTAAGGAAAATATAGTTGTTTTACCAAGCCACGTCTATTTTAACTTTTTGCGTATGTTGTTTAATAAACAAACTACAATATAATAAGGATTTTCTGTGCAGTCAAAATAATCAATTATTTAGAAATATATGAACATATTCAGTAAAACTTAAAAAATGTGCTTGTCCTGAACATTTTTCATTTAAGTTTTACCTAGGTTATTTTATTTCAAGCGAACTTCGAAAATATTTGAAAAATAAAATAAATAAAAAAATTCTTGAATTATTAAAAAAATATAATTTTGCGAACAAAACATAAAAGAAAATTTGAATTGGTAAGTTAAATGCATGCAATTAATAAGTATCATTGTGTTACATAGTATGTCCGCATGTATGGGCATAAGTATGTATGTATGTACGTATCGCACACTAAATCATAAACAGTCAAAACTCAAAATCCTCAAAGTGGTTTTGTTTTTTATAAACTAGTTAATTGAACAAATCTCTAACGACCACAATAATTTCTTTTGCAATACAATTTCCTTGAAGAATATAGAACACCGTTATGCTTGTTTTTATGTTACGGAATTGAGTCATTTGTACAGTATCAACAGTTGTTTGCCATTACTCAGCGTCTAAACTCTTTGAGTTGTGGCTGTTTATGATTTAGCGTATATATATATATAATATGTGTGTAATGATATTTCCAGGTCAAGTTTTTGAATTACTGAGTGACTGATCTAATTCATACATTGCATATTCAGACATATAATTACATATAAATAAGTATATTTTTTAATTAAAAATTGCATATTTTTTGACTAAATCTCATTCAGGTTTATTACATATTTTTATACCCGCTGTACTTTCTTCGTTTTGCATTCAACAAACTAAAAAAAGGTAAGGAGATATTACATACATATGTAAATTATGATAGACACTTTGTCAAATAACTTAACTGTCAAATAAATAGCTTTTTCTTGCTTATACTACACCTCCATATTGTTGCATTATTTCTTTTTGGTTGGTTTACGTAGCCGCCTTCTTGACGTAGGCATTCAAGTAAAGGGTGTTTTTTATTGAGGTATAGAACTTTAAGTTGGCATCACTTTTTTAACTGGCGGCCATTTTGTCAGCTGTCAAGTGATTAATATTTAGTTTGGTTTGCCATTTCATCATGAACAGGTTGACAAAAGACCAACGCTTGCAAATCGTGCAAATTTATTTCGAAAATAATGGTTCAGTTCGCGAAGTTTACCGCAAGCTCCGTCCATTTTATGGTCGACATAATCGTCCATCAGAGCAATTAATTCGGTTAACCATGGATCGTTTTCGCACTACGTTTACTCTATGTGATAATACGCATCCGCAGAGACGTCGAACAGTGCGCACCGAAGAAACAATTGCCGCTGTAGAGCAAAGTGTTGAAGAGGACCCGAATGAATCGATTCGCCACCGTGCACAGCAATTGGAGCCGACTAACCGACTATTTTGTTCCCGAATTGGATGGCATGAATGTGGATGAGTTGTGGTTCCAACAAGACGGCGCTACATGCCACACAGCGCACGTCACAATCGATTTATTGAAGGAAACATTCGATGAGCGCATAATTTCGCGGAATGGACCTGTCAATTGGCCACCAAGATCGTGTGATTTGACACCATTGGATTATTTTCTTTGGGGATATGTGAAGTCGCTCGTCTACGCCAACAAACCAGAAACGTTAGGTGACTTGGAAGCCAACATTCGTGGCGTTATTGCCAACATACGGCCCCATATGCTCGAAAAAGTGGTTGAAAATTGGACCTGTAGAATTGGCTTTATTCGAGCCAGCCGCGGCGGTCACATGCCCGAAATTATATTTAAACATTAATGGCATAAAATTATCCTTCCAATAAAGCCAAATTGATGGACATTAAAACGATTTTCTTGTGTTTTATTTCAATTCGAAGTTCTATACCCCTCAAAAAAACACCCTATATAATCTAGATGATTCCTTTTTGAATTTAGGGCCTGTTTCACAATAACGCAACGAAACTTTCGACTGAAAATTTATATTGGAAACAAAAACATATTTTCATACTTTATTGTTATTTTCAATATAAATTTTCAGTCGAAGATTTCGTTTCGTTATTGTGAAACAGACCATAGGTATAATAATTTTTCAAATAGAAAGATATAATGCAACAATGTGCTACAACCAACACTTAATACTAATATATATCACTCTATAAACTCTAACCTGTATGATAACCTTGAACTGAACTATATTGACCGAAAGTTTTACTACTACCAACCAGGAAAAAATACTTTGTAGCCTAATTACAGTTCTGCCGACTTCTAATTAATATCACACTTTGCTATCTTCTTGATGATACCAAGTTTTTGGCATTCCTTAAAATTTTAGCTATTTTTAAGCAATTTTAAGGCTTATTTACAATCTATCGCAAATTTGCTCTAATTTCGCAATTCTTTTCAATTCAATTCTTTATTTCTTTGCAATTTTAACGATTGTTAATAAGTATCACATTGATTTATTTTTGATGTTACCAAGTTTTTAAGAATTTTCATAATTTTCGCAAATGTTTTGGCATTCCTTACAATATTAGCGTTTTTTAAAATAAATTTTAAGGTTTTTTCAATTAAAAAATTGTTCGCGAAATTTCGCAATTTTTTGCACATTAGATTGTTTTTGAATTTTAAAATCTACTGAGTTTATTCGTTTACAGTTTTCGCTATTTTGGAAATTTTTTTACAGACATTCTAATTTTTGCAAACTTTTACGATTTACATACGAGTATTTACTGTAACCTAATTTATGAGTTGTTGCTCTTTTACGGTCTTTAAAATCAGCTTTAATGTATTTTTTTTTTGTCTTAATCCCTTGTATCATTTTTGCAGTATATGTAGTATTTAGTAGAATTTTTCTAAAGAAAACAGCCACGCATTTAAACATTATTGGACATTTTGTCGAAAAACATTTCCTTACGACAGTAATATAAACATAGAGTGAAAAAATGTGTGAATATAGTACACCTTTTATATGAAAGAAAATAAAAATAATTTTAAGCTAGTTTAACATTTTTGGACATTATGACTTTATGACACTTAAGATTACCGTTTTAATACCCCACATATTTGCCACCTTCCAATATAAACTTTTAATATTTCAATGCATTTTTCTTCTTATAGAGAAATATTTCCATCGGCAACCATCTACGAGAGCTTGGAGGAAGAATTCAATAAATTTTGAAGTCTATTATGTGACGGAGTTGGAGTAATACCTTCAGATTTAATTGTTAAAATTAAAAATTTTCACATATAATTATGTATATAAGCAATAAAATTTATTTGTTGTTATTATAATTATTTTTTGTATAAACATATTTAATAGAATTTTAAAAATTGGCATAATTAATTTTTTGAATTTCTTCCCAAGTTTCCTCAAACCCCAAAAATAATAGGTGTATGTAGAGTTTATTCCTTAATGGTATATACATACATATGAATATAAGGACAATGTGGATATCTACATATACATAAAATATGAAGCGAAATGTCAACAAAACTCAAAAATACTTTTGGCAACTGGATTGACATCCATTGCACACCATAACGCCAATTTAATTCGCCTCTGCTATCACCTCATAAAATAAGTTAGCTTAGATTTAATGTTTCAGTAAATGTTACCATGCTCAAAAAACGCTTAGAGCTTTTACACTGAAAAAAAATACTTAGGAAAATCAACAGAACACGTTGGTCTAAGTTTTAACATAGTAAAAACTAATTTTATTGCAAAATGTAGAAATCGAAAAGTATTCGACTGAACCGGTTTTTAAATTGTAAAAAAACCGGACTATTCGACATTCGAAAAACCAACATTTAAAAAAAACCGGGTTTTGAAACCGTTTGAAAAACCGAGTCGATCACCCTAGTCGTAACCCTGCCCACTTTTCCAAATTCAAGAATATTTTAAGCCAGTGCTTATTATTCGTGTCAAGTTTCGTTACAAACGTATAATAGGTTAGGTTAGGAAGGGTGGTGCTTTACCGCACCTCCACTCGGAGACCCAATTGGATCCATTGTGATTCCCTTCTGTTGCCCATAAAAAAGTAATATTCACCCTCCCATTTGCAGCCAGAAGTGAACTTATTATCCATCACTAAGCCACCGAATTCCCATAATAAAGCCCTTGATGTCCTCTAGTTTACACTTCCCGACTTCAGTAGTGCTTTCATGGAAACGTCTGCTCAGCCATCTAAGCCTATATATAACGTTGCAGCTTCGGGCAATGACAGATAATATGTTCAATGGTTTCTGGTTCCTCTTCATCCCCGCACATCCTACAAAAATCTGGAGTGCCAGTCTCCCAAAAGCGACCAGTCAGCACGCCTATCATGATTCGCATCGCCTTCCTATTCATGTCCAGTAGTAGTTTAGATCTTCCTGAGTCTAGTTTTGGCCAAAAACCACTCGAGACTCTACAATCCTCCCTACTTCGCCATGAATTGTTGGTCCTGCTTTCTACCCAATCACTGAGTTCCTTATAGTAATGACCTATCGGTAATTTCACCAATCTGTCCAACAATCCCTCATCCAACGCCGACCCTAGTCTTGCCAGCTCATCGGCAATTTCATTTCCCTCAACACTGCTGTGGCCTGGAACCCAACATAGTCCGACACTATACTTTTCCATAAGCAAGTTGAGGGCCTTCCTACAGTCACTAACAAGTTTTGATTTGACATTGTGTCCCTTCAAAGCTTTTAGCGCGGCCTGGCTGTCGACGTAGAAGGTAACCTTCTCACCTTCAGCTACATTCCTGGCCACCAGCTCCGTGGCTCTAAGGGTCGCCGAGATCTCAGCCTGGAAAACACTCCAGGCTCCAGCCCCTGCGCCTTACCCCATTTTTGATCCGTCTGTAAAGACTGCACTACCCTCATACAGCCTATCGAGTTTGACCCAATAGTCCCTATCCGGAATTACCATTAAGGGTGTTCTACTAAAATCGATCGCAGCGACCTTATAGTCGCTATATAGGGGTTACGGATTCCTGGTCACCAAAACCGATCTTATTTAAGATTGATGTGTGACCTGATATTCCTGTCCTCACCAAACCTGTTTCCACGAGTCTAAAGAGACTTCTAGCCGCCGTGCCCATCACAAAGTCCTCTATAGGAAGTAGATGAAGAATGACGTCCACGGCAGCCTGAGCTGTGCTCCTCTGAGCACCTGTGATGTCCATCGAGGCACATCTCTGAACCTTAGCTAGTAATCTCCTGTGACTTTCCTTCCTCAATGCTTCCCACCATACCACACAACCATAGGATATAACCGGCCTGACAACCGATGTGTAAATCCAGTTTACTACCTTCGGTTGCAGACCCCAGTTCCTTCCTATGGAGTTTCTGCATGCGTAGTAGGCATTGACCCCTTTCTTTAGCCTTTCCTGCCTCTTTATTTTCCAAGAAAGCTTCCTGTCTAGGAAAACACCCAGGTATTTAGCCCCCTCTGCTAGTCTCAGCTCCACCCCTCCCATCCTGGGTAGTATAAAGCTTTCTACTTTGTATTGACTCCTAGTCCTTTAAGTTGACTCCTAGTCCTTTACTGCTGGCCCAGGAAGATAGATCACCCAACGCTGACTGCATGATTTCACTGATAGTGGGAAGAAACTTTCCCGTTACCAGCAAAACCACGTCATCCGCATATGCAACTATCTTCCGTCCGCTCCTGTCAAAACGCTTAAGAATTGCGTTCATTGACAACAACCACAATAGAGGTGACAAAACTGCTCCCTGTGGTGTACCTCTTGTCACTAATCTCCTCAGGCTTCCTCTTCCCATACTCGAGTTTATGAATCTGCTTTTAAGCATGATAATTATCCACTCTACTAGAAAGTTGTGAACCCTAAGAGTCTCCAGCGACTCCCTAATAGCCTCTATACTTATATTGTTAAAGGCTCCCTCAATGTCTAAGAATGCAGCCAGTGTGTAATTCTTGTGCTGCAATCCTCTCTGTAACACCAACCACGTCATGAAGCGCACTCTCAACAGATCTGCCTTTACGATAGGCATGCTGAGCGCAACTTATGACGCGGGTATCAATTGTGTTCCTTAGATGCAGATCAATCAGTCGTTCTAATGTTTTTAAAAGAAACGACGAAAGTCTGATTGGCCTGAAATCCTTCGGCTTTGAGTGTCTTGCCTTACCCGCTTTGGGTATGAAGATGATCATAACCTCTCTCCAGCCTTTCAATATAAGCCTCCTGCTTAAGCATATCTTAAAGATATACACCAGAGAGTACACCAGTAGTACGCGCTCTGTGACATTCTGCAACATGGCCGGAAAAATACCATCTGGACCCGGAGATTTATCTGGTTCAAATGTATTTATTGCCCATGTTGCTTTTTCCAACGTCACTATGTCGTCCACTGCTCCTTATAATCCCGGTTCCGACAAGTAGTTAAAATTAACCTCCATCGTTTTCTCTCCCCCTACAGCCAGAAAAGTGAGTGTCCATCAGAACAGAATGTGTCTCAGAGCTGGATTCCGTCCATGTGCCATCCAATCGTTGAATATTATTTTGACAATACTCGCCGAAACCTCGATAACTCATTAACGGAATCAATCTCCTCACAGTATTTCCTCCATGAGGCTCTTTTCGCACTTTTGAGATCAGCATTGTACTTATTAAACAATACATTATGATTGTTCCAGTCCTCAATACTTCCTGTGAGTTTCGCCCTATTGAACAATCTCCTAACCGAAGACCTCAGATCTTTTAGATCTATGGTCCACCACGAAGGCTGCTTTCTTTTGCCCGGGTAAACCACTGGACAGGACTGTTCAAAACAATTCCTACAAGTATTAGTAAAATATTCCACCTCATCTTCCACTGCTCTGTATAATAATACATATATTAATACTATATCTAAATATGCTGAGCGTGTATTTTAAAGATTAATTTAGATTTTTTTTTCGGTATGAAATTATAATGGTTACAAAGCTGAAAACGGGTGTAACACAGGGAGGGTAAGAGGAAAATCGAGAATTTTTTGTTTTAATTTATTTAAAACTAATTAACCTCTTAACCTACATCATTAGTTTTTTAATTTTTATAAAAATTTTAAAAGTTATAAAGCGTTATTTGCAAAATTAATTTAAAAATTACGAAAAATTTTAATGTAGGCTACCTAAAAGAACCAATTCATTGAAAACCCATAATTTTTGCACACAAAAATAAAGCTTTTTTTTTAAATTACTTACTCAAAAGTTAAAAAAATTATGTTTATTAAATTAAATTAAAGAGACTTTTTTTAGCTTTTGGATAGAGAAATCCACTAAATTGGCTTGAATTAAAAGCTGTGTATTAAGTTTTAAGTTCAAAATAATATTAGCGTGGCCCCGCCCATTCTGGTAAAATTTTTTGGGTTTTCAGATTTTTCTAGTTGGTTTCTCACTTAGACCTACTTGTGTATAAAATTTCAGATCCTTAGCGCAACTTTAATTTTTTAATTTTTATGGGCGCAGTCCCGCACATTCTGGTAAAAATTTTTGAGTTTTCGACGTCAATTTTGGCGCGTTTGCAATAGTGAATCGTTAAATTTACTTATTTAGAAAAGAATATTTGGAATATTAAATAATAATTTCTTTGTCAAAGGGGTTAAAAACACAAAAATAACTTTTATTTCTGCTCAAAAAAATAAAAGTCAAAAAATAACTTTTATTTCTACTCGAAAAAATAAAAGTCAAAAATAACTTTCATTTCTGCTCGAAAAAATAAAAGTCAAAAAATAACTTTTATTCATGCTCGAAATAATAAAAGTCAAAAATAACTGTTATTTTTGCTAGAAAAAAATAAAAGTTAAAAAATAACTGTTATTTTTGCCTGAAAAAATAAAAATCAGCTTTTTAAAGATCATCGCATTTTCTGACAATTTGGTCCAAGACTTTCAAAATGGTATACTTGGTTTCATTCTCCGACATTTCCTTGAGGTTGCTTTTTTTAATCAAAAATTCAAAATTAACAGTTATTTTCGGTCCCTGTTTTGCACGTATTTTGTCATGTATTTTATGCCTGCATGTATGTAGACTTTTCTCATTTGTATTTTTAATATTTTTGCTACTATAGGTGCTATAATTATTTTTTATTTTTTGTGTAAACATATTTATAACTGGCATATTTAATGTTTTGAATTTCTTCCCAAGTTTCCACAAACCCAAAAAATGATGGTTGTATGTAGAGTTTATTCCTCAACTGTATATTATATATAAATATTTATGTACTACACACAAAGAAATTTAAGAGGTAATATAACCTATGCTTGCATAGGTAATTTTTTTTTTATATGAAAGTAAAAAACTTGGGTTTTATTAACTATGCAGTTTGGTAATTTGTACATTACACTTTACCTAAAATCCAAGTTAATACAACTATTACAATTAGGTATCTTCTTCGAAATTATTTTTATCAAATTAATTTCTATTTTATTCAAAATTTTTGAGCAAGAAGGTATGTATATATGAAATTTTAAAAATTTTTAAATTTTAAAAATAAAAAAATTTGTTTATTATTTCAGATAGGCAAATTGCTGTAGGGAAATTGCCAAGGATACAGGATATAGTTGAAGAAAAGCACAAAAATAAACGAAAGAATATAAATTATTTGTAACCGGAAGTTTGTATCAATACACGTACTTTGTGCGCACTTAAAATGCGTCCACGGATGCACAAAACATTCTATATTTAAGTGTACATATAAAAACTGCAGTCAAAAGTTTACAAATGCATCTACTTGTAAATCCCATGCAATAAAACATTTGAATAAAATAACTGAAACAAATAACCAAATAGAAAATGCACCAAGCTCCAATAGTGAATTTAAATTATCTGCCAACAATTTCAAATATCATATTCCTCCCGTTCAATCAGCCAGTTTTTCTACAACACCGCTTGAAAATCATAATATTACTTTTGAAAATAGTTCGTTACAAAATAACGTAGAAGATTTGAAAACTTTGATAGACAAAAATGTTTGCAATTTTATATTAACACTTCACAACAAAAATAATTTATGTAGAAAAGATGTTTCGTTTATATAGGGTGTTTTTTCAGAGGTATAGAACTTCGAATTGAAATAAAACACAAGAAAATCGTTTTAATGTCCATCAATTTGGCTTTATTGGAAGGATAATTTTATGCCATTAATGTTTAAATATGATTTCGGGCATGTGGCCGCCGCGGCTGGCTCGAATAAAGCCAATTCTACAGGTCCAATTTTCAACCACTTTTTCGAGCATATGGGGCCGTATGTTGGCAATAACGCCACGAATGTTGGCTTCCAAGTCCCCTAACGTTTCTGGTTTGTTGGCGTAGACGAGCGACTTCACATATCCCCAAAGAAAATAATCCAATGGTGTCAAATCACACGATCTTGGTGGCCAATTGACAGGTCCATTCCGCGAAATTATGCGCTCATCGAATGTTTCCTTCAATAAATCGATTGTGACGTGCGCTGTGTGGCATGTAGCGCCGTCTTGTTGGAACCACAACTCATCCACATTCATGCCATCCAATTCGGGAACAAAATAGTCGGTTAGTCGGCTCCAATTGCTGTGCGGCAATTGTTTCTTCGGTGCGCACTGTTCGACGTCTCTGCGGATGCGTATTATCACATAGAGTAAACGTAGTGCGAAAACGATCCATGGTTAACCGAATTAATTGCTCTGATGGACGATTATGTCGACCATAAAATGGACGGAGCTTGCGGTAAACTTCGCGAACTGAACCATTATTTTCGAAATAAATTTGCACGATTTGCAAGCGTTGTTCTTTTGTCAACCTGTTCATGATGAAATGGCAAACCAAACTAAATATTAATCACTTGACAGCTGACAAAATGGCCGCCAGTTAAAAAAGTGATGCCAACTTAAAGTTCTATACCTCAATAAAAAACACCCTTTACTACAAGAAATTACAAAATTAATCTTAACTCCTTTTCATAAGGTTTTAAGTGTTACGGATTCCTGGTCACCAAAACCGATCTTATTTAAGATTGATGTGTGACCTGATATTCCTGTCCTCACCAAACCTGTTTCCACGAGTCTAAAGAGACTTCTAGCCGCCGTGCCCATCACAAAGTCCTCTATAGGAAGTAGATGAAGAATGACGTCCACGGCAGCCTGAGCTGTGCTCCTCTGAGCACCTGTGATGTCCATCGAGGCACATCTCTGAACCTTAGCTAGTAATCTCCTGTGACTTTCCTTCCTCAATGCTTCCCACCATACCACACAACCATAGGATATAACCGGCCTGACAACCGATGTGTAAATCCAGTTTACTACCTTCGGTTGCAGACCCCAGTTCCTTCCTATGGAGTTTCTGCATGCGTAGTAGGCATTGACCCCTTTCTTTAGCCTTTCCTGCCTCTTTATTTTCCAAGAAAGCTTCCTGTCTAGGAAAACACCCAGGTATTTAGCCCCCTCTGCTAGTCTCAGCTCCACCCCTCCCATCCTGGGTAGTATAAAGCTTTCTACTTTGTATTGACTCCTAGTCCTTTAAGTTGACTCCTAGTCCTTTACTGCTGGCCCAGGAAGATAGATCACCCAACGCTGACTGCATGATTTCACTGATAGTGGGAAGAAACTTTCCCGTTACCAGCAAAACCACGTCATCCGCATATGCAACTATCTTCCGTCCGCTCCTGTCAAAACGCTTAAGAATTGCGTTCATTGACAACAACCACAATAGAGGTGACAAAACTGCTCCCTGTGGTGTACCTCTTGTCACTAATCTCCTCAGGCTTCCTCTTCCCATACTCGAGTTTATGAATCTGCTTTTAAGCATGATAATTATCCACTCTACTAGAAAGTTGTGAACCCTAAGAGTCTCCAGCGACTCCCTAATAGCCTCTATACTTATATTGTTAAAGGCTCCCTCAATGTCTAAGAATGCAGCCAGTGTGTAATTCTTGTGCTGCAATCCTCTCTGTAACACCAACCACGTCATGAAGCGCACTCTCAACAGATCTGCCTTTACGATAGGCATGCTGAGCGCAACTTATGACGCGGGTATCAATTGTGTTCCTTAGATGCAGATCAATCAGTCGTTCTAATGTTTTTAAAAGAAACGACGAAAGTCTGATTGGCCTGAAATCCTTCGGCTTTGAGTGTCTTGCCTTACCCGCTTTGGGTATGAAGATGATCATAACCTCTCTCCAGCCTTTCAATATAAGCCTCCTGCTTAAGCATATCTTAAAGATATACACCAGAGAGTACACCAGTAGTACGCGCTCTGTGACATTCTGCAACATGGCCGGAAAAATACCATCTGGACCCGGAGATTTATCTGGTTCAAATGTATTTATTGCCCATGTTGCTTTTTCCAACGTCACTATGTCGTCCACTGCTCCTTATAATCCCGGTTCCGACAAGTAGTTAAAATTAACCTCCATCGTTTTCTCTCCCCCTACAGCCAGAAAAGTGAGTGTCCATCAGAACAGAATGTGTCTCAGAGCTGGATTCCGTCCATGTGCCATTCAATCGTTGAATATTATTTTGACAATACTCGCCGAAACCTCGATAACTCATTAACGGAATCAATCTCCTCACAGTATTTCCTCCATGAGGCTCTTTTCGCACTTTTGAGATCAGCATTGTACTTATTAAACAATACATTATGATTGTTCCAGTCCTCAATACTTCCTGTGAGTTTCGCCCTATTGAACAATCTCCTAACCGAAGACCTCAGATCTTTTAGATCTATGGTCCACCACGAAGGCTGCTTTCTTTTGCCCGGGTAAACCACTGGACAGGACTGTTCAAAACAATTCCTACAAGTATTAGTAAAATATTCCACCTCATCTTCCACTGCTCTGTATAATAATACATATATTAATACTATATCTAAATATGCTGAGCGTGTATTTTAAAGATTAATTTAGATTTTTTTTTCGGTATGAAATTATAATGGTTACAAAGCTGAAAACGGGTGTAACACAGGGAGGGTAAGAGGAAAATCGAGAATTTTTTGTTTTAATTTATTTAAAACTAATTAACCTCTTAACCTACATCATTAGTTTTTTAATTTTTATAAAAATTTTAAAAGTTATAAAGCGTTATTTGCAAAATTAATTTAAAAATTACGAAAAATTTTAATGTAGGCTACCTAAAAGAACCAATTCATTGAAAACCCATAATTTTTGCACACAAAAATAAAGCTTTTTTTTTTAAATTACTTACTCAAAAGTTAAAAAAATTATGTTTATTAAATTAAATTAAAGAGACTTTTTTTAGCTTTTGGATAGAGAAATCCACTAAATTGGCTTGAATTAAAAGCTGTGTATTAAGTTTTAAGTTCAAAATAATATTAGCGTGGCCCCGCCCATTCTGGTAAAATTTTTTGGGTTTTCAGATTTTTCTAGTTGGTTTCTCACTTAGACCTACTTGTGTATAAAATTTCAGATCCTTAGCGCAACTTTAATTTTTTAATTTTTATGGGCGCAGTCCCGCACATTCTGGTAAAAATTTTTGAGTTTTCGACGTCAATTTTGGCGCGTTTGCAATAGTGAATCGTTAAATTTACTTATTTAGAAAAGAATATTTGGAATATTAAATAATAATTTCTTTGTCAAAGGGGTTAAAAACACAAAAATAACTTTTATTTCTGCTCAAAAAAATAAAAGTCAAAAAATAACTTTTATTTCTACTCGAAAAAATAAAAGTCAAAAATAACTTTCATTTCTGCTCGAAAAAATAAAAGTCAAAAAATAACTTTTATTCATGCTCGAAATAATAAAAGTCAAAAATAACTGTTATTTTTGCTAGAAAAAAATAAAAGTTAAAAAATAACTGTTATTTTTGCCTGAAAAAATAAAAATCAGCTTTTTAAAGATCATCGCATTTTCTGACAATTTGGTCCAAGACTTTCAAAATGGTATACTTGGTTTCATTCTCCGACATTTCCTTGAGGTTGCTTTTTTTAATCAAAAATTCAAAATTAACAGTTATTTTCGGTCCCTGTTTTGCACGTATTTTGTCATGTATTTTATGCCTGCATGTATGTAGACTTTTCTCATTTGTATTTTTAATATTTTTGCTACTATAGGTGCTATAATTATTTTTTATTTTTTGTGTAAACATATTTATAACTGGCATATTTAATGTTTTGAATTTCTTCCCAAGTTTCCACAAACCCAAAAAATGATGGTTGTATGTAGAGTTTATTCCTCAACTGTATATTATATATAAATATTTATGTACTACACACAAAGAAATTTAAGAGGTAATATAACCTATGCTTGCACAGGTAATTTTTTTTTTTATATGAAAGTAAAAAACTTGGGTTTTATTAACTATGCAGTTTGGTAATTTGTACATTACACTTTACCTAAAATCCAAGTTAATACAACTATTACAATTAGGTATCTTCTTCGAAATTATTTTTATCAAATTAATTTCTATTTTATTCAAAATTTTTGAGCAAGAAGGTATGTATATATGAAATTTTAAAAATTTTTAAATTTTAAAAATAAATAAATTTGTTTATTATTTCAGATAGGCAAATTGCTGTAGGGAAATTGCCAAGGATACAGGATATAGTTGAAGAAAAGCACAAAAATAAACGAAAGAATATAAATTATTTGTAACCGGAAGTTTGTATCAATACACGTACTTTGTGCGCACTTAAAATGCGTCCACGGATGCACAAAACATTCTATATTTAAGTGTACATATAAAAACTGCAGTCAAAAGTTTACAAATGCATCTACTTGTAAATCCCATGCAATAAAACATTTGAATAAAATAACTGAAACAAATAACCAAATAGAAAATGCACCAAGCTCCAATAGTGAATTTAAATTATCTGCCAACAATTTCAAATATCATATTCCTCCCGTTCAATCAGCCAGTTTTTCTACAACACCGCTTGAAAATCATAATATTACTTTTGAAAATAGTTCGTTACAAAATAACGTAGAAGATTTGAAAACTTTGATAGACAAAAATGTTTGCAATTTTATATTAACACTTCACAACAAAAATAATTTATGTAGAAAAGATGTTTCGTTTATATAGGGTGTTTTTTCAGAGGTATAGAACTTCGAATTGAAATAAAACACAAGAAAATCGTTTTAATGTCCATCAATTTGGCTTTATTGGAAGGATAATTTTATGCCATTAATGTTTAAATATGATTTCGGGCATGTGGCCGCCGCGGCTGGCTCGAATAAAGCCAATTCTACAGGTCCAATTTTCAACCACTTTTTCGAGCATATGGGGCCGTATGTTGGCAATAACGCCACGAATGTTGGCTTCCAAGTCCCCTAACGTTTCTGGTTTGTTGGCGTAGACGAGCGACTTCACATATCCCCAAAGAAAATAATCCAATGGTGTCAAATCACACGATCTTGGTGGCCAATTGACAGGTCCATTCCGCGAAATTATGCGCTCATCGAATGTTTCCTTCAATAAATCGATTGTGACGTGCGCTGTGTGGCATGTAGCGCCGTCTTGTTGGAACCACAACTCATCCACATTCATGCCATCCAATTCGGGAACAAAATAGTCGGTTAGTCGGCTCCAATTGCTGTGCGGCAATTGTTTCTTCGGTGCGCACTGTTCGACGTCTCTGCGGATGCGTATTATCACATAGAGTAAACGTAGTGCGAAAACGATCCATGGTTAACCGAATTAATTGCTCTGATGGACGATTATGTCGACCATAAAATGGACGGAGCTTGCGGTAAACTTCGCGAACTGAACCATTATTTTCGAAATAAATTTGCACGATTTGCAAGCGTTGTTCTTTTGTCAACCTGTTCACGATGAAATGGCAAACCAAACTAAATATTAATCACTTGACAGCTGACAAAATGGCCGCCAGTTAAAAAAGTGATGCCAACTTAAAGTTCTATACCTCAATAAAAAACACCCTTTACTACAAGAAATTACAAAATTAATCTTAACTCCTTTTCATAAGGTTTTAAGTGCTTTACCATGCCATGACATCATCGTCAATAAAATTAATTAATTAGAATTAACTGAAACTTATGCAATATTTAATAAATATGTATATACTTTATATAATAACTACAGTTATAATTATATTTAATAATAATATTTCTTTAATAAAAATAATAAATAAAAAGTTATTAACAAATCCAAAAATTCTTTAATTATTATTTCATAATGCCTATATAGTCAAATCTACTAAAATCCATGGTAATTATCCAATAATAAATAGTTAATTTAACTAAAATCCATGACAATTTGCCGCATTATACATGTTTACTTTACTTTGCTTTTTAGATAGTTCACAGAAAATGAAAATATGAATTTACCTAGTCGTTCAGGGTATATAAGTAAAAAAAAGGAGTTTTAACTAATTTTTAAGTTGATTTTTCGAACATAGAAATCAACTAAAATTTTTGTCAAATTACCTAAAAAACTTTGTAAATGCCATTCTACCCTTTCACTTAGTTAAAATTATACCATAATTTTAGGAAATATAACCTATGAATTTTTTTGTGTGTATACATAAGTATATGAAGTTAATTTTTATGTTTTACCTTTAATTTCTGTATTGTTTTATAGTATTTACATGAACTGTTAACCCTTTTTTTTATAAATCAATTTAAAATCAAAACTTTTGTATAATAATTTTCTTACTTAAAAAATTGTAAAAACCGAAACCGGGTTTTTCATAATTTCAAATATTCGAACTATTCGAAAACCGGTTTCTGGAAAAAGTCGAATAATCGATCACCCTAGTGCGTACGCTGGACGGGTAGTACTGGAAATACCCGTCATAGAAAATTTTAGCTTGTATGAGATGCGCATTCTATATGATTTATATTCTTTGATAATATGAAATAATTTTACAAAATCATTCATTCAACATTTTGTATTGTACTGGCAACACTGAATTTTCTCATTGTAGCCCAAGAAATAGAAATTAGTTTAATTGGACTACAACGACAAAATCAGCATAGACAACAACCTGTCGCCATGTTGCCTTGCTGTCTTCAAAAGAATGATTCTCATATAACCATGTGTATTCTATCCTTGACATTTGGTAGTCGGTAGCTTGCTGTGGTGAATGTGTTTAATGCATATATCAACGCAATGCGCACATGTAGAAGAAACATAAGTAATTTTGTTTTTCGTGTATTTATTATTTGCGTAACCAATAACGATTTACTCTTTAGCTGAGTGGTAAGTACGTTAAGGCAGAATTAGTTTGTACGTGCTGTTCTGTTTCTGAATCAGCTGTTTTGTTTCTGTTGAGTTGAAAATCTGTATGTGTGGTTAGTTTTTACTTTTTTGTTCTGTTCTGTTGCGGAAAAATCTGTAGAAAATAGAATTCAACGTTAAGTGACAGCGAAAAGAGTGTATGTATTAGTGTGTTGTGATATTTTGTGTACAAGTGTAATCAATTATATAGGTTGCCAGCTGATTTTTTTCACAGACAAAGTAATGGCAAAATATTTTATATGAAAGGAACGGCACAGAACAGCAACAGAAAGTAAAGACTAATGAAGCCTTTAGTCTGTTAGTCAAGAGGTTGCCGGTTCGACTCATCCCAAACACAAATAGTTTTAATCGCAGCCAAGCAAAAAAAAGGCGTTTAAAAATGTGAGATTCATCCATCCACACACACACACACCCAATAACAATTATCACTGAAAATAAAATTTCAGACAAAATTACATATTATTGATAAGATATTTTATTAATTCAAATATTTATATTATTGGAAAAAAATAACATTATTCTTTTACAATTTTTGTTATTGATATAGCGGATTTCTTTATCACAGCAAATTCGAAAATTAAAATAATTGAATTCCGGGATTTTTATTATCAAAAATTAAACTTATTTTTTTTCTGTGTAAATATTTTTTCTTAAGTTCGGTTGTATAAAAAATCAAAATAATATCCTTATGAAAATATGTCTATATATGTAAGTTTCTATTAACACATCTATCAAAACTTAAACATTGTAACCAACAAAAAATTTTAAAGTTAATAATTTGATATTGTAATGTACATTAGTGACCGCAAAAAATCGATGTCGGAATTTTGTTCGTCTGACCTCACAAAACCATTCCCCTTTCCAGATATTTAGATTAGAGATGTGCAAATGTCGTGATTTTATCGTGTCACGCGTGAGTCACGCGTGATTCACGTTATTCGTGATCAAATATTATAAATAATCACGCGTTAGTGCGTGAGCGTGATTGAAAAAAATTTACTCGTGCGTGAGCTTTTTTTTTAATAATCACGCACGAATTCTCACGCTCTCACGAGATAACATTCCTGCATAGGTACATATGTAACTGTATTCAATCATTTGAAATAAATTATTTTATAATAATAAATGCATATATGTATGTATAGTAATATGTATGGTAGTATGAGCTTATAAACATAATGAATACCCCCAAACAAAATGTTTCGACTTTTTCTTAAGTCAGACTTGTCGTACCGAATTCGTTAAGACATTTCGGTAGTTTCTCTGAACAATTTTTTTTAAACATTGAAACTTTGATTTTTGAGTACATAAGTAAAAGTCTGTGAAAATATTTTTTAAATAAATATGTATGTACCTATATGTTGATAAAAAAAAAGGATTGTAACAAATATTAAAAAACGTGAGTATGTGCAAATTATTTCGACAATAGCAGCAACATAACGGTGAAGCGTTACTCTGCTATAAAAGCAAAAAGAAATCGTACCTACATGTCGTTAGGAATTCGTACCGACTTATCGTAACGAATTCGTACCGACATATCATTACGAAGTCGTGTCAACCATTTCATACAAAAATTGTTACGATTTCGATGCCGAAATCGGAAGATTTTGTCGACCAATCGCTACGAATTCGGAGCATTTTGTTTTGTATACATACACCTTTGTAAGTATGTATGTATGTTTCTTAGATACCCTGTAGGAAGTATCAATTGAGAAACACTACTGATTCAACAGTGCCTTTGTCAACAATACTACTGGCGAATTGTACCGCAGAAAATGTTTTTTGCTTTAGGGGCCGTCCATTTATTACGTAACGCTGTAAGGGGGGAGGGGTGGGGTTCGAGTTTTGTTATGATTTGTTATGGTGGGGCTTCCCCCACCCTCCTTTTAAAATGTTACGTAACAGAATTTTTTTTTTGTAATTTGTATGTTTTCTCATTTAAGCAAGCATATTATATTTTCTCATTTATTTGATTATCATTCATTTAATTGATCATACGCCTTACCTTCACATTTATATTATGTATGTATACATACATACATACATGTGCGGAATGTCAATTTTTGATATACGAGAATTCGAATTCGAATATTTAAAATGATATCCGCGAATACGAATATTTAAAACGATATGAAATTAACTTTGCTTTATTTTAATTTACATTATAAATTTTACAAAAACACGAGCATACATATATACATAGACATGTACCTATTTTTCAACCCAAAAAAACATGAAAATTATATTATACATATACTTTTTCGTGAGCGTGCGTGATCGTGATAAGTTGTAAACCTTTCGTGCGTGATTAAAAATATTTTATTAGTGAGCGTGCGTGATCGTGAAAATTTTCAAAATCATTCGTGCGTGAAAGTGCGTGAGTAAAATATTTTTCTGCGTGAGCGTGCTTGTCGTGAGTCAGAAAACACTCACGTGCACATCTCTAATTTAGAAATTTGAGCTCGATTAAACGACGTTAACCCATGTCGTTCGTCGCTCAAATTTTGAAAAAAATTCAAATTTTTGACAACGGTAAATAATAGAAACACGATTAATATCTCAAAAGAAAGCTACCCAGCTAAAAAATTTATATATGGTCCATATAAGTAGTTGTGAACTGCCAATTCGGCCCCAATTAAAATTGTTAAATTGTTGCTGAAATTGTTAAATTTGGGTAATTAAAATTTGAAAATTTTAAAATTCTTGAAATTTGATACCTACGAGGGTGGTTCGATAAGTCCTTTAAATATTTTTCAAGGGTGGTTCAATAAGTCTGTCTTTTTCCTAATGCCTACGGCAATACATAATTATTTTCAAATGCCGACGGCAATACATGATTATTTTTTTTCCTAATGCCGACGGCAATACATACTTATTTTTCCTAATGCCTACGGCAATACATAATTATTTTCAAATGCCGACGGCAATACATGATAATTTTTCCTAATGCCTACGTCAATGCATGATAATTTTTCCTAATGCCGACGGCAATACATGATAATTTTTCCTAATGCCTACGTCAATGCATGATAATTTTTCCTAATGCCGACGGCAAAACATGATTATTATTTTTTTCAAATGCCGACGGCAAAACATGATTATTATTTTCTAATGCTCCCAGTGTTGCCATACTGTAGAAATTTGTTATCGTAATACTATATCAGTAATATCAGAGAAAGAAGGTTTTATGACTACTAGGTCATATGGTTTCATATGAATCATGGGAATGTGCTTGTGTGATTTCCTCACGCTAATAAATTCTTATAAAATAAAATAATTAAATAAATGAATAAAATAATTACATAAATTATTTTATTTATTTATAAAACGTTCTCATGTATGTGAACACCCCTAATGCTTGTGTGTGGGGGGTCCAGCTTGTTTGTCGCTGGTAAGCTTATATTCTGTTTATTTGTTTAAGAAATATATTTGTATGTATGTATGTATGTATGTATGTATGTGTGTATGATGCATGCATGCATGTATGTATGTATGTATGTATGTATGTGTGTATGATGTTTGTATGTATGTATGTATGTATGTGCGATCGAAAGAACTTGTGCGTGGAATATTTTGTGGCTGTGTAGAATACATTTATATTTTGCAACGTAATCATTTTCTTTGGCTGCGATTATTTTAAAGCAGCAAGTTTCAACTAACTACAGTCATAAGCAGAGAAACAAAAAGTAAAAATTTGCAAGTTAGCAAAAATGCTAACTTCTCCTCCTCCTTCCCACTTCCTTCTCTTTCCTTTATGTAATTTGTTTTTGAAATAAGAAAACACTTGTAGATTTTTTATTTTTCTATACATTTATTGTTTAAAGTTTTTTAAAATTTTATAATAATACATACATTAATATTTTAAAGAGTGTAAAAATTCATTTAAAGCAAGATATTTCTTTTGTTAGTAAAATAGCATTTTTTAATGCGCAAACACCAAGTTTATGATAATTACAATAAAAATATTCTGGATACTTAATCTCCATTTGTTTAAAGTTGATACAGCCTATATCCTCAACGTTAAAAATTTTTCGGCATAAAATTTTTTCCAACCATCGTCTTTTCTCTTCACCTTTTACATAAATTTTAGAACATCTTGCGTTGGCTTTTAAAAAATTGCAAACGCTTTCAAAAGAAACTGATCCAGCAGTCCAGCTGAGGTGATGATAGTTTTTCGTTAGCCACTTTGCTTCTCTTTGCTTTTTTATTGATAAGCATTTAAAATCAAATGGTGGTTTTATAATGAAATTGTTATATTCATAATTGTTGAAAACAATCGCTACTTCTTTTGCGATGAAATCATTTGAATTACTTTTGAAACCTTGTACGTCTATAAAAATTGTGTTATTTTCCATATTACTCAATTTATAAGACTTTTCGAACTTGTCCTTTGATGGGTATATATTCTATTATGCGATCATGAATAAGAATGCAGTAAGCTGATGTCTTTGCTGCAATATTAGTTGCTGTTTCAAATGCTATTTTTATATCAATCGGTCCATTATTGAGTGATTCATTCTGATGACTGACATCTACTACAATAATAGGAGCTTTTGTCTTAAACTCTGATACAGATAGAAGCGGTTGAGATTCTTTCATATAGTAGCTTTGTTGGAATCTTAGATACATATCATATAGAATTGCATATCGTTCATTTTTGAACTTTATGTTAAGATCATCATATGGATATGAGACTGAATTTAAATGTACTTTTAAATTAGTCAAATCACAATGAACAAACTTATTTTCTTGTTGAAAAGCAATCAATACAAAACGGGGGCGTTCTCTATTTGCAGCCAGTTTAACATTCCAAATATGGCTAGTACCTGTGTTTAATTGTGGATTAACATGACAATCCCAACTGCGAAATGCCATAGGTATAGAAGCACCATTGTTAATAATTTTTATCATATTCAATTTGCTAAAGTCGGATAATTGTACATGTGGGATTCTTCATGAGATGAGTGAAATTGTAAGTTTTGGTTTGTCAGTAGAAGTGCTCGATTGTACAAGATCTTCATCATTCTTATTGCGCAAGAGTATCAATTCATGTTTTCCATTTAGTATAACTTTGTTGTAGTCTTCGGCGAATCCTAGAAGCATTTTTAGAGGTACATAAAAATTGAAAAATCCATTTTCAAGAGTGACATCGTCAATTTTGTTCCATCCAGCATTTTGCATCACATTGCTTTCTGTTGGTGACAGAGAAACCAAATTTTTTATAGTGCTTGTGGCTCCTAAATATCTTGTATGGTCAATTTCAATTCCATTGAGCTCATAGCGAATTTCATCAAATAGATATGCCACAAAGTTGTTTTTTAATAAAAAGTTCTCCGAAGAAGAAGAAGAAGAAGATTTGGCCTTATTATCATCGGCAACAAACCCCTCTACATAAATGTAGCTCTCACTGGGTAGCACATACAAATCTTGATTTTGTATTGAAATTCTAATTTCATCATTATTGTTGTAAGATTGTAAGTATGGTACATATGTATGATAGTCCTTTTTGATTATATTCTCATCAGACAAGGGTTTATCTAAGACATCTATTATTGAACTCATTTTGTCTTCAATTTAAAATTCAAGGACTTTAGAAAATTTTTATTTGATGTTGTTAGAGCTTTTTGTTGAGCTGGTCGCTTTAATGTTGTTGTTGTTGTTCTTGCTGCTGCTATATTTTTCAATGTATTTGTGTTGTATATTAGCATTATTTAGTTGGCCTTAAATGTATTCGTATTGTAATTTCCTCTCCTCGGAAATTAATTAAATCACCGTGTTGATCCAGTACGCGCAGCGCTAGTGAACTTATCTCTCTGGTGTTTACAGGTAAATAGATAAGATTTCTTGGAACCTCATCTATTTTATAGCCTGGAGGCACATTAATCGGAAATTCATGAAGTGTATGCGATTTCGAGTTATTCATATATGTGTTCATAGCGATACTACTTTCAATTCGCAAGAGATTCACTTTAAAAATATTAACTGGAAGATCTGAATAATAATATTTGTTTGGTGTTAGGATTTTGCTATTGAATCCTAAAAGTTTTCCAATTGTATTGTCTTTATTAAAATATACAAGATCCTTGGAACTGTTAACTTTAACTTGCATTGTATTGTTATTGGCTTCAATAAAAATCTTATTTGCTGGGCAGAGTCGTTTGTATTCCTCTTCTATAAAATCAACTATATTATTTAATTCGTAAGATCCAATTGGTATTTCAATTATATGTTCCCCTATATGAAACATATTGTTGTAGGTGTCTACATTTGGAATACTGTTGTATGAATGAAAATCAGTTAGAGCACACTCATATGCACCATGTAATTCAATAGGAGGAAAGTAACTAGCAGATAGTTCTGATGAGTTAGAGCTCAGAGTAAGTGTTATTGACATTATAACAGTCTGATTACAATTAAATAATGTTTAGTACACAGTATGGTTTATAAGTATGATTTACATATTTTATTTAAAACTTTTTCTCATTTTAAAATTAACATTAGTTTCTTAATATTAATGCTATTGTTGTTGTTGCTATTGATGTTGTTGTTGTTTCTAATTTAGTTTTTCTTCCAACTATAATATTTCATCTTTACTTATCCAAGAATTGTGTTGATTAGAAAATCCCAGCCATTTAACATATACCTCCTTCCCTTTAATTTTAAGAACCTTTTCAACTAGATATGTATTTGGAAATCTAGTTTTTGAAAGTTCCTCAGTATAGAAGCCACCTTTAATAGGATTGTCAAGATAGTCTTCTAGTATGTATGTTGCAGGATTTGTATTTTGAACTCTTGTAATTGTGAAAATTTCTGTACTCCAATTTGGAGTATAACCTTTTTCAAATGTGTGCTTATATTTGCTTATGCGAACATGATCTCCCACATTAAATTTTGACATTTTATACATTTTCAAATGACTGTATACTGTATTTAGCAGCTTTTCCTCATTTGTTGAGTTGACTTTAATAGGAGCCATTTTAATGGTACGATGAACTTTTCTATTGTATGCATTGAGTAAATCTTTGTATATATCAATCCACTTATAGAACCATTATAACTAAATTCTTTCCACATCATTCCTTTCAATGTTCTATTAAATCGTTCTACTATTGATGCTTTCATAATGCTATATGTTGAGTAGTGATTAATGTTGTATTTATGCATTAATTTTCCAAAGTGTTTATTTCTTTATTGGCTTTACTTCGTTGAATCAAAAAAACTTTCGTTTTTGCTTATTTGCAAATTCTTGTTTTCATATCGCTTAAACATGCACAGTCTTGTTTTCCCTGAGAGGTTCTGCACAAAACAAATTGAATTTCACAATATTATGAAATTCCATTAAATTTCATATTTTCATAAAGAGAAACAATTTAGATAATCGGATAAGTCCTTATATTTTTCACTACATACAAGTTTCTGTAATTTTCTATTCGAATAAATGATTCCTAAATATCCTTTAAAAAATAATACAAAACAAGGAATAATTTAATTTAATTTTATTTATTTTTATTATAATGATGGAAACATTTCATAGTATCTAATTATTAAATTTTCTAATATACTTTTGCGCAAAAAATATATTGTACATCTGCAAGTATCAGGTCCTTCCTCACACTCAGGATCATACCAAGGACAGCTTTTGAAGTGTCCTTCTGTATTGTCTTCATCTTCCATGATACCATATTCTTCGTTCTCATCTAGCATATTTTCGAAAAATTTGATCATCTCCCAATGATCAAAAAGCCTGAAGCTTTCGAAATCTCTTAAAAATTGGTTTAGAGTACGTCTAATTTGGCTCATTGTATTTGCCGATAAATTAATGAATGATGATTGTTTGAAGGTTTCTTTAAGACTAATTTGCTCTTTAAATTTTAAAAGTACTATCTTTTGATATTTAAAATATCTATACCATCATCTATATTCCATACTTCTTTTTTAGCACTCTATCTCTCTCTATCCCTTTTCTCTCTATAACCATCTCTTTCTGTCTATCACTATCCCCCACTTATTCACTATTTCACCATAAATATTTTCGATTAGCCTTCTAGAAGTCATCATCGCTACTTTTAAGATCATTTTCAGTTAAACATTTAAAGTGAGTAGAAGTAAATAAAAAATGGAGTCTACAACAAATCTAACATCAAAATTTAATTCACTAAAAAATAAAATCTTAATCCACATAAAGGAGCTTGAGACATCAATTAAATACACAATTCGAAAAGTGACAAGAGTAACAACAAAATATGGGCCAACACTAAAAGTTGAAATGGAAAACCACATAATGTTCCTCCCAAAGCGATATAATGCTTTAACCGATGATGAAATTAAAGAGCTCTCGAGCGGATCATATTGCTTAAGTAGAGAAGGTGAACAAAGCTTAATTGTTGAAAGCGAGCTGAGTGAATTTCTAATTCAAAATTCCCAATTTCCAATTTGGCAATAATATATAATAATTTTGTATTTTAAATTATAAATAAAAATACATGAAACAGTTTTGTAAAAAATAAATGTTTGTGCTTTTTTATTTAATATTTTCAGTTATTTCATAAAGAAATTTAAGACATAAATGACCACAGGTAAATGTATTGAAATTCTGATGGTGATTATAGTTGTATTTTATATTTGTACCAAGATATTTGACTACTTCCGAAGGAGGTTGTAAGTTTCCAAAGCTGTCGAAATATTCTTTTTCATTGTTGTTTTTATAATATGCTACCCAATGTGTACCAGGTCCTGTTGATACGTCTAAATTGATTATTCCACATTCTATTTTCTTTGTTCGTTTTGGTAGAGTATTCAACATGAAAACTCCTCTAAAATATGGAATATTTATAGAGAAACGGTTTAGGTCCTCATCAGATAGTGGTCTGTTGGGTAGCATCTCTAATAGTTTTTTGATTCCTCTTTGAAAACTAAACCATAACCCTTTTTATATGGTTTTAAGTAAAGTCCCTTTCCAACTGCAATAGATTCCATCGCTTTATTATGTCTAGTTGCTTCATCAAGTTGATTTTTTGCATTCTTTGTTGCATTTACAGCTTTAGCTATAGCAGCACCTCCAGTTGTTAGACTACCAATTGCACCCAGAGCAGTTAAAATCGGTATTAGAGGCAAAAACCCACCAATTTTTGGGACACGTATTACACGTGGTACTATAATTTGAGATTTTCTTCCTTTTAATGATTTGTTGATAGTTTTTCGGGCAATTTTAATTGCTGAGTTAATATCTAATGGTTTTTCCTTCTTTAGTATTTTTGTTGCAGCTCTAATTGATGTTCTAAACAGTTTTTTATCATTTAGCTTGTTCTTTTTAACATTTTTCTTTTTCTCCACACCCATACCAAATTTTGTTTTGGCTTTCATTGCGTTAGTAACCATATAGGCAAATGATTTTTCACCAATACTACTATCTTTTGATAAAACTCGATCCCAAGCTGAATTTTCAAGTATTTTATCAGCCTTGTGTCTAGTGCTTAAATCCTTATTTTTCGAATAAGCTATATCGTGATCTTTACAAGCAGAGTCCAATAAATTAATTCCTTTATCACCTCGATTTAAACGTTTTTGTAGTTTTGTTCCAGGTCCACAGTACTGATATCCAGGAAGATGAAGTTCAACAGGTAGAGAGTTTATTATTTTATCTACTATACCTCCTCCAACGAAGGTGTTTTTATGACTAAACGTTTTCTGATATCGTATAACCATATTATCTGATTTTTTCTATAATAAGAGGTAACATTTATGAAATGTATTTAGTTACAAAAATGCAGTTAGTGAAACAACATAAAAATATTTTAGTTCGTAATATTGATGAATCATCGAACATCACTTCAAAAATAAAGCATAGCCCCCTCTTACCAAATTCTATTCGTGCTCTAATAGTGGGACCATCAAATTGTGGAAAGACTAATGTTATGATCGGCTTACTAGAAAGTCCTAATGGACTCAAGTTTGAAAACATCTATTTATACTCAAAATCTCTTTATCAACCCAAATATGAGTACTTGAAGAAACTAATTTCACCAATTAAAGGAATGGGATATTATACATTCACCGATAATGAATCAGTTATTCCACCTGACGAAGCTAAAACTAATTCAATTATGATATTTGATGATGTTGCATGTGAAAAGCAGAATAATATACGTACATATTTTTGTATGGGGCGACATAGGGATATTGATTCATTCTACTTGTGTCAAACTTATACTAGAATTCCCAAGCATTTAATAAGAGACAATGCAAATGTTATTATAATGTTTAAGCAAGATGATACAAATATGAAGCATGTTTATAGGGATCATGTTGGCAGCGATATGAGTTACGAAAAGTTCCAAGAAATTTGTAGAGAATGTTGGAAGGATAAATATGGCTTTTTAGTGATAAGCAAAGATAATGAATTAAATGATGGTCGCTACAGAAAGCAATTTGACTTTTTCATAACTATATAAACTACTTCTCATAAAAGATTGACTTTAGTTATTAATCTAACTTTAAACTTGATACATCTATTTGCTATAACCTCATCCGATACCTGATAAGCTGATCTCCAAACTATACCAGCTACCTGAAAACCAGACCAGCTCCTGATAACCTGATCTAAAAACCAGACCAGGTCCTGATAAGCTGATCTGAAAACCAGACCAGGTCCTGAAAAGCTGATCTGAAAACCAGACCAGGTCCTGAAAAGCTGATCTGAAAACCAGACCAGGTCCTGATAAGCTGATCTGAAAACCAGACCAGGTCCTGAAAAGCTGATCTGAAAACCAGACCAGATCCTGATAAGCTGATCTGAAAACCAGACCAGGTCCTGAAAAGCTGATCTCATTGCTGATACCTGTTATTTGCCCTTAGCAAACATGGATGAGAAAATTTTAAAACAGTTGGTGTTGACAAGGAATGTGTTGAAGAAAAAGCTTCGTAGTATAAAAACTGGTGAAATAGATACACGTGAACAATTAAGAGATACATTCAAACCTATAACAGAACCTCTTAAAGAATTCATAAATAGTTCTAAAAATTTTAAAAGAATTCGTATAAAAGAAGAAAGTAACATCAAGACAGAAGTTGAAAATAATACAAGTTTAAAGCCTGAAAACCCATCAGTCAAGATAGAGACAAGTACACCAAAAAAACTAGTAGAAGGGACAATTTTTGATAATACCATCTTATTTAATGATGTTAATACTGAAAATGATGATGATGATGATGATGATGAAGATGATTTTTACTCACAGACTTCCAATACAGAATTATCAGTTTTGGAAGGAAGAAATCAGTTAGATACAAACTATGGCCCACATAAAGATTACAATAATGAATGGAAATTTGGTGATAGTAGCCTAAAACTGAATGAAGATAAAATACAAGTTGGTGGTCAAATATGGGCTCTAACACCAGGACTATTTTCTCTAATGTTTCATAAAATACCAAAAAATTACGATAAATTTGAACTTGAAATCTATAAAAAGATTTTAATTACTACTAATGCATATAGAAGAGACTTTAAACCTGATGGTCAAATTAAGGGTACTAGAGGATATAAATATAAATATATTATTAAGAAATTTATTGATGAGAAAAACCAGAAGAATTTACCTGAATCAACAGGGTCTAAGCCCAAAGGTAGCTATTTAGGTGAGGGAATGATGCAAGTTAACATCAATAATCCCAACTATATATACTGGGACGATCCAAATGAGTTAGTAGATAGACTTCGACTACTGCTCGCATCACAAGGTGCAGGTCATACTAATCACAATAACGAAATTGTATCAATTATTGAAGAACTACGTGAAGCGAATATAATACACTAACTTTAATAAACTAAATAGAGTATGTCTGTTGATAAATTTGGACACTATTTAAACGATACTAGCAGCACAATTTCTTTGAAAAATGCACCTAAACTGCTGGGGTTCTTTGTGGATACGAACAACAACATTGATGTCCAAAACAAAAGGATCAAAAATGTTGCAAAAGCTCTGGAGGAAAACGATGTTATCAATAAATTGTTTTTGCAAACTCAAATCGAAAAATTAGAATAGAAATTATTAACATACTTTAAGGGGGATAATACTATAATACGAGAAGATATTCAAATGCAAATTGAGGAACTACAACGCGAAATAAAATTATATATAGAAGAAAATTATAAAATTGAAAAAGATATTCTACATATTAAAACATCCTTTGAAGAACAAATTGAACAGCTTAATGAGAAAATTTATAGATTAGAAAATTATATGTTTGTATCAATAGCTGAAAGTGCGTCAAGCAGATCACAACACTCTGCAAAAAATCTTTAAAAACAACTTAATGTCTTCAAAAAGAAATTTAGTAAATGAACTCCATAAGCAAGCACGAAAACAATTTGTGCGTCGCAGAGTTGTAATGAAAGGAATAGATGATCTTTGGCAAGCTGATTTAGTTGAAATGGGGAACTATTCTAAAGAAAATAGAAATTATCGATTTTTGTTGACTGTAATTGACACATTCTCAAAATTTGCATGGGCAGTACCGCTAAAAACAAAAACAGCACTCGAAACAACCAAGGCAATGGAAGATATTTTTGAATTGGGACGAGTACCAAAAAACTTACAAACAGATGATGGCAAAGAATTTTTCAACAAACACTTTGGAAAATTAATGCATAAATACAACATTAATCACTACTCAACATATAGCATTATGAAAGCATCAATAGTAGAACGATTTAATAGAACATTGAAAGGAATGATGTGGAAAGAATTTAGTTATAATGGTTCATATAAGTGGATTGATATATACAAAGATTTACTCAATGCATACAATAGAAAAGTTCATCGTACCATTAAAATGGCTCCTATTAAAGTCAACTCAACAAATGAGGAAAAGCTGCTAAATACAGTATACAGTCATTTGAAAATGTATAAAATGTCAAAATTTAATGTGGGAGATCATGTTCGCATAAGCAAATATAAGCACACATTTGAAAAAGGTTATACTCCAAATTGGAGTACAGAAATTTTCACAATTACAAGAGTTCAAAATACAAATCCTGCAACATACATATTAGAAGACTATCTTGGCAATCCTATTAAAGGTGGCTTCTATACTGAGGAACTTTCAAAAACTAGATTTCCAAATACATATCTAGTTGAAAAGGTTCTTAAAATTAAAGGGAAGGAGGTATATGTTAAATGGCTGGGATTTTCTAATCAACACAATTCTTGGATAAGTAAAGATGAAATATTATAGTTGGAAGAAAAACTAAATTAGAAACAACAACAACATCAATAGCAACAACAACAATAGCATTAATATTAAGAAACTAATGTTAATTTTAAAATGAGAAAAAGTTTTAAATAAAATATGTAAATCATACTTATAAACCATACTGTGTACTAAACATTATTTAATTGTAATCAGACTGTTATAATGTCAATAACACTTACTCTGAGCTCTAACTCATCAGAACTATCTGCTAGTTACTTTCCTCCTATTGAATTACATGGTGCATATGAGTGTGCTCTAACTGATTTTCATTCATACAACAGTATTCCAAATGTAGACACCTACAACAATATGTTTCATATAGGGGAACATATAATTGAAATACCAATTGGATCTTACGAATTAAATAATATAGTTGATTTTATAGAAGAGGAATACAAACGACTCTGCCCAGCAAATAAGATTTTTATTGAAGCCAATAACAATACAATGCAAGTTAAAGTTAACAGTTCCAAGGATCTTGTATATTTTAATAAAGACAATACAATTGGAAAACTTTTAGGATTCAATAGCAAAATCCTAACACCAAACAAATATTATTATTCAGATCTTCCAGTTAATATTTTTAAAGTGAATCTCTTGCGAATTGAAAGTAGTATCGCTATGAACACATATATGAATAACTCGAAATCGCATACACTTCATGAATTTCCGATTAATGTGCCTCCAGGCTATAAAATAGATGAGGTTCCAAGAAATCTTATCTATTTACCTGTAAACACCAGAGAGATAAGTTCACTAGCGCTGCGCGTACTGGATCAACACGGTGATTTAATTAATTTCCGAGGAGAGGAAATTACAATACGAATACATTTAAGGCCAACTAAATAATGCTAATATACAACACAAATACATTGAAAAATATAGCAGCAGCAAGAACAACAACAACAACATTAAAGCGACCAGCTCAACAAAAAGCTCTAACAACATCAAATAAAAATTTTCTAAAGTCCTTGAATTTTAAATTGAAGACAAAATGAGTTCAATAATAGATGTCTTAGATAAACCCTTGTCTGATGAGAATATAATCAAAAAGGACTATCATACATATGTACCATACTTACAATCTTACAACAATAATGATGAAATTAGAATTTCAATACAAAATCAAGATTTGTATGTGCTACCCAGTGAGAGCTACATTTATGTAGAGGGGTTTGTTGCCGATGATAATAAGGCCAAATCTTCTTCTTCTTCTTCTTCGGAGAACTTTTTATTAAAAAACAACTTTGTGGCATATCTATTTGATGAAATTCGCTATGAGCTCAATGGAATTGAAATTGACCATACAAGATATTTAGGAGCCACAAGCACTATAAAAAATTTGGTTTCTCTGTCACCAACAGAAAGCAATGTGATGCAAAATGCTGGATGGAACAAAATTGACGATGTCACTCTTGAAAATGGATTTTTCAATTTTTATGTACCTCTAAAAATGCTTCTAGGATTCGCCGAAGACTACAACAAAGTTATACTAAATGGAAAACATGAATTGATACTCTTGCGCAATAAGAATGATGAAGATCTTGTACAATCGAGCACTTCTACTGACAAACCAAAACTTACAATTTCACTCATCTCATGAAGAATCCCACATGTACAATTATCCGACTTTAGCAAATTGAATATGATAAAAATTATTAACAATGGTGCTTCTATACCTATGGCATTTCGCAGTTGGGATTGTCATGTTAATCCACAATTAAACACAGGTACTAGCCATATTTGGAATGTTAAACTGGCTGCAAATAGAGAACGCCCCCGTTTTGTATTGATTGCTTTTCAACAAGAAAATAAGTTTGTTCATTGTGATTTGACTAATTTAAAAGTACATTTAAATTCAGTCTCATATCCATATGATGATCTTAACATAAAGTTCAAAAATGAACGATATGCAATTCTATATGATATGTATCTAAGATTCCAACAAAGCTACTATATGAAAGAATCTCAACCGCTTCTATCTGTATCAGAGTTTAAGACAAAAGCTCCTATTATTGTAGTAGATGTCAGTCATCAGAATGAATCACTCAATAATGGACCGATTGATATAAAAATAGCATTTGAAACAGCAACTAATATTGCAGCAAAGACATCAGCTTACTGCATTCTTATTCATGATCGCATAATAGAATATATACCCATCAAAGGACAAGTTCGAAAAGTCTTATAAATTGAGTAATATGGAAAATAACACAATTTTTATAGACGTACAAGGTTTCAAAAGTAATTCAAATGATTTCATCGCAAAAGAAGTAGCGATTGTTTTCAACAATTATGAATATAACAATTTCATTATAAAACCACCATTTGATTTTAAATGCTTATCAATAAAAAAGCAAAGAGAAGCAAAGTGGCTAACGAAAAACTATCATCACCTCAGCTGGACTGCTGGATCAGTTTCTTTTGAAAGCGTTTGCAATTTTTTAAAAGCCAACGCAAGATGTTCTAAAATTTATGTAAAAGGTGAAGAGAAAAGACGATGGTTGGAAAAAATTTTATGCCGAAAAATTTTTAACGTTGAGGATATAGGCTGTATCAACTTTAAACAAATGGAGATTAAGTATCCAGAATATTTTTATTGTAATTATCATAAACTTGGTGTTTGCGCATTAAAAAATGCTATTTTACTAACAAAAGAAATATCTTGCTTTAAATGAATTTTTACACTCTTTAAAATATTAATGTATGTATTATTATAAAATTTTAAAAAACTTTAAACAATAAATGTATAGAAAAATAAAAAATCTACAAGTGTTTTCTTATTTCAAAAACAAACTACATAAAGGAAACAGAAGGAAGTGGGAAGGAGGAGGAGAAGTTAGCATTTTTGCTAACTTGCAAATTTTTACTTTTTGTTTCTCTGCTTATGACTGTAGTTAGTTGAAACTTGCTGCTTTAAAATAATCGCAGCCAAAGAAAATGATTACGTTGCAAAATATAAATGTATTCTACACAGCCACAAAATATTCCACGCACAAGTTCTTTCGATCGCACATACATACATACATACATACAAACATCATACACACATACATACATACATACATACATACATGCATGCATGCATCATACACACATACATACATACATACATACATACATACAAATATATTTCTTAAACAAATAAACAGAATATAAGCTTACCAGCGACAAACAAGCTGGACCCCCCACACACAAGCATTAGGGGTGTTCACATACATGAGAACGTTTTATAAATAAATAAAATAATTTATGTAATTATTTTATTCATTTATTTAATTATTTTATTTTATAAGAATTTATTAGCGTGAGGAAATCACACAAGCACATTCCCATGATTCATATGAAACCATATGACCTAGTAGTCATAAAACCTTCTTTCTCTGATATTACTGATATAGTATTACGATAACAAATTTCTACAGTATGGCAACACTGGGAGCATTAGAAAATAATAATCATGTTTTGCCGTCGGCATTTGAAAAAAATAATAATCATGTTTTGCCGTCGGCATTAGGAAAAATTATCATGCATTGACGTAGGCATTAGGAAAAATTATCATGTATTGCCGTCGGCATTAGGAAAAATTATCATGCATTGACGTAGGCATTAGGAAAAATTATCATGTATTGCCGTCGGCATTTGAAAATAATTATGTATTGCCGTAGGCATTAGGAAAAATAAGTATGTATTGCCGTCGGCATTAGGAAAAAAAATAATCATGTATTGCCGTCGGCATTTGAAAATAATTATGTATTGCCGTAGGCATTAGGAAAAAGACAGACTTATTGAACCACCCTCGAAAAATATTTAAAGGACTTATCGAACCACCCTCGTAGGTATCAAATTTCAAGAATTTTAAAATTTTCAAATTTTAATTACCCAAATTTAACAATTTCAGCAACAATTTAACAATTTTAATTGGGGCCGAATTGGCAGTTCACAACTACTCATATATTTTTAATATATGAATGTATGTAACTATATATGAATATGTATGAATTCATGTATGGAAATGTATGGGATTATACATGCGAAAAGTATTATATATGAATTGATGTATGGACTAATATATGAAATGTATTATAATACATGAGCTCCTATATGGAAATTTAATCATGAAGCTCTTCGTATGTGGATCCATATATAGAAAAAAGATGTAATATATGCAGCCATACAAAAATGTATGCATACATGCTATCTCACATAAAATCGTTATAAAAAAGAAAAACTTTTCTTACAAAAAAAAAATTGTATGATTTTATACATTGTGGCCCCATTTAATATATCAAATAATCAAAAGGATAATCCAGTCATTAATTTTATAGAAAATAACAGAATTCTCTAGATACGAAACAAAGTTCATATTACTGCAATATATATATTGAAAACTATTGTTAGACGGATTATTTTTCTTTTATAATTAATTACATTAGTTTTTAATCTGATTTCTTAAATTAAATTTTATGTACGAATATGAGTTTTTTTTTTAATATGCAAGTGATTTGACTTAAAATGATGAATTAAATGACTTTTAGTTCATTTTTCATTATTTGCCCACACGAATGTTTCATTACATACAATCTACCTGTTCAAAATCAAAAAAAGTAATTTTAGTTATTTAATTTATTGCATAGCAGTACGCTTTTGTGAATCAGGAGTGTATGAATATGAATGCATACTGTAGAGGGAATATTTACACATACATGTATGAAAATGTATGAATATATATTATCATATATGTCCATATACCCTCATTTTTCGGATCCGAACCATATATGGGATATCATATATGGTCCATACATATTTTTTTAGCTGGGTAATATTGTTCTTCAAAAATTATATTATATATGTACATAATTGTTGTTATATTAAGTCAAACCGTGTTAAAACAGCCTTTAGCCCAAAAAACATGAGCTGGTACCACTAGGAGCATACTTCGTATATTTTGTTATTAAAAGATAAATTTTCCTTTTTTGGGTATATTTTTGAGTTCAAAGTAGAAATATAACTTTTACAGTATTATTTTAAGATATTTGAAAACATTTTATTGAAATTAAAGTTTGTAGTATATTTTGTTTCGTTTTTCATATTTCATGTTTATCTATTCAATGGATGTAATACATATGGCCTCAAGGCCAATAAAAAATATATTACAAGTATAATTATACTAAGAGAATAATTAACAGTCAATAAAATTATAACAAATAATACAATATTCTCAAAGATAAATAAATGAATATTCTCATATTCATAAAGAAATCAAGTAGTCTGCTTTTGCAAGTAGTCAAAGGCAATGCAAAAGTACGCGATTCACGTAGCAATATCTTTCATAAACGAGCAGCTCGTACAATAAATGAGTGCCAATGAGTACCAATACGATTGATTAAAATTTGCCAATTTATAAACGATCTGGTGAAAGATATCATCTAATCGATATGTAACGGACTTTGTGACTTGATAATTTCATAACGATAAATAAGCAAGCGAAACTTCAAATAATCGTCAAAAGTAAGTGTTTAGCCATGAATCTTATTTTTTTATTATTTACATTTTATCAATTTAAACTTTGCTGAATTAAACCATTTGAATTCATATTTAACCGAAATTTTAATGTAATGCAACAATTGCCAACTACCTTAATTTATAATTTTACTTGTCAAATCTCTCGCTCTAAAAGGAGCTTGGGATTTTATTTCGCTAACTGGCATACTTGAAGTTTTATGTATATCATTTAGAAATTAATAAATCTCTCTTGTATTAACTCTGAAAGCGACAAGACTTGTTTTCTTCGGCTTGCGCGATTTTAATTGTCACGGTATTTAGGCGGCATATTTGTAAAGGATCAGTGGTTTTTTCACGCCATAGCATTAATTGAAAATTTCTATCGGCCTCGTCAATTTCCACTTGACGGTACATTTTCTCAATGTCAGCTGTAAGCGCGTATTTGTGTGTTCGAAACGGAATGAGTATATAATACAACTCCTCCTGTATAGTAGGGCTAATCATTAATAAGTCGTTTAACGAGAGTGGTGTTGATGTTTTGCATCAAGCATCAAAAACTACACGCAGTTTCGTTGACCTACTTTGTGGTCGTAACACACATTGATGCGGTATAAAATAGTGCGGATAATTAGGAATTTTTTTGTCTGTTATAGACATATGACCTAAAAGAAGATATTCCTTCATAAAGGTATTGTAGAGCTCTTTAATTTCCAAATCCTTCGAAAAGCGAAGTTCAAGTGATTTAAATCTTCGCTTAGCGGCTTCAAAAGACGAACCTAGCAGCTGTGGATTTCGTTTGAAAGGCAATGACACGGTGAATCTTCCTGACGTTAGTCGCCGGACTGATTTAACAAAATTCTCCTCGCACTGTTGTTGGTCTATTGAAAGAATCTCTTTATCATTTAGAATTTCCTCTAATTATCAGAATTTCCGTACACATTCGTCCAGAGATTTTTCGTTTCTGATATTTGCTACATGACACGAACTTTTAAGCTTATTGTTTAAAGGCTGATATTTGCCTGAGACTATCCAGCCTAGTAATGTTTTTTTTTTGAAGAGTATGTAAGCTAGGGCTCTTTTTAATTTGACCTATACACAACAACTCGAAAAAGACCTCTGCACCAATTAACAAGTCTATTTTCTGTGGCTTATTGAACAATGGGTTAGCAAGTTTCAATTTATTTGGTATATCCCAGCCACTTGTTGAAATAACTTGATTTGGTTGATATGTAGAGATAGATTTGAGCACCCAAAACTCGGTGGAAATTTCGTGCTAATTTATTCGAGATTTGACGTTCCCTGCAGCTTGTATTTTACAGAAGAGCGTGTTTTGCCAATGCCTACTAAGTTAAGACCTTGGTGATCTTTTCGCAATTGCAAATGCTGTGCTAGTTCTTCGGTTATAAGGTTAACCTGTGAACCGGAGTCCAGTAAGGCTCTAGCTAGAACATATTGACCATATTTCCTTTTTATTTCCACTACAGCTGTAGCCAGAATAACATTATCTTCAGCTGAAGATGAATGGTTGACAAATGCTCGTGACGTATATGGCTGATTAGGGTCTGGATTTAAAGTTACATTCAAATCTTGATTACTAGTCGAATATTGATGCAGCAGTGTATGATGTAAGCGATTGCATATACGGCATTTTGACAATTTACATTTACACACCGTATTCCCCTTTTTTTTAAACAAATTATGCATGCCGGCACATTTTTAACGAAATTAAACCGCTGTTGGATGTTTATTGCAGCAAAAGTAGGGCAAGCCCAGACAAAGTGTTGATCTGATCTGCAAAATAGGCATTTAGACGACCCCTGCTGCTTTGTTTGACATGAAAACGATTTAGATTTCTTTTTGAGTCATTTAGTTTTGTATTATTGATCTTAGGCTTTGTGCTTGAAGATTTTTCTGCAGAAATATGTTGATACCTTCTGTTTAGAGCTGTTTCGCAATCGCTCCATAAAGGGAGGTTATCGTAATCAAGTTGCTCTTCCCATTTTGACCTTGTGATCGCATTTACTTTCATCATGACAATATGAATTATGGAAGCATTGGTTATGTGTTTGTCGTCACCTATTGAAAGAAGCGAATCATAAATTGTCAAGACGGTGTCTATTAGATTTCTCAGAGCCGAAGATGAAGGCTTCCACATTTCGGGAAGATCAAACAGACTTGATATATTATCAAAGAATATCAGACAGGGATTATCATAAACCTTTTTTAGACTCATTATGTTCTTGGCATAGTTTTCATCTGTAACTTGATAAGCCTTTTCAGTGCCAAGAGCTTTATCTGTTAGGCACGATAATAAATGATTGAATTTTTCGATATTGGTCATGGATAAATCATTGTCTACTAGGCTTTCAAATAAACTCATGAAGTTCTTATAGTCTGAGTATTTGCCACTAAATTTAGGCAACTTCATGGCAGACAATTTATTAACATGACTTTGAGGGCCTAATGTAGTATCACCGAAGCTTACGTTTCTATTTGAATGAAGTAAATCAATTAGGCGACATATAGTAGAAACTCAAAGGTCCTCCAACTCTGATCTTTCGTTGTTTGAAGGATCGATAATATCTATTTCATTTTGATATGTCATATCTTGATGTATTATTCAAGGATTTGTAATCGACATTGTATTTCGATCGGATTAAGAGTTATCGTATTTTCTTTTATTGACTATAATTTTCATATTACACTTTATAAAGATGCTGCAATTTTTGAGACTTTGAAAATTAAGCATAGGTTTTATCAAACAATTATTCTGCAACTATAATTAGTGTTGTTATATCAAGTACATACTCATCAGGGGGTCTACTGTGCAATTCAAAACGAAAGAAAATCTTTTCTAATTTACATGTTATAAGCATAAAAATTCGGAAGCAGTTTCTTTCGTTTCGAATTATAAAGTAGATATCCCAGTTTTAAATCAGTGATTAAAACGGAAATAAATAAAACAGTATTGACACTTATTGATGCAAGTGAGATTATATTATTATCGACTTCATGCTACAACACATTTCTAAATAAATATTGAAATGTGTTATGTCCAAACACACTTACTTAAGTGCCCATAATTATGAAAGTGCTCTAAAGCATGTAAAAGGCCACATGCGTATGTTGTTATGACGTCACGGGTATTTTCAACATGTTGGTTGCATTTTTAAAATGGCTAGTGATGGCACGATTAATCGAAAAATTTGTAAAAATCGATTATTTTCCTTCAATTAACGATTTAATTGTATCGTGAATTCTCCTTCGATTAATGAAATTAATCGATTATTTCAAATAATAATCGATAGACATCCAGGAACAAAAAATATTCGTCGCCAGGCGCCAAGCGTATTCATTGTGCATTGACGGCTGACGACGAAAGGCCTAGAACTGCAACCCTAGTTATTAACGGCGTTAATTTAACCGTCGCTTTAGGGAAATGGAACATTAATTTCTACTGGCAGCATCAACTTTACTAGACCCAATGTTTATAAAATTCATTTTGATGGTCCCTTAGCTTTATCAAAAGTCATGAGACAGCTAAGAAATGAAATTATAGAAATTTCTCATATAGATGACAGTATTGGGAGCGGCAGTGAAACGTCTTCTGTAGTGATGCTGAATTTGATTTACGGGCGCACCATAAATCTTTAGCCCACAAACGAAGAAAGAAGGACAATGAGTCAACACTTCCTCAAGATGAACTAAGTTTCATTGTCACTGCTCCAGGACTAGAATTAAAGCGCAACGTAATAGACGCATGGGAAGAAATGAAATCGGTCTAACCTAAGTTATACTCTCTTGCACAAAAATATTGCTTTTTGATTGGTACATCTGTACCACCAGACCGCCTTTTTTCCAAAGCGGGTGCAATAATACCGGAAAAACGGAACATATTAACCACGAAACGGCTATCAAAACTCCTATTTGAAATTCTGTACAAAACAAATAAATTAGTTTTTAATAAATTGAATAAACAGAAAATTTTGTAATTAATTAAATTTTTTTTTATTTATGATAATTTAAAATTTTAGCTGAAAATATCGATAAATCGATTAATCGTTTCCAATTAATCGCGATTAATTATTTATCGTTTCGATAAATTAATGGATTATCCTTTTTTTTGCCATCACTAGTAGTGGCTATATGCGGTAAAATTTTGATAGTATTTTTGTTCCAAAATATAAATGTGATACATGTAGTCGAATCGACACATTTTCTGAGGCAGCACATTTGTAAGCATGTGAATATGTAAATGTATATTCGGTATGTCAATAATGAGTTTTCATATTAAAAAAATAAACGTTTATAATTACTTTTATTGTTATCCAATGGATTTCTAATTGTATAAAGGTGTAGAAAAATAAAATAGATTTGTATCGGGTATGGATTATTTGCTTATTTTTCTTTTGTGATTTTCAAAAATATTATTATTTGTGAATTCTCAAATAGTTCTTGGAAGTCTGTGCATAAGATAAGAGGTTTGTGACTATTCAAAATGTGTGGTTGAAGTCTACTAATAATTTGTTACAGCAACAATGAAATATATAGACAACGCTGAAACACTGGTAAATGAATTTCGGGTTGGGGTGAACGTCTGACAATATGTCGAATAATAAATTTCTTAAATGTTTTTTACTTATATTCAGTATTTATTTTTATTGACCTTTGGCTATATTTAGTTTAAGTGCTTTTTTTTATTTTTTTTTTATAAATGGGCTTTTAAGGTCAGCTTTTTACTTATTTTATTTAAAAAAAAGTGTTTTTATTTTTTTGTTTGTTATAAAACAATTTATTTTTATATTTATGATTTCAACAGGCTAAAGTTCATATCGCTTTTTAAGCCAGACTACATGTGATAATTATTAATGAACAAATAACACCAAAGTTAGTTGTAAATATTCTGACAACACATAGTTGAACGGAACAGCTAGCCGTTTTCGAAGGCCACTAAACCTTCATCATCAGCGTTCCTCTGTGTTTGGTCCACTGTGTGTGGTGTCAGTTGATGTAGATTTCTGTTTTATATAAGAAACTTTTTTGCAAATGGAATATGTGAATTGTTTTGATTCATCGTATTTCAATTTTCTGAAAGATGTTTTGGAATGAAAGCTCACCTTACCATCTCTAAATTTACAACAGTCTTACCATTTTCGTTTGTTCTTTACTAATTATACACATGTTAGTTAATTTGCTTATTTTTGTTCTACTTAAGACAAACTTTTTTGGTTTGCTACTATTAAGTATATTTATTTAATTATTTTTTTTTTCTTTGCCACAAGCCAATGACTATTAATTTAGTTAATTTAATTGTTATTTTTCGAACTTCATTTGTTTCTATATTTATGATTTGAACAGGCTAAGGTTCGTATCGCTTTTTAAGCCAAATTATATGTGACCAAACACAGAAGAACGCTGATGATGAAGGTTTAGTGGCCTTTGAAAACGGCTAGCTGTTCCGTTCAACTATGTGTTGTCAGAATATTTACAACTAACTTTGGTGTTATTTGTTCATTAATGTTCATTTGGCTTAAAAAGCGATACGAACTTTAGCCTGTTCAAATCATAAATATAGAAACAAATGAAGTTGGAAAAATAATAATTAAATTTATTTTTATGTTTTTCTAATTATTTACATTATATAGAAAGACTTAAGACAAAAAAAATCAATTTAATGAAAAACTAAGTATCAAGCTCAAACAAAATAAATAATACTCCATTTTTTCGTGTCAAGAAACTCTTTTCACAAATACCTATAACTTTACTTTGCACTAATTTTATTAAATAAAAACAAGGATTTTCAAGCCTTAATATACTTGGTATGGCCAGCATTTGTGTCTACCACGCTCTGCAGTCTTTTTTTAGTCGAGTGAATTATCTTCTTTAAGTCGTAATTGTATGGAACTCTTCCAATATTGCGGCCTTTAGAGCTGTGTTGTTGGTCGGTTGACGTTTGGCGACTTTTTTTTAAACATCCACAAATTTTCAATCGGATTTAAATCTGGACTTTGGGCAGGTGCATCTGTGACTTTATCGCAGTTGTAAAGCAGATACATTCTTACAATATGCGATTTGTGTTTAGGTCATTATATTGGTAAAATTTAAATAGTGGTATATTTTCTCTCCTGAACCCGAAATTTCTTGCAGTTGTCGTCAAATTGGTTTTGAAAATATTTAAATATTGCTCAGCATCCATCGTTGTATCAATGAAAGCCAAATTTATTACACCTTTGCCCGAAATACAACCCCAAACCATTATCGATAATTTTCAAAATTTTACTGTTGGAATGATGTTTCGATTTTCCAGCGATGTTAATGCCTTTTTTCACACTCTAGATGGACCGTCGTTGTAATACAACATTGTTTTGGTCTTATCGCAGAATATCACATCATCCCAATATTAAACTGGATCCTAAATGTTCTGCATAGCGAAGAAAAATCGTTTCTCTACATTTGCAGCAGCCAGTAATGTTTTTCTGCGGCCTGATCTTGAAAAGTATTTATTACTTGATAAAACTTGCCGAGCAGTTTCATGGGAAACAACAATGCCACACTCTTCTTCAAGCTCCTTTGCAAGTGTCCTGGTGGAAATTCGTGGGTTCTGGTTTACTTTCCTCAGAATTAAACGCTCTGTGCGTGTATTTATTTTAAGCGTAGGGCTACCTCCACGTTTTAATTCTAACCTACCCTCTTTTTCAGCACGATAAAGCACATTATAAATGGTTCTTCTTGATACCAGAAACCTCTCTGACAGCTCCTGGGCACTTGCTCTCAGTTGATGGTTGTAATATATCAATTTTATTACATCGGTCGTTAACCGTTTTCCTGGCATTTTTTTAACACAAAAACACATTAAATAAACTGCGCACTTAAACAATTGTATACCAAATTATTCGTAAAAAGACATACAAAACCAAAGCACATCAAAAATAACGGCATTTTATTATTACTCATCACGAGTTCTGTAATATACATACAATTGTATGTACATATATGTATATTGACACTTGAGATTTATAAAATTAGTGTATTTTATTGACTACAATTAACATTAAATTTAAAAAAATTTTAATTAAAGGGTGGTCCATCAGTTAATGCAATTTTGACTATGTAATTTGCAGAACTTGCTATATCTTGGAAACCGTAAGAGGCAAACTCTTGAAATTTTCAAAAACTGTAAAACTAAAAAATCCGAAAATTATAAAATCGCCAAACCAAAAAAAAATCGCCAAAAACCAAAAAAAAACCACTTAAACGAAAAAAGCACCAAATTAAAAAAAGTTTTTAACACTAAAATAAGTCGGGCAAAATGAAAAAAACGCCAAAAACCGAAAAAAATCGCTAAAATGCGAAAAAAAGCGTCAAAACTAAAAAATGGCCCAAATGAAAAAAACGCCAAAATGAAAAAACGCCAAAAACCGAAAAAATCGCCTAATGAAAAAAACCGAACACAAATCGCCAAAACGCGAAAAAGGCGCCAAAACTAAAAAAAATCGCCCAAATAAAAAATGGCCAATATATAAAAATCGCCAAAATGAAAAAAAATCGCCATATTGAAAAAACGCCAAAAACTGAGAGAAATCGCCAAGACGCCAAAAACTGAGAGAAATCGCCAAAACGCGAAAAAGACGCCAAAACTAAAAAATCACCTGAATAAAAAAAATCGTCAAATTGAAAAAACAACAAAAACCGAAAAAAATCGCAAAAACGTGAAAAAACGCAAAAACTAAAAAATCGCCAAAATGAAATGGCCAAAATGAAATAAAAATGCGCCAAAATGAAAAACGCCAAAAAAAAAAACGTCAAAACTAAAAAAAGTGCCAAAACTAAAAAAGTGCCAAAAACCTAAAGACGAAAAAAAGCCAAAACTATTTATTATATAGGATAAAGTTCGTATTGAATTACATATCTAGTGTCCCTACGAAACACTTCGTGCGCGGGTCAAAGTCGCACTTCACTGAATTTATTTTTATTTATTTGTTAATGGAATGCAATTTTTAACATAGAGTCGCATACATATACATACATACATTTGTTTTTAAGGGATGGTTTTATTACTTACCTAGAATTTTGTGTGCTAATTTTACACAACAAACGAAACGCGCTTAAAAGGATCAATTTCATTCCAAGAAATCGTTATCAATCAGGTCATTTGCAATTTTTATTTATTAATAAAAAATAAATCTCCCAAGAATACGGTATGTTAATTGTTACTTCCCAGCTAAAAAAATTATATATTAGTGTTTTCACACTGACATGGTTTTAATAAAAGTTGATTTTAACGTTAAAACCAACTGTTAAAACCTGGTTTTACCATACAAATTGTTTTTGTTAAAACCAAATTAAAACCATTTTTGAATTGGTTTTATGAAATGCGACCTTGTTTTCGCTGTGATAAATTCAGTGCTGCCAAGTTGAAATGACCGACAGCAGCTGGTAATGGTATGCCAGTGAATAACAATAGATGGCGCCTGAAAAATTTTCAACTTAAAAATTAATGCAGCAGCAACAATAATCAAAAAATTATGGAAAAAAAGTTTTTTGGAAGGAAAACAACGAAAATATTTTAAATTAAACTGTGGAAAGTGAAAATAGACAATATGACTGACATTCATCTGCCTATAAAAAAGGTTTATCTTATAATGTATTTGTGCATTTTTATATTATTCACAAGCACTTCTTCATTCTGTATAAGAAGTTCCATAATTAAAAAAAAAAATTATTTACAAAATATAAAATAATTTCCATTTTAGAGCGCATTGTGAAATATCTCAGTTTTTCATACAAACAAAAACAGTTGAACAGTATGTCCAACAAGTGTTATTAAAAAGCAGAAAAAGTGCAACAACAAATACACGCATTTCGGCAGGAGATTTATTTCATTTTGAGCAAAGTTATTAGACAGCCTGTGAGTTAAAAACTGAATTTAACAAACTTGCAGTGTGAATGCAAAATCAGCTGTTTATGGTTTTAACGTTAAAACCAGGTTTTAACTTTCAGTGGGAAAACACTATATGGTCCATACATTTTTAATATATGAGTGTATATAACTATATATGAGTATGTATGAATTCATGTATGGAAATATATGGGATTATAAATTGCAAAACTTTTATATATGAACTAATATATATACTCATATATGAAATGTATTATAATATATGAGCTCATATATGGAAATTTCATTATGAAGCTCTTCATATGGGGATCCATATGTGACGCGCAAAATAGAAAGGGACCTAAGGGTAAAAACCTGTTTTGTTCAGGAGAGCCATTTTAAAGATTTAAATACGTGTATCTTTGGTGTACCATCACTGAATAAAACGCACATATCTCTGGGAGGGAACACTTTTGGGGCATAGGATCGGTCTCATTCGATGCTTAGATGTTGTCCACATCAAAAAAAAAAAAAAGTGAAAATTGAGTTTTTTACCCTAAGGTCCCTTTCTCTATGCGCTGTCACATATATAGAGATACGATTTAATATATGGAGCCATATAAGAATGTATGCATACATGATATCTTACATAAGATCGTTTATGCAATCAAAAAAGTTTGGTATTTTATCACTGGTGAGTTAGAAATCCATTAGAAATTAGATAAGGTATGCAAAGTTTATATGCGTACCCTCAACATTAAAAAAGAAAAACTTTTGTTACAAAAAAAACCATTCTTGTATGATTTTATACATTGTGGCCCAATTAATGTATCAAATAATCAAAAGGATAATCCAGTCATTAATTTTATGGAAAATAACAGAATTCTCTAAATAAGAAGCAAAGTTCACATTACTGCAAAAAATTATATTGAAAACTATTGTTAGACGGATTATTTTTATAATTAATTGCATTACATTTTTATCTGATTTCTTAAATTAAATTTTATGAACGAATATGATTTTTGTGTTTTTTAAATAATTGATTCACCTTTTGACTTAAAATGAGGAATGAAATGACTTTTAGTTCGTTTTTCATTATTTGTCCAAACAAATGTTTCATTAAATAAAACCTCTCTTCAAAATTTAAAAAAAGTAATTTTAGTAAATTAAATTGTTGCACAGCAGTGAGCTTTTGTGAATCAAAAAAAGTATGAATATGAACTTTGGATACTGTAGAGGGAATATAGGCACATACTTACATGTATGACAATGTATAAATGTATACAATCATATATGCCCATATACCCTCATTTGTCGGATCCGAACCATATATGAGATATCATATATGCTCCATACATATTTTTTTAGCTGTAATATTTTTCAATGTGATCTATTTTGTTTATATTTTTGGTTTACCTCTCTTTACCTGAATCAAGTAATTTGGAATTTTCATTTATGAATAAAATAAATAAATCCCTAATTGTTACCTGTAATATTTTTTCATTTTATTATTGGTTGTACTTCTTCTTTCAATGAAATCATTTGGAATGTAAAATATCATTTGGAATGAAAAATATTTGTAAAACTTAATTTTATTCGCATGCCTTATAAACATAAGTAAGTCAAAACTTGCCTGTTTTATTATTGTTTTTAGTATATGTGCATGATTTTAATATAAATGCTTTTATCACCGCGTCCTTTTCGTTTAATTTAAATTTGTTGCACGTTTTGTAAAAAAAAACATGAGTTCACAAATAACATTTTCGTCAATTTTGTCTGTTGGGAATTTGGTTTTATAAATTTAAACATTAAAATAATAAAACACGAAAAACCTACTCAAAAGTTTTTACAAATTTTTAGTGGACTTTATGAATTTTACTAAATTGCGTTCGTTTACCCAAAATACAGTAAATGAGAGCACAAATTGAGAGAATAAAGTGAGAGTTCTTAACTGTGTTTTGCAAATTTTTACTGCAGAAATTTGTCGTAGTAAAGTTTAGTAAGATAAGAACATATGATTCAAAATGTAAACAAATAAAAAGTGTAAACATTTGAGAAAAGTTTAAATAAATATTGTGAAATTCATTCAAAACTAATTTATTTCTAAAGCATAATAATGATAGCTGTTAATATGCATATTTTGTAATTTATTTTATTAATCCTTTTGCTTTGCAAATTATTCTAATTACTCAGAGTTGTAAAACTGTAAAGTATCTGGTTACTTAGTATTGCACTTGCTTTTAAGGTAATCAGTAACATTTACAAATTGTCATGTAATTTTTATTAATTTAACTAAGAACAAAACAAGGAAATCAAAGAGAAATTAATTACACATATTACATGAAACAGATTACAAAATTTATTCTTTATTGTTAGCGTTATAAAAATATTGTATCGAGTACCAATAATGAAAAAGAGTTGAATAGTCAAAAGTTTATATATTTTTCAACACTATGTGGAGTTGGAGTCAGCTGTTTCTTTAATCTTACTAATTTAATTTTTTGGTTACCAATAACTATTATCTTTTTTTTTACTTTATTACTTTATTACATGTATTTATTTATTGTATCTTCAAATATGAACTAACAATAAGTATTCAAATCTTAAATCTAAAATATAATTATTAGGCCCGACCACTGTCGGACATAAACTTAGTGATAGTTATAAATAATACATAAGTAGCGATAATCAAAAAAGAAAATAGAAAATAGTATTTTCAAGTAGTGCCATCTGGAGTGTTGAGTATAAGAGTCCTTGTGTCCCTCTTTTTTAGGCGGATGTGTCCAGTAAAGTTCAAAATATTACGAGCTTGCGGATTAGGATGTGATTCGAGTTTCGTTAAATATTTGCCTGCGTACTTTGCAATTTCTTCAATCACGAGTGGCATATTCAAATCACGATGTATATTTGAATTTTTGATGTACCATGGAGCCGAAGTTATCATACGTAAAATTTTGTTTTGCCTTCGTTGGATTCTCTCGACATTGGAAGCTGAAGCAGTGTCCCATAGTTGAATTCCGTAGAACCATATAGGTTTCAAAAGTGACTTGTATATCAAAAGTTTGCAATCTAGACTGAGAGTTGAATTTCTACCAATCAGCCAATGTACCTGAGTTAATTTTAGTTTCATTTGTGTTAGCTTAGAATCAATGTGTTGTTTCCATGTAAGCCGTCGATCAAGGTGTATACCAAGGTATTTTACATGTGAATGTTGAGGAACAATTTGATTATTGATTCTAATGGGGGAACAAGTATCTTTTCGTAGAGTAAATGTTACCTGCGCACACTTCTGCTCATTTACTTTAATTCTCCACAACTTTAACCATAGTTCCAGCTGGGTAATATGTTCCTGAAGATATCGGGATGCCTCGTGAGGGTTTTCGTGATTGCTAAAAAAGGCTGTATCATCGGCAAAAGTAGATGTATGGATTTTAGTGCTAACAGGCATATCGCAAGTATAAATCAAAAACAACACTGGCCCCAGTATACTCCTCTGTGGCACACCGGCAGATAGATTAGGGCACACTCATGAAGTCCCCTTCCACAACAATGAATTTCCGGGATAGAATATAACTTTCCAATACCTTTAGAAGATTAATTGGTAGATATGTCTTCAATTTTAAAATTAGGTCTTCATGCCATACTTTATCAAATGCCTGAGAATCATCAATAAAGAGAGTAGGACAATACTTCTTTTCTTCAAATGTTCTTCTTATAACTTGAACCAATCTATGCGTTTGTTCAATGGTGCTATGCTGACTTCTAAAACCAAACTGATGCTCCGGTATGCACCCACTATCAGTTAGAATTGGGGACAATTTTGTCCTGAGCAGCTTTTCGAAAAGCTTTGATATTGTTGATAGTAAACTTATTGGCCTGTAAGACTCAGCTGTGGTAAGATCTTTGCCCGGCTTTGGAATCATTTTGACCTTGGCAAGCTTCCAGCTGTGTGGATATATGGCATTAAAAATAAATAGTAAGATTCTAGTTGCAGTGAGAGGCAGATTCATCAGAATCTTGTTACTAATTCCATCAATACCTGGAGTTTTCTTCGGGTTGAGCTCAGCAATTAGTTTATGTACATCTTAATCTTAAACTTTAAGGGTCGAGGGGGTAGAGCAACTACACTCGGCAAATCAGCAACACCAGTACATGTATTTGGGGTAAATACGGATTTTAAATGCTCAGCAAATATTTCACCTTTTTCAGTATCGCTTCTTGCCCAATCACCGGTCGAAGTGCGCAGAGGTGGTTTAAACTCAACGGGAGTAATTAGATGCTGGTGTGATATCGAGACTTTCAAGATAATTTCTAAGAGATGCAGTTTTCTCAGATGCAAGCAACTCTTGGAGTCGTTTCGTGCACTCTTTAAATCTAATTTATTTTGGGGTGATCTGTGCTGTTGCCATTCCCTTCTAGCTCTTCTTTTTTCACGTACGAGAGGTTCAATGTCTGTAGAATAAATTCTGTTAAACCCAGTCTGCGGATGGGAGGTAGTGGCATGATCAGCAGCCTGTTTAATATTCTCGTTAAGATAGGTAATGTTAGATTCAATATCGTCGGGTGTTCTAAGCGTAATGTTTTCCGTACAATGACTACTGAGATATTTTTTGAACCCCAGCCAATTAACACGATTGATCATCTTCACAAATGGGTCAGGTAAGTTACTTCTTAATGGGCTACAAATTGTAATGATCGTTAGGGAGTGATCGGAAGAGAGATCAAGAGAAGCTTGAACCTGAATTAAATCCCTAGAGATATTTTTTATGACGCCAAAATCTATAACATCCGGAATTTTTTGTATGTCAGTAGGCCAATAAGTGGGCTCCCCACTCGAATTGACATCCAAGCCCATTTTTGAAATTGTGTTGAACAATGCTCGACCTCTGGGTGTAATACGACGCGAACTCCAGAACGTATGTTTTGCATTGTAGCCACCAACTGCTACAAAACGAGGTCCAAGAGATTTGTAGAAATTTTCGTATTGATATTCAGTGATTGAAAATCTGGGAGGGGAGTAAATTGATGATATCACGAAATTTTTACAAAAATGTTCAATGCCAACAATTGCTTGTATTTAGATGTTCTTCACATATGTTGTCAAGAATATAGTGCTTGAGTCTTGAATTTATTAGAATAGTTGATCCACCGCACGCTCTTCATCTAGGGTCCTTTGTATCATATATAGTGTAGCCAGAAATTTTAAAAAGGCTTCTCGAAGTCAAGTGAGTCTCAGAGACCAACATTATATCAAACTGCCTTATTGTGGTTGGCGTATTTCAAATACGACTACGACTGTTTGATAATAGATTAAAGAAGACTTCAACAGTTTTTCTTTAATCTATAGGGTGTTTTTTTGAGGGGTATAGAACTTCGAATTGAAATAAAACACAAGAAAATCGTTTTAATGTCCACCAGTTTGGCTTTATTGGAAGGATTATTTCATGCCATTAATGTTTAAATATGATTTCGGGCATGTGGCCACCGCGGCTGGCTCGAATAAAGCCAATTCTACAGGTCCAATTTTCAACCACTTTTTCGAGCATATGGGGCCGTATGTTGGCAATAACGCCACGAATGTTGGCTTCCAAGTCCCCTAACGTTTCTGGTTTGTTGGCGTAGACGAGCGACTTCACATATCCCCAAAGAAAATAATCCAATGGTGTCAAATCACACGATCTTGGTGGCCAATTGACAGGTCCATTCCGCGAAATTATGCGCTCATCGAATGTTTCCTTCAATAAATCGATTGTGACGTGCGCTGTGTGGCATGTAGCGCCGTCTTGTTGGAACCACAACTCATCCACATTCATGCCATCCAATTTGGGAACAAAATTTGATGGACAAAGCTCCAATTGCTGTGCACGGTGGCGAATCGATTCATTTGGGTCCTCTTCAACACTTTGCTCTACAGCGGCAATTGTTTCTTCGGTGCGCACTGTTCGACGTCTCTGCGGATGCGTATTATCACATAGAGTAAACGTAGTGCGAAAACGATCCATGGTTAACCGAATTAATTGCTCTGATGGACGATTATGTCGACCATAAAATGGACGGAGCTTGCGGTAAACTTCGCGAACTGAACCATTATTTTCGAAATAAATTTGCACGATTTGCAAGCGTTGTTCTTTTGTCAACCTGTTCATGATGAAATGGCAAACCAAACTAAATATTAATCACTTGACAGCTGACAAAGTGGCCGCCAGTTAAAAAAGTGATGCAAACTTAAAGTTCTATACCTCAATAAAAAACACCCTTTATTACCAAACAGTCGTAGTCGTATTTGAAATACGCCAACCACGATAAGATAGAATATTTTTTTCCATGAGGAAGTGCTCAAGTTCATTTTTATATTGGCGAATGCCGTTTGCGTTCCAGAAACATATTTTTAACATGTTCATGGTTTGTTAACTAATGCTTGAAGCAGTGTATTCTGCATTCGTAGCATTTTCTGCATCATGCTAGTCATATTTGTTGAAAAGTTGTTTATAGTTTGCACCAGATTATCAATAGTGGTTTCAAGGCGACTGAAATTAAAGCATGAGTTTGCATTTGTTGAATTATTTGGTGGTGAAACATTTTGTGATGGAATAGAATTTATCTTAGCAGCATCGGCATACGAAACACGGGAAGTGACTGGTTGGCTCATTTGCGCAAAAGTGGTGGAGTAAGCGTCTGCTGATTGAGCTGGAGCTAATTTAGGTTTTTGTCCCATAGTTTGTTTGACGAAAGAGTACACAGGACATATTCTGTAGTTAGCGGTGTGATTACCTCCACAATTACTGCATTTTTTATCACTTTGAACTTTTGGCTTATTGCAACTAGCAGTGCCGTGTAATTCGCCGCACACAACACAAACAGAAGATAAATTGCAGTATGTTTTTGTATGGCCATATTCTTGGCAATTATGGCACTGTACTGGACCTGAACGCTTATGTGGCTCTTCAACTGTTATTTTTCGGTGTAACAGGTATTTTAAGCTATAAATTGGGTGCGTCTAATTTTTTTTCAATTTTATATCATTAGGCTCAAGTTCAACACGAAATAGGGGTTGGGGAATCTTCTCTCTATTTATTATATTGGACACATTTTTTACCTTAAACCCCTGGAGGACGAGTGCATCTTTTATTTCCTCGGGAACAACATAAGAATCTATGCCCTTCAATACGATCTGCAGGACTTTAGCGCTCTTAAGCTGGTATGTGTAGAAGCTTGTTTTATTTTTTTCAAATTCAGCAACCATTTTGCGGAAATCTTTTTCGTCATAAATTTGAATTTTCGTTTCATCGATGTTGCCACGTTTTATTGGAACAATATGAAATTTATTCTCACCAATGACCGAGATTAATTTTTTGATAAGAGCGTTTGAATTTTTTCTCTCAAATAGATTGGTGGCGGCTTGGATGTTTTATTCGAGGATACCTCGGGTTTGTCGTTGTCATCTTGCAAAATTTTAAAGCGGTTTTGGCGATTAGTTGAGGCTGCGCTGTTATCCCTAGACATTTTTGGAGCAGATGAAATTTTTGAAGAATTCGGGCTTCGCCCACGCTTTACCAGTTATATATCTGTCCACTCCGACTTGTACCTTGGGTTTTGATCTGCTGTTATCTGTAGTGATAACTTTGTTAAGTGATAAACACGAACCTGAAGGGGATGATATTACTGTCTTATATGAAGAAGTACTGGGCAACTGTAATGTTAATGAATCACTACTATTTGACATTGGACAAAGCGAAGTTGATCGCTGACGAAAAATTTGCCCTGCCGTTAAAAGAAGACTTTCATCAGATTTATTATTTATATTGTTTTCATTAAGAGTTTCACAACTCACTGTAAAATAAGCATTTCTGCCGTTAGAATTCACTTCAACATTTTTTGTATTTGAGGTACTCATATAGAGTATGAATTCCACAAGGGCACTTTATTTGTGTTTCTTGTTTGAGGTTTTTCTTTTGTTTTTGTTATTTCCACTATTTAAAAAATATTAGCAAAGCAATAAAGCTTATTTATTAAAGTCAGTATGTACGTATTACGAATAATATGTACTACGAATATTTTTTTTGTATAATTTTTTGTTTGTTTGGTAAGTATGTAAGCAAAATTCCGCTAATCGACTGTTCGCTATGAAGGTACTACGAGAACTGAACTATTATCTAAAGAATTTTAATTTTTTTTTGTTATTGCTACCCAAAATACTGTATTTTAGATGTAAAGATGAAAAACAATATTTGGTACGAAAATACAAAATTATGAGAAAATTGTTGAACGGCTTCTGTATCCGATAAGTAAAACACAATTTTTTCGAGCCTTTTTAAAATTTTAGGGCTTTATGATTTATTTGCAAATTTTAGTAATTTTGCGAATCAGGTAGTTTTTAATAAAACTTAATGCACAAGAATCTTATTTATTTAATTTTAATTTTATTGCAAATTTTCGCGAATTTTGCCAATTTTTTGGCATTCTTTATAATTTCACCTGAACAATTTGCAATTTTGCGCCAATTTTCGCTATTTTCGCGATAAAAGTGATTTCAAGCCAAATCTTGCCACTTTACCGATATTTAATCCATCTATCTATTTGATGTTACCAATTTGGCGCGAATTTTTATAATTTTGGAAAATTTTTCCGATTTTTTGGAATTTCTTATATCATTAGTAATTTGTAAGTAATTTCAAGGGTTGTTTGCAATATCGCAATTTATTGCGAATTTTTGCAATAAAAGTGATTGTTCACAATTCCTTATTTTTTTTGCTGTTTTACTATTTTTAGTAAGTATTACAATTTGATATATTTTTGATGTTATTAAGTTTTTGCGAATTTTCCTAGTTTTTGCGAATTTTCCTAATTTTTGCGAATTTTTACAAGTTTTTTGCATTCCTCTTAATATAAGCGTTTAAAAAGAGATTTTAAGGTTTTTTTAAATTAAAAAATTATTTGCTAATTTTCGCAATTTCGCATATAAGATTATTTTCGATTTTTAAAATCTACTGCGCCACGTGTTTAAGCATGATTAGACATTTTGTCGAAAAGAAAAGTAAAAAGCGAAATAACTACTTAGTCTAAATACCTCAATTACTATATTTATGAAATTGATAAATATATATTAAAAAACTGCCCGTTTTATCAACTTTGCCAAAGATATCTAAATTTCTTGTCCTGCATACCCGTTACAAATGCTTCTTCTACGTCTAAAATACCGTATTTTAGGCAGCAATAACCAAAAAAATTATATTCTTTAGATAATAGTTATTGGTAACCAAAAAAAGTTTTTGGTTGTTATAATAGTTATATGTAACCAAAAAAATTTATCTCACTTTAATTGTTTAAAATGACCAAAATAAAATATCACTTACGATAATGGTTAAAATTAACCCAAACCAAATAAAACACATTTTACGGTAACCTTTTAATTTCAAATAAAAAAATAACAATTATTTTCGGTCCCTGCTTATAACACCCCTTTTTTTATTATTAATAATAATAATAATGATAATAGACTTTGCGTAAATTAATTTACATACGTACTAGTGTCCTGCACAATATATCTTCTAAGAACTTTCAATACATGAGGGATTTTTCAAATGCTTTACTACAGCGAAATCTTATAAAACAAACGTTAACAACACTGTTTGCAAGAAATTTGTTTCAGTATTGTAGGTATAAGACTAAAGAAGAAAACACTTCGTGACGGAAGAATTTTTGATACTTGCTTCTTTCTACGTGTACAAACGTCATGCATGTATGTGTGTATGATCTTTTATTTTTCTGCGCACATGCAAAGGCACACACATGCATTAACATCAGTTGTATGCGGTTAATCACATAATAGCTTACCATCTACATATTACACACACACTCAAACGTACAATATGAAAAATAACAAGCACACACTAATCAACAGTACTTCTTTTGAGTGTTTGTTACAAACAAGCTGTCTTGCGACATCGCTTGTTAACACTGATATACACGTACACCAATACATCCATCGTGCTTCGCTTATAGTACGACAGCATTTATTATTGGTTTAGTATAATACATGCGACGTGAATACATTTAAAAATCATGACGTATAGGTTGTTTTTTTAGAGGTATAGAACTTCGAATTGAAATAAAACACAAGAAAATCGTTTTAATGTCCATCAATTTGGCTTTATTGGAAGGATAATTTTATGCCATTAATGTTTAAATATGATTTTGGGCATGTGGCCGCCGCGGCTAGCTCGAATAAAGCCAATTCTACAGGTCCAATTTTCAACCACTTTTTCGAGCATATGGGGCCGTATGTTGGCAATAACGCCACGAATGTTGGCTTCCAAGTCCCCTAACGTTTCTGGTTTGTTGGCGTAGACAATTGTTTCTTCGGTGCGCACTGTTCGACGTCTCTGCGGATGCGTATTATCACATAGAGTAAACGTAGTGCGAAAACTATCCATAATTAACCGAATTAATTGCTCTGATGGACGATTATGTCGACCATAAAATGGACGGAGCTTACGGTAAACTTCGCGAACTGAACCATTATTTTCGAAATAAATTTGCACGATTTGCAAGCGTTGTTCTTTTGTCAACCTGTTCATGATGAAATGGCAAACCAAACTAAATATTAATCACTTGACAGCTGACAAAATGGCCGCCAGTCAAAAAAGTGATGCCAACTTAAAGTTCTATACCTCAATAAAAAACACCCTTTATTTACATTTAAAGACTGTTTACGCAGGTCTCTAATACGTACACACATAAATATACAACATACACACATAGTATAGAGTTGCATGAACAATTCCATCCATGAAACTACTGAAATGTTTATTTACTAAAGCCCAACTTCGAATAAATATGTTAATACTCAACAAACTGTTGCTTTTATCATACTGTGAGTGAAAACGTTTCTTTTCATACTGTTAACACAAAGAGATTGTTCATTGAAACGACTTTTGTTCATGTTGCTTTCTCTTATCTCATCTTTTGTTATTAATGTTATTATGGGTCGCACATGTGTAAAAGGTTTCACTTTTAAATTAAAGTTTTAACTTTTACACATACATACATAACTAAGTACATATGTATATTCCATACATATTAGTACCCAGTCAGCATGTGGAAGATTGTTTCACCAAACTGAGTCTCTTTCGACTGCCTTAGATGATCAAAAACTGATTAATCAGTTCTGCGCTTAAAATATGATTCGAAAATGAATCCCAGAAACACTTAGAAAGTGATTTGTTTAAAAAACAAACAAAAAAACAGCAAGCTCGTGCAGTAAAATCAAGAAAATATAAAAATATAAAAATTTAAAACAAAAAAAACTGAATGTAAATACTAACAAACTGTCTCGAAAGTTAATCGAAATTGATCAGAAATGCGAGTCATAAAAGACTCTTTTAGAAGACTCGCGGCTAGGGTACCATTTTCTCCCGAATGAACAGTCATTTTCGACTCGAAAACGAGTGCATAAATGCTTATTTTAATCGTGCGGAGGAGTCAAAAAAGACTCGAATATGATCATTAATTTCATAAAATGCTGACTGGGTAAAACATATTTTAATTTGTCATTTGCATTTTTAAATAATATAAATCTTTAAACTATTTTAATATATTATATATTCTTGTAATGAACTGCACACAACCCTAGAATGAAATGCTATGGAAAGAAACACACACTTTTAGCTGAAAAATGAAAAAAGGAATTGGTTTATGAGAAATGAATATATTCTTAAGCAAATTTGATTATTAGTTGTGTAGGTGTCTAACGCTTTTGGTCACGTGATTGTTTTTTTTTTTAATTTCATATGATATAAAAAAAATTTAAATTGACAAAAATTAAACAAAATACAACAAAAGTACCCGTTCCAAGCGAAAATAAGTATTTATATACTTCCAAGCAAAAATATAACTAACAATTATTTTTGAAATTAATATTTGTAATAAAACTCAAAAAATTTGATTATCATCACCCTATGTAATAACAAAAATTAAAAATTTTAAAAACCCGCGACTTTTTTCAGAAAAGATTTTATATCTTCTAAACGGCTAGACCGATTGTCTTCAAACATAGCTAAGAACCCTCTCGATCAAGTCATCTTTCAAACAGAAAAAACTAAATGAAAATCGGTCCAGCCGTTTGGCCTGTACGTGGACACGGACAGACACACAGATACACAGACACACAGAGACACACTACAAACTTATAACACCCCTTTTTTTAGTCGGGGGTTAAAAATACGAAATTTTAAACAAAAATAATATTGCATTGAAAATAAAGATAATTATGTGTAATTTTTTAACTTCCTTTTCGGCGATTATTCTTATATTTTCCCTTTTCCTACAACTGGCAACACTGATCTTTAAAAGCATATTGTTTTTGCATGAACTTAATCGAGATTTACTCAACACATGTTCTGTTTCACATTTGTAAATGTTAGTATGCTCTTGTATAAGTAAACAAACCAACATCATTTTACTGCGTTCATAACTATTGAGTATTCATTGCTCTTGTTTCATAGTTATTCATCTGTATGAAATAGAAATGAAACGAATAAAAAATTATAGCGAAAGTTTCATAAACATCATTATTTAGTTTCATGCAGATGTCTAAGAGCACATTTAGATGAAGGGTGGCCTCACTGCGACAACGGTTACGTTCTCTTTTGGAGTCCCTTCTTAAATCCACGCGCGTTTACATGAAGACTTTTTTGTCGCAATAGTCAGGCGACTTTTTTATATTAATTTGTTCAATGCTTTTTATTCGTTCATTCGTAGCAGTGTTGCCTTAAAGGAACTAATTGTTAGTTTGAGAAATGTAGAATTAATCTGTCCACATATTTTAATTTTTTTTAATTTGCCACCAAAATACAATAATTCCTTTCCTTGGTCTAACTGGCAACACTGTCTGTACATAGCACACAAAAATACGAGAGAAAAAAATTTGTGAAAAAGAGAAACTTTTCGCTTCATCTAAACGGCCTCTAACACATAGTCAAATGCCCACACTCATCTTCAATCATCAACATTTAACCTTTCCACTTTACGCATCATAATGAGATGCCATAAATATGCATATTTCTGCAAAATATTTCTCGAAAATATTTTCAAAATGTCAATAATTCTTATTTGCATATGTACATATGTATGTATTCTTTCTCAAATATTTCAATTTTCTCATATTTCATTGAGCATATTTTTCAGGGTAGTTGAATGGCGAAATATTTATGTATCGTTATGTGATAACTTAAGTCTCCAATACGCCATTATAAACTATTGGATATTGGACACTTAAGTTCTCACATGACGGTATGTAGCACGCATTTTTAGATTTAAAATATTTTTCTATGTATATTTTTCGGTAGTTGTTATTTATAATATTTGTGCTATAATATTTTGCAGTCACAAAAATATCACACAAGCTAATCTGCAAAAATAGAAATCTGTTTACTGCGTCAAATATTGTGGATATATTTTTATTTTGTGTGCATAGAAAAATATTACTTCAAAAATATGTCTGTTCTGTTTGCTATGGAAAGTATTAAATAGTGTGAAGGTATAAAATATTTATTTAGCACAACGAAATTATTTCGTAACAGAAAAATAATTTTCTAGTTTTCATAGGAAACTAGCTGAGCCCGGCAAACGTTATATTATCCCCAATTATGTTTTTATTTTAACTACAAATTACTCCATACAGTGGTAACTTGTTTGGTCAGAAATAAAACAAAAACCTACCGGGTGTTGACCCGCACCTGTGTTCAAAATTTCAGCTCCACAGCTCTTATAGTTCCAGAGATCTTGCGTTAGGAACAAACACATACTGCGATTTTGTATATATAGATTATTTAATATGTTGACAATTTCTAGTAAATGTATTAGTTTTTTTTAATCCTGGTATTTTCTGGTAAAATAACTGAAACAAATGTCTTGCCAACAGTGTTGTTTAGCGTTTGTTTTAAGTGTCCAGGAGACGTACAAAAAAAGCCATCAATGGGCAAGAATGTGTTATAGTGTTTTCACACTGAAAGTTAAAACCTGGTTTTAACATTAAGTGCGTTCGAGAACTCAAAAATTTGTACAAATTTGTACTATTTTTTACTGGATTGCGTTCGAGTACACAAAATCCAGTAAATGAGAGGTCGAATTGAGAGAGAAAAATGACAGTTCATTTACTGAGTAAATGCAAGTTTTTACTGGACAAATTTTTGCCAGTAAAATCCAGTAAAACGAAACCATATGTTTTTAAATATAAACAAACAAAAGTAGAGGGAAACAAAAATTTTTAGTTTTTGATGAAATTTTTAAAATAACAAAAAACAAATGTATTAAGTTATAAATATTTGGGGTATTCACAAGGGTGTCCTAAGTGTCATAAAGTCCTAACATTTTAAACCAGTTTAAAACTATTTTTATTTTCTTTCATATAAAAGGAGTACTATATTAATACAATTCTTCACTCTATGTATTTGTTACTGTCATAACTAATTATTTTGCTTTTTACTTTTCTTTTTCGACAAAATGTCCATTTACGTTTAAATACGTGGCGTTTTTCTTAAGCAAATTTCTACTCAAATCATTATATATTGCAAAAAATATAAAAATTCGAAAGGGATTAAAATAATGGAAACAATATCCTAAAGCTAATTATATAGACCGCAAAAAAAGTAATAACTCGAGTATAGACTTACAGCATATAAATCGCGAAAACTTGCAAAAATGCGAATATCTTCTAAACATTTCCAAAGCCTCAAAAACTGTAAACGAGCAAACTCAGTAGATTTTATGAATCAAAAATTATCTGACGTGCAAAAAATTTGCGAAAATTCGCGAATAATTTTTTAATTGAAAAAAACCTAAAATTTATTTTAAAGAAATGCTTAAATTGTAAGAAATGCAGAAAACTTTTAAAAATCCGCAATTACGAAAATTCGCAAAAACTTGGTGACATCAAAAATATATTAAAGTCTGATACTTAATAAAAAAAAGTTTAAAACTGTTAAAAAAAAAATAAAGAATTGGGAACAATCACTTTTATTACAAATATTTGCAACAAATTGCAAAAATTGTAAACAAGCTCCAAAACTACTTAGAAATACCTAAAGATCTAAGAAATTCCAAAAATCGCAGAAAATTGGCAAAATTATGAAAATTCGCACAAATAGATAGATGTATTAAAAATCGGTAAAATGGTAAAAAGGCAAGCCCTAAAATAACACATAAATACTTAAAGATATAAGAAATTCCAAAAAATCGAAAAAATTCGCGAAAATGAAAATTTGCAAAAACTTGCTAATACCAAAATAATAGCAGTGTGATATAAAATAAAATTCGTCAAATGTGTAAAAAAGGCAAAAACTGCAACAACAAAAATAATTCAATCAGACAATGATGTGGCTTGATTCAATCCTATTTTGTTAAAATTACACACAAGAGCAATAAGCTTTATCAAAAATTACCTGATCGCAAAACTTAAGAAAATTTGCAAATAAATTCCAAAGCCTTAAAATTTTAAAAGGTCAAATGCTCGAAAAAATTTTGTTTTACATATTGCAAAAATTCGCAAATAATTATCGGAAACAGATAGAAGCCGTTAAATAATTTTCTCATAATTTTGCATATTCGTACCAAATATTATTTAATTTTTGTAATATTTTTTCTCATTTGTTTTGCGTCATATTGTTTATGTTTCAACTAACACACTAAAATATGAGGGGTTGCTCACAGCAGTCGCATTTTAAACTAGTTTAAAAGTTTAGAACATTATGACGTTATGACTTTAACACTACCGTGTGAATACCCCAATTATAACATTTATTTAAGTTTGATGCTAGAAAAATATTCGGGTATGTTATGTATTCCACGTGAAATTAAAACGTGCGGAATTTCCATAGAATGTTTGGAAATATGTATGTATGCACATATGTATGTATGTATGTATTTAAATAACAATGCTATTGCATTTCCGAACGATTTAATTTCACATGGAATTCAGAACATAACCGATTGTTTTTAAACGTGAATAAAGTTAATAGATTATTATATTGAAATTTTTGTTTATACATATCGTCAGGTCGACGGTGCCTGGTTTGACGTATGGAACATTTAAAAACTTTACTTTGTGTACATACTTGTTTTAAATTCTTTCCCAGTTTTTCGTTGTCTTGAATATATCATCCTAATAACTTCTCACTTTAACGGCCTGACCCGTGATGTCGACAAGAAAGTTTCTATCGCTTACTTATATTTAAAACAAAATATAAGAAAGTTTATTTTTGTTTTCAATATAAGTAAGCTATAGAAAGTTTCTTGTCGACATCGTGGACCGGCCGAATAAGTTTAAATAAAGAGATATGTCCATATCTATTACTTTTATTATTAAACAAAATATTCTATCTTGTATTTCATATGTATAATTTTTTTAGCGCCAAAATTGTTAATCAGCTGTTGTATATATTTTACTGGATTTTACAATTTTTCCGTTCGCGTACTTTTGGATGCAAACTTTTTTATTGAGAGTAATTTCTTTAAATTACTCAGTATTTACTGTTACTGGATTTTACTGGAAAAGTACTCAAATGCACCTATTAAAACCACAAACAGCTGATTTTGCTTTCACACTGCAAGTTTGTTAATTTCAGTTTTTAACTCACAGGCTGTCTAATAACTTTGCTCAAAATAAAATAAATATCCTGCCGAAATGCGTGTAAAGGGTGTTTTTTATTGAGGTATAGAACTTTAAGTTGGCATCACTTTTTTAACTGGCGGCCATTTTGTCAGCTGTCAAGTGATTAATATTTAGTTTGGTTTGCCATTTCATCATGAACAGGTTGACAAAAGAACAACACTTGCAAATCGTGCAAATTTATTTCGAAAATAATGGTTCAGTTCGCGAAGTTTACCGCAAGCTCCGTCCATTTTATGGTCGACATAATCGTCCATCAGAGCAATTAATTCGGTTAACCATGGATCGTTTTCGCACTACGTTTACTCTATGTGATAATACGCATCCGCAGAGACGTCGAACAGTGCGCACCGAAGAAACAATTGCCGCTGTAGAGCAAAGTGTTGAAGAGGACCCGAATGAATCGATTCGCCACCGTGCACAGCAATTTGAAGGAAACATTCGATGAGCGCATAATTTCGCGGAATGGACCTGTCAATTGGCCACCAGGATCGTGTGATTTGACACCATTGGATTATTTTCTTTGGGGATATGTGAAGTCGCTCGTCTACGCCAACAAACCAGAAACGTTAGGGGACTTGGAAGCCAACATTCGTGGCGTTATTGCCAACATACGGCCCCATATGCTCGAAAAAGTTGTTGAAAATTGGACCTGTAGAATTAGCTTTATTCGAGCCAGCCGCGGGGGCCACATGCCCGAAATCATATTTAAACATTAATGGCATAAAATTATCCTTCCAATAAAGCCAAATTGATGGACATTAAAACGATTTTCTTGTGTTTTATTTCAATTCGAAGTTCTATACCCCTCAAAAAAAAATCCCTATATTTGTTGTTGCACTTTTTCTGCTTTTTAATAACACTTGTTGGGCATACTGTTCAACTGTTTTTGTTTGTATGAAAAACTGAGATATTTCACAATGCGCTCTAAAATGGAAATTATTTTATGTTTTGTAAATAAATTTTTTTTAATTATGGAACTTCTTATACAGAATGAAGAAGTGCTTGGAAATATTGTTAATAATATAAAAATTCACAAATACATTATAAGATAAACCTTTTTTATAGGCAGATGAATGTCAGTCATATTGTCTATTTTCATTTTCCACAGTTCAATTTAAAATATTTTCGTTGTTTTCCTTCCAAAAAAGTCTTTTTCCCATAATTTTTTGATTATTGTTGCTGCTGCATTAATTTTTATGTTGAAAATTTTTCAGGCGCCATATATTGTTATTCACTGGCATACCATTACCAGCTCCTGTCGGTCATTTCAACTTGGCAGCACTGAATTTATCACAGCGAAAACAAAGTTGCATTTCATAAAACCTTTATGTCAACAGCAGAAATGCTTTACGCACGTCCACAGCAGCATACCTGGGTATGTACATACGTTTTGTATGGGGAATGGTACGTCGTTAGCATAAAAATGCTAATTACGTATCTACCTGGTTTGTTGGAATTTCCGAATTATTTTTTTAGTTTGTTAGAAATGGACAAAAGGCTAAAAAATTTTATGATAACCAATTTCATCCTCAGTCATTGTTTGTTGAAAAAAGTGGTTGTATAGGTAGACGACATACGTATATAATAAATATATAATATAGGCGGGTAGAAACATTTATTGTTGCGGAAATTTCATTCTTTGTAGTATCGTCAGAAAATTAGTTTACATTTGTGATTCGAAGTGAAAAGACGTTTCTGTTTATTTTGTGGAAATAAAAAAATATCAAAAGTGAAATGGCTGATGGTGAATGGCTTACTCCGCGACAACTAAGCGCACTTTCGTACGAAGAACAACAAGCATATATTCGGCAAGCGCTTGAAGAGAGCCAAGAAGAAACAAGTGACCACGATTCAATAGTTGGTGACGAGGCTTTAGGTGATATTGGTGGAGATGACTCAGACGTTGAAGAACCCATGTTACCAGAATATGACCCAGAGGGCGACAGTGATTCTGATGAAGATCTTGAAGATGCACCAATTGAAACTGGCAAAGTTTTTACTGCCAGAGATGGTAATGTTTGGTCCTCGATACAACCACAACCTGTAAGATTCCGAGTAGATTAGTAATGGGGACGGACGACATGTTTTGGGAATTCAAAACCGGGAAAAAACAAAAACGATGGCAACCCTGTTACAAATGGGGGGATTTTCATGCTGATATGGTGTGTGTGTGAGTCTAATTCTTTGGTTGTGTGTGCATGTATATGTGGGTGTTTGTATGTATGTATGGGTGTGTGCGTGTGTGTGTGATTGTTATTTGATAGACTTATGGTTGCTGTTTTGAGTTATAGTTGGTATGCTTATGTAGGGTTATTGTATGTATGCATTTATGTTTGTGATCTCTGGGAGGGGGGGGGGGGAAATAATCTAATAGCTGCAGAGAGTGGCAACCCTGTTGCGAATGGAAGTCGTTAGGGAATGTATTTGGTAATGTATGTATATGTTGTTGGATTAATGAGTGTGATCTTATCTATTTTTGTTTTGAAGAATGTCATTGCTTGTGTGAGTTACATCAACACTTTTTCATACATATTTACAAATGCATGTATATATGTTTTTAAGGCTATTGACGTTGCTATTATGGAGATAGAAAATATTGTGTCGGCATAGGTTTCATATATGTTCAAGTGAATTTCAGATGTTAAATGTTTTGAATCCGATCAGGTTGATAAGAAGAGCTTTTCAATAGGGGTAGTGATATCTTTATTTCGGTATATTTTACTTTAATGTAACAATTATAAGAAATAGCTTTTGGAGAAATACAGCAAAAACTTATAGAAGCACCTACTTTCACGTGTCCCGATTTTTCTAGTACCTTTATATTGCAAACTGATGCTAGCGATTTTGTTCTGGGTGTTGCTGTGTATATGAATTTCATCATATATCGTAATACCAACAGAGAATTGTGGAAATGTGTGAGTGTGTGTGTGTGTGTGTGTGTGTGTGTGTGTGTGTGTATGAATTTCATCATATGTCGTAATAAATTAGGCTTGATGACTACTACGCGATTCTCATATAAAGTATATAAGTAGAAGAAATAATGTAGATTGTCATCAGTCTGCTCTGATATCTCAACAAGTCACAACCTATTTTCCCATCCAAAATCTCTAAAGTGTTTGAAATCCAAAAACTATAAAAGTGTTAGAACTAATTACTCTTTGTTAAAAAAGATAATAGTGCATAAAAATAATTAAATAAATTGTTTATAACTGAAATAAATTGTTTATAAATAAAATAATTTAATTAATTAATAAACAAATAAATAATTAAATAATATGAATACTACAAGTTGTACTATCTGCAATAAAGTCTTTATGACTCAAACAACACTAAACCAGCATATTGAAACGCACTCCTATGCTAGCCAATCGAAGGCTATGCTTGGAACTAGTAAGCTAAATCTTCAAAACAAATATTGTGAGGATTGTGATGAGATGATCCCATCAAATGGTTATAGGGCTCATGTCAGAACCACAAAACACAAAAACAGTTGTCAGCAAGAACGGATTGGAGATTTTCTCACTAAGAGAGCAAGCAACTTCAATGGGAGGATCGAGACATACATCCTCCTCAACAAAAATGTGGGTGTCTTGTTTCCGGAGGAGTTTCTGAAATCTGCCAAGAGCTCCATAGTACAACAACTAAATGAAAGTAGTAAGATACATACTACATTTAAATTTAATATGGAGCTCACGTGTGATTATATGAAGATGGTGAATGATGAGATGAATGTTTCCCAACTTGTACATATTTCGAAAATGATGTTGGTGACTTTGTCTGATGACATAGAGGACATGTACAAGAAACAAGCCGAGGAGCTAAGAACCAAAATGGAAGAATTTCAAGAGAGGGATAGCGGATGGACCTTGATTTCAATAAATTCCCTTGAAGTTAATATAAACAAGGCGTCCATAATAAGAGGATCAAGCTTTATCCCTCTCCCGAAAAATATTGCAGTGAAATGTGCATGCATAAATGTCGACAACAATGATATTTATTGCTTTAAATGGTGTCTCATTGCGGCTTTGTACACAAATAGTACTTTAGATCGAAGACAACGGAAAAACTGTAGAAATTTCAATATTGCAAACATTTCTGATGAGAATATTAATATAGGGGAAGTTGTATTAAATTTTAAAGACCTAGAGTTTCCACTCCCATTGAAGCAGATACAAAAATTTGAAAGTCAAAATTAAGTGAGCATCAATGTATTTGGTCACAATGGAACATCGCTTATAGGACCATACTACATAACAAAAGGAGAAAAACATGTTCATATTAATCTCTTATTGCTCCAGTCCAATGAAAACTTCCACTATGTACTCATCAATGATATATCAAAGTAAGTTTCATTTGTGCATTTAAGCGAAATATGTTTTCATATCTATTTAAACAGTTACTTTTATTGTTATATTAATTTACATACTATTTTATTTTCTATATTTTCTTCAGACTTCTTCGTTCCAACATGACGTCACACAGAAGTAAGATTCTGATATGCAACACCTGCCTATATTATACACATGATGATTATGTGTATAATCATCACAAAAACGTTTGCGGCAAAAAAGTCATCAGAATGCCAGAAGATGGATCTATTATCAAGTTTACGAAGCACTACAAACAGTTAAATGTACCATTTGTAATATACGCAGACTTTGAGTCCATTTTAGAAAAAGTCAATGATCCTGTAAGTAAAAGCACTATAAATGTACAGAAACACCATGCGTGTGCATTCGGGTATTTTATTAATTGTAGTTTTAAGAGAGAAAATAATTTATATAGGAATTATTTTGGTGAAGATTCGGCAAATGTATTTATTAAAAAAATAGTTGAAGATTGTACAGATATTTATCTAAATTATTTAATTAAAGTTAAGAAAATGTTCATAACCCCAATTGAAATAGCTCAATATAATAATGCAAAAAATTGTTATATATGTAAGAAAATATTAAATAACGATAAAGTTAGAGATCATTGTCATCTTACGGGCAATTATCGTGGGGCAGCTCATAGCGAATGTAATTTGAATTATAAAACACCTCAGTTTATACCGGTTATTCTGCATAATCTTTCTGCATATGATATACACCTATTTTTCAAAGAACTTTCTACTATAAAATACTCCACAATAAAAGTGATTCCGCAGAACACAGAGCGTTATATTTCTCTTTCAGTTTTCATCAGATTAGATGAAAAATATGGATTCGAAATAAGATTTATAGACTCGTTTAGATTTATGGCTTCGAGCTTAGATACGTTAGCGAAAAATCTTGATAGCAATGATTTCAATACTATTCGATCATGTTTCGTTGATGAAGATCATTTCAACCTGATTAGAAGAAAGGGTGTATTTCCGTACTCTTACATGGATTCCATGACTAAGTTTAAGGAAACTAAGCTCCCTAGTAGAGACGAGTTCTTCAATATTCTAACGAATGAAGAATGTGATGTATTCGAGTATGAACATGCTCAAAAAATATGGAGGGTGTTTAACTGTAAAACCCTCCTTGACTATACTGAGCTCTACTTAAAGACAGGTGTTCTACTTCTAGCCGATGTGTTTGAAAATTTTAGGAAAATTTGTAGAGATATATACGATTTGGACCCCTGCCACTATTATACAGCACCAGGCTTATCCTGGGATGCAATGTTGAAAACCACAGAAGTTTCACTGGAACAGTTCACTGATTCCGAAATGTATATGTTTATGCAAAACGGAATTAGAGGTGGACTAGTTCAATGCTCGCAAAGATATTCCAAAGCAAATAACAAATATTTGGAAGATTTTGATCCATCAAAGCCATCAGAATTTCTTGTATATTTAGACGCTAACAATTTGTATGGTTGGGTGATGTCGGAATATCTTCCTTGCGGTGAATTTGAGTGGGTATGTGATACTGATTTTGATGTTAAAAAAATTTCTGATACTGCAGAGTATGGGTACATTTTGGAAGTGGATATAGATTATCCGGATTCAGTGCATGATCTTCATAATGATTTGCCATTTTGTCCCCAAAATAAGACCGTGGGAGGATCCAAAATCAAAAATTAGTTGCAGACTTACACTCAAAAACAAATTACACCATACACTATAGAGTTTTAAAACAAGCCATTTCAAATGGCCTCATTTTAAAACAAATCCATAGAATACTCAGATTTAAGCAATCCCCATGGCTTAAAAAATATATTGACTTAAACACATTTCATAGGACAAATGCTAAAAATAATTTTGAAAAAGATTTCTTCAAACTTTTAAACAATGCTGTTTACGGGAAGACAATGGAAAACATTGAAAAACGTACGGACATTAGAATTACTTCATCTTGGGAAACAACAAACAGGAATCATTTAGGACTCCGAGCATTAATTGCGAAACCTAATTTTAAGCAGTTGACAAAATTTTCTGATGATATGTATGCGGTAGAGTTAGAAAAAATGGAACCACTATATGATAAACCCATATATGTTGGTTTTACAGTACTGGAGTTATCCAAGTGAAGAATGTATGACTTCCATTATGGCTTCATGAAGCCTAAATTTGGAGACAACATTTCTCTCAACTATATGGATACTGACTCATTTATTTATTCAATTAAAACTGATGATTTTTACGATGACATCAGTAATGACATTAGTTTGAATTTTGATACGTCAGAATATCCTATAGATAATCAATTTCGTTTGCCGCTACTAAATAAGAAGGTTTTAGGAATGATGAAAGATGAAAACCATGGGGATATAATGACAGAGTTTGTTGGTTTAAGAGCAAAAATGTATTCTCTGTCGACTCTTCGCTCGGAAGCTGTTAAAAAATCAAAAGGGATCAAAAAGTCTGTAATTAAAAAGTTGTCCATTAATGATTACAAAAGTTGCTTATTCGAATCCAAAATCATCTCGGATGAAATGTTTTTGTTTAGATCTAAAACACATCAACTATATACCCAAAAACTGCATAAAATAGCACTTAGCTTTTCTGATGATAAAAGAAATATAATGAAAGATAAAATAAAAACGCGTGCTTGGGGACATTACATAGACCGAAATAATGATGCAATGGATGTAGAATAGAATGATTCCTACTAAATTGCATGTAAGATGTCAATGAAAATTTAATTTTGTACTAATTGTATTTATTTATTAATGTATTTCTTTAATTATTTATTAATTTATTTATTATTCACTTATTTGTTTATTAATTAATTTATGTATTTATTATTTATTTGTTTATTAATTTATTAATTAGTTTATTCCTTTATTTCTTTACTTATTTATTAATTTATTTATTGTTTATATATTTGTTTATAAATTTATCTATTAATTTTAGTATTTTATTCACACAAAAGTATGTAAAAATTTAATGCTTTAAAGCTTTTATCTTTTTACCTATACCTAAGTTACCTTTAAATAAAAATTAAATATTAGATTAATGATCTTTTTTCTTTTTATATCTGTATATTTTTACTTATAAATATAGTTAAATTTGTATTGGTACTAAGATTTTTAAGAAAAAATGTTAAATAAAATATGGAAAAAATAATAATATATATAAATGGTTTTATTTCAACTTAAATTTACTTAATAGAAATTTTAACTACAAATGTCCACATTTTTATATTTTGTTTCTTTATGGGTCTTACTTAAAAATTTTTTTCTTCTTTTATGCGAATTCTTGTTTTTTCTTTTCATATCGCTTAAACATGCACAGTCTTGTTATCTTTGAAAGGTTCTACACAAAACAAATCGAATTTCACAATATTATGAAATTCCATTATATTTCATTAGGTATTTTCTTATCGACACCAACTGCTTTAACACCATCTCATTTACGTTTGCTAACAGCAAATAGTACAATAGGTGTCAGCTATTAGATCAGCTTATCAGCTATTAGATCAGCTTATTAGCACCTGGTCTGTTTTTCAGATCAGCTTTTCAGGAGCTGGTCTGGTTTTCAGATCAGCTTTTCAGGACCTGGTCTGGTTTTCAGATCAGCTTATCAGGACCTGGTCTGGTTTTCAGATCAGCTTTTCAGGACCTGGTCTGGTTTTCAGATCAGCTTTTCAGGACCTGGTCTGGTTTTCAGATCAGCTTATCAGGACCTGGTCTGGTTTTCAGATCAGCTTATCAGGACCTGGTCTGGTTTTCAGATCAGCTTTTCAGGACCTGGTCTGGTTTTCAGATCAGCTTTTCAGGACCTGGTCTGGTTTTCAGATCAGCTTATCAGGACCTGGTCTGGTTTTCAGATCAGCTTTTCAGGACCTGGTCTGGTTTTCAGATCAGATTTTCAGGACCTGGTCTGGTTTTCAGATCAGCTTATCAGGACCTGGTCTGGTTTTCAGATCAGGCTATCAGGACCTGGTCTGGTTTTCAGATCAGCTTATCAGGAGCTGGTCTGATTTTCAGGTCAGCTTATTAGGAGCTGGTCTGATTTTCAGGTCAGCTTATTAGGAGCTGGTCTGGTTTTCAGGTCAGATGAAATAACTAAAGTCTATCTTTTATTAGCAGTATTTTTTTTCTATAACGAAAATCGTTTAATTCAATATATTTGCTTATAATCAAAAATCCATATTTATCCTTCCAACACTCTACAAATTTTTTAAAACTTGCCAAAATTCATACTACTGCCAACATGAACCTTGTAAACATGCTTCATATTTTTCTCATCTTACTTAAACATTATAATTACATTTGCATTGTCTCTTATTAAATGCTTATAGCCATATTCATAAAAATTTTAAACAGCATTTCAAATGTTGTTTGAGCAAAATTCGCTAAAATTGTATTCATAATAGAATATTAGCTTAAAAACGTTTTTTAACTTGCGTAAATCAACAAATCTTATAAATTAAATGCACCCATACTTAAAATAATTTTGAGCTGACGTCGTCCTAGTTTTGCTTCTTGTTTATTTATATTTTTAACTTTGTCTGTATGTATGTATGTATGCATGTATTAAGAATTATGCTTATGTTTGGCACAAGTAGAATGAGTCATCATTCTTCTGTCGCCCCATACAAAAATATACACGTACACGTACATATGTATGTATATTATTCTGCTTTCCACATGCAACATCAGCAAATATCATAATTGAAATGTATTAAGCTTCATTACCAGAAAAAAATAAATGTATAATAACCCATTCTTTTAATTATGAAATTATGTAATTTCTTTAAGTATTCATATTTGTAGTAGTATATAGATAATTTTAGTATAAATATATGTTTTTAAACGTGATATAGTAGTAGGGAACTGGGCATCTGGCTTAGATTAAAATTGTTAAATTGTTGCTGAAATTGTTAAATTTGGGTAATTAAAATTTGAAAATTTTAAAATTCTTGAAATTTGATACCTACGAGGGTGGTTCAATAAGTCCTTTAAATATTTTTCGAGGGTGGTTCAATAAGTCACTCTTATTTTTGTAACATAAGAAGTTTTTGTTTACATTAAGTCTATGTCTGTCTGTCTGCCTGACCGTGGAAATTTGAGTCTGTCAGTGATTTGGGTTGTGTAATAATTTCTGGGTGTCCTTTGTCGGAGTTATGGGTAATGAAACTTTAAAATTTTAATCTAAGCCAGATGCCCAGTTCCCTACTACTATCTGAGGTTTAAAAACATATATTTATACTAAAATTATCTATATACTACTACAAATATGAATACTTAAAGCAATTACATAATTTCATAATTAAAAGAATGGGTTATTATACATTTATTTTTCTCTGGTAATGAAGCTTAATACATTTCAATTATGATATTTGCTGATGTTGCATGTGGAAAGCAGAATAATATACATACATATGTACGTGTACGTGTATATTTTTGTATGGGGCGACAGAAGAATGATGACTCATTCTACTTGTGCCAAACATAAGCATAATTCTTAATACATGCATACATACATACATACAGACAAAGTTAAAAATATAAATAAACAAGAAGCAAAACTAGAACGACGTCAGCTCAAAATTATTTTAAGTATGGGTGCATTTAATTTATAAGATTTGTTGATTTACGCAAGTTAAAAAACTTTTTTAAGCTAATATTCTATTATGAATACAATTTTAGCGAATTTTGCTCAAACAACATTTGAAATGCTGTTTAAAATTTTTATGAATATGGCTATAAGCATTTAATAAGAGACAATGCAAATGTAATTATAATGTTTAAGTAAGATGAGAAAAATATGAAGCATGTTTACAAGGTTCATGTTGGCAGCAGTATGAATTTTGACAAGTTTTAAAAAATTTGTAGAGTGTTGGAAGGATAAATATGGATTTTTGATTATAAGCAAATATATTGAATTAAACGATTTTCGTTATGGAAAAAAATACTGCTAATAAAAGATAGACTTTAGTTATTTCATCTGACCTGAAAACCAGACCAGCTCCTAATAAGCTGACCTGAAAATCAGACCAGCTCCTAATAAGCTGACCTGAAAATCAGACCAGCTCCTGATAAGCTGATCTGAAAACCAGACCAGGTCCTGAAAAGCTGATCTGAAAACCAGACCAGGTCCTGATAAGCTGATCTGAAAACCAGACCAGGTCCTGAAAAGCTGATCTGAAAACCAGACCAGCTCCTGAAAAGCTGATCTGAAAAACAGACCAGGTGCTAATAAGCTGATCTAATAGCTGATAAGCTGATCTAATAGCTGACACCTATTGTACTATTTGCTGTTAGCAAACGTAAATGAGATGGTGTTAAAGCAGTTGGTGTCGATAAGAAAATACCTAATGAAATATAATGGAATTTCATAATATTGTGAAATTCGATTTGTTTTGTGTAGAACCTTTCAAAGATAACAAGACTGTGCATGTTTAAGCGATATGAAAAGAAAAAACAAGAATTCGCATGAAAGAAGAAAAAAATTTTTAAGTAAGACCCATAAAGAAACAAAATATAAAAATGTGGACATTTGTAGTTAAAATTTCTATTAAGTAAATTTAAGTTGAAATAAAACCATTTATATATATTATTATTTTTTCCATATTTTATTTAACATTTTTTCTTAAAAATCTTAGTACCAATACAAATTTAACTATATTTATAAGTAAACATATACAGATATAAAAAGAAAAAAGATCATTAATCTAATATTTAATTTTTATTTAAAGGTAACTTAGGTATAGGTAAAAAGATAAAAGCTTTAAAGCATTAAATTTTTACATACTTTTGTGTGAATAAAATACTAAAATTAATAGATAAATTTATAAACAAATATATAAACAATAAATAAATTAATAAATAAGTAAATTAATAAAGAAATAAAGGAATAAACTAATTAATAACTTAATAAACAAATAAATAATAAATACATAAATTAATTAATAAACAAATAAGTGAATAATAAATAAATTAATAAATAATTAAAGAAATACATTAATAAATAAATACAATTAGTACAAAATTAAATTTTCATTGACATCTTACATGCAATTTAGTAGGAAGCATTCTATTCTACATCCATTGCATCATTATTTCGGTCTATGTAATGTCCCCAAGCACGCGTTTTTATTTTATCTTTCATTATATTTCTTTTATCATCAGAAAAGCTAAGTGCTATTTTACGCAGTTTTTGGGTATATAGTTGATAAGTTTTAGATCTAAACAAAAACATTTCATCCGAGATGATTTTGGATTCGAATAAGCAACTTTTGTAATCATTAATGGACAACTTTTTAATTACAGACTTTTTGATCCCTTTTGATTTTTTAACAGCTTCCGAGCGAAGAGTCGACAGAGAATACATTTTTGCTCTTAAACCAACAAACTCTGTCATTATATCCCCATGGTTTTCATCTTTCATCATTCCTAAAACCTTCTTATTTAGTAGCGGCAAACGAAATTGATTATCTATAGGATATTCTGACGTATCAAAATTCAAACTAATGTCATTACTGATGTCATCGTAAAAATCATCAGTTTTAATTGAATAAATAAATGAGTCAGTATCCATATAGTTGAGAGAAATGTTGTCTCCAAATTTAGGCTTCATGAAGCCATAATGGAAGTCATACATTCTTCACTTGGATAACTCCAGTACTGTAAAACCAACATATATGGGTTTATCATATAGTGGTTCCATTTTTTCTAACTCTACCGCATACATATCATCAGAAAATTTTGTCAACTGCTTAAAATTAGGTTTCGCAATTAATGCTCGGAGTCCTAAATGATTCCTGTTTGTTGTTTCCCAAGATGAAGTAATTCTAATGTCCGTACGTTTTTCAATGTTTTCCATTGTCTTCCCGTAAACAGCATTGTTTAAAAGTTTGAAGAAATCTTTTTCAAAATTATTTTTAGCATTTGTCCTATGAAATGTGTTTAAGTCAATATATTTTTTAAGCCATGGGGATTGCTTAAATCTGAGTATTCTATGGATTTGTTTTAAAATGAGGCCATTTGAAATGGCTTGTTTTAAAACTCTATAGTGTATGGTGTAATTTGTTTTTGAGTGTAAGTCTGCAACTAATTTTTGATTTTGGATCCTCCCACGGTCTTATTTTGGGGACAAAATGGCAAATCATTATGAAGATCATGCACTGAATCCGGATAATCTATATCCACTTCCAAAATGTACCCATACTCTGCAGTATCAGAAATTTTTTTAACATCAAAATCAGTATCACATACCCACTCAAATTCACCGCAAGGAAGATATTCCGACATCGCCCAACCATACAAATTGTTAGCGTCTAAATATACAAGAAATTCTGATGGCTTTGATGGATCAAAATCTTCCAAATATTTGTTATTTGCTTTGGAATATCTTTGCGAGCATTGAACTAGTCCACCTCTAATTCCGTTTTGCATAAACATATACATTTCGGAATCAGTGAACTGTTCCAGTGAAACTTCTGTGGTTTTCAACATTGCATCCCAGGATAAGCCTGGTGCTGTATAATAGTGGCAGGGGTCCAAATCGTATATATCTCTACAAATTTTCCTAAAATTTTCAAACACATCGGCTAGAAGTAGAACACCTGTCTTTAAGTAGAGCTCAGTATAGTCAAGGAGGGTTTTACAGTTAAACACCCTCCATATTTTTTGAGCATGTTCATACTCGAATACATCACATTCTTCATTCGTTAGAATATTGAAGAACTCGTCTCTACTAGGGAGCTTAGTTTCCTTAAACTTAGTCATGGAATCCATGTAAGAGTACGGAAATACACCCTTTCTTCTAATCAGGTTGAAATGATCTTCATCAACGAAACATGATCGAATAGTATTGAAATCATTGCTCTCAAGATTTTTCGCTAACGTATCTAAGCTCGAAGCCATAAATCTAAACGAGTCTATAAATCTTATTTCGAATCCATATTTTTCATCTAATCTGATGAAAACTGAAAGAGAAATATAACGCTCTGTGTTCTGCGGAATCACTTTTATTGTGGAGTATTTTATAGTAGAAAGTTCTTTGAAAAATAGGTGTATATCATATGCAGAAAGATTATGCAGAATAACCGGTATAAACTGAGGTGTTTTATAATTCAAATTACATTCGCTATGAGCTGCCCCACGATAATTGCCCGTAAGATGACAATGATCTCTAACTTTATCGTTATTTAATATTTTCTTACATATATAACAATTTTTTGCATTATTATATTGAGCTATTTCAATTGGGGTTATGAACATTTTCTTAACTTTAATTAAATAATTTAGATAAATATCTGTACAATCTTCAACTATTTTTTTAATAAATACATTTGCCGAATCTTCACCAAAATAATTCCTATATAAATTATTTTCTCTCTTAAAACTACAATTAATAAAATACCCGAATGCACACGCATGGTGTTTCTGTACATTTATAGTGCTTTTACTTACAGGATCATTGACTTTTTCTAAAATGGACTCAAAGTCTGCGTATATTACAAATGGTACATTTAACTGTTTGTAGTGCTTCGTAAACTTGATAATAGATCCATCTTCTGGCATTCTGATGACTTTTTTGCCGCAAACGTTTTTGTGATGATTATACACATAATCATCATGTGTATAATATAGGCAGGTGTTGCATATCAGAATCTTACTTCTGTGTGACGTCATGTTGGAACGAAGAAGTCTGAAGAAAATATAGAAAATAAAATAGTATGTAAATTAATATAACAATAAAAGTAACTGTTTAAATAGATATGAAAACATATTTCGCTTAAATGCACAAATGAAACTTACTTTGATATATCATTGATGAGTACATAGTGGAAGTTTTCATTGGACTGGAGCAATAAGAGATTAATATGAACATGTTTTTCTCCTTTTGTTATCTAGTATGGTCCTATAAGCGATGTTCCATTGTGACCAAATACATTGATGCTCACATAATTTTGACTTTCAAATTTTTGTATCTGCTTCAATGGGAGTGGAAACTCTAGGTCTTTAAAATTTAATACAACTTCCCCTATATTAATATTCTCATCAGAAATGTTTGCAATATTGAAATTTCTACAGTTTTTCCGTTGTCTTCGATCTAAAGTACTATTTGTGTACAAAGCCGCAATGAGACACCATTTAAAGCAATAAATATCATTGTTGTCGACATTTATGCATGCACATTTCACTGCAATATTTTTCGGGAGAGGGATAAAGCTTGATCCTCTTATTATGGACGCCTTGTTTATATTAACTTCAAGGGAATTTATTGAAATCAAGGTCCATCCGCTATCCCTCTCTTGAAATTCTTCCATTTTGGTTCTTAGCTCCTCGGCTTGTTTCTTGTACATGTCCTCTATGTCATCAGACAAAGTCACCAACATCATTTTCGAAATATGTACAAGTTGGGAAACATTCATCTCATCATTCACCATCTTCATATAATCACACGTGAGCTCCATATTAAATTTAAATGTAGTATGTATCTTACTACTTTCATTTAGTTGTTGTACTATGGAGCTCTTGGCAGATTTCAGAAACTCCTCCGGAAACAAGACACCCACATTTTTGTTGAGGAGGATGTATGTCTCGATCCTCTCATTGAAGTTGCTTGCTCTCTTAGTGAGAAAATCTCCAATCCGTTCTTGCTGACAACTGTTTGTGTTTTGTGGTTCTGACATGAGCCCTATAACCATTTGATGGGATCATCTCATCACAATCCTCACAATATTTGTTTTGAAGATTTAGCTTACTAGTTCCAAGCATAGCCTTCGATTGGCTAGCATAGGAGTGCGTTTCAATATGCTGGTTTAGTGTTGTTTGAGTCATAAAGACTTTATTGCAGATAGTACAACTTGTAGTATTCATATTATTTAATTATTTATTTGTTTATTAATTAATTAAATTATTTTATTTATAAACAATTTATTTCAGTTATAAACAATTTATTTAATTATTTTTTATGCACTATTATCTTTTTTAACAAAGAGTAATTAGTTCTAACACTTTTATAGTTTTTGGATTTCAAACACTTTAGACATTTTGGATGGGAAAATAGGTTGTGACTTGTTGAGATATCAGAGCAGACTGATGACAATCTACATTATTTCTTCTACTTATATACTTTATATGAGAATCGCGTAGTAGTCATCAAGCCTAATTTATTACGACATATGATGAAATTCATACACACACACACACACACACACACACATTTCCACAATTCTCTGTTGGTATTACGATATATGATGAAATTCATATACACAGCAACACCCAGAACAAAATCGCTAGCATCAGTTTGCAATATAAAGGTACTAGAAAAATCGGGACACGTGAAAGTAGGTGCTTCTATAAGTTTTTGCTGTATTTCTCCAAAAGCTATTTCTTATAATTGTTACATTAAAGTAAAATATACCGAAATAAAGATATCACTACCCCTATTGAAAATCTCTTCTTATCAACCTGATCGGATTCAAAACATTTAACATCTGAAATTCACTTGAACATATATGAAACCTATGCCGACACAATATTTTCTATCTCCATAATAGCAACGTCAATAGCCTTAAAAACATATATACATGCATTTGTAAATATGTATGAAAAAGTGTTGATGTAACTCACACAAGCAATGACATTCTTCAAAGCAAAAATAGATAAGATCACACACATTAATCCAACAACATATACATACATTACCAAATACATTCCCTAACGACTTCCATTCGCAACAGGGTTGCCACTCTCTGCAGCTATTAGATTATTTCCGCCCCCCCCCCCCCCAGAGATCACAAACATAAATGCATACATACAATAACCCCACATAAGCATACCAACTATAACTCAAAACAGCAACCATAAGTCTATCAAATAACAATCACACACACACGCACACACCCATACATACATACAAACACCCACATATACATGCACACACAACCAAAGAATTAGACTCACACACACACACATACACATCCCACACGTACATACATCCATGCACTGTAAGCACAACGTTTCTCTACAATAACAACAAAAGCTGTGCACACAAGTATACATACATACACATGGCCAAAGAATCAAACTCACACACACACCATATCAGCATGAAAATCCCCAAAATCCCCCCATTTGTAACAGGGTTGCCATCGTTTTTGTTTTTTCCCGGTTTTGAATTCCCAAAACATGTCGTCCGTCCCCATTACTAATCTACTATTCCGTACGCACAACATTCTAAGAAGTGCAGAATCTGGACCAGTACGGGCAACGCAGGGTTTGACCATTGCAGAAACGTTCCAATTGATAATGTCAAACGAAATATGCGACATAATTATTCGGGAATCAAATCGAAAGGCAAGGCAATTTTATGATATTGACAACGCAAAACATCCAACAAGAGAACCGAGATCATGGACTCCCATAAAAAAAGTGAATTTGATGCATATTTGGGCCTACTTTTGCTAAGTGGCGTTACACATTCTGGTTACGTGCATACGAAAGATTTGTGGAAAACTACTTCACATCCACTATATCGTGCCGCAATGAGTGTACGACGATTTTGGGAAATAAGCCGCTTCATACGTTTTGATAATGGAAACACACGCCAGCAACGAAAACAAACTGATAAAGCAGCAGCAATATCGGACGTTTTTTTGATGCTTAACAGCTGTCTTCGTAGATATTACGTGGCTGGAGCCAACGTCACCGTAGATGAACAATTGTATGCTTATCGTGGTGGAACTGGCTTCACGCAATACATACCATCAAAACCTGCCAAATATGGAATAAAAGTGTGGTGGGTGTGCGACTCCATTTCTTCCTATCCATTGCAGGTACAATGAATATTGTTGAAAAGCCGCCGTAGGATGTTTCTCCATCAGCTTAGCGAGCAATTGTGCAAGCCAGAAATGGAAAGAACGACGAATAACAGCAGAATATCCAGAGTTTTTTCAACGCGCAATGCCATCGAAGCCATGAAAGGTGGGCCCATCGGAGTTGTGGATGCTGAGGCACATGCATCGGAGGAACGTGATAGTACGGGCCGGCTAAAAGTAAAGGGGAATTGCTGCATCTGCTCGAAACGACGCCCTACTCGTAAAACATGCACATTATGCAACAAACCAGTGTGCGCAGAGCATTCCAAAGACTTACCTCAATGCGATAGATGTATTTGAATTTCAATAATTTTAAGCAAAAATAATTAAAACTGACATTATATAATAATAATAAAAAAATAATTACAAAACTTAGCTCAAAATAAACTATACTTTTATATTATATTATCATATTTGCATGCGTTTTACTATACATACCCAGGTATGTATTCTGTTGACTTAAGGGTGCAACTTTGTAAATGGGCTTTATCTTCCGAACGGATGATCTAATCCTAACCAAACTTGGAACTATTGCGTAAAACAGTTTTGACTAGGATATCAAGAAATTTCAAGTCGATCCGGTTATCCAGTTTTGAGCTACAGCGTTTTCAAAACTAAAAACATACCCAGGTATGTTGCCGTTGACATAAAGGTTAAAACGAATTCAAAAATGGTTTTAATTTGGTTTTAACAAAAACAATTTGTATGGTAAAACCAGGTTTTAACAGTTGGTTTTAACGTTAAAATCAACTTTTATTAAAACCATCTCAGTGTGAAAACACTATTAGTGTCATTTAATTGATGATTTTTCGGAGACGTACAAATAAAATCGTCAATAAGCATTTTAATTTTGTGTTCGTTGTGTGCGATGGGAGATATGTGTTCATCGGATGATGATTTTTTGTTATTAGCGGCATTAAAAATTTATGAAATCTTTGTATAAAAAACACATTAAATAAATATACAGAATAAAAATAATAATTTTTCTATCTTTCACTATAATTTTTCATCTTTTATTATTATTATTTATAATAATAATAATTCTAGTTCTTCAAACCATTCTAAAAAAAACAAACATATTTTCCTTAAAAAAATTTCGAAACAAACGATTTTTTAACCCCCGACTAAAAAAGGGGTGTTTTATTTTTGTAGTGTGTGTCTGTGTGTCTGTGTATCTGTGTATCTAAAAAAGGGGTGTTATAACTTTGTAGTGTGTGTCTGTGTGTCTATCCGTGTCCACGTACAGTCTAAACGGCTGGACCGATTTTCAGTTAGTTTTCTCTGTTTGAAAGATGACTTGATCGGGAGGGTTCTTAGCTATGTTTGAAGAATATTAAGATTAAGATTAGAAAAATTAGAGAACTTCTCCATGTCATCACAGAACAAATAACGCAAAGCAAATGACGTTTTTTTATTCAATCAGATTTGGAGACGTACAAATAATCAGCCGTCAAATAAAAATATCAAAATTTTTGATTCTCATCAATCAGTGCCGACAACGTGTACGTGTAGCCGAAAAGAAACGACTGAACGCACACAACTATGTGATTGATGGGTTTTTTGTACGTCTCTGGGCACTTTAGATTTCGGTGTAGTAAAGCATTTGAAAAATCTCTCATGTATTAAAAGTTCTTGTAATTGGTATTGATCAGGACTTTAATATGTATTGATGATTCAAAAAGTAATTTTTTGGCTTTCTCCGGTATGTATATGTTCCATACGTATTTTTTAGCTGAGTACCCACAAACTATTGCTTTAATAAAAAGTTCCAAAAAAGAGATTACTTAATTTTATCAAACACTAAAGGCTCAATTAGACGTGACATAAGCAAAGCCATAGAGAACAGCCGTTCGAACCAAACTAATGGGCAACACTGTATTCGATTATACCCCAATAAGCACTCAAAAATTAAAATTCAAGCACTTGAAATGTAACTGGAAACAAAGTTGAATTCAAACATTTTTTCAAGTAATATTCAAGTTTGAAAATATTTTGAAATAAAAAATCAAACAACATACAACATGTTCCAACCTTGTCAAATAAGTAATTTATTTTTTAATAAAATTGAAATTGTGGTGAAAAACATCAAATATAAATAAAGAGTGATTTTTTAAAAAACAACAGGCGACTAAAACCGTGAAAAGAATAGTGAAGGTAGATATACAGAAAATAATTGTAAGAAATTGTATTTTAAAAGCATCGTTTTTGAAGCTTGAAATATACTTGATTTCGATTGTTGAATTACAGTATAATTCAAGGCTTGAATTAAGCTGTAATACAATTGAAATGTTCGAATTGAATTCAAGTTCCCATTTCACTGGAGAATGCTATTGAAATAAAGTGTAAATCAAGCATAATTAAACGTTAAAATCAACTTGAATATGTGGAAGAATAACAATTGTTTTACACTTGATTTCAAGCAAAATTGCTTATTGGGACGTGACTCGTCATAACGCCATAACTCTTACCATAGAAACCAAATGAATTTTGGTTTGGTTATGGCTATGGCATTATGACTATGTCACGTCTAATTTAAGCTTAAAGCTTACAGCTCTACGTCACATGCAAGAAAGAAATTAAATCTTACCGTTGAACTTTGCCAGCTACTATTTTGTTGCTGTTACTGCCAACTGGTGATTTTATAAATTGTGGAGTCGTCGCTGTTGTAAATTTATTATTATTTGTCAAACAATTTCCACCACTAACTACACTGCCACCATTAAATGTTTTCATAGGACTATTCGGTTTGACATAACCAACGCAACCGTTTGTGGTGGCTGTCGATAGAATATCGTATGCTGCGTGTTTCGTTGCAAGCATTAGTTCAGTATTTCTGGAGGGTATAACTTTTTGTATGGGTTTCTTTGGTACAACTACAGTCTCAATACAGTCGTTCCCACTAACGGTTCCACCATTTAAAGCTGCATTTGAATTATTGGAATTATTTTTCATGATGGATTGTGGCACTTGTGAGCTTTCCGCATTTCCATTCAAGCGCAGTTCCGTTTCTTCATTTGGCTGTGGGGATGGAGACTTCCTAGAATCATCAACTTGTTTTTGTGCTTTTAGCTTGTAGACATCTTGGCTGCGTTGCTGTTTTAAAGCTTCTTTGTATTCTCTACAAAAAAACATATTATATCTATGAGAACTCGAGATAAATAGTTTAAAATCTTACCTATAAGTTTGTATATTTCCAACATTTTTATTTACTCTATCATCAATTTTTCCATTTTGTTGTTGCTGTTGGTTATGATTGATCATGCCATTGTCTAAATCAGGTGTGGATCCACTACTTGAATTTAGATGCTGCTGTTGCAGTTTCATCAAATTATTCTCCTCACTTCGTATAATGGACGAACAGCTCACGTCACTTGCACATTGACTTTCTATATTCAAGGGTATAACAAAAGCCGCTGTTAAAGTAGTTGATTCGTCGACTATGGTACTTGTACTCGACGTTAATGAGTCCATGAGATCGGCATTTGAAAGTGATGCCATTGGCAAAAAAGGTGTTGTAGGTGTAATGCTTTTGGGAGAATCATTTTTTGATTTCACTGTCGAACAAAAAGATATTCACGTAAACAAATTATTATAAAATAACAAAAAATAATTTCGTTAATTTAATTATTATTTTTCGAACTTCATTTGTTTCTATATTTATGATTTGAATAGGCTAAAGTTCGTATCGCTTTTTAAGCCAAATTACATGTGATAATTATTAATGAACAAATAACACCAAAATTAGTTGTAAATATTCTGACAAAACATAGTTGAACGGAACAGCTAGCCGTTTTCGAAACCACTAAACCTTCATCATCAGCGTTCTTCTGTGTTTGGTCCAATGTGTGTGGTGTCAGTTGATGTAGATTTCTGCTTCATATACGAAACTTTTTTGCAAATGGAATATGTGAATTGTTTTGATTCATCCAGGGATGGGCATATTGCACTAGATTTTTAGTGCACTAAATATTAAATGTTTCACTACCCCTAACCATTTAGTGGTAGTGAAATTTTAATAGGGGTACCACTAACCATTTAGTGGTATTTAAAAAAAATTGCACTACCACTAAATTTTAGTGGTATTTAAAAAAAAAATTGCACTAACACTAAATTTTAGTGGTAGTGAAATTTTAATAGCACTACCACTAAATTTTAGTGGTATTTAAAAAAATTGCACTAACACTAAATTTAGTGGTATTTAAAAAAATTGCACCACTAAATTTTAGTGTAACTGAAAAAACTATATACCCAGCTAAAAAAAAATTATATATGGTCGATATATTTTTAGTATATGAATGTATATAACTATATATGAATATGTATGAATTTATGTATGGAAATGTATTGGATTATACATGGCAAAACTATTATATATGAATATATATTTATTTATTTATTTATTTATTTATTTATTGGTTTCAGTCTATGAACAAAATGTCCTTTCAGACTACGATATACAATTTATCTTTAAAAAGCAGTTAGGATTGATAACTTATATACATAAGCATGTTTATGGTAAAAATTCTACAATACTAATAAGAAATGAAAGGCTAATTTCTGTAAGAATGTATTGATACATAAGTACCCAGCTAAAAAAATATGTATGGAGCATATATGATATCACATATATGGTTCGGATCCGAAAAATGAGGGTATATGGGCATATATGATTATATATATTCATACATTTTCATACATGTATGTGTAAATATTCCATCTACAGTATGCAAAGTTCATATTCATACTCTTGATTCACAAAAGCGCACTGCTGTGCAATAAATTAAATTACTAAAATTACTTTTTTTTAGATTTTGAACAGGGAGGTTGTATTTAATGAAACATTTGTTTGGACAAATAATGAAAAACGAACTAAAAGTCATTTCATTCATCATTTTAAGTCAAAAGGTGAATCAATTATTTAAAAACACAAAACTCATATTCGTACATAAAATTAAATTAAGAAATCATATTAAAAACTAATCCAATTAATTATAAAAGAAAAAATAATCCGTCTAACAATAGTTTTCAATATAATTTTTTGCAGAAATATGAACTTTGTTTCTTATCCAGAGAATTTTGTTATTTTCTATAAAATTAATGACTGGATTATCCTTTTAATTATTTGATATATTGAATGGGGCCACAATGTATAAAATCATACAAGAATGGTTTTTTTTTTTTTTTTTTTTTTGCAACAAAAGTTTTCCTGCAAAAACGATCTTATGTGAGATATCATGTATGCATACATTCTTATATTGCTCCCTATATTAAATCTTATTTCTATATATGGATCCACATATGAATAGCTTTATAATTAATTTTTCATATATGGACTCATATATTATAATACATTTCATATATTAGTCCATATCTTAATTTATATATAATAGTTTTGCCATGTATAATTCCATATATTTCCATACATGAATTCATACATACTCATATATAGTTATATAGTTACATTCATATATTAAAAATATATGGACCATATATAATTTTTTTAGCTGGGTATGTATAATTAAACAATTATAAATAACAATATCATTTTATTACACTTAGAAGAAAAAGTTTAAAATCGATTTTATCTGTGCTGAATTCTACATAAGAATTCGATTCTTTTTGCAATTTACAATTAATTTCATTAAGAAACACAAAAGCACGAGTTAATGTGCCATTACGAGCATAATTAGTTCGATGAAAAGGAATATCAAACAATTTAACTAGCCTCAGGTTTCTAGGAGGTATAAAGAATGGTATAGAATTAAGCAAATCAGGACAGTCAATGTATCCATTAATAATATCATAAATCAAAAGGGCGGACTGAAGTTTTCTACGTCCCTCCAGAGTACGTAGGCCAATAAATAGACACTTAGATTCATATGGAACAGTAGCTAAGTACGATAACGAACGTGTAACAAATTTAACAAAAATACGTTGAAGTCTCTCAATACGAGAGATAAGATTTGATACATGTGGATTCCATATCACTGCAGCATATTCCAACTTAGATCTGACAAAAGACGTGTACAGGTATTTATGTGTATGCGGATTAACAAACTCAGAGCAGTTTCTCTTCAAAAAACCAAGCATTTTATATGCTTTAGGAAGTATATACTCAACATGTGCTACAAAAGACATAGAACTATCGAAAACAATACCTAAATCAAGTTTGGAATTTGATGTGTTCAATTTAATACCATTAATATAAAACGTCAATTCGATTGGGTTCATGTATCTATGAAATGAAACGTGTAAACATTTATTAATATTTAAATGCAAGCAATTCAATTGACACCAATTACTTAAATTATTAAGCTCATTTTGCATAATGTACATATCGCTCATCGAATCAAATTTCATGAAAAATTTTAAATCATCTGCATAAAGAAGAAATTTAGACTTAATAAAACAGCAACCAATATCATTAATAAATAAATTAAATAATAAAGGGCCTAGATGCTCCCCTGAGGTACTCCAGACGTTTGATAATATGGCGTAGATTGAAAACCTTCAATACATACTGAGCAAACTCTATTAGATAAGTATGATTTAAGCCATAACAAAAAACTGGAATGGAAACCCATTACGCTCAATTTAGACAATAGAATAGAATGTGATATCTTATCAAACGCTTTGGAAAAATCTGTATAAATAACTTCTAATTGACTACCATGCTCTAGAGCGTCTAGACAATATTCACTGAAGAGGGTCAAATTAGTAACAGTCGATCTACCAGGATAAAAACCATGCTGATACGGAGAAATCCAAGGCTTTATTTGGAAAAATAGCTTTTTATGCACAATATGCTCAAAAATTTTAGAAACACAAGAAAGCTTAGAGATAGGCCTATAGCATTTTACATCATTTCTGACGCCATCTTTGAAAACTGGCGTGACAGTTGTATACTTCCACCTACTAATGAACTCTCCTTCTTTTAGAGACAAATTAAAAATAAAAGTAAGAGCTGGTATTAAGGATTTGCTTAATTTCTTTAGCAGATAAGTACAGAGGCCATCAGAATCAGATTTAAATGAATTATTTACCTGCGTAATAGCATCTGATACATTAATCTCAAACAAAACTCTCAGACAAAACTAGATTACCAATATTTAATTTGTTAAATTCTTCCGAAATGTAAATATTGCCATTGAACGGTTCAAAATTTGAGCTAAAAAGAATGCAAACATATTTACCGCTTCCTCACAAGAATTAGACATTTTGCCATCTAAATTGACTATAGATGGAATGTCCGATGATTTCCTTTTAGATTTAACAAATGTCCAAAACGCTTTAGGGTTTAAAAAGTTAAATTCTCTACTGTAATTGAGGAATTTAGCTTGAGATTCGGAATCACCCATATCCAAAAACTTTTTATGGAATTTGTTACGCAAGTTTTTTAGCTTTTTTAGGCCATTGGTGTACCACGTGAGCTTATATGGTTTATTACATTTAGTTGGGATATTATCAGAACAAATTTTTTTGACTTTTTTTATAAAAATTTCATAGCACTCATTGGTTTTTAAACCAGCAAAAAGTTCTACCCAATTAATGGAATCGAATATAGAGTTCAGCACATTAAAATTACAAGCGTTAAAGTTAAATTCATTAACAGGAGAGCATTTAGAATTGTTGAAAAATGTTAAATTAGCTATTTCTAATACTAAAGCTTGGTGATGAATATTTGGGGGAGATATCCACATTAAAGGACTCAGAACTTTAAAATTAAGAAAATCTTGTACGAATATAAGGTCCAGAAAGCGATTTAGTCTATTAGCGTAATTGTTAACTTGACACAAATTTAGCGATAATAAACTATCAATAAAGTTAATTTCATGATCATGATTAACATTATGAGGCGTTAAAAAAACATTATCCGAAACTTTAGACCAAAAAATATTGTTTAAGTTAAAGTCCCCCAAAACACAAAGACTGGCGTTTACTGCGAAATTCTCCCCAATAGATACAATATTAGCGATATGAGCGTCACACAAATGAACTGGACAGTTAGGTGGAATATAGGACGCACATAATAGAAATGAACAATCTACGTCTGAAATAGAAACAATTAGCTGATCCAGCAGACCATTATGATAATTAATATTGCATAACGATGAATTAAAACAGGATTTCACAGCAATAAAAACACCACCACTCAATGACAAACCAGTAGAAGCAGCATCTCTATCCTTACGAAATACATTGAAGAGGTTAGTATCAAAAAATTCATCATCGAAGAAATCTTTATTTAACCAAGTTTCCACCAGCACAAATGCATCAAATTCATTTTGAGACGAGAAATCAAAGATAGATTTAGCTTTAGTTCTCATTCCAGACAGATTTTGGAAATATATTTTAAAACATTTTGCCACATTAGGTAGTTTTGGCTTACTACAGGTAGCTGCCTGCGAAAATTTGTGAATGTGCGCACTCTAATATCAGCTGGCCAAACTTCCGGCTTAACTAATACGTCATAAAGGGAACTAGAAATACCAATCTTAAAATTTATTCGATTTAGTTGATTTAAGTCGGCATCCTTCTTAATGAGCTTGAAACAGGACATATGAGATTTATTAATTCCAGATTTATTAATTTGTTCAGCAGTAACTGTTGGTTTAAACGAAGAAATATGGATCCATTTCTTCTGGGATATCACGTCTAAAACATTTGATGAATTAGCGCCGTAAATAACAGGGCCTTTTTTAATTCTACCCTTATTTAAATTGCTAACAGCTCTATAACTACCAACAACATCAGTATTGAGCGACGAATGTGAAGGTGAAGCAGATAACGATATCATATTTTGATTGTTTACATTATTTACTGTGGCCACATTGTTTTTTGGTGGTACCATTAAATCAGCATTTGCAATAACATGTAGATCATTAACAAGAGGGGATGCAGGAGACGCAATGGGAAAGCAATAATTTTGTTTATTTGTACTAATAGGTATAGCTGCCGTAGGGAGAGAAATTTCATCTCGTAGAGCACAAACATCATTCGAAGAATTAAGTGACGATGCAAAGGTACAAGATTGTTGATTACTTGTGTTAGCTTCAAGATTTTTTTTCTTGTGATCAATAGATAAGTGTTCACCAAGTTTAGTAAATTCATTTTTTACAGATGTATCGATGCAATATTTGATTTCACTCAACATGTTTAAATTATTAGATTTAATACCATCATAAAAAATTTTATTACCGCTTTCAAACCTATCTATCACTCCATACAATTTTTTAATATCAGTAATATATCTTTCACAAGATTTTTGTGCCAAGTCCATTTTCTTGAGCCTATCTTCGTACCTCTTTTCTATGGCCTCAAGCAATTTTTTTATTTCATTCTCATTCCGTGATAATGATGTTTTAAACTCAAGTTTATAATCAATTAAATGTTGCTTATTTTTTTCAACACCTTCTTGAACATCTCTCAAAACCAAGTCGACATTATGTATGTATTGGACACAGTCATCACACATAAAACGTATGAAGCTATTAGTGTCAAGAATCCCTATAGAATAATGATCCACATTAGAGCACTTTACAGCAGAGTGATACACCTTTCCACAAACACCACTGCATTTTATTCCGGTTTCACCACGGATAGAGCCTTTGCATTTATAGCATTCAACCATTATGTAATTAATTTAGTTTGATTTTTTGTTAATTAATTTTAATTTACAATTTCAACTTTATAAATAAAGGAGAATAAGAAAAACACGACCGTTCGCTTCGACAGTTATTTTATGTTTTTTTATGTTATTTTTATGGACTAATCAGCGTTGCCGTTGGGACACTAAAGTATCACTTTTGACCCTTTTTCGTGCCAATGACACTATTTATGACCCTTTTTTTAATTTATCGCTTTGTATCATTTTAACAAAATGTATGCCGTAGGGCAATCATATGCTCAAATATTGGACGAAGCACAGTCTAGCATATCAGGTATTGAAAAAAGTGCTGTTCATCCAGTTGTCGATATTCGGTTCGATGGTGTTGATCATTTAATGGTTTTGGTCGGTACAAAAGCCAATTAATGGTGAAAATATTGCAAATAGTCTGAAACCCAAAAATATTAGCTCCATCCGATCATTTTTACGATCTGACCAGTTAGAGAGTTTACATTATTTTATAATTAAATTATGTATGATAATTAATTTTATTTTGGTCTAATGTATTTAATTAATTGTTAAAATTCTTGTTTCTTTTTTTTAAATTTGAAATAAATGTTATTTTCTATGTTCACAAAAAACTTGACCCTATTTTCCTATAAAATACCCTTTTCTTGACCCTTTTTTTCTTAAATTCCCTTTTTATTACTCTTTTTCAAAATTTTCAACGGCAACCCTGGGACTAATATATGAAATGTATTATATGAGCTCATATATGGAAATTTAATTATGAAGCTCTTCATATGTGGATCCATATATAGAAATAAGATTTAATATATGGAACTATATAGGAATGTATGCATACGTGATATCTCACATAAGATCGTTTTTGCAATCAAAAAAGCTTGGATTTTATCACTGGTGAATTGGAAATTCATTACAAAATACATACGGTATGCAAAGTTTATATGCATACCCCCAACTGAGTAGCGAACAACAGCGCCCCCGCTGTACCTTAACATCAGTATGGCGATCAAAATATGTTTTTCGGCTATTTCATTCCAACATTGGTGTCAATAAAGATGAAACTGCGTCGGTTGGAATTCGAAAAACTAGCATTTTAGATAGAGTAAATATAGAAATGCAAGAATCTTTTCTCAAAAGATTTGAGAAATATTTTTACCTAAAAGAGGATTCATTAGGTGCGGTTATTGCGGCGATTGTAATACCAGATGTCAAACTGAGATTTTTGAAAACCCTCGTAGAGACAGCTAAAAACTTTACGGAGGATGATATAAAAACACACTTAAACCAATATGGGTTAGAGTTTGTCAAAAAATTAGAAAAGACGCCTAAGGCAACTTGCTCTTCTAGCCAAGCTTCATTTCTAGACTTTGGTAATGAATCCATTGGTAAGTCGCATAAATTGAGTAATAATTAAGAGTAGCAAAACATTTATCCATACGTTTTGTTCATTTCAGTCGAATACAATCATGAAACACCTGAATTGGGGATTGTTTCGCGTGAAACTGGTGCGTACCTCTCGGATAATGAAACTAGCTTGGAAATGCTGAACAGTTATGCAATTGTTAAACCAATTTTTGTCAAATATAATACCGCACTTCCATCTTCAGCCCCAGTGGAACGATTGTTTTCTTTTGCTGGGATTATCAATCGATCTAGAAGGCAAAACCTGACCGACAGCAATTTTGAAACGCTTGTTTTAAGAAAAGCCAACATGTCTGAAATAAACTAAAAAATATTGCAAACGTTTGAATGAAAGCCTGAAAATATAAGTTTAATTTTCTATTATATTACGCAATTCATCTATTCCATTTATTTTTTTTTTGCAATACCACTAAATTTAGTGTTAGTGTAATATTTTTTATATATGAATGAATAAATTGTATGTATGTGTGCAAAAACATATGTATGTACGTACATACACACGTACTTATATGCAGAAAAAAGAAACGAATATACATAAATGTTATTTTCATTTTAATTTAATTAATAACTTAATAATAAATTAGTGTAAAGTTAGAGAATAGAGCACTAGCCACATTTTAGATTCTTTTATTGGTTGACCAGAAGCAGTTAATTTGCTATTTAGATGCTCCCAGAGTTGGTTGATTTTTTTTATTTTCCCCGACAACTCTTAGGCAAAACATTGTTTGCCAAGTCATTGTGATTTGTTATATTTAAAGTCAACTAGAAATTCTTTCATTTGTATTTTTTATACTTATATTTGCGCATTCATTCATTCATAAATAAATAAGTCAAATATTGAACATGCATTCACTTTTTCTATATTAACCATAATTTCGAATGCCTTTTTGCTTGCGAGTAAAAACAGGAACGGTTGCATTCGAATGTATGCACGTTATCGAATGCTGTCATTAGAAATTTCGATATGTGTCATTCGAAACCGAATGCGAAAATCCAAAAAGTTAAAAAACTCGCACATTCGAGTAATAACTCGCTCGCAATCAAATGCGGGAATTAAGCTCCAGCTTAAATGTCATTTTATCTAATTTCAGTGATGAAGACACCTAGCAGTGGCATGGGAGACGTGGTGGCTACTCTCATGCTACATGGCCCATGACCATGTGGACCCCCCACCAAGCATATTGGTCCATAAGGCAGTGAAGGAAGCAAAAACGTGCAGTATCCCTATTATAATAGGCGCTGACGCAAACGCGCATCATCAGATCTGGGGCAGCTCAGATACAAATGACAGAGGTGAGTGCATTTTTTATTTTATTATTCATAACAATCTGGTAGTGCTGAATCAAGGTTCGGTACCAACTTTCGTAGTCTCCAATAGGCAAGAGGTATTAGACATAACTCTAGTCAATTCAAGGTACGCTGATTTACTTCGGGAATGGAGGGTCTCCTCGGACTGCTCATTCTCTGACCATCGCTATATAACATTCATGATTAGCATTTCGGATATAAGATCAAAATTATACGTCAACAGACGCAAAACAAACTGGGAGGTACAGAACCAAATCCTCACCAACTTGATCGCGCAACCTCCTAATATAGAGGAGGCTGCAGATATCGACTTAGCCGTAGATACGCTAACAAATGCGTTTAAAGAAGCTACTGGTTTATCCTGTAAGGCATCTGTACAACGCAAAAATAGAAGACTACCTCGGTGGTCTGACAGTATTGCAGAAACTCGCAAGAACTGCAGGCAATTATTCAATGCGGCAAAAAAGACAGGTAATTGGTCACTGTATAAAGCCTCATTGAATAAATTCAAAAACGAAGTCAGGAACGCTAAACGCAAAACTTGGAGAGATTTCTGCAATAAAGTAGAATCCCACTCCGAGACCTGTAGACTGCGTAAAATCCTAGCGAAAAAACCGATGATACCCAGTTACATCCAGGATAACGATGGTAACGGGACAACGAACAGTATAGGATCTCTAGAGGTCCTAATAGACACCCATTTTCCGGGCTGTCAACCCTGTGGTGATATTCGACGAACATACTACTCCCATGCCCAGGCACAAATATCCATAGATATCACTACGGAAAAAGTGAAATGGGCTCTTAAAAGCTTCCATCCATTCAAATCTCCGGGGCCGGATGGTATCGTTCCTGCGGATCTGCAACATAATGCCGATCTACTAATCCCATGGTTACTTGTAATATACAAGGCCTGTACTACATGGTCATATATTCCAAATGCATGGACTAAACGTAATGTGATATTTAAACCTAAAGGAGGGAAAGCGTCACATACCAAGGCGGAGGATTTTAGACACATTAGTTTAACTTCCTTTTTTCTGAAAACCCTTGAGAGAATAATGGATGTGCATATTAGAACACTCATTGATAACTCTCAACTTTCGCCCTCTCAACATGCATATACCAAGGGCAAATCGGTTGAGACCGCCTTACACTCGCTTGTAGGATGCATAGAGAAGTCACTCGGGCATAAAAACTATACCATGGTGGCCTTCATGGATATTAAAGGTGCCTTTAATCATATTGATCCGTCGGCAATCATTCAGTTTCTCAAAGAACTGGGGGTCAACCGGGGGATTTATCAGCTCATTGAAAAATTTCTACTGCGCAGAATCATCACTTCCACCATGGGAGCAGCTACCATCACAAGGCAGGCCCACAGAGGTACACCTCAGGGTGGTGTGCTGTCACCCTTGCTGTGGAATGTGATAGTTGACAATCTTCTCAAAAAATTGGAATCCATGAATATCAAAACGGTTGCATATGCGGATGATGTAGCGATTGCAATATCAGGTTTCCATCTGGATACTATATCATAAAGACTAGAAAATGCACTAAACGAGGTTAGTGCTTGGTGCTCACGGAGTGGCCTTAGTGTCAACCCGGATAAAACGGAACTAGTACTCTTGTCCAGGAGATACAAAATTCCCAACTTCAATCACCCTAGGCTAAATGGCATTACTCTAACCCTGTCGGATAAAGCCAAATATCTGGGTGTTGTCCTCGATAGTAAGCTTTCATGGAGGGATAATCTTCAGGCAAGAGTAGCGAACGCCATAACGGCAATGTATGTCTGTAGGAATGCAATCGGTCCTACATGGGGTATAAATCCTAAGGGAGTCGGTTGGATACTTGAGACGGTTATAAAACCTACATTATTTTATGGGATTTCGGTCTGGTGGAAAGCACTCGACTCAGAAAGTAATCAGTCCCGTATAGAGAGAACTCTCCGTAAAATGGCACTTATGATAACAGGTGCTCTAAAATCAACGCCAACAAAAGCGCTCTTCACTATGTTGGGTTGGCTTCCGGTGGACTTAACTGCTAGAAAGCTAGCTTTACGTACCGCCGTCAGACTAAACACAATAGGCGCATGGAACCACCGACTATGGGGGCATGCAAGTATTTTAGGTATTGTGAACAACATACCGGATCTCATAGATTACTGCATTCCGAAACCCTACTTCAATAGGAACTTCCAAATTTCTTTGACAGAAGGGTATTCCCCACCGAATGGAGCCATAAATGTCTTCACGGACGGCTCAAAAAAGGGGGGAGGGGTTGAAGGTGGCGTTTTCATTCCCGAGTACGGAATTGAAATATCTTTCAGACTCCCGAACGAATGTAGTGTACTACAGGCGGAATTATCTGCTATAAAAAGAGCTACGCAATGGCTAAGGGTCTATCGGAATTCACATAGAGACATCCATATCATGACTGACAGCAAACCCGCTATTAAGTCTCTCACAGGGGTGTATACCACATCCCTTCTTGTTTGGGAATGTCGTAAGGCCTTGGATTGTATTGCGCAGCACTCAAATATCTCGATAAACTGGGTGCATGGACACGGGATAATTTCAGGAAACATAAGAGCGGATGAACTAGCAAAAAGAGGAACCACATTAAGAGAAGTCGATATCGACAATCTTTGTGCACTACCACTATCATCCTGTTGGAGTCGCTTCGATATAACCTTCTTGGAATTAACTCAAAACAGATGGCGAAATGAGTCCATCTGTGCAATAGGGAGAACCCTCTGGCCTCGCCTAGACTTCCACAGAAAGAAACATCTCATTAATTTCAACAGGAAGCACCTGAGGAACATCGTGGCCACATTGACCGGCCACTGTACCTTCGGAACCCATGCTAAACGTATGGGTTTCCCGTATAACGACTACTGCTACAGTTGCAATGACGAGGAAGAGGAAGAAAGTATCCTGCATTTCCTGTGTCCTTGTCCCGCTCTGGAGACTCTCCGTCTGCACCTTCTTGGCATAACATCTTTCAGAAGCTTATCCGAGTTATCAGAAATTGAGCTCAAAAATCTGAGCCTCTATATTAGGAATAGTGGTTGGTATAATCGCTGACCTCCCCCCCCCCTAGCCAAATTTCTTGACCGACTCCCATTTCTCACTCTCGGTTCTCATCTTTCTAATTCTACCCTTCTCACTCTTCCCTTATTTCTCTCCCTCTCACTCTCTCTCTTCTTTTAACTTAGAGGTAGCACAAAGGGATCATCATATTGGACCCAAGTGAGCTGGATTCTGTTTTTCCAATTTCCTATCAGCAGCCTGCTAACCTAACCTAACCTAACCAAACCTAACTAAGCTTTTAAAAAATTATCTATCTCAGGTTTTCCGCATTTTTCAATTTAACCTAAAGCACTTATCTCGACTTACCATCAATAAAAATTGTTTTGATTTTCAATATAATAGCTTAAGTGCACTTATTTTTCTAACATTGGATTTTTTCATAACATCTTAACTAGCAAACAGCAAATATTAACTAATAAAACGTTATCATTTTTTATAAAATTAAAAGTTTTGTTCTAAATAAATGTGCATCTTTTTCGGAGGCTAAAAATTTTATATAAAAAACCAACACAATTAATTTTAGACAAAACCCTTAATATCTCAAAACATGAAATTGAAAATAAATCAACAGTTTTTCCATCTATATTTTACTTTACTTTTTTTGATGCTGATCATTTATACATATACATGTATACTTTAAGGTCCCAATTTTGGCTTTCAAATTTACTTCATTTGAACCTATTTTAACTTATAAACATTTTATAATAACTTACTTACTAACTTATAAACATTTATAAAAAGTTTTATTAAGATTAAAGATGAAAGTAAGTTAAAATACACATTTTTTTAATTGTGATACTCCGAGAAATAATTTGCATTTGGAATCAAGGATTTGGGTGTCAGATTTTTTGCAATATTTTCACCATTTATTGGCTTTTCTATCGACCAAAACAATAAAATGATCGACATCATCGAGCCGAATATAGCCAACTGGACAAACAGCTCTTTTTCTAATACCTGATATGCTAAACTGTGTATATGATTGCCCTACGGCATACATTCTGTTAAAATGATACAAAGGGATAAATTAAAATGGGTCATAAAAAGTTTCATTGGCACTAAAAGGCGTCAAAAGTGATACTTTAATGTCACAACGGCAACGCTGCTCTCAGAAATGCGAGCGTAGCATACACTGCAGAAAGAAATGAGAGTGCGTACGCTGGACGGACCCTTCATAGAAAATTTTAGCTTGTATGAGATGCGCGTTCTATATGATTTATATTCTTTGCTATTAGCTAGCTGTTCCGTTCAACTATGTGTTGTCAGAATATTTACAACTAACATTGGTGTTCTTTGTTCATTAATAATTATCACATGTAATTTGGCTTAAAAAGCGATACGAACTCTAGCCTATTCAAATCATAAATATAAAAAATAATTTCATTAATCTTACGTGGTATGTCATGAGACCAACGTTTGTCGATACCATCACAGGTACTGTATCCAGAATCCACATGATGTCTTGCACTACGGTGTATTTCCAGAACGTTACCATTGGAATTATTACGCGGCACTCGTCGTAATGTGGTGTAACCATCGTAATTTCCTCCAGCACGGGAGCCTTTTTCTTCTTTGGTTGCCTGGGTTTCCAAATATTTAAATACGTGCACCAAACCACGAACACAGAGCTTTTTAAATAATTAAAATATACAAAAATTAAAACAAAAATTCAGAGACCGCAATTAACGATTTTTTTTCGAAATTTATAAAGTTAATACGCCATGAACATGTTAAAAGTATGTTTCTGGAACGCAAAAGGCATTCATTAACATAAAAATGATATAATGTTGGTGTCTGAGACTCATCAGTCTTCTAAAATTAATGGTTGCACCCTTTGGTTGGACCTGAGAGGAAGAGCATGCGGATCAGCAATACTAAGAAAGTCAAGACTCAAGCACCATATTCTTGAAAACCTTTATGAAGAACATCTATTTACCAGCAATGAATATCTGCATCGAAAATGTTTGTACAAATTTTGTGATACGAGGATGGGTCATTAACTGTCTTTTTAATTTTTTCACCTATTAAGCATTAACACATAGACCACAGCAGGCTACATGGCTACACAGCTACAAATGCCGGTGGCAACAAATGTTGCCTGATAGCCATCTACTTAATTATTTTGAAAACGGCAGCAGCAGGACAAGAACATGATACTGAAGTATAAATTAGAGATGTGCACGTCAGCGTTTTTAGACTCACGACACGCACGCCCACGCAGAAAAATATTTTACTCACGCACTTTCACGAACGAATGATATTAAAAGTTTTTACGATCACGCAAGCTCACGAACAAAATATTCTTAATCACGCACGAGTGGTTTACAACTTATCACGATCACGCACGCTCACGAAAAAGTATGTAATCCAATTTGTATTTTTTTGGGTTGAAAAATAGGTTTTTACACATATATACATATGTATGTATGTACATATTTATGCACGTGTATATGTAAAATTTACCTTGCACAATGGGGATAAATAGCAATAAATCTAGAACTTCTAAACTACTGATTGGATTTATATGAAACTCCTGACATCCCTAGGGGAAGACTTGGGTTTCATAAAACATGTCATGACAGGAGTTACAGTGGGCAAAGGTTAACTTACATGGGACTCAAAAAAACTTCTGAGGCTTGCAACTTTTTTAAAAATTATCCGATTTTTACCGGATAAAGCGTTTTGAGATAAACTTGAAATTTTTAAGAAATAATTTCCCAAGATGTGTTTCCGTATCTCTCATAAGATATTTTACTTAAGACAAAAAAAATTTTGTATTGACAAAACAAATATATTTAATATAATTAAAATAAGAAATATAATAAAATTAATAATTGAATTAAATATTTGTTACAAGACTAATAAAAAAGGTTTCACGTAACAAATTTTGTGAAAACTGTATTAAATTATTCCATGTAATTTAATATACGAAAGAATTAGAATCAGAGGCTATAGAAGATTTACTGCAAATTTTTTTACCTAATTTGCTGCTCTACATTACTTACCGGTAAGATCACAAAATTATATATACTTACACTAGCTGGCGGTGAAGTCATGGGATTATTTTCAAGAATTAATTCAACTAAAGTCGACATTTGCCGAATTTCAAGAGGTAGAGTGGAGATGCGATTATTCGATACATCCAATGAAACCAATGTGAGACAAGTTAATTCTATAACAAATTGTAATAATAGTAATAAACAAAAAAAAAACAAGAGATTGGAAATTATGTTTACCTCGAGGTAAATACATTAATTGGTTGTTACGCAAAGAAAACGAACGCAGAGAACGTAATTCGCCAATACGTGCTGGTAACGTTGACAATTGGTTGTACGATGCATCCAAATCGGTCAAGCGATTCATGCGTCCTAATTCATCTGGCAATGCTGTCAAACGATTATTCGACACTAATAACACCTGGAGTGGAAGGAAGCACAATTCGCGCGGCAATAAAGACAACTGGTTGCTGCGCAAGTCCAAATATGTCAAGGATGTCAAATGCTTTACCGATTCGGGTATACTTCGTATGGTATTGTGGTAAAGTAAGAGCGTCTCAAGAAATGAAAACGATGAAATTTCTTCTGGTAACTCACAAAATCGGTTGCGTGATAAATCTGCAAGTAATTGAGAAAGTTTTCAATGAAAAAATTTACTTTGCGGAATTTTTATTAAAACGAATTTGAGCGTAAAAATTACATTTTTATTATTTTATTTAACATCCATAAAAATTATATGTAAATACTAGTATATTGCCCGCTACTTTGTTTGCGGGTATTTTAAATATACAAACCAAGCTCTTTGATTTTCGTGTGGAGACGTTTTGCTTGATTTTACTCCCATCAGAGGCGACACCAGACGGCGGATAGGGGGCATGTGGTCAGCTGCGCTATTAGCAACTTGAGATAGGTTGAGTAACTATGCACCTTGGTGCATGGTAATTTTTTACATCTCTAATGTGTAGCATGTAATATTTAAAAGTTAAAAGATAAGATGGAATTATAAAGCATTAACAAGATATTTGCATGTCTCTCAGCCGGCCTTATTACTCGTCGGAGGGGAGGTTCGTTGGTTGTTGCTTTAAATTATCGTTGCCAATATAAAACTTTTTTGACTCAATCCAAATCCCTCCCTACCATGATCACTAACATTACCATAATCTAAATAACAGGAATTATTTAGTTATCCCATTAACGTCCCTTTTCACAATGTATGGTTAAGAGTTAACGTGAACTTTAACTGCAAGTTCTCCATACAAAACCTGCCGTTCAAGTCTCTGTTGTCTTTTACACTACGACCACACGAGCAATTTGATGTGTCTTAATACAAGCAATAACGCCGGCAGAATGACGACGTCAGATTGCTTGTGTTCAACAATGTATTTGGAGGTGGCGAACACGTATATTCAAATATATTTGCTTTTTATTCACATAAATACTTAAATTGTCAATAATTTTATCCTTTTCTAATTTTAAATTGAACTTTTATTGGTTTTATGTAGTTAAAACTTTTGTTTTATACTTTTGCGTTGAAAAAATTTCAATATAATTTGTATTTGACAGCATGTGTTAAAAGATTATTGCTCAGCAATGTATTTTAACAGTTGTTACTGAATATATATTTGAACACATATTCATACGGTCCACACGCTAATATCTTGTTTCGGCAATCGAATTTGACAGTTGCCACGGCAATAATTGCCAAGATTATTGCTCGTGTGGTCGGCATGTTAACCATACATTGTGAAAAAGTACATGAGTATCACAGCGAGATTGTTACCGGTAGTTACAAATCAAACAGTTTATTTAAACAATTTACGGACCTCTTCACAATGTACAATTAAAAGCTAACAGGGACTTTAACGGCAAGTTTTGTATAAAGAACTTGCAGTTAAAGTTGATGTTAAGTCTTAATGCCGGGGCACAATGAATCCGTCATGCGTTATACTTCGCCTTTTTCAACTGACATTATCGCAACGACGGAGAAGGTTGGCACAGTGTGTACCTTATTGATGGAAGCATTTGAACAGCTTCAATAGGCTGATTCTCCATTTTATTTATTAAATTCAATTTTTTTTATTTATTTCGTTTATTTATTTTGTTTAATTTTATTTTTGCTGCCACAAAACACTAAAACCTTATTCAGAACATACTAAAAAAACCAACCAATATCTTTCAAACTACTCAACGTACGCAAAAAGTTAAAAGTTGACCAGTTTTTGTACTTTGCGTTGACGGACACGTACTGAATGTAACAGCACTCATAAGAAACCATGTATTTCAACTTAGCTGTCAGTTGAAAAAGGCGAAGTTTAACGTATGACGGATTCATTGTGCCCCGGCCTTAATCATACATTGTGGAAAAGGTACATATGTAGAAATTACCCAGGCAGAAAAAGACAATCAGCATGACGTTGCTACGATTGTCTCCGGGTACAACTAACATCAGTACAACATTCGTTTACCAAGATTTTAATGTACTCATAACATTAAAATGATAACGCCGAATGACCGTCCTCCGACTCTTGTTTTCAATGTTGTCACAATACTCTAAATACATATTTATAAGGTCGTCACAATGTAAATTTTCCAACTTAAGTCAAATTTTTGCATTTACGGTATTGCAGCGGTAAAGAATTATTGTAAACGGGGTACTTGGGGAAATAACGTCGAAATTTTATATATACAGTGTTGTTGTGGTATAGCATTACTAAAAACGCGGTATTTGTAAACGTTGAGTCATATTTTTGTGTTTAGAGTACTGTGGTGGTACAAAAATTTTGGAAGAGTCGTAATTTTGTATTTACAGTGTTGTGGAGGTACATATTTTTTGGGCAGTCACAATTTCTGCCTGGGTATAATGTAACGAATGTAAATTTTTGATATTCGCGAATACGAATGCGAATACGAATATTTGAAACGATATTCGCGAATACGAATACGAATATTTCATGTGAAATTTATAGACATTAAATTAGGGCTCTATTTACGCCTGCAATATGAAATATTAAAAGATTGTTATGAAAAAGAACTTCATACTCCTGTTGGCGTACTTTAAACTTAATAAAACTACCCAAAATTTTAATGATCGTCAGTAAATAATATAGGGTGTTTTTTTAAGAGGTATAGAACTTCGAATTGAAATAAAACACAAGAAAATCCTTTTAATGTCCATGAATTTGGCTTTATTGGAAGGATAATTTTATGCCATTAATGTTTAAATATGATTTCGTGCATGTGGCCGCCGCGGCTGGCTCGAATAAATCCAATTCTACAGGTCCAATTTTCAACCACTTTTTCGAGCATATGGGGCCGTATGTTGGCAATAACGCCACGAATGTTGGCTTCCAAGTCCCCTAACGTTTCTGGTTTGTTGGCGTAGACGAGCGACTTCACATATCCCCAAAGAAAATAATCCAATGGTGTCAAATCACACGATCTTGGTGGCCAATTGACAGGTCCATTCCGCGAAATTATGCGCTCATCGAATGTTTCCTTCAATAAATCGATTGTGACGTGCGCTATGTGGCATGTAGCGCCGTCTTGTTGGAACCACAACTCATCCACATTCATGCCATCCAATTCGGGAACAAAATAGTCGGTTAGTCGGCTCCAATTGCTGTGCACGGTGGCGAATCGATTCATTCGGGTCCTCTTCAACACTTTGCTCTACAGCGGCAATTGTTTCTTCGGTGCGCACTGTTCGACGTCTCTGTGGATGCGTATTATCACATAGAGTAAACGTAGTGCGAAAACGATCCATGGTTAACCGAATTAATTGCTCTGATGGACGATTATGTCGACCATAAAATGGACGGAGCTTGCGGTAAACTTCGCGAACTGAACCATTATTTTCGAAATAAATTTGCACGATTTGCAAGCGTTGTTCTTTTGTCAACCTGTTCATGATGAAATGGCAAACCAAACTAAATATTAATCACTTGACAGCTGACAAAATGGCCGCCAGTTAAAAAAGTGATGCCAACTTAAAGTTCTATACCTCAATAAAAAACACCCTTTAGTTGATTGGATTAATGGATTCGCACAAACTAATATTTTTATCCATTTATTTAAATTTAGTTTAGGATTTATGCATATATTTATTTAATTTTTTTGGAAAAATATTCGTATTGGTATTCGCATTAAAAATGGCCGAATATTCGGCAATTTGAATACGAATACAAATATTCGTGCATCACTAGTAGAAATACTTGAAACTTCTACAATGTTAATGAAACAAAAGAAACCTAAAAACTTAAAAAAGGTAAAAATAACAAAAGTATTATATGCGTTAACTACACAACGCATTTACAATTTTGTTGTTGTTATTTTTACCATTTTAATGCATAGTCAGTTTAATTTTTTTTAACAGCCAGTTTGTAGAACGCGACAAAGGCGACTCACGACGAGCCAGTTCATGGACGACTACGTAATGAAAAGCGTTTGTATAACGCGACTCGACTTTGTCGTGCAGCTTACGTTAATTCGGGCATATGTCAAATATGTACTAAATCGTTATTGTTGCCAACATGTTAAACAATAGTTTTAGTTTTTATTTTTACTTTTTAGTGCATATATTTATTTTTTATTTTTTTTTGTTTGATAATAGAGTGTTGACACACAAGTATTTTTGACGAGGTGCAGTCAAGTAAAGTTTTCAAGTTGTTGTTATTTACATTTATTTTCTTTACATACTTTTAACAACTACAATTTGAAGCTGAAAAAAAAGTCAGCCAATATAGTAATGGTAAAGTAAGAAAATAAAAAACATATTGATTATTGCGTTCTTGTTTCAGCTTTGTTATTTGTTGAGCTTCTCATTAATTTAACTGAAAGTTTAACATAATAACTCTAGTTGTTCTAAGAAATCGTTAGGTTCCCTGATAATCTGCATTAGAAACAATGAAATATGCATAGGATCCAGCTCAATAACACTAGTTTACAAAATTATATTTTTTCATGTACATTTGATGAGAGGTGATTTTCCTTATGTATTTTCTTCTGCTGAATTCGAAAATCAGGGTTAAATTTTTTATAACTTTGTAATTTTTCGGTCGATTTTCTTCTGGTTAGTCTTAGTTCCTACGTAAAAATATCACCTTTACGTATATGAACAGAAACCAGAAGTTTTTTTTTTAATGATTTGTACTTTTCTGTCGGCATAGAATCACTGTAAAATATGCTTTTTTTTGGAAAATGTGCCCTATTTTCATCGATATATTTTGAACCGCTTTACCAATCAAAGATCCGATTATACATATTTATTTGTCATCTCAATACCTTGCATTTTAATACCAAGAACGACCCACTCGGACATTCTAGCTCGAGATATGATCTGTCAAGTGAAAAAAGGTGGAAAAAATCCAAATAATACAATATCTCGAAAACTGTTCCATAAAAAAATTTAACCTTGATTTTCGAATTCAGCGCAAGAAAATACATAAGGAAAATCACCTCTCATCAAATGTAAATTTTCGGTGTAAACTAGTGTAATCAATTTCAATGTATTTTTAATAAAAATATATTTTACTTAATAAGTAAAATATTAATTTGGGATCATTAGTGCGTTTAAAAAATTTTAAACTTAAATTTTAACAATTCCCATAAAAAATCACTAATTAAAAAATATATTTTACTGAATAAGTAAAATAATAATTTGGAATTATTAGTGGGTTAATAAATGTTAAACTTAAAAATATATAATATTAGATGGAAAAATCGAATATCAATGGAACCATACTCAATTTTCAGCACAAAAAAAAACCAATTTAGCACTCTTAAAAACATATTGAAAATGCAACGTATTAAAATCACACTTCTTTTTTTAATAATAATATTTATTTATTTTGTCTTCAAAAATGAACTAACAATAAGTTTTTTTTACTAACCATTTATTTATTGTATCTGTTCAGCTAATAACTAAAATGTATACATACATACATATGTCGACATGCAGCTATTGATATAGAACATTTTTGTAATTAAAATAATATTTTGCTCAATGTACTTTAATATCGTAAGGCTTAAAAATTATCAATTGTAGCAAATAAGTAAGTTAATCTTTTTATATGTAAAGCACTCAACCTAAAATATTTCTGCTGCATTGTTAAATCAGCCTCGCTGCTTATATTTTTTTATTACACTTTTGTATTTTTTGGATTTTTTCCACTTTTATTAAAAACGTAGCTGTGTATTTGATTACACCGCATACATTTTGGTGACCCCGGCCTGGTATAAAATGGCCTCTTCGAAGGAAGCTTGTGAGCTGCAAAAGCATTTAAAGCGTAAGTCTATACATTTGCATCGGCGTTTGGTAAACATGGAGGAGCAGACTAAAACTTCTAACCTATAAGAAATGGATGAGGTCGCTCTATCTGTACAACTAGATATGACAGAAAAACTATATAAGGCATTTGCAGCTGTTCCAGAACGCCTTGAGCTCGAAAATATTGATGAAATTGAAAGCAGTGCTCCTGCAGAGGCGTCATACACATCAATAAAAACTATTTTAACAAGAAAACTGATGGCATGTTAATCAAAGGGCAACAATGACCGACCTACATTGTTAACATACCATTTACACATGCCACTATAGTGGCATGCCATTTCGAAAAACTCAATACACTCACGATTTTTCACTAACACACTCAAATTTTTCGCAATGGCAGCCCCAGTGGCAGCAAAATTTGCATGCGAGTGAAAATTTGGCAGTTGCATGCCATTGAATGTCAAAACGAAGAAAAGTGTTACCCTGTTATACATTTGATGCAAATTTATTGGATTACTGTGAAAATTAAATTAATATTTTAGCTTGTTAAATGTGTTATTATGATTTATAACTTGATTTGTGTGTGAAAAACTGGAGTTTGTTAATTATAAAGAACTAATATTATTAAAATAATAATAATAATAATAAGTGTTAATAGTTTCCTCAAGAATGTGCCTTTGTGACGTACTAGGTAACTGTATTCTATAAACAAAAGGAAAAGTAAACATGGAAGCGAGACTGAGCCAGCTCGCTTCGACGACATTTTTAAAATGAAGTGGCAATGGCATGTGTAAACAGCAAAGCAAATGGCAAGAGATTCGACTTTTTCGAACAATTTTTCGTCGATAATACGTACACAACACTGGCATGCCACTAGTGGCATGTGTAATTGCAGTGTAAGGCAATCAACAATTGATGAAAACCAGCACTCTATTGTATTCAGGGTTGCCGCTGAGAATTTTAGAAAAGTCCCACAAAAGGTCGTTTTATAAAAATAAAGTCGCACAAAAAAGTCGCATGAGAAAATAAAAGTTGCACATCTTTTTAAACGCTTTTTTATTAAAAAATATTATTGAATCAAAACAAAAAGCTTATTGCATATTTCATAACATATACAGTTGCATTATTTTATGTGCTTCAATACATATTTTCTTGTATGCATACTGAAGAAATTTACTTAAGTTTAATAAATTTGGCTGTCGTATACTGCCAACGTCGATATTTTTTTTTACAAAATTCTAACATGTAGAACCCCGTGAGCTCTTCACTTCAATTCTATTCGTTTGATCTTGGCGCCATATATCCTATTTTTTGGGTGAATGTATTTTATACTACATACATAAATACTACTTTTTTGGAATCCACTCTTCTATATCTTTGTCTATTAAATTTAAAGCTGACAGCATTTTTGAGCAAAGCTAGTTTCAAAATGTTCACATGTTAGTACACTCTTGTATGTTTTACGACAACTATTTCTTACATTGACTCGGCAGCTAAAAATAATTTTGTAAAATAAGCACTGCAAAACCAAAATTTTTATTTTAAACGCTTTTTTGCTAAAACTATTCTTTGAAACTTTTACTGAAAATTTGGGAAAATTTTCTTAAATACATTGTACACATGACAAGGTTGCAAGAACGTAATATAATATAAAATAATAAAAGTGCTTTCAAATCAACAATAATATGTGAATTGGTTTTAAATTTTGGCAGAGTTATTTTTTTATGAAAAAAATTTAATATACTCCAATTTTAAAGTTTTTTGTGAGAATCTTTACAAAAAAAGGGTAAAAAGTCCTAAAAAAAATCAAAAAAGTCGGTCATAAAAAAAAGTCTCACAAAAAGTCGCAGACCGCTAAAAAAAGGGTCAAATTGCGACTTTAGTCGTATGAACGGTAACCCTGATTGTAATACAACTACAACGTACACGGCTACCATCAAGATATCTGTTTTTGATGCTTCTTATAAAGAATGGCCTGATTTTTATTCAATGTTCTCAACGGTTGTTGGCAGTGATGATGAGTTAACAAATATTGAAAAGTTTCAACACCTTCGATCAAGTTTGACTAGCTCAGCGCTGTACTCAATTCGTTCTCTGGAGATAAGTGATACAAATTATGAGAAGGCACTAAAGCAGTGTCCCGCAAAATAAAATATGTTTGTATTGGTGAGAAAAATTAGAGTAAAATTAACTTGCACTTAAAGAAAAGTTTTGTAATTAAAAATACATGATACATTATTAGTTGTTGGAATTTTTTTTTGAATAATACGGGATTTACACGATGACTTTTTCCCTGCATTTTTCTTCAATTCTCTTTTGTGTTGCTACCCCTTTGATTGCCTTTGTACCCCGTTTGTCAATAAACTCTAGAAAAGTCACAGTAAAAAGTCATAGTGTAAATGATGTGTAAGCAATTTAATAAAAACTTAAGTAAAAAGTAAAAATCTAATAATCCATTCAACAATGTAGTGTATAAATTCCAAATTAAATTTATTCACAGCGCTGTGGAAACTATTACAATACCTTTTTAAACTATCTTCCCTATTATTTTTTAATGTTTCATAACATAATATGCATTGCATATTGCGAAAAGCATTTTTTATCACGAAATTGTTCTTAGCTTCCATAATTATTTAAACTTTTTTTGCTGTACAAATTAATTAAATTTTAAACTTAATTTCGTCCAGTGTGCTCAAACAAACTAAACAAAAAACCAGGAAAAAATTCGTGCATGCGTGCACAACTTCATTCGTCGCTTTCTCAGTCACAAAACATACAGAAGTGTCACGAGACGGAAGATACGGGTATTTTTCAGTTTGTCTCGTTTTCCCTCAAATTTTGTCGTCGGTTTTGTTTTACTACGTCTTTCTAGTGCAATACATTTTTATTAGCTGTGTTAATTGGTAAGTAGTAATACACTACAGTATCAAATACACTATGCTTTTCTCTTTCTTCCATGAATTTTAACAAAAACCTGATTGGAGCTTTTTTTACCTGTCGCTTTCTTCACTTCTGTGTATTCTGTGTCTCAGTGACGACTAAATGAAAGAGCATAAGCATGTGATTTTCATCCCCACAATTGTGCTATGGCTTGCGGGCATTGTTGCCACTTTGGCATTTCACTTTAAAAAAATTCTGCCAAATGCTTTTTAGCAGAATTTGCTTATTATAAAAAATATTAATTTGTTCAATTTTTTTAAGTGTAGAGAATAATTCCTTTCATCAACGTAATTTTTTTTATAATTATGTTTTTCCTACGTAATGTAGATACAATGAATACCTACGTATTATATACATTGTTGCCATATTAGCATTTTCACTGCCAGATCTGGCATTTTCATTAGTTAAAATGCATTCAACTTTCAAAAAATTCTGCTAAATGCTTTCTGGCAAAATTTGTTGACAATAAAAAATTTTAATTTGTTAAAAATATTCTACTGTATATAAGATTTTTCTCATAAATGTATGTATATTAGGGCGGGTCGATTTGTATGGAGGCAAAAAAATACTCAAATTACAAGGAAAATCGTATTCTAGGGATCAAAATAATAAACTTTGCCGAAGGAACCATACCTCTAAAATGTATTTTGATGTCCCGATGATTTAAAAAAATCACAAATGTTTGTATGGGGAACACCCAGGGTTGGTTCCAGGGGGTGTGCCACTGGCATAGGTGGGTCGGCCCTCCAAAATTAGTGTGGATCGGTTGATCCCTAGAATACGATTTTTCTGGTAATTTGTGCGATTTTTAAATCGACCCGCCCTAATGTATATGTATTGCAGGGTAAAGGTTCCCTGATGATCTGCACTAGCAACAGTTAAATACGCATAGGATCCAGAGAACCCCTCTACAATCAATTTTAATCTATTTTTAATAAAAAAAAAATATTTTAATGAATAAGTAAAATAATATCTTGAGATTGTTAGTGCGTTAAAAAAATTTTAAACGTAATTGTAACATATCCAAAAATGACCAATTATTAACAATTTTATGTTTGTATGTGCTATAAAAATACCTGTAAATACTAATAAGTTTGTATAAACATGAAATTAAAAACTATTTGAATAATTTGCTTCATTTAAATCTGTCATTATACTTTTGTTCTGTAGAACATTTTAGCAGAATTTTTTGACAGATTTAGCATTCTTTCATCATCATTTTCTGGCAACACTGCTTGCGGGTTACTGAACTGAAGCTGAATTCACCCATTTTTGTCCAGACAAAATTTTTTTACTGATAGTTTTTTGCAGCACGATTCATCAATTTCGAACATTTTGTCTGGAAAATCAAAGTTACCATATGAAAAACGTGTATAAACGATGTGTATCAGGGATGGCAAAGTTGGAACAATTGTACCTTTTTTGGTACCATTCAAACTCGGAAACTACAATAGTACACCAATGACTAATTAAGTACATTTAATTAATCTACCCAGTTTCACTTTTGAACTATGCAACTCATATTATTCTCACTTGAAAACAGTCCTGTGAAAGCAAAAAAAGAAAGCGAGAAAATCAAAATATGTGAACTTATCCTTTTACAAATAATTTTTTTCTAAATTCGGATGCTAGAGCAAATGCTATTAACTTGTAGTTACATTTTAAATTTCAACTCAAACAGGTGTAACCATATGCTTTAACATCCCAACTTACAAGAAAATTTGTGAAAACGATTCGGTAGTCAGAACAAAGTTGATTATTCCAAAAAACCAAATGAAAATATGTAATTTGAACTAAAAAATATCTTTTAGTACAATTAAGGTCAAAAAAGTACAATTTTTGAAAGTTGTTGGCACAATTTTAAGATTCTAAATGCCTTCCCTGATATGTACTAATTTTATAAGTGGCAGCACAGCGGCAAATGATTACAATTCGCTGTGTATTTTTAATTGTTTAGTGTAATTCTTTCGTTTAGCTCCACATGTATATGTTTTATTTTCCAAATTTCTTTTATTTCTATTGTAATTAATGCATGTATATTCTGTGTTTTTATTCTTCCCCAGCAAAAAAAGATATGCAAAAGAAATAGTTAATGCATGGGTTCTACTGCAAATGCATTGGTTCTACTTGGGTGCAGAACGCATGACTTTAACACAAGCGTGTCATTGACGAGCATGGGTTCACATTTAGCAAAACTGCTCATTCGAATGAGTGCTTAGAACCCATGCAAGAACCCATGATTCGATGACGTTTGAAATGAGTGCTTAGAACCCATGCAAGAACCCATGATTCGATGACGTTTTTTTCACGTAAATACAAAACGAAAAAAATTTTCGCAGCCAGGATACGAACCGTGCTGTTCTGACTGTTAAGGCATACTCTCTACCGCTGATCTATTGCACTCTTCTTATTTGATGGAGATACAACTTGTTTTATGAAAATGTTTCAATGTGATGATTTAATTCCGTTTTTGCATGCCTTTTTTGCTGGATATTAATTTCAATGTATGCATGCGTTCGTAGCATGCGTTTTCAATGAGTTCAAATACTATAGCATTATTTACGTTTTGCGATGCCATTCAGAATGCATGCGAAGAAACACATGCTCAAGAACTCATGAAACACTACTTCATTTTGAACGCGTTCATTTATTTTTGGCTGGGTCATATAACATTACGTGGCAGGTCAGTTCATCTTTGGCTGAAAAAATAAAATACTTGGCAGCTCAGTTCAATTTTGTCCGGCCAAAAAATAAAATTAAAAAATTTAAAAAAAAAATATTCACCACAGCAAGCTACCGACTGCCAAATGTCAAGGATAGAATACACATGTTTATATGAGAATAATTATTTTGAAGACAGCAAGGCAACAGTTGGTTGTTGTCTATGCTGATTTTGTCGTTGTAGTCCAATTAAACTAATTTCTATTTCTTTGGCTACAGTGAGAAAATTCAGTACTACCAGTATAATAAAAAATGTTGAATGAATGATTTTGTACAATTATTTCATATTATTTAACAGAAATAATATCCAAAAATTGATGTTAAGAATAAATTTATTCATTTTTGTACTTTTACGTGAAATAAGTACATTTTAAAAGAGTAATTAATTTTTATAAATGCAAAACATATAAAAGTGGCAATACTAAACTATGTATTTGTGCTTGAATATCAGCTGCAGATGGTGCTGCTGCCGTTTCCAAAATAATTAAGTAGCCGGCTACGAGGCGACAAATGCTGCTAGCGGCATTTGAAGTCGTGTGTTCGTGTAGCCTGCTGTGCTGAATGTGTTTAATGCTTTATTGGTAAAAAATATTTTCTCTCTCTCTCAAGAAGAGAGACATCAAACTACACATAAAAAAATTTTGTCCAGAAACAATGGGTGAATCCAGCTTAAGTATGTTAAAATCAAGGTTTGATAACAAGAGTTTTAATTTTCAGGCACACATTAAAGAAAAGTTTGAGTGACACTGTGTGTTCACATCTTCGTGCATTGTTGGGTACAAAGGAACAAATTGCATACTGTTTGCTAATACATATCGTCTTCCGTAAATTAGATATCGGCACCCAAAAAAAATGGGAAGAAGTTACACCTATAAATGAAATTCCAACCTGGGATGCAATGGATAAATTTCTTCAGAGGCGATGTCTACAAATCAACAAAAGCGTGTACTGTATGTAGTAATCAATCACATACCATATATAATAGGGCGGATTGATATTGAGGCTACCTAAGTAGGAAAAAAACATTTTTTTTTTCAAAAACCATTTATTTCTCAACATAGTCTCCTTTAGCTCAATACACTTAGTAAGACGATATTCCAGCTTTTTCATCCCATCTGAATAATACGATTTTGGAAACCCCTCAAAATACGCGTTAATTTCGGTAATCATTTCTTCGTTTGAGCTGAATCTTTTTCCTGCGAGCCATTTTTTCAAGTTTTGAAACAGGAAAAAGCCACTAGGAGCTAAATCTGGACTATAAGGTGGATGATCAACCAATTCGAAGTGTATTTCAAGTAATTTTAGCATCGTAGTTAATGCTGTGTGAACCGGTGCGTTGTCTTGAAGAAAGAACAGTTTTTTGTTCTTTAAATGTGGTCGTTTTTTCTTGATTGCATCAATCAATTGATCCAACAATGCACGGTAATACTATCCTGTGATTGTGGATCCTTTTTCAAGATACTCGATGAGTAATATTCCGTGTGCATCCCAAAATACAGTGGCCATAACCTTACCAGGCAATTTCACTGTCTTCGTCTTCTTCGGAGAGCTTCCACCCATTGTTTCGATTGATTTTTGGTTTCAGGTGTGTAGTGGTGGACCCACTTTTCATCAACAGTTATTAATCGAAGGAAAAAATCAACAGGATTACGCTTTATCCAAACACCGCTGTGAAGTGGTCTGTCGAACTCGTTTTTGTTCGACACTGAGCAAACCCGGCACACATCTTGCCGATAGCTTTTTCATATTCAAATGTTCATGCAAAATGTTGAACAAACGATCATATGATATATTTACCATTTCAAAAATCTCGCGTAACTTGACTTGGCGATCATTCATAACGATATCGAGGATTTTCTTGATACTTTCTTCAGTAACCACCTTTTTTGGCCTTCCTGTTGATGGTATTGTTGCAGTGCTTGTTCAGCCGCGTTAACTTCAGCAATCCAATATTTTACATATTTTACCATGTAATCTGACGGAGCAGACTCGCTGTAATGTTTATCGAGCTTTTCTTTTGTCTCTTTCGCCGTTTTCCCTTTCAAATAATAGTGTTTAATCACTGCACGAAATTTATTTTTCAAGAAACACAAAAGTTGATTACTTCAAACGACTACAACAAATTAACTAATCGATGAACTTGGGTGAAATTTTAACAGCTGACTAGGGTTTGCACAGCAATTATAATCGTAATCGCGATTAATCGCACCTTTTAATCGTAATCGAAGCCATTAATTGCTCGATTACGATTAAATTTTTCCTCCTTTTTTTAAGCAAATAATTTATGCCAAATTTGCATAGAGGGCAAATTCAACTTATAAAAAATTAAAATTGAAATTTTTAATACAAAATATATACATTTAGAATTAACATGTCTTTATGTTTGCATTCCATTGGCGCTTTAAGAAATCATCAGTAGACTTAAACCATACTTTCAAAAATCATTTGAGAACTTACATAAGCTTTTTGGAAGTTTCAATAGTATAAACAAGTAGACTCAGAAACTTATACAAAACACAAGAAACGATTTACGAGTATAATCGATGTGCATCTATTTTATTTTCCTACACCTTAATACAACAAAAGTATTATAACACAAAGGGATAATTAAACTCCAAATTAAGCAATTTTATTTAAAAAACGTAGTAATATCTCAAAAATTTCATTACGATTGATACAAATATTTGTCATTCGATTGGCAGACAGGTGCAGTTTGTTTTATTTTGGGACCTCGCATTATTACAAAAATATAGAAATACTAAAAAAAGGATATAGTTATAAGTGAGTATCCGCACGTGATGCATTTATATCATGATGGATGAACTACTTCGTATAAAAAAAACGGTATAAAAAATACTGTTTATATATGAACTTTTTCATTCATTAAGATATAAATTCATCATATTTGGATACAAAATTAAATAAAGAATAAATTAAGAATGTAGAAATATACTTCGTCCTAGAAATAGTTTCCTATCAAAAGATTGATTTCCCATAAGTTCTCAAAAAACTGGTGTTTTTGCTGCAATCTAGCTCTAGGTAGCTTCAATATCAATCCGCCCTCGTACCTGCCCACAAACTGCTTTTGCACGTTTTAATGAAGGTTAACGGCTATGTTTATGCTCAAATGGTTTAAGAAAAGGCCACGTAGTTAAATCTTGTTTATCAAATGGTTGCAAACATTTTTCGTCTAAGCACCACAGCTTACTTCATATGGACACTAATCATGCCTCCGCTAATTTTGAACAGCGCGGTAAAGATATTAACAAGTCTTCTAATTTTGAAAATATATACCCTGTTTTACAGCAAGGTCTTGTTCAGCCAACGTCTACCTCAACGCAATTACCACAGTCTGCTTTAGTCGTATCAAACCATTTTCCTGAAAGTATTATTGAAAGTTAAAATCATGGTAACACAATGTTAGTAACACCTATAATTTTCCTAAAAACTAAAGCAAATTCTCTAATACCATGCTGAGCAATTCTTAATTCGGCCTCTCAAGCAAATTTTGTAACATTTGCCTTGGCACACAAGTTGCAAGTCAAACAATATATACAATATATTGCCTTCTCATACAATAGATATTTCTCACAAGAAGTTAAATTAGCTGATCCAATATTTTTCAAGTCTCAGGAAATTGATATGCTGATTGGTGTAGACTTATTCTTTGAATCTTTGAAAAGTGGAAAAATTTAAATTGGTCCCGGCTTGCCTTTTTTTACAAGACATTTCATTTGGCTGGAGTGAAAAATCAATTAATTATCTTTCGTAAGACCGATCATTCCTAAACAATCCTTCAAAAAAACCAAGACAAACTAGATTTTTCCTTTTTTAATTTTATTTTTATTTAATTTCAACATTTTGTACATCTTCAAATTACTGTATACTCAATTTAGGAGCTTTTTCTCATTTGTTAAGTTAACTTTAATCGCAAACATTTTAATGGTGAGATGCACTTTTCTATTTTATGCACTAAGTAAATCTTTATATACATATGTATGTATGTATATCAATCCTATTATATGAACCATTAATGCTATTAATGTGGCTTTCGAAAACGGCTGGCTGTTCCGTTGTCAGAATATTTACAGCTAACTTTGATGTTATTTGTTCATTAATAATTATCACATCTAATTTGGCTTACAAAGCGATACGAACTTTAGCCTGTTCAAATCATAAAATATAGAAAAAAATTAAGTTCGAACAATAAAATGAACTAAAATTAATAGTCATGGGCTTGTGGCAAAAATTAAACAAAATATACTTAATAGTAACAAACCAAAAAAGCTAATTAACTAACATGTGCATAATTACTAAAGAACAAATAACAATGGTAAGACTGTTATAAATTTAGAGATGGTATAATTAAGCTTTCATTACAAAAAATTTTTCAGCAAATTGAAATAAGATGAATCAAAACAATTCACATATTCCATTTGCAAAAAAGTTACGTATATAAAGCAGAAATCTACATCAACTGACACCACACACAGTGGAACAAACACAGAAGAACGTTGATGATGAAGGTTTAGTGGCCTTCGAAAACGGCTGGCTGTTCCGTTCAACTATGCGTTGTCAGAATATTTACAACTAACTTTGATGATATTTGTTGATTAATAATTATCACATTTAATTTGGCTTACAAAGCGATACGAACTTTTTAGCCTGTTCAAATCATAAAATATAGAAACAAATGAAGTTCGAACAATAAAATTAGCTAATCAATTCAATGTATTTTTAATAAAAAAAAATATTTTACTTAATAAGTAAAATATTAATTTGGGATTATTAGTGCGTTTAAAAAATTTTAAACTTAAATTTTAACAATTCCCATAAAAAAAACACTTATTATTAACTTGACTGCACCCGGTCAGAAAAATACTTGTGTGGCAACACTCCATTCTTAAATAGCTGTTGTTGTTATTTACATTTATTTTCTTTTTACATACTCTTACAAATACAATTTGAAGCTGAAAAAAAGTCAGCCAATGTATTAATGGTAAAGTAAGAAAATAAAATAACATGTTGATTATTGAGTTCTTGTTTCAACTTTGTTATTTGTTGTTGAGCTTCTCATTTGTTTAAATGAAAGTTTATAACATAATAACTCTAGTTGTTCTAAGAAACTTTGGGTAAAGGTTCCCTGATGGTCTGCATTAGCAACAGCGAAATGCGCATAGGATCCAGCTAAACCCCTCAAAAATCAATTTCAATGTATTTTTAATAAAAAAATATTTTAATTAATAAGTAAAATATTAATTTCCGATTAGTGCGCTTAAAAAATTTTAAACATAAATTTTAACAATTCCCATAAAAAAAACACTAATTATTAAATTGACTGCACCTGGTCAAAAAATACTTGTGTGGCAACACTCTATACTTAAATAACTGTTGTTGTTATTCACATTTAACATATATATATATATATATATATATATATATATATATATATATATATATATATATATATATATATATATATATATATATATATATATATATATATATATATATATATATATATATATATATATATATATATATATACATATATTTACCTATACATATGTATACATTTAAAAAATTATATAAATGTTCTCTATTTCAAGTAGTAAAATTAAAAACGAAGTGAGACATTAGAAGGAAAAATAAATAAAAATAATGGCTAACTTCATAAATGCAGCTTGCAATGCAACACTGAAATGCGTAGTGTTCATAAATACAGCAGAGTTATTTTTGGCAATGACGCGAGTTCATTATTGCAAGGCAATGCTTTTCAATGCGCAACATCTGTCAAATTTGTGCATTGCTTTCATTTATGATTCTTTTGTGCTTGGTATATTTTTTATCATTCAAGGCTATCATAAATAAAATTCCGCGTGAAATTTTTCCTGGGGAACAATTCCAATTAATAGAAAGTAATAGGGAAAACAAAATATTCTAATTGGAAAAGGGAAAAATTTCATGCGGAATTTTATTCATGATAGCCCTGATTATAAGCCAATTCGAAAGCGGTTTTGAAAAGATTAGCGCATGTTTGCCGAACATTCATTAAAAAAATAATTTTACAAAATTTATACTTAATGGAACAACTAAACAACTTTTGCGCGTTCATAAATGAACTAAAATGTATTTCATTGATTGACAAAATAGTGTTGCCATAAAGTATTGCTATGCTTTGTAAATTAATTTCTTTGCAGTGTTGGATTGCAAGCTGCATTTATGAAGTCAGCCAAAGTGACTGACCAATTTATACAAACACCCTGTCTAACAGGCTCAAAAAACACACTTAAAGATATCAAAATTATGTAAACAATACGCTGAACTTTAATAAAATGAGAACAAAAATCGCTTCATACAGAACATAAAATAAAAGCCAAAGGCGATCACCCTTCATAAAGTAAACATATATATTATTAATGTAAAGATAGTATCAGTATCAAGTAACACAATTTGGGTAAATTTTAACAGCCGTATTCATAAAAATTTTAAACCGCGTTTCAAATATTGTTTAAGCAAAATTCGCTAAAATTGTATTCATAATAGAATTTTAGCTTAAAAAACGGTTTTTAAACCTTGCGTAAATCAGCAAATTTTAAAATTGACTGCACCCATGTTTAAACCAATTTTAAGGTGACGTTGTTGTAATTTTGCTTCGTTTCTGTTTACATTTTGAACTTTACCTGTATGTACATATGTGTGTATGTATGTATGTACTTATGTATGCATGTATGTATGCATATGCCAGTGTTATTTAGAAGAAAACAATGTGATTTTTTTATAGAAACTATTGCCGAAATAACAAATATACTCCAAAGAATATTTAAAAGAAAAGGAGCGATCCAGTTTCCATTCCCAGTCATTGTTTTCTCATTTTATGTGTTAACAAAAATAGTATAATTGTAGAAAATTAGCTACTGATGTATAAACACTCAAAACAAACAAAATAAAGCTCGTTATTCTAGTGCTTCTTTATCTGCAATAAAATAAATAATATAAAAAGCACTTTTAACAAAGATTTGTTGTGAACTTTTTTTATTATTTTATTAAATACAAGTTGCAACATATCTTTTATTTTATAGAAACAATATTTCTCTGAAAACCGACAAATAAACAAAATAGACAAGAGTACTTTGTGAGTTAACAATCGTTGTTTTGCAGAGCTAATATGCAAGTGACAAATAAAGAATACAGTGTTGTTTAGTTAATTGATTTTTAGTTAAAAAACTGATTATGAATACCAATATTTAAAAAACGTTATTTAGCCTTAAAACGTTTTTTAACTAATATGAATTTTAAACCTCAATCAACTTTTTTTATGAATACGGCTGTAAAAATTTAATAACCCATAACGCTGGCAAGACATATAGAAATTTTCTTCTACAAAGTCATCTTGTATACTAAAGGAACCGTCGAAAGGGTATACCTAAATTCTCAGAAAACAACATCGTTTTTTGTTGATCACTATTCAAGAATAAAATGAGTTGTTCATTATGATTTAACTAATTTAAAAGTACATTTAAATTTAATCTCGTATCCATACGATGATCTTAACATAAAATTTTAGAATGAATGTTTCAAAATTCTAAATGATGTGTATCTAAGGCCGGGTTTCCATCTGTGTGCCATGTGCCACACAAGCGTAAAAAAAGCGTAACCACTAATTACTAATGAAAAACAGTTTAATTCAGACACGTATTTATTAAGTTAAACAGTTGCATATATAACTAATAGACAATTTTATAGAATCCAACGTGATTGGAAACTGTTTAAATCAATAAATATATGTCTGAGTCAAACAGTTTTTCATTAGTAATTAGTTGGTTACGCTTTTTTGGGCGAATGAAACACAAGAAATGCCAGATGTAAACTCAGCCTAAGATTCCAACAAAGCTAATATATGAAAGAATCTTAAGCGCTTCTAACTGAATCAGAGTTTAAGATAAAAGCACATTTTATTCAATAGCGGGCCAATTGAATAAAATTTTAGTTTGAAACAGTAAACAAAGACATCAGCTTACTGCATTTTTATTCATGATCGTATAATAGAATATATACCGATCAGGGTTTGAATTTGCTTAACTATTTTCAAGCAATTACCCTATAGGAACTCAAACTCATGTGTAAGTAACTTCAAACTGGTTTTTTAATAACCACATTTGGTTGATTCAGTGACTTTTTTCCTTGTAACCGACTCACTATTTTAACATAGACATGTCATAGGCGGTAGTCAATTGGCCATCTCTGCATGACTTTTTAATTGACTACTAACTACTTATTTTCCAACCAATTTGTAGTTAATTAATATTATAGCAAAAAAAAAGATATACATATGTATATTTATATGATATACATATATTATATACTATACAGATATATGTATGTATATATTCATATATGTATATCTATATAAATATGTATATGTACAATGTACATATGTATATATAAATATTTATTTTTATTATATTCACTAAAAATAAAAAATACGTACATACATACATCCATACATACGAACCGCTCATAGAAAATATTATACATATTAAGTATTGAAAAATATTAGTTTTTTTCAACATTTGACATTTGATTTCATGGCATGCTTGTTTTGTTTTTTTTATTTCCTTTTCATTTACTTATTTTGCTTTATTTTTTTCTTACGTGTGCTTTTATTCAATATGTTTGGTTGATATCTGCATGAGATTTAAACCAATTTGTAGTCACTTGCTAAATAATTAATTTATAAACTAGTGTTTTTTGTCAACTGATTATTTTATTTACTACAGGGTAGTTTTTGCTGAACTAAAACTAACGCAAATGAGTCAGCAACAGCAATCAGCGCCAGCACTCAATGTAAAAACAACTATTTGCTAAATGCTGTGCTGTGAAATGTTTGAAGCACAAGCAGTCAGCAAAATTAAATTACTGAAAGAAATTGCTGATGCTTACAGAAGCAACAGTATTTTTTTTTTTTTTTTTTTTTTTTTTTTTGAAAAAGTGCTGATGCTGACCATCAGCAATTTTGTTTTTTAGTTTTTTTGCTGATGATTCGGTGCTTCGCTTGTCAGCATCAGTAATAGCAAATTTTAAAAACTACTGTTTTTGCTGACTTCAGCATTGCTTCAAGATGGTTAGGCATTACTAAAAAATGTATATTGTGTACAATATTAAAAAGGAAAGAAAGTGAATATGTATGGGTGGGAATATACCCTGCAGTCAGGCTGGGGCCAAGTATCTCTATGTCAACACTAAAATTATAATAGTAGTTACATTGTCTACAATTTCTCTTCTATTCGTCAGTATAAAAGAGAGAGAGAGAGAGAAAACAGATGTGGTGTATTTCTGGTGGATTTTGCAACAACTTGTCAATATACATAAATTTTTATGTACGTAAGGTATAGAAATGTACCAGTAAATGTCTGGTATTTATGTCTCCATGTTCCCATAAGAACTATGAATTCACTACCTAGTCAATTGTTTTAGTGTTACTAGTAGATTTTCAATGACAAACACATGCTAAATGTCTATAGCACAAAGTATTGTATGGGGAATAATTGTTTAGTACTGGTGACAAAGTCAAAAGCGACTTAGTATATTTTCACCATCGACATTTCCTTCAGGGTACACATACTACTTACATACATACATGTATACTTATATTTTTGTTGTTTATTTGAAAATGTACGGCCTGGCCCACGATGTCGACAAGAAACTATCTCTCGCTTACTTATATTGAAAACAAAAACAAATTTTCTTATTTTGTTTTTGTTTTCAATATAACTAAGCGACAGATAATTTCTTGTTGTCATCGTGGGCCAGGCCGTTTTTTTTTATGAAACGAAGAGTTAATAGGGGTACAAATCAAATCGTTTTTTATGAGGTGATGTGTACCTGTGTACTATAGCATTGCACAGATGCAACTGTTTGCACCAGTTTTGCGTGTTTTTGGTTCTGGTATGAACAAATATGTTATTCAGCGTTTTGTTACTAGTTGTAAATGTTAATTTTTTAAAGCAATTATTGTATGGTTGGGCAATGCGCTGATTTACACGGCCATAATTGTGCTGTCATAACATGCCAGTTTGTGGGTGAGAGAGGCAAAGAGAGTGGTTTTGCGGTTGGCATAACTTTTCAACCAGCTACAACCCCGCATTAGCAGCATAAAACCAATACACACACAAATTAAAAAACAGCAAGTGTTAAATTAATACGAAAAACACTAACACACACAAAGCTATGTATACGTATACATTTTGTGCCAGATGAATTAGTCTCGTGTAATTTGGAAAACAAAAATTGTGCGACTTAAAAATTGTTCTCGTCTAAACTACCTCAATGAGCAAATGAAAACAACACATTTATTTACTTTGTTTTTCTAAAACAAATAAGATACATAAAACTGTTTTTACCGTAAATGCCTTATGATGTGTTGAGAAAAAATATTCATGGCTGATGAATGAATGAATAAAAGCAAAATTTCACATACATATTGTTACGTAAAAATATTCCTACAGGGTTAAAGCAAAGAACTATCTGGAAGTATTTAACTAAAGCACTAAACGTACACACATATTTACGTACAAATACTAAAGCAACAACAATAATTGTATACATAGCTACAGACACACACACATGCAAACAAAAGTGCGAGCACTGTACTACCAGTAGCAAACCGCATTGCCAACATAAGAGTCGTTACTTTGAAATTCAAAAATAACGACCAATCGAATTATCTACAAACGCCTAGAAGCAGTAACATGAATTTTCCCGATTGTGCTAGAGGACTGTTTGAACATCTGGCTACCAATAGTAAATGACAATACAGATGGCATCATGCACCTATCGGGCGAACATTCGAGAACCGGTTCCTGTACTATAAAAAGTGGCAGCATGTGCGAGAACAGGGCAGTACTAATCAGAAAGTAGTCAAGTTAAGACCTCGTTGAAAGTGGATAATAACGATAAGAAGTAGTTAAGAAAAGACAAGTTGTAATTTGCTTCGTTAAGAATAAAAGGAAAAACAGTAGCAAATAAAAATTGTGTATTATTTATTTTTATTTTTGAGCAATCAAAAGAACTCACACGTTTAATAAAATTTAAACGTAACATTTGGTGTCAGAAGTGGGATTGCAAAAATTAAAATAAAAAAAATAATAAATTAATTAGAAAATAATTAATTTGTAATACGAGGAAGAATGAAATTTCAAGAGCTTAAGGTGGAGCAACTCAAGAAAGAGTTGAACAATCTGTACTTGCCAACAACTGGTAATAAGGTCGAACTACAGAAAAGATTGTTGGAAGAGTTCCAGCGGCGCAACATCGACATAGAAAGCTATGAGTTCGATGAAAAAGAAGAAATTGAGGTATGTACTCGTGCAGCAGCAACCAGTACAGACATCGGAGCAATGTTTGCTGCCATGATGAGCGAAATAAAAGCGGTCAATGAGAAAATAGAAGCAAACAATGAGAAAATGAAGGCTGAAATTCGGGAGTCTTCTAGAGCAATGGATGGGAGACTTCAGGAGTCTTCTAGAGCAATGAAGGCTGAAATTCAGGAGTCTTCTAGAGCTATGAAGGCTGATTTTCAAGAAACTTCTAAAGCCAACAACGAGAGAGTTTTAGCTGAAGTTAAGGCCACAAACGAGAAACTTCAAGAAATGTCTGAGGCCTTATATAGAAGAGTAGATGGTATTGAAGTACAAGTCAGCAAGTTTGACGAGAAAATCTCAGAGCTTGAGAATAAAGTCCATAGCTTAGAAATTGGTGGCGTGGCAGTACAAGTGAAAGATGTAGACGAGAAATTGCACGAGCTGGAAGCAAAAATCGTCAATCTCCAGTGCCAAGGCGGACCAGTGCGATTTGTTCCAGAGGTTTCCAGCAGGATAAAGACGCCTTGTTTCGATGGCAGTGCACCACTGAACATCTTCCAATTTCAGTTCGAAACAGTGGCTAACAGAAATGGATGGGACAGTGAAGAAAAGGCCATAGAGCTAGTTTTGGCCTTAAAAGGTGCGGCAGCAGAAGTTCTCGAAACTGTGCCAGTAGGCTGCAGAAACAGTTTTGATGACATAATGGCGGCACTGCAACGCAAATATGGCGGTGAGCACAAGCGTGACATATACCGCATGGAATTGCGATGTAGAGGACAAAAACCCAATGAGTCTCTACAAGATTTCGCAATGGAAATAGAGCGGTTGGTGCAGCTTACGTATCCAGGCGAAAACCATCCATTCCTGGATCATGTCAAAACGGAGGCGTTTGTTAATGGCATCCGCGACCCTGATATCAAACTTGCAGTGTGTGCTACGCTAAAGGCAACCTTCGCAGAAATGGTTTCATTTGCACTAACTCAGGAGACTGCTAGACTGATTTTGAAGCCACAGGTGTGCAAGGTACGGAACGTGGAAGTACTTGCCAAAAATGATAATAGTCTAGTCTCCAGCATTAAGGAGGCCGTGAGACAAGCATTGGCGGAGAAAGAGCAAAAAGTTAATAATAAGTGCTATAACTGCGGCAAAGTTGGTCATTACCAGCGCAACTGCAAGGCGCCAAGAAAAAGAGCCAGATCTGTTTCGCCATCAAGGAACAGTAAACTGGTGTACCAACAAACAACACAAGAGTCCCCGTTAAACTAAAACGAGCTAGCACTAAGGGGCAAGAGCTAGCTCACACAAACGACGGCCCCACAATCTCCATATCAGTGATGCAACAGAAAAATAGCAACCTTACTGCATGCGGATACATCAACGGTGAAAAGCACATCCTTACCATAGACACAGGAGCGTCACAGTCAATAATCAGGCCCAATGTAGTGAAGGGGAAATGTGAAACTATAAGTAATATACGACTACGTACAGCTACTGGGGAGACTGCCACTGTCTATGGTAAAACTGAGGCGAAGGTGACTATTGCCATCAGTGTGAAACACGTATTTATTGTTGCCGATATTGTAGACGAGGTTATTATTGGAGCCGATTTTATGATAAACCACGGAATCAACTTGCATATGGGGCAACAAGTGATGATTTGGCGTAATGTTGAAATACCGCTTGATGTTGGATATGACAATCAGATGCACGTCAAGAAACTGCTTGCTATTGAAAATCAGACATTACCACCACGGTCTGAATCAGTAATATGGGCACAAATGGAGGGATATTGTGAGGACAATCGGTTGTGGGTAGTAGAACCAGCAGAAATTAAGAGCGAGCTATTAACAGCAAAAGCCCTCGTAAGAACTTGCAATGGAAGAAAGGTTCCCATACGGGTACTAAATTTATCAGGCCAAGAAAAAGTCATCAACAAGAATTCCGAAATAGGTCAATGTGCTCAAGCAGAGGCAATAATAAACTGCGATAAAAAGCCAGAACCTGCCAATTTGTCGGTAAAGGAGCGTGAAGAATTTCAGGCATATGTGGAGCGATGGGTAGCAGGGCTATCACCTCCTGACAGAAATAAAGCCAAGCAACTGCTAAAAAGGCACGCCTGCATTTTTGCCGGGCAGAATAAAAGCCAAGGGGGAACGGCAATAGTGAAACACGAAATAAATACTGGCGAAGCAAGGCCAATAAAACTGGCACCCAGAAGTATACCACTGGCTAAGCGAACTGAGGTAAAAGAGCTCGTCAATGAAATAGATCGGTGTGGTGTAATCGAACCATCTTCAAGTCCCTGGAGCTCACCGGTAGTGTTAGTAAAGAAAAAGGACGGCAGTACTCGATTTTGCGTCGATTATAGGAAACTTAACGACCAAAGGACCAAAAAGGACAGTTACCCGCTACCAAGAATTGACGACACCTTAGACACGCTTGCTGGAACGAAATGGCTCTCCACATTGGATCTACAAAGCGGCTATTGGCAGGTGGAGATTGCAGAGAAAGACAAGGAGAAAACTGCTTTCAGCGCATGCGATGGTCTGTGGCAGTTTAATGTTATGCCATTTGGGCTCTGCAATGCTCCGGCTACTTTCGAGCGGCTCATGGAGCAAGTGTTAAAGGACTGCACTGGAAAACATGCTTGGTGTATCTTGACGACATAATTGTAATGGGGAAGACTTTTGATGAACACCTTAAAAATCTGACTGAAGTCTTTCAGCGCATATCATCGGCTGGACTCAAACTCAGCATCAAAAAGTGTGCACTATTCCAGAAAGAGGTGAAGTATCTGGGCCATAAAGTTACAGCAGATGGTATTTCAACAGATGAAGATAAGATACGAGCAGTAAAGGACTGGCCTCGTCCAAGAAATCTTCACGAATTGCGCAGCTTTTTGGGCCTTTGCACATACTACAGACGCTTTGTGCCAAATTTTGCCAGCGTAGCTGCAAGCTTGCATGAGCTAACAAAGAAGTCACAACCATACGATTGGGGTGAATTGCAGGAGAATGCTTTCCAGACACTAAAAGATTTATTGTGCACATCACCAGTCTTATCATATCCAGTTGCTGGGGAAAATTTGTGCTAGATAGCGATGCAAGTGGATATGGAATAGGAGGTGTGTTATCACAGGTGATTAATGGAACAGAAAAAGTAGTGGGCTATTACAGCCGAATACTTTCGAAACCTGAGAGGAACTACTGTGTGACACGACGGGAGCTTCTGGCAGTGTTGGAGTGCATTAAGCATTTTCATAAATACTTGTATGGCCAACACTTTACTTTAAGAACTGACCATTCTGCGCTCAGGTGGCTACTGCAGTTTAAAAATCCTGAAGGGCAGCTAGCACGCTGGATTGAACGTCTTCAGAGCTACGACTTCAGCATTGAGCACAGAAAGGGTGCAAAGCATAATAATGCTGATGCTCTGTCACGACGGCCCTGTAGCTTAGAGTGCAGACATTGTTCAAAAGTCGAGGCGAAGGAATGTGTCATTGATGTCAGGCTTACAAAAATTGGTACGGAAGAAGACTGGTCAGAGGCGCAAAGGGCAGATCCAGCACTGGGAAAAATTATAGCGGCTAAGGAGGAGGATAGAAGACCCACCCGTAATGAGATATCAGCCGAAAGTCCACTGGTAAAATCGTATTGGGCCCAATGGGACAGCCTGAATTTGATAAATGGTTGTTTGTATCGTGTCTGGGAAAGTGTAGACGGTAAGACGGTTTCCAATCTGATCGTGGTCCCAACATCCAAGAGGAGCGAGGTGTTGAAGGAGTTCCATAATGGACCCAGCGGTGGTCACCTGGGCGTAACAAAAACGCTCGAAAAGTTAAAACAGCTTTTTTATTGGATTGGATGTCAACAAGCCGTAGCCGAATGGATAGCGAATTGCACACAGTGTATGAAGGCTAAAGGTCCAGCAAAACGAAGTCGGGGTCTGCTGCAAAAATATAACTCGGGAGCACCCTTTGAGAGGATAGCAATGGATGTAGCAGGACCTTTTCCAGTCAGCAACGCTGGGAATCGTTATATTCTTGTAGTGATGGACTATTTCAGCAAATGGCCAGAAGTTTATGCCATACCCAACCAGGAAGCCAGAACGGTTGTGGACGCATTTGTAAACAACTGGGTATGTCGCTATGGAGTTCCTATTGAACTGCACTCTGACCAAGGTAGAAATTTTGAGTCTGCCATATTTAAAGACATGTGCGAGCGATATGGGATAAAGAAAACCAGAACCACACCACTTCACCCACAATTTGATGGCATGGTAGAGAGGTTCAACCGTACATTAGAAGAATATTTGCGAAAAGTGGTGAGCACGCATCAAAAGGACTGGGACGAGCACATTCCGGAGTTTCTATTAGCATACAGGTCAGCTGTGCATGACACAACATCGCGAACACCTGCAAAAATTATTTTTGGAGCTGAGTTAAAGTTGCCTGGAGATTTAGAGTTCGGCGTCAAGCCTACACTAACAAATGAAGCAGATACTGGCCCTTTCCAAAGGCAAGAAAATTTAAATGAGCTACATGAATTTATCCGTAGCCGAATTAAAATGGTCAGTAATAAGATGAAAGTTAGATATGACCGTGCTGCAAATTCTAAAGGCTTTAATGAAGGTCAATTGGTTCTACTTTTCAACCCACAGCGGAAAATAGGATTGTCTCCAAAACTACAGACTCACTGGGAGGGACCATATACGGTGGTAAAAAGGTTGAACGATGTCGTCTACAGAATACAAAAACACAATAGCCCAAGGTCAAAAATGAAAGTTGTACATTTAGAACGACTCGCAAACTATGGAAAGCCGGATAATGTGCCTATTCGGGACGAATAGGCTTAAGTGGGCGGCAGTGTTACGTAAAAATATTCCTACAGGGTTAAAGCAAAGAACTATCTGGAAGTATTTAACTAAAGCACTAAACGTACACACATATTTACGTACAAATACTAAAGCAACAACAATAATTGTATACATAGCTACAGACACACACACATGCAAATAAAAGTGCGAGCACTGTACTACCAGTAGCAAACCGCATTGCCAACATAAGAGTCGTTACTTTAAAATTCAAAAATAACGACCAATCGAATTATCTACAAACGCCTAGAAGCAGTAACATGAATTTTCCCGATTGTGCTAGAGGACTGTTTGAACATCTGGCTACCAATAGTAAATGACAATACAGATGGCATCATGCACCTATCGGGAGAACATTCGAGAACCGGTTCCTGTACTATAAAAAGTGGCAGCATGTGCGAGAACAGGGCAGTACTAATCAGAAAGTAGTCAAGTTAAGACCTCGTTGAAAGTGGATAATAACGATATGAAGTAGTTAAGAAAAGACAAGTTGTAATTTGCTTCGTTAAGAATAAAAGGAAAAACAGTAGCAAATAAAAATTGTGTATTATTTATTTTTATTTTTGAGCAATCAAAAGAACTCACACGTTTAATAAAATTTAAACGTAACAATATGTAAGTAGATCAATGCCAGCATTACCGTTGTGCGACTAAAGTCGCATTTTGACCCTTTTTCAACTGCCTTGCTACTTTTTATGCCCCTTACTTTTAAATCCCCTTTTAGTATCATTTGCATTATTTTTTGTCCCTTTTTGTTCAAAGTCAACTTTCGCTTTTATTTTGACAATAAATGTACGCAGATTCGTACAGATCCTACAACATTAAACAAGATTTTATTTTCTATGTGTCAAACTTAATATAAAAACATACACCTAGGTATAAATCTTTTCATTTGTGTAAGGTTTTTAAATATACGAGTACAATTGCACATTCATACTTGATAATTCTAACTGTATTTTCGATATGTATTGTGAAAGCCAAATTTAATTAAAGTACATATTTTTAAAAAGCTATTCTGTTAACCGATCGATTTGAAATCGCACGATTTTAGAAAACTAAAACAGCCAAACACGTGGCCAATTCTCAAAAGCAAATGATCTAAAAATATCCGAGTTTTTACCACAAAAAAATACTTATTTTCGGAGTAAAGTTGCTGATGATAAGTTGCTAGTACTCGTTTACACCTTATTTCATCTTTATAAAAAAAAACTTCAAAAAAAAAAAACATAAAGCGTAAACTTAAATTAGCATTGCTATAAAATTTTAAAATCTTTGTAAAAAAAAATTTGTAAATCTTAAGAACTGGGGCAAATTATGACATTCAATATCGAACGAAATTTCCATTTATTTTCTATTGGAATTTCGATCAATATCAAATGCCACATTTTGACCAGTTTTTCATTATTATCATAGATTTTATGATTTTATTTTACATTTAGTAGCTATCTATACTACGTTTATACTCGTCTTATTTGTAAATAAAAACTGTATTTGCAAATAGTCAACTAGCCGGTATTATAGAAATATATTCACAGTTGTAAAATCAAACATTTCTTTTTCTTTATACATACATACATCTCATCCCCAGTAATCAGTAATTGTTCACGTGAGTTACTACAGTCCTCATTATTCTTTACTTTACTTTCTGTTGATGTTCTGTGCTGTGCTGCTTTGTTTCTAAATTTTAATAGTTACATTTTATGTTATAACTTATCACCTGTTTCTGAGCAGAACGGCCACAGTTTTCCACTGAAATGATGAGTTCATCTATTTTTATGTTTGAAAATAATTTTAAGTTTTTCTGATAAAAATTAATTTTTTTAAATTTTAAAAGCTATTCACAATTTTTATTTAATTTATGCTGTCACTTAAGGCCGTGATACACTATCATATAAAGTCGTGCGATCTACAAAAAGATACAACGCTGGTGTGATGAATTGTTATTGTCTTTTGAAAATTTTCATAAACTTCATTATACCAGCGTTGTACTTTTTCGTAGATCGCACGACTTTGTATGATAGTGTATCACGGCCTTTAGAATTACTTAAAATTTTTTAATTTTCACAGGTTGAACCGTAACAGAACGGAACGAAATAGAAAAACTAACGATTCAGCTGATTCGTAACAGAACAGAAAGTAAAACCTAATTCTGCCACAAGTTAGAATTTTTACTTGCAAATAAAACGTACAAATAAAGTTATATGAGTTTTCATAAAATTAATGTTTGTGTACGTTTTATACATGCGAAATTTGTTTTTATTGTTTGTTTTTAATAAAAATAGGTTGATAAATATGTTTGTTTCATTAATTTTCTTTGATTTTAAAGTTGCCCCTTTTTTTCTTAGAAATACCGTGTTTGTGTACTGTTTTTGAAGATCCCCTTTTTGTGCCCCTTTTTGAAATTTTTCAATGGTAACGCTGGTCCATGCTGCCCACAGAGAGAAAACCGAGAGAAATGTATAAGCGTATGTATGTGCATTCATCTATCTATCTATCTATATAATTAATAGGCAAACATGTTTTTTGTAATCCCTTTTACGATGGTACCACTGCACCGATTTTAAAAAGATTTATATGGTTTTAAAGGATTTTTTATACAGATGTGCAGAATCTATATTTTATTGAAATCGGTTTAGTATTCTGAGAGCTATAAGCGTTTAAAGTTGCTACTACTACATGCAAACATATTACACACGCATTTATTAGCTTACAAGTAAAAAAGAAACAAAACATGAGTGTGTGTGTGGGTTTGTAGTATTTCTCTTGATCTAACAATTTTTTTTCTCTTATTTGTTGTTGTATGAAAGCCATAATACTTAAAGGAAGAGAGTTGAATAAACTGAATTAACGTGGTTAAAGGGATTTTGTTTATGTTTTTTTAATTTCATGTATTATTTAATTATGCTTGCATGTGTATGTAAGTTTGTGTGTGGCTGTGTTTTAATGAATTTTTTATGAAGTTTAGATACTTTTCTTTGAATCTTAAATTATTTACATTTTGATTCTAGAATACGGACGAGTGTGTCGTCCGTTTGGTATATCTAGTTTGTATAAAAAGCCGATTGATGTTCGGTACTCTGGCGCTTCTCTGGCCAGCAGTGAAGTAGGTGATACATGTACATGAAACACATGAGCTGCAAATACAAAAAAAAAATGACTCACGATATGCATGTGTAATTACTCTCTGAGCAAAATTGTCTCTCTCTCTCTCTCTATACTTGGCTGCGCCACAAAATACCATAACGAACGTCCGCACATACATCTGCCCATCATGTATTTGTTTCAACAATGGTTTTTTTCATATGTTTGTATTACAATATGTAGTTTTGAGCAAAAACAGATCAAACAGTTGCTCAGAAGCAATACAAACCTGCAAATAATGCGACCAGTCCATACATGCATGTAAAGACTAGTTCATAGAGGAGTAAGAGTACCACAAAACTACTCCCAAATATATGAAAAAAGGTGGTCGATTTAACATTGCGATGTCCTAGGGTTGGACCACATGGTCCAACTTTGCATTACATCCGACGAACCCCAAAACTACTCCATATGGAATAGTTATTGACTACTCGCATACAAGTTGTGAGTGCCTAAGAAGAACGATCATATTCGTTTAAACACGAATACTTATCGGACAGCATTGAATGCTTGTATGAAAACAACATGATCCATGACGGCATTATATGGGACCATGATGTAACTAGTCTGTTTCATCTAGATTGGACCTCGTACTCCAATATTATTTTCAGGGAATAAGCAATTGTTATTTGTTTTTAATTGTATTGTAATCTGGAAAAACACTCACACAATAACTCTTATACTAGTTCTGTCGCTCACACTACAATTATATGGTACATACCATGGTATATTTGTTTTGGGTTTACAAACAAGTATACAAATGCAACCCACTACTGCCCTGCAGAAAGTGCGAATAGTGAAAATGTACTGAGTCGCTTTTGACTTTGTCACCAGTACTACTCTACAATTATTCCCCATACAATACTTTATGCTATAGACATTTAGCATGTGCTTGTCATTGAAAATCTACTAGTAACACTAAAACAATTGACTAGGTAGTGAATTCATAGTTCTTATGGGAACATGGAGACATACCAACCAGACATTTACTGGTACATTTCTATACCTTACGTACATACAAATTTATGTATATTGACAAGTTGTTGCAAAATCCACCAGATATACACCACATCTATTTTCTCTATTTCTTTTATACTGACGAATAGAAGAGAAATTGTGGACAATGTAACTACTACTAGAATTATAGTGTTGACATAGACACTTGGCCCCAGTCTGACTGCAGGGTGTGTACATACATACATATGTATGTATGTAGAAATTAATGCATATACATATGTACCTGTGAATTCGCATTGAAATGATTTGCTAAATAAATTGGAAAAATTACATTCCATAAAGCAAAATTATGTAAAAAATGCCTACTTGTGTAAGGAAAACAGAATGAATATGAAATTTTCGCACACAATGATCTTTCCCCCGGTTAATGTAACTTTACCCAGCGGGAACTAGAAATAGTAGGGATGTCTTCTAGAAGGCCTCTGTACGCCTTCTTTTGGATGTAGAAGGCCTGCTCGCTGCATCCATACTCATATCTTTTTTGCACGCGTTGTCATTGCGGAGCAGGCCTTCTGTTCTTGCTTCTTTCGCAGGGATTCTTGAAGGCCTTCAAACTAATAGATTTTGTTTTTGCTTTGCTAAAAAAACAAAACAAAACATGTTACTCCTTCTTTTCTCCCTTCTCATAGAAGCGAGTGTGGAATAAGTATCGTATATTTTATGCGAAAGAGTCCTTTAATAAGGCCTGTACCAAGAAGGTCTTCTGAGTTTTACCGCTGGGTAATTATGAAAGTGGTGTAAATATTCCCTCTACAGTATACAAAGTTCATATTCATACACTCTTGATTCACAAAAGTGCACTACTGTGCAATAAATTCAATTACAAAAATTACTTTTTTAGATTTTGAACAAGGAGGTTTTATTTAATGAAACATTTGTTTGAACAAATAATGAAAAACGAACTAAAAGTCATTTCATTCATCATTTTAAGTCAAAAGGTGAATCAATTATTTAAAAAACACAAACTCATATTCGTACATAAAATTTAAGAAATCAGATTTAAAACTAATGCAATTAATTATAAAAGAAAAAATGGCCCGTTTAACAATAGTTTTCAATATAAATTTTTGCAGTAATTTCAAAAATTGGCTTGTTTTTATGGTTAAGCTATTGTCTATATGCATTTCGTTCCCGCTTGTGGAACTCGTCAGTAGACTTCAACCCAAAAAATTTTTGAATTCAATTAACAAACAGTACTATGAACTTTGTTTCTTATCTAGAGAATTTTGTTATTTTCTATAAAATTAATGACTAGATTATCCTCTTGATTATTTGATCCACAATGTATAAAATCATACAAGAATGGTTCTTTTTTGTAAAAAAAAAGGGTTTCTTTTTTAAACGTTGAGGGTACGCATACAAACTTTGCATACCGTATGTATTTTGTAATGGATTTCCAATTCACCAGTGATAAAATACCAAGCTTTTTTGATTGCAAGAATTATCTTATGTGAGATATCATGTATGGATACATTTTTATATGACTCCCATACATATCCATACATGAATTCATACATACTAGATATACCAAACGGACGACACACTCGTCCGTATTCTAGAATCAAAATGTAAATAATTTAAGATTCAAAGAAAATGTACCTACCTAAACATCGTAAAAAATTCATTAAAACACAGCCACACACAAACTTACATACATATGCAAGCATAATTAAATAATACATGAAATTAAAAAAACATAAACAAAATCCCTTCAACCAAGCTAATTCACTTAATTCAATTCGCTTCCTTTAAGTATTATGACGTTCATACAACAACAAATAAGAGAAAAAAATTGTTAGATCAAGAGAAATACTACCAACACACGCACACACACTCATGTTTTGTTTCTTTTTTACTTGTATGTGTAAATGCGTGTGTAATATGTGTGCATGTAGTAGTAGCAACTTTAAACGCTTATAGCTCCCAAAATACTAAACCGATTTCAATAAAATATAGATTCTGCACATCTGTATAGAAAATCCTTTAAAACATAAATCTTTTTAAAATCGGTATAGTGGTACCAGCGTAAAAGAGATTACAAAAAACATGTTCGCCTATTAATTATATAGATTCATATATAGTTACATACATACATTCATATTGTTACGTAAAAATATTCCTACAGGGTTAAAGCAAAGAACTATCTGGAAGTATTTAACTAAAGCACTAAACGTACACACATATTTACGTGCAAATACTATAGCAACAACAATAATTGTATACATAGCTACAGACACACACACATACAAATAAAAGTGCGAGCACTGTACTACCAGTAGCAAACCGCATTGCCAACATAAGAGTCGTTACTTTGAAATTCAAAGTAACGACCAATCGAATTATCTACAAACGCCTAGAAGCAGCAACATGAATTTTCCCGATTGTGCTAGAGGACTGTTTGAATATCTGGCTACCAATAGTAAATGGCAATACAGATGTCATCATTCATAGATGCCATTACTAAGTACAGACATGTTATTACGCCACCTATCGGGCGAACAATCGAGAACCGATTCATGTACTATAAAAAGTGGCAGCATGTGCGAGAGCAGGGTACTACTGATCAGAAAGTAGGCAAGTTGATATCGTTGAGGGCAGTACTAATCAGAAAGTAGTCAAGTTCTTATCGTTGAGCAGTGCTAATCAGAAATAAGTCGAGCCAGCTTCGTTGAAAGTGGATAATAACGATAAGAAGTAATTAAGTAAAGACAAGTTGTAATTTGCTTCGTTAAGAATAAAAGGAAAAACAGAAGCAAATAAAAATTGTGTATTATTTTTATTTTTGAGCAATCAAAAGAACTCACACGTTTAATAAAATTTAAACGTAACAATATATTAAAAATTTATGGACCATATATAATTTTTTTAGCTGGGTGTATTATGCGACCGCACCTATTTATGTAATTTTGTCACAAACTGCAAAAATCAAATCCAATGTTTAATTGTAAGAAAAATAGCAATACATACTTAGGAACAAATCAAGGAGCACCTCTTAAAAATTAAAGAAAAAGTATCCTATCATATAGAAAATTTAAAAATAAGAAAAAAATTGGCGACGAGGCTTAGTTGTGATCCTCTGAAATTGTAGTACAAAATGACAATACAACACAATTGTCGAATAGAATTATTTAATAAAAATTTTCTCCACAATGGTATTTCCCTACATGGCGCAGCCTAATAAAGATTTTCTGCCTTGCAGAGTTTTCTTGCATAATAAAGTTTTCTTGCACTTTATAATTTTCTCCAGCATGGTGTTTCCCGACACGGTGCAGCCTAATAAAGATTTTCTGCTTCATAAAATGTTCTTGCATTTTACCAATACGTTAAATAATGTGCCTTGATACCAATATTGGTGATATGCGTTGGAAAACACCGTATTAATCGCACTATTGTACTAGAATTTTAGAGACCCATAAGCCGGAAACTAAGCCGCGCCTCGAATTTTTTTGTTTACTTTTTTTTCATATTTTTCAATTTTCTATGGTATAGGATACATTTTTAATTTTTGTGTGGTGCACCTTAACTTGATTTAAGTCCATACTAATATATATTTTAACTAACCTGCAATTACTGTATCGTTGAGATTATATTTGGTGGAAGTTTTTGGAAATTCTTTTAATTTCCTATTGGTCAATATTAATTCACCGCTGAGATGTGCTTCCTCTAAAATACGTTCTAATGATCGTGCCAACTGGTGATGATGACCCAGACTTCCGCCACAGACTCCACCAGTTGTACCAGAACTGAGTACAGCGCCAACCACACCCATACTTGTATTGTGGAGCCGATTGTAGACGGCAGCAGTGGCTGCCATTCTCATTTCTATAAATGTTTGTGTTCTACACTACAGACACAGATAATTTCAATCAATTACTTGGAAAATTTATAATATACTTAAATATATTAATCTCTGTAGGTATAAAACTTCATTCTTTTCTTTAATAAAATGTTTTTACTTTATTTATATTTTTATTTGTTTCTTTGGGGTTACTCTGTGCCCCCTCGTTATTACAAGTGTTGGGAGATTTACTTGGCCGAACACAAAGGCTATATCGCCATCAAAAATTCGGTGCCAAGGAGCCTCCGCCGAGAGAAATCCAAAACGACATATACCGTCGCACACAAAGCTGGAACTCCCAAAATCCTCTCCTTACTTGTTTAATCGGCGAGTTGCTGTTTGGTTCTTCAAACACTTTTCAATATTTGTTTGTTTAAAAAATTAGTTTTTGTTTGGTTCTCCAACCAATTTTCAATATTTATTATTTATCATTATTTATTATTTAAATTTTTATATATGTGCTTGGAAAAACAAATGGATTTTTCCCTTTATACACACAAAATATTCTGTGCTACCCCCTCCAGAAACAAAGAACTGAATTAATTTAGAGCTAGAGCTGCAAAACTATCGATAGTACTATCGATAGTATCGATAGTTTTGTTGTAAATGAAATATCGATAGTTTTTTCCACTATCGATACTATTGGCAAAAAAACAAGTAATTAAAAGAGTAAAAATAATCGAAGTCAGTAAACAGCAGCCGACAGCTGTGAAGCAAATTATCCGTAATTGATTTATGCTTTTGTACAGCGATGGAAAAGTTGGTATAATTGTATAATCTTAGCGCTATTTGAATGCCAAAAGTACCGTAGCACCGCAATGACCCATTTAGCACTACTGGAATCTCTTTATCTTATATTACGTGCCAAAAATAGCATTAAAATTTATTAACCCCCTTATGCAAAAAATAATGCGTGCTTGAAGTGTACATTAAAAAACAATTCCATAGAAAAACCGGTTTTAACGTTCACTTATTTTTTTGCACAAGGGGGTTACCCCTTATGCAAAAAAATTTTTTACTTTAGCTTTAAAGCTCATATTAGTTGCCAAGCACTTTAAGGCTAACATAGCTTTGTTAAGAAATCATATGTAAAAGACAATTTTAATTATTTTTTATCTAATAATGAATACTGGTAACACCACCGCGTTCAACAACCACTTCACAGCTTATGATGTACAAAATCGAATACAATTTCATTCGGGTATTCAAATAATTTTTTATTTTTTTAAATAAATTTTCATTATCTTGAAGTAAAGCAAACTAATTTAAAAAATTTGAGCTTCTGACATGGTAAAAAAACAGATAAACAACTATGAAGTAAAAGTAAAAAAATGTGAAAAATTATCACAATTTGTTTTATTCGAATGAAACGAGTATTTGAATATCCAGCTTTTTTCGATTTGTTTTGATTGTATGTACACCACTAAAACATTTTTGTATAATTGTATTTATTTTTAATATTTTATTATGGATTTTGCTATGTATTTCGAATCAGTTGGATAAACATGACAGAAATAATAAATTTAAGATAAGAGCAGGCACTTCTAGCTTAATTTTCAGATGTAACATGAATCAATATGTGCTATATTAATAAAAATATTTGAGGTACAAAACACACATTTTGGAAATATCAACTTAAAGTAGTCTTAACAAACGTGGGTGCCTACTTTAGAATTTTTATACAATAATTTTTTTAGAATACAACTTTAATTAACATTGCTTGGCAAAGCTTTATTAAGTTTTTTGCATCTTTAGCTCGAAGGTATTAGAAAATTAAGTAAATCAAACGATGTTTTCCGGTACTTAAAGAATTGCTGGAGGAATGTTATTGAAACCAAATTCATCTGCAAATGTGGAAATTTTATTTTCCTACCAAGGAGAGAAGCCGACTATTTGCATCGACTGTGATCAATCGAATAAAAAAAGGTTATAAACGTAGTATATCGTAAATGTTACTTTTATATTCAGATCCCAGCAACTAATATTCTTTGTGCACCTTCTGGCGTTTTTTTAATTGATTTTTAGTTAATTAAAAAGTACAAGTATTAAAAAAATATAAATAAAGAATTAGATACAATCGTACTGAAAAAATTAAAATTTTTTTTGAAAGTTAGTACAATTTATAAATATGACATCGCATCCCTGCTTCTGTATACATAAGTACTTAAATACATATTTATGTATATGAACTTATTTATAAATCCAAGTGTTATTCGACAAATAGTAGTCACAAGTATCTTAATAAATTCAACATCGTCGACACAAAGATAAATTTTGGTGGTACTGATATCGCGACGGCCGCCAATCGTCTCTTACGATAAAACTTTACAGTTAGTGTCTTAAAAGTTATCAACAATTTTCGCATTTTGATAATTCTAAACCATGGGTAGGCCCATAAAATTTTAAGTTCAATAAAAAAATGTATTATCGATAATATGCCGCTTACGATAAAATCAAAAAAAAGGCTTGATATATTTTTATATACTAATGAAAATGTTGAGGACTCTAGATTTTTTTCGAGTCAAATGTAGTTTATGTGGCAACTTTTATAAAACTATTCGATACTATCGATAGTATCGATAGTTTTACATAAAACTATCGAAACTATCGAGTGGAGCGACTATGATAGTTTTGCAGCTCTATTTAGAGCTATGTCGTTCATGAACGAACGGATTCAATTGGACGAATCAGTAAAATAACGAAGTGCGCCGGTCACTTTACTAACTAGGGGGCCACACGTTCAATTTTTGACTTTCAATTCCATTCAATTTTCAATACACTCACACTTTTTTCACAAAACAATTAAACTTTTTAAATTGAAAACTAGATTGATTTCAAATTCACCTATCCATTTAAATGGCAATTTAGTTTTCAATTTGAACGGCTGGTCACAGCACACATTAATTGAAGCTACAAATTTGAGTTGTTTCTTCGTCGGTGGACGTTCGTTATGTTATTTTGTGGTGCAGCCAAGTGTAGAGAGAGAGAGACAATTTTGCTCTGAGAGTAATTACACATGCATATCGTGTGTCATTTTTTTGTATTTGCAACTCATGTGTTTTATGTACATGCAGTGCTGCCAGAATGATGATTTTATTATATTTTTGATGATTTTTGGACCAAAATATCATTTCAAGATTATTTTTCTCGAATGATGATTTTTAATTTTGCAAATAATGATTTTTACTTTCAATACATATTTATGTTCAATTTTCTTTGCTGTTGTTCTACAATGTTTATAAATAGCTATATACCTATAGGGAAAACAGTTTTGTCCTAGCGAAAATATTCGCCTACCTGGAAACAGGTTGGTAAGGTAGAGAGACCACAATTCTCCCGCTCCGGGGTCGTTTGAAAAAAAGAATAAGAAAACGTGATTTTACATACAAAATAAAAAGAATAAAGTTCTTTTAGAGAAGTGACGAAAAATCGGTCAGAAATATACTCAACTCTTGTAAAAATCTATACCAAGTTTAAAAGAAGTCCTTCCTCGCCAAGGAAAAGCAGTTTGCCTCTAAAGCAACTGTACATCATATAAAATATATGATAAGAATATTAGCAATCTCAAATACTTTTATTGTTTGAATTTTTAAACTTATTTTTTATTAAATGAAATTTTTATATTAGTTACGTTAATGATTTCATTTTTTATTAAATACACTTTGAAGGTCCTCAATAAAATGCTTTCCAAGTTCTTTTTATAAAATAAGATAGTTAATATGTCACGTTGTTCCTTTTTAGGGTTCCGTACACCAAAGGTGAAAAAGAACCCTATTGTTTTCGCTACGCTGTCCGTCTGTCCGTCACACCGTATTTTCTCAGGAACCGTAAGAGCTACGGACCTGAAATTTGGACACAGTATGTAGAACCTTGGCCGCTACAACAACAAATACATGAGAATTAAAAATTAAAGGGTGTCCCAAAACGGGCAACGAAAAATGTTAAAATCCCATGTAATATACATACAATTGTATGAACATATGTATATTGAAACTTGAAATTTGTAAAATTAGTGTATTTTTATACAGACTACAACAATAAACACTAAAATTTAAAAAACTTAAATTAATGCAATTTTGACTATGTAATTTTGACAACTTGCTATATCTTGGAAACCGTAAGAGGCAAACACTTGAAATTTTCAAAAACGTTAAAACTAAACAAACCGAAAATTATAAAATAGCCAAACCAAAAAAAAAAAATCGCCAAATATTAAAAAAAAAATCGCCAAAACGAAAAAAATCGCCAAAATTAAAAAAAATTTCTAACATTAAAATAAATCGCCAAAATGAAAAAAACGTCAAAATGAAATAAAATGCCAAAAATCGAAAAAAATCGCCAAAACTAAAAAAAAATTTAATAAAAAAAAATCGCAAAAATTAAAAAAATCGTCAAAATGAAAAAACGCCAAAAACCGAAAAAAATCGCCAAAACAAGAAAATAAAGTGTCAAAACTAAAAAAGGAGCCACAACTGAAAAAAATCGCCAAAAGCTTGAAATTTTCAAAAACGGTAAAACTAAAAAAACCAAAAATTATAAAATCGCCAAACCAAAAAGAAATCGCCAAAAATTAAAAACCATTCTAGCACTAAAATAAGTCGCCGAATTCGAAAAAATCGCCAAAATGAAAAAAGCGCCAAAATGAAAAAAACGCCAAAAACGGCAAAAAATCGCCAAAACGCGAAAATATCGCATAAACTAAAAAAAAATTAAATAAAAAAAATCGCAAAAATGAAAAAAGTCGCCAAAAATAAAAAATCGCCAAAATGAAAAAACGCCAAAGACCGAAAAAAATCACCAAAACAAGAAAATAAAGTGTCAAAACTAAAACCAAGAGCCAAAACTTAAAAAAATCGCCAAAACCGAAAAAACGCAAAAACCGCCAAAACAAAAAAACCGAAAAGACCCCAAAAACGAAAAAAATGCCAAAACTATATATTATGTAGGATGAAGTTTGTATTAAATTACATATCTAGTGTTCGTACGGAACCCTTCGTAACAAATGTAGGTATGTCTTTATGCTTTAAGCACCCCATACACATTTCAATTCAATTGTGAATTGAGCCTTTCAATTGAATTGGTTCTTGGCCACACACTTCATAAACTGAATTGAAAGATTTTCAACTGCCAAATTTATATTTTTTTCAAAATTACAAATTTAAAAATTTAAGACTTCTATTGCATTCATTCATCACTTTCTAAATTTTTTATCTAAATTTCAATGAAATAAAATACAATTTTAAAAATACATATCTTTTTCTATACAAAATAAAGCTAAAAACATAAATTTTGACACCTAATCACGAAACTCGAGCACACACAGCACAATCGAATTGAACGATTTACTAGTCAACATGAAAAATCAAAATCTTTTGATTTTTCTACAAGCAACTCGACAACTGCCAAACTAATCAATTGACAAAGCCATACACGCTTTGATTTGAACAACAACCGACTCAATTGAAAATTGAATTGAATAGTGTATGGGGTGCTTAAGATGTATTTGATGATGCTAAAGTTAATCAAATTGAAAAATCTGAAACAATTAAACAATGTAAAATGTTGAATGTATAAAGAATTGTGGGATCAAACTTTAATAAGATTTGGCTTCGAAGAAAAAATCAACGCCTTTAGTTTAATTGATACCAACTATTGTATTATAGAAGATAAAAGTTCTATCTGCGATATTATAAAATAGTTTCACACTCTTTGGAGAATGTAAAAGATAAACAATTGAGTCTGATTTTATATAATTAAACTACGGTTGTTATCCGTCCTCTTTTTCCCGGACAATGTTCTCTTTTTGATATCTATGTCGTCGGAAAAAATAAGCGTCCGAGAAAGTCCTGCTTTTTTGCTCTTAAATTGCTCAACAAATGGTATTTATCAAAAACCAAGCTAAAAAGGGAAATAATTAGTATAGGATGTCAGGCTTATCTTATACAGTAGTTTTCGCTTATAGTCACATTTAAAATTGCACAGAAATTGTGGACTATATCGCTAATGTGACTATAAGCCTAATTTTTTATATGCCACGCAGAGGTATATAACCCTTCGTCTACACATGATATATTTTTATCATGACAAATTCTATATAGCACAAAAACCTAACATAAAAAAAATATTTTTCAATATAAAGTTTGACTTTTGTCATGATAAAAATATATCAGGTATAGACGTAGGGTAAAAGAATTTCCATCCAATTCAATTATGTCAATTACAAAACAATGTTGTATTTAAAAGGCACATTTGTATGGCCTTTTATGCAACAATGTTTTATTCTAAAGATATTTTCTTCTACTAAACAGTAGATGGAGGTTGAAATTTAGATTTACTTTTGGGTTTATGACTTAAATAAATAACTAAAAAAAAATCTGCTGAAAATTTTTGTGACTATAACGCGAATTGTTTGCATACTATTTGGATTTCGACTACCACAAAGTTGGTGCATATATGTATGTCAAATATGGCTATATAGTAAATGGACTATATCGTCAACTTTTTGAATGAAATTAGGTTCAAAAGTCACAAAAAACATTAAATATGGACTATAGTAGTTGTGAACTGGCGGTTCTGGGACAATTAAAATTGTTAAATTGTTGCTGAAATTGTTAAATTTGGGTAATTAAAATTTGAAAATTTTAAAATTCTTGAAATTTGATACCTACGAGGGTGGTTCGATAAGTCCTTTAAATATTTTTCGAGGGTGGTTCAATAAGTCTGTCTTTTTCCTAATGCCTACGGCATGCATGATAATTTTTCCTAATGCCTACGGCAATACATAATTATTTTCAAATGCCGACGGGAAAATCATGAAAATGATTTTTTCTAATACCAATGTTGAAATAGTGATTATTAATTTTTCCTAATGTCTACGGCAAAACATGTTTATTAATTTTTCCTAATGCCGACGGCAAAACATGATTATTTTTTTCAAATGCCGACGGCAATTCATACTTATTTTTTTTTTCGTAATGCCGACGGCAAAACATGAATATAATTTTTTCAAATGCCGACGGGAAAATGATTTTTTCTAATACCAATGGTGAAATAGTGATTATTAATTTTTCCTAATGTCTACGGCAAAACATGTTTAGAAATTTTTCCTAATGCCGACGGCAAAACATGAATATAATTTTTTCAAATGCCGACGGGAAAATGATTTTTCCTAATGACGACGGGAAAACATGATTATTATTATTTTTTTCCTAATGCATACGGCATGCATGATAATTTTTCCTAATGCCTACGGCAATGCATGATAATTTTTTCAAATGCCTACGGCAATGCATGATATTTTTTTCAAATGCCGACGGCAAAACATGATTATTATTTTTTTCAAATGCCGACGGCAAAACATGATTATTGTTTTTTTCAAATGCCGACGGCAAAACATGATTATTATTTTCTAATGCTCCCAGTGTTGCCATACTATAGAAATTTGTTATCGTAATACTATATCAGTAATATCAGAGAAAGAAGGTTTGATGACTACTAGGTCATATGGTTTCATATGAATCATGGGAATGTGCTTGTGTGATTTCCTCACGCTAATAAATTCTTATAAAATAAAATAATTAAATAAATGAATAAAATAATTACATAAATTATTTTATTTATTTATAAAACGTTCTCATGTATGTGAACATCCCTAATGCTTGTGTGTGGGAGGTCCAGCTTGTTTGTCGCTGGTAAGCTTATATTCTGTTTATTTGTTTAAGAAATATATTTGTATGTATGTGTGTATGATGTATGTATGTATGTATGTGTGTATGATGCATGCATGCATGTATGTATGTATGTATGTGTGTATGATGTATGTATGTATGTATGTGTGTATGTGCGATCGAAAGAACTTGTGCGTGGAATATTTTGTGGCTGTGTAGAATACATTTATATTTTGCAACGTAATCATTTTCTTTGGCTGCGATTATTTTAAAGCAGCAAGTTTCAACTAACTACAGTCATAAGCAGAGAAACAAAAAGTAAAAATTTGCAAGTTAGCAAAAATGCTAACTTCTCCTCCTCCTTCCCACTTCCTTCTCTTTCCTTTATGTAGTTTGTTTTTGAAATAAGAAAACACTTGTAGATTTTTTATTTTTCTATACATTTATTGTTTAAAGTTTTTTAAAATTTTATAATAATGCATACATTAATATTTTAAAGAGTGAAAAAATTCATTTAAAGCAAGATATTTCTTTTGTTAGTAAAATAGCATTTTTTAATGCGCAAACACCAAGTTTATGATAATTACAATAAAAATATTCTGGATACTTAATCTCCATTTGTTTAAAGTTGATACAGCCTATATCCTCAGCGTTAAAAATTTTTCGGCATAAGATTTTTTCCAACCATCGTCTTTTCTCTTCACCTTTTACATAAATTTTAGAACATCTTGCGTTGGCTTTTAAAAAATTGCAAACGCTTTCAAAAGAAACTGATCCAGCAGTCCAGCTGAGGTGATGATAGTTTTTCGTTAGCCACTTTGCTTCTCTTTGCTTTTTTATTGATAAGCATTTAAAATCAAAAGGTGGTTTTATAATGAAATTGTTATATTCATAATTGTTGAAAACAATCGCTACTTCTTTTGCGATGAAATCATTTGAATTACTTTTGAAACATTGTACGTCTATAAAAATTGTGTTATTTTCTATATTTCTTAATTTATAAGACTTTTAGACTTTGTCCTTTAGGGGTTATATATTCTATTATACGATTATGAATAAGAATGCAGTAAGCTGATGTATTTGCTTACTGCTTCAAATTAAAATTTTATTAAATTGAATAAAAGGAGTTTTTTTTTTCTTAAACTCTGATGCAGTTAGAAGCGCTGGAGATTCTTTCATATAACAGCTTTTTTGAAATTTTTGATACATAGTATAATATAGAATTGGATAACATTTATTTTTAATTTTTATGTTAAGAAGTACGGGTATGAGACTGAATTTAAATGTACTTTTAAATTAGTTAAATCATAATGAACAAACATATTTTCTTCTTTAATAGCGATCAACAGAAAACGAACTCGTTTTCATATAATTTAGGTATACCCTATCGACGGCTCCTCTAGGATACAAGATGACTTTGTATGACGAAATTTCTGTTGCTTTATACTGATAATATGTTTACATTAATAAGATACATATACATATGTTTATTTTATGAACGGTGAGCACCTATGGCTTTTATTTAATGTTCTATATGACTTTTTTTTTCATTTTATTAAAGTTCAGCGTATTGTATATATATTTCTGAAATGTTTAAGTGTGTTTTGTGTGCCCATCGGGCAGAGTGTACGTATTAGTTGGTCAGTCAGTCTCTATTTTTATTTATTTTTTTTTTCTTCTAATGTGCCACTCCTTTTTCAGATTTTACTACTTGGAATAGAGAATTTTTGTCTAATTTTTTGGTGGGTATATACATTAGGTATGTAGAAATTAGTTTAGATACAAAGAAATGCATGTTTAATATACAACTATTGTATCAAATCGATCTCAAATAACTCAGTTACCTCTACCAGCAATTCACCGTTGGTGTATTCATAAAGTGTTAGAAACAATGAAATATCTATGTTTTGAGAGAATTTTTCCCCTCAAGTATTTCTACATGAGGTTTGAGGGGTCAAGCACTGTCGCATTCATATGTAATGATTATTCACTTAAAAAACGTCATCATCACCATCAATCATCTCCGTATACAATACATTCATGAGTTGGGTTGATCCAGATACAATTGCTGTCTCATCACCTTCTAACAGCTTTATATATTTTGCTAGTATGCATGCCTTAGCATGCTTCTATCGATAGTGACGTAAGAGTCCGAGATGTAGAGTGTTACAATTAAAAATCTTTACTATTAGAATTTACCAGTTCGCTCTTTTGAATTTTTACAAAGTAGATACATATGTATGTATTTCATTGACCACAAAATCATAAAATTTCTTTGCTTACAAAATTGTATGACGTGAGGATTTTGTTTTTTTTTTTTTTTTTTTTTTTTTTTTTTAAATTATACATGCTTCGGCATGCTTTCATTTTTTTTCTATAAATTTATGTAATACTCATACAGATACAGATATAAAGTAAGATCTGTTTACTATACATTTTAAAATTTATGCATGCTTCAGCATGATTCTAGTTGAAGCGTATATTCATTCACTAAGTTTGATTGATACTTATTCATACACATGTACATTCTTAAAGATTGGATATCAAAGTCCAATTTCCGTAGTTTGTCTATATTTTCTAAAGATCTGATAGCTAAAGAAATAAATAGAGTGAAGATCTTCTATAATAATCCCATTTTCATATTGTAAAATTTTGCGTGCTAGCGCTTTCGATGGGAAAATATACATACAACTTTATAAAAAGTGATAATATGATGTGCTGCTGAATATTGCACTATGTTATAGTTCATTTTAAACACTGAAGTTTTAGCAATATTTCATTCAGACCAACAAGTTTAGAGAATTCCACTACATTTAGTTAATTATCTTTCTTAAGACTCATCATTCCTAATCAATCCTACAAAAAACAACACAAACTAGATTTTTCGTTTTAATTTTATTTTTATTAAATTCAACATTCATTCTTCAAATTACTTTATACTATATTAAGTAGCTTTTCCTCATTTGTTGAGTTGACTTTAATAGGAGACATTTTAATGGTACGATGAACTTTTCTATTGCATGCATTGAGTAAATCTTTATACATACCAATCCACTTATATGAACCATTAAAGCTAATTCTTTTCACATCATACCTTTCAATGATCTATTAAATCATTCTAATATTGATGCTTTCATATTAAGTAATGTTTAATCTTCTATTTATGTATGAGTTTTCCCAAGTATTTATTAAAAAATTCTTTAGAATCATCTGTTTGTAAGTTTTTTGGTACCCGTACCACTTCAAAAATATTTTCCATTGCCTTGGTTTTTAGAGTGCAGCTTTTATTTTCAGCTGTACTTTGAGAATGTGTCAATTACAGTCTTCAAAAATCAACAATTTCTATTTTCTGTAGAATAGTTCTACATTTCACCTAACTTAGCTCCATAAAACATCATATATTCCTGTCATTACATCTCTACAAGCACAAACAGTTGTTGAAATTTAATATGGACTTCGTTAACTAAATTCCTTTTTAAAGACATTGAATTGTTTCACAGATTTTTTCGAAAGTGTTGTGATCTACATCTTGCACTTTCAGCTATTTATACTAACATGTAGTTAATTTTCTAATCTATATATTTAACCGTAAACTCTTCAATTTGTTTTTAATTATTTACTTTTTAGAATTGCTTTTTCAATTTTATAACTGTCTTCTTTCTCTAATTTTATTTCACGTTGTAGTTCCTCAATTTGCATTTAAATATATTCTTGAATATTAATGCTTTAAGCTATATTATTAATTTGTCTTGTATTTTATCTTCATTCAGTTTAATGTAACTATCAACAATAGTTTGTATCTAATTCATTTATGCCTTCCAATACTGATAAGTCAGTATAAATGTCTTCAGAATTGGAAGTCTATGAGTAAAATCATCGTCATCATCATTCTCAGTATTAGCATCATTAAATATGATGGTATTATCAAATATTGTTCCTAGTAAAGTAAAGTTTCTTTGGGGTACTTGTCTATATCTTGAGTGAAGGTTTCTCAGGCTTTAAACTTGTATATTTTCAACTTCTGTCTTGATTTTACTTTCTTCTTTCATAAGAATTCTTTTAATATTTTTAGAACTATTTATGAATTCTTCTGCTATAGGTTTAAATGTATCTTTTAGTTGTTCACTTGTATCTATTTCACCAGTTTTTATACTACGAAGCTTTTTCTTCAACACATTTCTTGTCAACACCAACTGTTTTAAAATTTTCTCATCCAGGGCAAATAACAGGTATCAGCAATCATATCAGCTTTTCAGGAGCTGGTCTGGTTTTCAGATCAGCTTTTCAGGACCTGGTCTGGTTTTCAGATCAGCTTTTCAGGACCTGGTCTGGTTTTCAGATCAGCTTTTCAGGACCTGGTCTGGTTTTCAGATCAGCTTTTCAGGACCTGGTCTGGTTTTCAGATCAGCTTTTCAGGACCTGGTCTGGTTTTCAGATCAGCTTATCAGGACCTGGTCTGGTTTTCAGATCAGCTTATCAGGAGCTGGTCTGGTTTTCAGATCAGCTTATCAGGAGCTGGTCTGGTTTTCAGATCAGCTTATCAGGAGCTGGTCTGGTTATCAGATCAGCTTATCAGGAGCTGGTCTGGTTATCAGATCAGCTTATCAGGAGCTGGTCTGGTTTTCAGATCAGCTTATCAGGAGCTGGTCTGGTTTTCAGATCAGCTTATCAGGAGCTGGTCTGGTTTTCAGATCAGCTTATCAGGAGCTGGTCTGGTTATCAGATCAGCTTATCAGGAGCTGGTCTGGTTATCAGATCAGCTTATCAGGAGCTGGTCTGGTTTTCAGATCAGCTTATCAGGAGCTGATCTGATTTTTAGATCAGCTTATCAGGTAACAGATCAGGCTATCAGGAGCTGTTCAGATTTTCATTTCAAGATATCTGAGTCAGATTTAGTTATCAGTGTACAAGTAGCTAGCCATTTATAACATTTATATACATGAAGTTTAAAGTCAGATGAAATACGAAAAAGTAAAGTTTTATGTAGTAAAATTATTTTCTATAACGATCATCGTTTAATTCACTATCTTTGCTTATAATCAAAAATCCATATTTATCCTTTCAACATGCTTTTTATTTTTCTCACCTAACTTAAACATTAAATATACATTATGATGATCTCTTATTAAATGTTTGGTGATTCTGGTGTAAGTTTTACATAAGTAGAATGAATCAACATTCTTATCTCTCCCCATACAAAAATATGCTTCCCACACGCATTATCGTTAAATATCATATTGGAACTACTTTGGACTGAAATAACAGATTCACTATCGGTAAATTTTGTAATATATTATTATTTTAATTGATGTAATTAATTTCTTCAGATATTTATATCTGGGGTGATATAAAGATTTTGAGTATAAATAAATGTTCTCAAAATTTAAGTCCATTAGGACTTTCTAGCAAGCCAATCATAGCGTTTTTTTTTCGTAATTTGACAGGTCAACTATTGTTGCACGAATAGAATTTGATATAAAGGAACTATGATTTATTTTTGAACTATCGTTCGATGAATCATCAATATTTCGTACCAAGAATTATTTATGTTGTTTTGACTAAGGGTATGAGTCAATATTTATAAAATCTATTTCATAAATATCAGCTCATGCTCATAGTCAAAACAAAGTATGCTTTAAGTGTTTAAAACCGCTATTACCATAAAAATGGTGGTTTTAAACACTTAAAATATACTTTGTTTTACTAACCGCATTTTATAACTAAATGCATTTCATAAATATTGACGCATACTCATAATCAAAACAGCATAAAAATATCCTTTTTTTGACTATGAGTATGAGTCATTATCTCTTATTATAGAAAAATAAAATAGTATGATTATATGATATCAGAAATCATGTTTTCTAATATCATATAACCATACTATTTGATTCTTTCTATAATAATAGATAATATTTATGAAATGCATTTATTTACAAAATGCGATTAGTAAAACAACATAAATTTAGGATGGTATGAAATTTTGATGATTCATCAATATTTCGTACCAAGGTATTTTTAGGTTGTTTTTACTATGAGTATGCGCCAATATTTATGAAATGTATTTCATAAATATTATCTCTTATTATAGAAAAATTAAAAATGTAGCTATACGATATCAGAAAATATTTTCTGAAATCGTATAGCTATATTATTTTATTTGTCCTATAATAAGAGATAATGGCCCCTACTCATAGTCAAAACAAAGAATATTTTAAGAGTTTCAAATCAGTATTATCATAAAAAATACTGATTTTAAACTCTTACAGCCTTATTTATAATACTTATTAAGGCTTTGGAAAGGCTTTTTAAAACAAATTTTTTATAAAAATTTTTTCTTAAAAAGTCTTTATAAAGCCCTAATAAGTGTTATAAATAAGGCTGTTAAAATATACTTTGTTTTACTAACCACATTTTTGTAACTAAACGCATTTCATAAATATTGATGCATACTCATAGTCAAAAAAAGGATATTTTTATGCTGTTTTGATTATGAGTGTGGATCATTATCTCTTATTATAGAAAAAATAAACTAATGCAGCTATACGATTTCAGAAAATATTTTCTGATATGGTATAGCTGTATTAGTTTATTTTTTTATAATAAGAGATAATATTTATAAAATGTATTTAGCTACATAAATGCGGTTAGTAAAACAAGCTAAAATACCTTGGTACGAAATATTGATGATTCATCGAACGATAGTTCAAAAATAAATCATAGTTCCTTTATATCAAATTCTATTCGTGCAACAATAGTTGACCTGTCAAATTACGAAAAAAAAACGCTATGATTGGCTTGCTAGAAAGTCCTAATGGACTTAAATTTTGAGAACATTTATTTATACTCAAAATCTTTATATCACCCCAGATATAAATATCTGAAGAAATTAATTACATCAATTAAAATAATAATATATTACAAAATTTACCGATAGTGAATCTGTTATTTCAGTCCAAAGTAGTTCCAATATGATATTTAACGATGATGCGTGTGGGAAGCATATTTTTGTATGGGGAGAGATAAGAATGTTGATTCATTCTACTTATGTAAAACTTACACCAGAATCACCAAACATTTAATAAGAGATCATCATAATGTATATTTAATGTTTAAGTTAGGTGAGAAAAATAAAAAGCATGTTGAAAGGATAAATATGGATTTTTGATTATAAGCAAAGATAGTGAATTAAACGATGATCGTTATAGAAAATAATTTTACTAGATAAAACTTTACTTTTTCGTATTTCATCTGACTTTAAACTTCATGTATATAAATGTTATAAATGGCTAGCTACTTGTACACTGATAACTAAATCTGACTCAGATATCTTGAAATGAAAATCTGAACAGCTCCTGATAGCCTGATCTGTTACCTGATAAGCTGATCTAAAAATCAGATCAGCTCCTGATAAGCTGATCTGAAAACCAGACCAGCTCCTGATAAGCTGATCTGATAACCAGACCAGCTCCTGATAAGCTGATCTGATAACCAGACCAGCTCCTGATAAGCTGATCTGAAAACCAGACCAGCTCCTGATAAGCTGATCTGAAAACCAGACCAGCTCCTGATAAGCTGATCTGAAAACCAGACCAGCTCCTGATAAGCTGATCTGATAACCAGACCAGCTCCTGATAAGCTGATCTGATAACCAGACCAGCTCCTGATAAGCTGATCTGAAAACCAGACCAGCTCCTGATAAGCTGATCTGAAAACCAGACCAGCTCCTGATAAGCTGATCTGAAAACCAGACCAGGTCCTGATAAGCTGATCTGAAAACCAGACCAGGTCCTGAAAAGCTGATCTGAAAACCAGACCAGGTCCTGAAAAGCTGATCTGAAAACCAGACCAGGTCCTGAAAAGCTGATCTGAAAACCAGACCAGGTCCTGAAAAGCTGATCTGAAAACCAGACCAGGTCCTGAAAAGCTGATCTGAAAACCAGACCAGCTCCTGAAAAGCTGATATGATTGCTGATACCTGTTATTTGCCCTGGATGAGAAAATTTTAAAACAGTTGGTGTTGACAAGAAATGTGTTGAAGAAAAAGCTTCGTAGTATAAAAACTGGTGAAATAGATACAAGTGAACAACTAAAAGATACATTTAAACCTATAGCAGAAGAATTCATAAATAGTTCTAAAAATATTAAAAGAATTCTTATGAAAGAAGAAAGTAAAATCAAGACAGAAGTTGAAAATATACAAGTTTAAAGCCTGAGAAACCTTCACTCAAGATATAGACAAGTACCCCAAAGAAACTTTACTTTACTAGGAACAATATTTGATAATACCATCATATTTAATGATGCTAATACTGAGAATGATGATGACGATGATTTTACTCATAGACTTCCAATTCTGAAGACATTTATACTGACTTATCAGTATTGGAAGGCATAAATGAATTAGATACAAACTATTGTTGATAGTTACATTAAACTGAATGAAGATAAAATACAAGACAAATTAATAATATAGCTTAAAGCATTAATATTCAAGAATATATTTAAATGCAAATTGAGGAACTACAACGTGAAATAAAATTAGAGAAAGAAGACAGTTATAAAATTGAAAAAGCAATTCTAAAAAGTAAATAATTAAAAACAAATTGAAGAGTTTACGGTTAAATATATAGATTAGAAAATTAACTACATGTTAGTATAAATAGCTGAAAGTGCAAGATGTAGATCACAACACTTTCGAAAAAATCTGTGAAACAATTCAATGTCTTTAAAAAGGAATTTAGTGAACGAAGTCCATATTAAATTTCAACAACTGTTTGTGCTTGTAGAGATGTAATGACAGGAATATATGATGTTTTATGGAGCTAAGTTAGGTGAAATGTAGAACTATTCTACAGAAAATAGAAATTGTTGATTTTTGAAGACTGTAATTGACACATTCTCAAAGTACAGCTGAAAATAAAAGCTGCACTCTAAAAACCAAGGCAATGGAAAATATTTTTGAAGTGGTACGGGTACCAAAAAACTTACAAACAGATGATTCTAAAGAATTTTTTAATAAATACTTGGGAAAACTCATACATAAATAGAAGATTAAACATTACTTAATATGAAAGCATCAATATTAGAATGATTTAATAGATCATTGAAAGGTATGATGTGAAAAGAATTAGCTTTAATGGTTCATATAAGTGGATTGGTATGTATAAAGATTTACTCAATGCATGCAATAGAAAAGTTCATCGTACCATTAAAATGTCTCCTATTAAAGTCAACTCAACAAATGAGGAAAAGCTACTTAATATAGTATAAAGTAATTTGAAGAATGAATGTTGAATTTAATAAAAATAAAATTAAAACGAAAAATCTAGTTTGTGTTGTTTTTTGTAGGATTGATTAGGAATGATGAGTCTTAAGAAAGATAATTAACTAAATGTAGTGGAATTCTCTAAACTTGTTGGTCTGAATGAAATATTGCTAAAACTTCAGTGTTTAAAATGAACTATAACATAGTGCAATATTCAGCAGCACATCATATTATCACTTTTTATAAAGTTGTATGTATATTTTCCCATCGAAAGCGCTAGCACGCAAAATTTTACAATATGAAAATGGGATTATTATAGAAGATCTTCACTCTATTTATTTCTTTAGCTATCAGATCTTTAGAAAATATAGACAAACTACGGAAATTGGACTTTGATATCCAATCTTTAAGAATGTACATGTGTATGAATAAGTATCAATCAAACTTAGTGAATGAATATACGCTTCAACTAGAATCATGCTGAAGCATGCATAAATTTTAAAATGTATAGTAAACAGATCTTACTTTATATCTGTATCTGTATGAGTATTACATAAATTTATAGAAAAAAAATGAAAGCATGCCGAAGCATGTATAATTTAAAAAAAAAAAAAAAAAAAAAAAAAAAAAAAAAAAACAAAATCCTCACGTCATACAATTTTGTAAGCAAAGAAATTTTATGATTTTGTGGTCAATGAAATACATACATATGTATCTACTTTGTAAAAATTCAAAAGAGCGAACTGGTAAATTCTAATAGTAAAGATTTTTAATTGTAACACTCTACATCTCGGACTCTTACGTCACTATCGATAGAAGCATGCTAAGGCATGCATACTAGCAAAATATATAAAGCTGTTAGAAGGTGATGAGACAGCAATTGTATCTGGATCAACCCAACTCATGAATGTATTGTATACGGAGATGATTGATGGTGATGATGACGTTTTTTAAGTGAATAATCATTACATATGAATGCGACAGTGCTTGACCCCTCAAACCTCATGTAGAAATACTTGAGGGGAAAAATTCTCTCAAAACATAGATATTTCATTGTTTCTAACACTTTATGAATACACCAACGGTGAATTGCTGGTAGAGGTAACTGAGTTATTTGAGATCGATTTGATACAATAGTTGTATATTAAACATGCATTTCTTTGTATCTAAACTAATTTCTACATACCTAATGTATATACCCACCAAAAAATTAGACAAAAATTCTCTATTCCAAGTAGTAAAATCTGAAAAAGGAGTGGCACATTAGAAGAAAAAAAAAATAAATAAAAATAGAGACTGACTGACCAACTAATACGTACACTCTGCCCGATGGGCACACAAAACACACTTAAACATTTCAGAAATATATATACAATACGCTGAACTTTAATAAAATGAAAAAAAAAGTCATATAGAACATTAAATAAAAGCCATAGGTGCTCACCGTTCATAAAATAAACATATGTATATGTATCTTATTAATGTAAACATATTATCAGTATAAAGCAACAGAAATTTCGTCATACAAAGTCATCTTGTATCCTAGAGGAGCCGTCGATAGGGTATACCTAAATTATATGAAAACGAGTTCGTTTTCTGTTGATCGCTATTAAAGAAGAAAATATGTTTGTTCATTATGATTTAACTAATTTAAAAGTACATTTAAATTCAGTCTCATACCCGTACTTCTTAACATAAAAATTAAAAATAAATGTTATCCAATTCTATATTATACTATGTATCAAAAATTTCAAAAAAGCTGTTATATGAAAGAATCTCCAGCGCTTCTAACTGCATCAGAGTTTAAGAAAAAAAAACTCCTTTTATTCAATTTAATAAAATTTTAATTTGAAGCAGTAAGCAAATACATCAGCTTACTGCATTCTTATTCATAATCGTATAATAGAATATATAACCCCTAAAGGACAAAGTCTAAAAGTCTTATAAATTAAGAAATATAGAAAATAACACAATTTTTATAGACGTACAATGTTTCAAAAGTAATTCAAATGATTTCATCGCAAAAGAAGTAGCGATTGTTTTCAACAATTATGAATATAACAATTTCATTATAAAACCAACTTTTGATTTTAAATGCTTATCAATAAAAAAGCAAAGAGAAGCAAAGTGGCTAACGAAAAACTATCATCACCTCAGCTGGACTGCTGGATCAGTTTCTTTTGAAAGCGTTTGCAATTTTTTAAAAGCCAACGCAAGATGTTCTAAAATTTATGTAAAAGGTGAAGAGAAAAGACGATGGTTGGAAAAAATCTTATGCCGAAAAATTTTTAACGCTGAGGATATAGGCTGTATCAACTTTAAACAAATGGAGATTAAGTATCCAGAATATTTTTATTGTAATTATCATAAACTTGGTGTTTGCGCATTAAAAAATGCTATTTTACTAACAAAAGAAATATCTTGCTTCAAATGAATTTTTTCACTCTTTAAAATATTAATGTATGCATTATTATAAAATTTTAAAAAACTTTAAACAATAAATGTATAGAAAAATAAAAAATCTACAAGTGTTTTCTTATTTCAAAAACAAACTACATAAAGGAAAGAGAAGGAAGTGGGAAGGAGGAGGAGAAGTTAGCATTTTTGCTAACTTGCAAATTTTTACTTTTTGTTTCTCTGCTTATGACTGTAGTTAGTTGAAACTTGCTGCTTTAAAATAATCGCAGCCAAAGAAAATGATTACGTTGCAAAATATAAATGTATTCTACACAGCCACAAAATATTCCACGCACAAGTTCTTTCGATCGCACATACACACATACATACATACATACATCATACACACATACATACATACATACATGCATGCATGCATCATACACACATACATACATACATACATCATACACACATACATACAAATATATTTCTTAAACAAATAAACAGAATATAAGCTTACCAGCGACAAACAAGCTGGACCTCCCACACACAAGCATTAGGGATGTTCACATACATGAGAACGTTTTATAAATAAATAAAATAATTTATGTAATTATTTTATTCATTTATTTAATTATTTTATTTTATAAGAATTTATTAGCGTGAGGAAATCACACAAGCACATTCCCATGATTCATATGAAACCATATGACCTAGTAGTCATCAAACCTTCTTTCTCTGATATTACTGATATAGTATTACGATAACAAATTTCTATAGTATGGCAACACTGGGAGCATTAGAAAATAATAATCATGTTTTGCCGTCGGCATTTGAAAAAAACAATAATCATGTTTTGCCGTCGGCATTTGAAAAAAATAATAATCATGTTTTGCCGTCGGCATTTGAAAAAAATATCATGCATTGCCGTAGGCATTTGAAAAAATTATCATGCATTGCCGTAGGCATTAGGAAAAATTATCATGCATGCCGTATGCATTAGGAAAAAAATAATAATAATCATGTTTTCCCGTCGTCATTAGGAAAAATCATTTTCCCGTCGGCATTTGAAAAAATTATATTCATGTTTTGCCGTCGGCATTAGGAAAAATTTCTAAACATGTTTTGCCGTAGACATTAGGAAAAATTAATAATCACTATTTCACCATTGGTATTAGAAAAAATCATTTTCCCGTCGGCATTTGAAAAAATTATATTCATGTTTTGCCGTCGGCATTACGAAAAAAAAAATAAGTATGAATTGCCGTCGGCATTTGAAAAAAATAATCATGTTTTGCCGTCGGCATTAGGAAAAATTAATAAACATGTTTTGCCGTAGACATTAGGAAAAATTAATAATCACTATTTCAACATTGGTATTAGAAAAAATCATTTTCATGATTTTCCCGTCGGCATTTGAAAATAATTATGTATTGCCGTAGGCATTAGGAAAAATTATCATGCATGCCGTAGGCATTAGGAAAAAGACAGACTTATTGAACCACCCTCGAAAAATATTTAAAGGACTTATCGAACCACCCTCGTAGGTATCAAATTTCAAGAATTTTAAAATTTTCAAATTTTAATTACCCAAATTTAACAATTTCAGCAACAATTTAACAATTTTAATTGTCCCAGAACCGCCAGTTCACAACTACTGACTATATCATAAATGTGACAATAAGCGGTAGTGACTATGAACGAAAACTACTGTAAATAACATTGCTCATGATGTTTTATTATTTTAAATGTGAATGTTATTTTAAAATATAGAATTATTAACATTTATTTTAAATATCGATGGAGTTACGTAAAAAGGGTCAAAATTATAAAGCTTAGCTTTAAGAAAGGGTTCAAAATCTTTATTTTATGATTAAATAAGACATTTTAAGCAAACAATGAAAGTTTATTTAAGGTCGGTACTTTTTAATGAATTCTTGTAAATACTATAATCAATTTTTAAAAAAGGTATAAAAGGCAAAAATGTAAGTTTAAGAAATGTTTCCAACATTTTAAACGTTATTTGAAGTGCTATTTCTGTGCATTTATGTACGAAATTATTCTCAAGATCCAACATTGTGCGAGATTGACCCTTTTCACGCAACACCATCGATATGTATTTAAGACTTTATTGGTAGTAATATTATTTGAAAAACTTAATTTCGTTCCATTTTTAAGTCCTACTGTTTTAAGCAAACGACCGGGTTTTTCCCGCTGCCGTCCTCTTTTTATAAATCACGCGATAACAACCCTAAATAAACTAGCATTTTCCTGAGACTTATTTCACACCCAGAAAAAACTAAGTAGACTTTAAACTGTATTTATATCAAATTTATCAAAAAAACAGAAAAAATACCAACAGCACAAATTTTTTCCCTTTTCGCTGTTCCGTGCAAATTTTTTAATTTTTTTCATCATTCTTCTCCGGACAATATCAAATAAAACAAAAAGGAGGGAATCGGTCCAGCCATTTACGGGTGACGCCGTCACAAAGGAAAAGGGATTCATTCATATATAGTACATAAATTGGAATTTTTTTCCCTGACACATAATTAAAAATTTTATATATTTGAAAAAAGAAACTCTAGATTCTACTTTTTACGTTAACTAGTTTAAAAAAAAAATTATTTTTAAGCTCATTTAAAAATTGATCATTTTATTTTTTCACTTGAAAGTAGTAACTGATGGAAAGTTTCAGTGGCGATATATGCGGTACTTTTTCAAGGTCTTACAAATGTGTAATAATGTGCCATCAATTATATCATATATTCCGGTCCTTCATTGCCACTTAGTCATATATCAAAAAAATAAAATAAAATGAAACTTTAAAAGTTTTAAAAATTTTAGGAACTATGTATATGACTGTTATTAATTTATTAAAGCTTGAATTTGGTGTGTATTAAGATATGTTTCTAAAAAAAAAATGCACACATAAAGAATATTATTTTATTGTTTGATTAAGAACTTATAAATTTAATTTTTTTAGGATGTGACTAATACCTCATTTACATTTAACTTTTTTTTTCATGAAATTAGTTGCATGCAAATTTTTTATATGTCAATAGGAAACCTGGAGGAGCAACCTATACCAAAAAAGTTGCCAAAGCTGCATCAGGGATTCATTCTACGTTCTTTTTTATGTAACATTATCTTAACATTATCTTTAATAGCCCTGAAATTAGCGAAAAAAAACATTTTCGTGCAACAAAAACAATAATAAAACTTGCCAAAATGCATTAAAAGTTTTAAAAATTTTAGGAACTATGTATATGACTGTTATCAATTTATTAAAGCTTGAATTTGGTGTGTATTAAGATATGTTTCTAACAAAACATGCACACATAAAGAATATTAGTTCATTTGTTAACCCCCGACCAAAAAAAGGGGTGTTATAAGTTTGTAGTGTGTGTCTGTGTATCTGTGTATCTAAGTATCTGTGTGTCTGTCCGTGTCCACGTACAGGCCAAACGGCTGGACCGATTTTCATTAAGTTTTTTCTGTTTAAAAGATGACTTGATCGAGAGGGTTCTTGGCTATGTTTGAAGAAAATCGGTCCAGCCGCTTACAAGATATAACATCTTTTCTGAAAAAAGTCGGGGGTTTTTAAAATTTTTAATTTTTGTTATTGATTAAGAACTTATAAATTTAATTTTTTTAGGATGTGACTAATACCTCATTTACATTTAACATTTTTTTGTGTTTGTTTTATTTTTGACATTTTTGGATAATTATATTGAGGATTTCGACGATTTTTCGCAAGTCCATCTGGCAACTATGATAGAGTAGTTTAAGCACAACAACAAAACACACTTGTCAGGGTTGTCAGATTTTTTCCGAGCTATTTCGCCAAATTGATTTTAAAAATCGCCAAAACTCAGGTTTATATAGTTTTTCTTAGTCAATATTTGATAATAAATTTGTTTTTATATTACACTTTTTTAATATAACTTTTATAAAATTATCGTATCAAAATTTATCAGAAAATCGCCAAAATTGTGAATTAAATCCAAAAATCATTTCTTGTAAATTTTTCTCGTCCAAATTTGAAGCGCATTAATTATTGTTACCTCGTTTATACGTAGTAGTCTCCTGCATAAGACATCTTATAATAACTTTCAAGACATGAGGGATTTTTCAAATGCTTTACTACAGCGAAATCTTATAAAATAAACGTTAACAACATTGTTTGCAAGAAATTTGTTTGAGTATTGTAGGTATAAGAGTAAAGAAGAAAACACTTCGTGACGGAAGAATTTGTGATACTTGCTTCTTTCTACGCATGAGCGCGTGTACAAACGTCATGCATGTATGTGTATGATTTTTTTATTTTTCTGCGCACGTGCAAAGGCACACACATGCATTAACATTAGTTGTATGCGGTTAACCACATAATAGCTTACCAGCTAGATATTACAGACACACTCAAACATACAATATGAAAAATAACAAGCATACTCAAATCAACAGTACTTCTTTTGAGTGTTTGTTACAAACAAGCTGTCTTGCGACATCGCTTGTTACAACTGATATATACATACACCAATACATCCATCGTGCTTCGCTTATAGTACGACAGCATTTATCATTGGTTTAGTATAATACATGCGACGTGAATACATTTAAAAATCATGACGTTTTTACATTTCAAGACTATTTACGCAGCTCTCTAATACGTAGATAGAATAAAGGCTCAGTTAGCCGACTGTAATGTAAAGTAACTGCAACGTAGAAAACAGCTGATCGATATTTTTATATGAAAAGTAGGTTACGTTACATTACATCACTATAACCATTTTCATTACTTTTCACATAACAAAATCGATCAGCTGTTTCTTACTGTTGCAGTTACATTACATTACAGTCGGCTAACTGAGCCTTAAATTACTATCACTGAATGATATTGCCACACATTGTTAAATGTGTATTACATTTCTTACAAACATTTTACACCTTATAGGCTTTTTACATGACACACATTTCAGTGAAACGCATGGAAGATGTAAGAAATGTGAAACATGCGTTTACATTGACAACATCTAACATTTACCATCATCTCACATGTCAAAAAGACAACGCGTACTGCATAGATTTTGTTAATAAGGAAATTATAAAAAATAGATTTTGATGTAAAATTAATAATTGGATTAGTTGTTGCTTTGCAAGAACAAACCCAGTTAAAGTGCAGTACATGGAAATTATAAAAGATTTGCAAGAATAAGAAGAACATTTTTTTAAAGGTACATATATGTACTATGTATATACGTATGTCGTTTTTTCTTATAGCCTTTTCACACTTACTCACATCTTTCATCAATTTGGCAAGATGATAACATCTTCCCATAAGAATTATACAGGGCTGAATGTTCAACATCTTTCAACATCTTCAAAAGATGTTCCTATCTCACTTTGTTCCATTCAACATCTTTCGATTATTTTAGTGTCATCACTAGAAAAAATGTATACAACTATATACATACATGCGTACATACTATAAAAATTTATACATATGTACGTATGTATGTATGTATATCTACATATGCATGCAAATATGTACATAAATACATTCAAAACTACATTTTGGAATATCCTTCTCAAAAAAAGATCCGTAATTACTCTAAGATTTTATTATATACATATATATGTATATGTGTGCATATAATAATATCTGTTATATATATTTCCAAATCGAAATAAATTACATAAAAATAGTAGCAAATGTCTACGCAAAATCTTTGCGGATAAAATTTGCAATATTTCTTCATCATCATTGTCCGCTGGCATATAGTATTATAGTACATGTCAGATGAAAGACGTTGTAATGTGAACAGGTTTTTTCAATTTTCAACATATTCCACACATTCCTCAAAGATGTGAGTGAGTGTGAAAAGGGTATTAGTTTTTGATCAGCGTTGCCACTAGTGGAAAATGAAATTACAAAGTCGCAATTCTAAAATAATGCAAAACCGAATGACAGTGCAAAAAAATCTAGAAAAATTTTTACTTTTATTAGTTTATTAAAATTTTATATGAGCTAATTTTTTAATATTTGAAAAACTTTCAACAAAATTAAAAATATAAAAAAAATCACTAATTCGTAAGTATTTACTTCAACGAAGAATAATTTACCACTTTCCTCTTAACATTTTGTCTACATTTCATAAAATATTCTTTAAACCAGGCGTTTGAGAAGTGGGCTATCAACCTTTTCTTTTCTTAATTTAAACTCATTTAACTAGAAGTACTGAGCGACGCTTATATACTCTTTGGTTGTTTGAAGCATATGTATATATTTACACTAAACTATTTTTTCCAATTTCTTTTTATAATTTTAAGCTAAAAATTTGCAACACAATTTTAAAGTTGACGCCCATTTTTAATTTATTTTAATTAAGATTAGTTAACTTTAAAAAAAAAATCTCTCAACAGAGGCGTTTAAGGATGGTAATACCAAAACTTTTAAATTTGGAAAGAAAATATCGCCAGGACAGTTTTTGATTTGGGAAATTATAGGCCAGTAAATTTCAAAACATCCAATTTATCGTATATATTAAGGTCCTTGTGGTGTAAAAGTGCATAATCACGCCACACATTGTCCAATTTTTGAAAAATCTAGCTTAAAGTTTTGATTCTACTACATCAATAAAAATTATAAAGGTAATTATGAAAGTTGATTTTTTTTAATATGTGAAATTATTTCAATATAAAAGAAACTAAAATCTTTGTACATTACATTTTGCTGTGCCTCGGAACAGTATTTTAATTAATTAAAATTAATAGAAATTCCACTTTTGCTGACAAGTTGCTGATTTTTATTGGTAAACTAAAAACAAAAAAAAAAAAACTTTTATGTAATTAGACAAAAAAAAAATTGGCTCAACTTTGATTACTTCAGCTTTTAATTTGTATAAAAGCAGAAAATATGAAGGAAACTGCAAATAATATTTTGTAGATGTTTCATCTAAAGCAGAAAGAATTGATTTAGTTATTGTTACGAAAATAGCCGTCAACAATGTTAAGCAGCATTACACAAAAATATTCCAACAGGGTTAATGTAAATGCTACGCGAAAATATTCCTACAGGGTCAAAGCAAAGAATAGTCTAGAAAGTAGCCAACAACTAAATAAGCATGCCTAGCTTGATTAAACAAGCAAAAGCAACAACAACAAAAAAAGCGTCTGCTTATTAAGAAGATTCACATATTTGTACACATACATACATGCCAATTCAAACGAAAAGCAAAAGATAAACAACCACCGTGTGTTGCTTAGTTAATGATGTACACACGTACGCATATACACATGTATGTACATAGTTACCACATGAACTTAATTAGGCAGCATATAAGATGATAATGATCGTCTAGACATTGCTTGAAACTTCTACTGGAATTTGTGTGAAATATAAATAGAGGTGACGCATCCAATAAGTGAGTTAGTTGCAGTTGTAAGTCAGTCGCGAACAGTTATAGTTAGTGCTAATCAGAAAGTAGTGAAGTTAAGAACTCGTTAGACAGTTGATAATTAAGTTGTGAATTAATAATAGTCTGTCGTGGAATTGAGATTATTGTGGAGTCTATCATATCGACTGGAGTAAAGGGAACAGCGCAGCGAATAGACGTGTATAAGGGTGTAAGTAAAGCCAGTGAGTCTTTATTGGTGTATCAACTGTGAGTGTCGGCAGAGTGAGTGCCGTGTGTGACAAGCAGCAGACAACGAGGTATTGGTGTATCAACTGTGAGTGACGGCAGAGAGAGTCTCGTAAGTGACGGCAGCAGACAAAGAGGTGTCACGTGAATACTGGCGCAGCCAGCTAAGAAACGTGCGTAAACTACAGCGGGGAAGGTGCAGTGGTAACCAGTTGTGAATATTTGTGTGTAATTTATTAGTTTAAGTTGTATTAGGTATTTAAGCTCTTGAGTAACTTAGTATAAGTGTATTGGTAAATAAAACTTGTATCATTCTTAACCCTAATTACTACACTCGGCTCTTGTATTCATTTGCAAATCTTCGGATCTACGGAAAAGCGTTTTTATAGAGAGAAAAACGTAACATTATTTTTGAATGATCTTCAAAAACTTGCAATCTTCAATACAATCTCAATACTTTATATTGTTCAAGAGCACTTTCAATGCAACAAGCTGTTTGCATTACATTTATAATAGGATCCAAGATTTCTTAGCAAATCTTCTAAATGTTTTTAGTATAATTTGGGCCGTTTTAAAAATTTTATTGGACATAAGTCAAATAGTGCAAAATTACACAAAAAATTAATGGTGCAAAAATACTGCGAAGAAATTTAAATATTATACCATGTTCACACGGACAGCAATTATCGAGGTTCGCTCTCTCATTCACGGTTCGCAGTCGAATCTTGATTGAATCAACATGGTTCGCCATACAAATTTTTGAGAGCGAACCATCTTGGTTGATTTTCAACCTTGCTGCGAACCACGAAGAAATTGCTATCATCGCTAGTTTTGATAACACATTATCGCTAATTTATCTGAACTAGCTATCAAAACAAAATGAGTACACACATACACATATCCATGAGCAAACAAAAAACAAACCAAAAAAATGGATGCGTGCATGAATTAAAAAAATTAGAACACATTTTATTCATTATTTTTGCTTAGTTTGTTTATCTACAGTAAAAAAGCAAATAACACAGAATATAAAACTCCTGCCAACTATTCACTAGTGTATGTATGTGTGCATGTATGTATATATATATAAATGAGAACAGTGATGCCAACTCTTGATACTCAAAAAGCGTAAAAAAAATTTCAAAAACGGTTAAATTGAAAAAATACACGTTTAGCTCTAAATAAAGTAAAAATTTTTGAATAATCGCGAAAAGGGGCTAGTATTAAAATGTTTCTGTTGTAAATCAAAACATCGAAAACATTGTTGTACAATAATTTATTGGAAAATCATGAGATCAACACATACGTAGCTTGATATATTACATTTCATATTAAATTTCAATAAGGTACCCATAAATAGTGTACATATACATATACATATACATATACATATACATATACATATACATATACATATACATATACATATACATATACATATACATATACATATACATATACATATACATATACATATACATATACATATACATATACATATACATATACATATACATATACATATACATATACATATACATATACATATACATATACATATACATATACATATACATATACATATACATATACATATACATATACATATACATATACATATACATATACATATACATATACATATACATATACATATACATATACATATACATATACATATACATATACATATACATATACATATACATATACATATACATATACATATACATATACATATACATATACATATACATATACATATACATATACATATACATATACATATACATATACATATACATATACATATACATATACATATACATATACATATACATATACATATACATATACATATACATATACATATACATATACATATACATATACATATACATATACATATACATATACATATACATATACATATACATATACATATACATATACATATACATATACATATACATATACATATACATATACATATACATATACATATACATATACATATACATATACATATACATATACATATACATATACATATACATATACATATACATATACATATACATATACATATACATATATTATATATATATATATATATATATATATATATATATATATATATATATATATATATATATATATATATAGAATTGGCTTAATAGAATAACAATTAAAGCAAATTCGAGGCATATATACAAACATACAAGGGCTCTTAAATAACTACAACCAAGTTGACATAATGTGTGAAACAGTAAAACCAGATTTTATAATTTTTTCTGAAACGCACTTAACAAGTGAGGTGAATGAAGAGGAAATACAACTAAAAGGGTATAATCAATATTCAACACTTTCGAATTCAATAAGAACAGGGGGAACTATAGTCTATTTAAAAAAACAATGGAACGTGAAGAAAATTTCTGAAAAAAATATGGACTCGAAATTTTGGGTATCAGCTTATGTGGCAAAGCATGAACAAAAGATATTAGTATTAGCTGCTGTGTATAGATCACCGAGTAGCGCTGAGACGGAGTTTATTGAGGCATTTGAAGAAATAATAGAGGACATAAATGAAGAAAACTGTGATGTAATAATAGCAGGAGATTTCAATATCGACTGGTACAAAGAGAGCTTTTATAAAAATAAAATAAATTGCTTGTTTAATGACAACGGCCTTAAACAAGTTATGAATGAATTCACAAGAATAACAAAGAACTCTAAAACAATAATAGACTATATCATCACAAATAATAAAAATATTACGGGTAAAGTGAATTATGAAAACAAAATCTCAGATCATGAAACCATTGATATAACAATTAATAATGTTAATTATAATCCTAATCAGAACACATATAAAGAAGTTGAGATATTTAAATATAACCGCGATATATATAATAGAGAAATAGTAGACATACAGCATATAAATACTAGAAATAACATAAATAACACCGTTTATGAATTTGATGGATATTTAGAAAATGCAGTTAAAAAACTAACAATAAAAAAGACAATTAGTGAAAACAATAAAAATATATGGTTTACTGATGAAATAAGGCGTTTAAAAAATCAAAAAATTACAAAATACCAAATAGCAAGGATTCAAAATAGTGAAGAAGCGTGGAATAATTACATAACAATTCGAAATATATATAAAGTAAAAATTGAAAACGCGAAAAAAGAATATATTAATAAAAAAAATAAATGATGCCAAAGATCAGAAAGAGATGTGGAGGGAAATAAAGAAACAAATTCTAAATAAAAACCAAAGTGCAATCCAATCTGTGATATTTAGCCAAATAGAATATAAGGAAAATTTTGACATAGCCAATAAATTTAATAATTATTTCGTTAATAGTATTAGGTCGATAAGGGAGACGATAGATAATAATGTGCAATATATCAACCATGTCAACATATCTGTGATAAACCCTAGATTCATGTTTCGTGCAATAACACTAGAAGAACTGAAAAATATATGTATGAACCTAAAAAACAAATCAGACTATAATAAAATCTCCACTAAAATAATAATAAATAGTTGGAATATAGTTGGGAAAACAATGTTAAATATAATAAATGAATCACTTAAAACAGGTATATTCCCAGAGAACTGGAAAACTTCGATGATAACTCCAATAGAAAAGGTAGCCAAATCAAGAAAATGTGAAGAATTTCGTCCAATTAATACCCTGAAGACATGCGAGAAGATATTGGAAAAAGTCGTAAAGGAACAACTTGAAGAATATTTAGAAACAAATCAATTGCTATCAAATTACCAGTCCGGTTTTAGAAAGAAATTTTCGTGCGAAACTGCAGTTAATTACCTAATAAATAGGTGGAAAAAGATAGAAAAAAACAACAAAATTTTGGCAATCTTTCTCGATTTTAAAAGAGCTTTTGAAACAATCGACAGGGATATACTTCTACAAAAATTGTATAACTATGGCATCATGAATACAGAATTAAAGTGGTTTGAGTCTTATTTAACAAACAGAAAACAAATTACTAAAGTCAATAATGAAAAATCCAGTATAATTAACAATGATTACGGAGTACCACAGGGATCGATTTTGGGTGCACTATTATTTATTGCGTATATTAATGATATGCCGAACGTAATGGATATATGTGAAATAACCCTATACGCTGACGATACACTTATTTTTACAGAAGCGAAGTCAATTGAGCAATGCTACCTGAACCTTACTCAAGATATGGAAAAAATTAAAATATGGCTCAATATGAACAAGCATAAATTAAACGAAAATAATGGAAGTGAACGCAAATAGTAATGAAATCTTCAAAATAAATAATGAATTAATAGAAAAGGTATATCAAATAAAGTATCTAGGCTTCGTCATTGATCAAGATCTAAAATTTAATAATCATATTGACTACATATGTAAAAAGATTTGTAAAAAAATTAATTTTTTCAAACGAATAAGAAAACAAATATCATACATAACAGCAATAAATATTTATAATACAATAACAAAGCCTCATTTCGAATTCGGTTCGACTATATTATACTCATGTTGTACGGCGCGCCAAATTGAACGACTGCAGAAATTACAAAACAAAGCAATGCGGGTAATATTAAAACTTAACAGATATACATCAATAAACTTTATGCTAGAAACGCTAAAATGGCTAAATATAAAACAAAGACTTGAACTAAACACTTTAACTTTTATACAAAAAATAAAAAGAGGCGAAGCGCCATAATATTTAACGGAGCAAATAGCGCATGTAAGGGAGGTCCAGCCATATTAACTAAGAAATGCTGAGCACTTCAGGATCGAAAGGGTATCAACCAGTACAATGCAGCGGTCACTGTTCTATATATAAGGGTTTACTACTATACAACGCTTTACCTAATAATATCAAAACCGAAAGAAACAATAATTTATTTAGAAAATATGCTGTATATTTTGTAAAACATAATTTGTAATTTTTTGATATAAGGAAATTGTTTTTGTTCTTTAAAGTATTGTTAATACTAATAAATAATACTACTACTACTACTATAATAGAAGTATATATACATATGTATGTATCTACGTTTACATATATAAAATTTTCCGTTTTAAAATAAAATTTCGATTTCTCACTCTTCCTAAAACATGCATTATCAGTTTTTATCAAAGCACAAAAAATTTGGAAGAAATAAAAGATTATTCTATAGTATTTTTCTTTTTTAAATTAATAAAGCAAACTAGCAAAATTAAATGAGTAAAAAGTCGATATTATTAGATTAAAGGAAGAAAAAGTGCACAAAGATTATAACTTATATATATATTGGACAAAAACTAAAAAAGTTCTGAAAGATAATTATAAAAAGTGCTAATTCACGCGTTTTTTGGGACCAAATATTTCTTTTCGCGGTTTGAGTGACTGCATTCTTGTTAAATCTAGCCCAAAAAGTGCTAATACCCTTATTTTGAGTTGGTAACCAAATTGTAATTACTTTTAAGTTATATCTAAATACGAGATTGTGTTTTTGAGTGCATATTTAAATAAAAATTAAATTCCCAACCTTGTGTAATATAATACCACTTAAGCTTTATGAGCATACCATATGTTTTTATGCGTGTGTGTTTATTGAAAACATACACATTAACATCATGTGGTCGTGTTGAAAACATCATGTGCTCGTATTAAAAAGAATTTCGTTCAAATTTCATAAATATATAGGACAATACATAGTTTCATATCATGGAATATATAAATAGATAAATGTATTATGACGTTCGTTTGTTTTCATAAAATTTATTTTATGCAATTATAATTTTCTACATCTTTTGCTTATGTTTTTTGGAAAATCCTCGTTCAGACTTACAATTTTTGTTGCTGGAATTTCTTAAAATTTTGCTTTGAAATTGCATAAGTGTCCACATTATGAAATTCTAATCTTTCAATTATGCATTAAAAATTCTATTACACCACAAATTTTCCTGAAAAATTAATATTTATTTTATTTTTCTAATATGTTTGGTTCTCATACAACTGAAGAAATAAAATTATAAAACACGTCAAATACAACTAGCAACTTGAAATTAACAGTTACGAATTTCAAATCAAAAGAGAATCTTCTTACCCCTCTCACCAATAGTTGGTAGTTTTAAAATAAAATTTCGATTTCTCGCTCTTCCTAAAACATACATTATCTGTTTTTATCAAAGCACAAACAATTTGGAAGAAATAAGATTATTCTATAGACTTCTTCTTTTTAAAATTAATAAAGCAAACTAGCAAAATTAAATAAGTAAATAGTCGATATTATTCGATTAAAGGAAGAAAAAGTGCACAAAGATTATAACTTACCCCCTGTTTGTGTAAGACGTTTGAGTTAGAAATCTTGGCGTTTATGTACAAGTTTCCTTTCGTCTATTACAAAAACGCCAAGATTTTTAATTCAAACGTTTTACACAAACATGGGGTAATATACATATTGGACAAAAATTAAAAAAAGTTCTGAAAGATAATATTAAAAAGTGGTAATATGCGCGTTTTTTGGGACCAAACATTTTTTTCGCGTTTTGAGTGTCTGAAATCGGGTTAAATCTAGCCCGAAAAGTGCTAATGCCCATATTTTGAGTTGGTAACCAAATTGTAATTACTTTTAAGTTATATTTAAATACGAAATTGTGTTTTTGAGTGCATATTTAAATAATAATTAAATTCCCAACCTTGTGTAATACTTAAGTTTTATGAGCGTGCCATTTGTTTTTATGCGTGTGTGTGTTTATTGAAAACATACGCATTAACATCATGTGGTCGTGTTGAAAACAGCATGTGCTAGTATTAAAAAAAATTTCGTTCTAATTTCATAAATATATAGGACAATACATAGTTTCATATTATGAAATAAAAAAATAAAAAAATGCATTATGACGTTCGTTTGGTTTTATAAAATTTATTTTATGCAATTATAATTTTCTTCATGTTTTGTTTATGTTCTTTGGAAAGTCCTCGTCCAGACATACAATTTTTGTTGCTGGAATTTCTTAAAATTTTGTTTTGAAATTGCATAAGTGTCCACATTATGAAATTCAAATTTTTTGCAATTATGCATTAAAAAATTCTATTACATCACAAATTTACCTGAAAAATTAACACTTATATTTACTTTTTCTAATATTTTTGGTTTTCATACAACTGAAGAAATAAAATTATAAAAAACGTCAAATACAACTAGCAACTTGAAATTAACAATTACGAGCACATGAAACTGTGTACCCCTCCCTAATCTTTTCACCCCTCTCAACAATAAACTCAAGAATTGCTGCAACAAAAATTGCAAGTCTGGACAGCGAAAAAGCGTTCAATAATATTTAGAAATTTTCTAGTGCTGTCGTACTTTCAACGTAATTTAATAAGAACTTTAATTAACCATTGAAAAAATTAAATAGTATCTAAGAAAATTTAATTTTAAGTAAAAATTAGCTAATTATGTACTTAAATATTAAGTTAGAAACTATGGGCAGGTTGGCATCACTGCATAAAAAAGATTTGTCAAAACGAGCCACGAATGTGTCGTTTGAACGGCATGGTTCGCAATCGTGGTTCAGAGAGCGAACCAAGTGGTTCATGTTGCCGTCTGAACAAAGCATTACCGATTTTGCACTATTACAGAAAGTGGCAACGTTGTTTTTGATACAACAATGTAATTTTGCTAGTGATGGCACTAAAATTAATGAAATATGTTAGATGAAACAAAATGAGATAGGAACATCTTTTAAAGATGTAGAAAGATGTTAGTTTTTAGTACTGTGTATTTCTTATGGGAAGATGTTAACATTGTCGCAAATTGATGGCAGATGTTAGATGTGCGTCAGTGTAAAAAGCCTATTACTTGCAAATAGTGCGTTCATGATACAATTATAACAGGTACATGCACAAGCCCAGCCTGTTAATGTATACAATGCAAATAGTTGTCAAACTTTGTTTACAAGCTGCAAAAATGTTAGTGGATGTGTGTGAATAAAATGATTACAGTGTTGCCAATGAATTTACGCATGGCTGTGTCTCCAATTACACATTGAAGAAAATTACATTGCACATATTTTGTGTAGGCTAAAATTAAAACAAAAGTAAATAAAAATCACACCCAAAGTAGAATTACACCCAGATTATACAAGAATTTAATTACATGGCCTACACATGTGAGTAGAAATTACACACTGTCTAACTACACACAGATTGGCAACACTGAATAACTATAATCATGCAGGAATGCCGCGTATGCAATTGTACTTTAGTTACGCTGTAATTGTTATTTTTATAAACAAAAGACATTTGTTTCTGACAATTTTCCAATTGCTTATACCAACAAAATACATGTGCTCTTTGCTGTTGTATTTTTGTTGTAGTCGTGCATGTACCTAGTACAATTGTATCACGAGTGCGTTATTTTCAAATAGTTTTAATGAGTTAATAATAGAAGTGAGCACAAGCTATGAAAAAGTGTACAGTATTGTATTTTTTTCAAAAGCAGTGGTGATCGTAATTGAGTGTGAAACAAAAATAGAGAAGAAGGAAACAAACAACACACAAACCCATTGTTCAAAAGTTGAATAGACAGTTGTGTTAAGTGTGCAATATTTTTATTGTACACTTCATAGTGCACAATACTTCATTTCACGAACTAAAAATTTCATAAAATATTAAGTGATAATAAAACTTTCTACAATTATATTCATTGAGAAAGATATTATTTTTATTTTATTATTTATTCATTTTATTTTTTAGTCTTAAATTAATAAATTATAAAACTTGGAACCAGCGTGACGATTTTAGCATTTGTGCAGCTAAATTTACCATTTTTTCTTTGTTGATTTGGCTGCAAAATTTTTAATTTAGCAGTTAGCATTTTCAAATTATTTATTTAGCTTTTTCCAGCATTTTTTGTAATATAATATACTCAATATAATTTATGAAATATAATTAAAGCAACTTTCGGTTTATTAGTAATTTTGACGAACAACCCATTTGATGATGCATTTGTAACACGAGAAATGATTCATTTGCTTATAAATTTATAAGTTGATGTAGGTACTAAATAAAAATTTTACATTCATTTAATTTTTCATATTAACATTGTAACAATATACAAACTGTTTTATTCATAAAAAATATTTCTGGTTTATTAAGCGCTTATTTGACATATTTCTATGGGAAATTTGTCAAATAAACCTGTAATAAACCTAAAATATTTTTTATGAATTAGACCGAAAGTATATAATTTTAATTAAATATGTGTGTAGAAATAAATATACACGAACAGTTGCTATTTAATTTAATGTTTAATTTAACGAAAACAATTTACGTTATTGTAACTTTGAATCATTTTCATGCGAGTGACAAAAAATTGCCTCAAGTTTTCTATTACACGGAAATATACTTGGCTTCCAAAACATCAATTTCTTTTTCTTTGAACAAAGTGTATTGTTTCATAGTGCAGCACTACAAAATATTGATAATGCACACATACCCTTTCAAAACGTCGTCAGGTTGCTGCAACCAATCAATCGGTTTCAAAGTTGGTGCTCATGGTCACAATGTTTTGCAATCTTGTATGTGTACAAGATATACATAAATACCGCATCGAAAAAGAATTCACACTTTCGAAGTAACCCCAATCACTTTTTAGGTACAAATTAAGTAAACAAAAGCTTTAGATTACACTAGTTTACAAAATTATATTTTTTTCATAAAAATTTAATGATATTTAGATTTCCTTATGTATTTTCTTCCGCTGAATTCGAAAATCAAATTTTGTTTTATGGAACAGTTTTTGAGATATTGTAATTTGTTCATTTTTTCACTTGACCAATCATATCTCGAGCTAGAAATGTCCGATTGGGTCTTAGTATTCAAATGCAAGGTATTGAGACGATGAATAAATATGCATAATTATATCTTTAATTTGTAAGGCGGTTCAAAATATATCGATGAAAATAAGGCACATTATCAAAAAAATCATATTTTACAGTGATTCTTTGCCGACAGAAAAGTACAAATCGTTAAAAAGCGTTTGTTTTCTGTTCATGAAAAATTACGATATCTCAAAAACTGTTTCATAAAACAAAATTTAACCTTGTTTTCACCACTCATCAAATGTACATTTTCGGTGTAAACTAGTGTTATTTTATAAAAACTAATTTTTAAATGTTGCTTATCAACGAAATACATGTTCAAAAAGGCTTGTTTTCGAAAAACCAACAGTGAATTAATATTTTTGCTTTGCTTTTAATGATTTTTAACTATTAGTGCTTAATGCATTATGCACAATGAAAAACTGATAGTTAGCATAAGTGATGAAATTTAACTAGGTTTTAACGAGTTCTATCATACAATTTTACATAAACAATTTGCCCATAATGTATTTTTAACTAACAATTGAATCCTAGCGTGGTTTTTAATGTGAAACTGTACAGCAAAACTCGTTAAGACATTCAATTTTGACAACTAAGTATGTATGCTAAACTCATTGCAGGTTTTCCAGAATTTAAAAAAATTTGGTTCATTCAAAGGAAATACAATAAAAGAATAAATAGCAAAAAGAAGCACTTTCAAAGAAACAATGTAATTAAAAGGAAGTATGTATTAAATTTTAGCATTACGTTTTAGCACTATAATTATTTTTTAGCTTTTTTGAAAGTCAATTTAGCTGCAAAACTTTTTAGGATCTGGTCACACTGCTTAGAACATTAGCATGCGAACTAACGCGTTCAAATAATCTACGACGTAGATTCTTTCGCAAATTTAAAAATAAAAATTGCAAACGAAAAGAAAATAGAATACGCGATTAAATATAAAATACAAATAATCCAGAGAAAAGACTTTAAAATTTTTAAGGTGGTTTTATTACACAGTACAACATATGATTTTGGGACTCAATTCTGACAATTTCACGTGAAAGTAGGCCCAAAATGAAGAACTTGTGCATCATTCGTTTTGTCTTCTTACCTGCTAAAATATTTTTAATATCGATTTGAAGTTAGTAACTATCGTATAGGGGAATTTTTCACGTTTTAGGCTATTTTGTCTGACATAACTCGAGAACCACTAGTCCGATTTAGCTGAAACAAATTTAGAAAAATTAAAAATTACAATTCCTCTAATCTGTTCTTATACCGTTTTCCTATGTGTGCAACACTTTTGAAGTTAAAAATGAATGTATGAAGGGAAAAAAAGTATTTTTTGCCTAAAAATTAAAATTTTTTTTTAAATTCATAAAAAATCAAAAATGCAAAAAAGTGTCAAATCTAACCTGTGAGTAAAGTGAGACATTTTTTGAGAAAATCGATGAATAAATTTATTCCAATAATGTTATGAATGGATATACACAAAACTTAAAATAAAAATTCCAATTTGTATTGCAGCTATTCTTACACAGAAAATATGGAATTTATGGAATCTATCTAAATCTAAACAAAATTTAAAACATTTTCAATTATAATTATAATTATTGTCAATATCCATTCTCGTTGAAGTTGACGCTTTCTTCGTAGGTTGTTGATATTCGTGGTCTGAGTTTGAGTCGTCATCCGAGGAATCCATAATATTCAAGGGCTCGTTTTTTCCCATGGGTCCACCAATTTCAGTGTCATCTTCTTCTTCGGTGCTTTCATCTTCATACTGCATAATTTTAAAACTCCACCAACAAACCTCCGCCAGCATCGCATCTAATTTTTTGCCTTTGAATCGCTCTTCCATTGGCATGGTCACCTGGTGGAACCTCTCTCCTTGTTCGTCTGATTCCTGAGGTAATTGTGCCAAAAAGGTATCAAAGTGGAAATGCAGGAAATGTAATTTTAATGACATGGATGCATTGATTTTTTCAAAATAATACAGCAACTTGTCCACTCGTTTCTGTATGTCATCTCGCTGTACTCGGTTCTTTCCTAAAACGCCTTCGATGACATCTTTCAGTGCGTTCCATGCATGTAGGTGGTTACTATGGATCGAAAGCACATTTGTGAAAGATTCGCTTTTCATTAATTTCTTTATATCTGGTCCATTGAGAATACCTATTTTAAATATAAAAAAGCGAAAAAATTATTGGTAATGCGAATATATCGAAGTCAACAAATTTAGATATGACAATATTTAAATACAGACAACGATACGTACCGTTTCTAATTTTAGCTTCACTGAGTTTTGGAAAGATGGATTTTAAACAGTCATAGGCGTCCCTAATATACTTGACAACCACTGCAACGAATTTCCCAGCTATTCCTAATTTTATGTGGAGCGGTGGCAACAAAATATCATCCAGGTCAACTTTTGCACACTGTGTTCGGCTTAAATTTGAACCACTTAAATCTGCTTCATAAAAACAATCACAATACGCTTTTTTGAGTTCCTCAGTACACAAATTTTGTCGATAGTTTTTGTTTTTTTTAGGACGATTTGACCACAAACGTAACAAAAATTATCCAATTTTGGGCACTTGTTATTTTCCATATTTATATATTTTATGTTTTCTTGTTATTCACTTTTAAAAAACTGGAGAAAAATCACTTTTCAATATTTTGCTGGCAGGTACTTATAAATGGGCGCATGTTTTAAGGGTACCTGGCTACATACCTGATTCACCACTTGTACGTTTCAAATTGTGCAAAACTTTCCAAATAATGAATGAGGGTGCAATTTCTGTAAAAAAATTACACAGGTAGTCACCGGAAACCCCCAAATAATTAAAACAGTCCACTATCCTTTTTTCCTTTTAATTGTTCACGCACATTTATTAGCGTTTATTGCTTCGCAGTCATAAAGTCCTTTCGTTTATTCCTTTTTTTAAATTAGATTTGACACTTTTTTGCATTTTTGATTTGTTATGAATTTAAAAAAAAAATTTAAATTTTTAGGCAAAAAATACTTTTTTCCCTCCATACATTCATTTTTAACTTCGAAAGTGTTGCACACATAGGAAAACCGTATAAGAACAGATTAGAGGAATTGTAATTCTTAATTTTTCTAAATTTGTTTCAGCTAAATCGGACTAGTGGTTCTCGAGTTATGTCAAACAAAAGAGCCTAAAACGTGAAAAATTCCCAACTGAATTTTGGTACCTTTTTTGCATACAAGATACATATATTCTAAATTATTGAACGTAGCAGAAAACTTTTTGGAGCAGTCTTTTCCTTTGGACAGAATCTCGAAACGGTTTTAGCAGTTTCTGAACAATCTAGCTTAAAAGGGGGTAAAATCGTACCCATTTTCGGTACTTTTTTTGTTAATGATAATGTACATATGAAATACATGTTAGAATAACTAACTATGACTTCCTAACGGTCAGTAAAAGCTGGGATAATAAAATGTTTGTTTTTTAATGGGTTCAAATAGTGCTAAGAAGATAAAAAGGAGTAAAAAAGGGTAAAACTGGTATCTTTATATGACGGAAATTACATTCGATAGACTAAAACTTCCAAAAGGATTAGAATGCTGGTCAAAAGGAAGCCGACATGTATATGAGTTCATTTAAATAAAATAATAATAATAATTTTCAAAACCTCTAGGCGCATTTTCGTTCTAAAAGGTGTTTTTTCAAAAACCCGATTAGTTTTTTCCAACAGGCTAAATCTTGCCATCAAAAGAAAGTAAATTAAAATAGTTTTAGCGAAATTATTAAAAAATCTTGGATTAATAAAAACATTACTATTTTATATATTATTTACTTATAAGTTCTAATACATACATACATACTCGTCTGTATGTCCGTATACATATGTATGTAAATTTTAATCAAAATGAATTTCATGAATCTAAATATTACACATAAGTATATGAACTTTCGCGTTTGACTTCAAATAACTCGCAATCTTTTGAAATTTTTAGTCTATCTTATGTAATTTCCTGCATATAAAGATACCAGTTTTACCTTTTTTTTTACCATTTTTGCACTATTTGGGCCCTTAAAAAAAAAACATACTTTTTATTATCTGAGCTTCTACTGACCTGTAGGAAGTCAAAGCTAATTATTTTTACATGTATTTCATATGTATCTTACCATTAGCAAATAAAAGTACCGACAATGGGTACGATTTTACCCCCTTTTAAGTAAGAATGTTTAGAAACTTCCAAAACCCATTCCAGATTCTGTCCAAAAGAAATGAACTCGCCAAAAAGCTTTCTGCTACGTTCAATAACTTAAATGATACGTCCAGTGCAAAAAAGGTACCAAAATTCAGTTTTTACCCCTTTTTAACCACTAACAGTACACATATTGAAAAAGTACTAAACGCGTGCCGGTTTACTTTTTAGCAGAACTTGTATGCTTTTAGAATGTTTAGTCTATCCTAACTATCTAACGTAGTTTCTGAGATATAATGATACCGATTTTACCCTTTTTTTGTCCCTTCTTACCACTTTTCGCGTTCGAATTTCCAAAAATTCCTTCTTAGTGAATCTATACATCGGAATAGGAATCTTCGCACCCAATTTCAGCACTATAGCTATAGTTGTTTGGGCTGGGCGATGATATGTCAAAAAGAACTGAATTGGCTGCCTAACTTAAATATTTATACGAATAATTCTTTTGCATTCGTTTTTTAGAATAATTAAATAAAATTCGGAAAATAACTCTATTGTAAATTGTTGGTTTTTTTTCGTTTCTCTCGCAAAAGAATTAAATCAACTTTTGTTTATTTTTTCGTTTGCGATGAAAACGAAAAAAAACAAGAATTTAAAATAGAATTATTTTCCGAATTTTAATTTTAAAACTCCGAAAACAAATTTTAAAACGAACGAAAAAAATAAAATAGCACTTGCGAGCAGAGTTTTTTCCTACCCTGGCATTAACATAACTTTCGCTTATATTTTATTTTAATACGATAATTACGTTTTTCCTTTTACTTTAACAGATTGTTTTTAAATAGTATTACGACTTAATGAGTTTAATTTGAATGTAAAAATGCATGTGGATATATACTACGTTTCTACACGCACTATTTGCAAATAAAAATATTCGCAAATAAATTAACTCACTGTGTAAGTTAACAAAAAACAGGGTCTTAGTTTTTTGTAAAGTTTTTATTAAAATATAAATGAAATTAAAATAAAACTATACAAAAATGAACTTTATTCTTTTACTTCCAAATATGATCTGCCTTGGCTTCAAAAACAATAATTCATTTCAACCAACATTGTACCCAAAAAACGCTGAGTTTGCGTCTAGTGTTTTCTTAGTTTTTAAGTTTCTTATCATTCTTTTGCAATTGTAGAACAAATAGCGGACGCAGATGGTTGTTGACTCTTATGTACATATTTCAACATCCGTATTGAAATTCTGAGTTGTGCTAACTTGTACACTTTTGCAATCGGATAAAATACTGAATTATAATATTTTTTGTTTGTTTGATATTTCTTACTGAAATCAAGTGTGATATTTTTATTTAATTTAAATTACTTCTATTTAAAATAAAAAAAAGTTGGAAAAATTAACGATTTTCCTTTAAAAACTACAATTTTTTTGAAAATATTAAGTCGTATGTTGAGTTTTGCGGCCAAGTGTATGTATGTTAATCAAAAATTTTATGTTTCGCTGAATTAGTAAAGTCAAACACTCACGAATGAATCTGCAAGTGTGACAAATATTTAACTGATGGCACAAAATCTTCCACAGGGTAAAAAAATTTTAAAAATTGGCACTTTCACTTACAATTTTTAATTTTCACGTTTTCTATTTTCCTACAATATGGATTGTTATCTTATTTCATTTTTGCAAATTCTTTTTGTGTATTTTTTTTAATTATTGTTCAATAGAGTTCTCGTTGAACCTTCATAGTGAAGAGACATTAAAGCGGATTTTTTTTTACATACATACATACGAAACAAATATAAAAAACAACAAAATCAAAAATCATATAAAAAATATTCGTAATACATATTCACCTTGATAAATAAGCTTATTGGCTTTACTAATATTTTTTACATAGCAAGAAATAGCAAAAACAAAAAAAAACCGTAAACACAAACAAAGTTCCCTTGAGGAATAATACTCTGTATGAGTACCTCAAAGGAAAAAATTTTTGAAGTGAGTTTTAACGGCAGAAATGCTTATTTTACTGTGAGTTCTGAAACTCTTAATGAAAAAAATGTAAATAATAAATCTGATGAAAATCTTTTTTTAACGGCAAAGCCAATTTTTCGTCAGCGATCAACTTCGCTTTGTCCAATGCCAACTACTGAATCGTTAACATTACCATTGCCTAGTACTTCTTCATTTAAGTCTGCGATATCATCCGCATCGGGCTCGCCTTCATCACTAAACCAAGTTATCACTACAGATAACAGTAGCTCAAAACCCAAGGTACAAGTGGGAATGGACAGATATATAACAGTGGTAAAGCGTGGGCGAAGCCCAAATTCTTCAAAAATTTCATCTGCCCCAAAGATTTCTAGGGATAACAGCGCATCATCGACCAATCGTCAAAATCGTTTTTCATTATTGCAAGACACCGACGACAAGCCCTCTACATCATCGCAAAAGTCTTTTAAGCCACCACCTATTTATCTGAGAGAAAAAAATTATAACGCGCTTATAAAAAAACTACTGTCGACCATTGGTGAAAATACTTTTCACATCATTCCAATTAAACGAGGTAATATTGATGAAACTAAAATCCAAATATATAATGAAAAAGATTTCCGAAAAATTGTTAGTGAATTCGAAAAAAATAAAACAAATTTTTACACATACCAACTTAAGAGTGCTAAAGGCCTACAGATAGTATTAAAGGGCATAGATTCATATGTTGAACCCGAAGAAGTAAAATGTGCACTTGTCGACCAAGGATTCAAGGTAAAAAATGTTACCAACATATTTAATAGAGAAAAGGTCCCCCAACCCCTATTTCGGGTTGAACTGGAGCCGAATGACATACAATTGAAAAAAAAATGAAACCCATCCAGTTTATAACGTAAAGTATCTCTTACATCGGAAAATCACAGTTGAAGAGCCACGTAAGCGTTCAGGTCCCGTACAGTGCCATAATTGCCAAGAATATGGCCATACGAAAACTTACTGCAAGTTACCTACAGTGTGTGTTATCTGCGGTGAA